>OU426948.1:23817500-25067500 GCA_911387765.1 Pyrgus malvae
GTTGTTATTGCTAGTAACTAGTATCTGTAACGTAAGAATGAAAGTTTTTAAAGATGTTATTTTAATATTTATTGATACTAATATTTTCTAAAAATAAACGTTAAAACAGCGCACAAGTCTTTGTTTTGACAAAAGAATAGAGCATAAGTCAAGTATTTACTTCTAAATAATAAAAAAACATTAGTTTTTACCAATAATATGAGAACTTAAGCTAATAAATACCTATTAACAAGTCATAACATAATTTACGATTAATCGTATTATAAATATTCAGTTTTTTGTCTCTCCTGAAAACCTGTCAAATTTTACTTATGCGGTATTGTTATGTAAGCGACGATTTTCAATAACCATTTCCGATTCCAGATCTCTGACCAATTAAATAACAGGATACAATTTCAATGGCCTACTCACAAAGTCATCACGCGCATAGCTCGACGGCCAGCGTAGAACGCAAGCGGTCTATGTAGCTAAGCCAAACGGGCGCAGTCGGGTGTGAGATTGGTGACTGCTAGTGGCAAAAAATTTCATGAGCATTTCCGTGCTTCGGAGGGCACGTTAAGCCGTCGGTCCCGGTTTTTGTCGATAGATAACAGTCGTTAGACCTAGTCGGAGGCCTTGTTGGCTATTTGAAAACATCCGACAGCCAGTTGGCCACTAACCCGCATCTCCACCAACCCGCAGTGGAGCAGCGTGGTGGAGTAAGCTCCAGGCCTCCCCAATAAGGGGGAGAGACCCGTGCCCAGCAGCGCGCTTCGTGTACTTTGACATACAGCTATTAAATGTATCGATTTACTTATTTATATTTAAATACTTTAAGTAGGTACTTAAATTTTAAGAAGTTTAGTCACATGTTTAATAAGCGTTAACTTTATATAGCGATGACTTCTAAGTGTTCACATTCCCTGTTTCCTTTAACTACTGTTATACCTTACTTGCAAAGACATTAACTTATCCTTTACTAGTTTTAAACTGCTGTATTGCTAATTTAACACGCATCAAGAAAATCAATCAACAAATTACGTCCTATCACCCTGAATATCGTGTCCACGAGCAAACGTAAGTCAGGGGACAATTTACGCGTCCCCGAGGCTCGATTATGCAAATGGCGGATAATATCGACTCGGCTAGCGCGATTCCAGACACGGGGGTACTCGTATGTGCGTCTATGTCTTCGTTTACGTGACGTGAGAAATATGGGAGAATTTTGATGGGACGACGGGCCTTTAAAAGGCCAAATTTGTAGGAGCACTTTTTGAAGAGTAAAAATTCCTGCTAAAACTTACTAAACCTTAACCCAATGCCAATAAAACTATTCCAAAAAATATATTCTGGATAATTATTATTGTGCTTAGGACATATCGAAAAACATTTTGACCTCTAGTGTAGGTAGTACTCTAAGATATTTTAATACACAGCCATTCTTTGTATGGCTGAGTGAAGATGCTTTTCTTCACTGTGTTCAATGTGTGAAATTCAAAATATACCTATATGACGATCCGCTTGGCGCAATTGTTACCATGCCGGACTGCCAATCGAGGGGTCCCAGGTTCGAATCCCGGCGAAACAGATATTTGAATGATGAGCTTAAATTTCTGTTCTCGCTCTGGGTGTTTGTGTTCGTCTTTGTATGTGTCCATGGTACCCACAACACAGGGTATTAAATTAGGTACACACTCATAGCCCCACAACCTAACGTTTATAATTATTATATTCCTTTGTTCATATAACAGTTTGTAGGTAACAATCATGATACAAACATATTTTACGCCGGCTTTAAAGTAAATAGGTACCTATTTGATTCAGAGTGTAAACTATCTCGGTCGGTACCAAATTCTATTCTAATTCGTTCTACTGTGCTTTCGTGTTTGAGTAACAAATATCCAAACATACAAACAAATGTAATAATAATAGGACGTGTCGGTACAGTCTGATAATAAAATTATATGCAACTGTTTATTCCAACTGCATACATTGTCATAACACCGTCGTGTCCGCAAACGGGCCACAGCTGCTGCTTATGCATGATCATGTACCACACATTATTATCGTTATATCACACATGACACTAATTATTGGATTCATTTTTGCAACACTATCCTTACCAATTTTTAAATGTGAAAGTCAGTTTGTCTGTTTGTGCCTCTTTCACGTCACAATGGCGCTGCGGATTGATCTGATTTTTGAAGTGAAAACTTCTTTAGCGGCGTTGTGCACATTTTTTGGGATGGGTAAAAAAAATTATAAACTCGCGTCAGGACACGTGGCGTGATCGAATATTCGTAAGACGGAGGGGTGACAGCTGATGGCTCGACTGTCTATACTTGTAAAATTCGTTTAATCAAGTATTTAATATATGGATATTGAACAAAGTGCATCTGTTAATGAAAAAAGTGACGAAGAAATAGTAAAAGAAAATGAGTGAATACTTTATAAAAATACTAGATGAAAACCTACTGAAAATATTAGATGAAAAATAATACTGATAATAAAAGCAATTCGTGCGAAATTATTCCCTAACCATTCCAAAATATCAAAAATGCAAAACGTTAATGTTCAAGTTTTCACTTCAGCCGGCACTGCCGGCGTGCAACCCGTTGTTTTTTTTTTGTACAGAGATAGTTGGACGGCTGGAAAGTGACATAGATTGCTTTTTATTCGGCGAAAATATCTCATTTCTATGGGAAAAACGTTTAGTCCACATGGTCCACATGAAAAAAAATCTGTCTCTTGTAAATTTTGTATGTGCTAAGTCTAATGTGGTTGTGGTTACACCGATTTTTGGCGTGCTGACGAGTTTTGTCAAATACTACTTATACAACTTACGTGTGGCTTTTGTCAAGGAGATTCAGATAGAATTATAAATTGGATTCATCTACTTAGTACTCGTACAAAAGATTGACCACCCTTGTGGCGCAATGGTTACCATGCCGGACTGCCAATCGGAAGGTCCCGGCGAAATAGAAATTTGAATGATGAGTTTAAATTTCTGTTCTCGGTCTAGGTGTTTGTGTTTCTGTATTTGTATGTATCGATGGTACCCACGACACATGATGTATCTACCCTATTGTGGAGCTGTGAGTTTAAAATGTTATTATTCCTTTTACCATTATTATTTTAGTCAAATTCATATTTATATCTTTTGTAATAAACTTTTGCCTTCTGCCTCTGGCACTCACGACTTCTCTTTAGATTTATTATTTTGCTATATATTGTTACTGTAACTGACGCTGTAATGATCTGCAAAGTTTATTAATAGCAATGCAATTATAAACTGTCAATCTTTCGCCGGACAACAATTTACAGAAATCACGATAAGTGAAAAATTAAGGTTCTCAATCAGTCGGCAATTGACTTCAGTTCCTTTCTAAAATTTAAATAGATAATGAACTTATTTCACTTCGCAATTAATCCTAACTTATTCAAACGTAAATCAGTAGCGACAAGTATATTTCGTATCACTTCATTTTTAGTTGCTGTTTTTCTCTGAGACAGATTATGTAGTGGTTTTCACAAAAGTGACACATTTATTGAATACGATATATTAATTGAGGTTTTATTCGTATTGTACATACTTTGGCATTCTATATTATATTTATCGGTCATCGTTGAACATAAAAGATGTGGAACAACAGTCGTTTGTCTGAGTTCATCTAAAACTGAAAGAAACAACTTTCGAGTAACACAACATACGTTACTTGTATCGTATAGTGCCGTGCCAAATAGATACTTTCTACTGCCGTTTATGAACCTTTTTTTTATATTTATATTTATTTATATTTATTTATATTAAATTACCATTACAACTAACATTACAGGATGTCCTAATTCGTTAGTGTAGATTCAATATTATTATAACATTACGTTGCATTAATTGATTAAATTGTATCAGTCAAAAAAAATCCATATAAAATTAAAAATAAAAACATTAAAATAATAATACAATTAATAATTAAATGTCAAATCTTACGTCAAATTATAAATTAAATTAAAAATAAAATAGTCAATTTAAAAACTTTCAATGAGTAAATAAGTAAATGCGTAAGTGTGGATTACATGGATTGATTGAACATGTATTTTTAGGGTGTTCTGTAGCAAAAGTGACGCTATCAACTAGTACGTGTGTGTTCAACCTCAGCAACAAATTCAATAACTTGGACAGATCGACCACCCACACGCGTGAAACCGGTCCAATTTTAATACAACTGTATGGAAATTACTAAGAATAGGGTTTTAAAATAGACGATTCAAAGTAAGCGGAAGAACTAAGTGGGATATTATGTTGAATGACATGATTGGAGGTTTACAACGGGTCGTCAATGCGATTATGTTTAGTAGAAATTTTATAACACTTTTTAAGACGTATTTAAAATTGTATTTCTTTCCAAAACAATTTCTTTTCATCGTTCATTACTGATAAAATAACAGTCCGCTTTATTGGCAGTTAGATTTTTAATTGTAGAAAATTGACGCTAGCTTTAAATATGACTTAAATAAACAGATCTACGAAGTAATGCATTTGCTTTACTTGTATGCATTAATTTACATTACCTACTTGTTTTGTATACCATCGAACAAAGGTTTGATGTTTTACTATCTGTTTAAAGGCCATGGATGATAATAACCACAAATAAAGCAGAGACAGACCTATATTTAAGTCAAATTAAGAGCTATTTCTGAACACTCATTTCACTCTTTAATTGCAAGAAGTCATATTTCATAGTGATGCCCCGGAAGCGCCATAAACGTAAAAATTGCAACCATAAATTTTAATCTTATTTTGAACAATGATATAAAGTATGATTCATATTTATACCTACATTAAAATATATAGTCGTTAAGTTTAATACTTAAAAAAGACTAAAACAAATCGAATTTTGTAGAGAAAAATTCCATTATTACTGAAAATTCCAGTAACATCAATGACAAGAAAAGTAAAAAATACATTTACTTTAAAACGTCCTAATATGAAAACAATAGAACAGAGTATAGGATACAGAGTAGAGGATAATATGACTGCAACTCTTTACGCGTCCCACTGTTGGGAACGGTTCTCTTTCTGCTCATAATTGCAGTCGCCTGAAACTTACTCCACCACGCTGCTACAATGATGAATGATGATGTATCCAATTGTTGAAGATATAAAGTCATAATAACACATATTTCAAATAATGTTTCCAAATTATCCATCACTGCTTCAATATTCATTAAACCCTTTAGGAAAATACCAGGACTCAAACAAATAAATTTACCATACAACAGTAGCAAATGAGCTTACATTGCATTTACTTCTGCCGATTCATGCTCGAACGTAAACTTAAGTCCAGCGGTCGTAGTCGCCAGTCGTGATATGTCGTGGTCGTTAACATTAAAGGGTTTCCTTACGCGCAGTAGCATAATGGGGTCTGAGGCGAGCCTAATGCTATTGTTAGTGTAAGGCTATTTATAAGCTAAGCTATTTATAAGCGCTAATCCTGTAAAATTGCGCCAACATCCATTGCAATTCCTGACGCTTTCTATGCAAAGTGCGAATACTGGGCTTAGAGAAACATTGCTGAACTATTCGTATAGCTATTTGAGATTAAGCAAATTTGTAATAATTGTGAATGCAACTTGTAATACGAAGATTTAGAATTGGAAAAATGTATTAAAAGAGACTGGTCATTTTATGTTATATGACTCGATAACTTATAAAAAATAAAATCTTTATACTAGCTGACCCCGTGAACTCCGTACCGCGTTCAAATGTTTGGGGTGGGCCACCCTTATTACTTAGGGGAATGAAAAATAGATGTTGGCCGATTCTCAGACCTACTCAATATGCTCACAAAATTTCATGAGAATCGGTCAAGCCGTTTCGGAGGAGTATGGGAATGATCATGGTGACACGAGAATTTTATATATAAGATATTGAAATTATTATTGCATAATAATATTATAAAGCTGAAGAGTTTCTTGATAAATTCGTTTTGTATCCAACACAAAACTTCCAGTTCCCATTTATCAAGAAAGGTGAAATCTAGCCACGCGGAAGACGTTTCGAACACAGCTAGTCATCAAGTTCTAAAGCTTCAAAATTCTGTTAATAGCGTTGTGAAAAAGATATCCGTCATCAACAGAAAATTATATTTCTGAAAAATAAAAGGCTGGAAAAAATAGTAGACATTAGAGGCGTCCTATGTCCAGTTGTGGACTTCCAAAAGCCCACCAGATTGCTAATAGCATACATTTTCCAAAGGAATACATTCTGTATGATAATTTAAAAAAATACTGGACGTTAAATAACAAGAACCACACACCCATTTAAAATCCGATAATAAAAGCGATGGGCAGTTTATTTCGGACGTCACGTCGACCGCATTAAAGTGAATTATTTTCACAGAGACGATTTCCCAGTTATATTTTCAGTGGGCGCGGTGACAGCGGGTCCTTTAATTTACATAATCTGCGTGTGTGTATGAGACGTGCAGCTGTCGCCACTTGCACTTGTGTTATACTCGTAATAAACTGCCCTCAAAGATTTGGTACTGCCCGGCGCCTTTAGGTCCATTACTGATCGTGGGCACGTGCAACACGATTGCACGTGTGTATTGTCGTATTAATCGTGAGCCGTGACGTCATCGCCCGACGCAACATGAAAATGCGTTTGTGTTATTTGCGTTAACGTGTCACCTTTGATAATTGGCCTATATTACACCATTGCAACGTGATTAAGAACTTGAACGGAGTATAAGATACAGTTTCTAGTTTTAAAAGCTTCTGATGGAGCGATAGAGCGAGAGATGGAGCGTGATGGAGTAAGCTCCCGGCCTCTCCAATTATAGGAAGAGACCCGTGCGTGCCCAACTTTGAAACGTAGAAACGTGTAGCAACTAAATTTCTAATGGTTTCTTAGTTTTTGCATGTGTTTATTATTATCTATACTTCTTTATTGGTATTATACACTTGAAGAATTTGTTTGTTTGAAAGCGCTAATCTTAGGAACTACTGGAATTGAAAGTTTCTTTTTGTATTCGATTGTCCATTTATCGAGAAAGGTTTAAGGCTATATAAGGTTTGACGACCTGCGTGGCGCAATGGTTACCATGCCGGACTGCCGATCGAGGGGTCCCGGGTTCGATTCCCGGCGAAGCAGAAATTTGAATGATGAGTTTAAATTTCTGTTCTCGGCCTGGGTGTTGGTATCCCTGTCTTTGTATGTGTCCATGGTACCCACGACACAGGGTATTAATTATTACTGTGGGGCTATGAGTGTATAACGTTTTGTAACGTTTTTTATATAACATCACACTATAACGCGGCTGAAACCGTGGGACACCTCTAGTCTTCTTATAATCTGACTTCTTATAGTCTTTCTTGTTCTATTATTGCTTATCTTTCTACCCACCTATCACTCCGATATATCACTCTGATCTCAGTGAACGTCACATCCTGGCTGCAGTTTCGAACCCAGTTATGCCCAAGACGGCAGCAAATGTTAATGAGTCCATTCTGTTCCAAGTTAGTCGGTAATTATGCGCGTGTTGTCACTGGCTATCCGGTATAGCCCCTCTGGACCACCTGGCGCTGTCATCTATTCATACAAGTGCCCTCAAGGAATATTAGAGAACAAAACATCTCTATAGTGCTGTAAGTAACTAACAAACAAGTGAACTTTAAAATTATTTGTTTCCAAATGTCTTGGAATTCCACTTTTTAAATAGAAAATGTTTGTAAAATTCTATTCAGAAAGAGAAATTTGTGAACACGCATTACAAAAGAGAAGAATAAACATCATCAAATAGCAACAAAATCTAGATTTAACTAACCCCTAATATAGGCAATCCTAGTAGTATTAATAATCAAAAAAAAAAATATAATCCTAGTAGTATCCTATGAGTGTTTTTTTTATAAATAAAGTGAACTAAAAGGCAGACGGGCCTTATGGTGTTAAGCGATCACCGTCGCCTGTGGACACGGGCAATCCCAGAGGAGCCACCCGAGCATTGCCGGCTTTGGACGAGAGCTTTTTTTACAGCTTTCTTGATGTTATAGTCCACTGGGAACGACGACTCGCGTGGCGCAATGGTTACCATGCCGGACTGCCAATCGAGGGGTCCCGGGTTCGATTCCCGGCGAAGCAGAAATTTAAATGATGAGTTTAAATTTCTGCTCTCGGTCAGGGTGTTTGTGTTCCTTTCTTTGTATGTGTCCATGGTACCTACGACACAGGGTATTAATTACCCTACTGTGGGGCTATAAGTGGAACGTTTATTATTATAACGTTTACTGGGAATGCCTCTGCTGGAAGGTTGTGCCATAACCGTCCGTGGTAAAAAAGAGATGGTGCCAGTGGAACTTTAACCTTCGTCTGGTGGTATAATCATGAAATGGTGATGTAGGCATCAATTTGAAAAGTTCCTCGGAGCACTCACCATGTGCTATAATGTGCAAATGAAAATTTATGATTAGTGATAATCCTAAACAAATTAAAACTACATTTTAAAAATGTTATGCAAAAAGTGTCAATCCATACTATTTTAATACATATAAAAAGTTAGAAAATAACTCGGCCTGTGTGTGTATCTGTTGCGTTTCCAAGCTTAAACTTCTGAAGAAATTTTAACGAAATTTGCTACACAACACAGATATGAGTGGACATTGGCAAAGGACAGGATAGTTTTGTCGCGAAATAAGTGCTGGTGAATTCCACACGAGCAATGCCGCGGGCGGAAAGCTAGTAATAGAATAAAATAAAATTGACACCTTAATGATCCATTTTAAATAAGTACCTACATGCAAACGGTAACAGACACTGCTCAAACACCAACCGCTAATGTTAAACTCTTATAACGGCAAAAGCAATAAACCTCTCCATCACAGACAATTAAGGATGTTAATCAGTGTAAATCATTTGAAACATGAACATTCAAAGCCACCTAACTGCCGTATCAGCTAGTGATGTGCTGGATATCCGTATTATTCACAATTATTCCGTATCCGTATTCGCGGATATCTGAGGGAAAAGAAAAATCCGCATCCGTATCCGTGGCTTTTTTGTCGGATCTTTTACCTCATTATTTTCAATACAGAGATGAAATTCTAAATAGTTTACGTTATGTAGGTATTCATCGAAAAATTCGAATATACTAACATTAACATTAAGAGCAACTTTTGGTCTGATAAACGTCGAACGGAGGACTGAATTATTTTTTAATTTCGATTAATAACCGATCGGCAAAAGTAGTTTGGATGGAAAAACAAAGCGCCCGTATCCGCGGATCTTGACGCCAAATACAGAGAGGATACAGATCTGCATCTATGTACTTTGTTAAAGATACGGCACATCACTAGTATCAGCCTGAATACACGATCCATTGTGCGCTATCCTTTACGTGCAAATCCGAGCGCTTTCTATCCAAACAAAGATACTTATTGATCTAACAAATGTACCACTTTCACATATCATTATTCTTCATAACGAGCTCAAGTCCCATTAGAAATGAGAGTACCAGTAACTCACGGATTCCCACACAGTCTTGCGTAACCCCTGGTGAGTTCACTAATCTCCTTAGGGGATTATTCGGTTTATGATCGTCTCTACTGTGAGTGGTGGAGCGATTAAATATTTAGTTTTATTTCATTCATATTTTTTCTTTTTTTTAATTATATATAGCATATTAAAATTTAGAATATATATTACTATACTATACTATACTATACTATACTATAACAAAACTTATCAGTCTTATGCTAGCAATTTCGTTAATTATTATACAGTGAAATTTAAAAAATGGAATATGAAAAATGTTGGAAATAAATTGTCCTTTCTTTACTGCAGTTGCATTTAAGTTCGTAGTGGGGTTATAACTTATAATGGATTGAACTTTAGTTGCGTAGGAAAAATATGAGCAATAATTTTTCAATACGCTTGCAAATCACCATTTGTGGTTGCACCTTCGTATTTTTTTTCTAGATTTAGAGCATCTTCGGGAGATAAAATTACAGAAGATTAGATTGTCTTCACTTATCAGACACAAGTCTTAAGACAGTACTTGGTATGATCGTTAAGCGGTGTTCATTCTCCGCTATTGTTTTAGTTGCATATATGGATTTTGTAGGAATATATGACTTCGAAATTTGAATATTAGTTTAACGTTGTCTATGTGACACACTTCTGCTTCACTTGATACTGTCACAATAATAATACAGTTATAAGGCAGGCGCTCCTTGTATTGTGATACTGTTGTTACGCGATGTCGGCTTTCGACTATTGTTTTCATTCATTCAATGTACTCGTATAATGTCAAACGATCTTATGACTTCCAAATTTAAATTAAATTTAAATTAGTTTACCCATACCTATTATTCGATGATTCGAAATTCGGACAGTTGAAATTTGAGTGTTACCTAGTTTAAAGTTGTCTATGCGATATCCCAGCGGATCACACTTGATACTGTTGTTACGCGATGTTCGCTCTCGACTATTGTTTCATTCATAGTATGGATTTTGTTACTCTTTTGTTTCACTAAACGCTTGTTTAAGGAGTGGGATTAATTTAAAGCTCACAATAACCTCAAGCGGCGTTCATAAATTAAATGGAATAATAAGTGCCTTTGTTTTTACTTCGTATGTTACAATTCATAGCATGACATTGTACAATACGTCTGCAACTACATATATCCCTTCGATTACTTTCAAGTTAAGAGTTTAAAAGAATCTTTTTTAAGAAAATGACTTGTCCTTTGAATCTTCTCTTTTAAATTTAATGGAATTTTATTTAAGTGGTGTTAAGTGCTCTAAGCAAGCCTAATCTTGCATGTTTTCGAATGCTGTTGCGCTGCTACTCCAAAGTCTGATGGTCGCCTCATGTAAGTCAGGCCGGCAACCAATACACAATAGAATTGCCTCACAGCAGAAATTAGTGGCGTGATGGTACTTACAGGTCGAACCATAAAAGTTATGCCACCGTTTAAAAAACTAAAATTTTATGTAGTAAAATTTCATCAACAAGATAAAAAGATAAACCTATCCTCGTAAATAAAAAACAAACAAGGAAAGTCGTACTTCCGCCTAAGACTTCCATTTATAGAGTATGGAACGAAGACGAGCATCAAAGTCCTCGGAGCGGGCGGCGCGTGCGCATACATTATTCAAGGACCAACCATCCCCGTATAATTACGACGTCGAATACATTACGACTCTCAAATATACGGCCGGCAATAAATATCGACCACTAAATGTTGAACAAACGTTATGGTAAACTCATGTTTAAACTCTGATGTTTCGAATTAGTCTAATATTTAGAGAACCGTTACCTACATAAGTTGTACTTATGTAAGAAGAACCGTATGGTACTTATGTATAGGGTAGGTACAAGATGATTTATCGAAAGGTGACAGACATAACTCACACAACGACATAATGCTTTGCGCGTGTGTTGTGTAAAATGGTCTTCATAGTAATACACACTCTCAAATGGGAATGTGATGCAATCGCAATGCCAATCGAGGGGTCTCGGGTTCGTTTCCCGGCGAAACAGAAATTTGAATAATGAGTTTAAATTTCTGTTCTCGGTCTGGGTGTTTGAGTTCCTGTCTTTGTATGTGTCCATGGTACCCACGACACAGGGTATTAATTACTTTACTGTGGGGCTATGAGTGTGTAAGGTTTATTTTATTTATTTATTTATAAAATACCTTCTTAAATTCAATATTTTTAATATTGCATTGCAACTAACGTATGAAAACAGCTTCTGTTCAAATATGTATATTGAATTATATATCTTTTCCCTCAGTAATGAAAAGTACCACACATTACGTAGGATGTAATAAATTTTAAAACGCAATCTATGTTAATGTATACGAAATAAGATGTCAGTTGGTTCATTACTAGTAATGTCGGGCAATTTGTCGTGGCTAAATAATTTATTTTATTAATCTATGTTACTAATTACAAAATGACTGCCGTTGCCCTTATAAGGCCTATAAGTTCTCTCAGTAATTGAAATAAATAAGACAAGTAGCTAATACGAGTATCTTATCCGGTATTCCTTAAATCATAGCAAATTATATGTTCATTTAATTCAGTGTTATGTTCTTAATAATTTCTTTTATGTACGATACTAGTGGTACGTAGTACGATTATGTAGGTGGTACGTAGTACAATTCTGTAGGTGGTAAAACTATTACGTTCGCCCGGGGAAGTACCACCGCTGCACCCACTTCTGCCGTGAACCAATTCTATTGTGTTTCGATGGAGAAGTGCAGTTGCCGGCCACACTTACATGAGGCGACCACCAGCCTCCGGAGTAGCAGCGCAACTGCATACGACCTGACAAGACTTACCTATGCTTGCTTGAGGTTGTATGTAGATGTCCATGGGCTGCAGCGACTACTTAACACCACGTGGCCTGCTTGCTCGTCTACTACTCCATTCAAATATTAAAAAAAAAACTAATTTTGAACTTGAAAAATATTACCCATCAGTTACTTCTTCTTGCTTACTCATATTATTATCTGTACTGTCAGTTTGTTTTATTTTTCATTATTTTTCTATCCTTCCGGCGCGACTGCCCGCTTGAAAGTCAGTATCTTGATAAGTAACGCAATAGCGTAAGATTTAAAACTTTAATGCTAAGAAATATTTATAAACTCAATCTTATGGTGCAACTTCTTGAATTATGTCTGATGAAGTATGCAGTTGCGCTGCTGCTCCGAGGATTGCTCCTTATGATAGTGTAGCCAAAACCGTAGAGATCTTTTACCAAAAGCCAAAACAATAGAAATTATATCTTTTCTTTAACACGCTTTTGTTAGCTTCACCTGTATGTTTATGAGTTTGTGAGCTTGTTTGTAACTCTCCTTTGTACTAAGAGCATATTAAGCTACAAAGTGAAAATAAATATAGTCAAAAAAACTAAAAAAAACACGCTTTTAAAGCACATCAAACAAAATAATAAAAAATAAGCTTAAATCAATAATAAATGAAAATATTATATTGTGAAAAAAACGTGGACGCTTTGTGCCATATTTTTCGTATATCGAGCGCCCGACTTCATTATTGTTTTAATCTTATTTTAAAATTATTTTTAACTTTTTAGTTTGATGAACTTTAAAAGCTTTTTTTTTTTAGTTTTTTAAGCTATATTCATTTTGCATAATTAGCTCAATAAAAATTTTATTTACAAGTATAATTATCCTACTAATATAATACTTAATCTTACTGTGCTATTAATACCCATAATACGGGCATCATAAAACCATAATTATCGTTACCGTTATTCGAAGTTATACACAGGCTTACAAAACAACATACTAAACTTATATGGCGTTAAACTTTATTATTTCATATTCTAGTACCTATAACCTAAAACACATAAACCCAAACCCATAATGACCGGGAAATGTAAATCCAATAATTACCATTTTCATGACGGTACACTACCACTTTGACCTGCATTTCATTTAGTAGGTAAATGGGTATCCTGCAGGTGTTGTTTGTCATTTTGGACTTTCTAATTAAGGTTTTCTTTGTAGTGCATACTATTTTTGGTACACAGAATGATCAGTTAGCTTAGAAATTAGCACTTAAAAGCGGAATATAACTTAAATGAGATATGCAGTACAGCATTGAAGTAAAATAAAGTTAAATTAAACAGAATTGATAAAGAAGAAACCCGTGTCCAGCAGTGGGACGCAAAAATGTTTGCGGCCAAACAAAGGTAAACAAAATATGTATATTGATTTCATTCTAATTTGACACTCAATAAGTTTTATCCGCTTGTGATTTCATTACTGGACAATGATATATATGGTTCAAACAATTATAGAACGTCAGTTACCGATATTAATAAACGGGTTAAATTTATTGTAATAGCCAAGTAACCTATAGACGAGGCAGGTAGGAATGGCAGCAATGAATTTAGTGCTCTATGACATCATTTATGCAATTTTAATATTCATCATCTAAATTTTCAGTTAATAAACATTTCCAATAAATATTGACCGAAAAGCGTAGGCGAAGGATCGTGGGAGCGGTCGGGCGCCAGGTACGACAAACTAAAAACAACAAATAGTTTACCATTACATGTTCCTTCTTGACTAAGAAATAAAAGACATTTTCATTTGGCACTATTATGTATAATGAACAGGGTTTGTACTACCAGAAACGTTTCATATCATGAAGGCGCCTCTCACAATCTATTCTCTATCTTATACCAACCAATAAATGTCTCGTTCAATATGTTCAGACCTTTAAATACATACTTAATACAAAATTCTCGTGTATTATATTTAACATTACTAAACAGCATTAAAGATTTCTGTTTGTTAAACCCGTAAATGACTTTGTAATTGATAGTATTGATACCTAATACCTCTTAATTCTTACTGTATGTATAGTTTTTTATTGTAGTGTTGATGTTTTGGGGCTTTGAAACCTTGAAAACGATAACAATAATCTAATCTTAATTCACAATACGCACTTATATTCAGTAAAAGGAAAGCTTTACAATTACTGTGATCAGACTAAGCAAATAGGATCTTGCATAATATAGTTTCTGATGTTTTACTAAAACTTTATAAAAAAAAGTGGAAAAGTTCATCAAATCGTAGCTCCTATATAGACAACTAAATATTGTTGGGTGTATTGAATTGCTCACAAAAATCATCATACCAATATTAAAAACGCGAAAGTTTGTAAGTATGGATGTTTGTTACACTTCCACGTAAAAACTACTGGATGGATTTTAATGAAACTTTACAGTAATATAGCTTATACATCAGAATAACACATAGGCTACAATTTATAAAGATATTGTGTGTATTGTCAAAAATATGACGATAAGTGTTAAGTAAGGAGGAAAAAAACTACCATCTGCGAGCGATCTGGCGTGCGCTGCTAAACCCGCTAGAGTTGCACATTTTACATATGTAACGTGCGATGGAAATATTTATCTTAAATTATCTTACAAAAAAACCTGCCACAGTATATATCTATATCTCATGTGTAAGCCAAAATAGTGAACCATAAGTAAAATAAAAATTGATAATTTACTGACCCTTTCTAACGTGGGTGAAAAAGCGGGGGGACATCTAGTGAAAACATAAAAGCTTATAATCGTTCCGAAAGTGGGAGCATGCAATCTTTTGAAATATTAAAACGAACAAGTAAACTAGTAGCAGCCGCAGGCGAAACGGTATCAAATCTTGAGTCTGAAGCCATTCGCAATATATCACACAAAGTATTGTTATTGAGTCATATCTTAATCTGTCTGCATTTAGTACTATTAGTTCACATTAAATTGCTGTTACAAATAGTTTATTAAACCAATAGAAATTCAAGTAACTTTTAAATAAAATTAGCCTTTTGAAATAAACGTTTTCTACCCGACTGAGAAAATTTTAATCTTAGCTATTTGCAGTATGTAAAGAAGTATATTTCTAAATTAATATATCGTTATTACTGCACAAAGTCATAAAATTATGTGCTTTTTTTTGATCTTTTGACTATTTTAATAACATATTTTTTACCATCTTGAGAAAAACAAAATCCTATTTTATTAAATAACGAAGCAACTCCTCGTAGTTTTTCTTACAATCTTGGATAATGGTTTTATAGATGATGCGGGCATAGGGTAGGGATAATGCAATGTAAAAGAACTACAAGCTACCAAGAAGCCGTATCGTTCATTATTAATCTTAGCTTGCTTTGACTTGCTTCGAATATTCCCTCATTATTTTAATACGTGTTTATCCAGTTATATTCTTCTTTAATTTATAGATGTTGATCATTATTACACTAATTAGCGAAACTGACAACCCAGGTCACTCTATCCCTTAATCTTTTGAGCTAAGTTTTCTAAACTTTCAAGATTATCTATTCTTATGAATAATTTTTTATCTATTGAACATTAACATTAGGTATTTTTAATTAAAACTAAATAATAACTAAGAACTTTTCAGAATACATATTTATCATTTAATAATGTAAGAATAAAAGTGTATATGCCTGCAAAGGTAGGATTTATTTAGAACTATGTATTTTGTATACTTTAAAATACTTTTATAACAACTTCGTAATAGTTGCACTAAATGCAATACACAATAAATTTCTATTTCTATTTATGTACCTTTATTTATTTGTATTTTCTTTTCTTGATATATTTGTTTTGACTTATTTGGTTTTGGGCCTTTGACTTTTTATACTTTATACTTTTTTCGTGTTATAATCACGAGCATCTGACGATATCTATCTATCCCCTGGTCATGAACCTTGTTCTCAAAATCCTGCCCTAATTTTAAATGGCTTTGCTTGGAGATATCGGACAGTTAACCGCAGGTTTTTCTATAAATACTTACCATACCTACCACTGCTCCCTTCACTCACACCCACGGGGACGGGCGGCGCCTAGGCCGTGGGTGCTACATTCCGTGCGATATCTTAGCGCTGAAACTTTTTAACTCGTTGAAAAAAGTCCCTCAATTTGTTACCATTCCCTTGTAATGAAGTGTCTAATTTATGATATTGTTCCTACATAATGTCTAAACAATCGTGTTTCTCATTAAATAAATACCCTTTTAAAAATAACATTTTTGATTTTGTAATTTTCTATTAAAATGGAAATAATTGAAACCATATCTTTCTGCAAATAATTTAATCATAAGCGAAAGCCTATCGTTTTCTTCATTTTACGATATTCATTCCACAAGACGTCAAATTTCATTGCGACTGCTGTTCTGGGCTACTGCTGCATCTTCGTAATTGACGCGTTAACTTTTAACATTGAATTGTCTACTATATATTACTATGCGTATTATGTTAACCTCCACTTAAATTATTCTCATACGGCGCCACTATTGAGACTGTATTGCGAACAGGCTACTTAATCAAGTGCGTACTCAATAATTATGATTATTATTTAGTGTTAGCTGATGTTATCTTGCTTCTCAAGTTACAATCTACCGAGTTTTGAAAAGCTAGACCTTGGCCGAGCAGTGGGTTAAGTCAGGTACGAAGTTAGGTAATAATATCGTAATAATGCTCGAATTGCGACTAAACCTCAGGTCAGGGTTCTCGCCCACTTCGCTTGGTGTTTACGACAAAGATTTAGCATAAAATACTGAATTTGATGATTACAAAGAGCTCTGTTGAATCTTACGTGTGTACTGAGAATCAGCTCAGTTCGCATGTTCGCAAGAAACTAACCTAAATAAAACATCATATATCACATTACATATATTATCCGAAGCAAAACATCTCGTCAAGCTTGATTTTGTCTTGATTCCACAGAGCTATTCATGCAATATTCGAAAAAAAAAATTATTTAAGCAAGGAAATAAAAAAACCAGCAGCGAAAAATTCAATTTTTAATATAATTCCCCACCTGCACTAAAGCGCCAAGTGGCTGAAGTAGCTTTCCAATTTTCTGGCAAGCGACACAACTGCAACGAATTGGACCAACAACTATAAACTGAATTAAACTGCAAGCATTCTTAAACACGCCGAGAGTTTCAAGATGGCGGCCGGGACATATTCTGCAGTTTACGAGCAATTAACTTTATTTCAGTGCATCGAGGGCCCGTCTTTATGGGCCTTTGGTAGGCTATTTCATTTCCAATTGCATTTCTTTATATGGCACGGCGTTAGCTATTGTAGGGAATGAAACGCGAGTCGCGTAGTCGCTTGGCTGGTCGCACCGAGAATGGCTTTCGTTATGGCAGATATCGCGATAAAATATTTGTGCTATTGTAATTGGGAGTGTCGATCATTACTGTAAAGGGCAGGTTGACCACAATCTGATTTGTGTCAGCGGAAAACTAATATATGATTTATTTTGTTTAGTACCGGAGGATATTGTATTTGTAAATGATTTTGAGATGGATAGGTTTATGTTGAATAGTCTGTACGAACAAATGTATGCTATTAGATTTTAAACATGTTTATTTGCGTAAAAAATGACAGTTTCTGCCTAATAGCCGCGATTTAATAGAATCGTTGGAAATGTGAAATTTATGCAACAGAAATGTGTACGTCTGGAATAACCATTATACATTACGTGGTGTTTGCTGCTTTTCTAAAAAAGTTTTGATTACGAGTATTTAATTCCTTTCGTTTATTTTAAGGAAGATTAAGACAGCTACATGCTCCGTTACGAAAATAAATTTGAGTCCTGGATAAGGTTTGGTTTTAACGGTTGTAACACCGTATTTCACGTCACTGTTAACACTTACTTTTTTGCTTTGGATTTCCACATATATTAACATACTTGTTTTACATTTAAATAATTGTAAATCACCATTGTTTGTCTTTAGTTTTTGCACTTGACGGACCGACTGACATTATAGTGACATCTGGCTTTGACGTTTGGCAAGTACAGGTAGTTGTTTTTTTTTAATGAAAAGGGTATCGGTACAGCAGTTATTTGGCCAACATCACTTGTAGTAAATTATTTTAGAATTAAAATTGAGATATCCTAGATTTTATTAAGATAAATACTAATTGCTTTGTCAAATTAGGCCCATGTCCGTCACAAGAGTTGTTTATCTTAAATTTCGGTAAAGTATTTTTTTTCAAATCATAGTTGCAATTGGACTTATGCGATACAGTGTTGCTTTGTTTTTTTTGTCTGTGAACATTGTGCATTACGATGCAAGAAATGGGTTTCGCGAACTTTCGGCGTTCGCAAACGTATATAAGGACTGGAGGGGTAGGCCTCCGCCTTTTCTTTCTCCGGAGCCGGCGTCGATTAGAAGCAGAGTCGTCGCGTGTAGCCCGTGTTCTTAGACCACGTGCTGTTCTTCAGTATAGCTGGTGAGAATCTGATGGATTTTTGTTGTAGTTCTTCTTTCTTTAAAAAGTGTTTCCTAGTGCTTTGCACAGTGTTTTTGGTGCTAAGAAGTGCGTTCCTTTTGTTTTTAGCTGCCATTTCCTGGGGTCGAGTTCGAGCGCCTGACCCTCGCCGAACTCCCTCACCTTATTTATTTTTGGAAGAACCCAACCTTTGTTGGTAAGTTTTGAACCATTTTTTTTAAAGGTTAGGTTTATTTGGTGGGCCTATTGTCAAACACAAAGGTTAACCACGTGTTCCTTTGTGTTCCAGGGTTCTTCATTTCTTGGTTCTTCTTCTTCTCTTTTTTACTTCACGAGACGTCAACTCCATCAACCCCATTCTACATCCACGTGGTAGTCATCATCGCGTTGGAATCTTCCTGGGGGTTGAATTGGTTGAACCGTCTTGGAGACCTCAACCCCATCCGGAGCGTGACGCCCTGTGGGTGTTGGTATCTGCGGTCTCCATTTAGAAAACTTATGCTGCCTCTCCAGGGATTGTTCCAGATTCCTTGAAGGAGGGAAGTAGGAGTATTTTTATAACTTTAGTTTCCTTTTTATCTTAGGTTATTTCACCTTTTATTTATATAAAGAGAACAACAAATAAGGAGAAACTGTTAAACTTAAGACTTATTACTTAAATTTACTTAGGTAGTTTACCTCTATTAGGTAATAAGAACTTCTTTTGTACTTTTATTTAAGTTAAATTAGATAAACTAATTTGAACCAACTGTTTGTTTGAGATAGGGTGGTAAGGCGCCCAACAATTTAATTAATTATTAAATTACAATTTGCAGAATATAATAAATAGCCCATTTCTTTTCTTTTGTTCTTTGTAGTTTTTTTTAAATCACCCTGTCCTCCAGGCCTATACACCCACGCACCCTCACACATACCGGTGCACCCTAACATCTGGTGCAGCCTGCTCTCCGCTTACCCAGAGCCTAGCCGAGGCGGACTGATACACGGTTACATGGGAAAAATCTAAACATGATATTTCTAACTTAAGTGCCTATGTTCCCTTTACATTTGCTCTGATTTTATCTAAATTACAAGCGGTTATATGTGACTGCAAAACTGACACATTTTCGCGCATTAGTACGGGAAGACAAATAGAACCGCATTAAACAGAAATGCTCAACGACCACTATTTACTATTTGCTCATCACACGCAATTCAACACTTCGCAAACATCGTTCACGCATGCATGGATGCATAGCATGTGTGCTCATTACCTCGTTAGCAGGCTAAGCTGTTTCTAAGTAGCTACGGACTTAAAGTTTTAGGTTAAGATAATTATTAGATCCTAACAACTTATGTCCTTCCTCATTCCTTAAAACTTTTTTAGTTTATGTTTTTACACTGTTTTAGCCTAAGGATAACATCATCTCCTACCAAAATAACGTCTATCCTTCCTCTTTCATTAATACTCTTGCTTACTGTCGTCCAAATTTCTTGCCCAATTTTATTCCCCTCCCTACATCAGTTCTTAGTACTCTTATTTAATCTACCACCTTCCAAATCATTCCCATTCTTGCTCACTCTTTCCCTTTTAACATAACTAAACTGTATCTCTACTAATCTAATAAAATGCTTATATATATTTCAGACAGATACTTACTTATTAAAAAAAATTCACTGCATAATTGTTTCTTTATTGTGTTTTTTGGTTAATATTGTAGACTATTTGTCTTCTTCCATCCCAGTCGTTTAAAACTATTGTGAAACATCGAGAGCTCTATGTAAGGTACGATTGTCCTTACTATCTGGCCGTTTTATTAAGCAAAAGTTCACGTTATTATATTTCACTTTCAAATTTAATAGGAAAGCTCGTCAATTTATCACATCTTTCATCAATACAGCATTTTCTAAACTAAAACAATCAATCTTCGGTATCGCGTTAGCTTCGTTCCGAGCTATATTTCTAACGCAGTTGGTAATTTTAATTCAATCTAGCTGGACCTTAAGGCTAGAAATGTGGTAATAATCGGTTTGTAGATTGCTGCAATAAACAATAAAGACCCTACACACTCGCTAACAAGCCACTGAAGAAGCTACAGATTAGATATCGTGTAGAAAGGTACATGATAATCGTGTTGGTTCACCTTGTATTAATTGTTTGTTTCATCATGTAAGATTAATTGTTGGTAGACGTAGTTAGTCTTAAGAAAGGTTGCAGACTTACATGTAGAGATTTGTTAAATCGGATTGAATCGGATTATTTCGGATTAGATAAATGCATATTTACAAGTCTTCTTTTTTAATTTATATTAATGAGCAGGATTTCTTGTACCTGTAGAACTCTAGTATCTGTAAAATGATCTTAAGTTAGTTGGACAAACGTAAATCTAGGCATTGCATACGTATTATTGGTCAGTAATAACGGCAATCTTTCAAGCAGGATTCGATATTTTGGAGTACATTAAGTATTACTCCTAATTTATTAGTCTTGTAAACACATCGGTAATTTCATTACCTACCAGATCTACACATTAAAGGCTGAAGCGATACATTTTTATCGAAACTTGGATTGGAATAATACCTATGTAGTGGAATGCTCAACAGCTCCCCTTATTATGGGAAGAATTAATTTGAGTTCATAACTGTAAATTAGAGAAATGATTGCCACTAAAATTATCAGCAAGCTCGTGAAGGTGCGATTTTCTGTACGTAAAATCCCGTTTTGTAGCTTTCACGTGAATTACAGACATAGAATCAGTAAACGGTGAAAGCGGCGATAATGGCAATCCTCATTGTTAGTTTAATCAATTTCCGTACGGGAGAGTACGAAAATTAATTGCATTGATCTATGATCGAGCGGTTGCGTGCGCTTGCGCAACCGCGGCACCCCGGCGCCATCTACCGTGATCTATAGGCGCCACGGCCTCTCATTATACTCTTATCGCGTCAATGCAAATCCGACAACATTTTAATCTTATAAAAGTCCCTTTTCGTGCAAATACTTCACTTGTTCTAAGGACTAGACGAAATCGCGTGGGTGACGCTTATTGCGAAATCCTGAACGCTTTTTACCTAAGCGTGGGTAGATAATTATATGTCCAGCATTAATTTCTGTCTGTTAATGCAGTCAAAATAAATGGCGGAGCTCGGGTATGGTCGGGATTGAGATAAATTGAAAAATTAAGGTTCGATTTGTTGCATTCTGGTTCTAATGTCACTGGACATGCCTATTAAGATACTAGGTTTGAAGTATATTTGTAGTTAACGGTCTATTCGGTGTTTAACTAATGTTTTCCACTTTGTACGAATGATTTATCGAGTGCGTAGTGATAAAATTTTCAAATGTTTTAAACAACCTTAAATATAACGAGTGTAATGATAGGTGCTTACGAAGCATAGTAGAAAAACTATATCCCAAGGGTCGTTATTATTAAAAACAATGGGTTGCACTCCGGGAGTGCCGGCAGAAGTGAAAACATTAACGTTGTGCATTTTTGATG
This sequence comes from Pyrgus malvae, assembly GCA_911387765.1. Taxonomy (NCBI): domain Eukaryota; kingdom Metazoa; phylum Arthropoda; class Insecta; order Lepidoptera; family Hesperiidae; genus Pyrgus; species Pyrgus malvae. The sequence continues at coordinate 23,839,770 of OU426948.1, forward strand.
TCTTGGAATCGTTAGGGAATAATTCCGCACGAATTGCTTGAATTATCAGTACCTATTAATTTCTATCTAGTATTTTTACAAAGTAATCTCTCATTTTCTTTCACTATTTCTTCGTCACTTTTTTCATTAATAGATGCACTTTGTTCAATGTCCATATTTTAAATACTTGATATAAACGAATTTTAAGATAAAATTATACTTGACGCTGGCAATATGCAGAGTTTGCGATGCCATAATTGAAGAAAAAAGTATAGACAGCCGTCAGATGAGCCGTCATCAGCTGTCACCCCTCCGTCTTGGTCTAAGAGCCGGTGAAGATATTCACTCGTTCGGTTGTTACAAAAGTGAAGGTGATATGAAAGAAAATTAATTAAATTAAAAATAGCTATGTACACTTTTCGATAGTCAAGTTATCATAGGCATATATATTTATAAATTATATTTGGTAAACAATATGTCTCATCGAATTATCAGATCGGTGAAGGTCGATCTTCCTCGTCTCCTCTACTATCTTACGAAATTTTGCGATCAGCACACGTGACCTCGCGCGAGTTTCATAGTTTTTACCCATCCCACAAAAAGTGCTCAACGCCGCTAAAGAAGTTTTCACTTCAAAAAAACCAAACTAGCTTTTTATATTTATAGAATTAGATAGAATCTTAAACAAAATATTCTGCCTAAAAGACCCACAGCAAAAGCAAGAACTCAAAAACAAACCAAAGGCATCGATGCCGAGTCGTTGCACCTAGTCATTAATATTATTACTCTGAAAGCTTGATTGCTACTCTGGCTCAAAATCATTTTGACACTTCCATTTAAATCCAATCCGCCTTCATCAGTGTTAGGTCACCGGCGTATTCAGAACCTGTTGTATTTTATAAGCGAAGAATTTACCCTGTCAATATAATTTCCTGTAAAAAATAAAATTAATAAATTAATAATCGCCTCACCCTCATAGTCCCACACTAAAATACTCTGTGTCTTAGATGCCATTGACAACGCTCAAAGACGACACGCACAACAACAATCCCCACAAGTCCTCGTGAATGAATCCTACTAATATCCTACTTCCTACTTAATATTATAAACGCAAAAGTTTGTAAGTATGGATGCTTGTTACTTTTTCACGTAAAAACTACTGAATGGATTTTAATGAAACTTTACAATATTGTGGATTATACATCAGAATAACACATAGTTACAACTTATTACAAATTTATAAAGATATTGTGTGAATTGTCCAAAATATGACGATAAGTGTCAAATAAGTAGGAAAAAATCTACTATCTGCGAGCTATTCTGGCGTGCGCTTCCAAAACCGCTAGAGTTATACATATTTAATGTTTGATGGAAATGTTTATCTTAAATAGTGCTACAAAAAAGCCGGTCCAGAGGCACTGCAGAAGGGACTTCACTTTATGCTTATGATCCTCTCTAACGCAGGTGAAACCGCGGGGCACAGCTAGTCTTTGAATATAAGTGAAATGATGAAATGACTATTAATTACCTAATTTGTTTTTAATTTCTATTGCTATCAGATATTTTTTTAATTGGTTACTGAACTACGATATTAAATTTTATACCCAGCTTAAATAGTTATGTAACTGTTCTTAAAATACTCTTTATTCCTCGTTTATCGCCCACAGCTTTTAGTTGAGCAGTTAAGATAACGTCGTTACTTGTGGTATCTTCGCAATAAACTTTATTGGATTAATTTACGCAACTAGCGAATGCACTATTTAATAACATCTTTATTGCCTAGAATAAAGTTATATTAGTTATTACCTTATTACTCTTAAACACTTAATTAATTTACAACTTGGAAGCTTTAATTTAGCTTTGTTTTAAATCTTTCAACAAGTACTTATTACGTATCTTCAATCAAAATTATAGTGATTTTATTAGTATTTGGCGCGATTTTCGAGTATTCAGATACCATTTTATAACGTGTATTTTATTTTCAATTAAATATTTGGTTACATGGATTTCATAGATGGTTTTAACTTTTTGCTTATTTGCCAATTCTGCCATACTTTTACTTATTTTATTTTTGATATTGTATTTATTAATGTTTATATATTTTCTTTACAGGTAAGTTCCACTACAATTTATTGTCGAAGTGACCATAACGATGTATGGAGGGATTCGCAGTAACTGCAAAAAATAGGTATTCATAATATTATTATTATGATCGATTACTGAAAGATGGCAAGTGCAACACGGTGAAATTTGCGAGTGTGTGTTGCCTGTAAAGCAAATTTTACATGCAGTATGCAGTAAATATGATGCCGCCACGCCAGCTGTCGCAACATGAAAATGAAATTGTGTGAGGGCAGCCAGCGCGCCACCTTTCAATCGGCCCATTGGCATAAGAATAAATAATACTACATAGAAGGGAATCTCCTTTGACCGCCATCGATATGCCGCAATTTATATACCTACTTCCCTCTTCACCCCGTTACGCCCCTCTGTCGCCCAGGCGTGCTGCCAGGGCTGTGAACTGTTAGTAATGCTTATGTCTAAAGATAATATCGCAAAAATATAAGTTTACTTAAAAATCATTATTTTAGTTTAGTATTACAAAATATGAGAATGATAAATACTTACCTACTCTATAAATACTTATAAATAATATTACTTAATAAGTTATAAGTACCATACCAAATGAAGCCATTTAAGTAAGTATTACTTACCTACATAGGTGTACTTACGTAGTGTAGGTTTAAAATAAACGAATTACATATTAAGTATAACGTGCGTGCGCCAGTGCCGCGGCGCCGCAATCGCGAGGCAAAACAATCGAGAAAGGTTCAATGACCGATGGCGGGGGCTATTAAAAAATATTTTGGCGACATGTTAAAATGCTGTAGTTATCTAACATTTTTTTTTATAATTGAGTGAAAGTGAAACAATTGGCTACACAAAAAGAACTGGTCACATCCTTTTGATAAATTAGGTACGGAAAAGGAATAATATTTAAAAAATATTACTTATCTCGCATCATCTTTGGGCAAACTAAAAAAACTTAAGTTTGGCATTGTTTTAGAATTGTTTGTACAACCAAACACACCACATTAACTTGGCGCCGTTATTGTAATTGACGCGCCCGTCCGAGACAGCCGGTCTTCAGTAGTCGGTTTAGCCGAAATTAAAGTGTAGGCTAATATCGTGACCTTGAACCCGTTTTGAGCGGGAGTTTCCGTTCTACGTAGTATTATTTATTCTTATGCCATTAGTGCGGTTTCATTCCAGCGTATTTTGACGCGCGTATACGGTCGTTTTGGAAAACGACCTCACACACGCTAGATTTTGCATCGAAAAATGACAAATCTTGACGTTTCGCGGCTACACGCGCTGCAAAAATCAAACAAAAGACGCGCGAACTCGCAGAAAAATACGCTTGTGTGAAACCACACTTAAAATGCATTTTTTTAATTTCAATAATGTACAGTAAAAAAAATGTTGTAGGAAAAATCATTCGATAAATCAATTTTTGCGAAGAATAAGATTTACTTCCAGATGCATTAGAAGCAGAATGTGAGGATGTAGGTACCAACACACAACAAATAAACATTCTAAACGTAAAAATCGAATCCAACAAAAACTCACGAACCCGATATATTAAATCAGAGCAGGATTTCCTTGCTCACCGAAGGATTCAATTTAATAATTCAAATATATGTAGGGCGGTACTAGGAGCCCATAAAGGCAATTCTAAAAGTCCGCTGTTGACTCATAAAATCGAAAAGGAATGGGGAAAAATGTTTACAGGCTATTCGGAGAAGTCCCGCGATTCTGAAGGTAAATTGGACGGTGAACGAAGTCGAAAAGGGAATGGAGTGAGTTAGCGACGCAGTGGTACAAGCTGTTAGATTTTGCCCGTTTATTTATGCTAAGAACGTGAACATTAGGCGTTTGTGATTTTTTAACGGAGTTAAAAACAAGCATGCAGGCCACGTGATGTTAAGTGGTCGCTGCAGCCCATGAACATCTACACACATTCTCAAGAAAATCATAAGTCTTGTCTGAGATCGTATGCAGTCAGTTGCGCCGCTACTCCGAAGGCTAATGGTTACCTCATGTAGACCTGGCCGGCAACTGCACCTTTCCATTGAAAAACAATTGAGTTGATTCACTGCTGAAGTGGGTGCAGAGGTGGTAGGAACCATAAAAATTCTACTACCACGTTTTCCTTTTCCTTGAAAATTTAAAGTTTACTACGACGTGAGCAGTGAAAATAGTCTGTCTAGGTTCAAACCATTTACTACGATTTAATTGCGATGTTTTACTTGATTATGCATGCCTCCAAATCTAATCTAAATTTAATTAATTCTAAATTTTCTAAGGCTTGCTATCTCAATTCTGTGCCTATGCCCAGCTGTAGGGCAAAGAAAAATAAATGAAATGACATTCTTAACGATAGATGATGATCTGATATTATATAAATTAAGTTTTTAACAAAAAAATAGAACCGACTTCAAACGGTAAAAAATAAAATTGTTCAGTACCTACTTCTTCTTGCTTATGGTAATGACTCTTAAAACTATTTTTGGAGTCGGGCCCTTACTAAAATGTCGTACCATTTGTTCTAAATGGGCACCGACAGTACAGACAGAGGGACAGTACCTACTTCTTCTTGCTTATGGTAATGACTGTTAAAACTATATTGGAGTCCGTGCCCAATCAGAATTAGAAAGGTATAATATATTTACTAAGACAGGACATGTTACTAAGGGCCCGACTCCAAAAATAGTTTTAAGAGTCATTACCATAAGCAAGAAGAAGTAGGTACTGAACAATTTTATTTTTTACCGTTTGAAGTCGGTTCTATTTTTTTGTTAAAAACTTAATTTATTTCACTCTTTTTAGTACCTAATTTTAATAATTCTGCACATGTGTATAAGCATAATTGGATATATTTTTACTTAACTTCTAAACGTTAAAGTGATAACTTTTATAATCATGTTTATCTAATAGCCATCTTATACCCTGAAAGCATAATACTATCAGTCAACCTGAACGTTTAAATTAATGAAAGAATTTGCTCTCAGCTCCTAACCGTTGAGGAGTTGTACCTTCAATCATCATCTTAGCAACATGAGGTGATAGTTACCGGACATAAATATTTGAATTATGTTAAAAAATATGACTAAAAGAATGTGTGTGCCTATTAAGTTTCAGTGTTTCCCTCGATTTCCCTAGTATCACATCATCAGATTTTGCCATGGTGACAGTTGGACCACCTCAGAAATGTAAGATTTCCAACAAAAAACCATTTATTGAAAGAATTTGCTCTCAGCTCCTAACCGTTGAGGAGTTGTACCTTCAATCATCAGCTTAGCAACATGAGGTGATAATTACCGGACACAAATATTTGTAAAAAATATGACTAAAAGAATGTGTGTGCCTATTAAGTTTCAGTGTTTCCCTCAATTTCCCTAGTATCACATCATCAGATTTTGCCATGATGACAGTTGGACCACCTCAGAAATGTAAGATTTCCAACAAAAAACCATTTATTGAAAGAATTTGCTCTCAACTCCTAACTGTCATAGTACCTTCCATCATCAGCTCAGCAACATGCTATGATGATAATTATACAAAAATGCCTGTTTTGCTTTAGTAAAAATATGAAAATCATTTGTTGTGCTATAAAATTTGAATGTTCCCTTCGATTTCTCTGGGATCCCCTCATCAGACTTTGACTTGGTGACAGTTGGAACACCTCAGGAATGTAAGATTTGGAATAAAAAACTATTTATTAAAAGAATTTGCTTTCAACTCCTCACTGTTGCAGTACCTTCCATCATCAGCTCAGCAACATGAGATGATGATTACTATGCGTGTGCCTATAAAATTTGAGAGTTCCCCTCGATTTCCCTGGGATCCCATCATCAGATCCAGATTTGGTGACAATGGGACCACCTCGGGAGTATAAGCATACGAACGAAAAAAGAATTTTGAAAATCGGTCCACAAACGGCGGAGTAATCGGTGAACATATATAAAAAAAAAACATACAGCCGAATACAGTACCTCCTCCTTTTGGAAGTCGGTAAAAAATAATATAATTAAATTTTATTAATATCTATTAATGACCTTGAAGCGCGCATGGCCTGGCGGCTAGCGTAGAACGCAAGCGATCTATGCAGCTGAGCCAAACGGGCGCGGTCGGGTGTGAGATGGGTGACCGCTAGTGGCAAAAAATTTCATGCGCGTTTCCGTGCTTCGGAGGGCACGTTAAGCCGTCGGTCCCGGTTGTTGTCGATAGATAACAGTCGTCAAACCTTGTCGGAGGCCCTATGGGCGGTTTGAAAACATCCGACAGCGGGTTGGCCACTAACCCGCATCTCCACCAACCCGCATTGGAGCAGCGTGGTGGAGTAAGCTCCAGGCCTCCCCAATAAGGGGGAGAGACCCGTGTCCAGCAGTGGGACGCAAAAAGGGTTGCAGCCAATGACCTTCCGGTGTTGAGTAGTGTTCGAATAGTCCAACATACATATATTTAAAAAGGTCGTCAGTTATAAGAACATTAAAAAATACTTTTCTGTCTCTACATCAATATGAAAAGCAAAGTGCTTAAAAATTATCTGCTTTAGGCCTCAAATCTTCATCCAGTAATCTTGGATGAAAGAAGAAATACTTAATGCCCATTTACACAGCAATTCTCAAGCACACTCGAGTACCCTTGGGCGTGTTATAATTCGTGGCGTGTGGGTGTACCCTAAGAGGCCTGCTGAGTCTATTTCATTTAGGTATGGAGTACTTTTATCGAATACGGCTGATTTGGAGAACCACTTACCCAAAAAAATATATTTTATCGAAAAAATGTTTAGCAATAAGGTTTTACACAAAGCTAAATAATATAATACATATAAGAAAAAATAAAATCAAGCACAGGGTAAACATCCAACAGCAGCAAAGCGAGCAGCAGGATTGAATGCATCTCCAGGCCTACAAAAATATAAGGAAAGACCTTGCTGTAAAATGCAAAAAGGGTTGTTGCATTGCATATGTAAACACAAATCTACTACAGAAACCTACTACTGTAAACACGAATCTAATACATCAAATTTACTACATTAGATTGACAGTTCAGTTAGAGACACGAAAAAACAAATAAGTTTATTATCAGAATCACAAGTGATTTAGACAGTGTCCTCTTATTACAGCAAATAAAAAGTGGGGCTATATAATGAAAAGGTTATAGCCGCCAAAAATTATCCAGTGAAATCTGGCAAACAATTTGGTTTTAAAAATGTCCTCTTTATTGCTCATACGAATTCAAAAATTATTCATTTTCGTTGTGTCATCACATCACACTTTATTGATAGTACCATAGACAGATACGAGTAGTAGCAGTTATATGCATACTTAGGGCCCCAATAATGGGCATGATGACACTATTAAAGAATCAGAGATTAAATGGTTTTACAGAAAAATATATGCTAAAAAAGATCTAAAATATGACCCCGTTTTAATATAAACATTAAGATTAATAAGATTTTCAATAAAATAAAAGTATTAAATACAGCAATCGGCCATGTTATCTGAAACGCCCATCAAAAGGAATGACGTCACGTCTCAGTAAAAGTCATCGTGTTGCTTGAAGTTTAACGAGCAAGCCGACGCCATGACACCTACGAGCGTTTTCACGCTTAATTCAAATTACATAGCAGAAAATACATTAATTTACGTTAAAAGTTGAGTTTATTGCTGAAATAAACTTTTTTTCGAAACAAGGAGACGTGTATCTACAATAAGGAAAGGTATTTGAAAATCAGTCATCATGCCCATTGTCGAACTTAAATTTCATACGTATAACGTGTCTACGCATATTTTATTTCTCAGGTCATTCGGGATATAGGTCCGCGATAAATCGCAACTCTTCTGAGGTGCCTAGTTATATTTGTAACCATTATAATCCGCATCATGTAGGTGTGCCCTAATAAGGTTGCACGAACAATATTGTGCCTTTTTATTTTTATGAAGCCTTCGTTCCTTTAGTTCTTTTATAAAACCATATTTCATTCGGCGTCGGCTTCTAAGAAGCAAAGCTAACGCGTGGGCTTAGACACGTAGTATGCCTTTCATGATCCTTTCGTAAAATTGTGGAAGTCTAAAAATATATCCGGATTATTAAATATTATGTTTGTGCCTGTGATGAATATTAAGGGATGTAGATTCTTTCGAAGCTCATCGTTTAATATTTTTTATGTCCGGTATTTTCTAATCATTATTTTATTTTCCTCGAGATTATTAGAAAATCTATTTAAGTTTAAGTTTAGAAGGTTCTAACAAAGCTTTGAAGATATGCCATATTATTAAAACCGTTTCCAATATTTTAAAATATAACTAAGTTTTTATAATTCATTGACTTGATAGCTGTGATATTACCTTTCCTATTCTTAGCTTCATTTATAACTTCCTTAAATTCAAAATTGTTAAAATTAATAGTGCATTTAAAGTTTCTAGCGATTTAACTATTAATATTGCCATTTAAGAGTTTACGCATAAGATACTTCTCTTCTTGCATAAATGTTCATTTGCAAGGAATTACGTGGGTTAGCGTAGATCTTCTGTAGGTTTATCTCTAATAAAAAGAAGCCTAAACTTTAAGACACGGTTTATTATATCTCCGTTTTCGTCGTTTACGCATATTTTGTTTCGCGACCGCTTCCAAGAAGTTCACGCGTGGGCTTGAGAAGGCCAGCATTTATGAAATTACATGCCATTCACGTAGGTATGCCCATATGGTTAGAGAATAACTAAAGAAGCAATAGAGTGCACATTAAAATAAAATATGGATTGAGATTTCTTTAGATATAATACTTATTTGCAAAAATATCGGTTTCGCTGTAGAAACCCGATGCAATATTTAGATACAATGAGCAGGATATGTAATTAGGATGCCTGAGAACAATATATTTGAACGTGTACTGGACATCCACCTGGGTCATCCTGACTGGTCGTTACTGGCCACCCAGATAGCCGCAAAAGTCGAGGCAGGTTAAAACTGAGATTAGATGATGATGACCTTAGATGGCATAGAGCAGCTCAATAAAAGGTTATCTGGAGCTGGAACCCCAAAAACAGATTCGTCTGGCTGAAATTACTTGACGAGACCTACACACAGGTATGCCTAAGATGATGTTGAATCCCATGGGTGAGATATAGACTACTGTAGTACGAGCACTACAGTATTTAGTTTGGTAGCATTTGATCCGGTTTTAAGAGATTATTATGGTAAACAATCTTGGCACTACAAGATTTAAATAAAGTGTGAAGAATAAAAAATATAAATGTATATTCTCGACGACTTTACTATTGTTTACGCAGCAAAAGTGTAAAATATTAAAAAAGGCTTAAAATATAATGCTAAATATTAAAAATTATTCATCAGACCGACACGTTTAGTGTATATAGTTTAGGAAGGCGGTAGGCGCTACATGCGGGCTCTATTGGTGTTCACGTATGTACACTCTAAGTTCGTTTTAGTTTCGGCGAGAAAGTCATAGACCGTGACATTCGCCGCTAAATGTGGTAACTTAAAACTTAAGCTTATCCATACATAATTTTATATCAGTTTTAGTATTCTTATATCTTCTCAGTATTGGAGTAGTTATGTTCGAATACCTAGCATTCTAATAATGTAGGTTACAATAGATATATACAAATACCATACTTTACAAACGAAATTTGATTGTGAAAATCAAGATCTTTATAACAATTGGGTTGGTATGCAAGTATAGTTGACAGATCTTCATTGCCATTGCCATGCCATGAGGATGTGTGTACTACATACATGCGATGGCCATTGGAAGTGGAAAGTGGGTTCATGAACAATAAAATTAGTACATCATCTCTTCTATGAGTATTATTTAAAAGTCGCAAAAAATTATTGAAAATAATTGATAAAATGCTTGCGTAGCTGGCATCGTGGGGTCCCGCGGACCCCAATGATCATTTATCTTCGTCCTGGTAAGTGCTGATATGAAAAAAGTCAGCCATCCGCCGGTACATAAACGCAACATAATTTTTATTTTTATTTATTTCGTAACAAAAATAACAATACAGGTTGTTTACATATATAGTATCCATTAAACCTACATAGGTTTGTCTTGGATTTGATTGGTTTGATTAGGTACTTAAAATTGCAGCCTGTTCTTGCAGTTTCTAAGGGTGAAGATAGATTAAGTATGCGTCATCTTCAACATACGGGTCAGAATGTCTAATATTATGCGACATAAAACTAAATAAATATAAATATCTTTGGACAATTCAAACAATGCCATTTGATTCCAAACTAAGAAAACCTTGTGGTATGGTAATCAGAAAGCTGATAAACATACTTATATAATTCTAAATACATACTTAAATAGATAAATTAACACCCAGATACAGAACAAAATAGTCATGTTCATCACACAAATAGTTGTCCTGGGGGGGAATTGAGCCCACGACCTCACGCTTCGCAGTCGGCTCATCACCCACTACGCCACGAAAACTGTCGAACTAAACACTTTTCAGCGATATTTCAGTAAATTTACTTCCATAGTATATTAATACCCTTACAATTCATTCGCCATCTCACTCCAAAGTACGCTGTTAGACAAGAAAAGACGCATGGAAAATCTACAAGAGCACGGTAAACAGTCCCCGGCAATTCTTCCCCGGGTATAAATTATGCAGAATCCTCACCACTTGTTTAGACGCAGATTTCGCCGCCTCTCGTATTCATTCACACTCAAATAAATTAGCTCCATTTTTAAAGATGGAGTCGCTTGAGAATGTTCTTATGACGCAACTAAAATTTAGTTTTAAATTGTCTTTACATGTATTTTAATTATAGCTATCTTATTACATTAGAACAATTAATTGTATTCAGGTTATAAAACTACTAAAATATTTTACAGACATTAAAATCGATTGTCTTCAAATCGATCGAGAACTCTACAGCTCCATCAATATGAGCTGCGATTAATTTATTGACGTTGTTTTAAATTACCTAAATTTGCACGTATTTTAATTTACAATAATATTCTTAGAATTATTTATATTAAAATATTTCAATCAGATTACGGTATAAAATAAGTAATGTATTTAACAAAAATATAAACTTTTATATTATAGCCTATAGGTAGTTTTCGTCACAAACACAACAAATATGAAACAAAATTCGATTGAAAAACTACTGGGTTACACAAGGATACCAGGACTAGATCCTCGACCTGTAAAATTCTCAATTCTAATGGTTAGTTGACAAAAAACTAGCTTCATATAGCCGATTACAAAAAATGTTTACAACAGAAGACATTTTTAATGCTTCTAATGTATCTTAGGCGGCTTATTCATTTAAAATATTTGATAATATTATTTTCATTTATGGAACGATTTTCACACGCTCCGACAAACATATCCGTATAACCAATGTGTTTATTTTTCATGACGGTAATGTCGGCAAATATTTTTTTGTATTGACTCTCCAGTACGTTCACCTTTACGAGGTGTAACAACCAAACATGGAAACCTGGATTTCATATGGTACGCGATTTTATCGTCCAGTGCAAACAAATATTTGCTGTGGGTTGGTTCTCTTCTCGATTTATTAATCGCAATATCATTTTTGTTCTGTTGAAGTTGGGGTTGAAAGCAAACAGATGAAGATTATAAATTAATTGACACAAAAAAAATAAGTCGATATGCGACTGGTTTTGTTGAATATTGAATGGTTACGTTTTATTCGAATAGTTGTTATTCAATTGGAATTTAAAAATTCTCCTATTTTTCTCTTAATAGGATCGGTTTCAAACTAGCGTATTTTTCGGCGCGTTCGCACGTTTAGGCCGGCTCCACACGTTGGTCCCAACGTTAGTCCCAAGTCCCAACGCCACTCGTCCAACGTGTGTATCTAGAAATTAGCATTGGCCCCAACGTTGGAGCGACCGTTGGTAGTTGGCCGGCGCGTGTCGGTTTTATCAAAGGAATCTGTGCCAACGTTCGCGATCCGTCCACATATTGGCGATTTGCTCAGTCCTGTTGCAACACGCTTCGAGGGCGTACGTCGAGATGTCGTCAGCAACAAATTCGCCACCCGCACGGACAAATGAAAAAGTTCTAAAATTTATAGAACTATACCTCCAATAATATGGAACTCAGTACTGTAAAAGCGCTTAGAGCAATTTCGATTTCAGTATCGGACATCTTCACATTGGCTCTGACGGAAAAGAACTAGTATAATAGCCAACGTGTGTACGCTTCACCAAATTAACCGACCAACGTTTGTACCAGCGTTGGGGCCAACGTGTGGAGCTGTTGTTTTAGTAGCGCGTGTATGCGCGAAGACAGCACGATTTGACATTTTCCGGTACAAAAAAAGCGCGCGTGTAATCACGTTTCCCAAAACCACCGGATACACACCGAAAAATACGCTAGTTTGATACAGCTTTAAGTGTAAAATTGAAATAAGTGTTGCTTCAAGCGTATGAATGAAGGAATAAATGAATTTTTAGTTTAATTGAGTAGCAAACGAGCATTTACGCGGTAGGTAAAAGATCGCTAGTCCCTGTAGCTTCGGGATTAAGAATAGAGCTACGGTATCCCCTGCCTGATCGTAAGAGGCGACTAAAAGGGGACTTCCGGGGTTGCGGACGGGGAGAGTCGGAGCTCGATCCGTCCAGCCAGCAGCCCCGGGAAGGACGGCGGTGTGCTTGTGGCCGCATGCCGCCGTAAACATCGGAAGGTGCAGGAGAGCACATCTAACCTCCGAAGATGGGCCCATTCTGGGCTCCACGCGTGGAGAACACCGGTGCGTTCCTTAGGAGATCCCGGAGTCCTCCCCAAGCGCAGAGGCAGGCCACCGAGGGGGTTTTAGTGCGGTCAAATCCCACATAACCCGGTATCCTCTCCCTAAGTGCCGGGTACCTTTTCCCCCCCGAAACCAAAAAAAAAGCAATCCAGCGTCTTGCTTGAGATCGCATGCAGTTGCGCTGCTACTCCGGAGGATATAATCGCTTCATTTAAGTTAAGTGTTGCCGCCAACCGCTTATTTCCACTGAAACGTAACAAAATTTCGAAATATCACGAAAAGTGGGTACACCGGTAGTACTTCTACGCTCGAACCTGCAACTTCTGCCACTTCGTAAAAGTTTAATGAAATTTATACTTGACGAACATTTAATAAAAATCCACCTCCCTATATAAAATGTTTACATTGGCATAATAAGAGCCGCGGAGATTGTCAAGCATTATTACCCAGCTTAGTATTAAGAGGCAATAAAATATGTAAAACCCCATTAACAAGTTTGCTTATGTCTAGACGAGGTTAGCGCATATAAAATGAAGGATAACCATCAGACGCGGGCTTATGTAAGGCCTGATTATTATGCGCTCCCTTGCTCAAATCTTCTAAAGATTTCAACAGATAGTAAATGCATGCAGACTCACAGACGCATTACACTACCTGCTGAATATTTAATTGGTATAATGCTAAGTTAACGGCAATTTCGAGATATTTACTGGTTTTTGCTGACGGGAATGCTATTTCTCACAACAAAAAGACGTTATTTCTGGCCGAGATTGCTTATTTAATTAATGGAAGTTATTTTATACTCTACTTACATAAATCATCAGATATCAAGGCCATCACTAGTGATGTCTAAGTAAAAATATAGTTATAGATTTAATTGAATTTTTGATAACTTGACGCATCCAAATTACGAAAACCACAGGAAAACCTTTTGAATTACAGGTGCAAAACAGTTGTATACAATGCATACTTATAAGAAGAAACTAGATGTGCCCCGCAGTTTTACCTGTGTTGTAGCGTGATTTTTTATAATCTAAATTCCTCCATAAATGAACCATATAAAATAAAAATATTTTTTCAATTCTAACCAATACTTACAGAGATTAGCGCTTTCAAGCAAATACATTCTACAGCTTTATAATATTCAATATAGATTTATAGCAATATTCATAACATAAATATTTTTTTGCGACTAAAAGAAAATATTGTAATAAGTTTAATAATAAAATCTAGGAATCCAAAGATTTTTCGGTTATTCCCAGTGGTCAGATTGGTGGTTAGACTAGTCCCGTTGGTCAGGTTCATTTAACAGCTGGAAAAGACATAGGCAAAGTACGATCAAAGTAAAAATTGTTTTACATTTTAACGGTTCATTCTGACACAAAACACTTTCTGAACCGTTAATTCCAAAATCAATTTTATCGGAATAAAAACTTTGTTCTAAACTTTTGAATATACCTTCGTTTTAGAAAAAAGGTTACTATAACAAATTTAGTACGGGATCAAACAATGGGGTATTAAGCTGGCTATAACGGCACCGTGGCACTGCATGGCAATTTGCATGGCGGGTCGCGGCGTGTCAGGCGGATGCCGGCTACAATACACCCATAGACTTTTATGTGAGCAGAGTAAAAAATAAAATGTCCATGGTTCTACCTGATTATAAATTGGTTTTAAGGCGGGAACTTAAAAGTTCTTCTTATTGTGTAGGATAAAGTTTGTGGCATTCGGTTTATAATGTACCTACTAGCGGCCGCGCGCGACTTCGTCTGCGTAGACTTTGGTATTAGTCATAGCATCATGTTATATAGCCTATAGCCTTCCCCAATAAATGAACTATTCAACACAAAAAACATTTTTCAATTCGAACCAGTAGTTCCTGAGATCAGCGCGTTCAAACAAACAAACATACTCTTCAGCTTTTTATATTAGTATACATGTATAACTAAAATGATCGTATTAAACAGTTAAATAAAGTTAATTAAAAAAATGGAAATTATTTATAGGCTGAAGCGCACAAGCGTAGAATGCATACGATCTATGCAAGCTCCAGGCCTCCATAACAATGAGGAGAGACCTGTGCTCTGTTGGTTATGTAAACTCATCAGTTTGTAATCATAGAGTATTCTATTATCTATTATTCTGTTGTCAATGTATTATGTTATTGTGTGTCAATTATGTCTTTGAAAGAAATAAAGAATCGTATTTATTATCAGTAATCTGAATTTATTTGTGTTTAAATTCCATTAGGTTATGGGCCCAGATTACGCAAGGAATTGATTAATTAATATATTTTACGTAATGAATTCAAAGAGTACTACGGCATCAAATTGTTCTTCCGGAATAACTATCACTTTTGAAAAATTGAGCGGAATATCAAATTACTGCTCATGGAAATTCATGATGCGTATGTACCTAATTAATGAAGACTTATGGGACTGCATTGAGGAGCTTTCTACGGGTTTACCTAAAGTAACAGATGAAAGGAAACAACTGAAGGTGTTAGCTAAAATTTGTTTGATGTTGCAACCATCTTCATTTTCCTATGTTTGTAACGCTAAAACCGGATACGAAGCATGGATTAATCTTGAGAAAGCCTACGAACATTTACGAAGTAAAAATAATAAAAACGTTCAAAGTGCGTTAATAACAAACAAAAATTATGACCAGGAAATTATTTGTAAAAATTCTCAGTTCAAATATCTAAACTGCGAAAATATTGGTATCAAAAGTTATCCTGAAAAATATTTAAAATTGCCACATGAGAATGTTAGAATACAAGAAAATTGTAATATTGTAACTTGCTCCAAGAATGTTGGAAGTAAATGTTGTGATGGAACTTTACTGACAGCGTTGGCTGTGGACTTAAATACCGATGCATGGTATGTAGATTCTGGAGCAACATGTCACATGACTAATAATAAGAATATATTAGAAAATATTACGAAGGACTCGACGAGATATGTGACAGTCGCCAACAATCAGAGAATGAAAGTCGATGGACAGGGTGACACGCAAATAATGTTAAAGGGGTATAAAGCTATAACAGTACGTGATGTGATATATGTACCAGATTTGTCAACAAACTTACTATCTGTCAGTAAGATGACGTCTAAAGGACTGACAGTCATTTTTGAATATGCAAATTGTAAAATTATGCATGGTACTCAAGTTGTAGCTACTGCTACTAGAGTTGGAAGTGTCTATCAATTAGATACTGAAAAACACTTTATAGGCTTGACTGTGCCTTCAAAAACTGAAAATATGGAGACGGAAATTGCCAATTTATCAGGTAATGCTCATCTATCACAGGAATTGTGGCATCAAAGACTGGGTCATTTGAATATAAGAAGCATGAAATTACTTAAACAAGGTATGGCTTTTGGCATTAATTACGATGACAAAGATTTTACTCCATGTATTGCTTGTATAGAAGGTAAGCAATTTAGGTTACCATTTCCGAAAAGATCTTTTAGTAGGGCTACTACGCAATTAGGATTAATACATTCAGACCTTTGTGGTCCAATGTCTGTGCCTTCATACAGTGGTGCACGTTATTTGCTTACATTCATAGATGATTGGAGCAGAATGACTTTTGGATATTTTATTAAAAACAAAAATGAAGTATTTGACAATTTTAAAAGATTTAAAGTTTTTGTGGAAAATCAGACGGGTCTCACTATAAAAGCTATAAGAACCGATAATGGCTCTGAATATGTCAATAATGAGTTTCAGACATACTTAAGGAATCATGGAATACTACATCAAACAACTGTCCCTTTTTCACCTCAGCAAAATGGAGTTGCGGAGCGTGCCAATCGCACTATAATGGAGGCTGCGAGATGCATGTTGCAACAGGCAGGATTGCAAAGACAATTTTGGGCAGAGGCAGTAAACACAGCAATTTACATTAAAAATAAATCACCTACGAAAGCAGTTCGCGGCACTACTCCGGAAGAGAAATGGACTGGTAAGAAAGTGGATTTATCTAATTTAAGAATATTCGGTTGTCTAGCATATGCATTAGTACCAAAACAAAACCGCAAGAAATTAGATCCAAAAAGTAAACTATTCATTTTTGTGGGTTATTGTACCTATACTAAAGGTTATCGCCTTGTAGATCCCAGCAATCCAACTAGATGCATTAAATCACGAGATGTGCAATTTTTAGAACACAAAATGTATAAAGATCTTGATAATAATTTAACAGATTCTAACATGAATAATTGTCAATTACACTGTACTGTCAATAACCGATCAGAAAATATGGAAGTTGATTCTATTCAAAGTGAAGTAGAAGAACGTGTTGGACGAATAACACGAAACCAACAACCTATTGTAGATTCAGAGTCTGAAGACGATATGAACACAAGTGATGTCACATGGACACCTGATATGGCATCAGAAACATCTTTTACTGATAGCTATGAAGATACGATTGAGAGAGCAGATATTGCTTCTGCAGCCAAGAAATTAGATAATGAACCACAGACAATTCAAGAAGCATTATCTGGCACTGAGAGCGAATACTGGGAAGTTGCTATTAAAGATGAATATGAATCTTTTGAAAAGAATAATGCTTGGACGCTTGTTGAGTTACCTGAAGGGAAGAAACCTGTAAAATGCAAGTGGATTTTCAAAAAGAAACGAGGTACAGATGGTGAGTTACTTCGTTATAAAGCTCGTCTAGTAGCCAAAGGGTTTACTCAGAAGTATGGCATAGATTATCAAGAGACATATTCACCTGTGGTCAGATATTCTACGATAAGGATATTGCTAGCACTGGCAGCAAATATGGAAATGCAGGTCGATCACATGGATGTCAAAACTGCTTTCTTGAATGGAGAATTAAAGGAGACTGTATATATGGAACAACCCGAAGGCTACAAGGTAAAAGGTAAAGAAAATTTTGTATTTAAACTACATAAAGCAATTTATGGGTTAAAACAAGCTTCAAAAGCATGGTATGACAAAATAGATAAAACATTAATGGATCTTAAATTCAGAAAATCACTCTGCGAGCCCTGTGTTTATATGAAGTCGGAAGATAAAAACAATCTTATTATATTAGCTTTATATGTAGATGATATTTTAATATTTTGCAAAAATCCAAATAGTATGAAGAAGCTTAAAGATGAATTAATGAAAAAATTTGAAATGAGAGATCTCGGGCAGGCTACAAATGTATTAGGGATGTGTTTAACACAAGAAAGAGGTAAAATTGTACTCGACCAAAAGAATTATATTAAAAAGGTATTAGAGCAATTTAATATGACAGATTGTAAACCTGTTTCTACGCCCATAGAGAGTGGATTAAGGCTAGACAAAGGAAATGAAAATGATGTACATTCGCAGTTCAGATGCTTAGTAGGTTGTATAATGTATATTGCAGTATGTACAAGACCAGATATTGCCCATGCAGCAAGCATGTTAAGTCAGTTTAACAATTGCAATTCTGATATACATTGGAAAGCTGCAAAACGAGTTCTCCGATATTTGAAGGGTACCATGAATTATAAAATTGTATATGAAAAGTCTTCAACAACTATTGACGGATTTGTAGATGCCGATTGGGCGTCTGATCATATGGATAGACGATCATATACGGGTTATGTTTTTAAAATTGGCACTTCAGCAGTATCATGGGAAAGCAGAAAGCAGCGAACAGTAGCATTATCAACTACAGAAGCTGAATATATGGCTATCTCGGATGGATTGAAAGAAGCCAAATTTATCAGAAATTTTATTTATGAGTGTTTAGGCAATATTATTAATATTACATTATTTAATGATAACCAATCAGCCTTAAAGTTATGTAAAAGCGAAATTCATCATAATAGAAGCAAACATATTGATATTAGACATCATTTTGTTCGGCAAGCTGTGAGAGATAAAATTATTAACGTCGAGTATTTATCTACTGATCGTATGCCTGCAGATATTTTGACAAAAGTGTTGTGCAAGGATAAACATTTTACTTGTGTTCCTATTCTGGGATTAAAAACTGCTTAGTTTAAGGGCAGGTGTTGGTTATGTAAACTCATCAGTTTGTAATCATAGAGTATTCTATTATCTATTATTCTGTTGTCAATGTATTATGTTATTGTGTGTCAATTATGTCTTTGAAAGAAATAAAGAATCGTATTTATTATCAGTAATCTGAATTTATTTGTGTTTAAATTCCATTATGCTCAGCATTGGGACACAAAATGGGTTGCTGCAGTTGTTGAAAAAAAACCTAGGCAGTAAAAGTGTTAATAACCAGTACAATTTAAAAAAGTACAGCCCCATTTACAGTAACGAAAAATCACATTTTAATGTATTACATATTTCAATCCAGCCATATTGTTCTTCATAGATATTTAGTAGACTTTCAATTTAAAAAAGTACAGCCCCATTTACAGTAACGAAAAATCACATTTTAATGTATTACATATTTCAATCCAGCCTTAATGTTCTTCATAGATATTTAGTAGACTTTAGACATGGGCACCCTATGGTACCGAGTCCTTTAAATCTTCGCTTTATATTGTTTACCTACTTCAGTGTCATCTAAAACACTTTATTGGTTGTCAAAATAATAATGAGCAAACCATGCTTGAATCGAATTTAACACCGCCATAAATAATAAATTTATGAATTGATATCGATTTGATTTACATATGGACAAAATAAATTTAAGAAGAGAAGAGATGACAATATGCTAATGCTGCTAAAATAAATATCAAGATTGATATATATACGTTTCCTTCTCAAGTTTTATGTTAGCTATTTTAGTTACCTTCCTAACTTTTTATGCTTCCATAAATTTAAAGCCATCAACCAGTCCAAAAAAGTACGTCACCGTATGTTTGTTTTAAAATTTGGTATCGTGTATAGATTTGATATATATGCAAATAGCATATATTATAGACTTCAGTTTGTCGGAAGCCCTCAAATATGAATAATTTTCCCCGTTTTTGCAACATTTTTCACTGATGCTTCGCTCCTATTGGTCGCAGAATAATGTTTTATAGCCTAAAGCCTTCCTCGATAAATGGACTATTTAACACAACAAATAATTCAATTCCAACCAGTAGTTCCTTAGATTAGCGCCTTCAAACAAACAAACAATGAATTTCACTCAAAATTATAACACGACAACTCATGTAATAATAATTATAATTCAAATCAAGCAAAATATTAATACGTTATTTTATCTATAATCGTTATTGCCTTTATCATAAATTTCAATGGTTGTTAAAAATATCATAAAACTGTGTTATATAATTTTAGTGCCGACTCTCACGGCTATATTAATTATATTATTACTATCCTCGATCTGAAAATAAAATCTTATCATAAATCGCTAGTAAATGTTTCGATAAACCCACCCACTGAACTTTCAATTTCAATGATTTCACTTTTGTAATCATCCCAAGAAGGTAAGGATCTCCTACACAAAAAGACGTTACGTTACTTAGACGTTAGCTGTTAATGAAATTAGACATTTTTGGTATACCAAATACGTAGAAATCTTCTTAGAAAGCCTTCTCATATATTTTCTCTTCTCTCCTCAAATGAACGGTAATAAATAAATAACGCTTCACACTCATAGCCCCGCAGTAGGGTAGATATACCCTGTGTCGTGGGTGCCATGGACACACACAAAGACAGAAACACAAACACCCAGACCGAGAACAGAAATTTTAAACTCATCATTCAAATTTCTGCTTCGCCGGGAATCGAACCCGGGACCCTCCGATCGGCAGTCCGGCATTGTAACCATTACGCCACGTGGGTCGTCAAATGTAATGTTATGAGTACCAAATAAAAATAGCATAATTTTGCACCCATTTCTACTATGAAGCAATTCTGTTGCGTTTTGCTGCACTTACATTAGCTGTTAATGAAATTAGACATTTTTGAGTAAATACCTAGAAGTCTTCTTAGAAAGCTTTCTCAAATGTTTTCTCTTCTCTCCTCAAATGAACGGTAATGTTATGTGTACTTAATAAAAATAGCATAATTTTGCACCCATTTCTTCACTGAAGCAATTCTGTTGCGTTTTGCTGCACTTACATTAGCTGTTAACGAAATTAGACATTTTTGAGTAAATACCTAGAAGTCTTAGAAGTCGAAGTCTAGAAAGCCTTCTCAAATGTTTTCTCTTTTCTTCTCAAATGTTTATTTATAATATACTCTTTATTGTACACGTTACTGAAAAACAGCTTTTACACATTACTTACTGCTAAGCAGCGATTTCTTCCAGACAACCATAAAGATAAGGAATTACGACTTATGAGTACCAAATAAAAATAGCATAATTTTGCACCTTCTATCTGAAGCAATTCTGTTGCGCTTTGCTGCAAAAGTTTGACTGTAAGTCAGATTTACATAAAACCACCAACAGCAGCCAAAATAGCAGTATATATTATATAATAAAGAGAAATAGCAACATACTAGCATTCGACAATGTTCGCGCCTAGCTTTAGATTTGGCGAAATTGTCCATGAGCTGCAGTGACGTGTTGTTAAGTAACCCTTGGCTTGCATAGTCGTTTGCTACTCCACTTTAGGAATGGTATAAATAATTATGAATTGCAATTCCCTCCATTCTGCAATCTTTTCTCTCTGCATTGTATCGAATAAAGATCTAGTCTAGCAGTGACGTGTTGTTAAGTCACACTTGGTTTGCATAGTCGTCTGCTACTCCACTTTATTAATGGTACAAACAAAAACTACGGTCTTTTCTTAGAATAAATGCATCAGTCCGATTATTAATTGGAGTTTCCTCCATCCTGCTATCTTTTCTCTCTGCATTGTATCGAATAAAGATCTAGTCTACAATAGTATAAATGCACCTCTTACAAAGCCTTTTTAACTTAATAATAATAATAATGACGCTTCACACTCATAGCCCCACAGTAGGTTAGATAGGATACTAACCTACTACTTTTGCTGATTGTACTCGTACTAGCTTCTCGTTTTAGGTCAGACACCTGGGATCAAACCGCGATTTTATAAACTGACACAGTTTAAAAGTTCCGATATCCGTGTCAAAGCCACAACCGCCATGTGGCGATAAAAATTAGTAGGGGAGCCCAAGAGGGGCTTTTTGAATTTACTCGAGCGCGTCAGATTAAGATACGGGGCAAGGACAAGGTGTACTTGCACTCTGTTGAGTACCGCCACGTTAAAAAAAACCTTTTATATAGGTACAGTACTTTTTTTATTTTATATCTTACTTCTGAATGTCAAAATGATCAAATAAGAATATCACATAAACATGACTTTTTAAATAAAAAAATAATAAAAATTCGAGTATGCCAAAATGCAGTTAATTTTTAAGTTTTATATACATCTCACCCTCTTCTTCATTACTAAATCATGAGATTACTGAAAGATGACTTACCATGCATTTAATTTATTATACTATTGATCGATATTGTCGATATTGTAATCTTTCCTATAAAATTTTTGATAACCTGTTCTGTTGGCGCTCTCTCCACCTGTGTAACGTAAAACGTCATATAACCATTTAATCTTCCTACCACCCAGCCTATAAAATGCACAAGGTCATAATGACGCTCGAGTGAATCCACAATTAGGCTCGTGGGCTCCCCTCCTAAATGTAACGAGATGATCTAGTTTTTAGGAAAACTGCTCGTAATTCCATTTTATAAATAATCACATCACGTAGTTTATACATCAAAGTACGACCGGTCTTGATCGCATTTTAAGATTAAAACGATAAAAAAGTAATGTAAACACACTATACCTGATTTACAGACTGATGGCGTTTATTGATATGTTTTGGATTTTTAAATTACATTGGTCATTGAAAAATCATAAGAATCTTAGATATTTTAATTAAAACTAACTATGTGGTACTATTGGTAACTTGTAACATTAGGTATGTATACAGTTAATTGTGCTAATACCCTAAAAATATTGTGATTAACTTCTATCAACGATCAAGATAGTTTTTTTCACTTTTTCATTAAATTACTACATTCTACGCTGTACAATCTACAGTACAATGGGTCAGCATTACATAACACGCCCATAGTCCATAGGAGTCTTGACTTATCCATGCGTCTCTTTAAAGCTTCTTGACGCAAATTCTACGCCGATGTTTTTTTTTATTTGTAAAGTTCTATACCCTGTGACGTATAACCACATACCATACAACTGTACCATATGTGATACAAACGCAATATCGTTCTCGGGGGAAATCAAACTGCGTCTAACATTCGAGACGTAATTAAAGCAATTCTGAACAGTCCCCGACCAGTTGATAGCTTTGCGGTTTAATGCAAACCGTATCTGACATGGACATGAGTCTGGATAGATGTTATCTCTCAAATTATCCATAGATTTATCCCTTGGCTAAATATAAATAACAAAATTAAACCCTATTCCCATGACACTGGATGGATGGATGGACTATCCATCCATCGTACACCATTCCCATCGACTGCGATCCCTTGGATCAATAATTTTTAATACTGTTGTACCTAATCAATACAAAAGCGACGACCATTGTTGAAATCAGATGTCAAAAGGACTTCAGTAACCAGACAAAACTTTTCAGTGAAGGCGATAATGTTTCACATAAAATAAACATAAAGATTTTCTTAATTACTTAAAATCTTACCTTACTTAAGGATCTTTAATCAATCATGTAATAATTAAATAAACTTTTTGTATGTAGAACTATTATCGTTCGCCCGGGAAAGTACCACCGCTGCACCCACTTCTGCCGTGAACCAATTCTATTGTATTTCGGTGGAAAAGTGCAGTTACCGGCCACACTTACATGAGGTGACCACTGCAACTGCATACGACCTCAGACAAGACTTACCTTTGCGTGCTTGATGTATGTAGATGTCCGTGGGCTGCAGCGACCACTTAACACCACGTGGCCTGCATGCTCGTCTGCTACTCCAGTCGAATAAAAAAAAAGATTTTCTTTATTACTCAAGGATTTTTCAATTAATCATGTAATAATTCCAAAGTAATATAAACTTTTATATAGGCTTTATATTTTCTCACAACCTAAGAAACATACGAGTACTTTAATCTACACAAACGTAATAATTTCTTAGATTATAGTTGACTTTCCTAGCGTAAGAAAATTAAATGAAACTATTTATATCGTCTCACACTACGAGTAAAATTCAGAGAACGGAAAAATAGGTAAAGTGCCTGAAAACTGGATTCTAGCAAGTACGAGTCGACACAGAAGTAAAGGAGGTCGAGCGAGAAAAAGTAGGAGTTTCTTTTAAGAACCGAATCTATTTATAAACCATAAAAAAACAGGTTAGATTGAATTAAATTGAAGGATCATTATATTAATGAAACATTACGTATATCCGTCTCTGTTAAAGACAGTTTGTTCACTTGTACATAATCGCTTGTAAGACATAACATCAATGTACAGTAATCAGAACTAGTTCCCGTCCAATTAAGCATAACACTTGTAAACCCCATTAAACAATGGTACAAGATAATACAGTGGTTGATCACGACGGATGTCCAGATGGGGAACCAGTCGGAACGATTCGGTCGACTTGTATGCAAACACAGGTTTCTCTTGTCTTAACAAACGTCGTTCTTGTTTGATATAGCCACATGAACCAAAATAATCCGTTAGCTCGCCTTCGGAACGAATAACACAGATAGCAGTAGCATGAGCAATTGCTCGTAGATATATCGCTGAAATTCGATTTATTGAACCAATTCTATCTGGAAACATGCCGGATAGCGAATTGAATACCTTTCTGATAAACTTGCAATCAATAGCTAAGCAACAAAGCATTCAATTAACAGTCTCCATCGATTATTTATTATTAAACATCGTATAATTCTACATGTGGATTTTAGGGCAATAAAGTATCAATAAAACAGTTAATATTAACTTTAAAAAAAATAAAAATAAAATAATAAACGTTACACACTCATAGCCCCACAGTAAGGCAACCAACACCTTGTGTCGTGGGTACCATGGACACATACAAAGACAGGAACACAAACACCCAGACCGAGAACAGAAATTTAAACTCATCATTCAAATTTCTGTTTCGCCGGGAATCGAACCCGGGACCCCTCGATTGACAGTCCGGTATGGTAACCATTGCGCCACGCGGGTCGTCAATAAAAATAGTGCAATCATTCTATATTTGGTATAAAAAATATATTCTAAGAACACTGATTGTAACAACAGTAATGAGAATTGTTAAAATAATTAACAACAGACGACGAATTGATTTCTTACCCTGTCTCAAGAGGCTTTCATTATAAAGACAGCGCTACGTTACGAATTTCTCATAACAATTCCAGTCCAAAAACATATTTAAAGTAGACAAAAAATTAAAGAGATGAGGTGTAGTAAAGGAAAGAAGGTTCCATAATGTAAATGTAAGGAGTAAATTAGACAAAATTGTAATACCTACATAATTTCGTTTGCACAATATTACCTGGTCTGTCGGTCTTTTATGAAACATGCAAAAAAAATGGTTGTAGAGAATGTATGACAAGATCTGAAAGATGAGAACTTATATTGCATTTCTTGATAATATACATAGCATGAACTATATTGACATGAAAATTCACGTAAAATTAAAAAATGTTATTTTCGCTACCAATGTTAACGAATGTCTGCTTGTATTCTTTACTTTACTTTACTGTTCTTTGCAAAATGCCAATTCTCCAGAGGGAGAGGATTTTTGACGTCTGATGAAAGAAAACATTCTACCGCTCCCAACAATCAGACGCTCATTCCATCTAAATTAACTTTTGGGTGCCTTGAACCAGAGTTATTGTAGAATCCAGTGGAATTTTGCATTCTTTTACTAACTCTTGTACGCACGTGTGACTTTAAGGTCAAAATTTAATTAAAGGATTTGGCAGTGTTGGCTTACAATTTTGCGAACTTATTTCTGTTCGAGATTGAAGATCTTAGCGATAGCTTTATAAACTGAATGTCAGCATAAAATACAAAATTAATTTAACTTTGTGATATATTGCGTCCTCATTATAATTCTGAAGGTTGTTAATTAAAATGGCAATTATGACATTTTTTAAATCACACATTTTTATAAGATAATAAAAATGGGGTGATATTAATTCATGAATGTTTTAGGCACTTTTTAATTTTTTATCTACATATATTCACAGATTTTTATCTACTCCACTAAAAAAGGAAGCATCTTCGTTACAAGCAATTCACTTTATATTTAGTAAGGCTCTGCTTAATAAGCTTTCTCAAATATACAATGAAATAAGGTATTCTAAGACGGCCTCAAGAAGATAATTCTCATCGCATAGCCCCTCGCAATTCTTGTGATATTACTCAGACGCTTGTGAATGTTTCAATAACATTTAAAATGACGGACCTTTCAGTTGACATTCCAGATTATTGCGTTGTCGCTGCAGAACTTCTTTCCTTTCTTTGAATTATTTCCTGGTTGTTATTGGTTATTTATTTGCTTATTTTTCTTCTTATTGAAGTAAATTTGCTCTTTTATACCCGCGAAGACCAATTTTGTTTTGAAATATCTCTTGTTCTGTTTCTTATTAGATATCCGCTGACATTATCTAACAAACAAGTCAAAATACAGACAATTTTTTGCTTAAAAGCACTATTTGCTTCGCAGTCAATTCCATTGCATTCCAGTTCTTCGTTTTCAATTCTACCGATATGCTTGCGTACGCTGTAATAACATTTTAACTGACATTCCGCTTAAATTAACTTGACGTCGTTAACATAAAAGTTACTTTAGTAACAATATTGTATTCGATTCGATATGTAACAGCACATTTATAATTTTTTAATATATTCAGTATGTTAGTAACCACTTCTAGAAGCATTCAAGTAGAACAGGCACATAAAATCAAATTCGCTCTTTAACTTAAAGTGACAGCCATCTGACGGTTTATTTGTCACAACACTTGACACGTTTGGTAAATAAAAAGCAGTGATAAAAATCTCAGCAGTCATTTTATTTCTGTTTAATTACAGAAATAATTTGTTTCTTTTTTAATAATTAGTAGCGAACGAGTGCGAGCTATTAAGAGAGTTAATGACGCGTCCACACCGTTGAAAGGAAGTCGTATTTATGAGCGTGACAACTTTTATGGCTTTTTTGTTTCGATTTGACAACTAGTTTTTTTCCGCTCATTAGGCAGGGGTTTTATATTGACTTTAATTGGCGTGATTTTAGTTGTAACGGCATGCGGCACTTTAAGGTGGCTGGCTATTTTGGTGTACCAGAAGCTATGTTATATTTTAAGCGACGATATAAAAATTTGGTTCTCTGAAGTATTTTTCTTTTTATCTTTACGCTTCAAAGAACACGCAACATTTTTTATACATTTATCCTATAGCTTTTCTTTAACATCATAAATGTGTAGCATTTGCGAGTGATATTTTCTCACTCTATAAGATATGTCACTTTAAATTTTAATAAGTAAGGACATAAATCAATATTATAATAAAGGTTTTTAAATGTAGCCGACAAGGAAGCGTCTGCCTCACGACCTTTTTGTTGCTTCTCATCAATATTCCTGTATTGTTCCGTTTTTGTAAAGCCGTAGTCGTAAGGCCAAAATGTTACTGTATGGTAGCGCTTTCATTATTTTATTTGTTAAATGTGCTTAAAGGAAGATTGCTTCAGTCATGCACTTAGCAGTTCAATGCATTCAAATCAACAGACACTCGAGTGTTGCGTAAAGGATGTTTAAATACAACGATCTCAAAGAGAAGCTGCAATAGTACTTATGCATTTTGAGTTATAGAGACACTAGTCTTCCGCCAGCGGCTTCGCCCGCGTGGACTCGTTGTAAAGGTTCCCGTAGGATAAAAACCATGACGCGTTCAGCTGGCTCCTGCCGAACCTTGGGGGTCCAAGCTCACGATGCCGGCGTCTTTATGCCGGCATCCTAAAGAGCATGGCGCTATATGGCGCCCCTGTATGGGTGGACTCCCTGCATCGGCGGGAGAACGTGGCCCTCCTCCGCAGGCCCCAACGGGCCATTGCACAGCGGGTGGCGAGGGCTTACCGCACTGTCGGGTTCGCGTCCGCATGTGCGCTCGCAGCAACTCCTCCATGGGAGCTGGAGGCCAGGATGCTGGCCACCGTCTATGATTGGACGGCAGCGCAAAAGGCGCTAGGTGAGTGGCCAGCCCCTGAAGAGCGCAACGCGGTGAGGCGGGATGCGCGCGAGGCTATGGTCCAACTGTGGAAGGAGGACCTAGCCTCCGCGCAGTTTGGACGCCGCACTTGCGACGCCCTCGGTCCTGTGATCGAGGCGTGGGAGGAGCGGCCGCACGGGTTCCTCACCTTCCGCCTGGTGCAGGTACTTTCCGGACACGGATGTTTCGGCAATTACCTGCACCGAATCGGAAGGGAGGAGTCCCCGTCGTGCCACCATTGCGGCGCGGCGGAAGACTCGGCGCAGCACAGCCTTGAAAGTTGCCGGGGCTGGGAGGAGCAGCGCCGAGTCTTGTGCACCGTTGTCGGCCGGGACCTTTCGCTGCCGAGCATCGTTAGGGCCATGCTCGGAAGCGAAAGAGGCTGGAAAGCCGTTGCCTCCTTCTGCGAGGAAGTCATCTCGCATAAGGAGGCGGCGGAGCGGGAGCGAGAGGACGATCCGTCCCAACCCCCGCTCCGCAAACGTAGAAGGGGAGGGAGAAGACGGCAATACGACCGTTCTCTCCCTCCCCCCGGTGGTGGCCTGCAGGTTGGAGGTACGGGGGTGCCTCCACCTGCATTGCACAGGCCATCACTGATGGACAGGAATGACCCGGCGCTCCCGGTCATTCCTGTAGCCTCCCCATAAGGGGAGCGTGTAGGGCCTGCCAAGATAGGCAGGCAGTCGCCGACGATGTTGTGGAAGCAAAGGCTCTGCCGATTTCCCACGACATCGTCACGATGGCGATGGAGGAGCGCAGTAGGGTTTAGTGGGTATACCCCTGCCTCGTAACGGCAGGGGGGAGTCCCACACACCTCCCTCTGTCCCCTCGACAGAGGTCGAGAAGGTGCGTAATAGCATTCCCTACTTAAAAAAAAAAAAAAAAAAGGATAAAAACCATCCTATGTCCTGTCCCAAGGTCCAAACTATCTGTGTTCCAAATTTCATTAAAATCGGTTCAGTAGTTTAAGCGGGAAAGCGTAGCAGACAGACAGACAGACAGAGTTACTTTCGAATTTATAATATTAGTATGGATGATTCAACCTTTCATTCGTTTGTATAAAGATCTCCTAATTCTGCTAAGAACGAGTTGTTGGAAGTTTGTTATGGTTTATGGCAACTGAAATAGCAAAATTTGAAAATAATGATTAATCATAATAAGCTTAAGAAATTCTGGTGATGAAATTTAAAAAATGTTTAATTGTCCTCGAGCTGACGACCCGTGTGGCGCAATGGTTACCATGCTGGACTGCAAATTGAAGGGTCCCGGGTTCGATTCCCGGCGAAGCAGAAATTAGGATGATGAGTTTAAATTTCTGTTCTCGGTCTGGGTGTTTGTGTTTCTGTCTCTGTGTGAGTCCATGGTACCCACGACACAGGGTATATCTCCCCTACTGTGGGGCTGTGAGTGTGAAACGTTTAGAGAAGTTGCCAACTAGAAGCAACCTTCTAAATTTTTCTGAATAAGTTCTTCCTGTATACCTGTCTTTCGTTAGTAAGGTGGCGCTTTTCTCAAAATTTCGTGTTTTGTTCTTTGGTTTCATTTTTTTTTCTACGTCGTTCTTTCTTCTTAAGTATCTGCTAATTTAATTATAATTATAGACACAACTATTTTCACTTTGTGTTTCTAAATGCCAGCTGTTTGTTGTGTGACCATCATGGAGCAAAATAGGTGACCATCAAGTTGTTAATAATTATTATTATTTCTTCACGTGCACAAATTGTATGGCGCTATGATAATTTTGAGGCTCGTT
Source organism: Pyrgus malvae (assembly GCA_911387765.1). Classification (NCBI taxonomy): domain Eukaryota; kingdom Metazoa; phylum Arthropoda; class Insecta; order Lepidoptera; family Hesperiidae; genus Pyrgus; species Pyrgus malvae. The sequence continues at coordinate 23,869,507 of OU426948.1, forward strand.
TATATTCATTAGAGTCGGTGGTCGTGCCTCTCGCTTTAGAATAAAACTCACGACTAGTGGAAGAGATTCGAATACCTTTTGTATGTTAATGCGAGAACTTTTTTTTATGAATTAGTGGTTTCAGTAGAAGGATATTTTTAAAGTAACTAAAGGAAAAACTACGATAATGATCCTTAAATAATTCTTCAAAAATTCTAATCCTGTAATAAAATAAACAGTTAAGTAAATTGTTAAAAATCAGTTAAACTCCATAAACTAAGGTTTCCACTTTTACATTATTCCTGAACAGACAGACAGACAGCGAATATTTAAAAGATTTATTTTTCTTCTTTCAGAATGAAAAAGATTAAATAGCATTATAACCTTTTTACCGATTATGGTTTATATCATTCCTGAACAGATAGACAGACAGCGAATATTTAAAAATTTTCATTTTTCTTTTTTCAGAATGAAAAAGTTTAAATAGCATTATAACCTTTTTTATTCAAGATTATTCAAGATCACGCTCAGTAGCTATAACCGTAAATAAATATTGTGAAATAAAATTTGTTAATTCTCAAAATATGGATGATTTTGCACCGTAAATGTCAGCGGTGGTATTTTATTAAGATGTCAGAACCTTTATAACAGTTCAGTCGATATAATCAACTTGTGGGGTCAATTTTAGGACCACGTTGTAAGCATAAAAATTAGCATAATACAAAAACACTTCGCCTCAAATTCTTACTACGTGTATTCATAAGAGCGTGAATGTAAGTTCGAGTTCATAGTGAGTTTGTATTTTACAACTGATCATGTGATACTATTCAAATAATATACTATGCAAATTTCAATTTCCGTGCTTCGAGGGCAATTTAAGGGGTCAGTCCTCGTTATTATCAATAGATAGCTTCGTTTAAACTTGTCGGAACCCTTATTTTGTAGAGGAGTCGGAGATTTGTAAACATTCGAAAGACGTTTGAACACTATTCCGCATTGGAGTACCGTGGTGGAGTAAGCTTCAGGTCTGCCCAAAACTAGGGAGAGACTCGTTCTCACTGTGAGACGTAAATGGATTGTTACTGAGCATAACCACTTATTTTTTATCATAATAATAATAATAAACGTTAAACACTCATAGCCCCATAGTAAAGTAATTAATACCCTGTGTCGTGGGTACCATGGACACTTGCAAAGACAAGAACACAAACACCCAGACCGAGAACAGAAATTTAAATTCATCATTCAAATTTCTGTTTCGCCGGGAATCGAACCCGGGACCCCTCAACTGGCAGTCCGGCATGGTGACCGTTGCGCCACGCGGGTCGTCAGACTTGTGACAGATTACAGAATAATGACTAATTAATATCTATACTGAAATATATATAATTCGCAAGCTGTTAAAATTACTTTAACCCAAAGACGACGCGACGTGAAGACAGTATTCTTAGATGTTTTTTTTTTCTTCAATTATGGCATCGCGAACTCTGTATATTGCCAGCGTCAAGTATAATTTTTGCATCACGTTTTTTGTCATTTCGGTGAAACTGAACAGGTAATAATAGGTAAAGTCAGTAAATCGTCATAAATCAGTCAGTCAAGTCCGTCAGACATTCAAGTAAAGCGATGGCTTCTTTACCAGAACTTCACCAATGGAATTTTGGAGGCAAGCGGAAAAACCCCATTTTCGCACTATTATTTTAATTCACAACACTCGTGCACTTTAATTAACCTATATCGAACAAAATGCCATCAAATTTATCCGATATAACTCAAAAATACACCAAGAAAGTAAAAATAAAACAAGAGCACAATATGTCTTTTTCGAATTCCCGCCAAAACTCCTCCTTCTTAGATGTTACACATTGATTCGATTCGAGTTTTTTGAGAAAACCGTCATATTTTTTGCAAACGATTAAATGATGAAATCTATGGTAGGGACTACATTCAATATTCACGACAAAGCAGTTTTACATGGAAATTCTAAATTATTGAATAATGTGAAACCTTATACTTTAGCAGACAATATGGAGGCAAATGTAACTTAACACTTTTATGATGTTTAAGGATCAGTGGCTTTGAAAGTATGGCAATACAATACTATTAAGGGGCCTCGTTCACCATCTCCAAGTAAAATGTTGATTAGTTACGTCCCGTAAAAGTAAATTGGCAGCTAAAGCTATGAGTACGGGTCAGTTTATCATATGATTAGTGCTACTCGAACATCGTGAAATTGAAATTGAAGTTACGGGTGACTTTAACCGACAATTAGCGTACTTGTCACTTTTCTTCAAGGTGGTGAAAGAGGCCCTTAGTGTACAATACAAACAAGAGGTAATAAAAATAAAAATAAAAGTACCAAAATAGTAGTGGTTTTTTTAATGAAGTAGGAAACAAGCATGCCAATATCCTCTTTCAATACTTTTAAGGCAGGACAACGTCTGCAGGGCCCACTAGTATAATCTATATTTCTTACTCTTCAGCTCAAGTAGGCTTACAATTGAGGAGTATTTTATTTTTATTTTATAAAAAAGAAATTGCTCACCTAGTACTAGTAGTTATAGGACTTATAACCAAATTTTATTAAATTTGTCTGTTTCATTTTCAGGTAAGTTGTAAAGCAGTATAAAAAAATCGTTACGCTTTCACCTGTACTCGTAAGTAATAGTAGTAATATCGATAACCTTTTTTTGTATCGTGGGGAAACCTTCAAACCCGGCACCTTGGGAGAGGATACCGTGTTATGTGAGATTTGACCGCACTAAAACCCCTCGGTGGCCTGCCTCTGCGCTTGGGGAGGACTCCGGGATCTTCAGTGGAAGGCCCTGGAACAACTCCATCTTCGGGAGAGCAGATGTGCTTTCCTGCACATTCCGATGCTTACAGCGGCATGCCGCCACGCCCACACCGCCGTCCTTCCCAGGGCTGCTGTCTGGACGGATAGAGCTCCCACTCTCACCGCCCGCAACTCCAGAAGCCCCCTTTTAGTCGCCTCTTACGATCAGGCAGGGGATACTGTAGTTCTTAATCCCCAAGCTACGGGGACTTATATCGATAACCTATAATATGTAATATATAATATTATTAAGAGCAGCGATGGCGGAGTGGTAAGAAACCGCGGTCATCGATGCGACCGAACCCGGGTTCAAATCCTCGGCGCGCACCTCTGACAACTGGCACTTGGCCAGCGTGGTGGACTATGGCCTAAATCCCTCTCACTTGTGAGTGGAGACCTGTGCCCAGCAGTGGGACATAAAAAAAAGGTTGAAAAAAATATATATTATTTATTCCTATGGGGAAAACGTGTAGGCCACGCGGACGGAACCCCGAGTGGAAAGCTTGTTTATGCATAAATATTTCCAAATTAAGGTGACAAAACGAACTATAAGCACAACATTAAAACCGTATAGCCAGTTACAACTGAACGCTGGCTCTAAGTGAGCACGTTGAAATTTCGGACCACCATAAATTTGTCGCGGCCACATGTGGTGGATGGCTGGCTCGCCGCCATAATACATAAGCCCTGAATTATGGTCAGGGTAACTTACGGTGAGCCTATTAAAGCCATATAAGGATAAGTTAGAGGTAGCTAATTAGAGTTTGAATGCACATAGCTTGACTTTTAAAGTTTAGTCCTTAAATATGCCTCGGCCATTGTGGCGCAACGGTTACCATGCCTCACTGCCAATCGGGAATTTCGGGATTCGTTTCCCGGCAAAGCAGAGATTGAAATGTTGGGTTTAAGTTTCAGGTCTCGGTATGGGTGTTTGTTTTTTATCTTTGTGTATGTCCATGGTATATACGATACAGGGTTTTATATACACTCATGCACAGCATTATTTATACTAATAGCTCAAACGAGAGAAAAATGTAGAAAGAAAGAGAGAAAAGGAATGAAATGAATGACTGGCACGTGAACACGACATCATTGGGCCCGGTTGTCTGTAAATAGCAGAGGTCAAACCTGTCGGAACAACGTTCAACTACATAGCTAGTTCAACTGTTAAAAAAATAAGTTTTGGGTACAATCGGTTTTATCCAAAAACTAGCGGCCGCCCGCGACTTCATCCGCGTGGACGTTTGTTTGTTTGTTTGAACCCGCTAAGCTCAGGAATCAGGTTCGAATTTAAAAATTATTTTTGTGTTGAATAGTCCATTTAATGGGGAAAGCTATAGGCTATATAACATTATGCTATTACGAATACCAAAGTCCACGCGGACGAAGTCGCGAGCGGCCGCTAGTCATAGCATGATGTTATGTAGCCTATAGCCTTCCGCAATAAGTGGACTTCAACTTTATACATTAGTACAGATAAAAGTGTTCCTTCAACAAAAATGATGAATGAAATGAAATGAAATGAAATATTCTTTATTCACCGTACGGTTCCTTTACAAACTCTTAGTGAACGTTATTTTTTTTTGTTCTGTCTGCTCTGGGTGCGCTTAGGCAATGCTGAGCTGAAGAAAAGAGCAGTCGGAGAAAAACTTCAACATAACCGTTTTATAAAGCTTTTCCCATTTAGATTGGAACTGCCTAATTTGTATTCCGTATAATTGTGCAATATAGCATCTGGCTCGCAGGACGATGTTCGCAGACTCCGATGACTCATTTGGGATGCTGCACGCACCATAATGCATTCGAGATATTTGTCCCTGTTTGTGAGACACAGGAAAAAAACATTAAATATGATGCCTGTGTAAAAGACGTGTGGTTTTTACACAACTACACAGAAAAGACGTGTTGTGACTTTTTGGGTGATTTATGGATGTACTCGTATATAGGGTCTAAACTCTAAATCTCCGAATATAATACATACTAGCCTTCCGCCAGCGGCTTCGCCCGCGTGGACCAGTTTAATAGGTCCCCGTAGAATAAAAAATAGCCTATGTGCTATTCCAGGCTTCATTGCTATATTAAAATCATAGGCGTTTAACCAGATGCTTCAACTGCGTCGATCCTATTACCCGTTTTCACGTAGGAATGAAGCATTTTATCGCGGTAAAAAGTAGCCTGTTACTCAGGGTGAATGTAACTTTCTAATGGTGAAAGAATTTTTGAAATCGGAACAGTAGTTTTTGAGTTTATTCATTACAAACATACAAAAATACAAATCTTTACAATATTAGTATAGAATAGATAAGGTTTAAAATTCGTGGATGATATAATGATAATATCCTAGTGACAATAGGGTCTTGGACACTGCGCACAAAAAAATTCAAAATGCATTCCTTAAAAAGGTTGCACAAAACCACGCAAGGAAAGCAGGATAATTGTAATTTTTTTAAACACGATTTTTATTACCTTTTAAATCATTTAAAACGTTCAATTGACTATGAACGATAAGTGACGTCACAAATCATTTTCTCATATTAAATGTATGAGAACTTCACATTTTGACCGCTCATTAAATTAAAAGTATCTCAATTGATTTAGACATCCAAGACCGGATTCCTTTAAACACTGTCAAAAATGTTCACTACGACTCTTGATATGAAATGAAATGAAATGAAATATTCTTTATTCACTGTACGGTTCCTTTACAAACTCTTAGTGAACGTTATTTTTTGTTCTGTCTGCTCTGGGTGCGCTTAGGCAATGCTGAGCTGAAGAAAAGAGCAGACGGAGAAAACCTTCAGCCCTGTTTTAAAATATGGGGTATACAATAGCTAACTTTCTTACAGAGTAGCTATGGGCCGATAAGGAACATACGTGACAGCTACCACATGTGTCAATGTCGTCCCACAGCCATCTGCTAACATAGGCAATTGCAGTGGCATTGCAGCAAGATATGCAGTCTTATGTGCGAAATAGAAGTACTCTACTGCACATTATTGCATTTAATAAATTCGTAAAATAAAATAAATCAAACTGTCAATGTTACACAAGTTTGGACTTCACCTACACAAAATTCGGCGAAAGTAAACATGCACCAGTTTCGAAGAATCTGGCTACTTACGTGTTTCTGAATCATCATGAGGAAAATCTTAACTAAGTGTCGGCAACGCTCTACGCTTGCGTAACATTAACAGCGTTTTCCAAGAATAATGGCTAGGTTTAAAAGGAAGCATCACATGTCGTGCTAGAAAGGTAATATGGTAAGTAAAAAGGTTAAAAAAAGAAACCAATAATAAAATAAAATAGGCAGTGAAAGGTAAAACTAGCCACCGTTTCACCCATCTGTTTGTTACCATACTTCTCCGAAATGCTGAACCGATTTTGATAAAATTTTACATTCACACTTGGTATTTCTGAGAATAGGTTGTTATCTAAAATTTCATATGACGACCTACGTGGCGCAATAGTTACCATGCCGGACTGCCAATTGAAGGGTCCCGGGTTCGATTCTCGCCGAAACAGAAATTTGAAGGAAGAGTTTAAATTTCTGTTCTCGGTTTCTGTCTTTGTGTGTCCATGGTACCCACGACTCAGGGTATATGTAAACCTACTGTAGGGGTATGAGTGTAAATCGTTATTTATTTATTTATTTATATTCATACATAAGGGTGGCCCACCCCAAACATTTAAACGCGGTACGGACTTCGCGGGGTCTGCTAGTCTTAATATGTATATCGTACACAAGAAACACATATGTATTTTCTTGTGTGCGTGTGTATGTCACTGAACTCCTACTAAACGACTGGACGGATTATGATGAAATTTTTTGTGTATGGGGATTTGCGAATTCACAATTTAGTCCACTGCAACATGTTTTTTAAATATTTTTTTATTTGTTAGTAGTTTTCCCATATAAATTTCTCCCATAGAGTAATTAAACACTACGTTAAAATTGCTCCTATCTGTCAAACGTTTATATTTCGTGCCGTGTCGTTCTAAACTTTAACACAGTCAGAATAACAGGACAGTTCGAATCTCATTATTTGTTTTATATTTTTGTTTGATTTGACAGTAACATGAAATCTCTGTAAGATAATAAAAAAACAAATCCTCTTTCAATACTTTTAAGGCAGGACAACGTTTGCAACCGGCCGGAGCTGGGCCGGACCACTAGTTTTCATGTATATAAAATGACATAGTAATTGTATTCTCCTTTATCTCAATTAAGTTAAATAACCAAGTAATCGCTCTATCCACGATAACATAGGTGTGTAGGTATAATCATAACAAATTTTGACGTTTAGAAGCGAGTTTATTATGGAGTAGGCGCACATATGAGTATATTAATCCTTGGCAGAAATAATCGTGGCATGACAAACGATCACAAATAACCCACTTCAGAAGTAATTGTTAATAATGTTTAAAAAATTAAAAACCAAAGCCCCCGGGCTTGGACGGCTTGATTTGATCGCAGTGTGATTTGTTACCCTTGGATACCTGTTAGTCGCTGATTTATTGACTATCGAATAGGATTCCTTGCGAAATTTTTCAACAATAATGCCTATTTGGTATTTAAATCTGGTTTTTAGGCTATTAAGATTATTATAATTACTAAGATAGAAATTCTGACACCTGTTCAACTGTAAAAAAAACATTACATATTTTTAGCGGCATTTGACGACTGCCAACAGTAACTTCTCAAACTCTACATTTCACTCAAAACATGTGGCTTCTTGGTATGTTTACTTAGTCCACTAGTGACATCATATTCCGAGGATGTAACCTATCTGGTATGAAAAAAAGAGTTCAAAAAAACGACGAAGCACTTTAAGAAAAGGTATGGAGTGTCCGGATGACTTTGCGCTTTACTACGCTTATTTTGGCGTGAGCACAACCGTGCCCCCAGATTTCCAAGTAGAACATCAGGAGACATAAACTAAATCTGGCTGAAAGTCAGAGCGTTTACTGCCCTTTAGCTAAGATATCGTTAAACGCAACGTAAATTCAATCTGTAATTGATAAGGGTGGCCAAACAATAGTCTGTCAAGACATTTTGCAAAGCCAACTATGTGAAACAATTGTAATGGAATTGGCAATCGGAAACATTGATCTGCTTCAATACAAATACTCAATACATACTAATACCAAGAACTTAAAGATATATTAAACAAAGGAAGAGAGGGTCTGTCGGTCATGTAGGTATTTGGATTAAGAATAAGAACTTTTTTTTGTATCGGGGGGGAAACCTTCAAAAGGTACCCGACGCCTTGGGAGAAGATACCGGGTTATGTGGGATTTTACCGCACTAAAACCCCCTCGGTGGCCTGCCTCTGAGTTTGTGAGGACTCCGGGATCTCCATAGGAACGCACCGGTGTCCTCTACGCGCGGCACCCTAGAACGGGCCCATCTTCGGGAGAGCAAATGTGCTCTCCTGCACCTTCAGGTGTTCACGGCGGCATGCGGCCACGCATACACCGCCGTCCCTCCCGGGGCTGCTAGCTGGACGGGTCAAGCTCCCACTCTCACCGTCCGCATCCCCGGAAGCCCCCTTTTAGTCGCCTCTTACGATCAGGCAAGGGATACTGTAGCTCTATTCTTAATCCCGAAGCTACAGGGACTAAGAATAAGACCTACAGATCCTTACCTGATCGTAAGAGGCTACTGAAAGGGGTTACCGGGGTTGCGGGCGCGAGCCATCTCACTTAACCCAGTTGAGACTGCAACAGTCCACCAGATTTGTCACGGCGCATATGCATCAATATGTCCAATTTAATTTGTCTATTTCCAAACCCGGCTGGTTCTAACACAAGCATTCGTTGAATGTCATTCTTGTTCCGTTATCGCCTATCGCTCGAGTCGTGTTACCGGCTCGCACTCCAATTAGAACAATAAGACATAAACATCGTGGCTACAAATACCCACTGACAACTTATCGACAACAATCTGGCAACAGTACTGTACGTCTATACAGTTTCACGTACAGTTTAGCGCACCAGGCGGCAATATTTCCCTTCGCGTCGGATAGGGACAGGAAGAAAACATTGCCAAAAGAAAACATAACATTATTGTTTATGAAGTGAAGTAACTAATTAGGTACGCTGTAGTAGAATCGCAGTAGCCTTTGGATATCCGGCAATCAATCAACAAACAATTCTCAAAAATATAGACAATCCTCATAAATAAACTTTTCGCATGTCATATACTGTACTGTTACTCCTGAGTTTCAAGTGTTGATGGTAACCGGAACATGCAATAAAGTATTTCTTACTAAATGAAGCGCGCATGGCCCGGCGGTTAGCGTAGAACGCAAACGATCTATGCAACTAAGCCAAACGGGCGCGGTCGGGTGTGAGATAGGTGACCTAGTGGCAAAAATTTCATGCGCATTTCCGTGCGTTAAGCCGTCGGGCCTGGTTGTTGTCGGTAGATAACAGTCGGAAAACATCCGGCGGCGGGTTGGCCACTAAACCGCATCTCCACCAACCCGCATTGGAGCAGTGTGGTGGAGTAAGCTCCAGGCCTCCCCAATAATGGGAAGAGACCCGTGCCCATCAGTGGGACGCAAAAAGGGTTGCAGCCATTTCTTACTAAATATTGATACATCAATGGTAATAGTATTCCGGATCGTACAATGCAAGTCCTACAACCTACAAACATTTGATGTCATTTAAATTGGTCCTTAGGACTCTATAGAACACATACATACTTTGGATACGTTCAAATTTTGTTTATATATAATTAATATATAAATATATATAAATAATAAATAGGTAAATAACGCTTCACACTCACAGCCGTACAGTAGGGTAGATATTCCCTGTGTCGTGGGTGCCATGGTCACACACAAAGACAGAAACGCAAACACTCCGGCCGATAACAGAAATTTTAAACTCATTTAAATTACTGCTTCGCCGGGAATCGAACCCGGGACCCTCCGATCGGCAGTCCGGCATAGCCACCATTACGCCACGCGGGTCGCCGTTTAGATACAATGAATGTACAACGTTGAATAATCTAAAGATTTTTTTTTATTTCTATGTGACCTTTCGGTTTATATTTTGCTTTTACACTGCACGATAGATAGACAACATACTAAATGCAACAAACTTAAAGCAGAAGTGTAATACAAACATATTAAAGAAACTCTCTTAATTAACGAAGACAAAGACCTACAATTAAATAGTTGTCCAATTCACTAGGATGTGTAGACCCTTCCGAGGGGTAATCGTGTGCCATGCCCGAGGTCGGAACAGGGACTTCAAATATTTGTTATGTACAATTATGATCAATAAATTATTTATTTATTTATTTAATTAAGGCGCAGGACGATAGCGATGCGACAACTGTTAACGCTTCGCTACCCAATGTTAGTTGAACCATGACGAGCACCGAAGATGGGTCTCGGACTCTTGGTCCAAATCCCAAAAAATACTTGGTCAATAAAAGTAGGGATACATACACTATTGATTTTGACTACGTGTTTTTTTAGCTACTCCAATGCGACTTCAATGGGCCAAGCGTATGAAATTTGCGGTCACCTTACAGTGCTATTGCTTTATTCAGAAAAGCAATTATAGATAGCTGTAATTATAAATAATGTATAGATTGCTTGCGTGCTGTACTAGCAGCTTATACTACCTTTTGAGAAGAGAAATTTCAATGTAGAGTGTCTTTCTTTGGTATTTTATTCCAACCAGAATTTCATAATATAGTATACACCCCTATACTATACTGACTAATGTAAACGCCTTTTGTATTCTAAGCCTTGAAACAAATTCACGCTCCGATGAGATTTACTGAGCAGAGCCCTTAGGCCCTTAGAATTTGGACACTGCACAAACATCTGCGCTAGGAATTAATGCGATAGCCAATATCCCGTCCAAACTTCCCTCGTTCCTCTCCGCCTGTCCGGGAACACGGATTGGAATTTCCTATTATCATACTGTCACTTGAAACTTCGAGTATAATAGAACTGTATATATAGCTGTCCTTCCCAGTATACATTTAATTAATGCTTTACAGCTAAACAAAGGTACCTAATATTTTTTTATTAAACGTAAAATAAAACAAAACCTGTCGAAAAGTATTGACGATGAAAGTAAAAGAAGAGAAGGTCAAGACGCAAATAAATAAGTAACCGTTCTGAAATAAGAAGGTAAGGTAATGAAGGTAATATTTTTATTAAACGTAACATTTAAAAAATCCTGTCTAAAAGTATTGACGTTGAAAGTAAAAGAAGAGAAGGTCAAGACGCAATTAAATAAGTAACCGTTCTGAAATCAAACGCAAAATAAATGGTCCCAATGAAATGTGGTTAAAAAATACAAGTACATATAACAGTTGTAGATGTATGCACATTGCAAGAGAAGGAGCAAAATACATACTTCATTTCATTACTTCTTCTCCTCCAAACAGACCAGACGATACGAATATGTTGCCTTCCAGAGAAGTGAACAAAACATTGGAAGTCGTAAAACTTATTTTGTATGAAAATTACGACGTTCTGCCCGTTTAAGTACCGTTGGCGACCGAGGTGCCAGGTATCTTAGTATTCTCATAAACGTAAATACAATGATGCCGATATTGCCGATGATGATAGTTACATTTTAAGTACGATCTACTGAAAGTAAAATGTTAAATTTGGTTTACAACTACAGACACGATAAATAAACCTTTTATGAAAGAATAAACCTTTTGCTAAAGAATCAACCATTCGAGAAATATTAAATACTAAAAACATACCTTTAAAACATCCGCATCTAAACTGAACAACATGTATGATGGTTAATATTTCATTCCGTTTTCACACTATGATGAAATGGAAACCTCCTGAATTAACGATGCTCGTTTAAAATCTGCATTATCGTAACCTGTCCAAACGAAATCTAATAGTGCCTTCTAAATTTCTAAGTGTTAAACGTAGCATCAATGGAAAATTCCATTAAAAGCACATTACACATTGCATGGTTGAACCCACTCAGTGATACCACATTAGTTATTGGCAGTTTAGAGCCTATAATTACCCCGTATAATAGTAACCCTGCAAATAGACAATAAAACGGCCGATAGTACACACGGCAGACAACGTCGAGGCTTTAGCGCAATGGAGATAATTAATTTTTATGACACTGTTGGAGATGGAACCTCGATAACGGTTTCCAATCGCGTGATTGCTATCAAGATAAAAGCTGACTGCACTAATAAAAGCGTGAACGAACGATACGAAATACATAATAATATACTCGTACTTTAGGAGACAGTAACAAACTTGAATACACAAAAGAGTGACAACGAGCCATTTATTAATTAATAATGATATATTATTAATATATAATACGTAACGGGACAAAAAACATTTCTATTTACAAATTATACATTGTACTACTGATATTTGCTGTGTAAAAAAGAAAAAAACAAGAAAGAACCAAAACTATTAATTACAAACAGTGGTTAATGGTTACTGAAAACATAGTATATAATTGATGTCACACATTTTTATTTTATTTAGTGTGACACCAATTTCGATAAAGTTTAGTGTTAAATGTTATAGTAATTATAATTATAGTATAACATTGACTTGTTATCCTTATAGTTCATTATTATAGTTAAAATTTGGCTTCATTATTCATGGGTATTTTAATTACAAGTAAATCACGCTGTTTTGTTTATCTCTAACATTCAATAAATAACTTTTGTAAATCCTTAAGATAATGTATCTTAGTTTGAAATTGGCCTCCAAATAGTTCGGAGAAACCTAATTGAGTCCACTCAAACCGATTGACACTTTAGACTTTAACAAGTAATGTATTGACCATCAATGGAACTGGAATTCAGAAGGATTGTAATTAGCTGCAAGTACTTACGCAAATATGGACATTATGGACAACCACGCCTCACCAAATGTAGATCATTCGCTTGCGTTTACATATGTTGAATGTAGTTCTCGATAAGAAAATTAATTATTAAGTCCTTAAAGAAGAGATAAACATACATGTAGTCCTAGACATCATTAATGTAAATCATAAGACATTTTCATATTTCTTTATGGGCAAAACAGCTTTGTATAACTGACATATCTGAGATAGGTTTTAATCCCAAAATTATAAGTCTGGTGATCTCATAGTCAATTGAATATGTAATTAAAGGAGCGAAGCTTAAGGAGAAGCAGGCAGAAAAGGTAATTAATAAAATCATTTTGGCATTGTTTCGTCTTATTCTTACCAATTCATTATGATTATGCCAAACCACGACAAAACATAAGCTCACTTCGACAAAGCTACACCAAGCTTAACAATTTTTATTAATAAGGCGGTAAGGGTTCCTACGCAAGTCAGTACCTAATAGAATAGCAGAATTAGGTGTAATTACAAAAGCCACAACGCGGCGCCACTCAATTTGTACATTAAAGAGGTCAGTCGCTGCGTTAATGGCAGCAGGGCAATGGGAGCAGGGGATTTTTACACTCATTAGGTGCGAAGCGAAGGAGAAATTAAGACTCGGGCCAACCTAATTTCCGGTGAAGGCAACGTAAGATATAATTTCTAGACCTTCAAAAGCCTTTTGAACTTTTGTTTGAGGTAAGGCAAACGAAATTTAAAAAAAGATCAATATACGATTAAGAATAGACAATCTAGTATGGAATATTTAAACATTTATACCCACAGTACATACTGGTAAGGGTCAAGATTCTTCAGTCTTTCAAACATTTTACATCGCATGATTGGTTCTGTAAATGACAATTTATTTTATTTAATCGAATCCTAGTTCGGTTCTAACAAATCAACAACAGTTCTGGTCTACTTAATAATTCAATTTATAGATTCAGATCTAACGCCAGTTTAATAGAATATTGCTACTTGACCCATGCCCTTATCGGGTTAAGATGACCACTGACCTAAAATAATTGGATTCCCAAGCGGAATTGGCTTCAAAACTGTTCCGGGTAGTCTAAATCAATTCAATTGTATAAACTATAGATGAGAATTCGTTTGATGTTGCTGTTATAATTCAATTTGACCTTTATCATAATTCAGTTGATAAACCTGCTTTCATCAAACTACGAACGTTATGTAGATAGCTTGATTCCATTACTTAGTAAAAAAAATGTCTGCCATGTTTTATAATTTTACGTATTTTATCCTTTAATTGGTATAACTAGACATCGGATTATATGCATTTGCATATTTGCATATGCAAATGCATATAATACAATTTTTATAGCGTTATTGCATATTTTGAGACGTTTTCATTGATAGTGCTTATTTCAATAGGTATACGTGTTTGGCATGTTGTATTATGTAGTCGACACGTCTGCCCACTGAATGAACCAATATTACGCGGTGGGGAACTTGGTTGAAAGCTGTATTGTTTTATGCTGAAAATTTAGACGCTTTAAAGGAAGTAGTTGGAAAATTTGAAAGATCAGACGCCATTGCAATTGATGCAAGCCAGCTGGCATTTAAGGATCCTTCAATAAAAATAAATATATTGCTATTATTGCAACACATTTCAGCAATATACCCGATGAAATTGAGAAATAAGAATCTAAAAACTTTCCTCTGCGTCAGTCTTTGGAATTACTTGGAAATAATAGAAAAGTTGGTTGAACAGAGTAACGGCCGCGCCCTTCCGAGTTCTCTATCGCAAAAGGTTCACTTCGTGGCAAATTAAATGCAGTTTTGTAAAAAACCCTGGTTTTGAAAGCATAAAGAAAATTGAGGTGTTTATACCGGCACCGGACAAACTGCCTGAAGAGGTCTCTGCAGAAATGGCGCCACATTTTAAGTTCTGTCCGGTAACGTCAGTTGACGTTGAAATGTCATTTTCAGCCTATAAATTAGTACGTAAGTACATTATTCTTCGTCTAAGCTATAAATTGATATTAAGTGACAAACGTCACAAGTTTGCTGCATAAAATCTGGAAAAATATATTATCGTTTACTGTTCAAGAATTATGATACATAAGTTTATTATTAACGTAATAAAATAATAATTTATAGTTTATTAAATATTATATAATTAGTACGAATAATTTAAAATTATAATGTGATAAGATAATGATAAAATAATAAACGTAAATTCTAATTGTAAACGTTTTTTGATTGTGCATATTTTATGCATATTTCGCCTTTTTTTAGTGCATATTTGCATGCTTATTTTGGCATTTTGATAGTGCATATAATCCGATGTCTAGGTATAACCAATTAAGAACTACGTATTTAATTGCGTTATTTTAACAATTTCTGAAAATATGAAGCAAGGGCCGATCACAGCCGCCAATTTGTTTAAATATTTATTTTAAAATTCCTTGCACACACGCCGTGTGAAATAAGTGGCGACGAAATCCGTTGAATACAGAATAAGCAAAATTACTTACAATTTAACTTCGAACTGCAAGAGAAGCGGTGCTCACGAAGTCTATTTTATCTGACGACACAACGCCCACATTCTGTCAGTTGCCAATAGCATAAAGAGCATAACTTAATGCAGCCATCGACGCGACACTCGTGCAATGCAAAACGAGAAACGAATGAATTAAACGTTTTAGCTTCATTTTAAATCACTTCCATACGTAACTTCTGTAAACCAAAACGTACAACATTAACCAACGAAGCGAAATAATAAATCAAATAGAATTACCGGGCCCTAGATTGATATAAATAAGCGCACCGCAATAAACATTATCTGCTTTAATATGAAAAATGACCATTAGACAACAGATTCCGATATCGGTGTGCCGCAAATATATTAAAGAGTGAAAGGCAAAACCTGCAGTTTGTTTAGTTGACCATCAAACGTAGCCAGCCATCAGTTGCAATCAATGAAATGTCGGCCGCGTCTTAAATCGGCCCTATATTGAGTGGGTTGGCGCCAGAAGGTAACACACGTTCGCCATGTTGAAAAATGTGCGCACGCTTCGAAACCGCTAACAAGCTGTACACAGCACGGCCATTTTGAATTATTGCATTGAAACTGTGATTTATCAAAATAATTTCACATTCTGCTTGGCCCGATGACAGTTATTTCTTTTCCTGATCTTAAACTTGTTTCGTACGTAAGCTACCGTTAAATGAATTAACACCTCCGAGTGTGAATAACTGCCAATGTCGTGTTTCACTGACAGTAATTACTTCGGCACTGAAATAGGGGAGTAGGGAGGAATTATAATGAAATCGACAAGCATTGACGTCGATAGCTTAATCTAACTACGAGTACTAAGTTACTATTTTACCAAAAGGTTAAACGTGTTCATTAAGCTAACAATCCACGAGTGTCGAGATTAGCGACGTAACTAAGGGTATATTAATTTTAATTAGATGATTAGAATGCGTTGTTGACCAAGAAGCTGCAACTGTAGAGACGGTAGCGGCAATTATAGTTAGGATCTGTGACGTTAATTAAGTCTTATTCCTTAATGACGTTCCTACTCCTCTGATTTATGGACATAGAAATTTTAAAACAGGCTTAGAGATTTTTTTATAATTGTTTAAGCACAATCCGAAAAGATTATAACCACTTCTAATTGTAATGCTTTCAAATTAAAGAAATATACAATTCTCATAGGCTTAAAAAGTAATATCATAGTCTTCAAGAATATAATCTACGTAAAAACGTTATAGATACTTAGAATAAATACGTATAGAATGAGTGTCTTCATACAAGCGCGCTGTCAAAATTGAAGCACTAAATAGATTCCTACAGCTGTTACATCTGACAAATAAAATATTTTTATTTTGACAAAATTAACTATAAAATAAGTACTACAAAATATTGAAAACACACACAAAAAATTATTTTATTAGATTTCTTTTGGTTTTAAAGTGTTGTGATAAAATTTAACCTTAAGTCTTACAGAGCGGCCTGGCGTTTGGTGCCATTAATGGCACCAATCAACATGCTTCAATTTGGGCGCGCACTTGGTTTCTATAATGTAATTGTAATTATTTTAAGTATAGATATTAATATTTTAAGGAGTGGCGAATTAAGGAGTAATTGAATTTTAAATGTGTAAGCTGAAATTCACCAGGCATCCATCAGGAATCTTAAAGGTAAATCTAAAATTCTGAGACGAGTGAAAATGGTCACAATGCACAACAAGCAACAGGTCTAAAAGCATAATAAAAATATTTTATTTATTTATTTAATTAAAAAAGCATTTACATTTAGCACAAAACATAGTTTTTGCCAAACTGGAGACCAGTTTGTCGGCAACAACAATCATGATGGAAATATTACCTGTTTATATCTGATTTATATAATTATCCAAATGAATGCAGTTGACCGCGGCGACAGATCGATGCATTTCAAAATGGATACATTCCAGACCCGGCTAGATAAGATTGCGTTTCACGTACAGATTACATAAATCCCGGCTTTGAACCGGGACTCCCACGTACCGGCTAGACCTGTTCGATGTAATTCAACCTGGATTAGCGGCTATCTCGCCTGTCATAGAGCGAGCAGACAGGTTCCTTGTAGGACCTGTTGCTAAATTAGGATCAGCGTGTAAGGCTGAACGCTTTTTTGACAACCCCGTTGAATGATTACTTGGAAGAACCAAATAATGATAATTAAGGTTTTATGTGGCGGGGTGCTACAATTGTATGAAAATAACTAAAAGTAGGAGAAAAATACTAGAAATTCGCTTGAAATTATAACAATATGTCCAGAGGAATCTAACGAGCCCATACTCTATTGTTTTTTATTCTTCACCATCAGACCAGCTCATTAGTACCATATAATTATATTGTCAATAGATCTATGTATGATTTCATGATACATAATGCGGGTGAAATTTAAATTATGAAAAAAAATTGTTTTTTAAATAACGTTTCACACTCATAGCCCCAACCACAGTAGGGTAGATATACCCTGTATCGTGGGTACCATGGACACAGACAGAAACACAAACACCCAGACCGAGAACAGAAAGTAAAATTCATCATTCAAATTTTTGCTTCGCTGGGAATCGAAACCTTCCGATCGGAAGTCCGGCATGGTAACTATTGCGCCACACGGGTCGTCGAAGCGAAATTCTCTTATAAAATGTTATTACATAGTATCAATATTATAGTAATATGTAGTAATTTTTCAATGATATTATTTATTTCCATGCTTGGATGAATGCTACAATACAAATTGATAAACTGATTATGAAATAAATCTTGCCATTCATATTTCCGCACTGGTCTGATGCGGAAGATTAATCGATGCTCATGTTTTGAAATTAACTGCATTTAGATCTTGTTCAGATAAACAAACAAACAGAGAAACAGTTAATCTTGAGACAGCAACAAATGTACACGACATAGAAGACACATATTACAAAGGCAACATTACACAGACTTGTAGGGACCACCCGAACAATTTTAGCCGGTCCCTCAAACAATATTTCATCGTAATATCGCCAAGTAAATACAAGCACTTTACAGACGCTTTAGGCGGACACAGGCTAGAGTTTCTAGTTTAAACTAATATCATTAATAACCAGTATGTCAACTCGAACCGAACCGATAACATTTGTTAACATCAAACGATACTGCAAGTCTACAAGACAATGCCTTACGTACCGGGACGATATTTCTCTAAACAAGAATAGCAAATAATATCAAACAACAATATTTCACGATTATATTCTTGATTTGACAGCCAACAAATGATCTATTTAAAGAAATAATGAGCATTATTAAAATTATCACAGATCAGCAATAGTGTAATTATTTTGAACCAGGCATAATAAACGGCTATGTATTTTAAATGTTGTTAAGGCACGTGCCTATTTACTTTATTAAACTTTTCAATCATTTGGGATTGGGTGGAGTTTAAAACATATTTTACTTACTATCTAACTTTTTTTAATTCTTTATTGGAAAGGGCTTTGTCGTTAAAACGATTATGTCGCCCTGATGAAATCAACATATAAAACAAGTTACATATCAACAATTCAGTACAATTACCTAATAACTATTTAAATCTTTTATCAACGGGTTTGTAAAGCATTCGTGCTGATGCCGACGTGGGATCAGCCAGAATGCTATTACAACGTTTTTTTTTTGTTTTGTTTTACTACTAACAACCTCGCAATATGAAATTGTAGCCAAAATATTGATATAAACAGTAAGATATAATTTTATTGAAATAACTACCGTTTAAATTTTACCTGTACACCAATCAATCTGAAAAGTAATAAAGTGCTATTTCCACTCTTAAAAAATGTAACTAAAAGTTGTTTGTATGTGTTATAAATACTTGCTTACTTTGATTTTGCACTAAACCAAACTTAATATGTGTTTTGGACCCGAAGATGATCAGATTCAATATGATATGATACTATTAATACTATGATAATGATAGATATTGTACTTACGAACGAGGAAGTAACTCTACTTAATCGTATTTAACTTGACCGCTGAAGGTCCCTAGCCCCAGTCCGCAACTGCTGTTATGGACATAAGGGTTATAATCGCTAAGCAAACCGCAAATCAATTATTCACAGATATCACTTTATTAAGTTCGCCAAACTTAGCTATTTTGTGGGATAGTCCTAGGGTTGCCAACTTTTTTTACAAGAATTAAAGTATATTTAGGTCTGAGAAGGAAAATAAACAGTATTTTACAAAAAAATCATTTTTTGAAGATTTTTATTCACCTTGAATCGTTTCCACTTTCCATCTTTTGTTTACTAATTACACTAATTGAAAACACAAAAGCGAGCAAGGTGTACCTACACGAGAGAAAAGTTCTGCACTAACTTAGTGTTCATCCGAGATTTGACAGATTTGTTCTGAAACGCTCGATTGTGACTGCTCTGCACTAACTAAGTGTTCTTCCGAGATGTTAATAGTGAAATCGATATTTTGTATACTTTTTTTTTGTGAAACAGTGAAAAGTATAATGTAGTGAAAAACAGTATAATACTGTTCTTAACAGTATGGTTGGCAACCCTAGATAGTCCTATAGATTTGTGATCTACTTTGAAAACGTACGCTCTTGTGTATTTAAGCTCTTTGTTTCTCTTGTCTACGGTATAATTTTCACTCATTTTACTTCATTGCACTACTAATAAAATGCTAAAGTACCGTTACCGTAAAATACCGTTACCTTAATGAAATTCTGTGCACCCATGTTGAAAGTATAAAGTCAGAACAGACAAAAAAACCAATTCAAATGGTTAATGTTTGTTATTATGCATAGTGTAATGATGGCTACCAATTAACGACTGACGGTTATCAGTTATCAATCATCAAACATTTACTTGTAAAATAAACCTTTTTGTTTACACCTTGGAGAGGATACCGGGTTATGTGGGATTTGAACGCTCTAAAACTCCCTTATTGGCCTGCCTCTGTGTTTGTGAGGACTCCAGGATCTCCATAGGAACGCACCGGTGTCCTCCACGCGCGGCGCCCTAGAACGGGCCCATCTTCGGGAGAACAGATGTGCTCTCCTGCACCTTCAGGTGTTCACAGCGGCATGCGGGCACGCACACACATCCCTCCCGGGGCTGCTAGCTGGACGGGTCAAGCTCCCACTCTCACCGTCCGCATCCCCGGAAGCCCCTTCTTAGTCGCCTCTTACGATCAGGCAGGGGATACCGTAGCTCTATTCTTAATCCCGAAGCTACAGGGACTTGTAAATAAAACTAATACCTACCTAATATTTACACCTATCCTAAGTCATTATCTCTCCATTCGTTAATATCTTTCTTGTCTTCTATTCAATATCCTATAGCAACATTATTTGTGGCGCCCCTTACTCCAGAATCCACTTAATGGTTCACATGACGGCATGTGCCGTTTATTGGAAGCATAAATAAATTATTAGCCACCGCAGGCTGTAAATCAACGAGAGATACTTTGTGGTGAATGATTGAAGCTCGATTCTATGCGTTTCGATGTTTATGATTGGATGCGTTCTATATTTGTGTCGAATCATTCTTATTTGAATCTTGTATCGTTATTATAAGCTTCCGTGGTTACATCAGCGTCAGTGTAAGGAGTTTTTTTGCTGCTTCATTTTGTTTGTTTTGTTATTTGAATAGGTACTCGTAAAAAGTACCGTTACGATAATAAATTACGGAATATGTAATTTGTTTTTAATCTGTTAGTAATTTTTTAACTGTGAATAAGAGGCTTTGACATTGGTTATTTCAATTTCAAAAACGGTTTCTTCTTCAGAAAAAATGTATGAGTACATGAAAAGTACAAAAATATACCAACAAGCATTTCTAACTTACAAGAAATTTCTCAATTACCATTTTTATCACCGGTAACGGTACAGAATAAAACATGGTTTTTTAATCCACGTTACAAAGATACTAAAGAACCTATCGTAAAACCTGACGCTTTACCACAGACAACAAAAAGCTCGGATGAAATAAAAACTTATAACGGGCTGACGTTGATGTTCCGACTAATTCCCGTATTATGCTTAACATTTTTTTTATTTCTATTCATCCGTTGACGCATTGACACCAATCTGTAGCGCCTTTAGCGATTACACGACACGCTTTCTCCATACCTACTCATTAGAGTTGTTTGGCGCCAAAATTCCTGACCGATGATTTGACATTCGTCTCTGCACAGGTCGTTAACCTTTTTTTATTATCTTGTTTTGATTATTCTTTTTTATCATAGATTTGGTCTTATTTGACTCTCACTTGACCAGCGTGGTGGACTATGACCTAAATCCCTCTTTCTAGAGGATACCTGTGCCCAGCAGTGGGACATGAAAGGGTTGAAAAAAATACAACATGTGATTCGGTACTGGCATTATGTTCCTCTTTGAACGGCATTATGTTTTAAGTAAATCTTTTTTTTTGCATCAAGTTTGCGATGTTTCTAACCGGTTGTCAGATTTGGCTTGCTGCAACCCTTTTTGGGCACTTGCAACTGCTGGGCACGGGTCTCTCGCCATAATTGGGGAGGCCTGGAGCTTACTCCACCACGCTGCTCCAATGCCGGTTGGTGTAGTTGGATGGACAAGACTTAAATCTTAAAGTTATTAATTACTGCTATATATCATAAAACAGATGAAAATTATCACTAAAGGTCACCCATTTTATACGTGACCGTGATCGTTCTGCATAACTGCGTCGCTTATCACTTAACATTGACGCCCCATATAATTTTAATCATAAATTATAGAGCAACAAACTTATTCATAATGGCGGTTCGTATTTGAATTTCTAATATTAATGTTAACCATAATTTAGTAAACAGCTGGTCAAATTGTGATACACACGACATTTACGCAGATCATTCTTGTTTATGACATTTTTTATTGATTTTTATTATGCATGGCGCCTAATGCTAGTCTACAAGACTATTTTAGGTTTTATCAGAGCCGCATTGTCTATGTCAGGGGCCCTAAACAATGTGATTCTTGGGGGCCCTTTTCTTACTTTGACCGAATGTTGTGTTATATTAATAACTAGCCTTCCGCCAGCGACTTCACCCGCGTGGACCCGTTTAATGGGTCCCCGTAGGATTAAAAATAGCCTATGTGCTATTCCAGGCTTCATTGCTATATTAAAATCATAGGCGTTTATGCAGTTGCTTCAACAGCGTTTACCCTATAACCCGTTTTCACGTAGGAACTAAGCATTTTCCCGCGGTAAAATGTAGCATATGTTACTCATGGTGAATTTAGCTTTCTAATGGTGAAAGAATTTTTGAAACCGGAACAGTAGCATTATTGCATCTACTCCGCGGTTCTGGGTACGAGTCCCGGCATCTTGATCCGTATACTTACAGGGCCCGTACGGGGTCCGTGTAGAGGACGCCTAGTTAATCAAGTTCTGATCATAATTTTGATTGTAACGTATGAAATAGATATTTATTAAACTGTATGCAAATTGATGCGATAACAAAAATACTTACAAAAAAAATCTTACTAAAAATGTTACAAGTACTTCTTACTATAGTTCTATGATACTGTATTATTTATAAAATAATCTAATTTGGACTTTTTTTGTTTCAGGTAAGTTTGCTGAGCTGATCACAAAGCTGACCGAATCATACAACAAGGGGAAGGAACGTTGAAAGTACGAAATCAAAATGAAACAGAAAGCATAGGAATTACTACTACATATATAATTAAATCATAATATTAGAAAAGTCTATTTAGACCAGATTCAGAATGAATGGTAGTTTATAGACCTTATAGCCAGCACAGCAATCAGTTTTCGCATTTAGTCGCTTACTACAGAACTAGAAATAAAGTTGTTAATTCTCCATCTAGATATATAGCCATCTCAAGTTTTACAACCAGTTTCACAGACCAGAATTAGTCTTAGGGCCTCGTTCACCATCTCCAAGTAAAGTGTTGATTAGTTACGTCCCAAGTAAAGTTAATTGGCAAGTAAAAGCTATGAGTACGGGTCAGTTTATCATATGATTAGTGTTAATCGAACATCGTGAAATTGAAATTGAAATTACGGGTGACTTTAACCAACAATTAGCGTACTTGTCACTTTACTTGAAGGTAGTGAAAGGGGCCCTTAACTTCATAAATATACTCGTACCTATATAGTCTGAAATAAATTAGGATACTAACTACTTATATAAAACTAATAAACTGTGTTTAACAATAAACATTTATGTTATTATGAGTAGATAGCCCACATAAAGCGATATCGGCGGCGATGCACGATGGCCTCAGTGGTTAAGAACGCGGTCTCCTTTTCAGAGATACCGGGTTAAAATTCTTGGCGCGCACTTCTGACACACTGAAATTCGTAATGTACGTATTTATCGCTGCTCCACGGTAATGAGAAATATTGTGATATTTAAATAATTACGATGTTTTCCATCACTATGCATGCCTGAGAGAAAATCATAATTTCTAGAAGTCGTAATGTGCAATCAATCCGCACTTGGCCAGCGTGGTGGACTATGGCCCAAATCCCATTCACATCTGGCAGTGGGACATAAAAAAGGTGGAAAAAAGGGGTAATTTGTAAAATAAATTAATTGTACCCTACAAGCTTTTAAACTTTTCATTTTCAAGACATCTCATGGATCGGCTTAAGAAGAAGCGCAATTAATAAATTACCGCAACATTATACGACAAAATTAAAATTGTAATTAACAGTACCTTCGGGCCCGTAGACGGCGACCTCATTAAACGGTCAGGTGTAATTAGCAATTTTGTAAATGGTATTCATTAATTTGGCGGGTAAATTAAAAGCGGAACAAAAAGGCGCGTGTTGCCAGTAGAACACTTGTTAGCGCTAATTTGTAAGATTGCAACACTGAATTGGGTTACGCGCTCGCAGCTCTACTTATTGTTTCCACTTTTGCTAGTTATTTAAGGGCTTAAAAAAACTAGGGAAACTTTCTGACGAATCAATATTATATTCAGAATTATGAAAACAATTTATCCTAAAAAGTAAATTCAAAAAATTAAGCTAACCGAGAGTTATAAAGAATATTTTATGCACCAAAAAGGCTAAGAGTTAAAAGAAAATTTAAAATTGGTTGGATCACTTTCGATTGCTTCTTGTAAAATTAAAAAAAAAGATTGATTGATGAGTGTCTCAATAGTTTATAAATTAATTGTGGCACCTTTGACTAAAGCGCTAACGCACCGTCAAAAGATATTATTGAATAAAAAAGCCAATATTTTATTCTATTTTCCACGAAATTGAATAAAAATTTCAATTCTTTTTAATAAGCAGTTAATCGTAAATCAACACCAAATCGTAAATCAATGACAACCGTTTTTCGTATAAGAAGGCTAACAACTTTTAACACATACAATCTTCTTATCCTTTCATTTAGCCATGTTTTGATTTGACACTACATAAAATCATAATATCTACGATTCGTAGAGTAATAAAAAATAATCTTTCATTTTTAATTTTTTTAACTTTTAACAGTAAACTGTAAACTGTAGACGCTAGCAAGCCGATGGTGTGACGAGGGCTGTAAAAACGATAAAAAATATTGATTCCGCTGTCGATTTCGGATTGATTGGCTTACAGATTGAATGCGTGCGACCATCATGTCATGTAAATCGAAGTGAAAATCACTGACACACTTACATACTTACTTCAACTAAATTATAAAAATATTTTGCAAGACTGCTGTATATTCTCGGTCTCTTTTATTCATTCTTTCTCTATTGGTTTAGTTGCATAGATCGTTTGCGCTATACGCTAACCGTCGGGCCATGCGCGCGTCAAACAGACATCAGTCATTAGCTATTTAAATAAAATAATGGTTATCTATACAAATAAATAAAATTGGAGCGTCTGTTTGTAATAATAAAATAACCACTTTTTATTACATGCATATGAATGTATACAGGTACATAATTTTGATAAAACAACATTTATTACAATTTTTGTCTGTCTGTTTGTTCCGGTTAATCTCAAAAACGACTGGACCGATTTTGTCGGGACTTTCACTGGCAGGTAGCTGATGTAATAAGTGGTAACTTAGGCTACTTTTATTTTTTTATTATAAAACTAGCTGTGCCCGCGACGTCGTCCGCGTAGATAAAGACTTGTACAAAAGGCTTGATTAGGCTTGGATTATTTGTTCCTCCTCCTCCTTAGTCGTTCACTCTTGACAGAGTTGTCGTGGCTGATGAGGTTGCAATTTCGTTCGTGACCGCTTGCCCTCCACTGTCCCTTGGATTATTGTTACCTTTTATGAAATTACTTATGATACAAAAGTTCATATTATTATGTTGAGTAGATACATTCTTCCTGAGTCCTTACAATTCTTACTGTACTCCTCTTATAATATCGACTTTTCAGTCGTTATCATCAGTTTCTCTTTACAAATTAAACGTATTATAATAGCCTGTTTTTAAAGTGTTTAGATAGTACTGCTGTGCCCGCGGAAATTATTATAATTAAATAATTTGTGCTGCAAATAATGCATAGATTCATTATCATTATGTAACTTAAATATATTGCAGAAAGATGGTGAAATGTCTACGCTATGTCAGGCGTGGTTAGTAGTTGGGAGTCAAATTTTTGGTTGCTTACACATTGGTTGCAATTGTCGTTAACATACTGTCGTTCATACTTAATGAAGGTCTTTTGAGCGATTTAAAATTTGCGACAGCAGTTAGGCCACTAACAATGAAGACGTCATTAACACGTTCATCGCCGACCAGAATTTTCGAAAATTTCCAAATTATGACATTGGTTAATATGGTTGATTTTGATCTTATTTGTATACGTATGTTATATTTTTGGCGATATTTCATTATTTGACTCTATTTTGGTTTTTTTTTTAGTGCCGGGCATTTCGACCCGGCGCGGCCTAAACGGAATAATTATTACATTTAGGCCACGCCGGTCATAATGCCGGGCAGAGTACGTAAGTACGCAGAGTACCAAAATGAGACATTTAGTTTGATTTTAAATTGAAATTTCACATTAAAATTATTTTTGCTTATTTTGGAATACTTGTGACTTAATTTAATTGAGCTTGAAATTAAAGATTTTTTTTTTTGATTCGAAATCGTTTTTTTTTTCTTCTGTGTCCGTAAAAGTAGGCATGCCATCAAAAATCCTGAAAACCAAGTAGTAATAGAAGTTCATTAGGGCCGCGCCGGTCATGTTATATGGCTTAATACGTAGCGTATGGCACCTACGGCGTGAACAGGTATCGCAAAGTTAGGTATGTCGTGCCGGTCATTTTGACCCCCCGCGGCCCCAATAGGTAGTTGAGGTGCCGGTCATTTTGACCCACCACGGCGATGTACGTGTTAACCTGAATTGGAGCAGCGTGAGAGGATCAGGCCCTACGCGATTAAGAGTCAATTGGTCCTATTAACAACCCTTCACACACCATCATAAATAAATATATCGATTAAGTACTAATATTATTCTGGGCGTGACCACCATGCCGTGCTGCTGCCGTGATGCTTTAGCATATTAATGTAACACCGGTGCCAGTACTGCGTATGTATGTAATAGCTCTTATTAAATTAACCACTGAAAACGTCTACTCATTTCAATAACATTTTTTATTAGACCCTCGGCAATTGCTTATTCGTTTATTCGAAATCACTTTTTTTATAAATAAACTGAACAAAGAGGCAGAAAGGCCGCGTGGTTAAGCGACCACTGTCGCCTATGGAAACGGGCAACCCCAGCGGAGCCACCCGAGCACTGCCGGCTTTCAAGAAGAGCTTTCTTTACAGCTTTCTTGAAGAACCCTATGTCAAAGTCCACTGGAAATGCCTCAGCTGGAAGGTTCAAACATCATTATCATCATTTTACACATCCGTTCAAACATCAAAAGGAGCGTGCAAAGCGGCCTGTGGAACTGTAACCTTCGACTGGTGGTGTAATCATGATATGGTGACGTAGCTATCTATCATTTTGAAAAGATCACTCAGCATAGTAAAGTCGGTAGAACACTTTGATTTTTTTTACGTTTCACACTGATAGCCCCAGAGTAGGGTAAATATACACTGTGTAATGGGTACCATGAGACACACAGAGACAGAAATACAAACACTTAAACCGAGAACAGAAAATTAAACTCATCATTCAAATTTCTGCTTTGCCGGGAATCAAACTCGAGACCCTTCGATTGGCAGTCCGGCATGGTAACCATTGCGCCACGCGAGTCCAGGCGCGGTCGCAACCTACAATTTTGGGGGGGGGGGTCACTAAGAAATTTGGGGGAAGAGGTGTCTCAAATTGGCTTGTTTCGCCTTCCATCTACGCATGAGTGAGGGATTTTGGGGGGGTCATGTCCCCTGTGACCCCCCCTGGGACAGCGCCTGCGCGAGTCGATAATTATTATTGTCTATTAAATAAGGTCGATACCAATAATATGTGGATGTAACCACCGCGCCGCGCCTCCATAATGCTCTACCACAATGAGTACAATATCAGCGCCAGTTCCAAAGCTCCCTAAGTTGTTAATTTTTTTATTAGATATTTTATTATGTAAATATACTCGTAATTAATTATTTGAAATAATCTCCACCAATCCACTTTGTAATAGCATTAATGGGTAACATCGACATATATCGTATAGCGTATAAACTAAATTGTCGATATACCGATTTTGCAACAGATCCCTAATTAGATCTGAATATGAACATAGATGTCGGCAGTAGCCTCGTTTTGTTAAGGTTTTGTACATTTTGTATTGAGGATTTCTTTGAATATGTAGTGATATGTATGGTTTTATTAAATATTTAGAGATGAAATCTAGCATAAGTGATTGAAAACTTGCTATCAGAATATTAAGAGATGTTAGTAATTATCGAAACTTGTGGTGTGACCGCTCGCACTTAAATTATTTATTCCTCCGTTGCTTTAATAAAGATTCCTTTGTTAGAATTTCTTTAATAGTTACAATATGCATATCAACCCGCATTGGAGCAGCGTGGTTAAGTACTTAATCTCTAGGTCTCCCCAATAATGGGAAGCCCAGGAGCGAGACGTTAAAAAGATGCAGCTATTTAGCTTGTATCGG
This sequence comes from Pyrgus malvae, assembly GCA_911387765.1. Classification (NCBI taxonomy): domain Eukaryota; kingdom Metazoa; phylum Arthropoda; class Insecta; order Lepidoptera; family Hesperiidae; genus Pyrgus; species Pyrgus malvae. The sequence continues at coordinate 23,897,780 of OU426948.1, forward strand.
TAATGGTCGCTTCAGTCATAGCCTGTTCACGATTCTCAGCTCCAAGAAGAAGCTGAGCAATCGATCTCTTCTGTAGGGCTCAGGAGTCTTCTGTAAGACTCGGCGGCGGGGCTCGCGGTGCGTTTTATACCTGTAGGGGCTGTAGGCTAGCCGTTCTCGGCCAACGAAGCATTACCCTGATCACACAGATCTCTATTTAATATGGTCGACGATATTGATAAAAGTTCATCTTACGTTTGACCTCCCTATATCTTCGGAACCACAAATTATTTTATAATTTTGATTTCATTGTAAAGTATTAATTATGGTTTTCTAAACAACTTTTAACAAAACTTTCATCTAAATCCACCAAAGCGCGATTCAATTTTATGCCGCGTATTGTTTAAATGGACATAACTTTGTTTATGGACCGATTGATGTGAAATACACACTTAATGTTACAATAATTCATTCTACAATATATATATATATATATATATATATATATATATATATATATATATATATATATATATATATATAAGTAAATCTGCATTCAAAGAAGGGAAAAGAATTTGGTAGTAAAATTAGGGTTAATCATTCTAACTTTCACTTTCCAACTTTTGAATCCTTTTTATTTGCTACCAAGGGATGATTTTTGAAAAAAGGTTACATAGGTGTCTTATTATTTTCAATAAAGATTACAAATACAAAATTTCAAGTGAAATACTTTTCCCAAAAAGATTCTATAAATCAAGTCTCAACAATCAGTTTTTAAAGAATTTCGAAAAAAATTTACACTTAAAGGGTGAATTTTGGAAAATGCTAAAATACGTATTTCTTTATTTTAGTCAAAAATATTTGTACTAAATATCAAGAAAATCTATTAAAAAAAACAGTTTATTAAGATATTTTATATTATAACACACGCTATATTATATTCACGCAAGATGGACGACGTCGAGAGGGGAAGGGGAGAGCTCCTGTACGAATGCATTAGCACCGGAGTGCTGATTCATTGCGCAGAGTCAGCCAGCAGGCGTTCATCCATTTCATCATTCTTGAAATTGAAATAAAATGAAATGAAAATGAAATGAAAATATTTTATTTGCACAAATATGGGTGAAAAAGGTTTTACAAAATATTTAGAACTCCATATTTACCCCTTAGGGTGTACAAATTTTATTTAATAAATATTAAATAAAATAATTATTGAAATTGACGTGACTTTTTTGTTTGTGAACCGATTTAATTAAAACAAACCCTAAATGTTAATCCAAAAAAATACCAATACATCAGTGAAAACCGCATCCTTCTACGTTAAGCCGTTCCTGAGATTAGCGCGCACAAACGAACAGATAAACATACAAACAGATAAACAGACAAACAGACAATAATTCTAAAAATCATTGTTTTGGGTTCTATTACGCTAATAAATAGCCCTAGTGACAGTTTTTTTCAAATATATTCAATGTACAGAAACCGACTTGTTACAGATTTATTATATGTATAGATTAAAGCCCACGCGGACGAAGTCGCGGGCGGCCGCTAGTTCTTAAAACTTTAATCTAAAGAAGTATTCAAAGTTTTAAAAAAGATCGAACGCCTTATCAACGAGTTCTAAATTCGAAGATCTCCAATTAGCTCTATAATTAAGTACAAACGAACGTAAACATAACTAAAAATACCTTTTGTTTCCGCGTTACGTTATTTTGATGGATAGTTACAACTAAATTAATTAATGCCATGCCATGACATGTCCAACACGCATTCGAATTACGCGCGGGGGTCGTCGAATACCTCGCCCAAATTGCGTGTTGAATTACAAATTACAATAATAACATTGGTGAAATAGCGTGCATTTTCGAACGAAGCAAAGATTAATGTTCAAAAGTTCTGTCAATGTCGGAAAACTCATTTTGTTAATTCTTTATTCATATTTTTGGTACTATTCAGAATTAATCTTGTGTTTTATCATGGCGAAACATTTGAACACTAACCAAGAAGAGATCTTGATTATCGTATAATTGAAAGAATATTTTTAGCCTTGCATAATATAAGTATTATGTTATTATGACGCGCGTGCTAACCCGATTTTGACTAATAAATTGTGAGTTGTGACCGGGTAATTTTTGTCCTGCTGATTGTCAAATAAGTTGTAAAGGTAAACAGTTTGTACAGACGAATTTTATAAATAAAGAATTGTATATAAATATTACTTTATGTAAATATAATTAAAGTTGTAAATAAATATCAAAAGAAGTATTCTGACGTATAACTAGAATAGTCTAGATATGGATATTTATAGAAATATCCATCCTTTTTCAGGTAAAATCGTCATTAAAGTGAACGCAAACAAATTTACCGACACTACATACATAAAAAAATACATACATAAATAAAAAAAATGGCGAATGAAAATCACCAAGTGAGATGTCACCGTTTTACATCTAAGCCTAAGTTATTACTTAAGTTTACCGCATGACACCATGTCACACTGTCTCTACACTACAAGAGATACGTTGATAAATGATATCACGCATTCTGTTAAAAAATGTTGTTGGTGATCTTGCAGTTAATAAAACTACGAATTCCTCCCTGTCTTTTAACTTTATTTATCCAATATTAAATGTGTTTATTATTATGACACTATCAGTTCTATCATATTAGAATATCATCACATGATACCCATACTAGCTTTTGTTTCTCTGAGTAAAGAAAAATGTCCCACCATTTTTCCATACCATTATCTTCCCCGGGGGCGGGCGCGGCTCTGTAAACAAACCCGTAACTTCCCGATAATGTTCCTCGCTTGTTTTGTTGTTTCGAGAAGATGCGCCAAAGTTCAGGATGCCGTTAAAAGTGTTCCAACGTTTTCCACCTTGAGCGTTTTTTATTTAAATTTTATCGACGCTTTACAAGTTGTTCGCCGATAAGAGCGTTTTTATTTCGTTACAATATATAAATTAGTTGCAAGATACATTGATGGTAATGTTTCTTTTGTGTAAAGATAAAGTGAGTTAAATAAGAATGAAATTCATCAACGAAAATACAGCTACAATTATCTTAAATTGGGTAAAACAAATTTAGCACAAAAAGAAAAAAATATGCCAAATTAAAGTAAAAAATGACAGATAATTGAGCTACAATCAACCCTCAAGACAAAAATGCTCCGAAATTAGTTCATATTTGCATAGCCTCAATAATTTATGTTCACAAACCAATTCCACTAATATTAGTTGGTTTGGTAACTTCTGAAAATTCATAATTTTTAGGGTTCCGTACCCGAAGGGTGCCAATGGGACCTTATTACTATGCCTCCGCAGTCCGTCCGTCTGTCTGTCATCACTCATCAGTCTGTATCTTATGAACCGTGATGGCTAGACATTAGAAATTTCCACATGTATTTCTGATGTCGCTATAACAACAAATACTAAAAATAGAATATATAAATAAATATGTAAGGGGCCTCCCATTCAATAAACGTGATTTTTCATAGATAATGGTGCGGAACGCTTCATGCGTGAGTCCGACTCGCACTTTGCCGATTTTTAAAGTATGTAAATAGTACTTTTTACACGCTTTTTATTAGCTTCACCTGTATGTTTGTATGTTTGTAACCGACTTCTTTGGGCGCGATTTTGACCCACTTTAAACGGCCAGATTTCGTTCAAACTTTGTAGATTTATTGAGGACCGATGACAATACAATAATCTCATAACTTTATGTTAAAGTCGTAACTAGGATCATCAGGATAAAATAAAATATACGAGGGGCGGCTGATAAGTTCGTGGCCTAAGGTACTTTAACACGTCTAAGCGTCTGGTTAACTTGAAAATTTGCATAGGGGTCAAGGGCCGATGATAATGCAATAATTTGAGAATAAAAATCCAACTAAAAAATTAAAAATAAATAATGTAGTTTAAAAAACTAAAAACACGCTTTTGTGAAAATACGAACTAAAAAGTAAAAAAATAAGAAGAAAATGTATTTTACTGTAAAAAAAAGCGGGGGGTGGTTTTTACCACTCTTACTGTTGACACCATGCACCCCACGCTTTTTTTTACAGTAAAATACATTTTCTTCTTATTTTTTTACTTTTTAGTTCGTATTTTCACAAAAGCGTGTTTTTAGTTTTTTAAACTACATTATTTATTCTCTTACACACGTATATATCTTTCAGATTACATATAAAAACTATGTCAAAAAAGTATTTAATAATGACAACAACATTAAAATATGAGATACCTATTAGAATATAATGTGACCCTTTACTATGTTATGTTTCTCTCAGTAAAGGTCTCTCTAAGTGATTTAGAGAACCCAAAGTATCTACTGAAAATTCTATATTCTTTAAAGTACGTAGAGAAGCTACGCAATAACGCAACTTCTTTTTCCTTGAAAAGGTTAGAGATTATAGAAATTATATAAAATAAATTCACCTACCGAGGCTTCGTTGAATTCTGCTTCTGAAGTCCCCGGATCAATAGTAATCCTTAAATTTAATATACGTCTGCAACACTTGTTTCGTTCCCCGAAGTAATTAGAGATGAAAGGAGGGCCGTACCGCTTCTTCGAAATTAACTTGTAAAAGCGTCTTATTTTTGGCGACTTCCAATCTATGGATTTTATGTTCTACGGTTCTTGTACCCAAGAAAATGTTTTCACTAACAACATACTGATCTATCATAGTGTACAAAGTAAAATATCGAAATTATAAACGTAAATGGGAACAAAAATAAACTTAACCGACGATTGATCCATACTGTTAAGATGGTTGTCCCCTTCGTTTTATGAAATACTAGCCTTCCGCCAGCGGCTTCGCCCGCGTGGATCCGTTTAATGGGTCCCCGTAGGATAAAAAATAGCCTATGTGCTATTCCAGGCTTCATTGCTATATTAAAATCATAGGCGTTTAGCCAGTTGCTTCAACCGCGTTGACCCTATTACCCGTTTTCACGTAGGAATGTAGCATTTTCCCGCGGTAAAAGTTACCTATGTTACTCAGGGTGAATGTAGCTTTCTAATGGTGAAAGAATTTTTGAAATCGGAACAGTAGTTTTTGAGTTTATTTATCACAAACATACAAAAATACAAATCTCTCCTCTTTATAATATTAGTATAGATGAGAAATGACAATGACTCATGTGACAAAATAAATAACTAATCGCGATAAAAAATAGTTACGGATCAGCTGTTGGGAATACTTTTTTCATAAAAGTAATTATTGTTATTGATTTAGAACTCTTCCTACATGGAATGATGTAACGTATGGCCGTGGCATCTCGACGGTATTCAGGATGCGCTTACATTCCTACCACGGAACAAACTCCGTTTTTAGCTACCTCTCCATGACCGAATACGGAAGCCTGTTCAGGAGACGTGGTTGCTTTTTAAAATAACTTACCCATTTCAGCTTAGATGAGTGAAATAAAGATAAAAATAAATACGTGATTTTATCCATACGCCACTGCTGAGAAGAGGCTTGTTTAGCGGTTGATCTTTAAAGATGGTTTACTTGCAGAGATCAAACAGCCGGCAACATGATTGCGTGAAGATTTTATTTCATTTTGGTTGATATTTTGTGGACGTGGCAAAAAAATTAGAATAGTAAAAGTTGCGAGATCTGCGTCTTCGACACTTGCACAGGTCCATTTTTGTTTATTTATTTATTTAAACAAAATCCACAGCTTACAGATTCAATTAAAGCATTACTTACATCTAAATCTTAGAGCCAATAACGGATTTATTATGAAATGGTTTGGTTATTGGTTAAAAACAACACAACTATTAGGAATTAGTACCATGCTGTTTTTGTTGCACCGTTTTTATTCAAATACCTATATATTTTCCTCTTGCGTACCGCTGTTAAGAAACAGAATTATTTCTTGTCTGTCTACAGACTAATAGATTCCTTAGTCCAAAGTAGTTTCTTTGTTAACCAACAACCGTATAAAAGTTAATTTGGTGCTTCATATCTATCGCAAACTGCCCATGCTCATGGATAAATATCGTGGTCGCTGAACTATAGATCGGCTAGCGATAAGAAACGATGAAAATGACATGTGACATTATCGTTCCGGAAAGGTGACTCCAGATCGCCGGAACTATCGCGACCCCAAAACGACTTACAAATAGAAATGGGGAACTTTTGTGCTGAGACGGCGCCAAAATTGATCTTAGTTGCCAGATCGGAGATTGCGTGTCTGTGGTTGATATAGCATCGGAAATTCGGAAGTTGCTTTACAATTTTTGTAAAGTAATGGCTGTCAAAAATCTATGTACGTAAAAATCGAACTAAGCGGAAGTTGTGAGGTCTGTGGTATGAAAACTTATAGAAATTGTATCAAATAATAGTAGGAATTCTTAATTGACCACGCAGAAAAATTTAATAAATGTAGGTCCTTCAACTCTTCATAAATGCAATTCCTAAGTCCTAAATAACATAAGATCATTTGCCATTTCCTTGACACACCTACAATAATAAAAACTGATAGAGATAGATCATCAACAAAAGTTACATTGAATCGCCGAGAGATGGCGACATACGATGCGTGCGCGATACTGATGCTAATTTTAGCGTCTCTTTCAAAACAGTTACTTGGTGTAGTGGTAATACGAGATGCGCTAGCGCAGCTAATCGCAGGTTCAAACCCTGTCATTAAGAATGTCAATAGTGAAATTTTAAATACAGTCCTTAGCGTAGGTTTTAACAATTACATTATTCCCATTAAATTCTGGCGCCAATGAATGATTTCATGGTGCCTTGCATGGTGGGATAGATTGACCGGTGTAGCAACAAGTGGGAAAGATCCAACGAGATACCTGCTTCTGTTAAGCCTCGTACATTTTTTAAATTTTCTTTTACGTTATTTTAGAATTTGACTTTGATTTTAGAACATAACTTATTTTTCTTTATAAATTTTATTTCATTTTATTTTTATGGTATTATTAATTAAACTAAAGCAGCAAATAATTTTGAGCTTTATTTTAATTTAATTTATTATTATTTTCTTTATTAAATTTACTAAATTTTACAATTTGAAAGAAAGGCGTGCTTAATGCCTAGTGGCATTTTCTACCAGCTAACCTTCACGAAAGGCAGAAAAATAAAAAAATAAAAAATAATTTCTACTGTAATATTTTTTGTGTAACTGTTAGAATAACGAAGCTTAATTTCAAGCAGGTCGGTACATTAAGTTACCTATATCTAGCAACATATCTAAACTTTAGATTGATTTATAGTTTATTATTAACTATTTAGGTATAATTTATCGAATCATTTTCGAAATAAAAAAGCTAACATTGGACAACTCATAAAATTACATAATTAAATCATACCTAATCAATTTACTCACTTCGAAAATGTCGACAACATTCCAGCATACGCGTGGTGATATAATTTTTCTACATAAAAATGTCTACTTAAGAACTCCAAATTTGCCACTTCCGCACAAAGTTTCTAAAACTTTCATAACTGGGTCACTAATGGACCATAGCCGGTGCATTTAGTCGTTAGCAAATTAAATTCGCCTTGCAAAGTTCTTACAGGCTTTATTCAATTAAGCTCCAAGATCTGGTTTGAGATAAGTGGGCTGCACTTACCAAAGAATATTTAAAAAGCTGTTAAAAGTTTGCTTTAAGTGTTTATGGTTGAATTAAAATTTATAAATATTATTGAAAAGATGATTTTTTACAGTAAATATGTTGTGTAGCATGTATTTGTCTTAAACACCTACTTATTATCATATACATTTATAAACATGCTAGTTACGCTCCGGAACATTAGCATGAAGTAAAATTTCATAGAGCAGCGATGGCCGAGTGGAGAGCAGCGATGGCCGAGTGGTAAAAAGCCGCGGTCTTTGACGCGACCGATCCCGGGTTCAAATCCTCGGCGCGTACCTCTGACAAAGAAAGTAATGTGCGCATTTATCGTTGCTCCACGGTGATGGAAAATATCGTGATATTTAATTGATCACGATGTTCTCCATCGCCGTGCATGCCTGAGAGAAATTAATAATTTCTCGAAAGCATGACGTCCACTAATCCGCACTTGGCCAGCGTGGTGGACTATGGCCTAAATCCCTCTCACTTGTGAGAGGAGACCTGTGCCCAGCAGTGGGACATAAAAAAAGGTTGAAAAAAATAAAAACAAAAAATTCATAGGTCCTAATTTTACTCTACGGTATAACAGATATCATCTTTCTGAAACACCAGCATTATCCATTTTGATCAACAACTTTATCTCTGAAAAATTTCTAGTTTTTAGCTCAAAAAATGAATTCCGCGATACGGTCCTGTCACAAAATACATTCTTAGCGAACGTCTACTAACTCGACGATTACTTTCCTGCCTGCTTTTCATCTTTATATGTTTGTACGTCAAGCGGTTTAATGTGGGTTTTGTTATCCTAACAATAATTTTATTTAATTAGGTACCTTCTGTAATTTATTCTTTTATATACAAGCAGTGACGTTTAGTGGTCCCTGGATGTCCTGGAACCCACGTACTTGTTCACCAAATCTGCAGAGAATTTTAAATTGGGTGTCGTCTCAGTTTCTGTACCCAGTTTGATTCTGGTCTGCTGTACCCTATTGTTAGTTATTCCGGAGGTTTGTAGGTGGTAGAACTGTTATGGTTCGCCCGGGGAAGTACCACCGCTGCGCCCACTTCTGCCGTGAACCAATTCTATTGTGTTTCGGTGGAAAGGTGTAGTTGCCGGCCACACTTACATGAGGCGACCACCAGCCTCCAGAGTAGCAGCGCAACTGCATAAGACCTCAGACAAGACTTACCTATGCTTGCTTGAGGTTGTGTGTAGATGTCCATGGGCTGCAGCGACCACTTAACACCACGTGGCCTGCATGCTCGTCTGCTACTCCATTCAAATAAAAAAGGCTGATTTTGGTCGCCTCTTGTAAATATGGCTGACACTGCACCTTTCCACCACAAAACAGTAAAATTGCTTTACATCAGAACTGGTCCAGCGGTGGAACTTCCCAGGTCGAACCAAGTAAATTCCACTATTTACAGAATACAATTTTGGACATTTTGGTATCTTTAAATGACATCGCTATGACTATTAATTGCAGTTATTACTTAACATCAGGGCAAGGACACCGGTGAATGACCATACTAGTATAGTTACGTGTACTTTAATAACTTAATATTTACCTTAAATCATGCAATTAAATTAATATTGATGAAACCCAAAAATGTGAAGGTTTTCAAGGTAATTTCAACAATTTGTTTACGCTCTTCAGAACTAGGTACTTAAGTTTTTTACTTTGTCCTTAAATGTTCTTTATTTTTAATTACATATTATTGATTTATAATTTAAACATAAAATCGTTAATGCCAAGGAATATTCAATTCATTTAAAGTTCCTTAATGCGTCATCAAGGCATTTTTGTTAAAAACTGGTAACAAAACAGAATCGGTGATTCTGGGGAATGTTGGTCTTTTCATAAAAAATTGGATCATTCTATTTAAAAAAAATTGTGATAGGGAAAGCGGTCATCCCTATTCTACTCTTGAATGGATAATATTATGTACATATTAACCTGACTTACATGTGCAGACCGCCTCCTGAGTAACAGCGCAACTGCATATGACGAATGTGATTAATAGTCCATTTAATTTTATTGGAGAAAGCTATAGGCTAAATAACATCATGCTAAATAAATAAAAATAAATGTCCACGCGGACGAATTCGCGGGCGGCCTCTAGTAAAATATAATTCGTAAGTTTAAGGACACGTTATTGTTAGGTTTATTTATAAAAAAAAAAACGTTTCCTAATCACACTAAAATTTTAAAAAATAAGCAGTTTGTCGGTGCATTTTGCGGCAAAATGAAAGTAAACTAAATGTAACTAATAATTACCACAGATAGATTACTTCTTTCATCTATAAATGGTACAAAATTTTATTCGCAAATTTTTGTCAATTTAATTGTAAAAAATAATTTCCGGTGCCTCTCAACGCAAAATTAACGATATCGTGTTGAGTTTAGGAACATTTCTCTTCTATTTAATAACATAAATTTGTGTATTAAAAATATTTTATGTAAGCAGACATGTTAAACTCAAAAAGGTACAACTGCTTATTTTTAAAGTTTTAGTGTGATTTGGAAACGCGCCTTAAGGACCTGTTTTTCCAAAAGCCCCCATCCTTCGTACAAACACAAGCGTTGCGTAACTCGCTCATTGCCGCGCCGGTGCAACGCCCTCCGTAATTGTTGTGGTAATGACTGATAATGGCGCTGTTTTCACTTACGCATTGTTTTGTTGATCAGTTTTGGGATATTTTCCATACAGTAATATAGTCTATAAAGAGCGCATGGCTCGGCGGTTAGCGTAGCACGCAAACGATCTATGCAACTAAGCCAAACGGGCGCGGTCGGTTGTGAGATGGGTGACCGCTAGTGGCAAAAAAATCATGCGTGTTTCCGTGCCTCGGGAGACACGCTAAGCCGTCGGTCCCGGTTGTTGTCAATAGATAACAGTCATTAAACCTTGTCGGAGGCCTTATGGGCGGTTCGAAAACATCCGATAGCGGGTTGGCCACTAACCGGCATCTCTACCAACCCGCATTGGACCAGCGTGGTGGACTAAGCTCCAGGCATCCCCAATAATGGAGAGAGACCCGCGTCCAGAAATGGCTGTTCAGAAATGGAATAGACATGGAACTGTGTATGGTGTTTGAAGAGGACAATGATCTTTCTCTGAGGTTTCTCTTCTTAACTGGCATTACCAGCAGTTAGCTAATGCTATCAAATGGTATCTTTATGCTACGCTATCAAAACCGATACCAATTAATTTTAACTAAACAGTGCCTAATATAAATCTTATCAAGACCGTTAAACTATTGTGCAGTCAATACACTGCATTATATTAAAAGCGATTGCATTGAATTGCTGACACTCAAATATATTTCGATTGCTGAATTCTGCGCTTTGAACTCTGTCTCATGTTGATTAGACACCGTAATACTATTAAGATTGTGAACAAGCAGCGCACCGATTGCTTCCATGCAACCATGCGCAAGCGGTGCGCGTCGCTGGTGCGCAGGGTGAGGGCCAGTTCCAACATCGTCCTGATGATGATAGCAGACAGGTTTGATTGTCACTACATCCACCACTGCTGTAACAGGCACGTCACTGGTGTCAACAAGCATAGATAGTTTTTTTTTTATAGATTCTATATTATTATTATTATTAATTTAATGAAATCAATATTTCATAATTTTATTTGATAACTTAAAAATTTATTTGAATTGTTATTTAATTTCAATTTTAGCTAATTCAATGTAATGTAGTATAATATTTTGTTGACATTTTATATTGATTGTAATTTTTATACGCAATTTTTAATTTTAATTTCATTTTATGTTACAATTATTTTTGTGTGGGTCTTTGTTACCTGAATAAAAGTATTAAATTAAATTAAATTTAGATACTATTTGCCTGATTGGGAGCGACAAGCGTTAAGATAGCAGAATGGTTGAAATACGGGTCTCCAACGCCATTCCCGTCGCGCACCTCTGACTACGAAAATATATTATGCGCGTGTGATCGCTTTCACCACAAGAAAACAATATTATAATAAGAATTATCAAAATCGACGATTTTGTTGACTTTGCTTTAAAGTATGACTGTAGTTTGACGCGGCACACATTTAAAGCAAATAATTAGTAAAAATAATCACTTGCTGCAAATTACTTTACCAAAAAATGGTTTATACCTGTAAAAGTTTTTATAAGTAGTGATTAAATAGATGTAAACACTGTTTGTTTTCCAAATAAAGTAAAAAAAATAGCCTCACTGTTTATGCCCATTCGAGGCGTACAGTTTTAGAAATATGCATCTATGAATACCTCTACTAACCAATAACACAGACAGATTTATTCGCTCTTAGTCAGCAGTTAAACAAGTCCCATATAAAATTTATCTTTTAGATTGATTGTCGGCCGAATCGGTATTGCTTTCGAAAGCTCTGATACCAAGATAAACATTAATTACATTATCACTTGCACACATACTATATCTCAATCTGAGCTCACTCCCGAACGACACACGAAGAACGATCTTAATTACCGAAGAACAGGACAATCGATCTCTTACGGAGCAGTGCGTAAAAGATTTATTTACATAATTGGATCATTAAAGTGAAAGTCCATAAGTACGTTTATTCGTAGCTGGTAATGGTAACACTTACCGCTGACCGCTAGTGGCAAAAATTTCATGCGCGTTTCCGTGCTTCGGAGGGCACGTTAAGCCGTCGGTCCCGGTTGTTGTCGATAGATAACAGTCGTTAAACCTTGTCGGAGGCCTTATGGGCGGTTTGAAAACATCCGACAGCGGGTTGGCCACTAACCCGCATCTCCACCAACCCGCATTGGAGCAGCGTGGTGGAGTAAGCTCTAGGCCTCCCCAATATTGGGGAGAGGCCCAGCGGTGGGACGCAAAAAGGGTTGCAGCCAATGGTAACACTTATGGTTCCAACGCTGCAACCAATTATATCGTGAAGAAATTCTATTGCGCTTCGATGGAAAGATGCGGTTGTCACTCAGAATTACACGAGATGATCACCAGCCTCCGGAATAGCACCGCAACTGCATACGACCTCAGGCAAGAATCTTTCTTGCTTAAGGTTGCCACACTACGTGGCTTGCATGCTCGCCATCTACTCCAAAAAAAGTGTAATATAACAAAGTACCCATGATTAATTTAGTCAGCCAATAACAGAGCAACGTGGTTGGAGCTCAGATGAAATACAATGGAGGTATTCGTTAAGCGAGTCGTTAAAACAAAGTCCAATATCTTTAGTTACTTCTACTCATTCTCCGACTTGTAATTCAGTGCCAATCTTCGAAATAATAAAAACATAGTTATTATTATGATTGAAACCCTTTTTCAAATTGTCATTTCACTTTTCCCTTTTGTTTTAAGTGAAATTATGAATAAAATGTAGGTAGTACACTGACACTTACCATTCAGAACTAACAGTTTCTACAATGAATTAAAAATTGGGCTATAGAGAGAGGCACCGAATATTGATTTATGAAAATGTAATACTTACTTCATATAATAACAATAATCCAGGACTTAAAGAGTGGTTATATTAATCGAGAGACCCCTTAGTTGCATCGACTTATTTAATGTCCGTTAATTGTAGTCATTAAAAATGCAACAATGTACCAATTATCTTAATGGATAAAGTATTCTACTGTTGTTATCTAACTGGCGCCATGTAAAGTATATGCTTGTTGGTTTTACATTTTTATAGCGCATGAGTAATTTTATTACCTATTATTATAAAACAAACAATAAGCATGATGTAAAGTATATCACTACTAGCATCTTTTGTACTCAGTGTTACTTAGGTGTTAGTTAGGTTCTCTAAGGAAGCACTTCAAATCAAACCACTTAAATAGAATCGCAGAGATCGTCGATTTGGCCGAAACCAATATAGCCATTATTGCCTTTCTCTGAGGACAAAAAGAGTAACCTACTTCTTGTTTAACCATGTTTAACATTCTCTCTCGTTTCCCAACATCTAACACGTGAATTAAATTTAGTTCTTTTGCTCAATTGGCTAATGAAATCATAGATAAAACCAGTTTTTCATGTGACATGTATGAAAAGCTCCAATCTGCAAACTTTCTCTATTTTGTATTCCAGCTTCTGTTTGCCATTTTAAATTTGCTAATCGCAGCCAGTATTCAAACCTGTGCGAAATGTTTTATGCAATTTATTGCGGATTAATTCTGTTACCTACGCACTACGAACATGGAATCATGTCATTATATACCTTGTCTAAAAATATTAAGTAAATCGCTCCTCCCTTCTGAATCAACAAGTAGTAAATCTACTAGCACTAACTTAACCATCAATCTTAGTCAAAATGTTTGGTTGATGGGATCAGATATATTTTTTCACAGGAGAAGAGAATTCAATCGTCTAGGCAATATTTTACATGAAAATGTTTTGGTGGGATTACAATTAAAATAAAACCTTTCATATTCTGTGACACTTTATTACCAAAAAAAGTAGAAGATAGTTTTTAAGACTAAGTGTATACTGCTGATTTTATAGGTAGTCTAGCAGTTAGTGGCGACTACATTATCTTTTTTTTATCGGGGGAAACCTTCAAAAGGTACCCGGTGCGGAGAGGAGAGGATACCGGGTTATGTGTGATTTGACCGAACTATAACCCTCTCGGTGACTGCCTCTGCGCTTCGAGAGGACTCCGGGATCTCCAGTAGAATGCACCGGTGACCTCCACGCGCGAGGTCCCAGAACGGGCCCATCTTCGGGAGAACAGATGTGCTCTCCTGCACCAGATGCTTACGACGGCATGCGGCCACACGCACACATCGCCGCCCTTCCGGGGGCTGCTGGCTGGACGGATCGAGCTCTTACTCTCACCGCCCACAACCCCAGAAGCCCACTCTTAGTCGCCTCTTACGATCAGGCAGAGGATACCGTAGCTCTATTCTTAATCCCGAAGCTACAGGGACCGACCACAGCATCTAGCATATGAACTAAGACAATACTCAGACTTCCTCGAGATTGTTTGTATGTGTAAATATCCATCGGCTACATTGTCATAGGAAATTAAAAAATCGTTTTGCAAAGTTTTATTTGTGAATGTGTAAAGTGAAAGTTTAAAAACGATCATTACAAGCCGGCACTTTACTCTATTGTCCTGTCGAGAATTAGTCAGTTACCGATAAGGAGCTGTAGTTGGATAAGTGTGGAAGTTGCTATAACAAGGCCAGGCTACACGGCCTTCGGTTCTAGGAATGTGAAAACGTTCGCCTTTCCGGTCAAAGCTCTGTTTTAACTATTAGTCACTTAAGAATGTGTTTGTTATCGATAGCTTTCACACGCGCTGATAGCACGGTCTTTTGTTACACTTCCTTCTTAAAATCTACACTGAACTTGCTACGACAATTATTCCACCCTTTCATGTTATCGTCAACATCAAATTCTATTGTAATGTAAAACAAAATAGGAGAAATGAAATCCATTTCATATTTGTTCAGATATATTGGAAATTTAGCAAGATCCTAAGTTAAATAGTGTTAGTTTGTTGGAAAATGCCATTAAATTTGTTGTTCCAGGCGATTTAAGTATTTATTTACAAACCTCTCAACTGCTAAGTTCATATTTTAGCGTTGTCAAACGGCCAATGAATATCTCAATTTGCACAAAACTGGAAACATCTAATTTCTTCGCTATACTTTATTATTTATTTATTCATTACACATTTGTCTATATGAATATTAATGAGGGACCGCAAATAGAATCTCGCAATGGGCACATTGCGGACTTCATAAATCTGTTTTATTATCTGCGGACCACAAACGTTAAATACTCCCAGGGAACTTATATTCGCCGACACTTTAATCAGAGTACCTAGTAATAAAGTATAGGGAAATATCGATCCAGCCAGCTGTGCGCGTTGTCTTACGTTATTTCAATTGAAACAATCGGAGTAGTATTTCAATCGGAATAATGATAATACAATCGTTTGGGTGGCGCTTTGTAGCAAGTGATTCACGATAAAGTGATTGGGGACATTTAAATCAAAGGGTTTGGACCTATTACGTCAGTTTGGTCACGTCTTACCAGCTTCGGTGATAGGCGGAGACCTAATTATGTTTTTCCTAGTTGAATGAAATTGATTCTTTAGAGGTAGGTACATACATATAACCTTTTTGCGAGCGGTGGGTGTAATGGGTAAAATGGGTTACGGCTAGTAGGTATGTAACGTAACTATGTAACTATTATATGTCGTAAAGTAGTTGTTGCATAAGTCCTCGGTCTTGGTTGTTATCAATTAACATCAGTGATTAAATGTCATTGGAGGGCTTAAGAGCTGTGTTAAAACATCCGACAGCTGCTTGGCCACCTGTAATTAAGCAGACTGGCTGCAACACTTTTTGCGTCCACTGGTGGGCTCGGGTCTCTCCCCCTTATTAGGGAGTCCTGGAGCTTACTCCACCACGCTGCTCTAACGCGGGTTGGTATATATACATTATAATATTCTGTAATCAAATCTTTTAAAAATAAGTTAAAATCGTTGCTTTTGATCCTTTATTATTCTAACATTTTTCGGGCACGAAATAAAATTCTTTTTACAAATCTTACGATAGGATGATCCATAAAAGACTTAAATCAACATTGCTACAGACATTTCTTATGTATTCCGTGAATCATTTTAACATGAGGATTATCCGAAAGTATAGAAAATCTTTTCTAATCTTCTTAAGTGCTCAAGCCCACACAACCTCTGATACTATTAAGTAAATAGTGATCGATCTGTTGAATAATTCTTATCTACGACTCGACCTATTTTGATTTGCCGTAAGTTCATATAACGGTGGTCGGTGACCAAGTTTCGACAATGTATCTACAGATTTTCAATATGAGAGAGATTTACATAAAAATATGTAGTTCAATAGCCTAGTCAATTTTATGGTGGCATAATGTCTTAAGCTCTTTCTCAATACTGGGTTAGACCCTAATGACAATAATTCTCGGAAAGGTATATTGGCTTATTTTTAAATAGAGATCAAGCATTTTGTCAATATTGGCTGCTAACACGAATATATTTCTAAAGGGGCTTGAAAGATTTTGTTGCTCTTTTTTCTTATTTAAGAACGCTGAGCATTCTGAAAAGTGCCAATATACTGGAAGTTCTACAAATACTTTTATTTGTATAACAACAGCTAGGATACATCGAGATATATGTACTGATGTACAAGGAGTACAGGCAGCCCTCCCACCAGGTGGACTGACGACCTAAAGAAGACAGCGGGAAGCCGCTGGATTCAAAAGGCGCAGGACCGGGAGGAGTGGCGAACGTTAGGGGAGGCCTACGTCCAGTAGTCCAGCAACAGGCTGAAAAGAAGAAAAAAGACAATTTTTATTTTATCTATTTACATTGCGAAATCGCTGGGCTATTGCTTACTCGCACTAGATGCAATTGAATTAATCAATCCTTTCTTTTTTCAAATAATACAGATTTCACAATAGAAGCACAAGAAGTAAGAGCTTTTAAATTAATTAACTTTTTATTTTATCTGTTCATACGGCGCATAATCCATTCATGTGCTCGATACAGTATTCTTTCTTGTCTTTCGTGACACGCATATCGTGATATCTATACTTGATTGCTCAGATCAATCAGTTTTGATTTTCCCTCGTTAGTGTTACCATTACTTTCACTAAAATAATCTATTGACATTTGATCGTAATATTCTTATCTTACGCTAATAGAAAACGATAAGCCTCACAATGTGTCTAGGCTTCAAGAAACTGTCTTGTCGCCAATAAAAGTGAAATTTCTACACTAGGTAGAGGTACTTACATAAGTAACTACGTGTCATGTAAGACTATAGTTAGTTACTAATTCCTCTAGATCTGTTTCTCCTGGAAAATCTTTACGTCTTATTTCTACAATAAGTGCACTAAGGTGTAAAACATTAAAACTCAAAATATTTTTAACGTATAACTACTCTAAGTATATATAACTATATAACTACTCTAATTCTACTCAATTACTGGAGTATCCTTGCCTTTTATAGAAACTTGCGGCATAGCCACAAGATGGAAGACCCTAGTGTGAGTTTAGAAAGAAGCCAATACCTAATTAATTTGTTAGTAAGCTTACTGTCACATAAAACTTATTTCCACATGCTTGCAATGATTAGCAAAAATGCAAAACGTCTATGCAAAATGCCCATTGCTTACATAAGAGCAGGTATGTTCCTACAGACACGCGCCATAATGTTGGCGCCGCGTATTTGTAAATTAATAAAGTCTGCCGACGTAAAGAATGTCGTCAGGATCAGGCACGCCTATCACGCCGATTTATTCCTAATTGATTCAAGTGACGCCTCTAGATGGCGCTGTAACCACAACCCTGTCCTTATTGGCGATGTGGAAGCTAGTGGAAGGATTTTATACCAAAGACGCTAAGTCGAATATTGCCTGCAGGCTATTCAGCGATGGTAAAGATAAGATTGTTTCAAGACCAATAATGATGGCCTAATCGTTAACAATTAGCAGACAGACGCACAATATTTATTACTAGGTGAAACCGGCTACCGTTTTGTTACTAGTCTTAAGTAGTCTTTATTATCTAGTCCTATGTCTTATGGTAAACGACTGTTTAGCGTCAAGATAATAAGCAAATCAATAACAATATTAGCACTGGTTATTATTTTTGCCGTATGTACGTTCATTTCGTTTTTTATTACGTTGTCCATGTGTTATTGTGTAAATTTCTTGCATAGAGTTTAGACTCTATGGTTTAGAGTAGTTTAGACCTATATTTGTATCCAAATAATATTCTAGATGTCCTATTAAAATTTAGTGTAGGTACTTACGTTATGTGCAGTTGGACGATCTACCAGACTCAATAGGTACCTACGTAACAGTAATTTTAATTGTTCGTTCCTAATATTGCCACAACTAACTCTAAATGCCTTTAATTCCGTTGTCAATTTTGGTATTGTTGTACTTACTCAGTTAGTCTACAGATACAAAATATAATAAAAATGTAAGTAATTTTACTTAAGTTTATTGTCCATTTAAGGGATGTCAAACCCTCCTTAGCTCGTTTTGTCACCGTACAATAAATCTCGCGCCGATCAAAAACATTTCTTTGTAACGAGACGCCCACATAAAAACGGGATTTTGACACTTTCCTAACAAATTACTGACATTACACCGACAATAATATCCGTAAAATAGCGCTTTTATTACTCCTTTCACCCTCGTAAGTGCCAACGAGGCTAATGTCAGGAGATCCATCAAACGTAGCGAGGTGGTCAAATAAATCCGTTGGTGTAATGAATCTCGAGGCGATAAAAGAAAGTAGGTGGCAGTGTTTGCCAGATTATGAGCTCAAGTGGTGTGAAAGTTAACATCCTGTGACAAAGCTAGTTCAAGGATTACTGCATTAATGATACTTAAGGACACTTCTAAACTGCTTTTTTATCTTCTCGCTCTACGTACAAATTCCGTGCATTGCATTTTCGTGTAAAGCGTCTGAAGGAACTTTTAAACAAAACAAAAAACTTCTCTTTAGAAATACGAGCATTTAAGCATTTAAACGTCCATGAAGGGAATTGTGTGCAATTAAAATAAACGAATAATCATACTGCACGTAAATAAATGATGATGAGTAAATGATATATTAACATCTTAATTGTCGTTTAATATGCAGATGGTCGCGTGCAAGTAATTGAAGATGTTTATTATTGCAAAAGCAATTCCGTCTTTTCATAAAGAGGAAATTAAGAAATCTTCGACTTGGCTAAAGTTTAAAATCTTGTATACCTTGTAATGGAAATTACATATATCGCCGTCCTGCTTTGACGACTGTAAAAATTAAACGACTTCTTAAAAAGTACCTATTTAAGGATTTGTAAAGTTCCTATCTAATTTCTTTCTTGTCTCATTTCGATCAAAAAATATTTCCTCGAGATTTATGTTTGCATCACGATTATTTTAACGACGATTTTTCCCGGCCATTAGTTAGCGTTATCGATTCGGCCAAGCAATTAGTTGTCCGATCCGATCCGGTCGCCGGTCTCTGAACGAACATGATTGATGGTGTTTTAGGATATTACTAAACTCTCGCCCCTCCATTTTTTCTTCGTTTATCGGCATCGGCGTGCGAAAAGGGGATGCCTGTAACTCATTAAGATAATGCGGGTGATGTTCTGCGGACACTAGATAACAGCGTTTGATGTAGCTCTAATACCTTTGTAACTTCACTCGTTGTTGGTGCGTTTGGAGGGTAACATTAAAGGATCATGCGAGTACGATACATAAGCAAGTACTTTGATGATTAAAATTACTCCAAATACGTCATTTGCATACCTTGGCGACAAACAAATCAATTATTTTAATGCGCGTATATTATCGTATCAAACGACGACAGCAATCAATTGTGCAAAGTGAACGGTGTCAGCGCGAAGGTAGAATCGAGTGGTGATTGGTTTATTTATTGTTTTGCAGTGGGCGGCATGTCTCGCGGAGGCAGCGGCGCCGGGAAGACGGCGACCGCGAAGCGAGTTCCTCCGCCCGCGGTGCCAGGAGATGCGTTTGGCACGCCACAGCACCGGCACTCGGGGTCCAGCTTCGGCTCCCAGGGGTATGCTTCGTGCGAAGAACAGCCCTACCCGCAGCCTCCGGACACACCTTCGCATACAAGAGGTAAGTTGACCCAACTTTTGATTTTTTATTTTAAGTATCAGTGACAGTTACGAATATTTTAAGTAACTACCTTACCTAACTGTCACTGCTGCCTTGAAAAAAACATTGCGGATACTTCCAGAATGAGTGCCAATTATCTTGCTGCCTTGTGGATGTAATTGAATCACAAACTAACAATCCATCTTGGTAGGCATGAGTTCACGCTAGATGAGTGTAAATGAATAGTTATTAATGAAATCTTGGCCTTTTTTGTTACCACCGTCTAGATCGAAAGGAAAATTGGCACAATAATCGTGGCCTCAGCCAATGTCTACCTATTACTTAGCCCAAAATTTGCTTTAATTTACTCTTGAATTGTGTTCCGTATAGTGATAATATTGATTAAGTCGAATTAATGTTAATATTTCTTAAATGACCCATTAAGTCCAAATCTTACTGAGTAAGAAGAGATAAAACATGTGAGCAATTTAATTACTGTTTGAATTTAACTCTTATAAAATCTTGAGTTTAAACTCGGATACTATTAGCGCTGTTGTCAATGTCACTTCCGTCGTGGCACTAAGTTAAAACTATGATCGAACAGAAATCTTTAAACAACTACTGTTCGAGTAACTTACATCCACATGTCAAATTTCCAGATGACCATTCCGACTACGGCAGCACAGTATCCGGAGTCTCCGGAGTCAGCGGCGCCAGCGGCAGCCTCGGGAAGAGTCCGGCCGGCGGAGGCACCTTCACCTTCCCTCCGCCCTCACAGCCGCTCACGCATAAAGCTGCTGTATACTACCACCATCAGCTAGCACTCAGCGATGACCAGGGCATTGATATGACACAGGTAAGTTTGAAAAAGAAGCCTAAACTATCTATCCAGATCCAGATTCGTCGACAATTCTCTTTTATTGTTGTCCACCGACACACACACACCACTTTTTCAAAAGTAAGACGCAGTACGCGATTTCAACATCTCTCAAGTGTTAAGGATGGATGTAATTTTTTAATGGCTGTCCATAGAAGTTCCCTAATAAGTAGCAGTGAACATAATGAAGTAATACATATGTACTTAGGCATAAAACGATATACTATGTTTAACTCTGCAGAATCATTTGCCAAGTTGTCGCCAAAAAGGAACAAGAAACTTTATATCTTTCTTCAGACCTTACTCATGACATCTGAATGGACAGGCTTTTCTATCGGCACTACTATAATTACACCGCACAACACCGCCCTTACTAAAACGGCAACGGCTATTTATTGTTCTCCATTAAGAGCTCTCTGATGTTTTATCAGATTTCCATCTCAGACGAAACTTAAGAATAAGCCTATAAACTTGTTATAGAAAGGACAGCTGCGTAAAAGAAGGACGTTTTATCGCAGCAATGCGTATAAGAAGGACGTTTTATCGCAAAAATGCGTATAAGAAAGACGTTTTTTCGCAGAAATGCGTATAAGAAGGACGTTTTATCCCAGAAATGCAATATTGTAAAACAATGATTAGGTCTTTAAATGCCGCCTCCTGCAATGAGATCTTGAATTTCTCCTGCTACTTGTTCAATTTACTCCACTTCACTTAATCTTGGACCCCTATAGGAAGTCAATTGGAGATCGTAATAGACAGTGGACAACCATTACCTCTTTAAGATCTTGTTGATAAACCAATAACAGACATTTTAGGATTTAAAAATAAATAAATAGATAAACGTTACACACTCATAGCCCCACAGTAAGGTAATTAATAGCCTGTGTCGTGGGTACCATGAACACATACAAAGACAGGAAGGAACCCAAACACCCAGACCGAGAACAGAAATTTAAACTCATCATTCAAGTTTCTGTTCCGCCGGGAATCCACCCGGGACCCCTCGATTGGCAGTCCAGCATGGTAACCATTGCGCCACGCGGGTCGTCAAATCGTCGTATGTGAAGTCTAAATCCAAAAGTATTGTTTACCAGATTTTCTCTATTTCACACCACACTGTGTTGTTCGCAGTTTCACATCAGTATTATAGAAAAGATCCATGTGACGGCCAGGTTATTTGGAACTCTGTGACGCCATGGCTACCATGCCGACCTGCCAGTCAAGGGTCCCTGGGTTCGTTTCGCGGCGAGACAATTATGACTTACAATTAATGTTCTCGATCTGGATGTATCTCGATCTTAATGTGTGCCGGTGGTGCTCACGACATAAGGAATCTTTATGCGAGGCTCTGAATGTGTAATGTCAGATTTTTTAAATATTAATTGTCAAATGAAATTTCCAGAGTCCAGGTCGCGACAGTCCCGGGTCTTCCTCGGGATCAGCGGGGTCCGGGTCGAGGCACTCGTCCGCGTCGTTAGACAGCGGGCGAGCGTCCGGCCGGATGCCCCATCATCACCACGCTGCTTGCCACTGTGGGGACACCGTGGACCGAGTGCGGGCTATGATCGCTCAGGGATTACCTGTAAGTAAAACAGAAATATTTATTCATATCTATCTATGTAGCTGCACAGACATACAACTCTATTCTCATTCAGCTCTCTGCATTCAGCTCTCCTATTGCTGTACTATACATATTACTGCCTAGCTGTAAAGACCAGCAGCTAAGCAAATACCCGACCCGCGCAATGGTTACCATGCCGGACTGCCAATCGAGGGGTCCCGGGTTCGATTCCCGGCGAAACAGAAATTTGAATGATGAATTTAAATTTCTGTTCTCGGTCTGGGTGTGTGTGTTCGTCTTTGTATGTGCCCATGGTACCCACGACACAGGGTATTAATTACCTTACTGTGGGACTATGAGTGTGTAACGTTTATTAATTTTCATTATTTTCAAAAAATCTAATCGACAATCTAATACCTATGTTACCTACAAGCTCTCTTCGGAACCTTCAAGCCCATTCAAGCCACCTGCTCCGTATGTTAGAGAATTACCTACCTAGGTTGAATCTCTGCATAGGGACCGCCTCTACATCAGGAATACATAAAGATCGCTTAACTAACGTAATTTTTTCATTGGCATCGCCTTTAGGTGCTGGTTATGGTGCAATGTATTCGCTAAGAAAACGTTATTAAATGAATCAGATGATGTCAGTCAGACGTAGGCAAAATAGCTTAAACTGAAAATAAATAAGTAAAGTGAAGCAGTGAGCGAAAAGGAAAAAGACAGCGGAAAGAAACTCCCAACGCAATTCAATGAATGAACAGAACATCTGGATGTTCTGTTCATTCATTGAATTGCAATTTAAGCAATACGACTGGTCGTATTGCTTAAAAAAGTTAAAAAAGAAAAAAAAGTTATACATATTATTAAGCGGACAGCATGGATAAAACATGGCATTGTAATAAATGAGCTCATTTGAGCTCGTTGAGAGCGTATTGATAGTAAGCAAACAATATACATAACAGTAAGCATAATTAAAAACGTAAATCAAGCTTAAGGTTTTAAGAATTCTTAAAATGATTAATTCGCGCTTA
This sequence comes from Pyrgus malvae, assembly GCA_911387765.1. NCBI lineage: Eukaryota > Metazoa > Arthropoda > Insecta > Lepidoptera > Hesperiidae > Pyrgus > Pyrgus malvae. Next base: position 23,921,450 of record OU426948.1, read on the forward strand.
AACTACTAACTTTGATTTTTAAGACTTTGACAGCTATTTAAGACAGAGTAAACTGATGGTTTGGAGTTTTGGCGGAGTCGAAAAAGACATATTGTGCTCTTGTTTTATTTTCATTTTCTTGGTGTATTTTTGAGTTATATCGGATAAAGTTGATGGCATTTTGTTTGATATAGGTTAATTACAGTGCACGAGTGTTTGTGAAATAGAATAACAGTGCTAAAATATGTTTTTTCTGCTTGCCTCCAAAATTCCATCGGACACGTTCTAGTAAAGTAGCTATCGCTTTACTTGAATGTTGGACTGACTAGACTGGCTGATTACTGACGACTTACTTACTTAGTTGACTTTGTTATTACTTCGTCCAGTTTCATTAAAACTGGCAAAAAAATGATGCAAAAATTATACTTGACGCTGGCAGGATGCACAGAGTTTGCGATGCCATAATTGAAAAGAAAAAAACTGATGGTTAACTCCAAACAACGTTTATGAATGCAACTTTTTTAAAATATTTAAAAATTTCAATATTGCTAAAAATAAAATTAAAACGTTTATAAATAAGGCTGTAAGTGAACAAAAAGAGAATATATTATGCAGGCTATTCTTAATCGTGAATCTTTATACCTACTTAAGTTGGCATAAAGAACAGATAAAATTAATTCGTTTCTGCGAATTATTATGGTAAACTAAAGAAAATGCTAAACTATGACACTAATTTGTTAACGCAACGTTACACATATAAAGGAAATAAATTAAGCTACTTAAGACCTAATAACTCAATAATTTATGTTTATGGTTGTCATTTATCACTTCGGTTCTAAAAACTTGTTTTCAAAAGAAATAATGTCGATTTCGCTTCTTATAAACTTTCTTTCGTCTGAGTCTGACGAACCTTGAAACTGTGACTAATTATTAAGTTATGCTTAAGTTTTATAAAAAAATTATAAACAGGTCCTGTATTGGTATCATTTTAAAATAAATAAACGCTTCACACTCATGTGTCGTGGGTACCATGGATACATACAAAGACAGAAACACAAACACCCAAACCGAGAACAGAAATTTAAACTCATAATTCAAATTTCTGTTTCGCCGGGAATCGATCCCGGGACCCCTCGATTGGCAGTCTGGTAAGGTAACCATTGCGCCACGTAGTATAATATCATTTTTGTAGTATAGAATATTGTAATATATATAATTATAACTATTATCGAAATTACTTATTTACCTACATAAACCGCGACAAAAATACGCGCGAAAATCGATTTTTTTTTTGGTGGGTGATGAAGGAGGTACCTAGTGAAGAATATATTCCGGGAGCTCCCTCTTGAAATGATCTTCAAAGATACAGCAAATCAAAAACAAAAGACCATAATAAAACTCTAGATGTATTTTTTATTTCAGGATTCGGACATAATCCATTCATGGTTAGCAGATCTTCAAATGGAGGAATACGCAAGGCTGTTTATAGAAGCTGGATATGACCTGCCCACGGTGACCAGAATGACCCCTGAAGACTTAACGGCGGTGGGCATCAAGAAGCCGAACCACCGCAAGAGGTTAAAGGCTGAACTGGCCAATCTGAACGTGCCGGACAACCTGCCCGATTATATTCCGGTTTGTATTTCATATTGTTTTAAAATCGAACTGTGAACTTTAAACAAGAGATTGTGCAGAATATCAATTTGATAAAACCAAAAAAAAACCGACTGCAATAAGTAAAAATCCACCGAATTTCTGTCGGTTAAAATTACCGACTACAGCGAAAGTCAATCGGCCGAAACTTGTATGTATAACAGACCTTTCATGCCTGTTTCCGTAGAGTAAATTTAAAAATTTAGGGTGAGGCTGAGGTGGAGTAGGCCTTTAATTAGGGCTGCCATCCGTCCGGAATTCCCCGGATTTATCCTAGTTTGAAGGGCGTCCGGGGGCCGTCCGGCAAGGGTTTTTTTAAAAGTGTCAGGGGAAATACATTTTTTTAATTGATAAGCGATAAATTAAAATAAATCTTAATTAAAAATTCATCCACAAAACCCCGCATTCAAGAAGGCTCAGCAAAATAATCAACGATCGAATGAAATTAAAGAATTATAACGATGTTTTTATTTTTATTGCAAAAAATAATTTTCATGAGATGTCCGGGGAAAAAACCATTTTTCGCCCAAATGTCCGGGATTTTAGCCGTGTTTATCCGGCGTCGGCAATTTAGGTTATGGCAGCCCTACCTTTAATTCTCCGTTAGTACAAAAAATAGTAGAAATGGTCCCGATTCCTGACCCAGTTATTTAAACAATTCATGTTTTTTTCTTTTTCAGGGTTCCTTAGAAGAATGGCTTCGATTGCTTCGTTTGGAGGAGTACGGACCAGCGCTAGTTGCACAAGGATATCGTACTGTTCACGACGTGACGCAATTAGCTTGGGAAGTGAGTACAACGTTTGGATTTCTTTTTTTATGTCCCACTGCTGGGCACAGGTCTCCTTCTCACAAGTGCGATTGGTGGACGTCGTGCTTTCGAGAAATTATGAATTTCTCAGTCATGAAGCGCGCATGACCCGGTGGTTAGCGTAGAACGCAAACGATCTATGCAACTATGCCAAACGGGCGCAGTCGGGTGTGAGATGAGTGACCGCTAGTGGCAATAAAAAAATCATGCGCGTTTCCGTGCTTCGGAGGGCACGTTAAGCCGTCGGTCCCGGTTGTTGTTGATAGATCAGTCGTTAAACCTTGTCGGATGCCTTATGGGCGGTTTGAAAACATCCGACAGCGGGTTGGCCACTAACCCGCATACCAACCCGCATTGGAGCATCGTGGTGAAGTCAGCTCCAGGCCTTCCCCAATAATGGGGAGAGACCCGTACCCAGCAGTGGGACGTAAAAAGGGTTGCGGCCATGTACGGCGATGGAGAAAATCGTAATCAATAAAATATCACGATATTTTCCAACACCGCGGAGCATCGATAAATGCGCCCATTACAAATTATTTATCAGAGGTGCGCGCCGAGGATTTGAACCCGGGATCGGTCGCGTCGAAGACCGCGGTTTATTACCACTCGGCCATCGCCTGTTTCTCTATGATAAAAGCTATGGAGTATGGGAGGAGAGAGAACTCATAACTCGCCAAATAAAATTAAGTGTCGATCTTCATTGTTGTTGCTGAAATATAAAAAGAAATATAACAAATTGAAGTCTCGCATTAATACGGTCTTAGACTACCAAGTCAATTGAGATACTTTTAATGAGCTGTCAAAACGTGACATCCCCATACATTTTGTATGAGAAAATGATAAATGACGTCACTTATCATATCATATATAGTCAATTGACTTCATTATTATTTATTTAATCGGTAATAAAAATCATGTAGGTATAAAAAATAATTAACAATTATATTGCTTTCTAAGCGTGATTTAGTGCAACCTTTTAAAGGTAAGGTTTTTGAATTTTTTTGTGCATAGTGTCCAAGACCCTATTATTAACACATTATATCTAATCAACATTCCTAATTCGCTATTCACAGGATTTAGAAGACATGGGAATAGTGCGGCTGGGTCATCAAAAGAAAATTCTACTTGCCATAAAAAGAGTGAAAGATATCCGAGCGGGCAAACGGAGCATCAGCAGCCAGGGATCCCTGGACTTCACCAGGATACCGGGCCAGGTCAGTATCGAGATGGGTTGCTTACGTGTACTTTACTGTTTGTAGTGATGTTCTAGCCCTAGCCGATGATAGTTTCTTTGAATTTTGTAACGGCGAACGTCAATATTTTGAAGGTAGATTGTAAATGATACTACCGACAGAAAATAACTTACACATTGCCGTAATTTTTGCTCTAAAAATTAACCATGAGTCATCTACAATATCAACATCGTTTGTGTGCATAAAATAAATTAATTTTGTCACAAAATTGTAACTTGATTATTTATATGCACTATAAGGTTCGATACTGTAATATTAGATATTTGTCAAAAAACTCATGACTACAATGTATTTACCTCATTTTTCAAATTTATCGTTCGCCTTTACAAAATTCTCACTTCATGAAATAGAGAGCAAATTTAGTCTTACAGTCTTACTATTGAGTTCTTTCTCTTATTCAAAATAAAATAACTCTCAACTTATTTCACTTCAAAACAAAGATTTAGAAATTACAAACCATTGATTTCTTTGTTATTGTTTTGTTTTTATATTTTCAATTCATAATCCATCTCATTCATTATTCGTCCCATTTTTATACTTATTTTATTTGATATACCTATATGTGAAATATCTCAGTCTATCCTTTTTAACATTAACTGAACTATAACTAAATATCTAACATTTTCTATGATATCTAACTACGCTTTACGTAACCCAGAGCGTTTTAATAATGCTTCGACTATTCAAGTTATATATTTAGCGATAAAAATATATGCCGACCCCGCGGCTTTCGTTGTTTAGCTCCTTGTAAAGGTCATTGTTAAGTCTAGAATAAACGGCTAGAATTGCCATTGCTAAGCCAATAGATGTGGATACGTTGTGGGAAAATAAAGTTCACAAGAACTACAATTGGCTTCGATGGTTCCGATATTCTTATTGTTTTACTTCTAAATTATTTTCCAAAATCAAATTTTCCCGATGCGTTTTAAACCCCCGATCATGTTGCTTAGACCTTTAGAGGTCTACCCGTCAATCGCCATCTTCGCTGATGGACGATAACAGCTCTGCGACGTGTCTATATTTCACTTCCTACATTAATTGTTTCGGGAAATATAGAGAGGGAGATATAGCAATAGAATGAAATGTTTGTCGCAGAGCTGTAGTCCACTTCACCACCATCCGCTGCATCCACCTCATATCACTAGCCCGAAGCAGCATGTGAATGTTTTGTTTTCTTTTCTTTTTCCAAACACAAACCGCACATTGGACATAATCGGCTAAAGGATTTATATCCGAGGGAGCTACATTACCAGCCTTGGGAGCGACACGCGAGGAGTTACCATAAACCCCCCGATCTAACCTTTGACGCTCTACAAACGCCCCTATGTGGCACTGACCTGGTCCCTATTCAGGTATGAAATTCTCCTTTGGCACAAGTCTTGAGAACTTTCTCACCAAAGCACCCGGCTTTTATGTGCACCCCGTTTTTGTAAGTTTGCAGTTTTCGATGTGTTTGAACTATTGTTATAAGTACGTATGACTTTTAGGTAAAAGTGAAAATGACATGCCCTAACTTTGCTTGCACGGTAGAAGTCTTATACCTACTATGATATTGTAATTTAAGTAATTTTATCATAACTTTCGGTAGCATGTTTAAAGTCAAAATTTACTATCAACATGTCATATTTTTATTAATAAAACGAATGAATATAATATTTTACGTATGTATGTACGTACTTACATATTAATATGGCATGGTATTTAATCAGTGCAAATGAGTAACAAATTAAAACAGCAAATTTAACGCTATCATTGTTTTTGACGATTTAAATATTGTTCAGATTATGATATGGAATATGTCTATGAGTATTTTGGCCAATAAATTGTTGGGCTATTCTGACGACTCAAAAAATTAAGTCAAAATCAAATATTTGCAGATTCGCCATCCTCGCGGTAAATCGCTTGAGAGCCTAGAAGATCCCTCAGAGAGGACATCACATACGACGTTTTCACCAGAGGCAGGGTTTTACTACGGAGGCGGACAGTGGCGGCGTTCGTACGACGACGGCGACATCACACCAACGAACGACAGCTCGTACGAGGGTGGTGGAACCCTGCCCCGCCCGAGGGGGCTGGTCCGTCCGAGGCCCGTGGCGAAGATCCAGGCCACGCCGGCGTACAGGGACAAGTCTCCAGATTATACATACGATGAGATCGCGTATTCGGCGAGACTACAGCGCGTCGCATACGGGGCTAGTCCTCACGTGGCCAGGAAACCTCCCCCGGAGCCGCCGAAGAGACAAAGTTCACAGTACGCTCCCTTCACGCGATTCGGTCAGACGACCGTGGAGATACATCCGGAGAAAAGCCTTCCGTTGAGTTTGCCAGCATATCCGAGCTCGGATTCTCTAAGCGTGTCGCTGGACAGCACGGGCCTGCTGCCGCCGCCTCCAGCGCCCTCTTCGCCTCCGAGGCGGTACGACGACGACAAGATGAGGACTGGATCGGATGCCAGTTTTAAGGTAAGTACCACAACGTTCCAAAAAGTTTCTTGCCTATTTCCTAAGTATAATATTTAGGCCCGCCGTATATGTACATTGAGATTTACGTTACGGAAATTATAAAATTGACTCATTTAAATTTTTTAATTATATCGCTATTAAAAATCGTGTGAAAAAAACGTGTGCGATGTATTTTACAGAAATTCGATTCGACATTTCGAATGTATGTGGCGAGCCATACAGAGTTTTTAGCAGTGCATAGTTATGACTATCACAGTAGTTTTAAGCAATGTATGTTATAATGACGACCCGTAGCCACGCCACGCCGATGTGCCGAGCAAGAGGACCTGGGTTCTATTCCCAGTGCGAAACATAATAATAATATAAATATTATTATGATAAGCTCTTTTTCTGGTCTGGGTATTTTTATCCATAGTATCCACGACACAAAGTATTCACTATTCTCCTAAGGGGCTATGTCGAGAAGAAGAAAAAAAAATTGGTTTTCATAATGTTTGAGTTTTACCGTGATATTGTACGTACCGATAAATAAATCAATCAACGTTTTAAAATCAAGCTTTTCGTCTTTTCCAGTCGAGTTCGAGCACCGAATCGGATAGCATCCCGTTTGCAAACGAAAACGCTGGCACGATAAAGCAGAATCGTGGACAAATCGGTGGCAGACCACATACGGTGGACTACGGCAGAGCGGGAATCGGCTTGTCGGGTCTTCCGCCCAGAAACCCAGATATAAAACCTACAGCCACCCACACTCTACCTGAACACAAGGATGAAGGCAAGAGCACCGAACCAGCTGACGTTTTGAACGACATAGGTAACATGCTGGCCAACCTAACGGACGAACTGGACGCCATGTTGGAAGAAGAAAAACGCCAAGGCTTGGCCGACTCCTAGAACGCACCGAGCCCTAACATTGACATTCATACTCGAATAAATTCAATATAATTTTAGGTATCATTGTAAAAAATTAATTCCAAAGAAATGTACTGTCATAGTGATCGGCAATAATAATTTTGATCGATGTATAATATCGACAGTAGTGAAAATTGTTAAATGTATTTATCGTCGCTATGTTATTATGTAAAGTTTGGAGATTGTGTCACATGGTTGATGAATTGTATGCCCTGAATATAGCGTACATTTTGTATCTGTTGATATGTAGGTAATAGTCCGTTTTCGCATTTCAAAAATTGAACATAGTCTTAGAATAATTACATTATAGTAACCAAGTTCACGCACCCAAATTGAAGCATGTTAATTGGTGCCATTAATGGCACCAAAATCGGCTGTGCTGTTAAATTGTGTCACAACACTCTTGAAAAACAAAAGAAGTCTAATAACATAACTTTTCACAGTGAAGTTTTCTATATTTTGTATTATTTTATAGTTAATTTGGAGAAAATAAAAATATTTTGTTTGTCAATCTATTTAGTGCTTCAATTTTGACAGCGCGCTTACATGAAGACACTCATTCTAGGTATATGTAATTATTCTAAGAATATAGTTACTTATACCATTCCGTGCCAGAAATTCAGATAAATAAAAGGAAACTAGGTATTTCTTGTATGGACGAAATAAATAAAACCAACGCACCATTTTACAAATGGTGTTAAACTTTCAACTTTGAACGTATGTACCTACATAAATAGATACTTACTGAAGTACCTAATAAATACTTACCTATTGACGAAATGTAAAGGTACTAAAATTCACAATGAAACTGTGTCTACCATAGATATTTTTTTTGACTACATCCGTAGTATATTATATAAAAAATCTATGGTGTCTACATGCTTTTGTTTTTCTTTTTAACGCGGCAGAAATGACATCCAAAATAAATATAAAATAATTCTAAGTATCTACCTATTTGTACAGCATTTTACCTACTACTTAGTATGTTTAAATACAAATGTCGTTTATGTTAAAATAAGCAATTTTATGTAAATGTTTCTGTTATCTTTATTTATAACTAATTAGTTCCTTATTTAACAATTCAATAATTATCTATTTTGTTGTCCCAGAAAATATTAACAATTAGATAATAGACGGACCCAAAAACAGATGAAATGGCTATTTTTGTAAATAATGTTTTTACATAAATTATGTCATAGATAAAATATACTATGCATTAGCTAGTTTTCCATGTACAATAAAATTGTAGAGTACTTGAATAATAATGAAGTAGCTGAACTAGTTAGAATTTATACAAATAGTAGCTCTAGCGATAGTGTGAAAAACTAGGAATTATAATTAATGTATGATAGCCATTCATATAATAATGATAGACCTCATAGATGTCGTATGTATGTTATATTCTTGTATTTCAGTAAGGATATGCCATTGCCTGCTAATAAGTTCCACAAAAAATATGACTTAATACAAATTTCATGTACCTATGTACTTACAACAATATTCTTGCATTGTCACTGATGGCTTCTAAATTTATTTTGCTCTTCCGGTACGTTTACAATATTGGTCCATTTTATTTACGCTCCTTCGATGTAAAGTCCCGTTTAAATGTAAATATAACCAAAAATCATGATCTCTAATGTTTTCGGTTACTCCCAACCTGTCCACTTAGAACGTGATAACCAGTGGCCATAATCTAATTATTTTGTAATGTCAAGTAATATTTTTAACGGTTTATTTATTTTATTTGGAGGAATTCTTGCATGTTTTCCAAATTATTCTACTGTACTTTATAGCTACTTTTTTTCTCAAACAAGAAATTGTTTACTTAGTTATTTTAAAGCAAATTTTAATATCAGAAAAGTAGGTTATCTACAACTTACTTTATCAATGTAAAAAATGCATTTTTTTTAAATACCTAAAGCTAAATTTTTACCCAAAACTTTTTGTCGCACTCATCTATAAATATGAAAACTTTAGCAGACATTAACATAAAGTGTACCTACCTTAAATAATAATAAATAATAGATTAGTGCACTATGAACTATTTTAAGCTTTGTACTGTAAATATCTGAAATAGAGAACAGTGTTTATATACAGTCTTCTTTGATACCTAACAAATAAATTAGAATTTTGTATACCTAATACTTATAATGCACAGCCGCCATAATGGTTTTTGTTTAAGCTAGGAACGCTAGGTTAGGAAGGTGCTAGACTTAAATCGTGGAGCAAATACACTACAAAAAATCATACTACATATTTTTGTTGTGAGGTCTTTAGTTTATATTTGTTTTGTTCTCTGAACTAGTCAAAATTGTTTCGAGCGGCGGCAAGCGGAAATTGTAATGTTTTACTATAGTTTTGTGACGAAAATTAATGGAAGCAGCTTAACATTTCTTATTTAGTTTTTTTTCTTATTTGAATAAATATTTGTAATATCAAATTGTTGCCTATTTTATTTATAAAACCTTTTTGTTTTGTATCGGGGGGGGGGGGACCTTCATAAGGTACCAGTCACCTTGGGAGAGGATACCGGGTAATGTGGGATTTGTACCGCACTAAAACCCCCTTGGTGGCCTGCCTCTGCGCTTGGAAAGGACCGGTGTCCTCCACGCGCGGCGCCCCGTTCGGGCCCATCTTCGGGAGAGCAGATGTGCTCTCCTGCACCTTCCGAAGCTCACGGCGACATGCGGCCACGCACACACCGTCGTCCTTCCCAAGGCTGCTGGCTGGAAGGATCGACTCTCAACGCCCGAAACCCCGGAAGCCCCCTTTTAGTTGCCTCTGACGAACAGGAAGGGGGTTCCTGCAGCATTTTTAATCTCGACGCTACGGGGACTTTATTTATAAAACCTTTGTGGCGACGTTCAATGTTTCCGAACGCAGCCATTTTGACATGACATCTGTCATGCATGACTGTCAAGTGACTGGAACTTTTCGCGCCGTTCATATAACGACTTTTCACTGGTGGACGAACACCGTCTCTCTGTATAGGTACCAATTAATATTTAGATACCTTGCCTTGATGTAAAGTAATATAATACTACTGTAATTACCGTACCATGTATATTCACAAGTAGTGAAGTGATTACATCATACGATATAACCGCAAGCCAGTGTTTCTTTCACCTGAGACCTCAGCGACGAACCCATCCGTGCTAAGCTCCAACACCTTCTATTTACCTTTTTATGCCCCACGGCTGGGTACAGGTCTCCTACGGAAGTGGAAGGGAAAGGCCATACCCAGTCAACCACGCTGGCCGAGTGCGGTTTGGTGGACAACATGCTCTCTCGACAAATTATGAGTTACTCTCTCCAGGCATGCACGGTGACGAAAAACACATTATCAGTTACCAAATCGGAGAGATAAATTATTACATTATTATCTAATAAACATATATTTTTTTTCGTTTTGTTTTATTTTTTAATAAAGGGTGATGGTTTTTCTGCTATATTAATAAAAAAGAGTGTGTGTACTTATGTACACGCGTTAGAAGTTATACTTCTTTGGTTTATTAAAAAATAAAACAAAACGAAAAAAAAATATTGGATAATAATTTACGATGTAAATAAATTATACATATCGATAATTAACCTCAAATCTATAAATACACTTAAGGCCAATGCAATGCTCAAATCCTAAAAAACACCTACATTCAAAGAAGATTGTTGGAGAACCCTTTCGTTCACTTCACATAAAAAAACACGAGTTATATTTCAATTCATCAACATCATTTCGTATTGATTCATTTTTCTGTAGACTTGATGGATTTTTGTAAATAAGTAAACAAAATTGTTCTTTTTCGAAGCTAAATTGAAAATTCTCTCTGTAATGGCTCAATAGATTATCACAAATTTCATATCGAAATAATTGTTATATTGTAATTACAAAGTCGTATTGATTATAATTTTATATTTCGTCTCGACTGTCTATACTTGTAAAATTCGTTTATATGAAGTATTTAAAATATGGACATTGAACAAAGTGCATCTATTAATGAAAAAAGTAACGAGGCTCCCATATAATAAAATCATACTTTACTTATAATTTTTATAGATAAGGAGCCACCCGGGCATTGCCGGCTTTGGAGGAGAGCTTTGAAAAAAGCAATTATACTTATACACTAGCTCCCCGCAAGAAGCACCCCCGCAATGCTCGTTTTTCATAGGCATCAAAGGAAAGCAACAGTGCAGTTGAATGTTTTGATTTAACGCGACTGAGGACTTATTTTTACCCACTTCCAAAAGGAGGATTACAGCATACATAATCCACCCTAACTCAAATAATTGATTTAAATCAACATAAAACGTAAAATTATGTTAAATTAATTATATTTTCTTTAGTTCTTTATTAATTGTAGTTTTTAAAGATTATGTATATTTTATTATTATTTTATTCCAATTTTAAATCGGTCACAAGGGCCATAGGGTGTTAGTAAATTCCTGTGTTTAAATGTTAGTAATAGAAATGTTTTAACATAAAATTTCAAAATTCTCAAGTCCAAATGGCATGCATACCAATGCCGTACCATAGGACAGACTACTCTATTAAGAATTGTGTTGATAAGACTGTTGGTACTCACCCTATGCTCACTCGCCGCATAACTGAGGCCACAATAAAGCCATCGACCCTTGCCTCAGTAAACATGTCGGATGCGCTGCAGAAGCGGGGCAGCTCCATCAGCATCCTGAATCCATTATTATATTGGACTCGCAGGGCATTAAGCGATCCGGAGGTACATTTGGCCCACTGTAGAGTCCCTGTAGCTTCGGGATTAAGAATTGAGCTACTGTATCGTCTGAAAGGGGGCTTCCGAGATTGTGGGCGGTGAGAGTGGGAGCTCGATCTGTACATCCAGCAGCCCCGGGAAGGGCGGCGGCGTGTGTGTGGCCGCATGCAGCCGTAAGCATCGGAATGTGCAGGAGAGCACATCTCCTCTCCCGAAGATGGTCCCGTTCTGGCTCGTCGCGCGTTGAGGACACCGGTGCGTTCCACTGGAGATCCCGGAGTCCTCCCCAAGCGCAGAGGCCCAAAAAAAGGCTACAGGTGTAGAACGTCCGACAATATGCCTTGAAGAGAGTACATTTTTACATCGGCACTACACCGTGGAAATCTGCATGCCAACCTGTTGCATCTCACTGCCAATGCCCTGCGCTCCCCTTCCATATCCCAGTGATCGGAGAGTCCAGCGCTGACCCAATGCCCCAAGTACTTATTTAACATAGTGACTATGCTTAAGGCCTTGCCACCAAGTTTGACAGGTGGAATGTTTTTTATCTTAATGGCCTGAATATATAAAAATTGGCCTTCTACTGCACAATTACTCTGCAAACCTTTATTCGACTTGATTGTCTGACTGATGACTATTATTAATTAAGTCACCAGTTTTTTTGATATTGGCAATATGCTAGATGCGATGCCTTATCCAAACAAAAGAGAAATAACTTACAATCGTAAACTGACAATGGGTTTTTGGCGGGAAGTCGAAAAAGACATATTATTGTGCTCTTGTTTTATTTTCATTTTCTTGGTGTATTTTTGAGTTATATCGGACAAAGTTGATGGCATTTTGTTTGATAGGTTAATTACAGTGCACGAGTGTGTGAAATAGAATAACAGTGCTAAAATATGTTTTTTCTCGCTTGCCTCCAAAATGCCATCGAACACGTTCTAGTAAAAAAAATACTTGACGCAAAAATTATACTTGACGCTGGCAGTATGCACAGAATTTGCGATGCCATAATTAAAAAAAACTAACAATTACAGGTGACAACCAGATAAACAGCTGACAGTCATGTGACACCTAAATAAATAACAGATTAAATAGAGAATTACCAAAACAATCCGCAAAATTAATAATTATTTTTTTGTCTTTGACATTCCTTATAAAAATACTATGTAATGAAAATTAAATATTGCTTTCAAAGTATTTCATTTTAATAGTTTAGTAATCCTACAAGGCTTCTTTTAACCTGCATCCGTACTTTTTTTGGATCTGTGACTAACTTGTCTGTCAGTATCTATTCGCGGATTTATGTCGCCTGCCTGCTTGCCCAGCCTGCGCGATCGATAAACTTTATATTGGTTGGTTCGGAGTTTGCAGGCAGAGGTCGGAGTTGAAGTCATTGATGGACTGTGTGGTTTAGCAGTGCAGGCATTGATAGTTCTTTTTGAGTGCGAAAAATGGATACCTCTGGAGCATACGGCGGTGGGAAAGCTGGAGGAGCATTCGATCCCCAGGCTTTCATCCAAAAACCTCCCGTAATAGTTAGGGCGGTTTGCTGGGTAAGCTGTTCTATTGATATTATATTTTAAGCTTATCACTTCCAATTGTATATCACTGATCAGCAGAAAAATGTAAATTTTAGAGCTTATTTTACGATGCGAACATGAATATTTTTCGAAATGATAAGATCTTGAATAATAAGGTCATATTCTTACATAAAACTTGTTAATATTGCACTTAAACGGCGCACTTCGGTTTTAAATTATGTCAGTATGTATTCAGCGAAAATTCTGAGCTGAAACAATGTTCCAAGTTGGTGTTTAACTCAAAAGCAACTCAGTCATTTGACTGACCTTGTAAAACAACTGCAAACACACCCATAAAATGTTGATAACATGGCCATGGTAATTGGTAGTCAAACACCTTGATCTAAATAAAAATTGAAAATAACCAAAAAAACTTTAAACAGTGCAATATCTTATTTTATTCAAGACTTCTAAAATTCAGGAGTTTTATCATATTAGTGTGTTTTAGATGTAAGTGCAATAATTTAAAAAATCATTAAAACTATGGAAGACCTTCTGGTTCACAGAAGAAAATTCAATGTAATCTAAATTTCTAATAAATAGTAATCTTTGTTGATCTTTGTTGGGTGTGTCTCGGCATCTTTAAAATCGTTGGGACCTTTTCTTACTACATAAGTTTATTTTTCTACAGTGGAATAAAGTACTAAATAAATAACTACATTGTTAGGACCCTTCCTTAATTAAAATTATGTTACTTTTAATGCCCCAACCATTTCTTACAACAAATATATTTTTACAGCTTAAGGTAATTAAAGTAATTTAATAAAATTAAATATTAATTTAATATAAATTTGGGTTGGAAATTTCCTATAAGTACACCTATTAAATAACTATCCCAAAAAGATTTTAAATTAAATAAAGATTTAATATCCTTTTCATATCCTTCTAAAATATATGTATGTAACCCCTCACAATGTTATTTTTTCCTGAAATGATTGTGTATTAGGTACATGTATTGCACATACACTCACACATCACAGTAAAATATCAATATAAAACTACTACTGCCTAAAAACACTTTTGAAGTCAAGTGAGACACACAGTTAATATTCACTTATTCTTTTAGTACTTACTGTTGCCATCATAGCTTATATTACCAATGACTAGACAAGTAAGGTACACCAGAACTTGCCTTGCTGTGAACATATGTATATCATATATAATAGGTATTTCAGTGGACAAAATCATACTTACATAAGAGTGACTATCTAATCCTCAGAAACTACAGTGCAATTGCCATATAGGTTGGAAAGGATCTTGAGAGGCCAGATGTAAATTCCCAGAAGCTGCTGTGGCCATTATCTTAAAATTTGCATGCCTTACTTAAAAAATTTGGTAGTTTTAAGAAGGAAGTACTAATGCTGTACCTATTTCTGCTGTGAAGCAACCCTATTGTGTTTTGGTAAAAAGGTGTGGTTGTCAGCCAAAGTAACATGTGACAATCATTAATCTTAGAAGATGAGACAGTGCTACTGCATACAAAGCTAGACTCAGACTTGCTTCATGTGGTGAACCTGAATGCTCATCAGCAACTCCACTTACATATAAAAATTGAGGATAATTATTATATAATGCCCTTTCTTTCTCAGCTCTTCAGCGTGATTGTGATGGGATGCATATCAGCCAAAGGCTGGTACGTCAGCAAGACAGATAACAAGGAATACTGTGTGTACAATGATGACACAAATGCTTGCAACTATGGAGTGGGCATCTCCGTGATTGCCTTCATAGCATCCGTCGGCTTCATAGTTGGGGAGTATCTGTTTGAGCAGATGTCATCTGTGAAGACCAGGAAACATTATGTGCTTGGTGACATGGGCTTTTCTGGTGAGTACAATGTTATGTAATACTGTGGTAACTAACATATAGGTGAACCAAGAAAGTATAAACTTATTGAGCTGCTGCCCAGCCCAGCCCCAGAAGCATATGATTGAAAAGGCTTGAAAAAACTATGGTGGATTGAGGCTCTAAATATTTTGTACTAAAATTAATTTTGTGTTGTCTCTGCATAAATTATTCGTAAGAACTCTGAGTCTTTGTTTACCTGCTTGTGAGAAATAATATGAGAAAATATTCTATGATAATAGGGTTCTGGTGTCCTTGAGAATACATTTATGAAAATGACTACTAATGAAACCAGTCTTTGAATATTGAAGTGCATCATTTTAGGAATTTTAAGCAATGTCAATACAGTGATAAATAATCCAGTACAAAATGCTTTTTCCTTGTTGATAATGCATCTGCAAATCCAAATTTAGTCGGCAAATTGAAATTTCTGAAATTTCTTTTTCCTTTAAACCTGGCTTAATCTTAAACAAATGTTCACTTTTACTGTAGTATTGTGTTACAAGAATATGCATACTGTTACAACAATATGCACATTGTAAAAAGGTTTTTTTTTCAATTTTAAATCTTTTTTTGGACTGACTATGTTGTTAGCTCTACTGGCCTTTACACCTGGTTCTGGAGGCAAGCTCAAGAGGCTCAGCCGAAGAAGGAGCATGAGATGGTGAAGGATTGGTCCCTACTATCTGCCAGAAATCAGAAATTCGTCATATTTCCCACCTTAAGAATAAAAGATTTCAATTATCATCCTTTCCACTTATATTGTCAATAGTTTTCTTTTCGACAATCAGGACGTCGTCAGTCTCAAACAACAAGCATTCACGCTGCGACTTCGCAGCAACGTCATGGTCGCGTCAACGCAACGTCGACGCTCCGTTTTTTATTCGTTGTTATAAAATCCCACCTTCAATGTCGCGTTTGCACAGCGGCAACGTTGGAGGAAAGCCAACACTCCAAACCAAACGCTGGTGGGATTCAAATGCATCAACTCGGGCAAATCAAATTCACGCAACTCAAAGACCTAATCTTCTCTTCCTCGCCTTTTTTGACACGCTATTATTAGCTTCACCTGTATGTTTGTGACTTTGGTGAGCTTGTTTCTCTCCTTTGGACTCGTAACCTTTGGACTAGTAACTCTCCTTTGGACTTGTAACTCTCCTTTGGACTCGATTTTGACCCACTTATAACTGACAGATTTAATTCAAACTTTCGACACCAAGAATCGGTGGCAATACATTAATTTCACGAGTTTATGTAATTCCGAGATCTTGAAAAAAATTTGTAAGTAACAATTAATCGAACTACTAAAATAAACATTGTTTCAAAAAACTAAAAAACACGCTTTTGAATCACATCCAACTAAAAAGTGAAAAAGAATCCTTAATTATATTAAGGAGCAGAAAATAATAATGATAAAAAAATACTAGTATTATTGTGAAAAAAGCGTGGTGCGCTATGTGCCATATTTTTCGTATATCGAGCAATCCTCACTTTTTTCAGTAATAAATTAAGGGCCCCTTGTACCGCAAATGCTGTTTTTAAAATCAATATGAATCAGTCAAAAAGTGACGTGAAATTTTGAAAAAAATATATGTTTCAGTTGAGGATCTTACAGAGTACAATTCGCTTACAGTTACACAATCAGACGAACTTCGCTCTTTAGAAAGAAATCCAAAGTTGCCTCTTTTTTTTAATATTTTCAATACTGTGTCTAAAATAATTAACTTATTAACATTATTTTTACACCAATATTTAGATAAATCATTTTTGTAGTACATATTATTAATATTATTATATTAATATTATAATATATAATATAATATTATAATATAATACTAGTATTTGTCGTTCTCTGCTTTTATTATGGATTATTTTTCACTTTTTTAGTTTAGTGTGCTTCAAGAGTGTTTTTTAGATTTTTTAAACTATGTTATCCCTACATATTCCTTCAATGTATGAGAAGGTGGTTGCTACAGGACTCCTAGCAAATAGATTTTAGTTATCAAGTAATAATGTAAATTAAACCTTCTAATTTTAAATGTATTCCGTACAAATTGCGATTGTAAAAGATTATAATTAAAATACTAGTGGTTTACATTTCAATTGCACTAATATCTCTATTTCATAAATGTGGAAGATGCAGCATATTTTGTATGAAGAATATTTGATTCAGCAACGTACAGCCAGCAGTGGAAAGGAAAAGCCCATCCAATATAAAAACGAACAATTATTTAGTAGGTAGTTACACTGCTACGTACTGCTAACTGACCTCGACTACGTTCGCTTTTCCTTAGGGAACCTTAATTCTCCCCAATATCATCCTAGCAGGTTGATATGGACTTTTCATGTATCAGACCTACTGAATATACCCACAAAATTTCATAAAAATCGGTCAAACCATAACACTGTGACACGAGAATTTTAAATAGATATTTAAGCAGATACCTAGATAGATAGATAGATCGCATTTGATACGCGCCAAGCGATCTACACAGCTAAACGAAACGGACGCGGTCGAGAGTAAACTGGGTGGTTGGTGACATATTTGTTACGAGTTCCCGTGCTTCGGAAGAATCTGTTCCGGTTGTTTTCATAAATGGCAATCGATAAACTCTGTTGGAGTTGGAAGCGTTATGGGTAGTGTGATAAAGTGAGTTGACCGTACCACCAAGAAACCGCATTGGACTATCTTATTGAGATAGCTCCAGCGTGACTCCAGGCTGTTTAAAAAAAAGAACAGTTCCATGTAGTGTGACGTAAAAAAAACCGCTTACTAATGATGCAACTCGAGTCAAACTTTGCCACTCGATTTGCCAATTATGTATTTTGCAATTATTTCACTCGACACTCGAATGGTGTTCGAGTCATTCGAGTAGTTTTTGGGAAGTCGAGTCACCCGACTCAACTTTTTTTTTCTTTCACTAATGGTTTTCATTGGCTAATCTGTGTAATTACATTGCCAGTTATTGCCACCATTTTCTCCCATTTCGTTTTTTAAAAACGAAATCGATCGAAACGAAATTAAAACAAAATGAAATCAATTTCAGTGGCATAAGAATTCAAGACAAGATGCAATATTGAGTAAAATGTGGCAAGATGTAGGTATGAGCCTACGGAAGGTATATATTTCAATGTCTTGGTCTCAATGTCTTGAAAACGTGACACCGTATGTTATGATATAAGTGAAACTCGACACTTATGACTATGGCTGTTCCATGCGACAATTGATACAGATTTGCTGCATATTTTTAAATCGCTTTGATGAGAATGTTTATCGTGCTGTGCATAAAGTATTTCTATTTGTATGAGATTCGCCTCAAACAGGTGGTGTTACCATACGTGTTCATTAAAATTTAAATTATGTTATCATTGTAGGGTTAATTTGAAGTCATTTCAATTTTTATGAGCTTCGGAAACGTTTTATTCTCTTAAATAACTCTTCACACTCATAGCACCGCAGTACAGCCTGCGTCGTGGTTGCCATGGACACATACCACAGACAAGGAATGGTCCAATTTTTTCGTCTACTTTCATGAATAAAATCAGAACTATTTATTTTACAATACTAACAAAAATAAGATCCTCATATAACGAGCGCTTTTATTTGATATGACCCCTTTAAAAAACATATTAACTTTGTACATCTGTGCTACTGTCATAGGATAGGCTCATAGAATTATACCAACGTACCAAATTTCACCGGTCCAGTAGATTCGGAGCAATTTTAGCTGTGACAGACGAACTGACAGACAGACAGCGCACGAGAGATGCTATAGGGTTTATTTTTTGTAGTACGGAATCCTTAAAAAGGCCGTAGATGTGAGATAAATCTGCAAAGACTCGAGATGGAAGTCGGAACGAATCGACGGTTTAATTACTTCGCAGCCTCGACTTATCGCTCCGTTATTTTCTTAATGTGGAGTCATTTCAACTTCTTATGAAGTTCAGAATCGTTTTTTTTTTGTTAAAAACGCTTCGCACTCATTTTCGCAGTACAATACTCGTGGTTATCATGGACACACAGACACAAACACCCAATCAGTCAGTGAATCAGTAAATACCTTTATTTTATATTCATCACAATGGCGTGATGACCACAGCGTCACAGTACAAAGAAGTTCGTCTTTGTTCTTATGTTTATTGTGATAGGAGCATACGGGTCATCATCGGGCTTATCCTTACATTTTGTGCAGAGCGTAACATCTTCGGTCTTTTTGATTTGCCATTTTTGCCATTTGTCATTCTCCACCTCTGCCAAAATTCATAGTAAATTCACACACTACCATGCACACTACATATTAGTTGAGGAACATGGGCTAAGGCTCGCTTAAGACCGAGATCGGGTCGAATCAACGATTTAATACTTCGGAGCCTCGACAAATCACTAAAACACTATATTATGTTGACTATATTGAGTGGAGCGTAGAGACAAAGACATCCAGACCAGTCTGGATTTCGTTGTTCGGAAACAATCTTTAAATTCATCTTTTAGATATCCCTTCGATGGAAATGGGTACCACAGGACGTCTTGACGGTAGATCGGCCTGGTGACCATTTACTTGCTTATATGTTCCTACAGATCCTTCATCTTCAGTCTTTATTTTATCTGCACTCCATCTGCCAACAGTAGATTCACTAACTGTTTGTAAATTAGTATGCTTTAAAGCGGTTTCAGACTAGCGTATTTTTCGGTGTTTACACGCTCATAATTTTTGCACCTGAAAATGTCTTAAAGCATCAAGGTATGACAGGTATGACACCCGTCAGAGGAGTGGCCTTTACGAGCGAACCCCTCGTCCCAACGTGCATGCACAATGTGCCTTCTAGCTATACAGCTAGTGTGTCTGTGTGTGTCGGTGTCAGTGTTGACGGTGCATAGAAAATGACGTTGTTAATTGAAATTGACATATTTAGAAATGTATGCGCCTGAAGCGATGAAAGAATGTTTGTGAATGTGTGACAAAATTAAAATGTGTGCATTCTTTCCCCGCACCAGATTTGGCACAAAAATTATGTATCGAAGCGAGGTGCTATGCCGTCTCTCCTGAAGGGTGAGTCAGTAACTTTGATGCTCTAAGGAAAATGTCAAATCTTGATGTTTCGCGGTACACGCGCTTCAGAAAACAAACAAATGACGCGTGAACGCGTTGAAAAAATGCGGTATGAAACCGCACTTAGTGCTTTGTAAAGGAGAGCTTTCTTGAAGAACCCCTATGTCTTCGTCCACTGGAAATGAGGCTGAAAGGTTGTCAAACAGTTTACACGTCCGTGGAAAAAGTAACGTGCAAAGCGGACGTACGATAAAATGAGATAAATCTGTGAAGGCTCGAGATCTAGGTTGGGACGAATCATCGACTTTATTACTTCGCAGTCTCGATTAATCGCTCCATTACTCTCATAATTTCAAGTGATTCGAAGTTTTTATACGTTTAAGCATATCATAATACGCTTAACTGAGCGAAACTCACTTACTATAGGTACGTAAATGGTTCTTATTGTATCTTCGGTCCTTTTCATTTACCTCTAATATAAACTACTCGTATTTAGATTCGCAGTAATAGGATCTTGGACACACTATGCTATGCACGGAAAATTTTAAAATGCATACCTTATAAAGATCGCACCAAAACCACGCTTGGACAGCACGATAATAAAATTGTTAATTTATTTTTTATATATGATTTGTATTACCTTTGAAAACGATAAAATTTAGTCAGTTGACTATGAATGAATTGTGACGTCACAAATCATCATACAAAATGTATGAGAATGTCACGTAATGACAGCTCATTAAAAGTATCTCAATTTTCTACCTCTTTCTGCCGTAAAGTAATTTAATAATTGCGTTTCGATGGAAAGGTGCGAATGCTAACAATTTTTTATGTCCCACTGCTGGGCATAAGGCTCCTCTCACAAGTGAAAAGTATTTAAGACATAGTCCACCACGCGGGCCTAGTGCGGATTGGTGGACATCATACCTTCGAGAAATTATGAGTTTCTCTCAGGCAAGCACGGTGATGGAAAACATTAGTATTATTAGTACTATAAGTACTAGCTAGTATTATTAGTACTAGCGGCCGCCCGCGTCTTCGTCCGCGTGGTATTTGTTATTACTGTTATTAGTCATAGCATGATGTTATATAGCCTATAACCTTCCTCAATAAATGGACTATTCAACACAAAAATATTTTTTCAATTCGAACCAGTAGTTCCTGAGATTTGCGCGTTCAAACAAACAAACAAACTCTTCAGCTTTATATATTAGTACAGATTTATATATATCCCATTTTTATCGTTAAGAAACGTAACCCCAAACAAAAACCCTTGCTATATAACAAATCAGTACATTATGTAGTAAAATGTCGGTGGCTTGCTGCGAATCCCTCTCTCAATTAATCCTCTCCAGAACAGGGCTTACTGACAGGTGACGGGCGTTCAGGCAAAAGGATTTGAGCCGCAAAAAAATCATAATCTCTTCTGAATTACTCGTTAATCTCATAGCTCTTTAATCTCATAATAAAGCTTATCTCACTCGTATTTGTGTGAATGCTAGCAATTAGTCATTGCTTACTAAAGTTACTTACCAATAGGTTTACTATGTTTACCAGCCGATGAAGTAGAAGTTACCTCCTGGTACGAGTAACTATAGTAAAAGAGCTATTCAGAGAAACATCAAAAATCAATTGATTACATGTATAATATATGTACCTCTAAATCAGGTGACGGGCGTTGAGGCAAAAGGGTTCGAGCCGCAAAAATACCATAATCCCTTCTCAGAATTATTAGTTGATCTCATAGTAAAGCTCTTTTATCTAAAAGGTTGTGGCGGTGTATTTGGGTGTGTAAAATATATTTTCTTTAATTCGTCAATAGCAAACTAGATGGCGTTGTACTGGCGCGTTAAATCACGCTGTTAAAATTTCTTGTAGATACAATTTAAAATACTAATACGAAATTTTAATTACTAAATTCGTTAGTTCGGTGACCGGTGTACGTTTTTATAAGCAATCCTTCCCGAAACAACACGTGTGTCCTCTTGGACCACCGCGACAAATCAGACGGATCACCATTTGCGAGCATATTACTTACTATAGTCAACTTTTAATAGAAATTGGTTGTTTGCAACTCTCCAATCTATATCTCGGTGTCTCCCCATTATTGGCGAATGGGCAGACCTGAAGCTTACTCCACAACGCTGATTAAATGCGGGCAGGTGGAGATGCGGGTTAGTGTCCAAACCGCTGTCGCCGCCGTAGTCGCTGTCGGATTTCAATCCATAAGGTCCCGAAAATGTTTAACGACTGCTATCTATCGACAACATCCTGAGGCCTAACGTGCCTCATAAGCTCAGAAGTGGACATGAAATTTGCCAATAGCGGTCACTAATCTCACACCGAACTGTATCCATTTCGCTAGCAGCAGGGCCATACACTTCCTGGTATCTAAAGTAAAATAGCAAAGAAACATATCAAAAATCAAATTGATTATTACTTTTTTTGATTTTGTTTTTATCTTTTCAAGAAATTTAGCGATGTTGATGTAAAGTAAATAAACAAACCAAACAAATAATATAAATAACTTCATAAATCAAAGTACGATTTTAAAGAGTGCCCAGATGCTAATTAAGAAAGTTGAAATGGACCTTTACAGTACCGGCTGAAACTTTTGTCCAATTTATTTCTCTACAGTTATTACTGAGATCCTGTGAAAATGTCAAAGTGAAATATTCAGCGTGAAAAGCAATTTATAAATAATCTTTTTTATACGCACGAGGACATGACCAAAATATCGCTTGGGTAAATTTTTCGCTCTAATGTTTCAAGCACCCTTGTTTACATAGCTGTGTGAGGTGAAATCATGTTCCAATTCCAAGTTGCTTTTTTAAAAAACCCTGATTTTGTAAAAGCTTTTATTTAACTTGCAATATACGTATGTATGTCCGGGTGGAATCTTGCTACTCAATTTCGAAACAGGCATCTCAACCGATTGAGCTGAAGTTTTGTATACACGTTTATTTTGGATGACAATACACGATAAGCTGTGTGACGTCATTATAAATCCAATATGGGGGACCATTCAAGATGGCGGAAGAGTTATTTTTAAAGCATTTCTATAATATGGGTATCAAATAAAAGGGCTTGTTGAGAGTAACTCGAAAAATAATGTGACTGCATTCTAAATCCAATAGGCGGAATAGTTATTTTTTATGCACTTCTGCAATATGGGTATCAAATGAAAGGGCTTACCGAGTATTCACTAAAAAGTAAATAATAAATGAAAAGCAAAAAACTTTTTTTTTAAATTGCTTTTATTTAAATGCTCTAAAAAGAATAAAATAAAAATTTCTTTTAAAAATTTTACTGCCAACTTATAACCTCATTAATCTTTATTAACAATTTATATGATCATAAAAGCTTGTCGCGCGATTTAAATACTTATTTGTTGCTTATCTTAATATAATATATATAATTCTTCTGTGAGTGTGTATGTCACTGAACTCCTCCTTAACGGCTGGACAGATTTTAATGAATTTTTTTGTGTGTATTCAAATGGATTCGAGGATGGTTTAGATTCACAATTTGGGCCACTGGAAATGTTTTTTAATAATTTTTTATTTATAAGTAGTTTTCCCATATAAATTTTTCCTACCTGTCAAACGTTTGTATTTCGTGCCGTGCCGTTCTAAACTTTGACACATTCAGAATAACAGGACAGTTCGTATGTCATTATTTGTTTTATATTTTTGTTTGATAGTAACATGAAGTCTCTTTAAGATAATAAGAAAACAAATCCTCTTTTATTACTTTTAAGGCAGGACAACGTCTGCGGGGTCCACTAGTGATATTAAAAAAATATTAACTGCGGCAGTGAAAGTCTTCGTGTATGAGAGCTATACATATTCTAGGGACTATTCAGGAAAATAACTCGACTTATCACGATTATCTATATCCATGGGCGTACCCAGGTTCTTGGCCAGGGGGGGGCAAAGTCTTGGCCAGGGAGGGGCAAAGTCTTGGTGAGGAGGGGCCGGGGGGCAATGTTTTGTCGGCGGGGGGGGGGGATTATACTAGGATGAAACCCATTGAAAAAGGTAGAAAATTTTTTACGCGCGATCTGAGATCGAGAAGGGGGAGTGGAAGGGTGAGTTTTTAAGGGTAAATAACGATTTATGTCGATTTCCGGAAAAACTACAAGTTCTATAAAAAAGTTAAATGGCAAAGTTGTAGGTAATAAAAAGATCTACATGTTTACAACTTTTGTATTTACACTTTTTTCAAATAACTTCAAAATTTACAAATGTCAATAACTATAAGTTTTTGATTTTTTATTTTTATCTTTTGCTAAAAAAATTTTTTTCACAAAATTTGGTGATAAGTGATAACCTACCTTTTTATGAACCAAACACACAGTAATTTTTTCGGTTTAAAATATTTATTTTTTTCACCTTATTTTGAAAAATTACCCTAGTTTTCAATGGAAAATTATCTGCTTTTTTAACACGCTTTTATTAGCTTGACCTGTATGTATGTATGTAACAGAATCTTTTAACTTCATTTTCACTTACTTCTAGGAGTCTGATTAACTTGAAAATTTGCACAGGGTTCAAGGGCCGATGACAATACAATAATCTCATAACTTTGTGGTAAAGTCCTAACTAGGATCATCAGGATAAAAAAAATATGACGGGCGGCTGATAAGTTCGCGGCCTAAGGTCCTTAATGAAACAAATATAAAGTTTTATATTTTTAACACGCTTATATTAGCTTGACCTGTATGTATGTATGTAACGGAATCTTTTAACTTCATTTTCACCTACTTCTAAACATCTGATTAACTTGAAAATTTGCACAGGGGTCAAGGGCCGATGACAATGCAATGAAAAAAAATCAAACTAAAAAATTAAAAATAAATTTAATGTACTTTAAAAAACAAAAAAAAAACACGCTTTTGTGAAAATACGAACTAAAAAGTAAAAAAGAAGAAAATGTATTTTACTGTAAAAAAAGCGTGGGGTGCGGCGTCAATAGTATCATAAAAACCACCCCACGCTTTTTTTACAGTAAAATACATTTTCTTCTTATTTTTTAACTTTTTAGTTCGTATTTTCTAAAAGGGTGTTTTTTAGTTTTTTAATTTAAAAGGTCGGTGTGCTTCATGTTCGATGAAATCTCTTATTTCTGATGGTATAAAAATATACAATACTACAGTAAATGTTCGCAGAAAATACAAATAATGAAAACTCGAATCCAAATTTCTTTTGAATCATTATGTACAATTTTGGCCTATTTATTAAAATTTATACTTAAATTACTCGAAAAACATAAGATTTTATGTTATATTGTATACTTATGTGTTTCGTAAAATTTTTCCTTTCATTTTTGTTATATTCTCTACCTTTTCCAATGGTTTTCATCTTACTATAATTTTTTTTTTCACTTTTTACCATTTTCAAAATTATCGACCCTGGTCTATTATACGAGGACACGCATACAAAATATTAAATATACAAAGGAAACAACAGGAGGTAGCATATTATCTAGCGTACTCTTTATAGGTTTCTTTTTTCGTTTAGGAGATCTTTTGGAATTTTTGAATCCCTGAATCTGGACCTTGATCCAGGGGGGGGCAGTTGCCCCCCCTGCCCCCCCCCCCCTGGGTACGCCCATGTCTATATCTATACTAATATTATAAAGAGGAAAGATTTGTGTATTTTTGTATGTTTGTAATGAATAAACTCAAAAACTACTGTTCCGATTTTAAAAATTCTTTCACCATTAGATAGCTACATTCACCCTGAGTAACATAGGCTACTTTTTACCGCGGGAAAATGTTTCATTCCTTCGTGAAAACGGGTAATAAAGCCTGAAAGAGCACATAGGCTATTTTTTTATCCTACGGGACCCATTAAACGGGACCACGCGGGCGAAGCCGCAGGCGGAAGACTAGTAAAAAATATTATTGAAAAATGACGGATACAAACAAAACAAAGTGCACTCGTATCACGTAGTAGATGTATGTTGCCACAATTAAGAAAACATTTTGTTAGGTTGGATTGCGGACAGGAGTTTTATACCTAATCGGTCCAACCGTTTCGAGATTGCTTGAAATAGACAGAAAAACAACAAATGGTCTAATATATTTATTATAAGGATCATCAGTGAAAAATAAAGAGCTGTTATATAAATTTATAAATACACGTTTTATGTAATACCATAGATGTGGATACTTCTGTAAACGTAGCCAGAAACGAATCAGTAGCTAAACCAGCGAGCTACCGTAATACAAATTTTCCTTTAATCTCTTTGATCTGCGTGTTTTTATCTTAGAGAGATAAAATTTGACCTACATAGGCTATGTCGCTTGACATCCTGAATCTTATTTACCCATCTGTTGAGTGACATAAATTCAAATTTAGGTAGGTGCACTTAGGCATTTTTATGAAAATTCAATTCCTTTAAAAACATTCGCCTCACCTCAATTTTCCTAATACGATTTATAAATTAATCGTGTTTATTCTACTCGCAACGCCTTTAAATCCTCGCCGTAAGTGTTTTTTATTTTTATTTATTTCTGTACACACACACAATTCACAAAAAACATTAATTAAAGAAAAAAGAGTACAGGGGTACCACTTATCCCTAAATAGGAATCTCTTCCAGCGGACCCGCATGAAGGAGAGTTCAAACAGAGAGGCAAACTTACTGTGTACCGGACTTTAAACACGAAAGATAGGATATGTTAAAATAAATACGTTTATTTAATTATAGCCACAGGTATGTTTAAACAAAACATTTAATTAATTAAAGTTGTCTATTCAATGGTCTTCATATTATTATGTGGTGCGTGACAATTCTACGCCTATAAGTTCTTGGAGAAACTCTCTAAACTTTTTCTGTTGGAATTTTCACCCGTATGAAAATTTTACCTATGTATATGAGTATCTATTAATTTCGGAACTAAATGTCCCATACAAAGTATGTTATTTCGTAGGTGTGCTCTGTATCTCAATCTCGTCAGAAGCTCTCATAAACTTTGATTATATTTGGGTCAAATAATTTAACCTTAAGTTGGGTTATTGGCTCACTAGTATTGATTCTTATGAACCTCTTTACTCTATTTCATATGAGGTCAGGACCTTGAGAAAACTAAATGGGAGTTATTTACGGAATAAAACAATGGTTCATTCTTATACGAGTAGAGTAAGCTGTAAAATAGGGACAAAGGTCATTCCGAAAACCTTACGTGTTACCGTGTAGTGTAGATTCACTAGCTGTTCCTTGCGGCTTCGCATTGCGTTGCGGTTTCTGCTTTTCTTTTTCTTCCCCAGATTCCTCTAGAAAAATGGTTTTTGTTTTTTCTTTATCAAAGAGTGTGAAAATTTTCTCTCGAATTTGTTATATATAATATCTTAGAAATAGATATACAGCAACCCGAAGATTGGCTGCAACTCTTTTTACGTCCCACTGCTGGGCACGGGTCTCTCCCCATTGTAGTGGAGGTCTGCAGCTTACTCCACCACGCTGCTCCAATGCGGATTGGTGGAGACGCGGGATGCCAACCCGCTGTCGGATGTTTTCAAGCTGCCCATAAGGCCTCCGACAAGGTTTAACGACGGATATCTATCGAAAACAACCGGGACCGATGGCTTAACGTGCTCTCCGAAGCATGGAAACGCGCATGAAATTTTTTGCCACTAGCGGTCATCCAGACCGCGCCCGTTTGGCTCAGTTGCATAGATCGCTTGCGATCTTCGCTAACCGCGGGGCCATGTGCACTTCCAGCACCCGAAGATTAATCATCCTTATCGATTTCAATCCCCTACCTACTATTAAATTCTATACGTACACTATTGGATCGCCAGCAATTTCTAATCTAACCAACATCACAACTTGGTACTGTAATTTCTCGATTAAGCCTGCTTCGAACTAGAGCTTCAGGTTTTGCAGAATAGCTGCAACAGGATTAGTAGGAAGTAGCGAACGGATATTACAAGATACAGAAATATCGGTAAATCGCTCTACAGTTTCACAGAATTTGCTAACAAAATTGTTTCTGTTCAAGTATTTAATTTTCTACGTGGATAAGTAGTTTGGCTATTATTAGAGTTTTCAACATACTAAAAAGACCTTTTTCACTACAAAAAACTTCTTCGTTTTTCAACTTAAATTTCATGGACTTATTACCATTATTCACGAATCAGTGTTTACGAAACATTTTGTCAATTTACTTATACTGAAAGCATAACATTCCTCTCCATTTTGTTCTGGTGTTTTTGTTTAGAATCGATTGCACTAATTCTTATGTTATTTGTTATGTTATGAAAATTTATGATAAATTCTGCCTATTTCTATAGATATTATTTTCCAAAGTATTATTTTCCGAAGTATAATAGTATATATATCACGTTCCATCTTTACATGAGTATTGATTGCAAGCTACCCGTCCCACTGACCTTCCAGATCGTTAACAACTTCAGTCGCAAACAACTTCTTCCATAAACTTCTTAACGTGATTTCTTGCTGGAGATGTCCTCAATCTTATTTCAAATACTTATACCAATGCTTCAAAACTTTTTTCAGAATATATTATTAATTTGTATCGAAAATGTGATGAATGACCTTGTTTTTATCAAGTTTATTTTCCAGTCACGTTATTATAAACAAATGGATTTTAAGTAGACCAACCGTAACAGCACACCGTAAATGCGACACCGATTCCGAAGAAAATTAATCCAAATATTTCACTTTCTGTGTGTCTGATAATTCTTTAATAGAATAATACTGGCATTTCTATTATTTGTCCACGATTATTTTGCTTAATTTGGAATCGAAATCATCTGTGTTCAAAAAATACCAGAAATATCGTAAATGAAACGCCAGACTTGTTTGGTAGTATTCTGTAACTTTACAGCCTAATGGAACATTTTCAGAATTACGTGGTTTCATACAGCACGTCCATTTC
Organism: Pyrgus malvae; assembly: GCA_911387765.1. Taxonomy (NCBI): domain Eukaryota; kingdom Metazoa; phylum Arthropoda; class Insecta; order Lepidoptera; family Hesperiidae; genus Pyrgus; species Pyrgus malvae. The sequence continues at coordinate 23,950,635 of OU426948.1, forward strand.
CTTTCAATCCTACATATTCTACGCGTATGTAATCCTCAAACGATTGCATTCCGCGCGTCCCACTAACCTTCCAGATCTTCGACAACTTAAGCTGTAAATAACTTCCCCTACGTGTTTTCTTATCTTGCTTTCTTACAATGCGCACTTTAATGACGTGCGCAGGTTTTAGCCCCAAGTTTTAGCAGGTTTTAGAAGTTATACTTTCTCTAAATGGATAAGATTTCTAAAACATAAATTGGCGAAATCAGTATTTACTATTTTTGTATTTCTAATCAGATGATGTAGGTAACTAACAATACGATACCAGAAAAGAAGTATCATTTACCGTTGCTGTATTTCTTTGTGATGCTTTAGCTTAATGACCAATCGATTGCTTCCGATAAACCTAGCGCCATTGATACGGTGGGGTTTAAAAAAAAGCCACCGTAACTGTATACACGAGTTTATTTAAAAACAAAAAAATACTGAAGCACGAGAAAAGATCGTAGGTTATCTATGCCCGTATGGTTCTACCGCCGCAGGTCCGGTACTCCCCTGTCGGTGACGTGGTGGTAGTCCTCGAAGTCACATATAGGTCACTCTTGTGGTCACAAGGGAAGGCCAGCGCAGTTGTGTCCGCTTGGTTGAACAAAGGCCCGATCCAATCCAACTCCGTTATTATATATTTTTTAATTGGCCAATTCGATAACCCGAATCTCGGACGTTTGGAGATGTTTATTTTTTTTCTGTGTTTATATGTGTGTTAAATCCTACACAGCAAAATACTGATATGAAGTTTTTGTTTAATATTTCAGCATTCTGGGCGTTCTTGTACTTCGTAGGCTTCTGCTATTTGTCCAACGCTTGGGGCAAAACCGAGAACCCGCCCATCGGCACCGCCAACAACATGCAAGGCGCCATCGCGTTCTGCTTTTTCTCTATCTTCGCTTGGGTGAGTGTCTTTATTACTGTAATATTCCAGTAGTATTTTATAATCAACTTCTAGTAGTCCTATGTTTGGGGCAAGGCCCAAAGTCTGCTTATTGGCGCCGCCAGCAATATGCCAAGCTCTAAGGCGCTCTGCTACCACAATCTTCGCTTGGATTACTTTCCATATAACTGCATAATTTCTGTTGTGATTGGTCTGTTATTTATTTATTCTTTATTGCACTTATATGAAAAGTATAAAGGGCGGACTTAATGCCTAGTCTAATTTATCTCACGCTTTGGGGATCTACCAAAGGGCACTACCAACTTGGAATGCGCCATCGCTTTCTGTCTTTGTCTTCTTTCCTTTTCTCCGTCTTTGTTTTCAGGTGTTTTATGCATAGGCATTGTGTTATTTTTATGTTGATCTGTGTAATTTTATTCAAGTTCCATGGTCTTCTTAGTAAATCACTATTGGTCCCATTCATAACACTCTCATTACCAGGCTCTCAATCACTACCACTGATGTCTATAAAGCCTTTTTTCTGTAAAGTGAAATACTAATTCTTTATACCTTTCATTAGAAGTAAAGCAAACTTTACAATTCATTGCAATATAAGAAATAAGATTTACGCTCAGTGTCGCAGTAATAAAAGATAATTGGCGCCCACGAATCAACGAGTATCAGTAATAATAATAATTGATCTTGTTTACTTTGAACGAGCACTGAGTTTGAAGATGGTGCATTATATGTGTAAATTGTTACTTTTCACTTGCAATAATTGTAAAGCTTCTTTAAATCTTTTTATTTAAGTTTTGACTGAGTGATTGATATTTGATATGTCTACCTCTCTCCATCTGAACTTAGTCACATGCCGAGCTGCGGTTGAAAATGAATGGTCCTTAACGTTATGTATCTGCATACGTAAATAATATCGAGCGACAGTTCTCAAACTATAAATTCATACTTATAATGTATCTACGTATATTTTAGTTTTAATGTCTTTCTCCCTCAACAGGTAGCGTGTGCGTTCTTCGCATTCCAGCGGTTCCGTATGGGCGCTGACGCGGCCTTCGCTCCCGCGTATGAAGTAGAGGGCGCCACCAGCCCTACCTCGTTCCCGGCCTACCCCGGCCACCCTGGCGCCCCCGAGGCACAGTCTGCCTACAGCGAGCCGCCGTTCAATCAGCAGCATGACGGTGAGTAACACCTTTATTATACCCTCAATAGGAAGCATTTGCGTTAGCTCCCGCGTACGAAGTAGAGGGCGCCACCAGTCCCACTTCCTTCCTGACCTCCTAAGCCACCCCGGTGCTCCGGCCCAGCCTGCGTACAGCGAGCCGCCGTTCAGCCAGCAGCATGACGGTGACACTTTATATACTCCCAAGAAGCATTGTGCTCATTCTTTGTATACGTGATAGAGGGGGCCACCATCCCCATCTCGTTCCCTCGTTCTCCATGGCTAAGGTGGTTTAGCACCGTACAGTGAGCAATCCTTCAATCAGCAGCATGACGGTAAGCAACACATTTATTATCCCCTCTCTCCAAGCAAATGGAATGCTCATTCTTTGCGTACGAGGTAGAGGGCGCTACTAGTCCCACTTTCTTCCCGGCCTACCCCAGTCTCACCATAGTACCTGAAGCCCAGCATGCTTACAGTGAGCAACCTTTAAATCAGTAGCATGACGGTACGTAACACCTTTGTTGGCATAACCAACAATGATTAAGGCAAACGCGGGTGCCTGGGTTTGAAGTGGACTATATTTTTGACAGGATTTGACCACTTTTGACGCCACCACGACGGCCGACTTGCCGATTTTATGCGTTTATGCATCTTCGATACTGTAGCTCGTAACACAATTCACATGTTTATGAAGCAAAAAATTTATATCCAAAAAGTATTGCATTCATGATGTGACTCGAGTCAAACTTTGCCACTCGATTAATTCGAGTCAAACTTTGCCACTCGATTCATTCGAGTTATATTGCAATTTTCACTCAAATACGTGGCCGAGACATTCGAGTAATTTTCGAGAGGTTGAGTCACATTTAATTCACGTTTTTTTCTTTCAGTAATGTTTTTCATCGGCCGATCCATGTACTTATTTTATTGCCAGCGTCAAGTATAACCTATTAAACAATATAACCAAAAATTGGACCCAAAGCGTGACACTGATAATAAGCACAGGTCATGGGATATTATTGCGAAATCAAAAAAAAATGTATTTCTTTTTTTGTTTTCAGGCAACATGGACTACACAGCTCCAACATATTAAGTTTGACGAAGAGTTGCTTCGGATGATTCCAGTTAATTTTTTCACTTCACACATTAAATTATAATTTAATTGTTATAATAATTTAAAGCGTGAGTTAAAGGTTCGCACCTAAAATAATATAATTATTGCTTAAAATACCCAATGACGTTAAGAAATAAAACGCCGATCTAAAAATATTCCCTCAAAATGAAGGCAACGACTACATTTGCCCTATACCATAATATATCTTTTTCACTCTGCATTAAAAGGCCCCGGGCTGTAGCCCCGGTTGCCCTCCCCTAAATCCGGCCCTGCGTCTACGTATTTTTTATTTGTAATGTCGTGGAATACCAAATATTACTGTATTTATTCTATTTCTTAGGTTTACTATGTTAAGGTGTCTTAAGACTTTATTATCGGAATAAGTTTAAAAGTACCGTATGCTAATTGGTCATCAAAACAATGGTAAATGGTATTCACAGTTATTTCCTCATTTAAAAATTAAAAACCAATTATTTGTACCACCTAAGTATTTGTTGTTATTAAGTTGTCTCATATATTTTATCTCACGAATGTTGTTATGGTATATATACACATGCACTTTGACACTGTGTGAGTTACCTTTTTTTGTGCGGGGGGGAACCTTCAAAAGGTACCCGGAACCTTGGGAGAGGTACCGGGTTATGTGGGATTTGACCGCATTAAAACCACCTCGGTGGCTGCCTCTGCGCTTGAGGAGGACTCCGGGATCTCCAGTGGAACGCACCGGTGTCCTCCGCGTGCGGCACCCCAGAACGGGCCTATCCTCGGGAGAGCAGATGTGCTCTCCTGCACCCTCCGATGCTTACGGTGGTATGCGGCCACGCACACACCGCCGTCCTTCCCGGGGCTGCTGGCTGGGCGGATTGAGCTCCCACTCACACTGTCCACAACCCCAGAAGCCCCCTTTTAGTCGCCTCTTACAATCAGGCAGGGGACACCGTAGCTCTATTCTTAATCCCGAAGCTACAGGGACTGTTAGTTTAACTCCACAGACTTGGCGTCCGGATTTTTTGCGTCGTTTTTTTTTTTTTTTGCTCTTTTTCTTAATTTTTTTTTCACGATTAATCATTTGCTTTAGATTTTTTAGTTTGTTAGGAGTATCTTTTTTGTATTCGTCGTTTGGTCCCTGGAGTAATGTTTTGTCACTGACCGTCATGTCCCTGTGGCTGATGGCAATTGCCAGGTTGTAGTAATTGATTGTCGCCGTTGTTGCCTTTGAAGCCGCCTGTATGAAATTCCCAAGTCATCATCTTTGACGTCCGAATAGTAGACACAGGAGCAAGTGTGTCTGGTGATGGCAACGTCTGCATGAGCGACGCTGTCATGCATCTTCCCCTTCTCGAGCTTAGTGTTCACTATTACGACTATTTCGAAGGTCAGTCTCTGTGCGATACACGTCGTGAGGATACGTGATCTTTCACCAGATCCACAGCCTGCGTCTCCAAAGGTACTTTCCTGTTGGTTACTAAATAACGTAGTACCTTGGTACATTGATTCATTGCTCAGGTGTGACTGCCGATTAATTCTTCTCAGGTAACTCACACAGAGACAATAAACGTACACCCACAGAACATATTAAAAGAGGTTAGAATGGAAATGTGGGCACGGCAGACGCGCCAAGGACATGAGCAACGCTCATATCTTTACAGAAACACGCGATCACGCTGCGATATGCGTAATGGAGTTGTGGGCGGGGCAGACGTGCCAAGTGCTTGGGTGTGATTCGTTCATTTGAAATCGCGTGATTGTGCGGCGCTAAGATTGGCTAGATTTGAAATTGCAAATATGTGCGTAAGCTTCATATTTATTTAAGCACAGACAGATGTAGTGGAGGTGAAAGGTGTGGCTGGATCGGCGACACCGGTTTTCATACGAACAGCGCATTATTGCCATTCTACCTCTTTTGACATGTTCTGTGCATACACCGAAGAGAAGAACATTGCATTAGTGAGATATGTGAACTATACATAATTTAATTATGTCTAACTTTTATTTTTTATGATTAACTTACTTTTAAAGTATAGGTTTCATGTTTGTTTATTTTAACACGGTATAGTGTTTTTATTTATGACATTTGGCTGATATCACGGTATTATTTATGACATTTGGTTGATATCACGATATATTATGTTGATATTACTTGATATATACATATATATAAGGAAATGTATTTTTCAAATTATCGAAGTAATACAAGTATATAACCGCTTCTGAGTACCTGCTATGTAATCGTAGGTATATATTTACGACAATATAACCCGATATCTATTGTATAATACATTATTCCGTACATGTAAATACATTTATTATAATGTAATATCAGATATATTTTCGTGCTTGTGATTATTAAAAATGTGATATTATTTTTCATCATTATTATTCGTCATTGTTTAAATTGTTTAGTGCCAGTGCACTATTTGTTATTAACTTTGCTGTATAAGGTATTTCGAGTGTAAGATAAACAAAACTAAAGGAAACTATCTATATACAGTATGATTTGTTATGAGAATCTCATATTCATCACATGTTTTATTATATGCACGATATTAAAATCCAAAGATGTAATAATATATTTAAACGATCATACTGTATAAAACTTGTATTATTATAATAATAACCCGCTTGAGTAAAACGTTAAAGTGTAATTTAGTCGAAATATTGTTAGGTAAATATAAAACGGCATATCTTTATGTATTTCAATAACATTTTGTTACTACTTAGGGGTGTCCATTAATTACGTTAGCCTTCAAGGGGATCGTAAGGTTCGAATCTAATCTCATCTGATCTATTTATGGGGGGGGGGGGGGGGGTCTGGGCAAATTTTTCCCGCGAGATACGAATTAAAAAAGACAGACAGAAAGAAATTTTAACTAGAATTTTGAAATATCTCACGTGAGATTGAGGGATGGGTGCGGGGTTTGGGCCAAACCTCAAGAAATCTCACAAAGGGTGACATAGATGTCAAGTATTTTTTCCCGCGAGAAAGAAATAAATTTTGCGTGAGAAGTATTAATTCCACACGTTTGAAATAGAAACAGGCGCGGTCGCAGCTATCAATTTGGGGGGGGGGGGGGGGTCACTAAGAAATTTGGGGAAGAGATTTCCCAAATTAGCTTGTTTAGCCTTCCATCTACGCATGACTGATGGATTTTGAGGGGGGTCATGTCCCCTGTGACCCCGCCCCTCCCCCCGGGACCGCGCCTGATTAGAAACACTTATATTGAAACATCTCACGTGAGATTGAGGTGAACGTGAGGTTGAGATTCACGTGGGTTTAAGACAAATCTCACGAAATCTCCAACGAAATCTCCAAGAAAATCTCATATATCACCTCACGTAATTAATGTACCCCTTAACATTGTTAGGTCATAGGATAGTATATGTGCAATGGTTAATATTTAATAGCTGTTGAAGCTTTAGTCGTGCTTATGTCATGTTAGTCGAATACGAAGCAATCTTATTGTGAATTTCTTTCTGCCTTATCGTGGCAATATAAACACAGTATGTGAAGATTTTTTCTTATATAATTTAAGTACATTAAATCCCATATGAACACAGATCACATAGTTTAATAGAAGCTTAAACCTGACCAAATTTTGAAAGATATTTTGTATTGAAATTGATATTATAATATTTATTGATATGTTTGTTTTGAAAGATATGTTGAAAGAGATTATGTTGATTGTAATATTTGACAAATTTGACTACTGTGGTAAGAGAGAGAGCTCATATTTGATACTGATTACAAAATGTTATATAACACCAGACTTGTTATATAAATAACATTTTGAAGACGTCAGTTTACTCAGTTTTTTCGTTGTAGATAAAATTGACATACAATGATATACATGTTTGCTGAAAAATTGTGACTTAAAATGAGATAGTCAAGAATTAATGGGCATTTACTTTTGACTATTTGCCTGTATCCTTATTATAATATAACCGAAGTATAACTTATTACCGCGTTATATTAATTGCTTTATTAAATTTATATTTCCTTAAAAACTAGTCCCAAATAGATTATAACTATTTCCTAAAAAGCAGAGTATAGTTACCAGGCGCGGTCGCAGCCTTCAATTTTGGGAGGGGGGTAGCCAAGAATTTGGGGGGGGGGTCACTAAAATTTGGGGGGAAGAGGTGTCCCAAATTGGCTTATTTCGCCTTCTATCTAAGTATGTCTGAGGGATTTGGGGGGGGGGGTCATTTCCCCTGTGATCCCCCCGGGACCGCGCCTAATAGTTACTTAGTGTTTGTTGTTATCAAGCGTTTATTAACCTTTGTGGTCGATGTGGTACGACGAAATAACAATGAAATACAGAATGAAAAAGATTTAATGAAATGAATGACAAAAAAAAATCTTTCGACGTTTCTTTTGAATGAACTTTCAAACTTAGTGTACTGTCTCAATTGATCTCCAATGTTTTTACTAAGAACTAATCGTGATTTGAATTCTTATTAATAATGTTCTTAAGTATCAATCAGATGCGTTCAGTATTATAATCGAATATACATGTTATATGTGTGTATGACTAACGCTTTATTCAAGATCATAGTATTTTTTTAAAGACTATATTTTAGGTATAATGCTGTCTTTTAGGATAATGTGTTGTTTGAGGCATGTGTTAGTTATTATTTATCAATATATAAATTATCTGTGCTGATTCCTAGCGAGAGATACGTCATCGAACGAATAAAATAAAATAAAAAACTTAATTGTAAACTCTGAGGAAAAAAAATTGTAAGAAAGGAAATTTATGAAGTAATTAAAAATTTTGGCTACCTGTTAAAGAATGAAGTGATGTTTAAGGTCTAAAATAAGTACTAAAGAGTATGAATATAGGTAATAACTGATAGATGCCTCAGTAGATACTGGTACGTACTAGCCAGATACTTGCGGAGGTAACCCATGTCTTCACAATAAAGAGTTACAAGTTTATTTTTAAAATTCGTCAACACGTGTTAGTCACAAAAGTTTATTTTTCTGTTAACTCGTGTTGATCACAAATGTTTTATATGTTATCGACACTTGTTAGTCGCAAAGGTTTCATTTGTTGTCAACTCGTGTTGCCCACAAAAGTTTCAAAATTTTCATTTGTTAACGTCACGTGTAAGTTTAGTTGCCGCATAAGTTTCACTTGTCAATATCAACACGTGTTAGTCACAATGTTTCTTTTGTTGTCAACACGTGATAGTCACAAAAATTCTGTAATTGTTTTGATTTGATAATGTTGAGAACCATATTTCAGTAAAGGGTGATGATTGTTGCCTTTATTTATTTTTTGTGAAGACTCTAAATTGGAATCGAAAAAAGTATAAAAAACATTATTTTATATTTTCTTGAAATTTGGAATGATTTGTTTAAACACCGGGTTTACAAACTTATTGAAATGAAACTTAGGATAGCAATAGTTTATATTATATAAAACTTCAACAAAATCGGTGAATGAGCCTCTAAAATAATTTTATTTCTATATGTGATGTGATTTTAATTTTTGAATATTTATAGTAATTGTGTGAATTATATGGTTATAAATGATAAAATTATAATTACTTTTAAACGAGGTTATCTCTGCAAGAAGTAGAAATTTTCACTTCCATAGCTTGCACGTTATTTGTAAAGAAATATTGTTAGCAATAATGTTGAATTTGTTTAGCTCCTAAATACTGTTCATTGCTTGGATTTCTGCAAGAAATATCCTAAAATCATCAGAAAGATCCAAATAGTCGAACAATATTTTTGAGTGCCTTTCAGTTTGACCATATCAGTTGTGCAAGGGCAAAAACTTAAGTAAGTTAGGTACAATATTTACCTCGATGATATATCTTCATTGTAACTGCTTTTAGTAAAATATATTTAAAACTATTGCTTTAGTATAATGTCATATCTTAAAAGCAGGTTTTCAGATAGATTTGTTTGTAATTTTTAAGTTTTGAATAAATAATATACGTAACTTGGAGCAACCACGGATGCTGGCATGCGTTGTCAAGGAATAGCTTTGCCGTCGCGAAAAATAATAATTGAGAGTAAAAAAACTAGGGCTGTTACTGTTATAAATCAATATAGTTAATCAACGTAGTGTGCTGATGCCGATGCACAGAAATTGGTCGTTTTTCGTATTGTATGAGAAAAAACTATGAATTAGCGACAAATGTGTGTCTAATACGTAATATACCTCGGCACCAATTTGTCTGAAAATTAATTTATCGACGCATGGCGGTATGGCTACTCCATTTACAAGCACCGTCGTTGCTCTATGATACACAAAAATATAAAATGGCCTTTTTAAATGCCCTACATCCTTGATGGTAGCAAATCTGATTGTTGTATGTTTATTTGTGAAAACAATTCTTTACATAATAATGTAACGTAGTATAATTAAATTACATTATATTATTACTATATCTAGATGTAGATATGTAACTCGTATGTTGTTTAGAAGTCTGTTCTGATAATAATAAAGCTACTAAACAATAAAATTTCACAAAAAAATGTAATAATGCGACGTGTACACTTAGATGCAATAAACCTACATAGTTTCTAAATTTATACGCTAGCTAGAGCTCGTTTTTGTAAGGCACTGATGATGTTATTGCATGGACTAATTAAAATATCAAAATGTATTTTATTGGGAATAATTCATCCAATAATATTCTTAGCCAGTTTTTGTAATCTACAACACAATAAGATATTTTAAATAACTGGATATTAAAAGGTGTTTTAAATGTAAGGCAAAGTACTTAAGGAGAAATACATTAGTGGATTCAATTGAATACAAAAGGACGATCTTATTTTAATGGTAGACGGTATACTCAGTCTTCCTTTGAAATGTGTCATTTTAAATTACAGGACGACACTAAAGAAAAAATAAAAAAACTTTTGTCGTGACGTGACAAATGGCACAAAAAAAGTTAATTTATTAGGCTTAACCAAGCTTCACTTAGAACCTAGCCTTTATGACTAATTATTTATCTATTATTTATTATTAAAGTAGTAGTTACCTAGTTTGCCACTTACATAAATGTTTATTATTTTATAAAAAACAATTTAGCCGATTGTTCTGTTGTTATTGTATCTGAGTGTACAGGAAGTTAATGTATTACGAATATATTATGCTAAAATCGTTCTGTGTGTGTGAATAAATGTTATGCATAGCGAGATGTTATCCACTTTGTTGTACTTACGATGTGTCATCCTACCAAAGATTTATTTATTTTCTTATGTGAATTGACCTTTAGAATAATTCTATTGTGTTTTCAATATCTTACTCAACGCGTTATGAACATATAGCGGGCTACTCACACACCTGCCGCAGGGGTGACCTAGGGTCCAAACCTGGTGATGGCCCTTAATTTCCACATTAATCGTGTCGTGTGTAGGCCACTTACATGAGGCGATCACCAGCCTCCGGAGTGCAACTACATACGACTACATGCAACCTCAAGCAAGCAAGACTTACCTTGCTTGCTTGAGGTTGCATGTAGATGTCCATGGGCTGCAACGACCACTTAACACCACGTGGCCTGCATGCTCGTCGGCTACCCCATTAAAAAAACCGGGCATAATTTTCCTGCCGCCCTGCCGCAGGGCCGATCTAGGACTACTTGCCTACACACAACAAGATTATGTTGGCAATTAAGGGCCAACCTTTACACCTTAGATCGCCCCTGCGGCAGGTGCGTGAGTAGCCCGCTTATAATCTATATTAAGAAAATAGGTCGGAAGAAATAAAATCAGCAAGTAGGTATAAAATATAATCCGGTATTTTTTAATTAATTCTACCAACATATTAAAAAAATTTAGAACACAATAGAATAATTATTCTAAAAAAATGTTTAATGTAGTATCCGCATGTTTATATTCATTGAATATAATGTTGTAGCGACAGGTAGTAAAATGTAGAACAGGATATACATAATATGTGTGTATTGTATGAACCTTCCTATCCTACATGATGTTTAAGTACTTTCCTTTTGTTTAACCAATTATCCAAGCGTATACCGTAGTGTGCTAATTTTATTCAATGAGTATACATGTGCGTTTTAATTATTTTGTGCAAATGTGTTACTGATAAATAAAAATAAATTGGAATGATAGATTGTGCAATAGCTGTTTTATTTTATAACACTTTCCTATTAATAGGTGTGCACGAGTGCGCACTGTTTATTTATTTCAGGCTATTTAGTCCATATTAACTAATCAAATAATAAACGAATACATAAAAGAATATAAAATACAATAATACTATACAGAACCAAATCTAATTACAAAAGTAGATGCTATACAATACATTAACTAAAATACAACTGAATGGTACGATGGTTCTGCGTCGTGTTGCGCGCGGTGTCAGGTAACAGGCCTCTGAATCGCCGGAATACAACACCTCTCGGCCAAAATTCTTCTTTCATGAGGGTTGGCAACTGCTGTGTTGGAACTCTCACCATCTATGAGTTCTTCCACTGCTTCCACTTCCAACTGCCCAACCAACGCTCAATCAAAACAAAAGTAAGTGCGGTGCCGCATCTGCTCTGACGAAAGACCTTCTTCTTTTTGTCGAACTTGATGAAGCCCTCCTTGTCACACAGGTCTTTAACTGAACCCTGCTTGAACAGATCCTGTTGAATTGCATAGCTATGGTTCTGCTTTCCCTCAGGTTGCTGCTTTACTTGTGCTGCAGCAGACTTCGCGGTAACCGTAGCGTATGCACGTCCAAGGGTCGACGTACTTACGGGTGTTGTGACCCAGGCGTGGTCGCAGCCTTCAATTTTGAGGGGGTCGCTAAAAAAATTTGACGGGGGGGACGGGAGGTCACTAATAAATTTGGGGGAAGAGATGTCCCAAATTGGCTTGTTTCGCCTTCCATCTACGCATGACTGATGGATTTTTGGGGGGGGGGGGGGGGTGTCCCCTGTGACCCCGCCCTGGGACCGCGCCTGTCGTGACCTTACTATAAAAGCAAGAATACACAACAGCATGATGTCAATTAAAGGTATAACAAAAGTAAAGGTCAGAGTTCCATTCACACCTACATAATGTGCCAAAACGCGATTCCAGCCGTAGTAAATTTCGGAACTGGCTTTCAAAATTAGGACGTCAATAGTCAACCGTCGACTATTGGTCTCGGTTGTTAAGAGCCGTCGTATAACCTTTACCTTGTCGGACACCTTACGACCAAGCCACACTAGCAAATCCACGATTTAATCGCTAAACAGCGATTAAGCAACCGAAATGCGCGATTCCGATTTCGCGTTCGAGAAATAAAACGTGAAGCAGCATGTGCATACCCTGGGTATTGCTGCTTCACGTTATATTGGTGGGGAGGGGGAGGGGGGGGGGGTTAAATTTTTTTCAAGGGTACTGCGCGTAAATTTGCCCTCACTTTACACACGTACACAAAATATTAAATATACAAAGGAAACAGCAGGAGGTAGCTTATTCGCGCGGTGCCCCAGAACGGGTTCATCTTCGGGAGAGCGGAACTGCTCTCCTGCACCTTCAGTTCACCGCTGTAGTATTGACACGCTGCATGCGACCACGCACACACCATCGTCCTTCCCGGGGCTGCTGGCTGGACGGGTCGAGCTCCCACTCTCACGAACTCTCACCGTCCGCAACCCCGGAGTTAGTCATTAGCTTACACCTCACTGCAAAAAACTGAAGAACTACTACAGGTCCATCGCGTTCTAAGCCATTTCTACAAGCTCTAGAGGATCCTCTTTAAAGGCATTTCCCCCACTATCATTGAGGATTGGCTGCATGAGTTGATCTTGTGGGTGTCAGAGAGACAATTCCAGTCAACTAAGAAGACTTATGTAAATTCTATCGGGCGCGGTATCACTCACTCTCTCTGTCTATGCCGCATCCATGACAGTCTTGACGTGCATGATGGAAGCTCTAAATCTGTTCATACTTACATTTCATTGCAGCGAGGAGAGCAATAAGAGAAGTATACGTATAATAACTAAAAGATGCGTATATGCCATAAACCTATGTATAAGGAAGCTAATTAAGTGGAACAGACTAGACATCCCCATCAATAGCTTAGTGTCAGAGTCTTCCGAATCTTCCGATCTATATTTTAGCTACCCGCGGGTCTTGTCATGAACACAGACAAGACAAAAATTACTTCTAATGTAGTGTCCGAGTCAAAGAATACTATACTCCACGTCCGAGTTGTTTATGAATATTGTATCAAGGGCAGATAATCCAGTAAATCCAGAGATAAGTCATTCTTTTAATTACTTTCGGGTGACTACAAAATATATTTTTGTGTATTTGTTTTGTGTGACTACAAAATGTAATTTTGTGTTTGTATGTATATATTGATTTGATAACATTATTTTTAATTCGTAATTAATTCCTTTAAATAATAATAAAATAATAATTTAACATTTTTGACATTAGAAAATTTGTATATTGAAAATAATATGCCCACCGTGGCAGGATAAGCAATAGTAACAATGTAACATTCAAACCATCTTTGTAACCTTATTCAACAAATAAATGTGATTATGATTATATTTTAATTATTTTTACGACCCATGTGGCGCAATGCTTACGAAGTCGGACTGCTGTTCGGGGAGTCCCGGGTACGATTCTCGGCGAGGCAGAAATTTGAATTTCTGTTTTCAACCGGTGTGTATGTATGTCTAACCATAGAACACAGGGTGGAAATGACCCCCTGTGTCAGCCATTGTTGTGCAAGTATTTATCATTTGGTCATAAAAGAAAAAAGTTCAAAGTATTCTCTAGTAATGTGTCCCCGCCAAGCCGTGTTATTGGACAAATTGGAGAAGACTGAAGAACTGAAAGGAGTTACAATTGGCTAACATGGCCAAAACTTGCAATATGTACGTTAAGATAATTTTCATTCTGATGAAACAGAAAGAAGACCCTAACCAAACCAAGCATTAATTCCAAACCTATTCCATGAGTGTTTTATTTAACAAATATGAATAAAACAACATATCCGGCTTATTGTTTTTTATTTTTTCGAACTTCCACATTTTACCTTAAAATTAATAATTATCACAAATAACAGTGAAAACGAATGATTCACAGAATCTAAGGAATACACCAAAAATATCTTATTTCTTACGCAACTCGACACAAAGCTGTGACAAATTGAAATTTAGAACAAAAGTCTAACGATACATTTGTTCCATAAAATATTTTAGAATCAAAATGCTAAGTACGACATACAGCATTACATCATTCATTACGCAAACATCTCTTTACGCGCAAAGTTATTTTTAACATAAAGTCGTTAACCTTCTGAAACGTGAACCAAAATAGACACAAAACTTCACAAATGAAACATTACAACATAAGTAAACTTAAAAAGGCAATGTACATTTAATCTTAAAATTAATATCACTATTTCCAGATAAAGTAAGGAACTGACTAAATGTTTAATTGAAATAGGTATTTACATTTTTATAATAAAGCTTAATGATCAATACAACTGATAGCAAACATTAAAGAACTAAGTCTATACAATACTTTGCAATAAGACAAAAGTTTAGTTACGAACTAGTTAAATAAAATATAAATATGGAACTGGGAGTTTATTTTGCTAGTTTCTAACTGGTCACTAAAATAATGAATACTAATTGAATCACATATTGCAGAAAGGGCATAAGTCAAATTAATTATAAAAATAAACTTTGTTCTACGGAACGTTCCTTACACATTACACATAGCCGTAAGCGTAACGAACTATGCAAAAACGGCATTAGTCCTTAGTCCTTACACTCCGGTACAATCCGTCGAACATTAAATTGTTTAGTTTGTGCAGAAAGGGCACAAAGTTTTACTCTATGCCCTTTTTGCACGAAAACGGAACGCACTTTTATAAGTCAATGTCAACCATATTATTATGTCAACTTTTGACAATTTGTTTGTTGTTTACCGGTACCCCGCTATCTTACTTAGCTGCTTGGTACATTTCGTGGTAGTTTCGTGTTTTTTTGTTAATTTATTTTTATTTAAAAATGAGTAGTTCAGAAAATGAACAGGTAAGAGGCAAAAAGAGAAAAAGACATCCTGAAAAGTATAAATGAAATAATATAAAAACGGCAAGAGTTTCAGGCAAGGAATTTGTGAATTGGGTGGGACGTTATATTCCTCCCCGTCATCGTGGACCGATCTGCGGGTAATTATTTCATTGTATTATATGTATTTAATTTTGATTTGTTAGTTTAAAAAAAAATTAAATTTTATTTAATTCTTACAGGTGCAACAAAAGGTGCTGTTCAAAAATAATAACCAACAAGATACATAGATATTCTGAACTCGATGCAAACTAAGGACTAACAGGACATCTACTTGTAGGGGCTAATAACATCAGCTCCAGTAAAAAGAAAAAGGCCAAGAGAAGAAAATCCTCGAGAAAGAAACATTTCTTTCCATTATTTTGTGATCAATGATAATGATTCTTTATGTACAGAGGTGTGTAAAAAAGCTTTTATCAACATTCATGGTATTTCACCAAAGCGTGTGAGACGACTTTGTTTACTTTTAAAACTATGTAAGGTACCTCAAGATATGAGAGGAAAGAATGTGAGTGGAAATGCCATCAAAGGTCAAGTGCTGGATCTCATACATGAACATATTCATTCCCAACAAAAAAATCCCACTATTCTGGTAAAATCTTAAGAGTACTTGGATGCACGCCTGTCAGTAAAGAAAACGCATACTTTATTTTTAGGAAAACACCCTGATTAAGGGTGTAATCAAGTATAACTACTACTTAAAATATTTCAATGAAAATTTTAACATAAAATTTGAAAGACCTCAAATTGATACATGCTGCAAATGTGAAGAACTGGGTGTTAAAATGCGACGTCCATCACTAGGAGATGCTGCCAAAGGACGGCTTCTGCTGAATTGATGGTCCACCGTCGCCGGGCTAAAGTTTTTTTGGAAAAATCAAGGACATTCAAAAACTGTCTAAAGAGAATGATCATGTCCTTGGTTTGACATTTGATTTTATGCAAAATAAGCCACTCCCTTTTATTCCTGTACAAGAAGTATTTTATTTGTGCCAGCTTTGGGTGAACTTTTTTGGAATTCATAATTTAAAAACTGATGATGCAATGTTTTGTACATATCATGAAGGAACAGCAAAAAAATCTCCAAACGAAGTGTGCTCATTTTTGAATATGTACATTAATGAGTATGCACCCGATACAGTGACAGAGCTCCACCTCTGCAGATAGCTGTGGTGGACAAAATAAAAATCACACTGTCATAAGGTTCTTAATGGCTTTAGTCCACAATGGGCGTTTTAAGAAAATAGTACAATACTTTCCTCAAAGAGGCCATTCATTTCTGCCCAACAACCGTGATTTTGGAACAGCAAAACTTGCTCTGAAGAGACACGATCATATATACAGCCCGGAGGAATATGCAAGTATTGTGGCAGGAGCATCAGAAAAATTCTTTGTTGAAATGAATAAGACCGAAGAGGTAATTGACTTTAAAAATTGGTGGCCAACATTCTACAAAAAGGATTCAGTTCAGTTGAAACTCTGGGCAAGGCAAAAAAAACAAACAACATTTTGGAATATCTAATTATATGGAATTTAGTTGTGAAATAAATTAAAAAGGAGTTCTTTCTGTCAAACCCTTTATAGACGGTTTGGAAACCCACACATTCCGTTTGGTAAAATCTGGAATGCCTCCAACAATTCCAACTCGTAGTGTATGATGGTGATTCAGTACCAATAAATAAAGAGAAAATTGATGATTTAAAAAAGTTACTGAAGGTATGAAGGTAGGTACCTGATGAACATGTTTCTATTTATCAAAAAGTGATTGCTGGACCTTCCACAATAGAAGATATTGAAAATCTTGACATGGAGTAGGTAGTTTTTAAGTATAACATTGATTTAAGAATAACAATAAACATTGTTTTTGATTGTATAGATTTTTTCTTTTCATGCAGAAAAGTCATTCATTAGTCACATATGTATTAATTTTTTTAAATATATTTCAGAAAAGGCATGAAATAATGCCCTTTCTGCAATATGCGATTCAATTGAACTCTAAAACTGGTACAGCTGTTGCTGTGGCTAGCAGGTTTAGAACCCTTCCTTGTTTCTTTTCAGATAACTGTCCTTAACTTGAAAAATATTTCTTATAAACAAACATCTCAACAATTAGTTTAGTTCAGCCTAATT
This sequence comes from Pyrgus malvae, assembly GCA_911387765.1. Classification (NCBI taxonomy): domain Eukaryota; kingdom Metazoa; phylum Arthropoda; class Insecta; order Lepidoptera; family Hesperiidae; genus Pyrgus; species Pyrgus malvae. The sequence goes on from OU426948.1 coordinate 23,968,020, forward strand.
TTAATTCAAACAAATTGCCTTATTTTATTAGCAACTATAACCAGTATAGAGTGCTACAGAGCATACTGAGGGTATTTTTAATTTATTTATTTTTGAAATACCAACAGCATAGTATATAAGACATTTAAAAGAACAATAAATACAATGGTAGTATTATCAGATATACAGGGTAATGCAGCATTACTATAAACAATACTCAATAGAATCTTTATATTAACACTAGCTGACCCCACGAACTCTGTACCATGTTTAAATGTTTAGGGTGGGCCATGGATGAAAAATAAATAACAACCTAATATCAGACTTAACAAGGGTCAATACAAAATTTCATCAAAATCATTTCAGCAGTTTCAGAGGAGTAAGGTAACAAACACAGTGACACAAATTTTTTATATATATGTATATAGATTACAAAATGTACAGCTGGAAAAGGAATATGGGTATAGATACATTATTAGGTGGATACCTACCTACTTGATTTTTTAACAATGACGACCAAAATGTGTAAGTTTGGAACCAAATTATTTCAAAATCCAATCACAAAATCCATTTCTAATATTGTATATGTTCCATGACAACATTTATTTATATATCCATACCTACTTAACATCCTACCTAATAAATCATCTTTATATAATGACAAAGAGATAACATACAATGTAGACCAGATCATATTTCAAGATATGGGTGCTATAAAATTTGACACTAAGTTGTTTGTTCAAAATTATTGCTCTGAATCTCTAACCAGCTACATTGGCTATCTCATTTTGCTACATTTGCAAAAATTTTTAGAGCATGTTGGACACATCTTGCTAATTGTTTACTGCACTTGAACAAACTTTCTTAATCGCAAGCAAGGCTATGAATACCTGATATTTTATGCTAGCTAGATGCAGTGATGTTCAGACATTGAAGATGAATATGTTAGAAAGAGCAAGTCACAATACAAGTACAGTGGAATCTCTATAACTCGAACCTCGGTAATAAGTCGAAAAAAAATTAACATTCTGAATCTCTAACCAGCTATATTGGCTATCTCATTTTGCTACATTTGCAAAAATTTTTAGAGCATGTTGGACACATCTTGCTAATTGTTTACTGCACTTGAACAAACTTTCTTAATCGCAAGCAAGGCTATGAATACCTGATATTTTATGCTAGCTAGATGCAGTGATGTTCAGACATTGAAGATGAATATGTTAGAAAGAGCAAGTCACAATACAAGTACAGTGGAATCTCTATAACTCGAACCTCGGTAATAAGTCGAAAAAAAATTAACATTCCCTTCCGCTGAACCCCTAAATATGCGGTATCTCGAATTATTTAGACTGTATAACTGTGACAAAATGTTATTTCCCTAAGAAGTATTGATAATACATACTCTATAACTCGAATTTCAAAAAGGAGACTCCGTAAAGTATTCGTTAGTAAAATATAATGACGTCTTAATTGGAATTTGCCAATATAATAGCAGTAAAATCCAAAATGAATGTTCCGGTTCGGGGCTTTCTCTAATCTTTAATCTATTTTTTGTCGTATACACTGCAATAAATGGATACATTCATAAAACTTTCTCAGTAACATAGATGTGAACGTTATGTTTGTTCCTTGTCAACACAGAACATGATTACTTTCAGCTAAGCTTGTCCTTCGGTTTTTATTTTTATGTCGAAATTTCAGCAGTTAAATCATATGTATCTCGAAGTTCTTGTTAAGTCGAAAACTGGTTAACTCTAAATTTTTTGCATTTCACTTGACATTCGAGTTATCAAGATTCCACTGTATACTATTACAGCTTTTTTTAATTAAAAAAAATCTTTAAAATTACAATATTTACACAGGGCATATCACTTAAACACCTTAAAATACAAATGCAGTGAGTAAAATTACATCAAAGCTCGTTAAACTAGAAGTAATTTAAATTATGTGTAAACACCAGTAATACTTGGGTCATCACTGCTTTACAATTATCATCTTAAACTATTTGCATAGAACAGGCTTGCACCTAAAGAAACATGGTTTCATGAGTGTCTTTAGGCACTGCCTGTTAGCCTATACTACTTTTTAGCTTTGGCTGATTGACCCTGCTTATTGGGAGGCGTCCATCGCAGCGCAGATGGATCAACACATAGTCTGGGCTTTTTGAAATGAGAACTCGCTAACTGTTCAGCGACTATCTTTGGTGTCACACAAATAACATGCTGTCCTTTCCAATACTTAACCATGTTCATTGACTGGAGGGTTGATATTATGTCAGTTTGTGATATACCTGTCATTTGACTTAGATCTTTGATACTCAATGTACCTCTGCTTGCACTCAACACCTCCAATAGCACATAGGACCAATATGACCTATAACTCAGCTTACCAAGATCGGACAGAGGTTTCTCAGGACTCCCCACGACTTGTTCGAGCCTTGATAATTCATAACTGAATGCTATAAGCAGCTTTCCATAGCCTTGTCTTTGATAGGGTGGGAGGGTTAGAATACAAGCAACATTATTACCCTCTGGGGAGTCTTTTTCCTTTGAAAAGTAACCTACAAGATGCGCACCTTGCTTATCTACCTCACAAAGAATGTAGAACAAAAACTGTTCAATGTCAAAATACAATGTTTTGTGATCTAGGAACAATTTAGCCAGCAGACACAAATTTTGACAATATATTTTATGATCCTTACCATCAGCTTCAAATATCGCGATAGTGCCTTTCCTGTAGATCTCACTGCCCAACGGTTGTCTCGCTGTGCATTGGCCCAAGTGATAACGATATGTTTTCTCCATTCTCATATACTTTAGGCAGTATTCGCATATCCAAAGCTTGGATTGTTTGCCGTATTCATCGGGGTAAGGGCTGAAGTACCAAGTGTCGATTTCGTATTTACCAATTTGAATCCTGTCGATGTATTTGACTTTCGTTATCGCTTCGTGTTCCTTCTCCAGTGCTGCCGTCGTAGGGTCCATTTCTGCGTAGGATTTCTGCACATGGTTGATTTCGTCATGTTTACGTTTTTGGTTTCGCGTTATTTTGCGGCCCGACTTATCGGTGAGTAAATGATCAGAGTTTATGTTGTTACTTGATTGTTCGCACACGTCAAATCTATCGGACATAATACGATGGCGGGAAACCCACTCATCGAGCCTCCGGTCGTTTCCCACATAGTGCACATAGTATTCGTAGGAGGATTCAGAGGAATTGTACCGTGATTGTATGATCTCCGCAGAGTGCCATGAGTCATCGGAACGCCGCACTAAATAATGCTCGCCGATTTCCAAAGGTTGCTCTTGTGTTGATTCGGAATCTTCGTTGTCGGTACTGCGACATTCTGGATTAGGTAACTCACTGTTCACTATTGGTTTCTCTAATTCCTTATCACCTTTAGCCATTATTCGATATAAGTCCACAACTGAATCACGCAATAATGCGCAACACAAGCTTCCCCAAAAGCCATGCTATTGCATAGATAATAGAAATCAAAACGCGCAAAAACGTGCGTTAGTGATGTCCGGTTCTTTTCTTACCGGTAAAAATAACGATTTTTTTGTTTCGAGTTGCAAGTTCAAGAAACTTTACTCTTAAATCTTGTATAAATAAATACGACTTTTTCATTAATAGAAGATATTAAATAAGATAATAATAAAAAATAATAACATATTTATTTTGATTTTATACTCAGGGTAAGGGCTGATTACATTGACCAACTTGCAGGGTCCGATTTGACATACATTGCTGGTTATCTTGAGTATTTTATTACAATGTGCTCAGATAACCAGCAATGTATGCCAAATTGGTCCCTGCAGGTTGGCCAATGTAATCGCCCCAGTATTCTTTTTTCATTTCACGAGATAGGGCAACATATCATGTGTTGCAAGTATCACTGCTAACCTCAGCTGCTAACTGCTACGTTATGCAAATAATATTTAATTAATAAAAAAACCTTAGTTAAATATTTTGGCATTGCCATAATAAAATGTCAAATATTTATTTGTTACTTGAATTTGTTTTCTTTAGCATATTATGCACTTTTCATTTTAAGTATTCTATACATATAAAAGAGGATGTTTGTATATAATATGACATCGCAAAACTCAGAAACTATTCGACCGATTATTATGAAAATTGGTATGGATATGTATTTTTTCACGGAGAAGGTTTATATGCTATCCATTATTATTATTATTATTTAATATTTAAACGCGATACGGAGTTCGCGCGGTCAGCTAGTTGAATATAGATGTAAAATCATAGTAAAATGGCAGCTCTGATTGCTTATAACGTGAACGCATCATTAGTTCAAGTTGTAGCGACGTTGATTACGTTGGCAACACCAGTGTTGCCAACTTAGTGGATTTTCCACTAAATCTGGTGGTTTTGGCTTACGTATTAGTGGACAAAAATGTGTTTTAGTGGCTAGTGGTTTTAGCTAGTGGAATTTAAGATTTTTTTTTTCTTACATATTGGAACAACGATTGTAACCTCCACTCGAATAGTTGAAACCAAAAATACAATTAAGGTGTGAAGTTTCAGGATTTCATGAATTGGCGACTTTTGCGATCACCCACACAGGTTACCCTAAAATATTACATGGATCTGCTTAAAAATAAGGTAACAAGTAACAAGGTAAGGTAAATTTGCTTACGCTATCGTAAAAGAGATCTATCTCTGGCACCTGAGCAGCTTTAGCAGTATGAATATAATAAAATCAAGCAGAGGAACAAGATAGGATTAAATCTTTTAACTCCTATATGAAGAGTACACTGCGGTATGAATGATTGTAGTTGCTGCAACGACTATGAAATACCAAACAGTATTGTAAAATTAATGGGTACCAAAGAGTCGTATCAATCGGATATTAACGATGATGATACGGGCGGAAACGACTCATCTGAAGATGACTTAATATAATTTCATTGACATCTTATTAAAATTAAAAGCAAAAAAACATTTTTTTAAGTTTTTATTTAAATGCTCTTAAAAGAAGAAAATAAAACTTTCCTTCAAAATTTTAACCATCAACTTATAACCTTTTTAAAAAAAAAGGGTTTTGGTTTTTAATTTATTTTTTAGTTTTTAGTTATTCTAAATATTTTCGGCAAGCCCTTTAATTTGATAGCCATATTGCAGAAGTACATAAAAAATAACTATTCCGCGATCTTGGTTGTTCTACAATGACGTCACATTATTTTTCGAGTTTTTTCTCAACAAGCCCTTTCATTTGATGGCTTTGATGCCCATATTGTAGAAGTGCATAAGAAATAACTATTCGGCCATCTTGGATGGTCCGCCATATTGGATTTAGACTGACGTCAAACAGCTTTTCGTGTATTGTCATCCAAACTAAACGTGTATACAAAATTTCAGCTCAATCGGTTGAAGATATCTGCTTCAAAGTTGAGTAGCAAGATTCCACCCAAACAAACATACATACAAGTTAAATAAAAGATTTTTAATAAAATTGGTAATATTATTTATTTTGTTACATAATGTGTAATTTTAATGTTATTTTATTTCTTTAATAAATGTATCTTGAAAATGACCGACAGAATTAAAGTTAGTGGAAAATTTAGTGTTTTTTTAAGATAGTGCGATTTTTATTAGTGGATTTCTGGTGGTTTTAGAGGTCGATTCTGGTGGGGAGTTTGATACTTCGTTGGCAACACTGGGCAACACTGGAGTAACGTAACGTTAACGCAGATTCATAACGTAATCGCCATCGGCGAAACGTCTGTCTGATCTGAATTCCTACTTCTAACCGTGGTATTTAGGCAGTTTATTTATTCGTTCCCTATAAGTTTCACTTATTATTGTTGTTCAAAAACTGAGTCGTACAAAAAAACCAGTTTGGAACGTAGTGCGGATGTGTAATAATTGCATTTAGCCGTGATTTCCAGTGCAGTGTTCGACACTTGTCGAGATCGGTTGAAAAGCCTGCGTTGTGATAATCGTGTTTTATTAGTGGGAACGGCTGAATAACAGCAGAAATGCAGGCGATCAAGTGTGTCGTTGTAGGCGATGGGTGAGTTGATATCTGTTTATTTCCATTACAAATATAAATACAATAGCTTTATGTCTACCACGCTATCTCGGATTTGATACAGTGAAGGAATCTGACGTCATGTCTATGAACGACTGTTGTCTTTATAGTCCTCCGCGTGCGCTCGATTGGGCTACGGAGCGATAGTACACGTTCTGTATATTAAATTCCTTGTTTACTTTGTTCTCCGTATCATAGCATTATGAGTAACAAGTGACCATGGGAGATTGGCTATTTATACTCGTAAAAAACATGAAGGGTTGTGGTGAAAAACATCAAGGAGGTGGCTGCACAAGTTATAAATATACGTTGTTTATTCTTGTTTTATAGTTGATAATTAATCCTACAGTCAATTTCAGTTTACATGTCAAAGATAACTTTTGACAACTGTTTAATAGTGGTGATAAGACTATTTTTCTATCATTCAAAATAAATGTTATGAACTTATCCATCATTCTCATACAAAATAGTTATTCAGTGCTGAAGCAGCAGTCGAAACATATCATTAAAGCTTTAACAACATTTACAAGTACCTAGATATTGCAAAAGTAACAAATTAATTTTATTTTTGTTAACAAGCCAACAACACTGAATGAAATAAAAATTAAGTGTAAAACATCTTTCATTTACTTGTTTTTCCTGTAAGTAGGTACAATGTTACAAAAGAACAAAATAATTTCTGGTGGAAAGATAATATTTTGTTTTGTAAGTATAAAAGTATACAACTAATGTGAATATTCCCATATGTACTATTTCTATGGTCATCCAATATGGTGAAAGGTGTGGCAGTTACCAATACATATATCAGCCCACTATCAGCCTCTGGAGCAGCAGACATGTTGCATTTTAACTAATACTTAATTAATGTAAACCATTTATACATAAAAAGTTAAAAAAAAATTTTTTTCAGGTTATTTATTATGTAAAATAATTATTTATATGCTAAGTTATCCTCTAATGAAAATGCTATATAAATTTATACATCATAATTTCTACTAGTACTAAGTACTACTACATATCTCATATTTTATGATAATTCTCTTGTTATCTTTAATCCATTATGACCTGTTGTATTCTTGGAAAATAGGATACAATGTTATCTTATCTTAAAACCAAACATTAAAAACTGTGTTTTACTCTTTGTACTTTTTTACTTTGCACTCATCTGGTGCATCTATACTAGAGATGAAACAGATATCCAGTAACTATCCGGTATCCAGCCTATCCAGCCGAATTCTGGATAACTACTATTCAGCAGGATAGGGATCCGGTGCAATTCACCAAACAGCTAATCTATACCACTCATCTGGTGCATCTATACCACTCATCTGGTGCATCTATACCACCCATCTGGTGTAATACTATGTATATACCTTAGCAATGTCATTCAGGAAGCAGTCAGTAAGGTTATTACAGTTCTTAGTTTTTGACGACCTGCGTAGCACAATGGTTATCTTACCGGACTGCTAATCAAGGGGTCCCGGGTTCAATTCCCGGTGAAACAGAAATTTAAATGATGAGTTTTAATTTCTGTTCTCGGTCTGGGTGTTTGTGTTCCTGTTTTTGTATGTGTCCATGGTACCCACAACACAGGGTATTAATTACCTCACTGTGGGGCTATGAGTGTGTAACATTTATTTTTATTTTATTTTAAGCCTTATTTTTTGCAGTTGATATTGATGGACAAACTTTAATAAAGGCCCTATGTTTAGTTAGTGGTAGTAGTAGGTATAAAAATAAATAAACACTTTCCTTCTTGTGGGTACCATGGACACACAAAGACAGAAAGACAAACTCCCAGGCTGAAAACAGAAATTTAAACTCATCATTCTTTCTGTCTCGCCAGGATGCAATCCCTGTGAAAGTTGGATCAGTATAGTAACTATTATGGTTGCAATTCTAACAATAACATTTCGCATGCTTAATGGAATACTGACTTAACTAAAAAAACTCAATTTTTGGGAAATCGCAAAAGAAGATTTTGCAAAGAGGGTTCTTCCTACTTGTTGACATATAAAATGAATACTGATTATTATTTATTCAAGAATTCTTGTATTTTGGATTTATGAATAAGTATTGATAAGATCTGAGTAAAAAAATCCGGAACTAAATCTATCCCCAATTTTTTTTTAATATTTAAAAAAATAGAATCCAAGTTAGGTCAGTTTTTTGTTAAAAACAAGATAAATATTTTTTAATGCAAATGTACTATTAAGTTATAAGCTTCTTTAATTTTAAAATATTTATATCTTATAATGACTCATTTAGATTTTAGTCTGTACATGATTAATTTTAATTTTACTACACATTTAAAGTTTGAGTCACTTTATCAAAGTGAGCAGATCATGAATAATCTTAATAGCTGCCTTTTTTAGTAAATTAAAAGAAATACATGATACATATAAAAAAAATAGTGCAGTATCTTTCATAAACAACGGAAAATAAGTAGTTTTTCTACTTAGTTTTATTTAAAGGTTTAATAAATGTCCATAATATAATTCAAACCTATGAAGTTTTCAAAAATCATAAAGTTTTAACAAAATTACTTTGACGACCCGCTTGGTTCAATGGTTACCATGCCGGATTGCCAATTGAGGGGTCCCGGGTTCAATTCCCAGCGAGAAAGAAATTTGAATGATGAGTTTCAATTTCTGTTCTCAGTCTGGGTGTTTGTGTTCCTGTCTTTGTATATGTCCATGGTACCCACGACACAGGGTTTTAATTATCTTACTGTGGGGCTATTAGTGTGTAACGTTTAATTACTTAAAATATATGCCAACTTTTTATGAAACTTATTAATTAAACCAGCTTCATGAGTGTCATTAAATCAAATTTTTTGACAATAAATCTCTCGAATTTTTCTATTTATTTACACTTAGCTCTTGCTTTTGTGAGTACGCAGTAGTAGGTATAATTTCATTAGGAGAAATCATTTTCTTCCTTTTATTCCTGACTTTCACTTCCTGGTATTCAGTATCTTTGTACGAGGTCTTAACGTAAATGAAAAAAGTGTATCTTTGTTCACTTTTATCACCTTAATATTCCATAAAACAGTTCTTCCATCTTTGGTTTTATTAAAGTCCCCAATCCTATCGAAGTTTTTTCAAGTCCAAAAATGATTAAAACGTAAGTTCATGCACCATAAATTTCTTGCCTGTCTTCTTTGCGTAATTATAGCTACATATTGGTGAGGGGAGTATATTGGCCCGTATTTCAGATTTTTCTTCTTTCTTCAGATCTCCTTTTTAATGAGGTTATGAACATTATCCATCTCGTTTTGGGTATGACCCTTTACTAGAAATTTATATGTGATTGATTGAATATTTAAATGTGTGACTGTAAACAGGTAAACTACCACAGTGAATTTATTTTTATTTTGACCGAAACAATTTTCATAATAAATAACTAAATTACACCCATGTTTATTTGGTGACTCCGCTGATAATTTCTCAAAAACTTTATAAAAAATAAAAATAAAAAATAGCAGTTCACACTCATAGTCCCACAGTAGGGTAGATATACCCTGTGTCGTGGGTACCATGGACACACACAAAGACAGAAACACAAACACCCAGACTGAGAACAGAAATTTAATTCATTCAAATTTCTGTTTCGCCGGGAATCGAACCCGGAACCCTTCGATTGGCAGTCCGGCATGGTAACCATTGCGCCACTTTCAAAAACAAGATCCGATTTCATTGGCCCCAGGTTTAGCGTCAGTTTCATTCCAGAAGAAACAGTGTACATCATCATAAGAGTCTTTCATCTGGCCATCAATATTTTTTTTTAAAAACGTAACTGTGAAGTTGTTACTATTCAACTTTGAATTGTAATAAAAGCCTGAGGTGTTGCCTCTAGGATATTTCAAAACAGCTTGGAGATCAAACATCAGAACTTTATTTTTAATATCTATTTTGCAGCTGTCATCATATTTTTCTTGGCGGTTTAATGTCTTTTGTTCCAAATGGGTATCGTACGATTCTTTGAGTAATATTTTTGTTCAGGCGTTGAGTTATTATATTGTAAACACAAATCACACTGATTTTTCTGGAACGATAAATTGATATTATTATAATCTTGTGTAAAATGTACAATTGCATGGATTCATGTTTTTTTTATCTTGAGTTGCCGCTTCTGGCGCCAGACTTTTACTCAGAACAAGCTCCATCATTTTTTTCGACATATTGAATTGCATCTTTACCCTAAAACATAAGATAATTATATTATAAGCCTCTCGCGCAATTTGTTTTTATAATAAGTTTTTAAACTAACACGGACATATTACAAAATATTTACGGGCATTAAAAAACTCATGCATTGTTTTCAATTATTTTTATTTGAAACAAAGACTCAACAATTATAAAGACTCCTTAGTAAAACAATCTTTAGTAATAAACAGACTAATATTAAAATGTCAAAAAGTGTTATCTTAAACAGTTGATAGATTTTAATGGTTAACTAGCTAAACTCGTAATAGGACTTGTAAAACAAAATAAAGTTTAATCATAAACTGTCTTAAAACGTAATGTTTCATGTAACACTTTAGTAAATTTTGTTGAAAACTGACCTAATATTTAATCTGTCAGTAGTGGGTTATGAAAATTGTTAAAGCTTACCTGTAAATTTAGTCGTAAATACACTCAACAACTATTGGGTCTTTGTTCACTAAAATTGTTATAACTTTACCCCGCAACTGCCTGATGCAAACTGGTATGAGTCATTGTTCCGCAAAAACACAATGAGAGATCCAATAAAAATGAAAGAGACCGATATATCGTTGAAGGGTCAAAAATTCGTAACTTCAACGAATTTCGAACGGTAGACGATAGATGGCGTTAAGAAGAGCCTAACGCTGTAGTTAACTCAATTCTGACCTATCTACTAATTGGTCACTTTTCCATTATGCATGCGATTTGATAATTATATTGCACCCTGTCATTAAGTAATGCTCAGGCCTAGCTACTCAATATGAATTAGCATTCAACTGGATGAAAGCAAAATATCCCAAACTCCGCTCACTTTGAAAAGTATATTTGCTGCTTGATAATTACACACCTAATTGCCTTTTTAATGTCGATTAACTGCACCAGTTTTTGCCTGTAGGTAATAGGAGAGCCACAGGCCCAGAGGCCACTTTATTAATATTTTATGGTGTAATGATTACCATGCCAGACTGCCAATTAAGGGTCCCAAATTTCATTCCCAGTGAGAAGTTGTGATGATGAGCTATAATTTCTGTTCTCAGTTAGGGTGTATGTGTCTTTGTATGGTACCCATGACAAAAGGAATCCTTAATGTTGGGCTATGAGTGTGGAGCATTATTATTTATGTATCTTTGGTTTGAGCGCCTAATACTAGGCTGGCTTGGTGATCTTTTTCAGTGATGTATGTCTTAGAGATTAAGGGTGTGGCATTTGTACTTTCACATTGACTACAATCAGAAATATATTAGTAGTATTAATAGTTATATTGTTGTTCCGTTTTGAATATGCAGAAAATATAAATACAATTTGTTTTAAAGTTCAGTAGTATACCACAGTATGTACCTATACAATTAACATTCAGTGAATCAGGGATGTTATGGATATGAATTTTCGGATACAGAATGGTTACGGATGTAGGAATCATTATTATACCGGATACAGATATGAAATTATTTCAGATTATCTGTTAGTTTCAGATAATTTCGGTTACAGATTAAATTAATTAAAAGCAATAAATTTTGTGTGTTCCCCATACTTAGAACTGAAACTGAAACATTTTTTTTCATCAAACCCATACGTGTGGGGTATCTATGGATAGGTCTTCAAAAATGATATTGAAGTTTCTATTATCATTTTTTTCCAAACTGAATAGTTTGCGCGAGAGACACTTCCAAAGTGGTAAAATGTGTCCCCCCTGTAACTTCTAAAATAAGAGAATGATAAAACTAAACAAAATATATGATGTACATTACGATGCAAACTTCCGCCGAAAATTGGTTTCAACGAGATCTAGTAAGTAGTTTTTTTTAATACGTCATAAATCGTAAACCACAATTTACCTTTCATTCAATCTTAATGCAATGATTTCTATGGATAATCAAAGGCAATGATGTATGTTGCCGCTATTGTTATATAAATACTAAAAATAGAATAAAATAAATATTTAAGGGGGCTCCCATACAATAAACGTGATTTTTTATAGATAATGGTACGGAACCCTTCGTGCGTGAGTCCGACTCGCACTTGGCCGGTTTTATTTATTTATTTAAACAAACACTGACAACTCCTTTGGCTTTACCAGAGCCTTTATTAGCGGAACCTAACTAACACTAAAAACATTACACTGCAAAATTATTTCTAACTGGTGTCAGGTGTCATGTTAAACTTGATGGAGTAGTGTGAGTGTCAGCTTGCAGACAAAACAGGTAGTAAGAACATAAGTTTAATGTTACGACCATCTAACCAAACATAGTGGGGTCGTAAAATCTAAACACATAGAAAGTTACGTGAGGAAAGTTTCGTCCTGGTGGGCTACGACTACATTAGCACGATTCGCGATAAGCGGAGCGGAAACGGTTAATTGTTATTGCTTTTTAGATTGCCTTGCGTTCTTCAATTGTTAGTTTCAATTTAATTTTAGTCTTATCAACTTTGAAGTGCAACATAGCTCTCAAAATTTGTAAGCTGAAACGGCAATAGGCGCCTGTCTATCAATGGACCTCCATTGCTGGAAGAAATGTTAACTGATGCGACAGAAAGATCCCCAAATGGGGACGACGTCTCGGCAAAAGGAGCACAGTCTGCTCTCCAACCTGACGGACTGCCAGTCTCACGTAAACGCAGGATCCGATGGCGTAGCGGATGTTAGATGAGGCATTTATCCAGCTGTAGACTACTAAAAGTTGATGAATGGATGTGGACATGAATGCAATGAAATTGTGAGGTTTTTGCAATTCTTCCCATTCTTAAAACTCTACTAACGTGAAGTCAAAAACATAGGTTCTTATCTTAAAACAAACTGATCCTAAGTTGACGAAGAATTGCGAATAAAATTGGCAGCATGTATACCGCGTTAACGTGCCAATAAACACTTTTCACGAGGCTATCAGATAAAATTAATAGATCAACTTCTGTATCTCCATTCTATGCTCAATTCATCACTAGCCTTTAGCTGCTTCGCTTTTCAAAAGGCGCCAGTGAAAGTCAGATCTGGTTTTTATTCTAATAAACGAGATTGACGAGTTCGATTTCATTTCAAGGTCCTCTTTTCTTTGGGATTTTGTGAATGGAATGGTATAGGTTTACTTACACGCATGATAGTAGCGATTACACTCTGAGCCATAGTGCGAGCTTCCTAAGTCATCTTCATGGGACAACATGGCTATAAAACAAGCCGTGCTTTTTTTGGCACGAACCTATAATCTTTGACCGTTTTATATCTGGTTGAACCATAAAGCTGTAAACGCGACATGCTTACCATGCATGACGATGATGATAATCTGTTAGTTAAGCTAATACTGATTTAGAGGCGTTCATACGTAAAATTACAAATTTACAAAGGTACTTCCTGTCCAGGAATGATGTGTTTTTATAAAAATCAATAATTTGTAGTACAAGGCAAAACTTTTCGCATCCCACTGTTGGCCACGGGTCTCGGTACTAGGCAAGAGAGAAATCCGCACTCGAGCTTTTGTAGTAACATGCGAACAAATTATTTTTCATATTGCGTTGTTGGTTCGAAATCCTGTATGTACGATTTTAACCGTTTTATTTATTTATTTTCTCATTATTTTAATTTTATTGCAGATAACACACACTAATATCTGGTGGATTTATTTTGTACAATCTACCTACCCACTCTTTAAAAGCAGAAAGCATGCCTGTTTTTATAATCGCCAAGTGGTCCGATTCGTTCTTCTCGACCTGGCGATTCGATTGCTTTTATTAACCGCCATTGCCGACGGAAACCGCTTTGTGTTCGAATCCAGGCCCTCAGTGGAGAGTTCTCGAATGCAATAAAACGATCCACTCGGCATTTTTGAATTACAACTGAACAAAGAGTGAGGATTGCTTGGGAATTTCAAAGTTTAAATGGCGCATTATTGCCGATAAGCTGAAAAACCTAGATAACAAAAGCTAGTCAACCTAGTATACGTAGTTTTTAATCCAATAAACTAGAAGGTATTAATTAAGATATATATTTTAAAACTGCAATAAATCTTGGTTAGCTCCATAGTTTCAATAAGCCGGCCGCTGGAGTAGAATGCAAACGTTTACACTAAGAACCAAAACAGATAGGTATTTGATTTAGAGATTGATATTGACAGTATGAAGATACCTATTATGAGGACAATAATAAAGATATTTGAATGTCAATTTGAACAGTATAATCTGTAAAAACTTTTGGAAAAGTATAGGTACTTTCGTTAAGATTGAATATTGAAACACTAAAAAAGAAATAGGATATTTTGTTGCTGATACTGGCATGAATGTATCGGCATTAAATACTGGTGTCGCGGTCGGGGAGTCAAGTGCCGATCGCTTAAATATTTCAAGCGCGTTTCCTTGTGATTTCCTTGTGTATATATTAGTCGTTAAATTTTGTGGGAGATCGAGTAGGTGTAGGCGAAGGTAGAGAAGGCGAAAACGGGATGGGCATTTTTGTTTGTTTCTGCACAAAACCTTGGACCGACATGGTGCAGTAAGCCTCATAATGAAGAGAATGAATGAATTATAAGGAGATTTTTATGGGAGATCGAGTAGGTGTAGGCGAAGCTAGGGAAGGCGAAAACGGGATAGGCACTTTACCTAAAGAAATGTTTCTAAAGAAAGAAAGAAAGAAAGAAAGAAAGAAAGAAAGAAAGAAAAAACCTTGGATCTGCACAAAACCTTGGACCAACATTGTGCAGTAAGCCTCATAATGAAGAGATTTAATAAGGAGATCTTTGTGCAGTGGCACAATACAAAGCTCCTGCAGTGGGACGCAATAAAGGTTTAACCTAAGTCCTCAAAGTACACTAAACGTAGGTACGTACAAAAACTCTAAACGACATTTTAATCCTTTAATCCGGACTCCAGATGTCCTTAGCTTTCTTGTTTTAAACGTTCTTTCTCACAAAAAACTACGTTTAAACCAACTACGACGCACGTTCCTGTTTAACAAGACCTTAACAGACAGCGATTGTTTTACTTACTAATCCTGATCGAGCTATGTAAAAGCTGTAAAGCTCAGTGTCTTATGTATATTGGAATAGAGCTCATATTGGCCCGACAAACCTGCCTAATGGGCAATTGATCACTTTCATTGCTAGGGTTTAGGAAGCATCTGGATAGCTTCCAACGTGTACAAAAAGATTTCTGAAAAATAAAACGGATATGAACCTTGTATTCGGTCTTTGTTCATTATTGTCCATTGGATCCCACGACACGATGTGTTTGAGTGTGAAGCGTTACTCCCACAGAACATTATTAAGAGAGGTAGAGGCCGATTAAGCCCCGCCTTTCACCTCCATTACATCTGTACTTAAATAAATACGAAGCTTACGCACATATTTGCAATTTCAAATCTAGCCAATCTTAGCGCCGCACAATCACGCGATTTCAAATGAACGAATCACACCCAAGCACGCACACAAGCACGCATATTGTAGCACGATCGCGTGTTTCTGTAGAGATTTTGGAATTTTGAGCGTTTGCTCAAAATTCCTTGGCGACGTCTGCCCCGCCCACATTTCCATTCTAACTTCTGTTAATAATGTTCTGTGGTTACTCCTCTTAAAGTAATGATTTTTGTTAAGAATATTTTTCAATAGATTTGGCGTTACGTAGGTATTACTCCTGTAATAGGGATTTCGATTTCTAAAATAAAATAGAGAAAAAAAGCTTATGAGAGCGAATAATCATTTGATGTGATAGAACTACTCAAATTACGAACGATTGTTACTGATATAGCTCTCAAAATCTGCAAGCTTAAGTGGTAATACAATAGTGGGTATAAGTTAGGAGTAGAGGTGAGCGTTTAATCGACGAACTAGTTGAATTAACCGTCTACGTAGAATGGACGTTTCGACGGTTCATCGTTTATCGGTTGACTAGTTGTATTCGTAGACGGCTAAACTAAAGAGTCCAAAAGTTAATATCTACTAGTCGACGGACGATATTCAACAGTATAGTTTCGTCGACGGAAAATACGTCGACGACCCATCCTTAGTTAGGAGGGTCCACAAATGGCGATCACTTTCTGGCAAAAGGAGCACAGGCCGCGCTCCAACAAGGTGAACTGACGACCTGTAGAAAACAGCGGGAAGCCGACGGAATCACAGGGCGCAGGACCGGACGGAGTTGCGAATAGGGAGACCTATGTCCAGTAGTGGAATTACTTATAAAGACTATTATTATTACTTATAGAGGATATTGGATGGATAAATGGAACACTAAAATTTGGTGGCAGTGACTAAAGCTAATTGGCGATGCGTACGTTTGACACAGAATCTGAGATTATGAGGAAGGAAATTGTGCTCGTATTAATACAAATTTGTAGAACAAATTAACCGCAATATTAAACACGAACCATTTCGAGTTTCAATTGCATGCAATAAATTGTTATCAATTCGTAATTACGGTGATTTATTGTCCTCCCAATCCTTTTACTCGTAGAGACGAGATTAGGATCAACACAATGGGTCAATTATGTAACTGAATGGACTAATTCATTGTCTATAGTGTTACGTACCCCATTGTACCCACGACTGTACATTCACCGATTCATCTGAAGACATGGCAAAAGTAAGCAATAATTTTATTATTCTCAGTAACATTTACTTTCGTTATTTAGTGATCGGCACTCGCAAACTTTTTAATACCTATCTATACTTCTATACTTAATATTATAAAGAGGAAAGATTTGTATTTTTGTATGTTTGTAATGAATAAACACAAAAACTACGGTAACGATTACAAAAAATCTTTCACCATTAGATAGCTACATTCACCCTGAGTAACACAGGCTACTTTTTACCGCGGGAAAATGCTTCAATCCTACGTGAAAACGGGTAATAAGGTCAACGCGGTTGAAGCAACTGGCTAAACGCCTATGATTTTAATATAGCCATGACGCCTGGAATAGCACATAGGCTATTTTTTATCCTACGGGGAGCCATTAAACGGGTCCACGCGAGCGAAGCCACTGGCGGAAGGCTAGTACTTTATAAAATCATAATATTCACTAAAGGTGCCTACGAATCAAACAAACGTTGCTTAATATTGTACCTGCTTTAGATACAAAATTGAGTAAGGGGCTTCCCCAGAATTCATCCTTAATATAGATCATAAAAAAATTACCAATGTCTTCGGTTATTGTAGTAACAAAAATCACATAACAAATAAAATAAATAAATATAACATAAGCAATATTATTAACCAAAAAATGAGATTAACACAAGCGACAGTAATAAACATAGGCGTCTGTAGTTCGTAACGAACTAACAAAAGAAAAAATACCATCCTACGTACTTACTATATGTAAATTTTGAACTCTTAAGTATGCGAATAATAACAGTATCATAATTATAGAGTAGCAATAATTCCCATGCCTAAAAGTAGTTAGTGTCGGCCTGCATGTTTCGTAATATCTCTATATCCGTAGCACTGATCTGATTAAACAATTCAGTAGTGCTGCGGGCACTAGAAGCCCCTTCTAATTCTAACGGGCCACTTATAATTGATACACGTGGGATTTCTGGCTAATGATCGCCAGTAACAATCACCCTTCGAACTATAGACGAAACGCAATTCAAGGCAATAGAAACGCAAAAGTTTCAATCAATACGAAACGAACTTTCAATCAATAACTTCTGATTCATTCACATGTTGGTACAATTAAAGAGCATACTTAATAGTGAATCATAAATTTGTCAAGGAAATTTAAGATATGACAATGATAACGGCTTTCATATGAAAAACACAAGATTGAACAATCAAAATAATACTGATGTGATAGAAGCCATTGCTATGTTCTTAGAATCGACTCATAAAGCAAAATATAACATGCATAACAAATGCTTTCCAGTCGTCCTTAATCGACGGTCTTATCATCACAGATAAGAGGAAAGAATAACATAACATACGGTACAGAAATAATTTTAGGCGCAGTATTTTCCTTTACGTTAGAACTGCAGAAGAATTCGACCTCATTCAACCCACGAAATTACTAACTTTCAAGAGCTAATGATCGCTAATGACGTTAAAAGCGTTGGAAGTTCTCCACTGATTGTCTAACGGGAACTTAAACTTTAATTAGATATGTAACAGTTTAACTATTTAAGTATTAGTAAGACTCCTGGAAAAAGTAGTTAGTAATTTCAATACACATTCCAAAAATACTTAAAATCACCCTTACTTGCTCACTTATATTTTTACAAGTGTGGTTTTTTGTGGTTGAGGTAAATTGAGCTTTTATTATTTTTATGTTTTCCAAAACTCCACTTCCTAGAGAGTTCATATTGCGATTATTTACGTCATCCTCATGTTTTTAAACCGCAGCAATAATGTTTGCATTACTTCCTTTTGAAATAATCCTCGACATGTTTGTAGCTACAGCCTCAGAATGTTCAGACATTCCTACATCACGGGCTCGTAAAGCAAATTGTTCTATTTACGGGTCTGCGTTCCCACCGCACGTGCTGCCGCAACCTTGCTCTCCCCTCGTATACATCTGGAACACCGACGTTTGAACGAGTTTTGCTGAAATTTGGACCCCTCCTTCCTACCACCTGGTTTTTAAATTTTAACAACAATAACATTTTTCCAGAAAATATAATATCTGCGTTAGTCTGGACAGTTACTTAATCCCCATTAACAAAAATAATTTTTAGCATTTCTAACTTGAAGTTTTAAGTGTTTATATTACTAATTCAAAATTTCTTTTTTGATAACAAATTTCACCACCACATTTTAACCACCGTAACTCAAGTCTGCCTCGTTTGATGAATGTGTGAATTGTAAGAAATTCTCTTAAGTATTTAGTTGCCTATAAAATGTCTTCCCAAAAATATTAGTTAGTTTCAGTGGACGTAAACAATTGGTCGTTTCAATGTAGATTTGTCTTAAGCCATTGAACTTTAAGAGAAGCTTACTGACTGGTTGAGTCATAAAACATTTGTTGTATGATTGATGTGAGAATTTCCAGGAACCTTGATCTCCCCTTCTCCCTTAATGTAAAACACTCCAGAATTATCTGTCTGATACCAGTGTCATTCAACGGTTCAATGAACGCTGGATATTGAAGGAAAGAAAAAATGCCTGTTTAGACTTAACTTAATTCAACTTGATCGGTTTTACAAATATGTCCTAGAAATCCAAAGCTATATGATCTTTAAAATTAACTGGAAATTGTAGTCGGAGTGTATAACCGACTGGAAGTCTTCGTTCATTGACCCCTTCTACAAGTTAAGTTCACAAACATAACATATTCTTTAATCATGCACATGTGGACTTTATGTAACACACTGAGAACTTTTTAAAAATAGATTGGTCGGAAGACATAGTTTTCTATTAAATAATCGTAGTCTGTTGACTGAGTGAAATTGCCAAAGTAATTAAATCCAATGTCAATCTTCATCTGCATTTACAAGTAGGCCTAGATCTCCCTTATTAAGGTCAATAAGCCTTTGGACGTCCTCGGGAATGCTAGTTGGAAATCAAGTTATGACACAATTTCGTTACTGAGAACTCGCTGGACTGTGTATTAAGTTTATTTAGATAGCAATCTCATTTTCTGCGAAGCTGTTTCATTTTAGAGTGCATGCGATGCGAAGTTGATCCAGGGTGAGAGTTGGATACTCAATTTACAGTTTGATTTATCAGACTTTGTGTCTGTTCGTTTCGTTCTCATTTTAACATTGGCTTATAGATTAATGTGCAGGGTGTTATTTAATGTTGACTTATTCTACTGTTTTCTCGGCCACAATATGCTTAAGTCCATACAGCCTGAAGTATGCCTTTCTTGATACATATTTGTAAAACTATAACATATGCAATACTTAAATACTTTTCTTTCTAATCGCTTTGTTTACAATGAGGGTTGGGGTATTTACTTAAAGACATTGAAATGAAACCTAACGTATATTTTTGTTTATTGTGCTCTTAGGTACTCCAATCTTCAACTGTCCTCTTAGTATATTTGATTTAAATTTATTTGTTTTTTGACTATGAATGTACATATCCGTTCTAACTAACAATTAGATCAAACAGATCATTTGAAAGTCGGTAGTCGGCAACATTATGTGTGTATATTCGCACTTATTGCATGTTAATGCTAGCTGAAATCTAAATATGAGTTCCAATGCTGTATGATAATCGTGTAGTGATGATACCATATACATTCCGTTTTAGAAACGCTTTCGCGTGTCTTCCAGAATCTAGAAAGTGACCATGAAGCCTTAATACATCTATTTGTAGACGACTCCAGCGAACATTATGTTGCAAACATTGCTTTCAAATATTATACAGTAAAAATTCTGTTTCGGAATTCTATAAACAATCATAAATCAACATGCCAGTCGTTAAATAAACTTACTTTTAGTTGATCACGTATTTTTTTTAAATTAAGTACGTTGTATGTCATATGCTTGCATATATTTCGATATGCTCTATATTCTGGGAAATTTGTGATTATGCATCTGCTTTACTACTTACTTCACGAGTACTTAGATAAATGTCACAGAATAACATTATGATTGCATCTTGCATGAATGAAATCATATCAATTTCTAGCCAGAACTAACCAGAACCTATGTCCGAAACACATCATTAAAAAAACATACTTTACAGATTCGTTTTACCTTATGCATGCATACCCCTGTCATTTGCTTTAAGTGACAGTTCCTTCGATTCGTTTTTGTCTACAAAGCGAAAAGATCGATTTGGTAACGCTCGACGCCGTTGTTTTCCACAGGAACAAAGCCGAACTTACGCAATACCAACTCAGAGCATTTGCAATTCTGTTGGTGAATTTTCTATCGTCGACGGCGATTTAATTTTAGTCTTGCTTTGTTTCATCTTTAGTAAAAATAAAATCTGTGTCATCGTATTTATCGGAACAATATAAAAATGAATCTCAACTAGAAAATCACCAAAATTTACATAATTAAAACACATTATTATTTATCCGTTGAGATCAGTTCAGTTTTGCATATCTTCTTAGAAAGTATCTCATTAATTGTAAGAAAAAATATCTTTCATTGATAATAGTAAATAGTAACAATGTAGATGTAGGACATGTCGTCATTATTCCAGCCTGAAAAAGCTTGACTGCCTCAAGAATCTCAAGATAGTTTCCATTTCCCCGATGACCTACATACCTAAAAGCAGATGCGCAGTCATTGCTCAACAAGCCATAACCCGGATATTAACAGCACAAAGGTTTTTCAGCTCTGCCGGTTACATCCCTCAAGCTCACGTATAATTACTATTCTGCCCCAATTCCTGGCTACTTCTAAACCCTCTATCTACCTGACTGACCTGTTTACTCACATCCACAATGCTTCATTAAGTGAATGAGATGCAAACTGGAATTGCATTCAGAGTACGGAAGTAAACCTCGTTTCAAAGCTTTTCTATGATTGCGAAATCTGCGCTACTGAATGCAGACTGAATGAGTTGATCAAATTGTGTGGATTTAGGTCGGATATACAACGTTGTATCATGGCTGCCAATTAAATTAAATAATTTTGAGGTGCATTGTTTAAAAATGTAAATTTTTTTGAACCAGTATTCAAGATTTTATACGTGTAATATAAATTACTTATAAAAAACATTATATATCTTACGGTAGATATCATTGAGCTCGATAAAGTGATAAGTACTCGAAGTCATGGACGCCTGTCCTTTACGATTTATATTTTCCGCTTCGTTGCAAATTTATGGAACGTTATAAACGTTGCTTGGAAGAACTTTGCTGTTATTACTTAATGGTTGTTATGTTATGAGGAATATGAGAGGCGAAGAGTTGTGGGAATACTTTCGAAGCTTATTCGTGGGAAGGCAACCATATTAAGCATAGTTGCTAGGTGTGTTAGTACTAAAGAGATAAACATCGCTGTACTCTATATACAGTATAGTTGCTGAATTTATTGATTTGTGTAATCAACCGTATCCATTGCAATCTATATTTTTTGGCCACTTCGCAATAAGCCGTACTGATGATATTGCCTCAATAGGCCGCAGTTCACTTTTGTAAATGTTAGATAACGATAATGCCATAGTAATGCGTGATGAATTTTAAACTAAAAGCCAATTTGTTTACACGCCAACCTGCAATGGCGTGATCATGCACCGTTAAACCATATATCACAACGCTAGTTAATTGTTCTGTATTTGTTAACAGATTCCACAAATTTTTGAACTTTTTTAATTTCGTTTAGGAATAAAAATATGTCCATATTGCATCGTCAAAGCAAAAGTTGGCTACGAGTAGCGTCGAAAAAATCTAATTTAAAAACGGCTCGCGTCTCCGGAAATGTTGGATTGAAAATGGCTCAGCAAGGAAATCGAGTTAGTAGCGGAATTACTCAATTAGTCCCTGAATTCCTCGCAAAAGAAATTCCGTCAAAAATCATACTTTGAAACTTGTGGAAGTAAAGTGTATAACTCGTGATAATATTTAACCTTTAACTCCAAAAGAAAAGATCCAATATACTATTCTTAATTCTAACATTAGGGATAGAAATAGTCGATGTCGGAATATCAAATGATGTCAAAATAAAATCTTCTATCTTCAGGATTCAATGTATGAGCCTCATACATATCACTATCGCATTGCGACTCAATAATACTCGTACACGGCACTTACTCTGGTTATTTCTCAGTTGGCACTCGAGTAGCTAATGAGGGTGGCCGTAATGGTAATTGGCATCTCGACTTGCCTCTCGCTCGTCCACTTAGCTCTGTGGGTGATGTTTCATTTGCTGTATTATTGATCCATGCAACGTTCAAGTAAACTGCACAAGTTCTTAAATAAAGGCACTTATTTATTTCGCGATTGCCGAGTTGTTAAAAAAACCACGGTCTTGGACACGACCGATCCCGGGTTCAAATCCTTGGCGCGCACCTCTGATAAATAAATTTGTAATGTGCGCATTTATCGTTGCTCCACGGTGATGGAAAATATCGTGATATTTAATTGATTACGGTGTTGTCCATCGCCGTGTATACATGAGAGAAATCATAATTTCTCGAAAGCATGACGTCCACCAATCCGCACTTGTCCAGCGTGGTGGAATATGGTCTAAATCTCTCTCACTTGTGAGAAGGAGACTTGTACCCAGCAGTGAGACATAAAAAAGGTCGTAAAAAAAATTATACATCTAAGTGTATGCCTATTATATTTGTTATTGATCTGTGCCCAGCAGTTGAACATAAAAAAGGATGAAAAAAAAACTTTAAGTTTCTTTCTCTATGTGCATTACTTGGAAATGGAGGTCTGTATTTCCATTTGGATTCTTTTTGTCGTCCAGTTATATTTGGATATGATGATTTACTGCTAACCAAGCAGATCATTAATGTTCTATTACTTACTATAATTGGTTCTAATTTTCTGTCACTGGAAAGAAATTAATTTAAGCATTGGCAGTATTGACCAAGTAAGTACCTAATGAGAAATTCGGGCTATGTTAACGATCGATAAAAAAGAGAAATACTAAAAACAGTTAATTTCCATGTGATAAAGAATTTGACCAAGATTTTTTCTTCCTCATTGACCAGTTCCTAACAAACATCTTATTCAAACTAACGAAATAGAAACATCGTCACGTCGTTTCTCGTGAATTCAACCTGTTCCTAGGTTTTTCTGCCACATTGAGTAGGCACGTAATGAGGACTGCATTAATAGTAATTGGCATCTCGAGTTGCTCTCTGGCGTCCATTCAGCTCGGCGGTTATTTTATTTACATTTCTACTCTCGTTAAAAAATCTTCGCCTTCAAAATTAAAAAGAAAAAACAGAATTACATTCAGTTTGACATAATATTTTATACGCTTTTAAGAAATTGACGCATTTTTTGTAGACTTAGTTCATCTCCTAAATCTGATTAAATCTCCTCTCCTCCACAATCTCCTCCTCTTAACATTATTATAACGTCGTTGTTTTCATGTAATATTGCTATTCTCTTTTATAATCCAATACAAGTAAACTACGACGTAAAGTTTACGAAACGTTTAATCTTTAGCTAAAGTCATTCATTATCTACAGAAACCTAAACTAATCTTGCGTTGGCGAAATACATTTTACACATGATTTTGAGAAATTGATATTTTGTTTGGAATACCAGAGTTGCTAGAGAACGTAGAAAAAATTTCTAGAAAACATTGTTTTTGCGTTTGATTACTCAAACTTATAGGAGAATTTCCTTTGTTGAATCTGTATTCCGGAAAATACACTTCAAAATACGACGTGAAACTTTTGTACTCTGCGGTGATTGTTTTCTTCGTGCCTTTGTGATTTCCAATAACAAAGTTGGAACGTAAGGATCTTTCTATTCCCACATTTTCACCGTTTCCTATTCTCTTATTTCCACGGAGCGAATTGTGATGATTCAAATCCGCAACTTTTGTAATACTTCTCGTTCTTGTTGAAACGAATAAAACTGTCGAAAGTTGCGGCGTGATGCCACTCGTCCTAGATTTATTTCTGTTTTTTTATTTTTAAACTCGATGTTTTGGAAGCTTCTATTTTCCGTCCGGAATTATTAACTTCTTTTTTTCATTGGCAGTTTTTGTTGCTTTTGCATTTGGAATTTTTTAAATCTCTGGAACTGCTTTTAAAATGTTTATTTTACGTCATCGTACATCATGTTAAATGCATTCGTGCCTCGCTAACATTTTGACCCACAAACACGTTACAAGGACCGTCCGTCCCACTTTGTTTAGGACCAAGACTTATGCAGTGTGAGATAATTAAAAATACGTGTCCGCTTATGCGAAGTCATGGTTATGAATATGAGGAGCTAATTACTGTACTTGGCTGTTTTGAATATTTCTTTTTATTTTTGCGACAAACGTTAGTTGGTACTTGATCTATTGTTCTATGATACGTGCATTTGTATTAAGTTTAGCGTGAGTTAGCTCTTCATTTTTAGGGTAGCTTGTAGCTTGAAAGGAAAAAACGGAACCCGTATAGGATCACTTTGTTATCCGTCTGTCTGTCTGTCGGTCAAGATCCTTTTTCTCAGGAACGCGTGGAGGTGTCAAGCTGGAATTTATATCAAATACTCAGGTCAACTGTCCATTGGAGCTGTAAAAAATCAAACTTCTAAGCCAGCGTAATAAAAGATACAGCCGTTTATGCCGCAAATTTTCGACACTCTCAAGGTAATCAAAACATACAGGGTACTTCCCTTGAAATTTGGTACGAAGCGAAGCAACGTCTTATAACGTTTCACACTCACTCATCATGTTTATTTAACATATTTGGAACAATACTTGTGATAGCAAATACTTATGCAGTTGCATTTTACTTAAAAAAAACAGCTAGAGGGCAACAGTAAGAGAAAATGGTTCGGTGGTAGAAGGTTTCTTTTCACGTCTCGAGCGGTACTCATACGTTTTTGTTATGCTTTATAGTTGCACTTTTTCCTGTTCTTCCCCTTACGGTGTATATGTATAACGTGTGGTTTGTTAGTGATTATGAATGCCAGGATTTTTATTTTTATTATAAGTCAGTTTACCATAATTCTGATTTTCTCAAGTACAAATATACAATGTATAGAAATGTACAAACCAATAGCACAAAGTTTTGCCCAAGATACAAGTTACAATAAAGAAACAAAATTTTGAAACGATTAGGTGCTTATGTAAATAATCTGAATCGCTGCAAACATTAAATTTATTAACTTAGCAGCTTTAAAGGCTGTTAATTTTAACGACCGCCATTTTACAAACAAAAGGTCCACGTAATGGCGGAATGATAAACAAAACGCGTTTGTATTTTGGTGCGTAAAAAATTACGAAGGCGGTAAAGGTACCAAAAAGTTTCACCACAATTGAATACTGTTTAGTAACACCATTGTTCTTTGTGTTGATAATAATCGATAAAGAAACAAAGGCTAGAAATCTGATAATGGTGCCAAATAATGCTAAAGCTCCAAGTGCATAGCAATACAGTTTAAATTTTGTCGAAGTTAATTAAAAAAAAAAACCAAATCATTGCATCAAACATTACGAATATCCCAATGCTATTTTGAAAGCAGTAGCTAAAAGCAAAAGCAGCCAGCTCATCTTACCAATGAGTATAAAAAAATATATGTCCTTTGTAACGAGTATTGAATGTTTTTTTTTTGAAAAGGCTTCTTTTAATAAATTACAAATAATAATAACAATAAAGTACTTTTCCACCCTCTTTTAAGGAAAAAATGCGAGGGAAGCCCTTCGTTTGCGGTTCAAAGGATATGTTTAATTGGTTAATTGTGATTTCTGAACTCAAAAGAATTGGAGATTTCCTTTCATTGGTAACTAACAAGATTGTTAAGTGTGTCAGGATGCTAACAGAAAAAACTAACTAAAAGTTAATTTATGGATAAAAGGATATTTATATGTAATTCCAAAAATTAATTATACGAGTAATTCACTTAGCTAATTTTGTTTTTGTATAAATTTAACGTAATTAATCAAATCAAGGATAAAACGTTATTAGAGTAGGTATAATAAAATATCTATTAAAAACTAGCAGACCCGACAGACGTTTTCCTGCCTTAACTATGAAAATTGAAATCGAATTTGTAAAAAAAAAATAGTTTTCCACGCAATTTTCTTAATTTTTTGATTGATAAGAACCTTCTCCTGATACTAACAAACACATCAAAAAATAATATCGAAATCGGTCTAACCGTGTCACGCGTGATGCCGAGACCAAGGGAAATAGGGATTCAGTTTTATACATATAGAGATAGGTTTTGCCCGCGACTTCTTCCGCGTTTACTTTAGTTATCAGGGCACAGTTTTAATGCACGTTATATTTGTGACATACGTACGGAGAGCAGTCCCGAGCTAGCCAGCTTAGTTTCTTGGAGAAACTACCTACATTGTACAGAAACCTACAACAAATGTATGAAGAGTATTTTTTAAGTATTTCATCTATGAAGTTTTAAGGTTACTGTCCAATAAACTGTAAGAAAATAAAATAATGACAGATCTCGTTTTTACGTTTGATTCCGAGAGCTATATCGAGAGGTAGCGATGAAAAAGTACAAATTTTTTTTCAAATAGCAATTTTTTATGCAATTGGATCAGCGATGGCCGAGTGGTAAAAAACCGCAGTCTTCGACGCGACCGACCCCAGGTTCAAATCCTCTGTGCGCACCTCTGACAAAGAAATTTGTAATGTGCGCATTTATGGCTGCTCCACGGTGATGGAAAATATCGTGATATTTAATTAATTACCATGTTCTCCATCGCTGTGCATGCCCGAGAGAAATTTATAATTTCTCGAAAGCATGACGTCCACGAATCCGCACTTGGCCAGCGTGGTAGACTATGGCCTAAATCCCTCTCACTTATGAGAGGAGACCTGTACCCAGTAGACATAAAAAAAAGTTGAAAAAAAATTATATTCTGTCAAATTGGTGGTATTGAAATGTTTTGTGTCAGTCAGCAGGATTCTTTAACGTTTGGCGCAAAAGATACTTGCCTCAATTTAAAAAGAAATATTCACTACAATAACTTTTCTTATATTATTAACTTGTATCACGTACGAAAGTCGATAAAAATAGTAACTAACATTTTGCAAGTTCAAGAATTTTCATATAATTCATTCACAATTCCACCAATTCACAATTTCACCATTCCTTAAGTATTTCTATAACTGATGGATGATCAACGCTTATTTTTTTAATACCTGCAACAGTTCATTGTGGATTTCAAACACTAAGAAATTTAGCTGATGTGACGTAATTAAAACAAAATATTAGAAAATGGTTGCAAGTTTTCATTGCTTAGCTCTCTGAATATTTCATGTGTGTCACATTTTTGAAGGACGTTGTCCTGTCTTAAATGTGAATATTGCATTCGAACTGGATATTGGTTAATTATTTTTAAATTTTCTATTTTATCGTACAATTTCCTTAATGTTTTCTTACATATGTACCTTCTTCTGCTAATAACAAACACAACAAAAAAGAATTAGCGAAATCGGTCCAGCGGTTCACGCGTGATGTCGTGACGAAGGGAAAATGGGTTTCATTTTTATATATAGAGATTTATCCCCAGCGCAATGTTTTGCAATTACGAACGATTTTAAAAGGTCGTAGAACGTATGGTTCTTCCTGGAAAGAACCACCGGTGCATCAATTTTAGCGTCAACGTGAAAACGTACGGTTGCTGTGCAGTGCATGTAACACCAGACTTACATGCGGCCAACATCTTTCGGGAAATATCGAAACTAAGTAATAGAATCATGCGTTACTTTGCGGAACTCCATTGTTCCAAACGTATGATGGATGGATGAATATGCGATTGTCATCCAAACTAATCCTGTATAGAAAATTTCAGCTCAATCAGTTGAAGATAGCTGCTTCAAAATTGAGTAGCAAGATTGGAATCTTCTAGAATCCCGAAAAAATATACATTGCAAAAAATATCACACTTTGTGAGTAACCGTCGTAGAGTCAGTAAACCTGATGATGCTCTGTTTTGGGGCGAAACACGTATTGGTGGTGGTATGTATGTTGTTGGGTATTGTTGCAAAGTAGTTTTTACCTAATTCTGTAAGACGGCTTTAGGGCAAGACTCAGGCTTGCTTGAGGATTTGTGTAGATAGATTTCCGTGGGCTGCTGCGACTACTTAACACCACGTGGCATTTTTTTTGTATCGGGGATCCCCGACACCTTGGGAGAGGATACCGGGCTATGTGGGATTTGTACCGCACTAAAACCACCTCGGTGGCCTGCCTCTGCGCTTGGAGGGGACTCTCCATTGGAACGCACCACTCCACGCGCGGCGCCTCAGAACGGGCCTATCTTCGGGAGAGCAGATGTGCTCTCCTGCACCTTTAGCACGCCGTCCTTTCCGGGTCTGCTGGCTGTACGGGTCGAGCTCCCACTTTCACCGTCTGCAACCCCGGAAGCCC
The DNA here is from genome assembly GCA_911387765.1 of Pyrgus malvae. Classification (NCBI taxonomy): domain Eukaryota; kingdom Metazoa; phylum Arthropoda; class Insecta; order Lepidoptera; family Hesperiidae; genus Pyrgus; species Pyrgus malvae. The sequence goes on from OU426948.1 coordinate 23,997,154, forward strand.
CATTTTAGTCGTCTCTTACGATCAGGCAGGGGATACCGTAGATCTATTCTTAATCCCGAAGCTACAGGGACTAACACCACGTGGCCTGCAGACTCGTTTGCTTATTTGCATTTAAAAAAATATAAAAACCTGACTGAATAATCTCTATCTGTGATACTCGTACAAAAAGTTATTAACAAGCTGATTCGTTAACAAGCCTTCGTTAAAAAATGCTGATACCCGAGCTAGTTTGCGGGTTAAATTGATGCTAGCGTCTATGTAGTCTACGTAATGGTTTTTCCTTTGTGACGAAAAGTTGGATTTCTCACTTTTGTTTTTAGTTAGTTCGGCAATATTGAATCTGGCTAAAAAATCTATAAATATATATATATACCATTTCAGAAACATAAATCTTATGAATTCAGTAATAGTTTTGACAATTTATCAAAAAGAAATTTGTATCGGAGAAGAAAATAAAAACATTACGCTCTAAGAATAAGTTGCAGGGCATATGATGGTAAATGATACTACGTTACTAAGCCAAGGTTAGTTACATTATCGACCCTTTATTCACTATACAGCATTATTAGACTGGCTTACTTAAAACCGGTTATTCATGGACTGACCGTAATCCGTCAACAAATCCCAGGGTATAGGATAATCTTGTTAGCGTAAAAGGGAGAAACTTTTATTTTCTATCCAACTCTGTATATTCAACGAGAAACTTATATTTTCTATCCAACTTCCCGCTAGTGATTGACTGCATTAATTTTAGGGTTTATATTCTAGTTCTGGAATTGTAAATAAATCAGTGGACCTCGCTGTACAACATTTTGAATTTTTAATGGTCACCAGTTCAACAAACCTTACGAAAACTGGTAAGTTCATATTACTAAAAACTAAGGATGGGTCTACTACTATGGATGGGTCTACTACTAACTAAGGATGGCACTATGTACTTAATAGTACCACAACACCACAGCTAGTACGTTAAAGCGTCGACGTTGCGCTGCAAGTCGATACTAACGATTGGACTCTTTAGTTTAGCCGTCTACGAATTCAACTAGTCCATCGATAAACGATGAACCGTCGAAACGAGTCGGTTAATTCAACTAGTTTTTTGATTGAACGCTCACCTCTACTAAAAACAGTAAGAATTACTAATTTCTAATTTGTTGTGTGTTTCCTATTTATTTTCCTAATTAATTTCTTCGTAAAGAGAATATGTGTTTCCGAACTGTACGAATTTAGGAATCCTGTTTTTATAAATGTTTAGATGAGGAGAAGAGGAAACGGAGAGATAAGAGAAGAAGATACAATGCTGTCGAAATGTGACTGCTCCCCTTTCGCAAGTTTACCTCTATGCGGCGGAGACTTTTGTCTTTCGGAAAATATAAAGATGCTTCATTGCATCTACTCAGCTTTTCACCGAAGTGACAGTGTATCGGCGTAGCGTTACAACCAAACATTTAATTTGATTCTATCTTTTATTCTGACTTGAAATGAAAGCTGGTAATTTCACTTGGCGAATAATCTATAGAATACTTTATGACTATTAGAATTTTTATGACGAGCCTCTTGAATGAATCAATGCTGATCATGAAACTGCAAGACACTCAATAATAACATTTTAGTAGGGTTAGTAGATAGGAAGATAACATTGCCATGTCAGCTTGACCAATGGTCAACTTCACATCAATATGTGAAGTTAGACTATTATGAAACTACGTCAGACCAATAGGGTTCACAATGCATGATGGTGAAGAAATGAAATTTGCATAAATAAAATATACATTAATACATACAAACTACGTCATAACTGAAGAGCGTATATTCGAACTGTGGGTTTTTTACGGCACGAATAAGTGCAACTGACGAAAAATTTGTAACATGAATTTAAAAAAATAGATCAATCCTGACGTACCTATTAGTAAAATTTTATTGCATTAATTATTATATGTGATTAAAACCGACTTAAATTTTAATTGCGATACCATACTATATTCAATTACAAGTGTTTGGATACCGTCATTTATTATTTACATACGAAAGATTTTCAATTACGACCTCTTACGCATTCACGACTCAGTTCATGGGAATTGGGATGACGCATGCGCGCGTTACTCACGACTACTCACGAGTACAGTTGAGTGGCATTACAATTACTTGCGGTAGGTTCTATGGCAGAACATTCCGGCCCCGACTGTACATTTTATGTTCGCCGCGTAATGATTTTGCGTACGAGTGTACCAAGTATTAAATTTTATTTTTTTTATTTTGCGGGTATTTTTCGTTTATTTTGAAATGTTCGTGTTATTCGTTCATGTTATTTATGAGTACAGCATTAATTAATATGGCGAGGCTACGTTGAATCCTGGAAATAGTGCTATTGAAAATACGGGTTAGGTGAAAAATTAAGTCTCGGTTATAAACTTTTAAGTAGTTGTATTTAATTTATATTGAGGAAGAATTTTTATGAACTATACCCAGAGGTAGAGACTAAAAATGACAACAATTTTAGAGCCGATTCTGTCATCTCGATTCCTAACTTATACTTAGCTTATTTTATATATATGTACCTAATCCGAGAACAGAAATTTAAACTCTTCATTCAAATTTCTGTTTTGCCAGGAATCGAACCCGGGACCCTTGACAGTCCGGAATTGTAATCATTGCGCCACACAGATCATCAATGCATATTGAGTCTTGGTTATTATTTTACAGTCAGCGATCCCTTGTGAAAAACTAATTTCCGTTAAATGATACAAGCAGTCACCACAGAACATTATTAAAAGAGGTAGAACGGCAATAATACGCCGTTTGTATGAAGACTGGTGTCGCCGATTAAGCCCCGCCTTTCACCTCCATTACATCTGTACTTAAATAAATTCGAAGCTTACGCACATATTTGAAATTTCAAATCTAGCCAATCTTAGCGCCGCACAATCACGCGATTTCAAATGAACGAATCACACCCAAGCACGCACACAAGCACGCATATTGTAGCACGATCGCGTGTTTCTGTAGAGATTTTGGAAGTTTGAGCGTTTGCTCAAAATTCCTTGGCGACGTCTGCCCCGCCCACATTTCCATTCTAACTTCTGTTAATAATGTTCTGTGGCAGTCACAGTGCAATATCTCAATTTGGTTCAGTTGCGTTTACAATTAAACGCCTCTGGCAATCAATTCTGTTCGGTATGGACGTTTTGTAAGTATTTTAGGTAATTTTATCATTACACCTTGAATGAAAAGAAGTTTTGCAATACGTGACTAATAATTACCGCTAACCGGTTTTGTTTGATACGGTTACGTTACGATATTTTGTTTATTTACGCGAAAAATTATTTCAATGCGATGGCTAAAGTTTCTGATCATACTATTGTTATTGAGGAATTTTGGAATAGCTGAATACTTGGAGGTAATTTTAAAGCAGCCGAAAAACAAGTGCCGATACTGATTACGAAAATTCACTGTTCAGAAAATTGACACGACAGAGAAAGACATAATAAACTTTATCCAAAATATATTACTCACTTTCCTCTGTACATCACTCAGTATGTACATCAGTGCTTTAAACCAGGTAGTCTACATCTACTTCCTACCTACTGCTAGTTGTCTATACTAATATTATAAAGAGGAAAGATTTGTATTTATGTATTTTTGTATGTTTGTAACGAAAAAACTCAAAAACTACTGTTCCGATTTCAAAAATTCTTTCACCATTAGAAAGCTACGTTCACCCTGAATAGCTACTTTTTACCACGGAGAAAATGCCTCATTTCTACGTGAAAACGGGTAATAGTGTCAACGCGATTGAAGCAACTGGCTAAACGCCTATGATTTTAATATAGCAATGAAGCCTGGAATAGCACGTAGGCTATTTTTTATCCTACGGGGATCCATTAAACGGGTCCACGCGAGCGAAACCGCTGGCGGAAGGTTAGTTCCACATAAAATATAAGGTAAAAAATCCTCTTAACATTCATAGACTGTTTAATGCTAATTGTTCGAGTACTTTCTTTTGTTTTAATCTAAATAAGTGAGCCAAAGCTAAGGCAACGTCTGAAAATCCGATGATTCATTAAAAGGTCATCGACCTCCATTAAGAGTTTTAATTCGTCTTATTAATCCATATAAGGAGACAAGAGCTCTACAGCTTACGTGCTTCATTCTGTGCATGTCCTTAAGAATGCATCTGTTAATTTTATTTTCTGTAACTGTTTAAGCAACCAGTTCTGGAGCGGTTTATTTTTTTTAATATATTTTTATATAAGGTATAAAATTGATATTGATTTGGTTGTCATGATCATCGTTACCATCCTCACTGTCCAGATACATGTCGGGTGCCCCCGAAGTAATCCGCGAGGCAAGCCGGGACTTTGTAAAAAAAATTACGTATCCGCACGAGACGTTTTATAATAAAACTGTACAGATTAGGTACACTCCAGATCTAAGCCATGCATAAGGTATTATTTTAATGCATGCAATTGTCTGCGTTGATCTAGGTCTCACTGCTGGGCAGGTATCTACGTATCTAAGTAGGGAGGCCTGGAGCTTACTCCGCCATATTACACAAACGCGCTTGGTGAGGGTTGGCAATTTTATCAATAATTCTATTGCAGTTACTTGCGTCTGTAACTTAAATTGCAGGCTTGCAGTAGAAATATTATTATTTATATGTTATGCTTATGACTTTATGAGCAGGGTCATATTTTTTAAATTTTAATTATGAAGTAATGTCTATCTAAAAAAGCTGTGCTCACTTATAGGTGACAAATTCTTATTGTTATTTTTCTGTATAAAGCATCGTGTTAGGGTGCCTTTATAATAAATAAATAAATATATTTCGTTCACATTACCATTGGGATAACATTTTTAACATTGCAGCAGTGTTTTCGCAGAAAGATAGGCAAATAGTCACATAGGTATAACATACAATAGGTACAAAAGAAGGTCATAGTATGAAGTACGACCCCAATCCATTCGCAATGTAGAACGGTTGTTTGTAAACCTACCTGAACGGTCAACATGATTAATCATTTGTACACCTGGGCGCGAGCGATGAAAACAAACAACAACGTAGCAACACAGGAAAGTTATAGCTTACAGAATAAGAAAATGGCTGCAACACTTTTTACGTCCCACTGCTGGTCTCGGGTCTATCCCCATTATTGGGGAGGCCTGGAGCTTACTCCACCACGCTGCTCCAATGCCGGTTTGTGGAGATGCGGGTTAGTGGCCAACTCGCTGTTGGATGTTTTCAAACCGCCCATAAGGCCTCCGACAAGGTTTAACGACTGTTATCTATCGACAACAACCGGGGCCGATGGATGTTTCAATAGTTTTGTAGCGACCTTCCGCTACTCATCAAGAGATGGCGCCACGGATATTCCTGAATCACGCTATCGAAGTTTTCTGATTATCTGAGCATATATACAAGCTCCGAATTAAGTCAGCTGGAGCGCGGCCGCTCCCCAGGCATGAGCCCGGCGGGAGATTTATTAATTCCTTATGCATACTTAAACTAAAGTGTAAAACAAAACACAGGACTAGTTTAGGTTATTTGAGTCAGCTGTTCTCCGAACTCCCGAGAGAAAGTGCGTCACTATAACTAATGTCGAACACATTAGTTATGGGTTATTGTTTAATCTTTTTGTACGAGGAAGCTTAAAACGCTACTACTGTGGCTGACCAAATAATAATCTGACACGCTAATTGCCATGAGTCATGTGCTAGAGTTATGGTCGATATCATCAAAGGTAGCTCTTTGTATTTTTTAAGCGGCATGAGGCTCTATACTATTAAATGAATTTAGCTAAATGTGTATTTGTGAAAGGAATGTTATGTCTGAATGGAACTATAAAAATGATCTAGTATAATAGTATAATTACATCTGTAGATTTCAGTATATTCTTTCACCTTTTAATTTCCAATAAATAAAACAATATACAGTTAAATATCTTTCATTTAAAACTAAAATATTGAAGCTGCTCTAGAAAGAGAGGTGCTAGAATTCTGCCAAGGCTGTCAGGTCAAGATGGGGTCGGTCGCCCGGTCGGCGCAATGTAGCAAGCCAATCAAAGAGATGGCAGAAAGCCATCGTCAAGTTTGTCGTAAAGATTAGAATTAGCGGAAAAGATGTGTGCTTAGATTGTGTACAATATTCTTTTTGGGAAAAACTGGGGCTCCAAACAATATAAGGCCGAGATGGACCGTAAGATGGCATTACTTTCGCAACTCCTGCTTATCGTTTAATAGAGTAGAACAATAAGAAACGAATAAAAATAAAAAGGGTGGATTCATGGATGAGAAATATTCAATTTTAATAGGTCGTTGCTTTGAAGCGTTCATAAATACTGGAATACTGTTGTGACTTCAGAAAACATTCATCAACGAGTTGGACTAAGGGTGACTTTAATTACAAAGTTTATATAGAAGAAAAACTATAAAGTATCCCAACAAAGTTTCCAAGACGTCTTCGTACTAGCCAGTACACTGCCCCCACGATATAAATCGAGGCTTTAAATCAAGCCGAGTGCCTTCAGTTTGAAACAATCATTGATAGCATCAGCCAACGGCTCGCTGAGAGCTTATCTAACAGGTGTGGATCTCTTTACAAGTGCAACATTCACTGGAAATAATTCTTTTCCTAGAATATTTCTGTTATCTTGTGCGTCATCGGCATACTTGTTGAATGTTATGATGATTGCCGTATTGAGGTTATATTTGATTTTTTTAAATTCTCGTTTATATTGTAACACACGTATGATTTTTTCTAAAGACTATGTCTTTTGAATGATTATTGTGAAATCATTTTTTTAAGTGAAAACTTCTTTAGCGGCGTTGTGCACATTTTTGGGATGGGTAAAAAATGTGAAACTCGCTTCAGGACACGTGGCCTGATCGAAAATTCGTAAGACGGGGGTGTGACAGCTGATGACGGATCGACTGTCTATACTTGTAAAATTCGTTTATATCAAGTATTTAAAATATGGACATTGAACAAAGTGCATCTATTAATGAAAAAAGTGACGAAGAAATAGTGAAAGAAAATGAGTGAGTACTTTATAAAAATACTAGATGAAAACCTACTGAAAATACTAGATGAAAAATAATACTGATAATAAAAGCAATTCGAGCGAAATTATTCCCTAACCATTCCAAAATATCAAAAATGCACAACGTTAATGTTCAAGTTTTCACTTCTGCCGGCACTACCGGAGTGCAACCCGTTGTTTTTTTTAAATTACATACCTATACAATCTATACATCTATTTTCTTGCAGATCATCTACTCATAGTTTTTAGTAGATACAAAAATGAAACTTTCACGAAGTACTGTATAAACAAGGAAAGTTCTCATGTTATTCACGTTACGATGAACGACTACATAACATTACGCATAACATGGTTTATTTATAACCGCCTTGTAACTCTCCCACTGTGAAGTCGTTTTGCGACGCCCTTCAATATAATTTCCATCTCTTTCCTTCAATTGTATTTTTGTATTATTTAACTCTTTCTCAAGCGAACACTTAAAAAGCTCTTACATACAACCCACATCATGACTTCCCTAATGTTCGATTTATTTCATACGCTATGAGAAGATTTGTTTGAATGATTGGCGTTTATGTTGTTCATTATACTGTGACTGCTTACTTCTGTTTTTATTTGCTTGGTAAATTGCTGTTACATCACTTCATTTTGTTGCAAGTCATAATTCATAATTCATAATTCATAATTTCTTTATTGCAGTCATGCTTATAATTAGGGTGTTACAATATATAATGTTCGTATGAGCATGAACCCTGTAAGGGCGTCGCAATATTATAGGAAGTTTTACAACAATTTTATTAAATTTGTTAACATTACTAATTTATAAAATTACAGAATTACAAAATTTCATTACCTATAAAAAATTTGAATAATATATATAGATAGATAGAGAATGTTACAAATTACAATACAATTTTGATGTCAAATAATTCAATTTCATTTATATATATCAATGCAGGGATAATTTCTTAAATAACATATACAATAAAATTTTACAATGTCAATTTCATTTCCAATGTCATTGAAGGAATACAATTTAGATTTATATTAATATAATTTCAATTTAGATTCTATTTTAAGTATACTTTCGTCATAAATTTAGGCTAAGAATTCGTTTAAAGAATAGAAACATTTAGAAAATAAGAATTTTTTTAATTTGTTTATAAAGTTTAGATATATATAATAATAATATATATATAATAATAATATGGAAATCAATAAACATGGAAATCAAATGCGTATCCATGGATAAACAAAGCACATAACATGTCAACTGGCTGCAACCCTTTTTGCGTCCCACTGCTGGGCACGGGTCGCTTCCCCTTATTGGGGAGGCCTGGAGCTTACTCCACCACGCTGCTCCAATGCGGGTTGGTGGAGATGCGGGTTCGTGGCCAACCCCCTGTCGGATGTTTTCAAACCGCCCATAAGGCCTCCGACAAGGTTTGACGACTGTTATCTACCGACAACAACTGGGACCGACGGCTTAACGTGCCCTCCGAAGCACGGAACGCGAATGAATTTTTTTGCCACTAGCGGACACCCATCTCACACCCGACCGCGCCCGTTTGGCTCAGCTGCATAGATCGCTTGCGTTCTATTCTACGCTAGCCGCGTGCTTCAACATGTCAACTAATCTCCAGGAATTCCTATAAACCGTGGTTTTGTACTTCTTGAACTTGACACGTGTTAAGTTTGCGGTTACGTGTTCATAAATATGCTTAGTAATTTTATATCTTACGCAACATTTCGTTTGCGTTACTTTGTTGTTATTGCTTTTTAAATCATATATCTACTTTGATACTTTTTATTTTTAAACTTATTGCTTTTCTTATCTCAGAATATTCCAATGATTTCAGAGTAGTTCGTTAAAATTTGTAATGTTCTTTAAAAATTTTTTTTTGAGATGTTGTGTTCTTTATTTGAGAGGTGAAATAGGCAAGGTGCCTTTTAGTCTGGAGTCTGTTATTTGTGACTCACGACTACTACTCATTCATTTTTTTTTCAAAGTTTAAAATTTAAATAGGAGCAGTCGATGCATTATTTTAACAAAATATTGTGGCTAACGAATCTTTAATACAAAGTGTTGCGTAATAATATAGTTACTGCAGTAGCTGTTTCTAAGGTAATCCAAGTAAGCGCATGCGCATGTGTGCTCAACTAGAGTGGAGTTGAGCTAGTCAGGCTAGTCTGCTGAGACGACATCGGCCTTGAACACATTGAGAATCGGTAAACCTACGCTTTGCAATAAATTGGATCGTATCTGGGTCGCAGAGCAATTGTGGCACTGGACTTTGGAAGCAAAAACAAACAACGGCTTTTTTTCCACCGAAGATCATTCGTTCTATAGAAGAACCTTGTCTAGTTATATGACGCGATTAGTATGAACAGTTTTATCAATAAGGGCTGCTGAAGATAACTAATGCTGAAGATGGGAGACAGCGGGAATAATTGTGTATTCCAAGCTCTTCCAACCATAACTATTATTATTGTAAACAAAATAGTTGAGAAATTTATTACCTTTAAACGAGCAATTCTTGTAAATACCTATATAGGTATAGGTATAAGTTGAATCTCTGAAACGGCTCTAATTATTTTCATGAAATTTAGTGCCCAGGGTTTCGGGGATTGCGTTTTTTTTGTGACAACACGTTTTTAGTATCCGAGCAACGCCCGGTCGTCAAGGTACTTCAATTATAGCAATAGTAGTACTTCATTAAATCTTTATAGGTCACTGATTTTTTAAAAAGAAAAATCACATATGTGGGCCAATTCTAATCATATCGTTATCGCTATATATGTACCTACTTCTTACATGTTACGTAACGTGGTTTGTGTAAATGAGTCATCATTCAAGTTCAATATATTAAAATGATAAATTGATGATTCATTTTGTATCTTAAGTTGTTTGTTCAATTTTGATTGACAAATTCAGAACGTATTTAATGAATGACTAAAATCCATATAATGTGTGTGTGCTATTTGTAACAAATTTTAATATCAGTTCTGCCCTCGCTCGAATGTTTACTTGGGCCCTAAGCAAATATTTCATATCCACACTTCTTTATACTGGAAATGTGTTATCCTTACCCAACGTCGGTTATATTTTCGATGAAAATGGCGATGTGCCGTTTATTACCTGAGTAACTTTTGTTTGATTTCTTAACATTGGAGACTTTAATAACTTCTTCAGCGGCGTTGTGCACTTCTTTAGGGATGGTTAAAAAAATTTAAACTCGCGTCAGGACACGTAGCCTGATCGAATATTCGTAAGACGGACGGTTTATATCAAATATTAAAAATTTAGACATTGAACAAAGTGCATCTATTAATTAACAAAGTGACGAAGAAATAGTGAAAGAAAATGAGTGAGTACTTTATAAAAATACTAGATGAAAACCTACTGAAAATACTAGATGAAAAATAATTCTAAAATATCAAAAATTCACAACGTTAATGTTCAAGTTTTCACTTCTGCCGGCACTACCGGAGTGCAACCCGTTGTTTTTTTTTTCTACTATTTGATCATCTTCTTTTACATAATTAACTATGCTTTCAACTTAATAATGTAATTGCACGTCGGTGGTATACGTTTCCTGTAACAGTCCACAGAACAACAGAATAACAGATCGATCTGAAGCCGGGATATTATTTGCGCTGGCCGGCAATATTCTGTTGTCAGAACGTAAACATTACATGCTAAAGCGAATCCTTTAAAGTCGTATATTTTGCATGACATATTGTGACTACACTGTTTTTTTTTTTTCAATTATGGCATCGCAAACTCTGTGCATACTGCCAGCGTCAAGTATTATTTTTGCATCAATTTTTGCCAGTTTCAATGAAACTGGACGAAGTAATAACAAAGCCAGTAAGTAAGTCGTCAGTAATTAGTCAGTCTAGTCAGTCCAACATTCAAGTAAAGCGATGGCTACTTTACTAGAACGTGTCCGATGGAATTTTGGAGGCAAGCAGAAAAAACATATTTTAGCACTGTTATTCTATTTCACAAACACTCGTGCACTGTAATTAACCTATATCAAACAAAATGCCATCAACTTTATCCAATATAACTCAAAAATACAAAAAGAAAATAAAACAAGAGCACAATATGTCTTTTTCGGCTTCCCGCCAAAACTCGACTACACTGTTTACTCTTTCTGTAATATTGTTTTTATTTTGACACATATTACGTAAGTTATTGAAGCTAAAGTTGCGATTGTCCTTTTTATCGTTTGAATATTAACTAAGTGGAAGTTTATTGAAGCTTCTTGATAATGGCACATAATACTTACTATTACTAGTAATGGTAACAAATAGGTACATTTACTGTTCGAAGTTGAAACATTGTGGCCTGGTTAAAAGTTTTTCTTGAAAACAATATTACCTTTTGTAATAACCTTAATTTTATCCTTTAAGGCCATTTTATCCTTTAATTGCGGCCATTTTATCCTTTAAGGATAAAATGGCCGCATAACAATAAACGTTTAGTTTCCAGTTTTTTAATAGTTGCCGTGGTTGTTAGGAGAATTTCTCCATTAAGATAATGCAGCTAGAACAATGCAACATAGTCTGAAATGGTACACACGCTTACAATATTATTTAGAGTTTCTGAAACCGGGAACGCATTTACCTGTACATTTAATGCAATTTAAGCAGTATGGATAGCTTAGCATCAATTTTATTTGGTCTCAATTAAAATTCGATGTAATAAACATTGTTAACTTCGTATAGCCTTGTATAATCGTTGCGGGTACTATTTCAGCATAATATTCATACAAAACAGGATATATGTATTAGCTATTATGACGACCTGCATGGCGCAATGGTTACCATGCCGGACTGGCAATTGAAGGGTTCTGAATTCAATTCCCGGCGAAACAGAAATTTGAATGACGAGTTTAAATTTCTGTTCTCGGTCGGTGTTTGTGTTTCTGTCTTTGTGTGTGTCCATGGTACCCGCTACACAGGGTATATTTACCCTACTGTGGGGCTATGAGTGTGAAGCGTTATTATACCTCTTTACTTTTATCCTAATCTTAAAAATAAAGAATTAATTTAGTGGAATCTCCACCATTCGCTTATATTATAATGCTTTCTTCTTACACATTCTTAACAACTTTTAAAAAGGTGTTTAATATGGAGTGAAGAAGGTCTGAAAAGCATAATCCCAATTAATGATACATACATCTGACTGTTCGCGTATTTCAATTTCAAGGCTAGAGTGTAAAACTGTAGATCCGATGTTCACTGAATTGAAACGTTGTGGTAAGTTAGTTCCTATTAAAGAAACGAAATATTTGATAGATGAGATTGTTTCTAAAATCTAGGTTCGAAGTTGAAGTACGTAAGGAACCTATTATTCATTCTCGAGTCAAATAAATGGTAAGAAGTATCGATAATAATAACACAAAACAACTTTCAAGTTTTCCCATAATCATAATTATTTGTTTAGCTAGCTAAGTAAATAGTGCTGCCAGTCATTGACTCATTGACGGACGTAATGTTGTTATTGTGGTAGTTTATTTCTATTTTGGCCTCAAAGGGTTTTCGTAGAGGAAGGAAGAGAAATAATTGCTGCGAGGGCAAGGCAAACGGTTCTTCATGTCTCTCATCAGGTTATCTGTGACTTCGTTTTTTTTTAAATTATTTGAATGGAGTAGCAGACGAGCATGCAGGGCCACGTGGTGTTAAGTGCAGTGCTGCAGCCCATGGACATCTACTCACAACCTCAAGCAAGCATAGGTAAGTCTTGTCTGAGGTTGTATGCAGTTGCGCTGCTACTCCGGAGGCTGGTGGTCGCCTCAAGTAAGTGTGGCCGGCAACTGCACCTTTTGACCGAAACACAATAGAATTGCTCATGGCAGAAGTGAGTGCAGCGGTGGTACTTCCCCGGGCGAACCATAATAGTTCTACCACCTACAAAGTGGGTGCAGCGGTGGTATTTCGTTCTACGAAGCTGCTTAAATATCTTCAACCTAAAATCTACAACCGTAGTAGGTTCTTGTAAGATGGGTAGAACTTGTTGGCTTATCCGAAAAAGTCATTCTATCATTGCTATATTAATTTTTATTGTGAAGCTATTCTATTTGTATTTTGTATGTGCAAAGGTATGCTTTTCGACCAAACTTACACATACGGCAACAATTAGCCTTCTGAGTAGCTATGCATCTGCTTGCGATCTAACTTGGTTTTTTTTTGAAGATTTCCATAAACGCGTAAATGCAGAATGCAAGTATGTATGAAGGTACATTAAGAAAATACGGTCTCAATTATAATAAGTCGTATTTATATCGCCACCTATTTATATTATAAGCGCTAAAATCGATGCACACCAATGAGCTTTGGTTATCATATCAATGAGAAAGCGGCTTAATATCGACAACTAGGGTTGCCACTAAAAAAACATTGAAAACCGCTAGTTTTATTTATACGACTTACCTACGATTGTCATGCATGACTGATATGCTGTAAGTATTCGGTTTTAAATAATAATTAATTAAATTTGGCATTTTAAACAGACTGCAATGACATTTTTGGAACTACATATTTAATTTGATCAGATTTATGTCTTAATACTGTATATTTATTTTCTCTACTACATATTATCACACATTACACACTACATAATATTACACACTACGCAATTAACACACTACATAATATCACACAGACATAATATGTAGTAATTAGTTTTCGCATAATCAAATAATTGAAATAATAATTATCTGCGGTTTGAGCGCATACTCAATAAAGTGCGTGTACCCAGGAATGGTATGTTCTAAATAATTTTATATGTGTATTTTACTGAATCAATATTGAAAACACAAACATTTGTAGCAGTGACGAACATACGCGATATCCTTAATTTATTAAGACGTGTTTATATGCGTAATACCTACCGTTACCTACCCATATATACATGTAACTTTGAATTTGCCCCAACAGCTGACGTATTTTACGCTGAACAGTTTAGAAAGTATTGAAGAGTTTTAAGTTTAAATTAACACAACCAAAAAGAGAAAACAACACTATGTGACGTCGCTGTACTGTATCGCTATCTACTTCCCAAGTAATGAGCATCCACTTTCCATAGGCCTAGTCAGCTTAGAATTTATAGAATATATAAAACACACACGCAAATACGGGCCATATGTGGTGAGAGTGATCACCGCCGTGAAATTTGCAATACCAGAGGTATCTCCTATGCCAGCTTTGTTTTCAAGGACTCTTTTAACTTCTTTCTGGAAGAACCCCGTGTCATAACCCAACGCGAATACCTTGGGAATAAAACTTGTGAGTGGCAACCCTAAATTTCAATATTGGACAGGACGTAGTCGTCCTCGTACGAGGGTTGAATATTGTTCGCAATATAGCTGGGTCGGGACAAGTCGTAACCATGGCCTCCAGACTCATTAATATAATATGAAAACTTCTATATCGGCTTATGTAGGTATACGATATTGGTTTTATGATTATATTTATGCCTTTTGGAACCCTATAATAACAGTAGTGATATAACACCCCTCTTTTTGCGTCGGGGGTTAAAAAGCAATGTATTATACAACGCTTAGAACTTAGTTTTTTTTTGTATCGGGGTGAAACCTTCAAAAGGTAAGATTGAGTGTGGATACCGGGTTATGTGCGATTTGTTTCGCATTTAAACTCCCTCGGTGGCCTGCCTCTGCGCTTGGGGAGGGCTCCGGGATCTCCAGAGGAACACACCGGTGTCCTTAGCTAGGGAGTAGCAACGCAACTGCGAAGACATCCTTGCTTGCGTTAGGTTGTGTACATTATCCATTAACTACAGCGACCAAGCTAACGCCACGTGGGCTGTACTCGTCTGCTACTACAAATTCTAGCAACAAAGGGTCATTCGACGGACCAATGCCTCCGCCACACGGCGACGGTGCTCAGACTTTCAAATAGAATATTGAGATGCAAATGCACCGTCGGCTTTGTAATAAGCCTGTTTCTTTTATCGTCTGGCTGCGGGTTTATGACTGCCCGACGACAAATTCGATTCTTTGCGACCAGACAGACTTTTCTACAAAGAATTTGTGTACGTCGCCTGTAATCATTTTAAACAAAGGCGAATTGTTGAGCATTCGAGGGTAGAGTGTAGCCCTATAGCGATTGTGTGTGTGTTGCATATTATTGGCAATAGCAAATTCGCTACTGGCACTGCTCTGGTACACTACCAGAGGTGTTGTAACAAAACTAGGCGAAAATCTACTATAAAATTTGAAACGGATGATCACTTTAGCACCTATACCTTTAGCTAGTACACAATTAAAACTCTGATGACCTAGCTTATAGATCGACCCCAAAAAAGTAACTTACCACTTTTGATGGTTTCCCAATCATTAAATTGTTACGTGTAATATACACGTAAAAATGTGAGAATATTATAAAGAAACTAAAAGCCTGCCCCTCCCTTTAAGGCTTTACCAAGCGATGAATATCGACAGAATGCTACATGATCGCAATGGAGTTAATATTATTGTGATGTACAGTTTGTTTCTTATAAGTACTTTTTTAAATTGTAAATAGCATGAGAAAATAATGCAGCCTCTACACAAACTTAGCAATTCATTTAATCCCGCGACCCACAAAGCGAAGTCAAAAAGTTTGTTGTCCCGCCAAGTGACAAGATAGGTTGAACTCGTTACATCCTTCATCCTTGGAGCGAAGAACGTGCTTGAGTGGCTTTCTTCTTTGGAGTTGTTCCACAAAAATATCTGTGACAACTTGTTTGAGAAAATTTGTTAATCCAGTGGAAATAGGACGCTATTTTTCTGATATTCTCTTGCGGATCACGAATTATGTCATTACCGATCAGATTCAGATACTTACCATACATTTGGCTTATGGAATGGAATGGTATGTAGAATCAAACTAGTTAAGAAAATTACTACATGCATAAAGTGTCCAGTGAGTGTGGCCTATGAAGAAAAGTTTTTTTTATTTGAATGGATTAGGAGACGAGCATGCAGGCCACGTGGTGTTAAGTGATCGCTGGAGCCTATGGATGGACATCTACACACAACCTCAAGCAAACCTAAGTTTTACATGTGGTCATATGCAGTTGCTCTGCTTCTCCGTAGGCTGATCTCCGCCTCATGTAACTGCACCTTTTTCCATGGAAACAATAAAATCGCGTCACGGCAGAAGTGGGTGCAGCGGTGGTACTTCCTCAAACCAAGTTCTGTAACACCTGCAAATATTTAGAGTGACCAGTGATGATCCAAACCGTAAACAAATGAGCGCAGCGTCGGTTGAACGAACTGCACGGCGTATCGTGCGGATGAGATGCCCCTTATCTCGCGACGGGTGAAAGCCGAGATAGCTGATAACGGATGCTGCTACGCGGTAACAAGGATATTGATACACAATACACATAATATATACACAATATGTTTCATACTTGCATATCCTTTACCTTGGACGGAAGAGCTTCTACGAGTGGGTTTTATTTTTGGATAAAACCCGAAAAAGGGGTCGCTACCCTATTACGCTTTCGTAGATTTTTGCTACAAATTGCTACAAAGTGTTTTAGTTTTTAACTTTTTCATCCTTCATACCAACTACGTTAATTTTGACTGAAATCAGAAGGAAACCCACCATGTTTGGTCCGCTTTGTCTATTCTTACAAATATGGAAACCCGAATTGCTTGAATTGCACTTGCTGCTAAAATTAAATAGTTTCTAGTTTCCAAATAGCTTGAATTGTTTAAGCTTTAAGCTCTGCGATAGTAAAATAGATAGTGAATGAGGATATATGTTATAAGTAGGTATGGATTTCAATTAGTTCACAAAATGATCACATCACATTCATTCTTTTCTCAAATTCTATAATGTAATAAGGAGATTTACTCGTATCCGAGATAGCGTTAATAAAGGATGCGGATAATGATAACAATATATTATACATTACAATTGATACATAATATGTATTTGTCTTTATTGACCTACTTGACTATGATTGGTGTGGATTGGTAATTGTCACTTTGCCCTACAGGAGAAACCCGTAGGCAATTTATTATTTGATAAAGATAGGGAATACATATAAACTTCTAGATGAGCCCCGCAGTTTTACCCGCGTAATAGCATGATATTCTATACCCTGAAACCTTCCTCGATAAGTTCCTTCCGGACTAGCCAACACAAAAATATTTTTTCAATTCGAACCATTAGTTCTCGAGAACTAATGATTTGAATTAGTATAAATCACTATAAAATATTATTAGTATAATATATAATATGTATACGAGTAAGTTATTTTATATTGTGAGAGTTGAATAAGTAGTAGGATACCGATAGTAAATAAAAAAGAAGAATTTGTTTAATACGCAAATTTGTTATCCTTCAAGTTTTTCTCTTTTATTTATTCGGCTGAATTGAAAATAGTAATTACTTAGATGTTGGAGTAATATTGTTATATTCAATTATTTTTTTCTCCTTGTCCACAGTGCCGTGGGTAAAACATGTCTGCTCATCAGTTACACAACAAACGCCTTCCCCGGGGAGTATATACCGACAGTGTGAGTATTGAGTACTTTCTTTTTTTATTTCAGATAGGTACTTATTGTACCTGAATAGCTCTTAAGCCTCGTTAAGTAGGCAGGCACATTAAAACTTCATAGAAGTCGCAATTTTAGGCCGTCTTGGTTACCTTGGTTAGATTAAAATACATGTTTTCAGTTTTTAGAATACAATAGAAAAATATTTATTTCGTCTTTAATCCACATAACGCATACAATTAAAAATATAAAATAGTGTTTAAACATAAAAATATAGCTAAGTAATCTAGATTTGAATGCAATATGAAAAGCCATATTTTATTTTAGCACTGTTATTCCATTTGACGACCCGAATGGCTCAGTGTTCGTGTGCCAGGGAGCTGTCTAAATGAAGAATTTAGAAGTCTTTTCTTGGTCTGGGTTTATCTTTACTTGTCTCTGAGGGTTGTAGGTATTCAACCGTGTGGCTGTGAGTGTGAAGTGTTATTAAATTTAAAAAAATATTCTCAACTGCTAATATGATATGATTACGCGGGTATTTTAATTACTAGCCTGATCATAATTAAATGTGCAAATCTTATTAGGTATTTATAACACAAATTTCATAGAACGTGCGATGCTATTATTAAAAGATAAAAGAATGTGATTAAGATAAGATAAGATTCTGACTAAATATCGATCAATGTAATTCGCATTATTGCGTACTTAAAATGTATATATTATAATAATAATAAATAAGAAAATCTTTTTACCCCAATAAAACACGCTTATGTAGCGTAATTGGCTTTTGTAAGTAGCTCGCTTTAAATTTCGTTTGTTTGGGAGTTTTAAGTTAGTTAGTACCTAACAAAATATAAGACATTAATTAGTTAACGAGTTATGGCAATTTTATGCGTAGATAGTGACGTGATTTCATTGAAATGTATAAGGCTCTTGTCACAATTATTCAATGACCTCTATACTTTTCCCGCCGTTTTAGCTGCCATGTGTCATTGTTGCAAAACATCTACTTACTTATAAGGCAATTTTATGTGTAGCTAGGTGACGCGATATCATTAAAATGTGTAAGGCTCTCTTGTCACAATGATTCATTGACCTCTATGTTATTCTATTCCCGCCCTTAGCTTCCATGTGTCATCGTTGCAAGTATGGAGGCTTCGCGTGCTACGGCAAAGTAAATTTCATTGCATTTCAGTAATGGTTTATAAAACACTGTCGATCCCATAAATTAACTTTGAACTAAAATATCGTAAAATATCGAGTGTAACTTTGAAAGGATTGTCAGTAGAAAATACATTAGGTACTAAGGTTAATCGCAGCCCTGAGCTTACTCTGTATAAGAATTAAAAGTAGTGAGTACCAAAGAGAAAAGAAGCAGATATAGGTAGTTTTGCTGGGCAATATGACAAACTTATTGATCAATCAATCAGTGGACTAGACATAATTCATCGTGGAGCTTTTAGATAAGTCCGCAATAAATCGTATAGTAATAATGTTTTACGTCATTTTGATGAACGAGTATTTGTAATAAGTAGACGGCCGTTTATTAATAATTGAAACAATACCGTCCAGGTGAATGAAATCAGTCGTTCTGTTTTTACGGTATTACGCTCACTCCACCGTTTAAAGAATTTCTTACCAATTAAAACCAAAATATACTTGATACAAACGCTGGTTCTTCCAATTATTGATTATGCTGATGTGTGTTACTCTGACCTGAATGAGGACCTTCTTAATAAGCTACAACGTCTTGTTAATTATTGTATACGCTTCATATTCTGTCTACGAAAATTCGATCACATATCTATTCATCGTCGCCGCCTCCAATGGCTTCCTATTCGTCAACGTAGACAGTTTCGCTTATTATCCACTCTGTTTACGGTGCTTTTCGATCCGCTTTCTCCGGGGTACTTGAAATGCAAATTTCAGTACCTTCGCGACTCTCACGAGCGTCAGCTTCGTTCTTCCGACTCATTGGCATTGTCTTTTCCTATTCACCATTCTGGATTCATATCCAATTCTTTCACGGTCCAAGCGACTCGCCTCTGGAATGCTCTCCCGGAACACCTCAGGAAATTATACTCAAAGCCTTCGTTCAAAAAGGGCGTTTATGCACATTTCTTGGAGCTTTGCTCATAACTTGGAAGATGATTATTTATAATTTAATTTGTTATTTTTTATGTTATTATTATTATTATGTTCTCCGTTTTGAATTATTATTCTTATCTCATTATATCTGTCGTATGTATGAATATATATATATATATATATATATATATGTTTCTATTTATCCTATCTTATATCTCTTCTATTTACTTCTTTCACAATCACTTTCTTTATTCTTGTGGCCGCCTTTATATTTTTCTGCACTTCCTGAAGGTTAGCTGGTAGAAAATGCCATTTGGCATTAAGCTCGCCTATTGTTCAAATTTTGTAATTTGGTCAATAAAGAATAAATAAATAAAAATAAATAAATAAACAATAAATCGTTTATAAAATTAAAAATATCATAAATAAATGTTACAAAAAATGGTAAATAGGATGGAGGACAGGTCGCCAGGTATCTGAATATCGATTTTGAAGATTTGCAAAATTTAAAAATTATAGGATTTAGTTGGATTTAACAGATTTTTTAACAAAAAAATCTTGCTAAACGCAATCTTTTATTCAACCTTTTTTGTGTCACACTTCTGGGCACAGGTCTCTAACAAGAGGGATTTAGGACATCCTGGTGCGGATTGGTAAACATCATACCTTCGAGAGAAGTTATTAGTTCTCTCTCTCTCAGGCATGCACGGCGATGGAAAACATCGTAATCTATTAAATATCACAATATTTTCGATCACCGTGGAGCAACGATGAAATGAGCACATTACAAATTTCTTTTCGTCAGAGGTGCGGCGATTTGAACCCGGCATATCCCGCGTCGCCGCGTCGGTCGGAGATCGCGGTCCTTACCACTCGGCCATCGCTGCTCATGAATGAATGTCGTTTTTAAATTTTTTCGTTAAACGTTAAAATATTAAAAATTACCACAGTTGCAAATTCAAAGTTCGTTATTTTCGTAAGGTAAAATATTTAAAAAAAACTACTAAAAAAGTAGGTTTATTGGTCAATACAAACATTATTTTACTGATTTACCGATTTTATTTATAGTTCCTCTTGTCTTGTTTTCCATTATTCTGAAATAAATTTGAAACAATTTACAATGTCGGTCGCGTAACTGGCTAACCGACACACCTAGACATTATTCTACTCGTACTTTATAAAAAGCTGGACACGTCACGAATTCTCACGTCATCCAGGCAAGGTTAGTTCTGACGGGAAATTGGACATATGGTTGAAGTTAGCGCCGTAATTGCCGTGTTGATACTCGTGTTTAATTGAGGCACAGCTTTGTAGCAATGTCAATGCATTTTCCCTGTTTCACTAGATTTCCTATTTCTATTTACTGCATTTACGTCTCGGCAAAAGGAGCACAGGCCACCCTCCAACCAGGCGGACTGACGACCTGAAGAAGATAGCGGGAAACCGCTGGATTCAGAGGGCTCAGGACCGGACGGAGTGGCGAACATTAGGGGAGGCCTATGTCCAGCAGTGGACTTTAAAAGGCTGATAGATAGATAGAGATAGACTTACTGCATCACAACTGTAAGTTGCATGTTGTGAATTTCATTGATGTCTTACTTGAAAACTTCCTGCAAGTTTAGATTTTGTCACCACTGTGGAAAGTGCTGCAAATTCTAAAAATTCAAACCTTGTGTAGAGTTTTGAATTTGCATCTCTATTGTACTGAAATACAGACTGTGATTCAAATTTCTCGGAGTTCCTATTTCTTAGAGACTCTGGGAATTCTTTCTTAGGGAATGTTCGGTAGGAGAATAAGTATGGAACTGGGGGCTAAGTTTGACGTTTTATATAAGGACCTCAGTTCTTCAAAAAATGGCCACGACAGACTTCTATGTGATCAGCCTAGCTAATATAATACTAATATAACTTAATAAATAATTAAATATAATAATGCCTAATAGCAAGAGACTATTTTGTGAGTCATAATATTCTCAAAGTAATTCTACATTATCACTCATGAGAACTCCCCAACACAAGGTAGTTTTTTCTGTTAATGGGTCTTAGGTAGACGAAGATTTAGGTCATGTGGTCGTTGTATCCCATGGATATCTGTCAAGTACAAGCCGCCGCCGGTGGCTGATGGTAGCCTCATGCAAGTTCTGTCAGTAACGGCACCTGTCCTCTGAAACTCACTAGAATTACTTCACGGCAGAAATGGGCGCAGTATTGGTACAACCGCGATCGAACCATTAAAGTTCAACCACTAATTATTATAGTTCACTTTGAAAACCACTGCTCTCTGTCTCTGATGAATACATGTCAGCCATAAGCCATGCGCGGGTGGACTGCTTTTACGCGAGCAGGCGCAAGAGGTGCGCATCCCTGGTGCGCAAGACGCGGGCCAGCCGCAACAGCATCCTCGCCATGATTGCGGATCGACTTGACTGCCCGTACCTGATCAAGTGATCACTGTTGCGCCATATCCAGTGGAATGGTGAACAGCTGATTCAGTTGCAAGCATTCAATAGTACTTAAATTAATAAAATTATATAATTGTACCGAATTAAAAAATATACAGTTAGGGATACCTACTATGGGCCTGCTTATGTTTTAAATTGATGTAAGTTATTGTCTGAAATAAATTTAAATAAATAAATTAATTAATGTTTCAGATTCGATAACTACTCAGCGAACGTGATGGTGGACGGCAAGCCTATCAACCTGGGCCTATGGGATACGGCGGGGCAGGAGGACTACGACAGGCTGCGACCACTCTCATACCCACAGACCGACGTCTTCCTCATATGCTTCTCGCTGGTCAACCCTGCCTCCTTCGAGAACGTTAGGGCTAAGGTGAGGGGATAAATACTGTTTTTTGTGGCGAAGAAGCAACAGTTGGTGCCAAGGGCTTCCTAAATCACGCTATCAAATTTTTCTAAAGATCATAAATATATAGAAGCTCCGAAATGAAACCATTGGAGCACGGCCCTCCTCCGGCATTACGGGAGATTTCCTCTTGCCAAATTTTAATTATTTGACATAGGTATGGCGCAATTGTCACCACAACAGTGTGCTGTGGGGTTTGGTGGGATTCGATTATACGATGAATTAATAAGAGGTCTGAGTGTTGGTAGTGTTGGGTGGGTGTGGCCTTGTCTATGTCTGTATCCATGGCAATCACAACACAGAATTTCGTACTGTCCATGAGTGCGAACTGTGAAGGGTTATTACCACCGAACATTATTAACAGAAGTTAGAATGGAAATGTGGGCGGGGCAGACGTCGCCAAGGAATTTTGAGCAAACGCTCAAAATTCCAAAATCTCTACAGAAACACGCGATCGTGCTACAATATGCGTGCTTGGGTGTGATTCGTTCATATGAAATCGCGTGATTGTGCGGCGCTAAGATTGACTAGATTTGAAATTGCAAATATGTGCGTAAGCTTCGTATTTATTTAAGTACAGATGTAATGGAGGTGAAAAGCGGGGCTTAATCGGCGACACCAGTCTTCATACAAACGGCGTATTATTGCCGTTCTACCTTTCTTAATAATGTTCTGTGGTTATTACTGCTTAAGCATATTTCGCAAGATAAGATATGATGCCAAACGCAGAATAGAAGATTGCAATGTGCGCCTGTGGTAACGACACCTGTGGCTAGTGGTGAATGGTACGTGTAGCCGCCGTCACGATTATTATAAATTGCAAATGTTATGAAAGGCCTCAAGGGCTTCCAAACCGCTGCTGCCATACAGGTCCTGTCTAAGTCTGTCCTAAATTATCATCTAAAAGAACTAGCTAGATATATCTATTTAGCATCTTCAGCAGTCCCTGATATTGCATCAACATGGTGCATCAACGAATAAATACACCAGAATATTTTACTGTTTCATTATTACTTCTTCTATCGAGACTTGCTCTGATTTGTTCATGACACATCGTAATCAAAATGTTGTTTTTAATAAGAGCTACAATAAAAGAAATACTTAGTATTTTTTTAATGTTTCAGTGGTACCCAGAAGTGCGGCATCACTGTCCATCAACGCCCATTATCCTCGTCGGCACCAAGATCGATCTTCGCGAGGACAAGGACACGATCGAGAAGCTCAAGGACAAGAAGCTTGCCCCCATCATGTACACACAGGTAATTCATCATCATTATCCTATTATTTAATGGCTTTTCTCTTCAATAAATCAAATTGCCATCATTCATTGGACATATTTCTTTTTGATGGGAAATATAGAATGCGGTGGGTTATATCGGCGTGGCAACTTTACTTCTG
This sequence comes from Pyrgus malvae, assembly GCA_911387765.1. Lineage (NCBI taxonomy): Eukaryota > Metazoa > Arthropoda > Insecta > Lepidoptera > Hesperiidae > Pyrgus > Pyrgus malvae. Next base: position 24,021,065 of record OU426948.1, read on the forward strand.
ATATCTCCTTTATCTCCTTTCACAAACTACTATTGTGAGTCTTCATTTTGCAAAATAATTTAGAATTTTTTTACCTCCTATGTAAACAAATAAATATTTTTATACCTGTGTGAGAGTATGTGTGTGAGAGCTCGTGTGTGATGGCTTGTTTGTAAGAGCACATCTGGGAGATCTCGTGTGTAAGAGCACGTGTGTGCGATATATACGCACATATTTATATGCATTAAAATATAAAAAAATATTGAATGAAAACAAAATAACAAAAATTTTCATATTTCACATTTCCATATTTCAAAGAGTTTTCAAAAAAGGATCTTTTTTTCTATTTTTTCATTATAATTTACAATTTTCTAAGTTAAATGCATATTTTTATTTCATGTTAAAATAAAATTTTATGTTAACATAAATTAAATAAAATTTTATTAATCTAATACCTTTAAACGAGCAATTCTTGATATACAATAATATATTACAATATAAATATATTTTTTGAATCTCGGAAACGACTCCAAAGATTTTGATGAAATTTAGTACACTGGTTGCGGGGATGATAAATCGATCCACAAATTTTTATTGATAGAATTTGTCGTTTTTTTTAATGTTTATGCAGTTAAATATAAAATTACTCTTACCGACATCTATTGGTAAATATTAATAATATTGTGGCGTAGAAAGCCGTCAAATGGTCAACATTTGACAATCCACCTTTCGAACAAATGACAATTTCGATAATAGGCATGATGACACTATTAAAGAATCAGAGAATAAATGGTTTTACAGAAAAATATATGCTAAAAAAGTTCTAAAATATGATCCTGTTTTAATATAAACATTAAGATTAATATGATTTTCAATAAAATAAAAGTATTAAATACAGCAATCGGCCATGTTATCTGAAACGCCAATCAAAAGGAATGACGTCACGTCTCAGTAAATATCATCGTATTGCTTGAAGTTTGACGAGCAAGCCGACGCCATGACACCTACGAGCGTTTTCGCGCTTAATTCAAATTACATAGCAGAAAATACATTAATTTACGTTAAAAGTTGAGTTTATTGCTGAAATAAACTTTTTTTCGAAACTAGGAGACGTGTACCTACAATAACGAAAGGTATTTAATTAAAAATCTGTCATCATGCCCATTATGAAAGACCTCTATAAAAATTTCGTCAAAGGAATTAAAGCTTTCTTGGTCGAATGGTTACGAAAGCCGACTACGGAGCTAGAGACCCAGGTTCAAATCTCAAGTAGGCAAATTGCGTTTTTACTTTTTTGTGACAATTTTTTTTAAAATTAAGAGCTAGGTATTTCAAAAGGATTTGTAAAGTAACATTAAGTCAATGAATGCTTTGCTTAAAAATAAACCAAGTAAATAAATTGTTTTTATCCGAGCAACGCTCGGGCGTCCAGGTACTTTATGTTAAAATAAAATGTATGCACATTTCCCATTGTGTCTCAATCCAGGGTCTGGGCATGGCGAAGGAGATCAAGGCTGTCAAGTATCTAGAATGCTCGGCGCTGACACAAAAAGGCCTCAAGGCGGTGTTCGACGAGGCCATCCGCGCCGTGCTCATCCCGCTGCAGCCGCACAAGCCGCAGCGCAGGTGCAAGCTGCTGTAAGGGCGGTGTACGCGGTCTGGTGAGTGTGTTCTGTGTTTTTTTTTAATAATGAACCGAACAAAAAGGCAGACAGGCCACGTGGTGTTAGCGATCACCGTCATATGCCTATGGACACGGGCAACCCCAGGGAAGCCACCCGAGCATTGCCGGCTTTGGAGGAGAGCTTTTTTTACAACTTTCTTGAAGAACCCCATGTCATAGTCCACTGGGAATGCCTCAGCTGGAAGGTTGCCTCATAACTTACACGTCCGTGGTAAAAAGGAGCGTGCATAGCGGACTGTGGAGGACCGCCACGAGTCCAGATGGTGTCGGTGGAACTTTAACCTTCGTCTAGTGGTGTAATTATGAAATGGTGATGTAGGCATCATTTTGAACAGTTCCTCGGAGCACTCACCATAGTAAAGTCTGCGTGTGTCTGCTGCACTGTACAGCAGGGCTTTGTAGCGCTACCAAATTCACACTATAAGTACCAACCCGTGAGCCTTATAGGGGCCCACGCGTGTAACGCAGTGATTACCATGTCAGACAGGCGATCGGCAACCCCGTATTCCTCCCCGGCGAGGCAGAAATTTTAAGGTTCTTTGCACAGAACATATTAAAAGAGGTTAGAATGGAAATTTAGGCGGGGCTGACGCGCCAAGGATATGAGCAAACGCTCGTATCTCTACAGAAACACGCGATCGTGCTGCGATATGCGTGCGTGCATGGGTGTGATTCATTCATTTGAAATCGCGTGATTGTGCGGCGGCGCTAAGATTGGCTAGATTTGAAATTGCAAATATGTGCGTAAGCTTTATACTTATTTAACCTTTGACCGGCACATGTCATCCACAGATAACATCATAAAAATTACCGTCTACGACACATGTCATCTAGGGACGACATCTCGACCTCGCGCTGTTTTCGGCTCTATAGTTTTAAAAATAAGTTTCTATTTAGTCTGGCGTATTTTTAAATTCATAGAGGAATAAATTCTCCGTTCATTCGGTCATTTAATATCTGTAGGTTGGTAGTGAAATAAAAAGAAATCTCTGTTGCAAAATCGACACTCCTTCAGTCGTCAAATTTGCTTGGTAATACTCAGTGACAGTTTGTGCTAGTGCCGGTTTTTTCCTGATTTATGTGGATTTTTCTACTAAAAACGTAAGTAAAGTGTTATAATTATTTCATTTATAGTGTTTTTAGTAATAACAAATATCCAGAAGTTTGATGCGCGTCATAATTTTTGGTAAAATAGGTTTTCAAAATGAAGTGGAATTGCGCGGCGCCACAACAATGGCGCTGTTTTGGTTTTAGCTCAATTATTACACAATTTAGTGGTTAAAAACCATTACTGTCATACATATGTAGAAAGGTTATTTTATAAGGAATCCGTTTCTGTATCTTTTGCTATATTTTATCATTGTTATACAAATGAATCAATATCAATTCTGTGTGTGAATTTTGCGCATTGAAGTTATATTTTTTTCTGCTATTATTACGTTACAAAACCATGACAATCACTAATAGTATAAAGATAATTTATCAGGGAATCTATATTTTATTTATATTATTCGATTAGTAATTAGTTTTCTTTATAATTTGAATATAAAATCAAACGAATACAGACTTTACCGTGCATCCGTCGACGCCTTATGGAGTACGCAATAAGGTTAATTTTACAATAAGTAATGCGTACTGACAAACTCTGTTGCTTGCGTGTTTGCTTGCGTGATTTGAAAAGTAATGAAAAAAAAATTTCATTACTTTTCTTGGCATTTTTACGTCTATTTGTGTATGAAAAGTGTCAATGAAAATTATATTGCAGGAAAGGCAATTTCTTATTCTTTATGAGTGTGCCCCCTGATTTTAATTAGATTAATTATAAAATTCGTTAAATGAATTTTAACGTGACCTCGAATTTTTTTCCTATTTTTTCCGACTTTTCGTTTTTCATCTTCTACGAAGTATGTTTTTCATTCAATGAACCTGAAAAAAATATACAACGTTTCGAGATACTTTACCTAAAGAATAAAGGAATAACTAGATGAATACGACTAATACTATCATTGCAATTAAATTTTCAATACACCGTCATGTGCAATTTATAACGGCGCGCGAAAAAAACATTACGTAACTTCAACCTCAAATTTGTTAATTTTTTTGTATGAACACATACTTGTATTATACTTTATTAGAAAGGTCTTTTCATGTAGATTCTGAATATATAAATAATGTGCCACATTTTTTCTTTGATTATATGTTACATTCGTTTTATACCAAGCGGAACAACAATCTAAACATGCGGACTCTTTGTTTGGCTTTGAACGATGATTATAAAAACAAAACACACTGTAGAAGTACTAAATAGCTATAAGGTGTAAGCTTGTTTCATTCCCTTCCGAGAAATGTAACTGGAGTCGTTGTAAGTGTAAACATCTGGTCGCACGAACATAAATAACACTCGTAGTGCGTATCGCGGCAAAAAATCTCTAGACCCCGTGTCGACAGCGTGTTTTGGCGCGAAAGCGGCCGTGTCGCGGAAAGGTTAAGGAGGTTAAAGGTGGGGTTGGATCGGCGACACCAGTTTTCATACGAATGGCGCATTATTGCCGTTCTACCTCTTTTAATATGTTCTGTGGTTCTTTGTTTAGGTGTTTTTTTTTTCTGTGTGGATTCCACCCATGACACGTAATTCTAGTGTGTTGCTATGAGTGAATTGATTGGTTATTTTTTGTTACAGGAAGCGCAGGAACAAGTAGAAGCCAGTGTAAACAGCAGAGCTATAAAAAATAGAGCGCACCAAAAGATCCGTCTCCATGATACCGCACGATAGTGCTAACTGATAAATGGACTGCAATATGCATAAAATTAAATAGATGATAATTCTTACCGTTTACGCATCATTACTTGTAACGTGGCTCGGTGTGAGTGAAGTCCGCTTTTTATATATAATCTGTGGTTGACAGGTCACTGACAGTTATCAAGTGACAACTGTTACTCGTTATCTATGGATTTCGTTTTAGTGCTGGCTGTATGTCAACGTCTTTATAAGTAAAAATTGTCTGTGGATTCAATTAATTTTACTTTGGGTGCTTTTCATGATGCGGTCTTGCTTCTGTACGATATTAATACATTCCTACTTTTACTACTGAAAAACTGTTTAACCTGTAATGACATACGTTTCCCTTCTTAAATATAGCAAACCCATCTTTTCTTTGGCCGTGATTCAATGGAATTGTTGAAATTTCGTTTTAGACAGAGATTATTATATTTTTCGATTTTATTGTTTTTATAATTTGTTCCCATTTGTTATATTTCATGATAAGTGTCGATAAGTACATGCGCAGTATTCGCTAATCAAATGATTAATCATTGTGTAATGTTCGTGTGTAAATGTATATTTTAATCATAATATGTATAATATAACGTGTTTTATGTCATTTAAATTTACCAAGAAAAATCATGATTGTAACGAAATGTATAGTGTGAAAGCTAAATGTGTTGAGCCTATGTTATAATGACATATCCAGTGCTAAAAATCTATTTGCTAGTTACATTTTTTAATAAATGTGTCCCATCATTTAAAATGTATCAATCAAAATGCTGGAGAGAAATAAAAAAAATCATTTTAGTCATTGGACTAAACTCGAATGTCCTATTTTTTTTAAGTAAACAAATAACACTTACAGTATTTACAATCCATAAACTTAATATGCACTTTGTACTTTAAAAAAAAGTACATTTCATAAAAGAAAATTATCAGATTTTCATCCTCTATTTAACTGCTGCCTATATCGTTTCCGACTATCAATGTATAAGCACAAAAAATAATAAAAAACAAGTTGACGCACAAAAATTTATTTTGTTTCTATGAGCATTTATATCAACTGTTTTTCAATCATCCCAGTCATCTTAGGAAAATATTAGAATTACAAAACAAAATTTAGCTGTCACACTATAGGTATAACATTTTTTACCTTACATTGTAGGCTGTTTACGGAAAGGTAGCAAGTTGAAATTTTTCACGCATGTGCATTGTCTTGTTGGGACAGACAGACAACCAGCATGGTGGAGTAAGCTTCAGCCCTCCCCGATAATGGTGAGAGACCTGTCCCCAACAGTGAGACAAAATAAGAGTTAAAGCCTACTCGCAAATTTGGTCTGTAAGGAGGTCTTTCAGTAATCAATATATAAATAAATTTAAAATCAAAACAGCTTACAAGTTGTTTTTAGTGAAAATCGTGTGAATGGCCAAAAACATTGGCCGAATTGTTTTCGACGTTTCGAGCGATACATTATGTTCCATAATGTAGTAGTACCCTGGCATCACCTCTTTCTCCAGGCAATTTAATGTATCAATGCTGGAGATACTGAGAGACTTCATTTTACCGTTGGAAGATCCAATATGATGTGTTTTGATCCTTTCTAATGCCCGCCACACACGTAACGAGAAATCGTTGCGATTTATCTGTACAGATCTGTATGCTGTTTATCTGTTACGTTTGGATGGCTCTAATCAATAATATGTATACTCCTCGACCTTTATCTTTAAGCACATAATTAGGCCCAACAACGCAAGTGCGTCATGACCATGGATGACATTTGTGTATTGACGCAGATATCGGTGGCGTTTGGTCTACAATCGCTACGATTTCTCGTTACGTGTGTGGCGGGCATAACGCGGATAAAACCACAGAGCACATAATGTACAATGTGTCGAAAGAAGGTTGAAAAAAATACCCTACTAAGCATTGCTCATTTCGTTACTAAAGATTATCTAAAAAAGGATCTATAAACACCAACATAGGTAAGTTGTCACTACTGGACTTTTTATGACTCATTCAGTTCAGACTGGGCCATTGTTTCTAGAGCCATTAGATACATATCGATGTAACTAGCTAAGCGATTGTATGTAACTATATTGTTATGGCTATAAGTAAGATTATATTGTTTTTTTTTTAGGTTCAATCAGTTTTGTAAGATTTTTATCAACTTTTGAATTGTTTTAGCTTCGAAATAAATATGTAGGAATTAATCTAATATATCCTACGCCCGTATATGCTACATTTTTAATTGTATTGATTTTACTGTATTAATATTATTAGATAGCTGTTTGAATCGTTTACTGAAAACTGCCGCGCTGACATTACGCACACAAATGCATTTGCACACACTTATTAGCTTGGTACGTATGTATGTATCTTTGTAAAGGAAACCTTGAATGTGCTTTTGTTTTAAAAAACAACTAAAAACACGCTTTTGTGAAAAAAATATGAATTGAAAAGTAATAAATAAATTCAAAATTAAAAAGTAAAAAAGCGTGGGGTGCATTTTGAGATAATATCATGAGAAGATACAAATAAAGAACGAGAAAACCATGCACCCGACGCCTTTTTATTTTTAGTTTTCTATTAGAACTTACTTTTTAGTTAGTTTTTCCACAAAAGCTTGTTTTTTAGTTTTTCAATTATTGTTTCGATGGCCAGTGACGTCACTGCACGTTTGTTATGAAATATGTGTTTCAAAGACAATACACATTATGTAAGTGTGTACGATGACAGGTTTCAGTAATCGACAAAAGCTTATGTATTGTCTCTGGTTAGCTCGTTTTAAATTGTTTCGGGTTCTGTGACATACCGCACAATTATAAGGAATAATGTTATAATCCGACCGAATCGCAATGGACGACGGCGTCCAGGCCAGCTTACTTCGCGGCTTTCTACAAATTACGTCACACGACGACCTGCGTGGCGCAATGGTTACCATGCCGAACTGCCAATCGAAGAGTCTCGAGTTCGATTCCCGGCGAAACAGAAATTTGAAAGATGAGTTTAAATTTCTGTTCTCGGTCTAGGTGTTTGTGTTTCTGTCTTTGTGTGTGTCCATGGTACCCACGACACAGGGTACATCTACCCTACTGTGGGGCTATGAGTGTGAAGCGTTATTCACGTTAATGGGAGACAAGGATTCGATAACATGTCTCCCATTAACATGACAAGAGGTGGGGGTTCAGAATTTTATGAAGTCCTATACCTAACTGAATATTGAAGGTCCAGTAGGTATTAAAAGTATTGTCATTTTTTCAAGTATTTGTTTTGGTGATGATTATATTGGAAAATAATTTCATCAGGAATGCAACTAATTTTAGAACTGAGAGCTTAATCTGTACGCATCCGTCCGTAAGTTCTAATATTTACGTAATACATTACTAGCTGAACCCGCGAACTCTAAATGTTTGGGGTGGGCCACCCTTATCACTTAGGGGGATAAAAAATAGATAGCCGATTCTCAGACCTACTGAAAATGCATATAGGTCAAGCCGTTTCGGAGGAGTATGGTAACTAACATTGTGACACGAGAATTTTATATATAAGATTTCATGAATTTATAAGATTTGCAGTCAATGATGACATTATCCTACTGAATGAATAATACTGCCAAAATTTCTTTTGAATTGTTCGAAACTTTGGATTTGGTTTCGGACGCGGGTGTGCAGAGTAGGCGCTCGGCTGTTAATTAAATAATTTCTAGATATAAAGTAGGAAAATGGGTGATCTCACACTAGTGGAAGGGGGGGGGGGGCTTACACAATGTGACGTGCAGTGACAAGGGCGGGGAGTGGTCAAGAAATAGCGATTTTCGTGTGACTTAATTTATGGAAAGCCATCTTTTCAAGGCCTGGCCTTTTCGTATCGGTCGCGTTACGCGTTGCGTTACGTTACGTAACTTGTGTTTGGGAGGCATTTTTCGCTGAAAATGTGATATGGGTTTAGGCTTTAATTGACTGTTGTCACGGCCTCGTATTTTTTTAATTATACCAGTAGTAGCTTGTTTCCACCAAGACTCGTTCATTCAATTATCGGTCTTATTGCTCTAAAATTAAGAGTCGTAGTCATTGTGGAATGAATCTACAATCGCCTAACGTTTTTCGATCGGAGAGGTGAAATGCCAATTTTTATTGCTTTTGTATGAGAATGGTAGATAGTAGGTAAGTTAATTACTGTCTAAATCCAATCCTTCATTGATAAGTAGTAACCGTAAGATCGCGAGTAAGGTTTGTGCAATTGTTATTGCTTATTTGACATATTTTTTTTTATATGCTCCAACACGATGCCATAAGTGTTTCAGAACATTCAAAAAATTGTTTTTCTCTCTCCTCTTTCTTTTACAAAATCGAAGCATCAACAATTGCACAAAATAGGTACATTGTAAGATTTTAATGTATGTATTGTTCAGATGCAAATATTTAGAAGAATCAGCATGTAAATAACGATAATTTAGTATTGATTAAAAAATTATATAAGCGATCTCACCATTTAGTTGGTGTTGCATTTTTATAACTGTGTACTATGATTTTAGGGGGCTTAAAAAACATTTTAATATTAATGTGTTAGTTAAAATGTATTTGCTGTTGGTGGTAAAAGAAATGTTATTTTTAAACGAATTTTTGTTTGGCTCCTACAGTTGGCACTTTAAATGAGTTGATCAGGCCAACGCTAAAATAAAAAAAAATGATTATTTCGTAGTTAGTCGGCGTTTCTGATTTTATTGTATTCTAAATTAATGGCACGTATTCACTGGGAAATAACGAAATTTTACGAAATTTTAAGAATATTGTCTCCTAGTGAATACTCATCTTTAAGTATAATTTTTCTGTGAAGTTAGTACATCTTTTTAGTCGAAATTTATTTACTGTGTCTTTGTAAACGGATACGTCATATTGGTGTTAGTTTTTATTGTTATTCATTGTTACTAATACGAATTGTATCCCACTTATAAATCTTCTGGCTTTCATTAAATAATATTTTGTATAACTTGTATAACATTATTTTTATACAGATGAAATTGTATGTTGTACGAATGCATTGTGTGTCGTATGTAATTCAATTAATAAGTACGCTGTCGAGTAATTCTTCCAAATATTGTAAAGCCTCTGAATAATTCAAAATATATTTATATTAACTGTTCAAATGTTTGTTTCATTTCTAAATATGATATCGGGGTAACAATATTAATTATAGGCTGATTTATCAAAAGGTTATGTGGGGTGGTTCACACAAATGCATTTTTGTTGCAACGGACGGCGACGTCACGCTTAATGCACGTATGTTGTATAATGTGTGCTTCACCAACAATACACACTCGCAAATATAAAATGTGTTGTGTGTGCCAGCTGTCACAATTAGCCTGATTTTGGCTTTAGATTAATGAATTTCTTAATTAAAGCACATAATTACTTTTATGCCACATTTTTTTTTCTTCTTATTATCTTTTTATATCCTTCAGAAAGAATATTCCAAATAGCTGTCTGCGTAGCACATAGTTATAGTTCGACGCTTAAATTTTTTTTAATTTTTTTCAACCTCTTTTTATGTCCCACTGCTGGGCACAGGTCTCCTCACAAGTGAGAGGGATTTAGGCCATAGTCCACCACGCTGGCCAAGTGCGGATTGGTGGACGTCATGCTTTCGAGAAATTATGAATTTCTCTCAGGCATGCACGGCGATGGAGAACATCGTAATCAATGAAATATCACGATATTTTCCATCACCGTGGAGCAGCGATAAATTCACACATTACAATTTAAATTAACTATTACTATTACTTAATTAAATAAAGTGGAATACATAAAGGCGTAAAATGTATGTAAATCTTTCTCATTTAATTAAATATCTTTTGAATTGATTTCGCTTTAGTGATGAGCAGTAGCGGATCTAGGTTTTCGGTTTTAGCTTGACGTGATCCAGCAGTACGTTTACCAACTTGAAACATTGTTGGCAACAGTGCGGGACTTTTGCGCTATCAGAATGTACTTTGAACACATCCTGGTGGCGAGTGGGTTTAAAAACGTCACGATACGATAGATATAGAGTCACGATACGCATATTTTAGTTTTCTCAAGGGTGAACTCCAATGGTTATGGAAGGGCTTGAGCCCCTGGATTCGCTAGTGGTAATGGGAAAGCTCTGTGCTCTCTTGTCTGTCGTTAACCTTGTCACAAGCTAGATATTTTTTTAAATATCCATTTTTCAGGCCTTAGCAACGACTGCAATGGGTAATATCAACGAGGTTAAACCAAAAATATCGAGTTTATCTCTATAAATGTATAAGCCACGCGTCTAGTGATTTTAAAAGTCGGGTATCAATGAAATAAGTATTTAAAATATTGATAAGATGATAAGTTACTTAATCTTCAGTTGCACATAATATGACACATTATTTTGTATCTCGTGGTAACATCATATAGGGCTGCCATCCGGCCAGCCGGGTTATACCCGGACACCTTTCAAAACCCCTGCCGAACGGCCTCCGGACGCCCTTCAAACTAGGACAAATCCGGGGAAATCCGGACGGATGGCAGCCCTCTAACATCATTATAATCTAGAACGCTAATTCACTGGGTTTACGGATCCGTGTTTTGGACTGTTGCCTGTTGTCTTTCATTAAAAAAACCTTAAAAACATACTTACTTAATTGAAATACATAGTTCCTAATTTAAAAAAAATGTGGATCTTGCTGGGTAGTCCGAAGCGGAAAGACCACACACTTGTAGTCCCACACCTGTGTCGTGGGTGACCCATGACACCATACCAAATCCACAAGAAACATATACTCATCATTTTTTGCTTTGCCAGGAATCGTACCCGGGACCCTTGTTTAGCAGTCTGGTACGATAACCATTGCGCCACACGTGTCGTTCATAATAAAACCGCATTTGTAGGGTATTGCTCTTGTATAAAAACCTTAAATTTCATTGAATTAATTATTTTCCCCGTCTAGAAAAGCGTCCTTTTAAGCAGAATTCTAATAAGGCCCACCCAAAGGTCAATACGTACTGGGAGATATTTTCACAGAACAAAGAATGATTACGGCGTATGGCGCTGGATGGATCGAATTAAATCGTTGATCGTCAGTCGTTAGTGTAGCGCTGCCAGTGAGCAGTCCACTGCGCCTGCGACGCGTAAAGTGATAAAAAATAAACGCCATTTTTTTATATAACCCGCGAATTTTTTTTTCTTCAACATGGCGAAAGTGTTGCTAAGTCGGGAGTTACCAGACATAGAGGTCAGTAAATTGCAACATTAGTAAACATCACGTTTCTTTGTTGATATAAAACGGGTTTTGCTCATATCGTAAAGAAAGGGTTAACTCACAAGGCCGTTTGTCAAATGCATATGAGCTATTGAGTATGGACATGAAATAATATTTAAATACATAAAATTAATTAAAATTTGTGACCACAACACCAGATAGGTAAATATTTACTAAACAGTGCTCGATCATCTTTATGTGTTTTCATACTAGTAATAACTAATACAATGATATATATTTCTACAAATTGCATTTTTTGAAAAGTGTCATTTAAAAAAATTTGATAAACATATAAACACATCTTTAACTACGGTTGATTGGTAAGTAAGTACTTAAGTTATTAGCTTTTTTTAAAGATATATTTGTGTTATACGAAAGGTTCACGCGCGGTCGCAGCCTTGAATTTTGTCGGGGGTCGCCAAGAAATTTGGGGGGGGGGGGGTCGCTAAGAAATTGGGGGAAGAGGTGTCCCAAATTGGCTTGTTTCGCCTTCCGTCTACGCATGACTGATGGATTTTAGGGGGGTCATGTCCCCTGTGACCCCCCCCCCTGGGACCGCGCCTGGATAGGATTGGGTTGATCTATAAGTCAATAGTTATCTACATTCAAAACAATATCTAGAGTAGGTTACTGGTTACTACAAACAATTATTACATGAAAGAAAATGACATTGTCAGCTGATTAGAGCCCTAGGCCAGCGTACATAGTCCCTGTAGCTTCTGGATTAAGAATAGAGCTACGGTATCCCCTGCCTGATCTTAATAAAATAATAAAATAGGTAAAAAATGTTATGAGGAAAAAATAAAATAATCATATATGTTATACTTAGGAAAATTTACGTGTTAATTGTTTTTTAACTACATATTTAAAAGTAGTGTCAAGATTATTGAACACAACTATGTGTCTGCAATTAAAATCGGAGTATGATCGAAGTTTATATCGATACGCTGAATTGAGAGTGATTTCATGATGTCAGTTATTTCAATCAATTCGATCTCAAGAACGTTTGGCATAATAGAGGTCACTGATAACAATGTCAAGCGATTGTTTGTAAATATCTCCGAATGTGCGTTACCATTAGCCTTAAATTACCCCAAAATTATGCCTAATTGGTTTTACTAACTGTCTGGTCTCTAACATTATTTATAAATTAAACCAGCCTTCCGCCCGCGTGGGCCACACGTTCCCATGATATATTTGATATGAGATATTTTTCTCGGGTAAAAAGTAAGTCCGTAGAATAAAGTCCGTAGAATGAAATCCGTAGAAGAAGTAAGGTTACCTAGTAGTTAAATGACTTGTTCACTAGCAACACATTCGGTGGTATATTTTTCTTATTATTTCTCAATATTTTATATTTAATGCTTCCGATAATTTCAGCGCAGTCTTGGGTTATATTTTGAGAGTAGCTTATCACTGGACTCTGAAAGATGAAATCGCCACTCGATTACAAGAATTGAATTTCAAATAATGCCCCTTTTTAATACATAAAGTAAACAATTCCAAGCAATAGGTGTGTACTATGGGCCTTCGAGCCGAATTCAGTTAGTGCGGCAGCTGATTCTGCCATTACTTTTAATTTAAATAAAATATAACATTAACTGCACTATTGCAGTCTAAACTATTTAGTACATCAATATGTTGTCTTTATTAACCACAAGGAGCTTATCACAAACAGTCGCGTATCTTTTAAAGTGTGTGAGAAATATGAGAAAAACAGTCACACTTTTTATCTGGTCCAAGGCTTGCTGTTTATCTAACTTTTGTTTAATAACAAGATTCCTGTTCAAATTACCCACTCCTACCTACACATTTTATGTGTCAAAATGGTGATATGTAGTTCATAGAGCAACAAGATAGCTACTCAGTGGTATCAGTATTGTATCTCACATCACATTGTTGTTTTGATAATGAATTTATGGTTTTTCAAAGGCACGTTTCCAGGCAATTTACGCTAGTTTGTAAGAAGAAACAATGTTAGTTGTTCTTACTTGTATCGCTACTAGCAATAGAAAACTAGTCACAAAAATGGCTACAATTTGTAAGTGGCGTTCCCATATTGATTACGTTAGGTAATAAAATTGGATTTTTAATATTTTAAAATGTGGGTGTGTTTGTGGGCCTTTGGCTCCAAATTAAAGATCCACTAAACAAACATAGCGTATTAAATTAAGTCGTAAGCGCTTCATTTTTACTACCTATTGCTCTGTAAGTTTTTAGTTAAGCAACATTATTGTAACTCATGTATAAATAATAGGACACTATGCACAAAAAAAATTCAAAATCCTTATCTTAAAAAGGTTGCACTAAATCACGCTTGGAAAGCAAAATAATTGTTAATTATTTTTTATACATGATTTTTATTACCGATTAAATCAATAATAATGAAGTCAATTGACTATATATGAGAAGTGACGTCACTTATCATTTTTTAGACTATACAAAATGTATAAGGATGTCACGTTTTGACAGCTCATTAAAAGTATCTCAATTGACTTGGTAGCCCAAGACCGGATTAAAAACGTGGCTAATACGGAAGTGAAGATACGGTAACGTTGGTAACCCAACGTGTAAATTGTCACGTTTAACATTTCGAATATTTACGAACTCTGTCTGACCAAACAGAATTATTTCGGAACAGATAAAAGCCGTTACTAAAAACTTATGGTCAAAAAACCAACGTGAACAACAAGAAAAAAGATTATCGCAATAATGATTGTGAAATTGAATAAAGCCAGTCAGATATAGGTGGTAGAAATTGTAAGCAGGCAGTTACAGGGAGGAGCCTAAATGATAAGTAATAAATCTGCCTCCCTAAGAAAAATGCTAGACTGTCGATCCTATGGCCAGCGATTTGTAGATGCGGGACTGATCGCATAATTCCACTGTGTAAATTCTATTAATTTTGTGTTCTTGTGTCTCAGCAAATGCACCCTTATCCTTCTTCTTCTTCGTCCGCGCTCTTGATCCTTTCTTATATTATTTTAAATATAAACGTGTGTTTTTTTGTCCTTCTTTCACGTCGCAACTGTGCTACAAGTTAACAAAATTTCTATGAAGGTAGTTTAGGGGTCGGAGGGAGAGTGCCATACGCTACTTACTTTTCATCCATCCATCCATCCATCAGCCTTTTATTGTCCACTGCTGGACATAGGCTAACGTTCGCCACTCCTCCCGGCCATGGATCAGAATCCAGTGACTACCCGCTGTCTTCTTCAAGTCATCAGTCCACCTGGTTGGAGAGCGGCCTGTACTCCTTTTGCCGAGACGTGGTCGCCATTCAAGGACCTTTCTTCCCCATCGGTTGTCGGTCCTCCTAACTATATGGCCTGCCCATTGTCACTTCAGCTTGCAGATTTTGAGAGCTATAAATAGCTATATCTATTTATTATACTTAGAATAGATATATTAGTAGCTATATCTATTATAGCTAGTTATAGATATTTCTATATACATAATATGTATAGATTCCTAGAACTACAAGATTCTAATAACATTAATTTATTGTTGTCTTCAATGGGATCGGACGAATCGTATATGAGTATTTATTCATGTATGCGAGATAAAGAATAAAATAAAAAATAGTATGTCAGTATGCCAGATATTAAATTTTATATTGTAAATAGAAAACACATTAGGGTTGCCATAGAGTATTCATTTATTAAGTACTTCCAAGATAATAAATAATTTATGGTTTGTTACTTGAATAATTTATTACGCGCCCACATCACTCTAGTACTCCAGATTTAACACGTTTATAAGTTGTTATTTTATTTATTTTCAGAATCTGTTAAAATTGAACCCTACGGTAAAACCTTACACAAACTTGGTGCCATCAGTACAGACCAAGAAGAATAAGCAGCACTGGAAGAGGAACGCGGACCGGAAATGTACAGTAAGTGCACTAGTAACGGATAATTAGTTTTATATCTACGAAGAGCATCTTATCCCACTTCTTTTCGAGAACTACTTTTATTTACGTATTTCCAACAAAAAAGTGTTCATATGCCAATCTTAGCCAGTTTTTGACAACAATAAAAGCTTTCTGCTACTAATGACCAAACTTATGAGAATTACTAGCTTTTGCCCGCGACTTCGTACGCATGTACTTTAGTTATCAGGGCATATGTTTTAATTAACCCCCGATATCACTGTGACATCGTGTGTCTGTGGGTATAGGTAAGTACTGCCGTAAACGATAGGTAACAGTTTACAATCAGACAGGGGATACCGTGGGTCATATTCTTAATTTCAACATACAAAGACCTATCCCGAGGTACTTAGCTCAAAAAGTTTGAAAAATCCGTTCTTATCGAAATCTACGTTATACAAAGTGCACACCCTCCAAGTTTTAGGTCTCTACGACCAGCAGTTTAGGCTGTGCATTGATCCGTCAGTCATTCAGCATTAAGCCTAGCATATGTGTAGATAATTAGAATTACGCTAGAGGGCGTAGGTATGCAGTTGCGTTGCTATTTGTTTGATGCTGATTCTCCTCATGGAGGCCACATGGAAGTCTGGCTAACAACCGCATCTTTCCACCGAAACAGCATAATGGCTTCACGGCTGAAATGGAGGCAGCAATTTGCCTTGATTGCTAGCTTGTTTGGTCGAATCAGGTTCTACCACTTAAAAATAATAATTATGTTTGAACCTTTTACCATTCCTTCTAAACATGCTCTTTCCACGGAAACAGACAAACGGACACTTTCCAAATCATTTTTTTTCTGCCATTATATAAAATATCAATGCCTTTGTCTTTCAGACATGTCCCTCCTTAGAGAAGAACTTCGACGACATCAAACACACAACCCTGTCGGAGCGAGGTGCTCTGAAGGAAGCTGCGAGATGTCTCAAATGCGCCGACGCGCCTTGTCAGAAGTCCTGCCCCACGCAGATAGATGTGAAGAGTTTTATCACCAGTATTGCGAATAGAGTAAGACATTATTTATAGTTATATGCTCAATGTCTAGGGATCCTTAGAGGAGAACTACAAAGTTAACTCTGAAGGAAGCACCCAGATGTCTCAAATGCGCCGGCGCGCCTTGTCTTGAAAAGCTTCATCACCAGCATCGAAAGAGATGGGAGGGAGATACTGGGCTATCGATTTTTACCTTACTGAAAATCTCCTCAGTTAGGTAAAAAGCCCCCTTGGCGCATGTTTAACGCACCCGTATCTTTTTTGCGTATGAATTCCATGTGATAACACCTAGCTGTGTACGAATGAAAATTCGTAACCAAACAAAAAGATTCATCTTATAGCTTACTTATTGAGGTGTTCAGAAATAATTAAGAGTAGTGATAGTATGTGGTGACATTTTTACGAACGTGCTTAGAAGTTTTAGTTGTCATCGGTTTTACCAATTAATCAATTTCTATATTTCTTTCAACAATCCCATTTTTCTTTTTCAGTTCATGACTTTTCCAAAACTCTTTGCCGCTCTTTGGCATAGTACTTACATATACATTACATGTAAGACTATGTTACAGATATATAATAATCAAATATTTCCGTTTTTTAGAACTATTATGGAGCGGCCAAAGCGATTCTATCAGATAACCCGCTAGGTCTGTCCTGCGGCATGGTCTGCCCTACCAGCGATCTTTGCGTAGGAGGTTGCAATCTACACGCGACTGAGGAAGGCGCCATCAACATTGGAGGGTTGCAGCATTTTGCCGTTGACGTAAGTTGATAGTATCATTAATTTCAGGGCATAACATTTATGAGCGGATTTCCCCCACAAGTCCTAGTGATGTGGCGACCTTCTGCAACTGACCAAGAAATAGAGGGTAGCCTGAATCATGGTACCGAAATTTTCTTAAGATCTTGCATATGCATATTTGTACTATTAGAGGTGAAAATGAAACTGTCAGACCACGGCCGCTCCTAGTTATGATAACCACGTCTATCTCTCTTTGCCATTATTTTGGCAATGAACAGTAATAGCAAAATTATGTATAGTGAGAGAGAGAGAGTCTGAGTTTGCACACCTAATTCTGCCCAAGTTCTTACTTTTAGAAAAACTAGCAGACATAAAATTTTATTTTTTATTTTTTCAGATATTCATGAAGATGGGTATACCCCAAACGTTAGACCCGAATACCAAGCCGTTGCCCAAAGGCGGAGATCAGAAGCTGGCTTTGATTGGCGGCGGCCCGGCAAGCATCAGCTGTGCTTGTTTCTTAGCAAGACTTGGTTATAAGGACATTACGATTTACGAGAAAGAGTCCTATTTGGGTGGACTGAGGTAAGATTTTCCCATATTAGGAGTATTCATGAAAACGTAAATAGCTTAAACATTAGATACGAACACGGCCGGCACTAGGAAGGGACAAGCCGGGTACGTGCCCGGGGCGGCAGTTTTAAGGAGGCGTCAAATTCTAAAATCATAATAAGTATGAAAAAAAAGTTTCACAAAACGTAAGAATATGCAAAGTGGCATTTGAAATCAATCAATGATAGCTAGCTTTGCTGTTTCTATGCAGCCCCACTTGCCGAAAGGTTTGCCAGCATACTAAATAGTCTAGGGCGGCAAGGCAAATATTATTATGTATTTTTAAGTTGTGAAAGCCGGAAACTACAAAGGAAACCAACGTACCTTACTATTTTTCCGACTGTTCGATCCTAAGCACGCAAGCGTGTAAGAAATTTATCCTCCCAACTACTAACCACGCCTGACATTATGTATATTAAATAACAGTACCTATAGTTAATAGTAATAGTAATATATTTCATCTTTTGTCTACAATAGATTTAAGGTATATAGAATGAATCTATGCCGGAAAACCGGAAACCCTTAACGCACGTGTCTTGGTTAATGTGCGCTTCACACGCGCATTTGTTGTGGTGTTGTACACACGTGCCTGGTTTTAGTACCTAATCGATCTTTATATCAACCGTTATAATTTTTATTCTAGCTCATCCGAAATCCCGCAATATCGACTACCGTACGATGTCGTTCAGTTTGAAATAGATTTGGTAAAAAACTTGGGTGTGAAAATCGTTACCGGAAGAAAACTCTCGTCAAAGGACATGACGGTCGAAGTAAGGCCCTTGCATTTTCGAAAGCTTAGGTACACTATAAAAAGTCTGTGAATTAATTTTAATTTAAAACTATCATGAAATAAAATTTCGTTGAGTACTTATCGCCTTCTTTGCTTTTGCCAAGAAATGTGTTCTTTACATAGTCAATATTATTTTCAGGGTCTACTTAAAGACGGCCATGCTGCAATATTTCTGGGTATTGGACTGCCGGAGCCGAAAAGTGTGCCAATTTTCAAAGGCCTAACCCAAAACATGGGTTTTTATACCAGCAAGGACTTCTTGCCACTCGTATCTAAAGGAAGCAAGAGAGGTAAGAGAGAAATAAAGAAAATCGCAGTTTCTGATTAACAATGTACATTTAAGGTAACTTTGATGCCTTCGTCAATAGCTTTTCTAGAGATAACATTTCTGATGGTAGCTGAAAAACCTATAAGTATAAGATAGATTACGTTGTAACCAATGATATTAAATAAAACCAAATATCATTGGTTGTAACAAACTAAATGTTTATTTTATTTTGTATCCTATGTATGGGGTTCCTCCTAAACATAAAGGAAAGTGAAGAGAAAGAGAAGTGAAGATGGCAGGTTCGTTTTTCTGAAGGAAACTACATAGGAATTATAATACTCAGTAGAATTTATTTATATTGAGCAAGGTTTTAAAGACAACTGATCGCTGAATACAACGTAAAACTAATTTCCATGTTTTTTTATTTATTTCTCAATAAAAAGTGCCTACTGCCAAATTTTTTAGCAAACTCTATGGAACTATAGGTGGTTGAATTACCACCAAAGAATTTGTTAAATACAGGTTTATGCGCTTGCAAGGCATCCCTGCCAGAGCTGTACGGTAACGTCATAGTCCTCGGAGCGGGAGACACAGCTTTCGACTGCGCGACCTCAGCGCTACGATGTGGCGCGAGGAGAGTCTACGTGGTGTTCAGAAAGGGGTTCACTAATATACGGGCTGTTCCTGAAGAGGTGAGGCTTTTGTTCAATTCTTTAAATAAATATTTAGAGAGTAGACGAGTAAGCAGGTGCGTGGCCTTAGTGAAGCTGAAGTGAATTCAGCCCATGAATATCTCACAACCTTTAGCAAGCCCGAGTAAACCAATATGTCACAATGCCGCATGCTTCTTCAATGTATGATAAAAATATAGCTCAGTGACTCGTCTGTTGTAGATCTATGCTCCGAACTTCAGAATGTACTTGATTTTAAAGGTGGTAGAACTATTATGGTTCGCCCTGGGAAGCACTTCTGCCGTGAACCAATTCTGTTGAGTTTCGGTTGAAAAGTGTAGTTGCCGGCCACACTTACACGTGGCGACCACTAACCTCCGGAGTAGTAGCTCAAGACTTACCTATGCTTGCTTGAGGTTGTGTGCACAGGTCCATGGGCTGCAGCGACCACTTAACACCACGTGGCTTGTACGCTCGTCTGCTACTCCATTCAAATAAAAAAAATACCTATATAAAGTTGTTGAAATTTTGTAAGAAGATTTAACATCTTTTATGTATATATCCTGACGGCTTATATGTATATCCCCTTATACTTATCATTCATATTTTTTGCATTAATAAATTAAACAATATAAAAAATTTAAAACACCTGAGTCCTTTTTTTCAATAGTCAGATTAATTTTATTTTCAGGTGGATTTAGCGAAAGAAGAAAAATGTGAGTTTGTACCATTCATGTCACCACAAGAAGTGATTGTAAAAGACGGCAAGGTAAATTTCTTTTCTGTAGACACAGGAATATTTAATGAAATTTACCTTCCAATCTAATAAAATTTTGATGTTCAGATAGCAGCAATCCGGATGTGTAAAACAGAGCAATTGGACGACGGAGAATGGATCGAGGATACAGATCAGGTGCTTCAGCTGAAGGCCAATTTCATCATATCCGCCTTTGGTTCTGGACTGTATGATACCGAAGGTAATTTTGACTAAAGTAAAAACCGCGTCTTATTTTCTATTTCCATCTTAGAGCATCAAGGTATGACAGGTATGACACCCGTCAGGGTGAGTCAGTAACTTTGATACTCCAAGATTTCCATGATAACATTGATATTTTTACTGCTGTAATTGCCTACGACCTCTCCGTTGTAAATACCAACTGGCTAGCATCCGTATACATACTTACTTACAATACGCACTTAGCATACATACCTTCTTATACCTACTTATTCAAAACCTTACATTACCAGTATTATGGTAAGTAGATATAGAGATATCTACTTACCATAATTCCTACACTTCAGAAGTAAGATCATAATAAATACCTAATATCACCTAAAAATGAATTACACGCAAATGCTGCGAGCACTGACAAACTGACAACTCGGTGACTTACTGCCAGGATGCTTTGCGGTCTGTTTGAGGCGCGACGAATTGGTGGGGGGAGGAGAGCTTCTTTACGTTAGTGATAGTTAGTATTCTGTGCCTTAGTCCGGATTTATATCCAACTCCTTCTCACTTCAATCGGTTCGGCTTTGGGATGCTCAGCCCGCTGACGTCAGGAAATTACACTCTAAGTTCTCTTTCAAAAAAGGTGTTAAGGATCACTTCCTTAAGGAATTATATCCAGCATAAAGCTGTCTTTATTCTATGTTTATGTATGGTTACTATTATTATATAATATATTTATTTACATTAAATCTTTTATTTTATCGTTCTTTCTAAATGGTTTATTTTGTTGTTAATAGTTCACTTTTTTTCAGTTCTCTCATTATTTACCGCCTTTGAATTTCTCTGTACTCCCTAAGGTAAGCTGGTAAATAATGCCATTGGGCATTAAGCTCGCCTATTGTACCACAATACTTGGGGTTCAATAAAGTTTTTAAATAAAAAAAAAAGGCCATAAAGTTCATCAAGTACGGTGCCAATTGCAATTGTCTGGTTTTTTCAGTGAAAGAAGCAATGTCAGGGATAAAACTGAACCGCTGGGGTCTGCCCGAAGTGGATAGTACATATCTTCAGAGCGTCAGTAACCCTCGCGTGTTCGTTGGTGGTGACCTAGCCGGGGTCGCAGAGACCACAGTCGAATCAGTTAACGATGGAAAGACTGCGGCGTGGTATATGCATTGTTACTTACAGGTACCTACTTTGATAGTCTTTTATTTTCTTCCGTTTCTTGCCAGTAGGAGGCTTAATAGAATATGTTGCACCACCCTACCTGATGGCAAATTAGTAGAGTTATTTTGTCAATAACAACCAGAAACGGTGCCCTCTGAAGTACGTAAATGTTCTCGAAAATTAGTCAGTTACAACTGTAACTGACCAAAAGATAAAACGGCAAGAAACTAGGTCATTGAAAGAAGGGCTTTGTCCAATAGTCATTTATAGGTATAAAGTCTATTGTCAGAGCTGTAAAAGTTCTTTACTGCTAATAGGTACTGAGACAAAGCATCTAAACCTCCATATTTCTCTCAGCCATTTAATTTTGTTTGCTCGAGTCCCAGTAGAGCTTAAACTATGGTCGGCTAAATTCACCTCCCTTTGGTCTATGACTACGTCTCTGGCAGCCTAAGCTAAAACCACCTAACCACTGCCCCGTCAGTTACTTCGATTTTTTTAATATTAATTATTTCCAGGGTATCCCCTTCTCCGCCCCAGTTGAGCTGCCGAAGTTCCATTGTCCGATTGACGATGTGGATCTCTCCGTGGAAGTTTGCGGCATCAAGTTCGAAAATCCGTTTGGTTTAGCAAGCGCACCCCCTACCACAAGTTCTGCTATGATAAGGCGAGCTTTTGAGCAAGGATGGGGTTTTGCTGTTACTAAGACTTTTGGGCTGGATAAGGTGAGCATGACCGCATATATATAGCTGAGTTCCTCTTTAGAAGGCAACGGAGGACTCCTCAATAATGGAGAGAACGCTCAGCAGAGGGACGCAAAAAGGGTTGCAGACAGGCAAAATAAAGATACTTACTTTCTTTAGATACAACACAAATTGAACGTTGTAAGGTTCAAGAGTAGTTTGGTTTTGCGATTTACTCACTAACAGTTCTCCAAGGATCCGACAGGTTATTCAGTAGATCTGATGTGTTGTAACACTTGTAACCCAGGTTTGTTCGTAGTATAGGATACAATAATTACAACCCATGAGTAGACTATAGTGCCGATGTGAACTACCCCTTTTCCCATGCATATTTACGTAATATTATTAAGATACGTAAAGTGAGATTTATTCCACTTTTTTTACGCGTATTTATAGATCTTCGCATTTTTAGTATAAGTATAATCCTTGTTGCAGGATTTGGTAACCAATGTGTCTCCTCGCATCGTTCGCGGGGTGACCTCCGGTGAGAACTACGGTCCCGGCCAAGGTTCATTCCTCAATATCGAGCTGATCTCTGAAAAGTGCGAAGCTTATTGGTGCCAAAGCATCAAGGAATTGAAACGGGATTTCCCTACTAAAGTGAGCTTGAATTGAAATTGTTTTATTTTCTTGAAAATATTTTCCTTTACAAATATCGATTGATGATTTTCAGTACTTATATTCGAGAGTTTCATAATTTATTGCAGACCATAAAACTCACCACATTATGGGGCATTTGTATGTCATTAAAACTCGCATCGAACGTCTCGGTACTTGGGGAGGACTCCGGACTCCAAACAGACCCATCTTAGGAGAGCGATGCAAATTTCCCATCTTCCCTACAGGCCTACGAACTCATGAATTTACTTCGGCGTGCGGCGGCCACGCACACACCATCGCCCTCTCTGTGGAATGCCTCGAAGGTTAGAGCTCCCACACGCCGCACGCAAACACAAAAACCCCTTTTAAATCATCTTTTACCATCGGACAGAAACAGTGGCGGTTCTAGGATTTAATTTGGGGGAGTTTAAGCAGTATTTTTATCGAAACCCCTGTACTTTGAACGCCCATGCGTTGGCATGTGGATAAATTAGTCACGATTTGTATAATTTGAGATTTATTAAGGTAAACCCGAATGGGTAGAGAGCTTACGCCCTCCCCGAATCCCCGTAGCGCCCCCGTCCCGGAATCCGCTACCGTATACCGTAATTCAAATCTTAAATGAGAGCTAAATAGACCAAGTTTTAAAGTTGTTGCATTCGTAAAGAATTACTTTCATACAGTGGTATACCTTCTCCGTATGTATTTGGATGTATAAATCGTAAAAGCTCCCTAAATTGATTACAGGTGTTAATCGCGTCAATAATGTGTTCATACAATGAAGCTGATTGGGTCGAGTTGGCGCAAAAGGCTGAAGCAAGCGGGGCCGACGCCCTGGAGCTCAACCTGTCCTGCCCGCACGGCATGGGCGAGTCCGGGATGGGGCTGGCTTGTGGACAGGTACACTTAATATCTATAATTACAGGTGATATTAGGTCCATGGGCGTACCGAGGGGAGAAGGGGAAAGAGGAGGCAGAGGGCAGCTGCCCCCGCCCCTCCCTAGATCAAGGTCCAGATTCAGGGAATCAAGAATCCCAAAAGATCTCCAAACGAAAAAAGGAACCTATAAAAATAAGCTAGATATACTACTTCCTACTGTTTCCTTTGTATATTTAATATTTTGAGTGCGTGTATTCGTGTCACGTGGAAGGCAAATTCACGACCGGTACCCAGCTTGAAAAAAATTGCCCCCCCCCCCTGACCAAGAACCTAAAAATTTGCCCTTCCCCTCCTGACCAAGAACCTGGATACGCCCATGATTAGGTTAAACATCGACTTAAGCATCGTACAGACTCTAATCCCCTCGTGTCGAGGCGGGGAGACATTTCAGTCTCACGATTAGTGTCCAGGGCGGGCAGAGTAGAAGGCACAAAACCGACCAGATAAAAATAATGCGCTCGAGCTCAACCTTCCTAACCGCACAGCATGGGCGAATCCGGAATGGGGCTGGCTAGAGGATAGGTTTGTGACAAGACAAGGTTTAATGCCTGCTATGACAGATGAAAATCGGCTTCAATCTCAAAAAAGACCGCCTCTCTTTCGCTTAGCTGCATTATTAGATGCATAATAATATGCAATTTTTTAATGTTTCCAGGATCCCGTGCTTGTGAAAGGAATTTCACAATGGGTTCGCAAGGCGGTCAAGATCCCGTTCTTCGTGAAACTAACCCCGAACATCACTGACATCGTCAGCATTGCTACAGCGGCTCACGAAGGTAATGTTATAGTTTTACGACAGTGACAGAATTAGTTGACCACCCGCGTGGCGCAATGGTTACCATGCCGGACTGCCAATCGAGGGGTCCCGGGTTCGATTCCCGGCGAAACAGAAATTTGAATGATGAGTTTAAATTTCTATTCTCGGTCTGGGTGTTTGTGTTCTAGTCTTTGTGTGTTTCTATGGAACCCACGACACAGGATATCCTACAATGAGGTTATGAGTGTGAGGTGTTATCTAAAAATGAGGCACCTAAAAAAATTTGGAGTGACTACTTGACGATTGATTTATTTTATTTTTATTTATTTATTTATTTTATGTAAACACCTTAAACTAGGAGTTACAAAGGGGTTTAGCCTAATGCCTATAGGCATTGTCTCCCAGCCGCCCCTGGGTGAAGGTGAGAATGTGCGGTAGGCTTTAATTATGAGAAATAAAATTTTAAAGATAAAAACAATATACAATAAATATATGGAAAGCAAGACAAATTATACAAAAGAGGAATAATAAGAATACGTCTTACACATACACAAACTATACATACTACATACATACTATACTTATATAATAAATATATATATAAGATTTATAATACATGTACATATATAATAATATATAATAATATACTTAGATTTAAATTGTATGTATTGATGTTCTTACTGTAAGAATTATTTTCATCTAGACCAGTAATTAGGTATGTACTTATAATATTTGAATGACCGGAAAAAAATGACATTCATTAAGCGAATATTTTGTATTCCTAATATGAAATAAATATTTTTTCTTTCTTTCTTTCTTTCTATTAATTCTTATTGGTAAGAACAAATTAACTTAAAAATACACTTGTAGGTGGTGCGAGCGGAGTGTCTGCGATCAACACTGTATCTGGCCTCATGTCTGTTAAAGCTGACGCCACTCCTTGGCCCGCCGTTGGTGAGTTTTTTATATGTGACCTTGTTTACCTTCTCCATTTATATTCTACTCTATTCGAACCCAACTATCCCTAAATCTTTTTATTCTCATAGTATTGTCAGTGTAATGAAAATATTTGAATCAATTTTGCTCGTTTGTTATAACTGGACTACATAATCGTGAGTCGACTGTAATCAGTCAGTTCAGTCAGTCATACCGATTTAAGCTATAGATTAAAGTTATAGATTTAAGCTACTTTACCAGATTGTATTTGGTGGAATTTGAAGGTGAATGAATGAATGAAAAAAATTAATTTTGACCCAAAACACCATGTTGACTTAAATATGTTGAAGTTAAATATGCCAAAGAGATTGAGGTGATTATTTTTGATTTAAAACAGACCAGGTTTTATTCCGGCTAACGAAACAGTTCAAGTTTCATCAAAATCTATTTATGTAGGCTATGTAGCTATTTTTGAGATATTGCGATTTTTTATTTAAAGTTATATTCCGTCCGGCTAACAAAACAGTTGAAGTTTCATCAAAATCGATTTACGATATGTAGTTACTTAGCTATTTTTGAGTGATTGCGATTTTTTATTAAAATCAGACCAGGTTATATTCCGTCTAACAAAACAGTTGAAGTTTCATCAAAATCGATTTATGTAGCTATTTTTGAGATATTGCGACGCATATCTCGAGTGTCCTCGACGGTATGTAAACCTCGTTTTTCGTGAATTTTCAGTTTTAATTTTTAAATAATTTTCTCAAGGTGTCGAGAAGCACACGACGTACGGCGGCGTATCCGGCAACGCAACCCGTCCGATGGGGCTCCGCGCTGTATCGGCAATCGGGAACAAACTACCAGGGTTCCCAATCCTCGGCATCGGGGGCATCGACTCCGCGGACTCCGCCCTGCAGTTCATCATGTGCGGCGCGCCGGTTGTTCAGGTAAAGCCAGGCTGCACCAGGTTTCCACTCTATTAAATTATCAACACAGACGAACTAACTTGTGACTATGAATTTTGTTTTAAGCGGTCGAACTACACACACCGGCACAATAGGCATGATGATACTATTAAAGAATCAGAGAATAAACGCTTTTACAGAAAAATATATACTAAAAAAGTTCTAAAATATGATCCCGTTTTAATATAAACATTAAGATTAATAAGATTTTCAATAAAATAAAAGTATTAAATACAGCAATCGGCCATGTTATCTGAAACGCCAATCAAAAGGAATGACGTCACGCCTCAGTTAATGTCATCGTGTTGCTTGAAGTTTGACGAGCAAGCCGACGCCATGACACCTACGAGCGTTTTCGCGCATAATTCAAATTACATAGCAGAAAATACATTAATTTACGTTTAAAGTAGAGTTTATTGCTGAAATAAACTTTTTTTCGAAACTAGGAGACGTGTACCTACGATAAGGAAATGTGTTTAAAAATCTGTCATCATGCCTATTAGCGGAACAAACAAAAAAGTTTGATTTTTTTAAAACTATTGGATGTATTTAGAAGTAGCTTATTGTTGTAATTTCCCTCGTAAAAAATATTAACCTAACCATAAAAGTTCTATCACCAAAAAACTAGAAGGTTTAAAATACTTAAATAAATGCAGATTTGCAGCGCAGTCCAGAACCAAGACTTCACGGTCGTGGAAGACTACATCACAGGCCTGAAGGCGTTGTTGTACCTGCGCTCTCTGGGCTTGCCTGGATGGACGGGCCAGTCTCCGCCGACCTTCAAACATCAGAAAGGCAAACCTGTGCAGACTCTCTATGATGAAAATGGCAAGGTGTGTATTAGGGCTTGAATATCGGACGCTTTTTCAATTCCGGAATTGGGTTTCGATATTCAATATTTCAATTCCGGAATTCCGGAATTCCGGAACTCAAATGTCTTTTTGTACAAAATAGTGATACTAAGAAGACTGTAAGTGTAAAAAATTGGCAAAATATCATAAGGTAAAAGCACCAATGCCCGAAAAACTCAAATAATAAGAATGTTCTTATTTATATGCCAACTCCTAGCATCATCGGTTTCAAGATAAAGCAAGAATACAATGCAGTTCCCCTTTAAAAGTTATAATACAAAACAAACATTTGTTATTTTTTTGAATGTGACAGAAAAATACATATTTGCTGCAATTTCTTATTGTTTTAGTTAAGGAGACTTCAAACTCTCAGGTATCATTTTATCCTTTTTGTTATAAAATTTCTCCTTTATTTTTATTTGATTGGAAACGTCGGATCATTTCTGAAGAAAACAATAGATTTTTTTCTTGGTCCCATTAGTTATTTCTAAAAAAAGAGTGTCTATTATTAGTTCCAAAAACAGTCTGAAACCTAAAAGATAACATGCATGTCTACTGTTGGCGTTACAACAAAATTCATTTCTAAGTTATTTTGACTATGCTCTCACATTTTGTTAGAAAAAATGCTACCTACAAAAATTTTATAATCTGTTACACTGAAAAATTAAATGATATGCAAGCACTAAATGCAGACAAAGTGTGCCGCGGTACTGCGGTAGAAGATGTTTAAATTTAAAAAAGTCTAGATCAAGCCCACAAACTTAAGACTGCCAAAAAGAGAAACCAAGATTTAATATTATTTATTTAATTATAGGTACTATAAAGCCTAAGTACTGAATAGGAGAGATTAGATTCTGGAGATTTTTAAGGTTTAGAAGTAGATGGGCAAAAGAATGATATATAGTAAAAAGAGATTTATAATATTCTGATACTAAAATTTTGAATGTTTATATATATTTACTAAGGTTAGATTTTTTTATCGCGATATGTCCATCCATCCATCAGCCTTTTATAGTCTATTGCTGGACATAGGCCTCCCCTAACGTTTACTACCCCTCCCGGTCCTGGGCCTTCTGAATCCAGCAACTACCCGATGTCTTCTTCAGGTCATCAGTCCACCTGGTCAGAGGGCGGCCTGTACTCCTTTTGCCGAGACGTGGTCGCCATTCGAGGACCTTTCTTCCCCATCGGTTGTCGGTCCTCCTTACAGGCCTTATAGGCCTGCCCATTGCCACTTCAGCTTGCAGATTTTGAGAGCTATGTCGGACCGACATTGTCGGTAACCTTCGTTATTCTACGGATTTTATCGTTACGGATTCTGTCGCGTAGAGAAATACCAAGCATAGCCCTCTCCATCGCTCGCTGAGCGACCTTGAGCTTATGGAAAAGGCTAACTGTAAAGGACCACGTCTCAGCGCCGTAGGTCATCACTGGCAACACACACTGCTCGAAAACTTTCGACTTCAGGCACTGAGGTATTCTGGACGAGAAGACACGTTGTAATTTCCCGAACGCTGCCCAACCGAGTTGGATTCTACGAATTACCTCTCTCTTGAAGCTGGACTTACCCATACGGATCGCTTGTCCCAGGTAGATGTACTCGTTGACAACTTCGAGAGTAACGCCATCAGCAACGACCGGTATGGGTGTGACATGGACATTAGACATGATCTTCGTCTTGTCCATGTTCATCTTAAGACCTACTAGCCCGTTCCACTCCATCAGCTTGAACACGTCTTCCAGTGCAGCGGTAAACAGCTTCGGGGATATAACATCCCCTTGTCGTACTCCACGCTGCACTGGAATAGGTCCAGTGCTTCCGTCGTGGACTCGGACTGTCATGGTTGCGGCTTTGTATAAACACTTCAACACCTCGATGTACCGATAGTCAATATGGCATCGCTGGAGAGACTCTAGCACCGCGCAGGTCTCGATAGAATCGAAGGCTTTCTCATAGTCCACATATGCAATACATAGCGGCAGATTATACTCCTCGGTCTTTTGTATAACCTGTAGCAGCGTGTGTATGTGGTCCATTGTACTATAGCCTTTTCGGAATCCTGCGGAATCCGGATTAGTAAGAACCCTTGAAAACGGCTTATAGACGTGGCTCAGAAGCGCGATGGGTCTATAGTTCTTTAAAAGGGCTCTGTCACCCTTTTTATAGAACAACACCACTACGCTTCTGCTCTTCGCCTCCGGGACAGTTCCACTACTTATGACGGTATCAAACAGTTTTTGGAGCGCCACTAGGAGGGATTTCCCTCCAGCTTTCAGAAGCTCTGATGTGATACCGTCATCGCCCGGTGCTTTATTGTTTTTAATCTGACTAAGGGCCCTTCTAATTTCGTAAAGGCTGTCGGGTCAATTTGGCTCTCTTATCGTTCACCATATTGGTAACGGGAGCTTGTGAGGAGCTATACAACCGTCCGTAGTACCTCTCAATTTCTCTCTGAACTTCCGGCTTAGACGAAACTATAGTGCCAGACTCCGTCTTCAATCTTGTCAACTGGCTTTGCCCAATACTCAAATCCCTTGAGAACACTTTAGTGCCTTGGTTCCGCTCTTTAGTGTTTTTGACGCGCTTTGTGTTATGAGCACGCAGATCGCGTGATCGCAGATCGATTTGTCCTTAGTGAAAAAAATATTTTTTTTCAATATCGAAATTTCGATATTGGTCTCGCCAATTCCGGAATTGGAAACGATATTGGATTCTACCGGAATTCCGGAATTATGCGAATTCCGGAATTCCGGAGCTCAAGCCCTAGTGTGTATACCCAGTATATATTTAAAAACCTTTAGTTTGATGACCTGCGTGGCGCAATGGTTACCATGTCGGACAGCCAGTCGAAGGACCCCGGGTTCGATTCCCGGCGAAACAGAAACTTACTTTAAACGAGCCTTTTTTTCCGTTAATGATGTAGATGTGTCCATGGAACGATGTAGGGTTGCCTTTATTTTTTAAATTAAAAATTCATCTTAATGGACGCTGCATAAAACTGGAGGATGAATTATGTTACGAGATTTTTAATATAGCTCATGTTTATGATAACATGAGTTCTGTTCTCAGTCTGGGTGTTTGTGTTTCTGCCTTTGTGTGTGTCCATGGTACCCACGACGCAGGGTATATGTACCAGTATCCTACTGTGGGGCTATGAGTGTGAATGGTTACCTACTCGTGTTTATTTTTCTTTTATGATTTTCTGTGTAAAACGTAAAGGTCGTGCGACAAAACTCAAAAGTATTGAATTCACTAAAAAATTATCGATATCGATAAAATGCTAAATTATGGGAAATTTTTCTGTAGCGTTGTTTTGTACAAAATCATGTATTTTTTTATCGTGACATCAGTCGAAAAGGATAGTTAAAATTGAAACGTTGCTATTCGGCGCTATTTTTTTTAATATGACGGCGTGAGCGTTAAATTACTAATTGTTAGTTTAGTCGGAAAACTTTCCCTGTCGAACCAAATGGTAATCATTATTAAAATTCATTTAAAAATATATTTATATTAACTATATCTTACGTTCTAGGTTCTAGCCCACTTCGGTCCATACTATCAAAAGCGGGAAAAGCTACTCCACGATCTCAGGGTAAAATCAGACATATTGGAAGATAATAAGGTCCATAATTACACAACTGTAAACGGCAACGTCAATGGACACTCAGAGGTTCCCAGGATTAAAGACGTTTTAGGCCAAGCCTTACCAAGGGTTGGCACTTACAAACATTTGGACAACAGGAAGCAAGTAGTTGCGCTTATTGATGATGTGAGTATGTTTATTTATCATAGATTCATAGATAGAGTACTTTCACCCACACAGTAGATGCAGGAGTCAAATTTGACTAAGTAGGTAGGTAGGTAGCTTTTTGTAACCCTCGGATTCACCTACGATAAATAGGACCGTTTTTATCTATGTAACATACAGAATATGAAAATGTAGTAAATAGTATTTTTTTAAACACTGAGGTTTTGATAAACAAAGTAAAATTTATAGAAAAACTGGGAGTGTACCTGCAATCTGTTTGGGCATTTTTTTAGAAAGTGTTGAAAAGTTTGCTAGCCATACAAACCAGCCAAATTAAAATTAGGTACATATTTATAACTAGCTTTCCGCCGGTGGTTTCGCCCGCCGTGGACCCGTTTTATAGGTTCCCGTATGTTAAAACCATCCTATGACCTTTCCCAAGGTCCACTCTCTATGTTCCAAATTTCATTAAAATTGGTTCAGTAGTTTAAGCAGTGTATGGATAGTATTGATTTAAACCTTAGTATTTTCTTTTCTTTTCAAGGATATGTGTATAAACTGCGGTAAATGCTACATGGCTTGTGCAGACTCCGGATACCAAGCTATTGAGTAAGTAAACTTGTTTGTATTAAACTTTGGCAAATGCAAGCCGTGCTGCTGCAAAATGATAATAAAATCTACGCAGCGACAGAGGAAAGGACGCTCAGGCAACGATTACTTTATCTACTTGCTGAAAGAAACTACCTACTTGTGTACTTATAACTTTAACTACCTATTTTATTTGCTAATTTCGCATATTAATTTCCAGATTCGATCCAAAGACCCACATACCACACGTTACCGACGATTGTACCGGATGCACCTTATGCTTGTCTGTTTGTCCCATCATAGATTGCATTTCGTAAGTTATTTTTATATACGTACAGACTTCGTATTTAAAGGACCTACTGATGCATTATTTACATATCGCACCTTCGGTGCAACAAAGTCACAAGTCGCTAAAAATGCAAAATTGAGTTAAGTATGCCAAATTGTCTATGAATCATGCTTTCAATTGGGGAGACAAAGACACCCACTAAAGTATTACGAAATTCCACTAGATGGCATGAGTGCTTTTGTCGAAATGAGTGATTTTTCCGTGAGTTCTGGGCCGACAAAGTATTATTGGCCAGTAGTGCCCCCGCTCCCGCGAGTATTCCAGATATTCTGGAGTTACAGCCACACAAATATATTTATGACCATTTTTTTGTCACTTATTTGGAGCTAAACAAAGCGTATCTATATTTGAGACTTCAATTATTTTTTGTAAAATACAAATATTTTGGAGCAACAAAGGCATTAGAAGAAAAGCGGTTTTGTTGATCCAACATTATTGTTTTGAACTAAACTAATTGGGACAACTATGTCCTAACTAAAAAAGTGTCTTTGTAGATCCAATAATATTTATAATCAACTACCCTTATTTGTTAATTATAAAGTCATTAACTAAAAAGTGTTTTATTTGGTCCAGTATAATATTCCATTTCCACTAAGCTTCTGGAACCACAAAGGCCAAGTAGTGGTGGTGGTGGTAGTAGAATAACAAAATACTTATGACTATTTAGGTCCATATTTAAATAAATATAAATGTAACAAACTTGTTACTCCATAATTATTTACTATTTTTTTCGTTATAGTTGCATCTGCAAGTAGATATCCGGTTCTTTCGATGTTTTCAGGAAATTTAATTTAATTACGTGTTGCGCACTATTACACACCATGACACCACTACTTACATACTATTACTTTTATATAGTTTCTACTATTTAAAAGTTCACGAGAATAGTAGTAGTCGTAGAATGCAGAAAGGACAATGTCCCCTTTGTATTGGTATTGGGGCTATATTTATCTATCTGTATGTTCACCCTGGAAATGGCATAGGCTACTTCTTACCGTGGAAATAAGTTTAATTCCTGTTGGAAAATCAATTTAGCCATAGTGGTGATAGGGGATTTCAACACAAGACTGGGTATGTGAGACGGCGACGAGCAGAGAATAGGGCTCTTTGGACAACGAAACAACCTACGTGCGACCTACGAGTACGTGCTCAGAGCACAAAGCCCGTCAAAAACACAACAGAGCGGAACGAAGGCACCAAAGTCTTGCGCTATAGTTTCGTCTAAACCCAAAGTTCTGAGAGAAATTGAGCGGTCTACGGACAGTATACCTCCTCAAAAGTTCCCGTTCAATGTGGTGAATGACAAGAGAGCCAAAGTGACCCGGCACTATACCGAGAATATTCCGTACGTCAGTCTGTATGAAATTAGAGGAGCCTTTAGTCAGTTAAAAAACAATAAAGCACCGGGAGATGACGGTATCACATCAGAGCTGCCGAAGACTGGAGAGAAACCCCTTCCATTGGTGCTCCAAAAACTGTTTTATACCGTCGTACGGAACTATACCGGAGGCGTAGAGCTGGCACTAGAGCATGTGTTTAAGCCAATAGAGTGGAAAGAACGTACTTCCACTGTAGTGTGAAAGAATTGATGTATTCTAGATCTATGTAGATCAATGGCGATCACCTCACACACCTTCGATTTGCCGCTAATATAGTCATCGTAACATTCGTAACGGAGTTCAACGATGTGGGTATTATGTAACTGATAACTTTGAAACATTTTTAGATGTGGATTGGCTGAAACTACTGCTAGATTTACTTCCTGACTAAAAAGTGCTTTCCTTGGTTGCTTTTTACGCGGTGGTGTGTATACAGAAAGCAGTAGGATCAACTCGGGTATAAGTCACAAAACTTGTACCTGTACTTGTTTCTCCTCAATCACTTTGACTTTAATTGTTTACAGTTACCTTTCTATTTGTAGTTGATATTTTGAGAAAAACATATACGATTTATTTGTTTAACGAGCTTTATTTCATTTAAAACCTCATCTTTAATAACAATGCATTATTCGTTAAACATAATAAATTCTGGATCAACAAAGTCACAATTCAACACCTTTTTATTTGTAACGCATTTTATTAGTATATCGAAATGAATTCAAATAAGCATTTAACGTGAAACTGTAGCAAAAACTACAAACAATTAATGGTTTAAATATTTTTAACCTACTACCGATATCCATCCAGTAATATGGATATAAATGCGAAAAAAATCGTAAAAGTGCTCTCCTGTAAAATTACAAATTGTGCTATTGTGACTTTGTTGCACCGAAGGTGCGATATGTATCCTCTAGAGATTGAGAGGGTTCACTTCAGGCCATGCTGGCCAAATTCTGGTTGGTGGGTATACAAAAACAAATTTCATAGTCAGAGATGCAAGCCAGGATTTGAATCTCGGACCCGCGTCAGACACGTTCAAAAGCCGGTGTTTTACCTCTCCTTAAATATGAGGACGCAGAAAATGTCAAAGAATAATAGAGAACAACAGATATGTATAAAATAACAAAGAATTATCCCCATAAACATCTGTCTGATTCTAAATAAGTTTTTTTTACGATTGAAGCATTGCTTTTTTTGTGCAGGATGGTGCCCAAGAAGATTCCCCATGTCATCAAGAGAGGCTTGCACTACGAAGTACACCCAGTCTCGCCTTTGGATGGTGTATGTCAGTAGAGGAAAAACAAAAAAAAATACATGAATGTATAAAAATATATTAGAATTATTTTTGCAATAAAAATTTGTAAAAAAATATAGTGTTTCAATCACCTTTGAGTATTCATTTGAAACCATTAATTATGTGGCCATAACTTTCCTATATATAGCTTCAGCTCTTGCCTTAGCTCTTTCCCATGATTGAACCCAAAAATTTGAAGGGTTTACATCAAGTGTTAAAGCAGAAATGGGCTTAGGGCAACTATAATGACTTTGGTTTACAACACTACTCATAACAAGATTGTCTTCCTTCGCACTATGTATTTTATCACATATAAAGCATTCAAATTGTACTACAATTTTCAAGGTGTCCAACTGATATTCTCTCATTCTTAATTCTTCTATAAGTCTTTGGTTAGTTATTACTTCTTTAGTTTTGTGTTCTAAATATTCTTCATACAGTGTATCATTGTTTGTTAGCCTAATTAAATAGTCGGCCATAAATTTTGGCGCAGGAAAATCTTCCAGGAGTATAGCAGACTTTTCATTTGGAAACCAATCTCTCACACTTGGGGATCCAAAATAAACTGGAACTGTACCCACCTTTATAGGTCGCCAAAACTTCTCTGTAATATAATCATCACAAACACCATTTTCAATTGCTATTACAAATTTATAGCGAGCAATAAATTTAAGAAACTTGTCTTCATTTAAATTATTTAGGTAATCATTTTTAAATTCTTCTGGCATAACTTTATTATTAACACACTGGCCATATGAATCAACTTTTATGTATTTCATTATTTCTTTTACATAGTCATCTCTTTCAGTTGATGTTTCACAATCTGTTTGCAAATACATTACAGGCGCAATTTCTTTCAAATATTCATTTTTCTGTGCAGTTGGTACAAAATAGTCTTTAGTAGTTATGTCCATTTTCGATGATAAATATTGCAATGGAAATGGAACATTGCTGTGTCTACTAAATGTGGAGGAAAAATTGAATAAGCGCAGTGCTTCTTCATGCATTAATTCTTCTACATTTCTAGGAGATTCCTCATGATAAAGGCCCCATATGACATCTTTTGGTCTACGAGGCAACGGCAGGTCATTGAAGTTGATGTTGCTAGCATAGAATAGAAAAGCGTTGACATTGTTGATATCTGTGTGATTTGCACTAGAAACAACAACACATCGAGCCCCATTCGAACAATGTCTTGTTTCCTTTGTTCCTGGGAAACCTGATTTCCACCACACTATCACAGGGCATCCAGTATTTTGTACAACAATTTCTTCCGTAACAGATTGCCAACTCAAAATTAGAAATAGTATGACAAAACACACTGTAGTCCATATTAATTGGTAAATTGTTATCCTTGATATCAGTTTTAACACTCTCACCAGTAATGTAATTACTTGATACATGTTAAACTTCATGAGTCTGAGGTACTTCCTACGACACTGCCCTACACACATTCTAACTCAGTATATTTATAAAATATACTTTAATTCAGTTCTGATAAGCATTGTTATCAACTTCCTCGTAATTTGTCACACAACACACTCATCTAAATGAAACATAGAATACATTATAAAATTTTTAATGAAACATTCAAAATGTGAGGCCTCTTTCCTTGTAAATGTAATATAGATCCATACAAAAAGCTATAATTAAGTCAACATAGAACAGTCCATATATAGCACCAATCATATTTTCAATAACAAAAAGGTTTACAAGAGCTACAAGTGTGAGAATGAGCTGTATCACAATGTAATAAAGTTCAGCTTCGTACTGAACCTGATCGACGACATATAGCACCATGATAAGGATGGACAGCATGAGAGTGGGCGCTGCTACCAGGCAATGCCACATGTCCAGGGGTTCCACTATGTGAGGGATTATATTCAGTAGCAGCGCCACTACCTAAAAGAGATGGTTTACTTTACATATTGTAGGAATGAAGTACATTGATGAACACATCTGGGTATTTTCCTACTGACTACTTGCTGTTGCAAAAATAAACTAAGTATTCAAAACTGCCAATATATATTTAAGAATTTATATGTGTGATAATTGAATATACATTTTTACTACAAATTTGTCCAAAGTAAAAAAGATTTTTATATTAAATATAAATATTAAAATTGTCTACTAAAAATGCATTACGAGTCTT
Organism: Pyrgus malvae; assembly: GCA_911387765.1. NCBI lineage: Eukaryota > Metazoa > Arthropoda > Insecta > Lepidoptera > Hesperiidae > Pyrgus > Pyrgus malvae. The sequence goes on from OU426948.1 coordinate 24,058,183, forward strand.
ATCATCATAACAATATGATAAGACTCTTGTAAATAATTTTTTCATGAATATACATTTTTTACTACAAATTTGTCCAAAGTAAAAAAGATTTTTGTATTAAATATAAATATTAAAATTGTCTACTAAAAATGCTTTACGAGTCTTATCATCATAACAATATGATAAGACTCTCGTAAATCATTTTGTCATGAATTGTTTTTTATCATGAATGGTTAATTTATGTAAAACAATAATACAAAAGGGACAAAATATGTAACCATTTAATTTATAGGTACATGTTCAATTGCTAGTGAAAAAGGCACACCCTCTTTCTTTTATGACATAATACTGATCTATACACAAAGCTATAAGCAAGTGGCAGTAAAATAATCCATACAGGGCCCCATTAGGGTCTTGATCTAGCAGAACAGCAGTGAATGCCAATAAGTTAAGGGTAATTTGCATGAAGAGATATAGTTGTTCTGCCAAATCATGCACTTGGTCGACTAGGTATAACACGACGAACATTACAGATAGCACTAGTGTCGGTGCGACGGCAAGGCAGTGCGTTATCCCGGCGTTATTCAGTACAAACGGGATTATCATTAGAAGCATTGATATAACCTAAAATAGGAAATGAGATGCTTTCATTTCGCTTTGGCGCTACTTAAACAAATGGGGATATAAAATTCTACACGGAAACAAGAGCAAGTTTGGACTATTATTATAGTTTAAAGAGATGTTTATAAGTTATCAGCTTCAGAGCACTGGCTGATTTGATAGGATACCTACCTACACCTACTTATACCTACGCATTTCCATTTTTAAACTTTCATAAACGAACTGTACATATTGAATACATAATTACTATTAATACTACATAGGTAATTCATGTTAATATGTTAATTAATTAAATTAAAATTGTTATAATTTTTTTTTTTTAACGAATGGCGTCTCGGTCTCTTGACCATTTTGCCAATGACAAAGTTAAGGAAATCGGATTTACAAAACAAAATATTTATAAGATCGGAAATTTTGGAGGATATGAATCAGGAGAGTTTACAAGTATAGGATTTCACAATAGTACGTATATAATATTATTATATAACAATTAAATATTTCTACACTAAATCTTTATGTTATTTTTGGTTAAAAAGGATGCCAGAATACGATATATACAAGGATTTTTAAAAATCAATAAAGAAGAAATACAGATAGGAAGAGGAACGCAAACAGAAATTAGGGAGTTCATAAAGGAAGAGCGGTCATAAAGAGGGCAACCGAAAAAGATGTGGTTTAAATCCCCCATCTCTTCGCCACACGTACACATAGGACTATTGATAATGTTAAGTCTTGCTAAATGTTGAGGAGAACAAACATGGCCCAAACGAGATCGAATTAATGTAGACGTGATACTTTTACCAAGTCTCACCTTAAAGAACCAGGGTTTTCTGGGTATCCTAGGTTGAATTAGAGAATAAAATCTACCCTTTTTTAAACAAGTTTCATTCCACATGTTTTGCCATGATTCTTTAAGGTATTTTTTAGGTAAAGCAATCAAATCAGTAGCATAATTATGATATGGAAACATGTCGCCACATTCTATTGCGTCAGACGCAATCTCGTCAGCCTTCTCATTGCCCATAATACCCCTGTGACTTGGTATCCAAGCAAATGTCACAGTATAATTATGTTCAGAAGACTTCAGAAGGAAATTTCGGATTTCAGTAATGATGGAATGGTTTTTTGATTTAAATGGTATTGATTGTAAAGCTTGTAAAGAGCTTAATGAATCTGTAAATATTACAGTTTTTTTCAATTTCATTATTAAGACATATTCTAAAGCCTTTAAAAGGCCGAAACATTCACCTGTGAAGACGGAGGATTCAGGGGGAAGTTTAATTTTTTGTACAATGTTGTACTGCATGTGATATACACCCACACCGACACATCCACGGCTATTCTTTTTTGAGGCGTCTGTATATATATGATTCCAACCATTCCATTTGCTTTGTAAGATATAATTAAATTGCGTATTAATAGCAGTGTCGTCTTTATAAATACCAGTGTTAAAACATACAACAGGTGATAAAATTAGGGACTCGTACTGATGTTGATAAATTGGCAAAACATTTGATCGATAAATAGGAGATGGCAACGATTTTAATTTAAGATAACTTTTTACAATACAAGGTAACGATTTGTGTTGCCAAAATGATGATGAAAAGATTTTAGTAGAAAGGGTTTCTAATATTGGAAATAGCATATGGTTTGAGAATTGCAAAGATCTACATATAAAGCGGTCTGATAAGAATTGACGACGTAAACTTAGAGGAGGATCGGTGCATTCAACTTGAAGAGCGTTGATAGGACTAGATTTCATACTCCCTGTTATTATCCTGAGGCATTTGGCTTGGATATTATCTAGTTTTTTAAAACCAGCCACATTTCCAGGTTCTAATAAGAAAGTTCCGTAGTCAAGTATGCTCCTAATCAGTGCATTGTATATTAACTTCAACGAATAAGGATGTGCACCCCACCACACTCCCGACAAACATCTTAAGATGTTTATACTTCTTTCACATTTCGCAGCTATATATTCACAGTGAGGTAGACCAGTGAGTTTTGAATCTAAAATTAGTCCAAGAAATTTGGTTTGATTTTTTATCGGAATTTCATGATCGTTGAAATGTATTTTAACCAAAGGTAAATTCCGTTTTCTAGAAAACAGTACTGCAGTACTTTTTGAGGCTGACACTTCTAATCCGTTTAAATGGAACCAAGAGCTAAGCGAATCAAGAGCTAAAGACAGGGTGTCGCACGCTATGGGAATAGATTGATTTGTTACATAAAGGAGGAGATCATCGGCATATTGAAGAATTTTAACAGGTCTAGGAACGGCAGAAGCTAACTCGTACGTGTAAATATTGTACAATAAAGGGCTAAGAACAGAACCTTGTGGAAGACCTTTCCACAAAAATCTTTCAATAGTGTGGGTGCTATTAATGAACAACTTAATTTTTCTCTCTGTTAAAAGATTAATGACGAAATTTAGAAGCATTTCCGGGACATTTAGAAGTATCATTTTATCGCGTAATAACGGAAGAAGGACACTGTCGTATGCGGACTGAACGTCTAAGAAAGCGGCTGCTACAGACTCGTTGTTAGTAAATGCGACTCGAATATCTGAACAAAATATGGAAATACTGTCAATTGTACTTTTACCCTTCCTGAAACCAAATTGAGTACTAGATAGTAAATTATTATGTTCTACAAACCATTCTAAGCGGTTCTTTACTAAGTGTTCTGCAATTTTAGCCAAAACAGATGAAAGAGCTATTGGTCTATATGAACTTGTACAATCTGGCGGTTTTCCAGGTTTTAATAATGGTATGACTATTTGCGACTTCCAGGATAAAGGAATGTTCCCTGACAACATTACTGAATTAATTAAATCTAAGAAGTAACTGATCATAGGTTCGTTAAGGTGTATAATAAAAGAATACGGAATTAGGTCTTCACCCGGAGCAGAGTCCTTAAGGTAAGACAGAACACCTTTCAGTTCATCGATGGTAAACGCAGAGTTCAGGCCAATATTATTAAAAGTTTTATTTAAAGGAAGAAAACACTCGCTTTTTTGTGGAACATACGGTGGAGCTAGTGTATCCATGAAACTATGAGCGATTGTAGGCGATAATGATTTTGAGGATTCCTGGAAAACTGACCGATAACGTTTAATATTTTGCCAAACGACAGAAGACGGAGTATCTGGAGAAATTTTTGAGCAATATGATCTCCATCCTTGCGACTTTTTCTGCTTTAAAAATTTATGTGTGCTAATAATTGTTTCAGAGAGTTTATTGAAATTTTCAGGCGTCATATCAGCGCAATATCGCTTTTCGGCGTCCTTGCGTTTTCTAACTGCATCTGTAGGTACACTCTTCGTCCCACCAAGGTGGTGACGGTATTTTACGTTCGCTATTGCTATTTCTATTAGGAGAGACTAGTTTTGCTGCACTTTGTAATGTTGATACAAATAATTCATTACAATGAGGTTCATTACTGCTAGTAATTTTTGGAAGAGACTCTATTTTAGACATCATATAATTTTTATAATCTGTTAAGTTACTCTTATTTAGTCTGTATCTAGGCCGAGAAAATTTTATTTTGTTGTGACAGCTGATTATAGATAAGGGGAAATTTATTATAATGGGGAAATGATCACTTCCATAAGTGTATGAAAGTGTATCCCAAGTTAATAGAGAGGCGAGATTAGGAGAGCATAAAGATAAATCAACTGCGCTTGTTTTCTCATGAGGATTAGTGCGACGAGTAGGTTTCCCGGTATTTAGGATACATAAATTACTATTGTCAATTATATCTAACATTATTTCACCAAGGTAATTTGTATCAGAGCTACCCCAAGCTTGGTGATGGCAGTTAAAATCTCCCATTATTATAATTGGTTGGGGGAGAGAACAGAATATTTGCTTTATATCATTTAAAATTTGTAATGATGGATGTGCAACATAAACTGTAACATAACATACATTATCCACTGATACTGCTAAAATGGGTATATCAAAGTTACTAGGAATGGGGACAGAAGAGAAGTGTACAGAATTTTTAATAAGGGTGGCTATGCCACCATATCCATCAGATCTATCCTTTCGGAGACATGAATATCCAGGCATTCTAAAAGGAATACCCGGGACTAGCCATGTCTCCGAAAGGGATATAATTAAAGGGTCATACTTATTAATGATATAAGGTCACTTTTTTTGTTCACTACACTCCTGCAGTTCCACTGCAGTATTTTGGCGTGGTAATCCATTGCTTACCGCGATTTGATTCAGTATTTCAACTAAAGGTGCAGCGTTGTACGGTGACAGAACATTATTTTGAAGTAAAAGATTAATTAAAGAAATAATTGTTTCAGTTATATTAGGTTCTTTTTCAATATTTGCTTGTTTATTATTGACATTACTATTTACATTGTTTACACACATAATACTGCCATTCCTGGAAATGGGCATATCATATTCCCTGATAAGTGCCCGATGGGCTGCCTGGTCATATCCATTCTGTGGGATAGTTGGAGAACGGGGTCTTAAAAATACAGTCTTTTTATATGATGTTGGCCTCATTTGTTGAGTTGGGCGGGGAACTGATGAAGAACTACTTGTTGAATTTTCAATAACATATTTTTGCTGGCTAGATTTTAATACATCTGAGTACAGTTTGGAGATGGGCGGGTGCATTTTGGATGCCTCCGCATAGGAAATGCAGCTTTGGGCCATTGTTAGCTTAATTTGCTTTTGCCTTACAAACTCTGGGCATATTTTATTAATAGCAAAATGAGTACCAGTACACAAGCAGCACAGAGCACAATCATCCTCTACATTGCAGGAATCACCAGTATGAGCCTCACCACACTTAAAACAGCGTGGCTTGGATCTACATTGTGTTTTTGTATGTCCATACCTACAACACTGATAGCATTGGATGGTCGGGTAAGCATACAACTCAACAGATAGTGCATTGTAACACATGTAAACATTTTTGGGTAAAACTTGACCATCAAAAGTCAGAACCACAGTTTGTGATGGTTTCCAAACTGGAGAGCCATCCATTATTACTTTGTAATTAAGCCGTCTTATTTTAATGATATCTCCACATCCATAAGGAACTGTAATATTTTCTTTAATATCATCTGGGGACCATTCTGCTGGTACACCCTTAACCAAACCCATTCTAGTAATACTAAAGGTTGGAATGAATGCTTTTAACCTCCTAAGACCCAGCTTTTAAAAAAAATTATAGTTCTATATACCCATTGTACAAAATTATGTACATAATAAATATTTGCTGTCAGGCCCATGCATATATTGCCTTGTAGACTCGAAATTCACAGAGTATTATGTGTCATATAATTTTTACATGTAAAGACTATATGTAAAGTATATGTTAACCCAAATTAAACTACTCTATCTTTTGTTCAAAAAAATGTACTTTGGGCCTGAGTTTCATCTTTCTTTTAATATTAATTTAGGGAAAACAATAATCCAAACTACAGAAATATTGCAATTATTATTTATTAGAGTATCAAATCTTTTATATTTTTTTTTAACATTGTTTTTCAAGGTATCGTGAGTGTCTTTATTCATTATATTATGTAAATGGCTGTACTCATGGTGGTTAACATGATGAGTACAGCCGTTTACACAATAGGTACATCAACATCATTAATCAATAGAGGTATACATAAGATAGCTCAAAATGATATCAGATTGGAGGAGCGAAATCTTTTTTCAGCCATTCACGATTGCCGCCGTTTTGTAGATTGTTGTCTTCATTTAGTAAATTGCCTGCCTTTCTATGGCTCTATGAGTCGTTCCCGACAATCTGCCCCTTCCGTGACTACTCTTACTGCGGCTGTTCATACCTCGATTTCTTCTTCTTACTACTGCTGCCTCTCCACGAGGTCTACCACGACCATACAGCGGTTGAAGCGGCAAATCATCTTCCGACAAAGTATCTCATGTTGAGTTTTGAGACTATTTTCGATAGTTACAAATATACTTGTCATTGGTGCAATCATATCGGAGGTCCAATTCCTCATCTTCAATTTCTGAATCATTTAGATACTCTAGAATGTTATTTTCGTTGAGAACTAAAACAAAATACTAACATATCGTTCAAATTAAAATAGAAATCATATATGTAGTTGAGACCCAATGTGCAAAAAAATGCACAAAAAAATATTGTGACTTGCAATTCAGCTGATTTAGAAACAATTGTTGAAATAATTGATTTATTTAATATTTTGGTGTTATCTCTACATGTTTGCAACAACACATGTTAAAAGAAATTAAAAATATAAAAGATTAAAGAAGATTTAACATACCTTTACGTCGACGTTGCGCCATGTTCATAACTTCATACGACGTGGTTTTGGCAGTTTGTATTTTTTTCTGTATGCACCAGCATTAAAAAATCATTAAAACATTCGCGAACACTATGGTCTGTCAAAAATAATCCGGGAAGATTCAAAATAGGCACGAAGCTCCTTTCAATATTATGTACAAAAAAATGTACAGTGGGCGTTTAATACTATGAGGTGTACAATTAAGCCGGGCTTGACAAGTGAACTTTATTTTGTACAAAATTTTGTACAAGGGGTCTTAGGAGGTTAAATTATGTGTAATTAAACTTGAATGATTTAAAAATAGATTAGCATCAGTGAAATTTGAAAAGGCTAACGAAATCCTATTGCGACCAATCTTTTTAATACTGCCATTGATAATATTTCTGAATGAATACTTTTGTAAATATTTACCAAACACAACTGGATGGAATGTACTAGAGTCATTTGGGGATGCTAGTTCTCGCTGTACGTGTATAACATATGGTGAAACATCAGACTTAATGAAAACCTTACGGAAAATCTGATCGGGTTGAGGTGTATCTGAAATAATCGTTTCATCTCTTTTCTGTTTGGGTTCCATAGGGTTTTCATCGCTATCACAAGTGCAGTCGTTTTTAGAAGGTACAGAGTTATGACTGCTTTTCCTTTTTTTATTACATGTCTTACAGATCTTTTTGTGTCTAATACGTTTTCGTTGACTAATTGTGGAAGAAGCATCCGTATCCATGCTTGAATCATTATTTGATATTGTTACATTATATGCTACAGGTGGGATAGAACCCCCAGGATCTGGGGGTTCCTCCATTATGAAAATTTATAATATAATAAAACTTACCAATATATACAGGAACTACTGCTACGAAATAATAAAAAGTATATACAAACTAAAAGAAACTTCAAACTAGAACTCCTCTGATAGATATCTATAAAAATCAATTATTTCAAAATTTGCGCCGAAAAAATACGCCCGCCAAGTTCAAGATTTCCCGCGCTTTTTTTCAATTGTTATAATTATTTATTTATCAATTAAATGTAACACTTGATTTTGACATTTTACACGGATTGATTGACAGCTTAAAACGTGACGTTTTTCAACGTCATTGTCAAAAGGTCAAACGAACGAAGGTCACTAGGAATTTCATAGTTTTAGCAAGTACTCTAGTTGTACTATAGTATAGTACTCTATGGTTGTACTCTAATTGATTTGATATTTCAGTCGATTTGAGTCATTTTGAATATTTTATCAAGTGGTACGACCTATATTATTTTATACGCCCAAACCTTTAACATGCTACTTTGGCTCGTTTATGAGTAAAATAGCTTTAACGTAAACTTATCAAGTATTATTTTATTCTTTTATGATAGACTCCCTTCTCATTTTATGTAATTTATGCTACAGAATATACTATGCTACAACTTCTAAGTGCTACAATAATTAGTATTTTATACGACTTTGAAATTAACATGATTGTAATAAATGCATGTATAAGCTGTGTATCTTGTACGGCTTGTACCACGTATACTATATATGTAAATCGTGTAGACCATAGTACCTATATTAACAATAATAATGAAATTATGAAAGGAATTTATATATTATTTAGGGATTATAAAATAATGAAATGTTTTATTCTTTGTACGGTCAGTCATTTAATTCTATTCAAGGTACAAATATATAATATAAACAATACTCTTCTTTATGCACAACTAAACGTACAGCCCCTTTCGTTTGCTATCAAAAATAAATCGAGTGATAAGGCAGTTAATAACGCAAAATAAAATACGCCATATATAAGCCACAACCAAACTCTAACGAGGTTCAACAAGAAACATTGAATAAATGCACCAAAAGTAAACAATATTTGAAAAAATAAATACATTTTCTCCATGAATAATGGTACTCTCCTACGCACATATAAAATTATAAACAGTAATGAAATTATTAGAGTAGGGCCTGTAGAGATGCAATACATGTGTCCTTGAGGCCGTGGGATTGCGATTGGTAATAAAGTTATTATAAGGGCGATTACCTACAAACAAGTTTAAAACTATATTGAAGCATGCAAGTTTGGTTTATATTCAGATAAACATTATTATATCAGATAAACATTATAATAGTTATAATAATGATCATTTATAATAAATATAACATTACTGGGTATACTCACAAATTCAACCAATTTCATGATAAATATATTGTACTTTATTAGCTCGCTCCATTTTTTATCTACAGGTACAGAATCTGTAAACAGATGTATCTACCAAGTTAAATGCACATATTTTTATTGTATTTATTAATAGAATATCACAGAATATTATTTTTATTTATTAGTAATAAATAAAAGCTTTTAAGAATGAATTATTGTAATAAGATTTGCGTAGAGGGTTATCAAGCTAATTCATAATTACCGTTTATTATCATGTCAGACATTTCGAAAACTGTATAACTTGCTTTTATTGTGAATGAAGAATTGTTAACAAATCACAGCTAAAACAGGGTCCGGGCCCGTGCTCCACCTATACTTTGCATATTTTTTGCATTACTGTTTTCCAACTATTTCTAAATATAAAACAATCTTTGATAAAAATATACTTCCCAGCATATAAAATGGCACCAGAAGACTCACAGAAGTCTTAGTGCCGTCTTTTTGTCAACTTCATAATTATTTTTCTAGTATGAAGTGGACAAGTGGTCAATGAAAGGGAGCATAATTAAATTTTCGGTAAAACTAGGATTTTTTAAATATTAAGTTCACACAGACGTTGCATGCGATAGATACGCTCATATTTCGGAATTAATAATTACTTTTATCATAATATCAGCAATTAAAAAGCCATGAATCAGACCAAATCAAGCACTATACAAAATCAAGAAAGGACAATTTTTAGCCTATGGTTTGTCATTTCCAAAGACCAATAATTCTAAAGACAGCGGGTCGGTGTAACCACTTTGTTGGCATCTCTTTTTCGCAGCCAGTGTTACCCACTTATCATATTTTCCCCCAAATTTGGTAATCTACAATATCAAGCAAGTAAACTATAAACATTGGCAGACCAAACTGTGAAAGGATTTATATGCTTGTGCATTATGGTTGGTTGTTTGTGAGTTTATATTGGTTAATTGGCATAAAGTTAATTGGGTCAGCAAATTACAGGACATACATATAGGAGAAAATAAAAGACAAATACAAAGATTTTAATGGCACCAATATGGGTGTTTACAAAAGCTGTTAATACATATTTAGTACGTCATATTTACCTTAATGAGCTATGCAAATATTACAAAGATAAAAGTAAACACTTAGTTATAACGCAATATATAAAAATGTACATTTGTATCAATTTTATTATTATTTTTCTTCTCTTTATCCTTTTGGTCAATAAATGGCTTTCAAAATAGACCGAACAAATTCGGAATTAAATTGATGGTTGCCAGTCAATACGTCCAGTGGCCTGAATCCATTTATTTTCGGCAAGAGCGTCAGTTGGAAAACTGAAAAAAATATGACAGCAACATGAGATGAAATTCGTCTGGTAAACTTCTCATAATGTCTAATACAAAATGTATGGAGTATCTTTTTATAGTCTGTGTGAGTGAAATTTAATATGTCGGGAAAATGCTCATAACGTGCACCCCAGGCGCGGTCCCAGGTGGGGGGGTCACAGGACATGACCCCCCCCCCATCCGTCAGACATGCGTACATGGAAGGTAAAACAAGCGAATTTGAGACACTTCTTCCCTCAAATTTCTTGGCGACCCTCCCCCCAAAATTGAAGGCTGCCTGGTGCACCCAGCCTATAACATTTTACTGGTCTCCACTTAAATAGTTATATATAAACAGGGGGTATTTGAGCCTCCCGCTTGAAATGTAACTAACTACTAATGAGGTAACACATAATCTTTGATATTATTATTGTCACTGTTTTTGTTAAAATAATTATATTTAAATAAGATGGTTAATTTTTTACTAATACGGGGAGGATATTTTGATTCGAGATCTGACAACACAATTTCGAATTTGACAATGTTTGAAATAAACAAATATAAGTTTATTTTCACGAATTTCACTATATTTACGTTGAATGACTAGTTATAAGACAAAAGTAATTAAATATCTATATATAAACAATACATATTTAGTACATTTTAAAGAGAAGTATTTAACTTACGCGTAAAATGTAATACCTTCCGGCAGCCTTCCTGTTTACGCTCACTGCGGCTCTTACAACCTAAAATACTGCAGCTCACCATATTATGGAACTAGAAAAATGTTATTTGCTTTTAATACAACACAATTTACAGCTGTGAGAATCGATTTTAACACATAAATATTATAAAACAACAATGTCACCCCGACTTCCACAGTTTGCCTGCCACATAATTAAAGGGCACTGTCAAAATATGTGGTTACACCGAAAAGGACAGAAAATCTCGCTCCCATCTCTTTTTAACAAGTTCTTTAAGTATATTTCGATCTCGCTTTAGCGTGCCGTAATTAAAATATGCCTCTGTCTATAGTACGTAAGTACATTATTCTTAGTCTAAGGTCATTTCCCTATGTCATGTCTGTGCTTTTGACCTTTTGATTAAATGTCATTCATATTTCATTCATTGATTGATTGATTGTCATTTGTCATTCCAAAAGCTCAAAAGCTGGCGTGTGGTGTGTGTAATTTTATAAAATTAAACAGATTTTTCTTTGAAATGCATTAGTTTTTTCGTTGGAGGCCCACAAGACATAATGGAGGAAGACGATCCAGTTGTGCAGGAGGTAAAACATAGCGTACATCGCACTCGCCAACGTGGTAGAATAATAGGTTATGTTATTATGCGAGAAAACTTGGTTTTAATGAGGTTTACGCTCTTTAATTGTGTTTTAGATTCCTGTATACTTATCCCAAGCATTGGCGAAGAATCTATACATCTATCAATACCCCGTAAGACCCGGTAACAGAGACTGGACGGACGTTAAAGTAACGAATGCCGCAGTGAAGCCAGCAAACCAAATGGTTCGGCTGGAGGTGGGACTAGACACATACAGCGATAAGTACTGCGTTTCCAAGGGTGAACAGATAGCTATTAACACTGATGGACCACAGGTAAAATTTATTTTTGTAGAAATATAATTTTCAAACATATCCTAGTTTGTTTGGAAGGGAAAAAGACTGGGAGCTGGGGACAGGAACATTTAACAGTTCCTCATAGCATAACCTTGTTTTAATATGGGGTTTCTATTAGTTCAAAAAAATGACCACATCTTTTCTTATTGTGACCAGACTCAATATACTTTCAAAAATTAAATCGAACAAATTATTTCCGAATTTATTTGATTTGAATGATTTATAGTTGTATATGCAATGTTATATACTAAATTGAAAACTTTAGTTTAGATGTGCCCTATTTCAGGTTTTTATAGTACTGATAGAACATAGAGACCTGTGCCCAGCAATGAGTCATAAAAAGGTTGAAAAAAATAAATAATAGAACATTGTGATCAAATCTGTACTGTGCAGTCCTACTTTTGATATCTGTAATTGTTAAAAAATATTTGTCATTTAATATTTGTCTGGCTTCAGAAGGCTAAGGACCGCGAAGAGTGGCAAACATTAGGGGAGGCCTATGTCCAGCAGTGGACTATAAAAGGCTGATGGATGGATGGATGATTTGTCATTTTACATTTCAGGAACCACGCCACTCCAGAGACAGGGAGAAAGAAAAGGGGAAATATTTCAAGCATAGCATCATGGATAAAATTGTCTATGAGAGCAATGGCCCTTGCACGGAGACTAAACACTATGCTGTTGCCATTCTACAGGACAAAGAATTGCACTGCACTCCTATACAAGGTAAAATGTCTTCATTATGACAACCCATAAAAATTGTAGCTGTGTCTTGGGAAAAAAACATTCCGATCAAACATCCTGATCAACTTATATAATTACTAGAATCAGGCGTTACTTTGTGGAACTCCATTATTATAAAGTAAGGTAAAAACTACTTTGGTTTCTTACTTTACGAGTAACCGTTGTAGAGTCAATAACCCTGATGATGCTCTGTTTTGGGGCAATACACTTGATGGTAGTGGTATGTATGTTGGTGTATACTTTTTATTGTTGCATGTGCATGTATTGTATGTGGGAGGAAGGGAGGTGCTATTGCATGAAAAAGTATATGCCATCATACATTTTGATACTGCAGAGTTTTGCATAGTAGTAAGTAGTCGTAAACTTATACTCCTGATGAACTAACTGAAAAAAAATAGCAGTGAGCATAATTTGTACTTTTGGGCATCAACTTTTTCATTATTTTATCCTTCCTGGACAAGACTTGGGAAATCTTGGTAATATTATTCATTCAGTAGCTTTATGACATTAATGACTGCACTTATCTTATAAATTCATGAAACAATCTTAATATGCTTAAAATGATTCCGTAAATATTAGAACTTACAGAAAGATGCATATAGAGTAGGCCTTCGAAACAGAGAACAGTTTTTGGCCAGTAAGATAATCAAAATGATTTCAAAGAGTGATGGTAAAGTAAATAAATAAAATAAACGTTACACGCTCATAGCCCCACAGTAAGTTAATTAATATCCTGGTCGTAGGTACCATGAACAGATACAAAGACAGCAACACAAATACCCAGACTGAGAACAGAAATTTAAACTCATCATTGAAATTTCTGTTTTGCTGGGAATCGATCTAGGGTTACCAACTTTTTTTCTATCAAATAAAGTATTTTTGAAGTTATTGACATAAAAAAACAGTAGATGGCAAAAAAAAGTATGTGGTTTAAATTGAACTGCCGTGACACTTTCGATGACAGCTCGAGAGTTCGGGAGCTAGCGAAAATATAGTAGTTTCGCCTACTATATATATTTTTTAGAAATATAGTATTCAATCCCTTAAAATAGTAGGATACTATATTATATAGTAGGGTTGGCAACCCTAAATCGAACCCGAGACCCCTCGATGGTCAATCCAGTATGGTAACCATTGCGCCGCGCAGGTCATCGAAGTAAGAGACTTTTTTGGTTTCTCTGTTTTTTAGTAATGTCTTAAGTAATATTAAGACATTACTAAAAAAGGGTTGTAGAATGAATGATAAAAAAGGGCTGTAGGGCTATATTGTTCTATAATTTATCTGGTCTCTGATCATAATAATCATTAAATGTACTTGTAATTTTAAGAATTTTAATCTGTTTTTGTAGGAATTGTGCAGCTAAGACCATCATATTCCTACCATGACAGGCAGGACAAACGAAAAGTGGAGAAGAACAAAGCAGATATGGATGAGGATGAAGAAGAACCTGAGGCTCAGCAGGTATGTGATTTAGTGAACATTATTAGGACTTTACAGACAACAAAACTGGTTCCTACATGGGGACTGATCTTTAAGTCATATCCCTAGGTGTGCGTCTATGATTAAGAAAATTGCTTTGTCTGTATCTACAGCTGCTCCGTGGACTGCAATGGACAGCATAATAATAGTTCATTACAATGTTTTCCATCACTGCTCTTACCGGAGACTTACACAAAATTCTCATGTGCTTGTAGCATCCCATTCTTGGCCAAGGCCAGACTATGGCCTAAATCCCTCCCACCTCCAATGGGGCCCCTGCAAATATTATTTTATGAGAATGAGTTTGATTTGTCTGTCAAGGACTCCTTACAAAATTGTATGGAGATCATTAATTTGTCAAAATTGAGATGAAAGAAAAATATTTCCATATTGTAGGCACAAATTGGGAATTTTATTTGATTTTTTTTTATTGATTTATCAATGCTGTACACAATTAGCACACCATAATTACATATATTTTGGACACCTGCAAAGAGTTATGCATTATTATGTTTATTTTTCTCCACCAACCCTCATTGCTATGCCTAGCTAGGTAAATAAGTACATTTATACCAATCTATTGTCTGTAATGTATTGCAAAACTAAAGGAACAGGGTGGTGGAGTAAGCTCCAGGCCTACTATTGAGAGACCCAATCCCAGCAGTGGGTTGCAAAAAGGGTTGCAGCCATGTTCATTTTAAACTAACATTTAATGGTGAAATCTATAATGTACTCTATGTCGCCTCTCCGAAAATATATAAATATTATCAATATCCCTTAAATTTTACGATTAAAAAAAATCTGTACAGGTAACAGTGAAATTTGCGCGGCAAGAGACTGAAGTAGCTAAGAAGGCGAGAGAGAAGTCATTCGAAACATTCTCACAACGCGTGTCCGAAGAACCCTGGTTCGATGCCCTGTGGAAGAACTCTCAAAGTGATCATGCTGAAGTAAGTTTCATTTTATTGTAAAGTTTACAATATCGATCCAATATGGATCTAAAATATCCAAATATTCTGTGATATACATATTAATGTATTAAGTGTTCTATAAAAAACTATCATTAGATTACCACAAAATGAGCAATTTTTTCAAATTCTGGAGTTTTGTTTTAATTTTGAAAGTATTACACATTCTGGTTTTCAAATGAAAAAAACCGACAAAAGTACCTACTCTGCGCCTTTGGTCGAAGATTAAAAAATTAAGCGGGCCTACAAGTGGCATCCTACTTGACTATCGTGAATGCTATAGAATCTTAGAGCATCAAGGTATGACAGGTATGACACCCGTCAGAGGAGTGGCCTTTACGGGCGAACCCCTCGTCCCAACGTCCATGCACAATATGCCTCTAGTTATACAACTAGTGTGTCTGTGTGTGTCGATGGCAGTGTTGACGGTGCCTACAAAATGACGTTAGTTGAAATTGACATATTTAGAAATTTATGCGTCTGTAGCGACGAAAGAATATGTGTGAATATGTGACAAAATTAAAATGTGTACGTTCTTTCCCCGCACCAGATTTGGCACTAAAATTATGTATTGAAGCGAGGCGCTATGCCGTCTCTACTGAAGGGTGATAGAATAGAATAAAAAATGTATGGGATTGACATTAGATAAAGATCGAGATCATGTGACATTTTGATAGCTAAATGTTAATTTCATACATTTTTAATTCTACAAGTGTTTACGGTAGTAGAACGACACTTGTCTAGCCCCCCAGGTCTTGCTCTGAAAAAAATGTCAAAATGTTAACGTCAACATCAGCAAGCTTCAGATTTGCTGTCTTAACTCTGTGACTTAAACTCCGAAATTCAGAAATGATTCGTGGTTTTTCTTAAGGCCATATCAAAGACTGACAAGAATAATTGGATCATGATACTACATTTTATTTGCCAAGGTGATTCTAAATAATTATAATATAAAAAGATTATGACGAAGTAAGACTAAAGATGTTAAAATAACATATCTATGAAAGGAACATACTGTGTGTAGGGTAGGTATTTAATTTCAGAAAAAAATAATTGATGTCATTTTTCTTTGTCTCACCAACCCAAAAATAATCAAAAATAATAATTTTCTTTGTTTCCCCAACAGCTAGAGCTTCTTAAGCTGTTCAGTGCGAACACTTCTGACGGTCCAGCGTTGACCTTACATCCGCGCGAGTACATCCGTGCCTTAGTCCCGGCGCACGAGGACGACGAAATGGTGCCCGAGAAGAAGGTGCCTCTCCAGGAACAGATCAAGGACTTGTTGGATAATGGTGAGCTTAATAAAGCTGAACGTAGCTAAGATTGAATTGGTAGCTATTGTTTAGCTTTTGTAGAGATGCTAAATAACCTTGGCACAGATACTGTTATATGTAATTCTTACCACACTAGATTCCTCTCTATAGCTTGTTTCAGCCATCATAGGGATGCTGGCTGAATGGTTCAGGCTTTAGTGGGACTTTATCTGTCCGTAATTCTGTAACACACCTTTTAGTGACCTGTTATCAGGCGCGGTCGCAGGCTTAAATTAAGGGGGGGTCGCCAAGAAATTTGGGGGAAGAGGTGTCCCAAATTGGCTTGTTTCGCCTTCCATCTACGCATGACTGATGGATTTTGGGGGGGTCATGTCCCCTGTGCCCCCCCCCCCTGGGACCGCGCCTGCCTGTTATTATCAGACATCATGCAAGCTGGACAAAAAGACACTGTCTGGTTTGTTCTCTCAATAAAAAAAATGTTTTCTTTCGAACACTTTTAATTAAAGCTCAGTACAAAAAAAATTCTTCAACGTTGACTCTGCGCAACTGACGTCGCGTCAACCCGGCGATAATGTTGCGTTTAAAGCATGCGCAATGTTAACTAGCACATGCTGCGATGTATGCATGTAGCCTCGTCCCTATACGGACAGTTTGCTAAAATTATCAACGTTGATGTCACGTTGACGTGACTTCAACATCGCGTTAGCGCAGCGTCAATGCCAACGCTCGTCAATGCCAGCGCCGGTAGGATAGCGGCTTTAATCCTCAAGAGACTTAAATAGTAAAATTTAAAAAACTAAAAAACATGCTTTTGTGAAAATACGAACTAAAAAGTAAAAAATAAGAAGCATGCATGATGTCACTAGTATCTCAAAAAGCACCCCACGCTTTTTTTTTACAGTAAAATACATTTCCTTCTTATTTTTTACTTTTTAGTTAGTATTTTCATAAAAGCCTGTTTTTTAGGTTTTTAAACTACATTACTTATTGTAATTTTTTAGTTGTTTTTTTTTTTCAATTATGGCATTGCACTCTGTGCATACTGCCAGCGTCAAGTATAATTTTGCATCATTTTTTTGCCAGTTTCAATGAAACTGGACGAAGTAATATCAAAGTCAGTAAGTAGGTCGTCAGTAATCAGTCAGTCTAGTCAGTCCAACATTCAAGTAAAGTGATGGCTACTTTACTAGAACGTGTCTGATGGAATTTTGGAGGCAAGCAGAAAAAATATATTTTAGCACTGTTATTCTATTCCACAAACACTCTTGCACTGTAATTAACCTATACCAAACAAAATGCCATCAACTTTATCCGATATAACTCAAAAATACACCAAGAAAATGAAAATAAAACAAGAGCACAATATGTCTTTTTCGACTTCCCGCCAAAACTCCAATGAGAAGTTAACGATTAATGTCTTTCATTCTAGCCAAGCTGCTAACGTTCGGTGAGATCCGGTCGCTGCTGAAGGTGCCGGACACGCCAGTTGGTGAATCAGCATTATTAACAGCGCTGGGAGCTGCGGCGTGCTGCGTACGCGGCGTGTGGGCTTCCAAGGAGCTGCCCTCCCCGCGGTCGCCTCTACACGCCGCCGCTAGAGACCATGTGGTGAGTTATGCCCACCCCACATGCAGAGCTTCAAATCCATCCATCCATCATCAGCCTTTTATAGTCCACTGCTGGACATAGGCCTCCCCTTACGTTCGCCACTCCTCTCGGTCCTAGGCCTTCTGAATCCAGCGACTACCCGTTGTCTTCTTCAGGTCATCAGTCCACCTGGTTGGAGGGCGGCCTGTACTCCTTTTACCGAGACGTGGTCGCCATTCGAGAACCTTTCTTCCCCATCGGTTGTTGGTTCTTCTAACTATATGGCCTGCCCATTGCCACTTCAGCTTGCAAATTTTGAGAGCTATGTCGGTAACTTTCGTTCGTCTACGGATTTCATCGTTACGAACAGTGGCGGCTAGTGACATTTTTCGATGGGGGTTCACGAAAAAAAACAAAAAATAATAATTTTACCACCCGTTGCCATCCAAGCAGATTTACCACCACTGTCGGTGTCAGTTCCAGTTGATAACCACAAGACACGGAAAACAAATTAATTTATTGCTTTCTTCACATCCACACAAACAATGTGTTTTAAAATATTGTTCAGATTTAAAAACACGCGTAAAAGATTTAGTTTTCGTACTACATTTTTGCTTTCAGTTCAAGGCGTATTTCGAAAGTTTTTTTCACACCGCTTACTAAAAGATACAAATGATAAAAGAAACACTGTATTGTTCCATTTTTAACACAAAATGTTGCGTATAAACTATTTTTTAAAATATTCATTTAAAAGAAAAACTACGAAATAACTGACAAAGACGACGACACGTTTGTTTGTATACATAAGAACGGCAACATCGCATAGGCAGGTTGAACCCACGGTTTGGCAACGTCGCGCTTGAGCGGCGCTCCAGATTCTTACTACGAAACGAATACGAAATCTTTTGTTTCACGCGCCGGCCTGTGTCGATGTTTCTCTTTCGCACTCATTGAATACAGCGCTAGGAATCGTACTAAACTTCGTTTCATAGGAGCGCAATCGCTGGCGCTCCACTCGTTACATCTTGACGCTAAATGTACGCGTAGATATAGGTGTAATAATTAATACAATATACTATGTATAGGTATGTTAGAATAGAATGACTGTAATGTAAGGATAGTATGTATTATGAAGGGACATAGATTACCTATGTAATTTTTTTGGGAGTGCACTGCACCAGCGCTCTTTAGGACGAGCCGCCTCTGGTTACGAATTCTATCGCGTAGAGAAATACCAAGCATAGCCCTCTCCATCGCGCGCTGAGCGACCTCGAGCCTGTGGAAAAGGCCAACTGTAAAAGCCCACGTCTCAGCGCCGTAGGTCATCACTGGCAACACACACTGCTCGAAAACTTTCGACTTCAGCAGAGCTTCAAATACCGCTATAAAATCATAACGTTATTTATTATCTACTTGTGCCCGTATCGTTATAAAAAACAACGTTTTACAACTAAACGTTATTTACACATAATATAACGCTATATCAGTTAACGCTATTTAGAAAATATCGATATAAATAACGTTATATTTACGGGGAATAATATTAATTTATTATCATATGCAGCGAGCTGACAACGCGGCAGTATCGCTTAGCAATAACGATATTATAACGATATTTTATTTCGATATTTCATAGCGCTATTCTTTGTCTTTTTTTTATACCTTTAATGGTATTTTACTGTAGAACTTGGTGTGCAATAAAGTATTATTGTGGTTGTTGTTTAGTACCGCTATTCGTCTTCGCATTCGCATCTCGACCATCCCGAGTTGGATCGGCGTGGTGGAGTAAGCGCTCCAGCAGTGGAACGCAAAAAGGGGTGCAGCCAAGATTTTTTACCACTTAAAATGTAGCACAGGCGCTATAGTATTAAAAACGCCTGGCATTATGGAAAGCTTAGATATATAAAATATTTTTTCTCCGTTTTCAGCTATACCTCTTCACACAACACACATACATCGACCGGCGCAAAGTCACCGCAGCGGTTCGGCTACCACCGCAAGAGGTGCTAGAGATTATCCAATCCGTCGCCAAATACAACGCGGCCACCGGCTGGGAACTCCTCATCCCGCCCGACACGGCCTTCGAGGAGAAGTACCCGGAAATCATGCAGCGGCAGAACCTCTACTGGGAAGCGAAGCAACGGCTATTCAACGAAATGCTCATGGGTGACAACATCCCCAAACGACAGCGGAAGAAGTCTCAAAGAGAATCCACAAGCTCAGACACCATGATGAGCCCGAAACCCAGGTGTAACAGTGTCAGTGAGGAGGACAGTGATAGGAAAAGACCTAAGAACAAAACTGCCCCCGGCAGCGGCAAACGGACACGAAATATCAGTGTGAGCAACTCCTCCGATAAGTGATATTTACTGTGTAGTTAGGTTATCAAATTGTAGCTTTGTTGTTTTCAGTAGTGCCAAGTGTTTATAGCTGGATGGTATAATTGTTGAAAGTATTTGAGGTAAGTGAAAGTGATCTCTTTGTCAGTTACGTTAATATTCAAAGATGAGTCGATCGAAACTCTTTTTAAGTTATAAAAAATTGTATTTCATTTTCTTCATCTTATGTATGTCTTCATCTTATTTTTTAAGTGGTACACACATTTGAAATTCAGTTTTCTTTTATCCACTTTAAATATGACTAAGTTTGATTGCTAAGCTTGCGTTTTTTCGGAATTTTAAAATAGGTAAGTATATTAAAAAACCAAAAACAGAAATTTAAATTCAACATTCAAATTATTGCCTAGCTGGAAATCAAACCTACAGCCGTTCCAGAACGATAACCATTACACAAAACAGGTTGTCAAATAAATGACTAGTGGAAGAAATAAATATAATTAGATTAAAAAATTAAAACAACACACTTTTGAAGCACATCAAACTAAAAAATGAAAAATAATCCTTAATATAAGCAGGAAATAAGAATGAACCAAAAATACTACTATTATTGTGAAAAAAAATGTGGTTTGCTCGATATCAGAGCGCCCCCCGATATTTTAGTTTTTTAATCTACTTATATTTATTTTTCATTTTTTAAGTTTGGTTTATTTATTGTTAAAAAAAATATTTTTTTCAACTATTTACACTCAATATTTACAAGTCAATATATTGTTATAACTTGTGTTCGAAGTCCATAACGTGGCCTTTTTCACAAGTTCAAACACAACTATGATACGATATTCCATCATGGAATGCCAGTACCTATCTTCCGGTTTCATCATCAGACATTGAAACTTGTCAAAGTTCAATCACAAAAACTGGTCAAAGTTCATTCACAAGTCCACAAGACTTTTCGAATAAATCCAAAAACAACTATGATATGATGTTCCATCATGTTCCATCATGAAGTTCCAGTTGATATCTTCTGGCTCCATCATCAGATCAGTTCGACAGTACTATATTATTGTATTGTCATCAGAACTACGTAC
Organism: Pyrgus malvae; assembly: GCA_911387765.1. Classification (NCBI taxonomy): domain Eukaryota; kingdom Metazoa; phylum Arthropoda; class Insecta; order Lepidoptera; family Hesperiidae; genus Pyrgus; species Pyrgus malvae. The sequence goes on from OU426948.1 coordinate 24,079,691, forward strand.
AGCTGCCAATTTTCATTACGCTAAGGTCCTTGAAAGATGGTTAAATTAGTTACCTTAGATTCCATTACATTGTTATATACAGGTCGACCTAATAAAAGCGTGTTAAAAACCAATCACTTTTTCCATTATATTATCTTCCATTTCATTTTATATCTTCCATAAATTAAACCATTACTGAACCAGAATCTTTAATCTTTTAAAGAAGATGAATATTGAAAATTATCAATTTTCTAACAAATACAAAAACAGTATACATTACTAGAGATACATAGAGAGTAATATAATCTAAGGCCAGATATATTTAAGTTATTGGTGATTAGTTATTTTAATTATAATATAAAACAATGTGATTTTCGACTTTAAGAATAATCCACCTTTCTCCTCAAATATTACTCACTTCTATGCCTTATGTTTTGTTTTTGTTTTTAAAGCCTTCCAAAAGACATTCAAAAAGAAGCTTTTCGACAACAGCCAAAATCTATACAAATAAATAAAATTGGAGTGTCTGTTTATAATATAAAAATAACTACTTTTTACTACATCTGTGTTAATATATATACGGTACATATACCAAAGTAACATTTTTTACAAATTTTGTCTGTCTGTAGTTCTGTCCGTCTGTTTGTTCTGGCTAATCTCTGAAATGGCTGGAGCGATTTTGACGGGACTTGTACTGGCAGGTAGCTGATGTAATAAGGAGTAACTTAGGTTACTTTTATTATAGCAAAAAAATCTAAAACTAAAGTCCCCACTAATTTTCTCCCACCCATCATCTCACTATTGTCACACTTGTTCGACCCCCTCCCCTCCCTCAACGTGTGACTTATTTTATGAATGAATGGAATATGTGAGATCCAATCATAATAAAGTTATTAAAATATTTATTAATAATAATAGGATGCTAGTTAGTAAAGTAACATAGTTACTTATCAACATGTTTTTAGCGCAATAATTTAAGAAGTTAATTAATTAATATTTTTTGTAAAGCAGAAATGTAATCATTGCAAATGTGATTTTGTATATATTTGTTATTTTTTTAAGTAAACAATTTGATATATTTCATCTGTTTCTTTTTATAACATCGTTTTTGAATTGAATATTATTATTTTAAACTATTTCTAACGCTCTAATAATTAAGTTTGTATTGCTTGTATCCACCAATCCACACTTCGGCTATAGTCTACATCACTCTTACTTCCAAGTAACTGTGCCTTTTTTTTGTATCAGGGGGGAAACCTTCAAAAGGTACCGGGCACCTTGGGAGAGGGTACCGGGTTATGTGGGATTTGACCGCACTAAAACCCACTCGGAGGCTGCCTCTGCGCTTGGGGAGGACTCCGGGATCTCCAGCGGAACACATCGGTGTCCTCCACGCGAGACGCCCCAGAACGGGCCCATTACCACTTAGCTCTATCCTTAATCCCGAAGCTACAGGAACTAGGTAACTGTGCCCAGCAATGGGACATAAATGAAATGAAATGAAATGAAATGAAATGAAAATGAAATGAAAATATTTTATTTGCACAAATATGGGTGAAAAAGGTTTTACAAAATATTTAGAACTCCATATTTACCCCTTAGGGTGTACAAATTTTATTATATTAAATAAAATAATTATTTTAATGACTTAACATAATGTAAACATAAATTCTTAAAATGACTATTACAGAAGGGTACATAAGAAACATTAAAGTAATTTTAAATTTTACAGTTTTAATTAATTAGACTTAAACCCAATTTTGTGCTTTTTATAATAATTTATTTTATTTGAACCATACGGGGTTCGCCGTCATCAGCTTTGGGCACCCACCAGGATGGGTTTTGTACACTGAGAGGAAAAAAAGCTGGCGAAAAAAAAACCTCCCAGGTTTTTATGCCGCGGACAAAATTATTTATTAATCATTTTATTTTATTTATGTTATTTTAGTTTCTTATATTTTATTAATTTATTTATTTATCGTTAATAAACTCAGTGACCGAATAGTACGCTTTTTTAATTAGATGTGTTTTGAGTTCCCTTTTAAATTCGTTATAACTTTTGGTTTTAAGAAAGTCTGGTAAATTATTATATATTTTTGGTCCCATACAAAAGACGCTATTGTGATATTGTTTAGTTTTAGAGGCTATTGCGCATAGTTTATTTTTATGTCTTTTTGAGTTTAACTTGTTGTATTTAGAAATGTCGTTTTTGACCATTACACATATTTCATAGATATATAACGAAGGGAGCGTCAATATATATAAACTTTGGTAGTGTGGCTTGCATGTGTCTGTCTGTCGTAGTTGACACATTGACCGAATACATTTTTTTTGCGCTTTAAAAACTGTTTCAATACCTGTTGCATTACCCCAAAATACAAGACCATACCTAAGAGTTGCACCAACATACGCATGATACGCGCTTAATACCGCTGATTTATTTACTATTTTTGACAATTTGTAAAGAGCGAAAGAGAATTTGTTAAGTTTTTTACATACATGTTCCATGTGTAGTCTCCATGTGAGCTTATTATCAATATACAAGCCTAAAAATTTTATATTTTCTGTTTCACATATGGTTTTACCTCTATAATTAATATTTACAGATCTCCCATAAGATATACGATTTTTAAATGTCATTATATTTGTCTTTTCAAGGTTTATTTTAAGATTATTGTTATTCAACCAATCTACTAATAATTCAAGGGCATTATTTATATTCGTTTCATATGTACCTGGATTATCATTTGGAAATATAACTGTACTATCGTCAGCAAAGAGAACCATTGGTTGCTCAATGACTTTTGGAAAATCATTAATATATATTAAAAAAAGCAACGGACCGAGGATACTTCCTTGAGGTACCCCGTATACTACTTCCCTGGGTTGAGATAAGTACTTTTCCTCCGTTTTTGTTTCATTGTCAACTCGTTTAATTTCAGTTATTTGTTTTCTGTTACTTAAATAAGATTTTATCCATTGTGAAGCATTATCTCTAACGCCGTACTTCTCTAATTTGTCTATTAATAGCGCATGATCTACAAAGTCAAATGCCCTAGTCATATCCATATACAGAGCTGAGATTTGTTTTTTCTTATCTAACGTAGACATGACCTGTTCCAAAAAATTATATATAGCTAAATTAATAGATTTATTTTTGCGAAAACCTACTTGTTCGTCAGCTAGAATTGAAAATTTTTCGATATATGAATATAAGTTATTATAGAGAACTTTCTCAAATACTTTAGAAAAAATTGGTACAAGTGCTATATATATATAAAAGATTTGAAAAGTCTGTAGCTTGAAGCACTAGAACTAGCATTGTTCCGCTTAGTCGGACTTAAGAGGCAGTAAACGAATTTTTTCCGATTTAATTATAATAATTTGTTTTTTTTTCAGGCGTTTCCTGAAAGGAAAGGGTTTCAGGAAACGGATTGAATGTTATAGGAAACTAGCTTTTACCCGCGGCTTCGCCCGCGTGGTTGATTCAAAATTATTTGTAATACTTTGCCTCAAAAAGCCGCTGCGCGCCGCTGCTCTTTCAGTGGCAATTGACTCTGTGGTCTGATTTTTAGTGACCGATGGGCTCTAGCGGTAAACACCGCGGTCTATGGCACGGAGATACCAAATTCAAAGCCCGGTGCGCACCTCTGACAACAAAAAAAGTGCGTATTTATCGCTGCTCCACGGCGAAAGAAAACATTGTGATATTTAATTACCATGTTTTCTATCCCCGTGCATGCCTGAGAGTTTCTCGTAATTTCTCGATGGCATGATATCATGATATCATCCAATCCGCACTTGGGCAGCGTGGTGGACTATGCTCTACATCCTTCTCACTTTCGAATGAAGCCTATGACCAGCAGTGTGACAAAATACATTCATAAAAAAGAATACATTTTATAAATAAGCATTTAATACCTATCTCAAATTTAATGTGGGTATTTGTGATAGGTACCCACACAACGGGATCTTAGTTTGGTAAAAGTAAAACGTATGTATAGGTACATTTTTTATGACATTTATAGGTACTGATGAAAACACCATTTTAGAACAACAATTTATTAGATTTATCTACAATCACAACACAGGTGCAAGTCACAACAATGATAGAATAATGGAAAACGTGTAACAATTAGTGCGAAAACAACTAACAGTTTCTATTATAAGTACCTACTTAATAGAATTTTCATAGTGAGAAACAATACTATGGAAAAGAAAGCGACAATTATTTTAGATAGATAAACAAGAAGATCTAATGGTTTACTGCAGTTATAAGAATACCATATAATATAATATACAGGTACCTACATTCTGTCACCCGTATTTTTTTTAATATATTTGTAGCTACATATATTATTATTTGTACATTATTCAGGTAAAAATATTCCCATCAACACACAAATATTTATGATCTTTCTAGTGATTTACTAAAATTGTATTGGCATAACTGTAAATATACAATTTACTCAACAAAAAAGAGATTAGTAAACATAAGAAATGGTACATCTATAATAATGATAATACTTTATAAAAAAAAATGTAATACTCTTGAAAGAATTGTTGAAATATCAAGAAAGTTGAAAGATGTTTATTTTTATCAACAAAATATAAATAATAAAAAATATAAAACATAAAATATCTCGTTTTTTAAACGGGTGAAATATCCAATAACTATTGACTTATGATACTAAATGTATGTATGTTCTGCTGCTCTTAAAATTATTAGCATTCTAACAAATTATTGTTTCCTATCTTACAAATTGATAAACCTACTTAAAAACATAGCTATAACGACTGTGAGACTCATAACACCATTGATTTTGGTCGCAGAATTGCAGAAATCCAAGTTACAGTTATCTGCGACTACCCCCATTCTGGTTTTGACAAACGACCAGTCGCAGAGGCCGACGCGACAACCTTCTAACTGTAGAGGGCGCTCGTTCTCCAAGAAAAGCACTTGATATTCCTCTTTGATTTGGTATCTGCCGTCTGGTGAGCATCTGAAATTTAAAGAGTACAGATAAGTTTAACACAAAATATTTTCTGTACTAAAATAATAGCTAGAAAAAGAAAATGTTGACAACGCTGTCAATAAGTGGATTAAATAAAGTAAAATATACATGCGCCATGGTTTGTCAGAAATTATATTGGAGGAACTATTTTTTTTCAATTCTGTTTTCAAACAATGTGGGTACTCAGAAAAAGAAAATGCTCGCAAGCTTCTATTAAAGTACAGCTGTTGTTATCACAAATTCATAACAAATCGATGTCATTAGCATAGCATGGTGTCAATAGTATCTTAAAAAGCTTTTTTTTACAGTAAAATACATTTTCTTCTTATTTTTTACTTTTTAGTTCGTATTTTCGCAAAAGCGTGTTTTTTAGTATTTAAACTACTTACATTATTTATTTTAAATTTTTTAGTTTGATTTTTTTTACATTATTGCATTGTCATCGGCCCTTGACCCTTCAAGTTAATCAGACGCTTAGAAGTAGGTGAAAATGAAGTTAAAAGATTCCGTTACATACATACATACATACATACATGGTCAAACTAATAAAGCGTGTTAAAACAAATCGATGTCAACCGACGTGGACATACCATGAAAGGAAGAAAAATATTTATTTTATTTATGGAATACAAAATAATCGCTGAATGTCATTTTTTCCGGTCAACTCCTTTGGTGCCCGTTTGAGCTAAATGTTGAGCTGACAGAAATAAGGCGGTGGAAAAATGGATCGTCGATAAACATTTCATTAGAATGCGACTTGCGAACAACTATTTTTTTCACAATTTTGTTTGTATGCATGCAATGCTTAGAGCATCAAGGTATGACAGGTATGACACTAAGGTGAGGGTGAGTCAGTAACTTTGATGCTCTAGGTTTGTAACAATGTTGCGAATAACAAATTTTTTTCAATTATTTTGTTTTCTAACAATGTTAGTATTCAGGAAAAAAATGCAGGCGGCCCAATAACAAGAGGGTAAAGTAAAGTAGAAGATGAAATGTAAATATCCGCGGATCATCGGTACTTACTTGTACAAAATGGCGCCGAGATTCGCGTTGAAAGGAACCATAGAGGACGTAGACCACTTCCGTTCTTGCATGGGCTTTGTGTGGTAGTTGTCTCCTGTGAGCGGCGCGGGGTCGCGACGAGCGTTTATAGCGGAGAGAGTTAACAGCATCGCGGGGGCTTCGGTTAGCTGGATCATGGTTTTGGGCTGCTGCGGCGAATCTGAAAGATAAGGTTATATTAAGGTAAAAAACTAAAAGGTTGTTAGATGTAAGGTATCTCAAAGTCAAAGTCTTTTATGAACTTAAAATAACATAAGAGACCACGGACTAACTTTAAGCATTCGACGTAATAACACAACTTTGTTAAATTACATTAGTATATTGTGATATCTTTTTTTTCAATTATTTATGTGAATTTATATCACATTGTCTGCTATTAATATTCCCCTACAATCTTGTTCGATTTGTTGTTTTATTTTCTTATTTTAAGTAGGTATTATCTTTTTTGTTTTAATGTATAGTGTTAAGAGTTCCCCAGGGAAGTAATTTAGGACATGTAATTTAAAATATCGGGATATCATACACTTACTGTTATCAACATGAACCCTGAAGAAGTCCATCATATCCTTCACACCAGTGCAGGAAATTTTCTGGTTCATCGGGTTTCCGTAGCCATATTTGTAGTAGGTTTCCAAATCCTCTGCATACTCAAGACGTTTGAGGTCTTGTGCGGTAAATACCTGTTATAAAAATAAGGAATAAGTGCAACAAAAAAAAATTAAGCACTGCAACCTAACTTCTTTTTGTATGTAAGAAACAAGTTAACGAAACAGCTTATCCATAATAATAAATTATCTTTACTTCTTCAACAGAATACCAAAAAACCCAGTGGAGTGGGATTCTGTCGACATTAGTGACATCAACAACCTTAAGAAACCTTTATTTGAGACTTGTAAAGTGTTGAAGGATAATCAAGGATACAAACAAATGATTTTTTGGATATTGAAGCACCTGAAGGTCTGGATGGTACTACCTTCCTTACCACTGGTAAATCCGCTACTAAATTTAGCCTACCAATTTTTTGATTTGACTGGAGTAGCAGACGAGCAGGCCACGTGGTGTTAAGTGGTCGCCACAGCCCATGGACATCTACACACAACCAAGGAATCCGACCAGCGGCTGGGAAAGACAGCGGCATGCCGCCGTAAGCATCGGGAGGTGCAGGAGAGCATATCTGCTCTCCGGAAGATGGACCCGTTCTGTGCGCCGCGCGCGGAGGACATCGGTGCGTTCCACTGGGGATCCCGGAACCTCCCCAAGTGTAGAGGCAGGCCATTGAGGGAGTTTTAGTGCGGTCAAATCCCACATAATCCGGTATCCTCTCTTAAGGTGCTGGATAAATGAAATGGAATGAAATTAAATATTCTTTATTCACTGTACGGTTCATTTACAAACTCTTAGTGAACGTAATTTTTTTGTTCTGTCTGCTCTGGGTGCGCTTAGGCAATGCTGAGCTGAAGAAAAGAGCAGACGGAGAAAAACTTCAGCCCTGTTTTAAAATATGAGGTATACAATAATTAGCTTTCTTACATAGTAGATATGGGCAGATAAGGAACATACGTGACAGCTACCGCATGTATCAATGTCGTCCCACAGCTATCTGTCTGTACATATATACCTTTTATATGTATACCTTTTGATACCCCCCTCCCGATCCAAAAAAAGGCCACGTGGTGTAAAGTGGTCGCCGCAGCCCATGGAAATCTGCACACAACCAAGCAAGTTGTATTGTATTGTATTGCAAAATTGTTCGTAAAATAAACTTACAGCACACCAGGGCGATATGACCGCGACGTTCCACGCCTTGTTGTAGCGGCACATCTCGTACATATTCTTCACCAGCTCCTTCTGGATGTCGTAGTTGAAGCCGAGACGCAGCGAGATGTTGCTTATCATCTGGAACATTATAAATATGTTAGTCCCACAGTAGGGTACTGTGTGTCGTGGGCACTATGGACACACACAAAGACATAAACACAAACACCTACGAGTAGACCGATAATAAAAACTAAAACTCATTTCAATCTCTGCTTCGCCGGGAATCGAACCCGGGACCTCCGATTGGCAGTCCGGCATGGCAAACGTTGCGTCACACGAGTCATCTCAATAAAAAAATCTCAACATTACGAGATTTTTCTTCCAACCTTTTTATGTCCCACTGCTGGGAATAGGATGGACCTCTCCCTCTCGGACCTGTGAGAGATTTAGGCCGATGGCCGAGAGGTAAATACCGTAGTTAATTCAAAACCAAGGCGCGCACTTCTGACCATAGACTTAGGATATATTAGTACGTAAAGCCTATGTTTCTGACACAGCAGTGCGCATGCATGTATGGTGAAGGAACATATTGTTATACTTTAATAATTAGGATGTATGTGTATGCAGTAGATATATGTAATGTAGGATCATCATCAAAGAAAATTATTTCTCGAAGGCATGATGTGCACCTATCCGCACTTGCCCAGCGTGGTGGACTATATCACTCTTACTTCCGAGAGTGCACAGCAGTGGGCACCTTTTTACGTCTCACTGCTGGGCACGGGTCTCTCCCCATTATTGGGGAGGCCTGGAGCTTCCACGCTGCTCCAATGCGGGTTGGTGGAGATGCGGATTAGTGGTCAACCCGCCGTCGGATGTTTTCAAACCGCCCATAAGGCCTCAGACAAGGTTTAATGAATATTATCTATCGACAACAACCGGGACCGACGGCTTAACATGCCCTCCGAAGCACGGAAACGCGCATGAAATTTTTTGCCACTAGCGGTCACCCGTCTCGCACCCGACCGCGCCCGTTTGGTTTAGTCGCATGCATAGATCGCTTGCGTTCTATGTTAACCGCCGGGCCATGCGCGCTTCACGTGCACAGCAGTTGAGATTGAAAAACAAAAATATTTGTATAGTTCTCCACCAACCCGCATTGGAGCAGCGTGGTGGAGTAAGCTCCAGGCCTCCCCAATAATGCAATGGGGAGAGATCCGTGCCCAGCAGTGGGACGCAAAAAGGGTTGCAGCCAAGACTCTGAGAATTCAATTACTTAGGTACCCCCCTTTATTTTTATGTAGGTACGCATATAATTCTTAAGGTAAACAATTGTATAGAAGTAATGGGCTAAATATCTATGTAGTTACATTGTCGCCGTTATTGTAGTGACATTGTGAGTCATTGGCGTGCAATGGTGATTTGAATAATACTTAAGGTAACACATGTTGGTCAATAATTGTAACAGACTATACAGATAGAAGAAACAGAAACGGTATTCTGTGCTCGTATCTTACAAAGGAAAGTTTCATAATGAAAATACATTTGTTTGTTTTTCAACCCTATTAGTCCCCCTGTTGGGAACACATCTCTCGGAATTAAGAGGGTTTGTCGGCGAATTTAGGATTTCAGTTCGGGGGGCTTGATATTAGTTTGAGGAGGAGGCTTGACTTAAACAACTTAAAGAATATTATTGGCGCGACTTTTTCTCCTAGTTTAAAAATTTGTCACGATACGTATAATTCGAGGTTTGCCAAGGGTGACCCCGAATGGTTTAAGGGAGGGGGGGGGGTGGTGTTTCGAGCCCGATAGGTAGTGGTTAGCGTTCGCTGAAGCCTATGGACACCTACATACGAGTACAAATTCAGGCAAGGCTGAGTTTTGCCTGAGCCGGCTATTATGCTATTGGTTAGGTAAGGTTATTATGCTATTGCGCTGTTACTCCGGAGGCTTATGGTCGCCTGATGTAAGTCTGGCCCTTAGAGCATCAAAGTTACTGACTCACCCTTCAGTAGAGACGGCATAGCGCCTCGCTTCGATACATATTTTTTGTGCCAAATCTGGTGCGGGGGAAGAAACACGGAAGAAAGCACACATTTTAATTTTGTCACACATTCACAAATATTCTTTCATCGCTACAGACCATACATTTCTAAATCTTATGTGTATTTCAATTAACAACGTCATTTTCTATGCACCGTCAACACACACAAACACACTAGTTGTATAACTAGAAGGCACATTGTGCATGGACGTTGGGACGAGGGGTTCGCCCGTAAAGGCCACTCATCTCTGACAGGTGTCATACCTGTCATACCTTGATGCTCTAAGCCCTGGCCTCAAACGCACCTTTGGAATTTTGTACAGTACTAGGTGGGTGAAAACATTCATAAAAACGCTCATAAGAATTATTTAGTTCGAGGTGCGCATGCGATCTAAACTTGGTTCTATCTTGACTTAGGTCAATATTAAACGTATTAAAAAAAACGTAACTAATAGTTGACTTACCTCTCTAAACTCTTGCTTCGATTCAAAAGTTTGCACTTGTTTGAGGGTGTCGTTGTTCTCTTCGACCTCTCTCTGCCACGCTGGGCAATGCTTGTAGGGCTGAAAATTGACATCATCAGTATAATAAATTACGCTTCACATCCATAACTAGGATTACCTGCGTTGTGGGTACCATCGTACCATGGAGTCACACAATGACAGGAAGAACAATAAGCTAGCTTTATAATTTCTGCCTCGCCGGGAATCGAACCCGTGACCATGACCATCGATAGTCCGAGGTAACTTATGGCGACAAACTTACAGTTTGGCAATACATCATGAAAATTTTCATTAATATATTGGAAATAAAACAAAACTATTGCTCCGTATTGCTCATCAAACCCTTCGAAGTCTGGCCGGCAACCACTGTTTTCAACCAAGACACAATAGATGTCTATTGTCACAATAGATCCGCACGTGTGGATGGTAAATCGTTCCGATTCGTTTCAATTTATCGGTCGTCGTCGGCAGTATGAAATTTCATCAGAGAAATCGTTCGTCGGCGGTCTGACTCGTGTTCGGGCGGCTTAAGCAGAAACGAGTGCTTCCCCATTAAAAAACATGAAATTTCTACCACCAAAAAATATTATAGGCGTAAATTAAAAATTTAAACTTTGAAATCTGTTCGAAATAACCTACAAAGTCTGTATAGCAAAGCCTAGTTCTACTTTCTATAGCAGGCAATATTTCCTGTCTACTTAAAGCTAGCGTAACAGTTTATGCAATCGGCTTGAATGTAATTAATCTGTATGTTATCAGTATTTAGTTTGCCGTATGCCTTTTATAAATTTTGTAAGAATACTGCATAGTACTGCAATGCGGTTTCTATAATATAATCAACAAGGTCTTCTGGCGTAGACGAAATAAAGTAATGTAATTTTCTTAGGGTATTTTATTTTTATTTGTTTAGAAAACTAATAGCTATCACAATAGTAAAGGCCATTTACTAGTTTTCACAGATAATATATATAAAATATTTAAAATTTGATCAAGAGACGTAAGTTAAAAGTTTATAAGGCAATTTCCCATATCGGCCCTGCGGCAGGGCGGCAGGAAATTGCGCCTGCTTGCCTACACACGACACGATTAAGGTAACAATTAAGGGTCATCCCCACCTTTACACGGATGTGTAAATTAAAATTAATTTAAATTAAATTACAAATCGCGGATCGGCGATTTTGCGTCTGCACCGATGCTGCATCGCGTTTTGGCAACATGGACGCGGTATCGGGAGCACGCGTTTTAGCGACTTTAAGGATGCTGCATCGCAATCTCGTGACTACCTAAAGTAGAGAGCGGTAGCAAAATCGTGCGTTTTAGTGTTTTATAGTGTGCAAGAAAGTAGAAATTTAATAAAAACTGCTAGGTATTTAAGGAGTTGTCTAGAATTAGACGAAGAAGTAAACCTCGACCTTCAAATTGAAGACTAACTACCTATCGAGGACCGGTAGGATATTACTTTGATGGTACCGACCGATTCAAAGAGCCGCAATACCTACTGCCACTATTACAAATACGTCACAAAAGTATGTATGCCTCAACCCTTTCGTGTCCTTTACTTGCGTCAGTCGTATTAAATTAGGATATTAAAATAATAGCCGACAAAATTATTGCAAACCCTCTTCATCATTATTCTGACATAACATTCCTATACGGTAGGGTTGCCAACCTCGAAGAAACCAGGACAATTCAGTTTGAAAACAGGACGCATCTAGTAAAAATAAGTGAAATGAAATTCACCTTTGTTTTGAAACAACACGGCAGGGCGGCAGCGCAATCAATTGCGAGCCGTGACCCGTAAATGCGCTCGAATTTTAAAATTTAGAAACCCAGGACGCTACCTATAAACTATTCAGGACGTCCCAAGATACTACAAAAACTAGAACATGTCCTGGGAAAACAGGACGGTTGTCAACTCTGCTATACGGTAGGTTACAACCTGGTTGTAGCACAAATTGCAACCGGTAGCAGCAAAATATGTAATATTTACTCCAGATTTACACTATACATTAAATATCCTTACCTGTAACTTCGCTTCATCGTTATCTTTGCGGACGTCGTAGGTTTCAGCCTGCTCTCTGAACAACCCCTCAGTGAAGGCACGGAAAGCTGTGTCCGATCGATGGTCGTTGGCGAATTTAAACTGGAATAAAACAGAATAATTAAAAAAACGGCAAATTGTTTGTAAAGTAGGTTTACGATCGAGATGTTTACGTGATAACGTCCGCACGAGAAAATCTCCATTCGTTTGTATGCCGCTAGAGTGAGAGAGACGGAAGATCGGTCCACTCACTCGAACGCTATGCCAGCCTCCGCTCGTGAGGATTCCGCGTGACAAGTTTCACGGAATGACTGGCAGCGCTCGAGATGAGACGGGAGATCGGTCCGTCTCTCTCTCGTTATACCTGCGATCACGCTCGTGAGGTTTTGGTGTGACACAAGTTTCTGAACATGTCACCCGACTAAAACGATTTTAAAGACGTTATCACGCCAATAAGGTTTAACAAATATTTTGTAGGTAAATGTGGCGAACTAAATGAACATTGTATTAACAATCTTTGTAAACACCCATATTTGTTCTAATAAAGGTCTTTGTCGAAAGCTACCGGGCACGAATACCCCTTAGGTGGCCTGTCTCAGCTGTCTCAACGTTTGCGGAAGACTGAAGGATATCCAGCGAGAAGCACCGCCGGTGTTCTCAATTCACCGTCCCTTAATGCCAATCTTGAGAGAGGCAACTTCCTCAGTGGCCTGCTTGGGGAGGGCGCCGGGACCTTCATCGGAACGCACCGGTGTCTTCCATGCGCGGTCCTCAAACGAGCTCATTTTGGACGAGCATGTAGCTCTCCTACACCCTTAGGTGCTTACGACGGCGTGCAGCCACGAACACACCGCCGACCTTCCCGGGGCTGATGGCTGACGGTTCGAGCTCCCAATCTCGCCGCCCGCAACCCCAGAAGTTCCCTTATCCGTAGCTTATACAGCGGAGCTACAGAAACCTTTTGTTTCTTTAAAACTTTTAAGAGTTGGTCTACCTATTTTTAATTCTGTTTATATTGGTTGGTACTTACTAAATAATTATACTTATTGTCGGTGAGCAGTCCCGGGTACCGTTGCTTCCAGGCCTGCGCGAGCTGCTGCGTGGAGATGTACCCATCGCTGGTGAGGTCTCCGGCGAACGTCATGTTCTGGCGGGAGTTCCACTCCCATCGCTCCAGCAGGCTCAGGTCAGATGAACAGATTCTTTGCTGAAATTGAAGGTAAAGATCGTAGCACTTGCATGCTTTGATAAAAGTACCTACTAAAAGCTTAGAATAAATACGTAATGAGTGTCTTCATACAAGCGCGCTGTCAAAATTGAAGCACTAAATAGATTAATACAGCTGTCACATCTGACAAACGAAATATTTTTATTTTGACCAAATTAACTATAAAATACTACAAAATGTTGAAAACACTGTGAAAAGTTATTTTATTAGACTTCTTTTGTTTTTAAAAAGTTTTGTGATAAAATCTACCCCAGCGTTTGGTGCCATTAATGGCAGCAATCAACATGCTTCCATTTAGGTGAGCGAATTTGGTTTCTATAATGTAATTGTAATTATTCTAAGACTAAAAGCTTCTTTTAATATGAAATGTGTAATGCAGCAGTTTAAACGGATTTGCAGCGTGGCGACACTTTACAGCCCCATATAGGCTGTTTGTTATTAAAGACAACACGCGTACAAGTGATTAAAAGAGAATGATTGAACTATACAATGCAGTGTTACTAGTTAATTACGTGTTTATTTGCATCATGTTTTTGTAACAGAAGTAAGTTGGATTGCTCTATCACTTTACTAGAGGGTTGACTTATACACACATACACATAGAATTCACTAATGTTCCGAGCAAGAAAAGCATGAAACATTTAAATAATAAGAGGGTTTTACTCATATATGCTTATAAGACGCAATTGTTTTATGACAATGAAACATTTTGGAGTAAGTAAATAGTAAAGGAACCCTGGGGAACTTCTATGGCAAGGATTTCGTTGCAACCTTTTTTACTTTATGTTGTACTCGCTTAGCATACTGCACTTGTAGGCCATTTGTAATGGCCAAAATCAAGGCCGTTACGTGTCATCCAAATTAAAAAATCACACATGAAATAATTCTAATGCCACCAGAAGTCACCTAACTCAGTCTAGACCGCGGCGAAAATGCCTTAATTTTGAAGCGCAGTTTTTGAACCACCCAAAGTGAGGTCAACTAATACTAATACCCATCCAATAATAGTAATATTATTACTCAGAAAAGCCTGAGTCAGCATTATTATAAGCACTTCTGTACTGAAAACTTCGTAGTTTTCGCGATAAGATCGATGCTATAAAGTAGCTACAATTTATGATGAGGCGAAAACAAGGCCAATGTTAATTTAGCGAATAATGCCCATGAGCTCATGAGTCAACACTAGGCTTTTCATTCAGTTCGGTTAGGGCTAGTTAGTCATCTCGCACATCGAACGTCATTAACTATACAATGCAAGTAGGTACAATATACAGAATAAATAGAGCGAAAAATATACAGACGACTTTACAATAAAATTATTTTTATATTGAACCATCCATCATCATAATAATATAAAAAGTAGGTACCTTCTTCTTTTATATAAGTTGAACACAAATTCATTGCAACTATTAAATTTAATGTCATATACAATGATAGTGAAAAAATCTCCCGTAAAGCAATTTTTCATAGTCCATAAGTAAAAGATTGACCCCAAAATAAAATTTAATCAGAAATTCACAAGGGCATTATTAACACGATAACTAAAGGACATAATAATTATCATTGGCCGGTGAGGTGAAAGAATTCTATTTTCAAATAATTGAACCTAAGTTGCATCTAAAATATCAAGTCGAGGATGGTCATTACGACGACCAATACGACGGCCATGCCATCGGGACGTGGTATGCCTAACAAATTTGGGGTCATAAGCGACGCATACTAATGGGCATAAGTTGGCATAACTCTACGGTGCCGCTTCCTGTTTCGATGAAATCAACTGTGTACTTACTTCTGTTTTAGAGCATCAAGGTATGACAGGTATGACACCCGTCAGAGGAGTTGCCTTTACGGAGGAACTCCTCATCCCAACGTCCATGCACAATGTGCCTTCTAGTTATACAACTAGTGTGTCTGTGTGTGTCGGTGTCAGTGTTGTCGGTGCATAGAAAGAAAATGACGTTGTTAATTGAAATTGACATAATATTTAGAAATGTATGCGTCTGTAGCGATGAAAGAATATTTGTGAATGAGTGACAAAATTAAAAAGTGTGCGTTCTTCCCCCCGCACGAGATTTGGCACAAAAATTGTGTATCGAAGCGAGGCGCCATGCCGTCTCTACTGAAGGGTGAGTCACTTTGATGCTCTAAGACTTTTGCAGTGTGTGGATTGGAACTTTGTGTCGAAACAGGAAGTTAAAAAGCATTAGTACCAAAGTTGTGTTGTACATGTGGTAATGTGTCTGAAAATTATAGCTTCGGCGACTGTATGCCGTGTACTACGTGTCTATTGGTGTGAAGCCATTTTTAGCCAGTCACGAGTATGGGTTACAATTTGACGACCCATATACAATTTGTGACGACCGCCGTGGCGTAATGGTTACCATGCCGGATTGCCAATCGAGGGGTCCCGGGTTCGATTCCCGGTGAAACAGAAATTTGAATGATGAGTTAAAATTTTTGTTCTCGGTCTGGGTGTTTGTGTTCCTGTCATTTTATGTGTCCATGGTACCCACGACACAGGGTATTAATTACCTTACTGTGGGGCTATGAGTGTGTAACGTTTATTATTTATTTATGTGACACCTTTATACTTTACACATACTCATACTACTCACACCTTTGACATACTTTGTGACATTGTGACCCATATACAGTGACTCCCACACCTAGGGTTGCCAGGTCGCCAAACTTAATAGCCGGACAGACCAGCCAGTTTGGCCGGACATTTGGGTAGAAAGGCCGGACACCCTACATTATTGAGGATTTTGTGTCTCAGTATTAATAGGTACTACAAAAAAATTGTAAATAAAATGTAGCTTTTTTTATTATTGTCATAAATCTTGTTAATAATAATAAATAATTAAAGATTTTATTTATTATTTCATTAAATTCTAATGAAATAATAAATAAAATCGAATACCAAATTAGTATTAAGTAGGAGCGCTTGCTCGTTTGCGAAATGTAAAAAGCCTAACAAAAGCCGGACAAGCCGGACACCGTTTATTTTGGCCGGACACGCAATCAAAAAGCCTACCTATGTCCGGCTTTATCCGGACGCCTGGCAACGCTACCCACACCGATATGCTCTATGCTGTGCAAGGGGTTCTGTATTCGATAAATGATGAATTTAGAGGCCTTTTTCTGGTGGAATTGTTTGTCCTTGTATGTATGTGTCCCAATTACAAACCAATGCGTGTAGTAATAATATTAAAGTACATTATTAAAAAAACACTGATTCATCATACATTGTTATTTGCTTAAGAATATTTCATATTGAGAGCATATTTATAAGCACTCTCGAAACTTTACTTCCAAAATTCTCTCAATTAGGTTGTCAATCACAAATTTTTATTGCGCCGTGCTCTAAGCGCTGTGTCCATTAAGTCATTAGCGGATCCAGGGGGGAGGTTCACCCTTGCCAAGCCTCAAATCTTGATTTAACCGCCCCTCCCCCCCCAAAAAGCGCTCGTGATGCGTCTATCACCACCTGGATCCGCCACTGCTTTAAGTAGTAGGTACTTATTTACACATCATAGAAAAAATATTGCAACATAGTACTACGGCATATTCGTAAATGTTTACTGCAGTTATGTTTCTGGCCATATGAACAAACATGAAATATAGGCTGTCTCTGCAATATTGAACATTGGAATACACACATTGCCGCAACACTTTTTTATGTCCCACTGCGAGACATGAGCCTTTACTCCACTACACTCCTCTAAGGCGAGTTGGTAGAGACGTTCGAAAACGACGAAAACCAATCCGCGGACGGATGTTTTCAAACAGAACATAAGGCTTCTGACAATATTTAAAGAGTTCTATCTATAAAGTTTAAAGCTGAATCTATTGAATACAACCTGGAATGATGGCTTAACGTGCCCTCCTACCTAAGTACGGGAACTTATCTTACGTCCGCTCGCGCTTCGCTTAGCTGCATAAACCGCTTTTCTTTTTCAACCCTTCTTAAGTCTATTGGGCACTTGTAAATAGGTAATCTCGCGGAATTGAAAGGTATTTAAGTAAGGCCAAAGTCCATGCTAGCAAAGCCAAGTGCGGATTCGTAGACATCTAGAGAATCTAATTTTGATTCTAGAAATTTACAAGAAACTCTCTTACACGGTGATGGAAAACATCGCAATTAAATATCACAATATTTTTCCTCGACGTGGAGCAGCGATAAATACTCACATTAGTGTTCCTGAAGTTGCCACTCCTGTAGTTGGCGAGGATATTCTGCTTGAAGTCCTCCAATTTCTGCAGATTGGGTATCTCATCCGCCTCGGGGTTGTGAGAGCCGTGCCGGACCATCAACCATATCGCGGTTGGTTGGCAACCTAAACAAGAAATAAGAGAAAGGATAAGGTTGCTCTCGGTTATGTTTCGATGTCCTTGATGTAAGTTGAGGTAACTAGTAGTTCGCCGAAATGAGGCGTCGTAAAATGTTGAGAGATTATTCAGTAATACGAGTACAATTTGTATAAAAATGGTGGCGTTATTTGACGTTTTTCACGATTTCTATTTTGTTTATTTGCGTAGAGTTTACCAAACGGTATTTTCTCTTATTGACAAGAGGACTAAATTCTAGCAAGGACATGTCCACCAATCTTGCTTCGGGTTATTTGATCGGGTTATTTGTTCAGCGTGGCAACAACTTTATGGGCACTTTGTCGAAAAGGGTTATTTGCTGGCACATTCCTCTAGTTAATTAATAAATATTTACATCAACAGTTATTTCAACTTATAACACCATTACAACAGCAATTTCAACTCTGATTTCTGGTCATTAAGAATTCTAGGCACTTTACACTAATATTTGTAAAAGCAAAACGAAGCAGGTCACTTAGGTGTGGCCCGTTGGCCAACGTGTCGGCAATTATTACGAATGGACCTCGTGAATCATGGTGTGATGATAATGTGGTTTTGTCAGGAGATTTGCTATCGATCAGGTAGGAAAGTAGGGAGGACCTTTCTGTTTTGAACTTGATTCTGTGTAATTCTGTGTTATTTCTGTGTTGAAGTGTTATATTTAAGGTAAAGCTCAGCTTTACTAGACTTGTGTATTAGTGTCAATGTTTAGAAGTACGTTTTGGGATTAATAATAATAAACGTTACACACTCATAGCCCCACAGTAAGGTAGTTAATACCCTGTGTCGTGGGTACCATGGACACATACAAAGACAGGAACACAAACACCCAGACCGAGAACAGAAAAAACTCATCATTCAAATTTCTGTTTCGCCGGCAATCGAACCCGGGACCCCTCGATTGGCAGTCCGGCATGGTAACCATTGTGCCACGCGGATCGTCACAAATTAATTACAAAAAGGTTCCTATCAAGGTTTCACATTATTATAGTATAATTAGAATTGTTTACAGCATTTATTCAATTGAAGTAAACAAAGAGCAGCAGACCACGTGGTAAATGATCGCTGCAGCCCAAGGACATCTATACACGATCTCAAGTAAACCTGAGCCTTTTACTTCCCAGGACCACTGCTATATTATGATCGACGCCCCAGGCTGACACAGACTTAGTCTGGCCGGTAACAACACCTCCCTAAGGAAACCCATGTAATGTTCTTCAAAGGTATTGAGAACCGCATGCAGTCTTGCCTTTGGCAAGGCAGCAATATTTGCAGTGAGAGTGCTGCCTGATTGGTTTTAAAATATTTGCTGCAACCCTTTTTACGTTCCACTGCTCGGCACGGGAGGCCAGCAGCTTACTCCACCACGCTGCTCCAATGCGGGTTGGTGGTTGATTCAAATATAATTATAATAAAAAATATAACGCTACACACTCATAGCCCCACACTAGGATTCCCTGTGTCGTGGGTACCATGGACACACACAAAGACAGGAACACACACACCCAGACCAAGCACAGAAATTAAAACTCATCATTTCAATTTCTGCCTCGCCGGGAATCGAACCCGAGACCCTCCGATCATGTCCGAGCAGTCCGGCATGGTAACCATTGCGCCACACCGGTCGTCCCGTATTTATATATATTATATGTATATACGTATTATCGTCTGTATAATAAAGATATAGAACGCGCAAATAATTAAAACAAAAGCAAAAAATTGCACGGACAAAAGTCTGTGGAGTATAATTTTTCCAATTAAAAAAATTAATCAATATTTCAGTAAAAACACTTGAATTAAACCAAAGATAAAACAGCGGAAAAGCTGTAGAGCGACCCCATAAATTGTTTAATGTGCGCATAAAACCTCTCCACTGTGAACACAATACCTCAACCTGCTTAACCATGTGTGTATAATCAATATAGGTCACAAGTTAACACTACGTTAAACCTACCTGTGTGGATTATAGCCTCGATGGCCGAATGATTAAAACACCAGACTCAAAAGACGAGGGTCCTTGTACAAATCGTGCATTTCTTAACACACGCATAACATTTTAATTTATCACTGCACAAAATTTGTTAAAGACATGTATCCACCGTAGCCTCCACGCTGGTCAAGTACGGGTTGTTGTAACTCGCAGTTTTGTGTAACTCGCAAGCACGGTTATATCGTAATATTCGTAATGTAATGACAAATTATAATGTTTTCCCTCGCCGTGGAGCAGCGATAAATACGCATCTAACAAACTTTCGTGAGACCCGCGGCATAATTCACCAAGGCGATAGATAAACGAAATGAATTAATTATTCTCGGTCTGGGTGTTTGTGTTAAGTACTGTCTTTGTATGTGTCCATGGTACCCACGACACAGGGTATTAATTACCTTACTGTGGGGCTATGAGTGTGTAACGTTTGTTTGTTTGTGGAATACGGAACGGATGTACGGAACCTACGTACGGAACCCTACAATGTATTTGAATTAGGGTTGCCATCCGTCCGGGTTTTCCCGGATTTGTCCTAGTTTAGAGGACGTCCGGGGAGCGTCCGGGCCGGACTTTATTTGTAGTCCGGGTTTTAAAAAAAAAGTCTAGGGCCGCCCGCGACACACGCACTGTGCCCATGTCGCGATCGAAGAGTACACGACAAACTTAAATATCCACAAATAATCGCAGACCTATGTAGCATAATTATTTCGTTACGATGTAAAAAATGCTATTTTAATATGGTCGATTAAACATACATATTTAATTTGCACGTACATATTATTATGTAGGTGTACATAATAATTTGTTTTCTACTTATAGTTAGTTCTATTCTAATATAAGGCTGCCATCACCTAAATTGCCGACGCCGGATAAACACGGCAATAATCCTGGACATTTGAGCGAAATATGTTTTTTTCCCTGGACATTCTCTGGCAAATTATTATTTGCAACAAAAATAAAAACATCGTATAATTTTTTAATTCCATTCGATCGTTGACTATTTTACCGAGCCTTCTTGAATGCGGGTTATTGTGGATGAATTTTTAATTCAGATTTACTTCAATTTATCGCTTATCTGTTAAAAAATGGATTTCCCCTGACAACAAGTGTCCGAGTTACACCCGGATACTTTTCAAAAACCACTGCCGGACGGCCCCCGGAGTGCCCCGGATGCCCTTCTGCAAACTAGGACTAATCCGGGGAATTCCGGACGGATGGCAGCCCTATCCTAATAATACGTTTAATACGAGTATCATTATGTACATATCTACAGAAGTTTCAATCTTAGTAAGAGTTCTTTAGGTCGATTATTGGACTCAATCTTGAAGAAATGCTTGATGGAGGTAATTTGCAAGTGTGGGTTCCGCTTGATTATACAGATTTGGCGAAATTAGTGACGGATTTGCCTGAGCTGTGTGTAAACTATTGTTCCGTTAGAAATAAGTATTGTATGTAAAATAAAAATTAAATGTGGAACGATGTAATGTTATCGTATGTTTTTTTTATGAATGTCTACCAGAGTTTGTAAAATTATATGATTCGACGACCTTAAACTTTGTTATGTCATTTGAATAAAATTCTCGTTTAAGTGTGGCCGGCAGTCGCACCTTTCCCTATCAACGCATTATCTGTATCATTGAAAGAACTTCAGTCAGTAAGGGATTATGCATCATTGTACTCGTACTTCTGCGGTCAAACCAAGCAAATTTACTTCTGATATTTTATCCATATTGTGAGCATTAAAATAATTATGATTTTATTTATTTATTATTTATGCACACGCAGAATATGTACAGGAAAACTTAAGCTTAAGGAAAAAGTCTGTACAAAGTTTTTTTGTGATATTATTATGATGATTCATGACATTAGATAAAAATTAAGATTGTAAGTTTCATTTAGTTAATAGTTTATACAACTTTGACCTCCGAAAAAGTCACATCATGATTTGAAGATTAAATTTAGAAATCCTCAAATCATTGTTTGAGACTATCGCGGTTGTTCACTATATCTGAATTATTACTTACGGGATATATACCACGATTCGCTTTGTTTTTCATGCAACTGCGCCGAAATATCGGGAGCTCAAAAACAAAGCGAATCGTGGTATATATCCCGTAAGTAATAATTCAGATATCCTCAAATCATTTATTAATGGTGACCGTCACTGTACAGATAACATTTCATTTAAGTATACCTAAATTATATAGAAGCGCGCATGGCCCGGCGAAGAGCATACAACGCAAGCGATCTATGCAGCTAAGCCAAACGGGCGCGGTCGGGTGTGAGATGGGTGACCGCTAGTGGCAAAAAATTCATGCGCGTTTCCGTGCTTCGGAGGGCACGTTAAGCTGTTGGTCTCGGTTGTTATCGATAGATAACAGTCGTTAAACCTAGTCGGAGGCCTTATGGGCGGTTTCAAAACGTCTCCTCGCATCTTCATCAATCCGCATCCACCGTAGTGGAGAAAGCTCCAGGCCTCCCAATAATGGGGAGAGACCCATGCCCGTCAGTGGGACGTAAAAAGGGTTGTAGCCAATACCTAAATTTAATTTAGAACCAGAATTCCACAAGTTCTATATGACCAAACTTTACAAAATATTTTACTTGTTTAAAATTGTACTAGTTTTTTGCTGCTGTAATGTATTAAAGCATTAGCGCTGCATGTAGAATACGGTAGTTCTTTATGTCAATACGGTCAGTTCCATATGTGAGTGTATACTCATTCCCGGTGCAAACAATGCGAGTCCAACAATGGCCGCTGAATGACAATAATGTGCACACGAGATTGAATTATCTACAGCTTGCACGATGGAATTGACCCGCCGACCCGCGCAATATTGGACTTGACTTGGTGCAGGTAACATATAAATGTGTTACTATGATAAAAAACGGGTTGCACTCCGGTAGTGCCGGCAGAAGTGAAAACTTAAACATTAACGTTGTGCATTTTTGATATTTTGCAATGGATAGGGAATAATTTCCCACGAATTGCTTTTATTATCAGCATTACTTTTCATCTAGTATTTTCAGTAGGTTTTCATCTAGTATTTTTTATAAAGTAGGTACTCCACTCATTTTCTTTTACTATTTAATTTTCTTCGTCACTTTTTTCATTGATAGATACTTGTTTATAAATCATATTTGATAAAAAATATTTATGTTTCATCGAGTTATCATATCGGTGAAGGTCGATCTTCCACGTCTGCTCTACTATCTTAACAATTTTCGATCAGGCCACGCGGCCTGGCCAGGCCAGGTTTTGACGCGAGTTTAACATTTTTTACCCATCTCAAAAGAAGTGCACAACGTCGCTAAAGAAGTTTTCACTTCGAAAATCCGGACATGTGCTAGAATGTTTATACGTTAACGAGGCTTATAACTGCCCCTTGTAAGTATGACCAGCAACCGCATTTTTCCATCGAAACTTCCAAGGTTATGTTTGCATTTTATTCATATGCATGACTACTATATTAAATACCTTCAGAACATACCTTAGTTTGGAGGTACTATAAAGAATGTTGATGTAAATTTTCAGCTTTAATAATATCAAACAAATAAACTTTGTCCTTTAAAAAGTCATGATATTTAGTTTAAATTTAGAAATAAGTTAAGTTTTAGCATTAAGTTTAAATTAGCTAACCGACTCTGTAAAAAAATAACAAAAAAAATAAAAAACCGAAAAAACTGCTAAGCAAAATATAATAAAATAAACTAATATACTTGACATGTGATACTTTTTCTTGCTAATGGCAAGGTAATGATATTTAAAACTATTTTGGAGTCGGGCCCTTAGTAAAATGGCGTACCTACCTTTCGTTCTGAAACAATGGACACCGACTCCAAAAAAGTCATTACAACTAGCAAGAAAAAGTATCAGATGCCAAGTATTATATTAGTTTATTATTTTTTAATTTGCAGTTTTTTCGCCATTTTATTTTTTTGTAATAACATTTTATTTTTAGTGTCTTACTTAACTTAATTACTATACACGCACACACACTCTCGTACACACACACACTCTCTCTCTATCTCTCTCTCACACACACGCAACATAACACAATACAACTCAGCATTAAAATCTGTAAGTGAACAAAACATCACCCCTATTTTCTTACATTTATGGTAGAATTGATAGATCAGTGAGTGAACAATCAACCATCCCCTGTTTTCCTACCCTTAATTTTTTTTTCTAATTTATATAGATCCAACTTACCCTGTAAGTATCAAAATCGGACTATTTAATCTCTAAAAAGTTATGCGTGGTTACACATAAAAAATATACACGTCGACTTGAGAACCTCCACTGTTTTCTTTTTCTTTTTTTTGTCGGGTAAAAATCATTTAATTAAGTGTATTTTTATATTCAAAATTAGTATTGCTACCACAGGGGTGCGCGCGTTATTTGGAACTCCGTGATTGCTACTGCAAAGGTAATATTAATTATGAGCTCATTATTTTCGTTGTTGCGACAATTTTGGACGCGCTCCAAACTTTATTACCATCTCACAATTAAATATTTCCATGAACGCTGGTTAAAATATCCTGTTACGTTGACGTAAGCCTACAAAATAATATGTCGTAATGTATAATACTATTATGCAGTGATGGTAATTTTTATTATTATCGACCCTTTTTAACACGCTTTTATTAGCTTCGGTCGTATGTGACGGAAATTTTGAACACGATTTTGACTTACATGTGTATATTTATATATATTTATACTTCTAAATATCGGATTATTGTGAAACTTTGCATACTTATCAAAGGCCGATGACAAAATGCAATAATATGAAAAAAAAATTAGGTAAAAAATAAAAATAAATAGCAGTTTCAAAAATTAAAAAAAAACGCTTTCTTTGCTCGAAATATCGATTATAATCGAAATAAAAAGTAGAAAATAATTTTTAATTACAAAGAGTATTTATATATTACAGTAGTAGAAGGTCGAACAATCATAACTAATTACCTCAAAATATCAATTCAGAGTGGCTACAACACTTTTTGCGCCCCACTGCTGGGCTCTGCTTTCAATTTACAATATACAAGTTATTGTTGTAAAAGGAAAACTTTTTGGACACAACCGGTCCAACCACTTATTCGGAACGGAGAATCAGTGTGATGTGCAGTTGTTTTTGTTTATTACGTGCCACCAAAAAATGGACTGTACTTACAAATAAAAATTATTGCTAAGAAGTGACACAATTATTTAATTTTATTACTTATTTTTGTCTCTTACCATGATAATTAAATATGAAATGCTGTAATCAGATGAATTTTTCCCCTTGTGTAGGGTTTCTCTTAACTACTAAGTATCATCTCGATAGTTTTCTTCACAGTAACATCACTAGCGTGTTCTCGAAATTTTGTCATTTTCAATACTTAAGGCTATTTGATGTTTTGAGCAATCGACACAATTCACACATGTTGGTCTGTAATTTTGGATTCAATATAACACGATTAAATATTAAATGTTTTAGAATTGGGTGTGAAAGAACACTATACGTCGTAAAGTGGAAGAACGGTAGAACGAATATTATGAACTAATAATATCATGATTCAACTGGAAAGGCATCACCGCTGCACCCATTTCTGTCCAGAAGGTTTACTGTTATTCTTCTTACACTTCTCTGCACAATATAATAACCATAAAAATAATAACATATGGTTCATTTATATTTGACAGATTATCGATACTCTATCTCGAAATAAATGTTCTACATTCGTTCGCTTTGATACTGACTAGACTTTACTGCTATTTTATTTACGTCCGGCAGTCCGTATATTTAATTACTATCGTTTAATGTTTAATGCGCTCAGTGTTCCAAAATAGGTGTGTATATCTGTTTGCCTGTTGAGGTGGTAAGGTACAAGAAAGGATTGGTAGCTGTGTACATTTTCTTAGTATATATAAATTACGTGTCACGTTGTTTGTCCGCGATGGGCTCCTAAACTACTTAACAGATTTTAATAAAATTTGCACACCGTGTGCAGTTTGGTCTAACTTGAAAAATAGGATAGCTTACATCTCAATTTATAGTCGCAATATTATTTTATTTCTGATACTTTAATGCAGGACAGTCTGCCAGGTTAGCTAGTGTGCTACTTATATAAAATTCTCGTGTCATAAGTCATAATGTTAGTTACTATTATTATACTCCTCTGTAATGGCTTGACCGATTTTAATGAAATTTTATATGCATATTCAGTAAGTCAGAGAGTCGGCTAGTATCTATTTTTCATCCTCGTAAGTGATAAAGGTAAGACCCCAAACATTTAAACGCGGTACGGAGTTCGCGGGGTCAGCGATTATAAATATAATATTTGTAATATAAAGGTAAAATTAAAAAAAATATATGTAAAATTCAAAAGAACGTAAAAACCTTTTTTCTCTTACCCGTAAGAGGCAGATTCAAACTAGAGTAGTTTTCGGCTCATTCTCGCGTTTTTTGAAGCGCGTGTACCCACAACGTCAGGAGTTGACATTTTCTAGTGCAAAAATTACGCGAAATATACGCTAGTTTAAAACCGCGTACGGGTACCTATGTTCGTATCTTAGTGTGTCCATGGTATCAAAAGTGAATCTTGGGAATAGTCCAGGACAATATAGAAAAAACAATAGAGTTCAATAGACCGCTTCTCACTCATAGGAGTTATATTTTTTTGAACTGACATCTATCTGCGTAATGTCAGTTAGATTTTGTCCAGCAAGAGAATAAGCGTGACTTCTTTATGAACTAATGAGAATCCCATATATTAAATTAAAAATAAAACAACCCGTCCTACTCTTTTAACGATTAAGTTCTGGTATAATTTAAGTTTATATATAACTTTGTTTTTCATAGGAAATATTTGTAGACGTAAACAATCTTAGCACTAAGTAGATACTTTTTATTGAAAAAAATCTAAATTAAAACTGTCGTGGTATGTACTTACTTAGTACTACTTAGTATTTAATGAAAATTTTTCTTAAAAAAATAATTTAATTTACTATAATAATATCAATATATCAAGAGACGTAATAAGTATTACGTGACAATGACAAAACTATCTGCAAGAAAAAACTAAGAACCTACCTACGTAGGCCTACAATAGTTCCTTACCTACGTAGTACAATTCAGTTCCTATATACTTAGTACCTACGTAGATACAATAGTTCCTTAGTTAGTTAGTTTTCTATCTATAAAAAAAATCAGTTAACTTACTAGGTATTTCATGGTGTCGCTGTGTCGGGATGGCTTTGTTGGCGAAGGTGTACGCAGTTTTGGTGCCGTACAGGAAGTAGGGGTCTTGATCTGCAGAGAGGCACGTTTCCTGCCCTCTGGCGACGGCAACGAGTGCCAGTGCCAGCAGAACCCAGCGCATGATGAGCTGGAAGGATATTTTTTGTCTTAAGGAGCTAAATGGAGGTTGGAAAAAATTTGCTACGTGGGTCGCAGAAAACGCTGGCCTGTATCATTAATAAAAATATTGCGAGGCCTGAAAGTGTTTGTTTTATTTTTATCATGTCTTATTTATTATATAAATTTACTGACATAAATATAATCACAAATGTCTTTTAGAATAAGTGTAATGATTATTATGTTACTCATATTTTTGCGGTAGGAATCGCCCTAACTTTAAAACTTTAGATTTTGAAAGCTATAAAAACAAAGTATAACAAGTGTCTATTAGGGGCTTCGCGTACATGGTACTTTAATCGCTTTATAGAAGTTAAACTCAGTGACAAAATACTTCGCACCGCACATTTAAAAACGCCAAACGCGGCGATTCGTGATACCAATACCGCCTCTGGACATAAAAAAAGTTGCAAAATTGCGATGGTCAAAATCGGTAAAACGCGCGACTATGATGCTGCGATGGAACGCATAGAGTCGCCAAATGCATGATGCGTCATCAAGGCAGTCGCAAAATCGCTGATCATAGATGTTAAAAGTAGCATGTCTGCGATGGCCTTTAAATAGTGTTTTCATGCTACTTTTTTATTTGTGGCTCTTTTAGACGACTCTTCTATTTTAATTGTACCTAGGTACATAGATTTTTTACTTTCACAATGTCTAAGTAATAATTTATAGTAATAGTTTACTTAAGTCGCAAAGTTTTCATTTTAATTTATTAAGAAATAATTTAACATCATTTGAATAGTTTCATTAAGTTACAATTAGGATGATTGGATTGGTAGTTAAATATTAATAGGCCAAAACATAAACCTGTCTGCTCATAAAGTGAAACCTTCACAAATTTTTAGTCCACACATTTTGTCGCCATATTTCAGTTGTGCACATAATATAAAATATGTGATCATCACAATGCTGTGTTCTTTATACAAATGGTGGAGTCACCGCGATTTTATGTGGCAACAATTTGTTTATATTTACATTTTGATGAATACGCATTTTTTGTTACAAGTAAAATGTTTTATTACAATAAAATATGTAGCTTAACATTTCAGTGGGTAATAAACTTCTGAAAACGTCAAAAAATATTGCTCTACAACTCTACAATTCGGCTCTACCAAATCTAACAAAACAAACTCCATTAAACTTGTTTTAAAAACTTATTTCATGTTAGAATGCGGTTAAATTGTTATAAAGATAGTTGCATTATATCCCTAACTTAAATATTTGTCTAACTTTGAAACGAGATAAAATCTTCGTAGCGAGCTTTTTCCGATGGTAGCAATGAGAAGTACCAAACAACACATTCAAGTTATCAGTAAGTAGCTCAAATAACAGCACGCCACAAAAACGGTATTGTAAATACTCGTACCATTCACGTTGCACTTTGTCAATAAAAACAACATTCACATCACTAAAAGCGTGTACTGTAAAATACCTTTGCGCGGGAACACGGGATAGTGAAAATTTATTTTATCTGTGGTTAGAATGCGCGGCAAACGCGGCGTTCGCTGCAAGTAAGCCGGAATAACTGGCGTATGGCGATTACGAAGAAGAACTTGTAGGTTGTATGCGAGCACGTTGGGCCTACGAAGCTGCACGACCTCACGCCGCAAATTTGATTGGACGCTCCCATGATTCTCAATAGGATTCCAATAACATCTCTAGATGGAAATTGAATGTTTTTATTGTGTACCGATGTTGTTGATTAAAGCTCACGTTTTTTTACTCAATCTAGTCAACATAATAGGTACATAGGTATATAGGGTATAGAAAATAAAATCTTAATAGCACTCTGTTTGTTATTTACCTTATAATATAAGTAACCAGTTTTCGGTGTATAATTTTACATAAATTAGCAAGGATGAGCTACCTAACGTATATATCTGGATTATTTTTGTTTACGGACTTAAGTAAACATGTAAGTACCTACTTACGTACAAGTTAGTGGTCCCTGTAGCTATGGGATTAAAACTAGGGCTACGGTATCACCTGCCTGATCATAAGAGCCGACTAAAAGGGGGCTTACGGAGTTGCAGGCAGTGAAGGTTTCTCCGTCGCTATCAAATGATTTTTGAGTTTTAGTTCGAGTAGTTTCGAGTTTTAGTTTTAGTTCGTTCTGTGATTTTAGATTTTTAGTTAGAGATGCGCGTGTCCGATTTTTTGAATCAATTATGTCTTAATTTTTGGAAAGGTGCGGTTCCCAATGACTGTTACATCTACATAATATGAGGCAACCATCATCCTCTGGAATAGCAGTGCAGCTGCATACGACCTCAGCCAAAGCCACAGCCTTGCTTTTAGGTTGTGTGTGTGTCCATGGGTTGCAGTGACTAATTAACATCACCTAACCTGCATGCAGGCGCAGTCCCAGTCATGTCCCCTGTGACCCCCCTCCCCTCCAAAATCCATCAGTAATGCGTAGATGAAAGGCGAAATAGCCAATTTGGGACACCTCTTCCCCCCAAAATCGAAGGCTGCGCCTGCCTCTAGCATGCTCTTCAGGTACTCTTTAAATAAAAAAGATTGGATAAATACTTACTACAAATATTAGCAATCGTAAGAAAAATATCAGGTTTCATTGTGGTTTTGTGGCAGTAGCGGTTTGTCTAAAATCTAAAGTGTGTGATCAAGTTACGCATATCAAATAAACCTAAGTAAATATTAAGAAAGGTGAGTTTTGAAAAAAAAAACATAGAAAATTATACATAATTATTGAAAAGAAAAAACAAATATGTCTCCTAAGCTGTCTCCTTTTAGCTGGTTTTAATAACTTACCTTCAAAGCCACTTTGCTAACATTTTATGCAAGTTGAGTAATTTACTTTAAACATCTTATGTTACCTATTTAATTACTTTGTATTTTGTGTATTGCAGTCTCTCTATTCTTAAACGAGAGAAATACTTTATCCGTTTAATTTAAGTGTCGATCATAATTTTTGATTAAGTTTCAAATAATAAAACCGTTGATCTATAGGCCTATTCATTACGAAGTTTTTTTTTTTTTTTTTTTTATTTATTTATCAATTAACATAAGAGTACAATAGATTATAACAAAAAATAGCATCAGTAAACCTCGGAGGTTTGTGTTGAGTGCTATTATAAAACAGTTTGCATCAAATAATGTAAAGAAAGTACTATTATAGAGGTAACGCCTTCAGATATATTTTCATTACAAGTAGGTACTGGTTCGGTCAGCTACCATGGGCATAAAAAATAAATCTATTTGTGTAAGTAACATGTTCATAACAATCTTACGTTATATACCTAATCGCTTGTGAAATTACTTAAAAAGTGCAATTTAAGATTTTTCTTAATATTATTTGGCTTAATATTATCACGTAGATCAGTGGGTAATGCATTGATTAAACGAGGAACCAGGTAAGCAGTAGTGCGCTGGCCGTATGCACTCGTCGCGGGTTGCGTACACAGCTCGCGGCGAGCGACGGCCCGTGTACATACAGGGTGTTCCATTACTTTCCAAAAATCGTTATTAAAAAAATTTTCTTTTAAAATCATATATTTAAATTGAACATTTACCGGTAGAACTTTATTTTCTTTAAAAGGTTCTAAGTCATTCGAATACTGTTTTTTGTTATTTATGATTTTTAATATTCTTTTTTGGAGTTTGAATATATTTTTAAGATATGAATCATAGGTGCGTCCATAGCTAGTCAAGCCATATTGGATGTGGGATTCGGCCAGAGCATTGTATAACATTATTTTTATTTTATATGGGATACGCTTATTTAGAATAGTCATATTAGCTAAAAATTGTCGCAATTTGTTGCACACGTACTCAATGTGATTACTCCAGTTAAATTTTTTGTCTATTATAAGACCTAAATACGTATGTGTGTCAGCTTTTCTGATTATTGGGCACCTACAACCAGAATTGTATGTAGTATGAAGGCAATCATGCTCATGAGCAATTAAATTGTTTATTGGCAGATTAGGTAAGTGGGATGATTTTATCAGTAGTAATGTTGTCTTTTTTGGATTAATTATTAAGCCAACATCATGACACCATCTACTAAGGGTATTTAGATCTGACTGTAAGAGATCACAAGCTCTTTGGGGGTCTTTATCAGCTACAATAAGGCATGTATCGTCTGCAAATTGGTAACATGAGGAGTATTTTATGCAGTTATTCATGTCATTAACGTATGAAAGAAAATGGAGCGGACCCAAAACCGATCCTTGAGCTGTGCCTTCTGTAACTGGTATACGCTTGCTATAAGTATTATCAACTTTAACGGTAAAGGCACGGTTTTCAACGTAATTTTCACACCATTTAGCCAATGGGCCGCGTATACCACAGCTATCGAGTTTTTGCATCAGTTGTTTATGCTGAAGAGTATCAAAAGCGCACGAGAAGTCTATAAAAAGAGCTAGCACTTGCCTTTTCTTATGAAGGTGCTCATTGACTTCATCGGTAAATTTCGACAAAAGTTGTGTTGTACCTTTACCAGCTTGGAACCCAAATTGATTTTGGTATATTACATTATGTTTCCTGTAAAACTTTTGAATTTGATCACAAATACACTTTTCAACAATTTTATCTACCGTGGAAAGTAATGTTATAGGACGATAGTTGCCGTAGCTACTTCTAGTTCCTTTTTTAAATATTGGCCTTACACATCCAATCTTTAGTTCATCTGGATATAATCCTCTTTTTACACTTTGATTAATTAATTTAGCAATAACTTCGGAAACCTCCTTACCTACCACTTGCATATCTGATACCTTGATATTATCAAGTCCTGGAGCTTTGTTCCTGTTTAATTTATCAATGATTTTGTGAATGTCGCCGCCTGTTACTTTTTGAAAGCGTATGCTGGAATCAATTTGCTTACTATAGTGTTTATGGTCTAGAAGTTTAATTTTACAATTAGGTATAATATTTTTTAATGAGTTATGAAAATTATTAGCAAAATTTTCGACAATTTCCTCAGTAGTGAGTCCCTGAGAATCAAATGCCTTGAGTATTGCTGCATCGATAGATAATTTATGTCGTCCTAACATTTGATTTACAATTTGGTAAATTTTCTTTATATTTTTAAAATTATTAGTTATGTGATTCATGTAATATGTATTTCTTTTATATTCCAAGATTTTATGCAACTTATTACGAGTTTTATTATAATCAAGCCTTAATTTTAAATCATCTGTATTTTTTATCCACGATTTAAATAAATTGTTTCGTTTATTGCATAGATTAAGAACATTTTTATCTATCCAGGGAAGTTTAAAACATTTAGGTGGTTTAGGTGTATATTTTTTACGGCAAGAGGCAGCTTTATTTGCATTTCGAAATGACGTAGATATAAAGTTATATATACTACGTGGACATTGCATTTTATTTGCTATATCCCATTTAACCTTTCTGAGCTCCGCGTAAAGTATATCGTAATTAATTATCGATTTGGTAACACGCTGTATGCGCACGGGCTTCGCATCACCAAGGCAGCCAAAGATAATGGCACGATGGTCGGCCAGTACGACGTTTAACACTGCCGAATACGGATGTAATGTGGGGAAGCGCGCAAATATGTGATCAATGCATGATTTACTAATAGTATTTAGTTTTGGTTCTATTCTAGTAAAGTTAGTTATTCCACACATTAACCCGTGTTCGCTCAGTGTTTCCAAATATGAGTCTTTGCAGGATGAAAAAGATTTTAGGTCTATATTAGTGTCGCCTATTAGTATGAAATTTTGTTTAGAATTAAACTTAGCGATATGGTTACCAAGTTCCTTTACAAATATGTTTTTATTAGTGGAAGGAGGTCTGTAAACGGCACATATTGTTACATCATCGGATGAGTCTATTTTAACAGTACCAGTTAAGCTTTCAAATATTTTAGTTGAAACATTACAAACAGTGAATTTAATATAGTTTTTGACGTATAAAATTATGCCACCGCCTCGTTTGTTAATTCGTAACTTGGAATACATATTATAGCCAGGAATATTAAACAAATGATCGAGATTATTTGAAATACCCACTTCTGTGAGAGCAATTATATCAAGTGGTGTTTTACAACTGTGAATTAACTCAAGTAATTTTGTAAAGTTTTTAATAATTGATCTGATGTTAAGGTGCAAACATGATAAGGCTAAATGACTTCCAGCAGGCAGCCGTTTAAAAAAACTGTTCGTGGAGTTACATTCAAACATTTCATGAATCTCCTCGTCCATATTATAGTGTTTATTTATAATTATGCAAAAAAAAAAAACTAGGTCTAACAAACAGAAAGAGAAAATATATATATATATATATATATATATATATATATATATATATATATATATATAATAATACGGTTAGATTGTGCAGGAACTTTGTAAGCAAATCTGCTCAGTTCGCTATCAATTGCTTAATATCTTGTTCAGATCTAATGTAGTAGATTTTGCTATTACTTGTTTTTCTTGCACATATCTTACCGTCTTTACACCATACATACTGAAAAGAACTTCGTAGCTGTTGTTTAGCATTGTATAAGAGTGTCTTAACATGCTTGGTTAGGGCTTCTCTTATATAAACTCTGGTATCAGCTGTCTCCTTAGGGGCATCTGGTATCAAAATTCCTACAGTGAGGTTCTTCTCCTTACTCACATCAATCCATTGCTTGCGAGCTAATTGTGTCTTCATGTGAACAAGTATAGGACCGGGCTTATCTTTGGAACCTGGTAATAACTGAGATGATTGTAGCTCTTCTTTATCCATGTTCAAGCTAGAAGCTATAGTCTTAACCATGTTTTCTACATCTTTTGAGGGAATTTTTGGTAAGCCAGCAATTTCCAAGGCCATGGACAAGGACTGTTGTTCATATGCGTTTAAACCTTGTTCAAGAACACTCACACGTAGCTCTAAGTTTTTGTTTTTATTACGAAGCTCCTCGTTTTTATTCTCAAGGTTTCTTATTGCTTTATCCTGTTGTTTGAGAGATTGCTCCAAACTGCTGATCTGATCACTTAAAAATTCCAGCGATGTTTCCAGGTTACCCATTTCTTCCCGGAAGGTTTTCTTTAATTCTCTACTGATGTCCTGCACCAATTTATGAGTATCCAGAGGTGGATGACTTCCTTGGAGGTCGGCATCAGATTCATCGTCGTCACCGTCGTCGTTATCAGGTATAAAAAAGGTTGACCTGCGGGAAGCATTTTTTTTACATTCTTCGCAGCTCCATTCGATGCCGGGAGAATTTCGAATGGTGTTCAATTGTTTGTTTGAAAGTTTTGAGCAAGTAGGATCTGCATGAACGATTTTATCACATCTACTGCACTCTAGTCCAGGATTTTTTTTTGTTATATTCTTATTACATTTTACACATTTTTTTTGCACCATGGTGGGTACTTAGTTAATAACTTTCTATAAGCAACCGTACGGTATCGCGTCACGATGCAAACTGAAAACAAGGCAAAGTAATTATCGTTAAAACAAGGCAAGGTAATTATCGTAAATTAGTTGTTTTTACGCTACTATTTTCGATAGGATGACATCACAATAGGTTCAGTACAGCTAATACAACGTGAGGTAATCTGTAAACTAAGGCACAGAGAACTTGAGGGCTACCACATAAACTGCGAACATTAGATAGTGCCTTGTCTCAGCCAATATTATGTAGTTTGTTTTATTTATATTAACGGTTAACAGATTATAAAATGAAATGATTTATTGAAAACTAGCTGTGCCCGCGACGTCGTCCGCGTGTATAAAGACTTTTATAAAATGGATTGATTGAAAATTAAAGATTATTTATTTGCATTGAATAAGTAGTGGGTAGATAATTATTCTTACATATAGTGAAATCACTTATAATACAATGTTCATATGTTCAGAAGAAACCTAATGTATTTTTTCTAAATCCTTCAAACCTAAAACAGTAAGGAATGCTTACTGTACTGATCCTATTATCCACTTTTCTCACGTTTCGCTTTTCTCGCGCAATCAGATTCTCTTTACAAATATGTACCTCGTTTATTAAAGTTAATAGATACTGCTGTGCCCGTGGCTTCATCTATGTTAAAAATAGTATCTTTAGTAAATTGGGTGAATTTATTCTGCAAAGAATGTATAGACTCATTCTATATACATAGCTCTAACCTACTGCAGAAAAGAGGTGCACTATACAACTACTTGTAGTTGGGAGATAAAAATTTCTA
Organism: Pyrgus malvae; assembly: GCA_911387765.1. Classification (NCBI taxonomy): domain Eukaryota; kingdom Metazoa; phylum Arthropoda; class Insecta; order Lepidoptera; family Hesperiidae; genus Pyrgus; species Pyrgus malvae. The sequence goes on from OU426948.1 coordinate 24,115,241, forward strand.
AACATACACGTGCTTAGGATTAAACAATCGGAAAAATAATTGTAAGGTCAATTAATAAACTATAGGTTTAAAACTTGCGGACAGCAGTTTGGTCATAAGTCATAACTCATATAACATTGTGAAAACTAAAGCAGAAGGCAGGGTCTCTACACAGTGTGCTATCTGTATTTGGAAATAAATAATATTTTTATAAAGAATCTTTAAAGAATCCTTAATATCTCCATCAATCAACGTGTGTGGATGAGCCCTCAGCCCGTACGCAATAAAGAGACGCAAAAAATGAGTTAAGTTATCATTGGTCCAATTAACAATGTTCAGCATCATACGTATACCTACCCAACGATGGGACAACCCGCGTGGCGCAATGTTTACCATGCCGGACTGCTAATCGAACTGTCCCGGGTTAGAATCCGGGCGAAGCAGAAATTTCAATGATGAGTTTAAACTGTTCTCGGTCTGGGTGGTTGTGTTTTTGTCTCTATGTGTGTTCATGGCACTCACGACACAGGGTATATCTACCCAAATGTGAGGCTATACGTGTGAAATGTAATTTTTTATTTTTTTTACACTATGTACTTACTTTTATTAGACTTAAGGCTTTTATTTGAAATTATCTCCATCGAATCACTTTGGAGAAGAAATGAATATTGCTCAATAACGCCATCTACCGTATGACATGTAAGCTTTGTGGTTGATAAATCGAATGTCAAATTACCAAATAGGTAGATATTGAGATTAACAGTTGGTTCACTAAAAGTTTAACTATTCGTCACCTAGATGTCTGCAGTAGTCTCGTTTTGTTAAGGCTTTGTACATTCTGTATGAAGGTTTAGATTCCGTATCTTACAACCTTAATGCTGGATGCATTGAGATTGTAAGATTTGGATTTCGGTTCATCGGAGCTAGAGGCCTCCTCAATATTGGGAGAGCTCCATGCTCAGCAGTGGAATGCTAAAAAGGTTGCAGCTTGATATAATGTAGCGATAATAATCGTTTCAGCTGCAGCCTGTTCATAATCTTCCACCCCAAAAGAAGACTAATAAGCTGAGCAACTAACTCAATGGAGCCTGTGATGTAAGGTTCGGCGGCGGTAAGGCTCGCGATGCACTTATTAGGTACCTATAGTCTAGCCATTCTCGGCCAACGAAAGAAAATACAGTAAGCTGATCTAAGTATATTTAACATAGTCGACAATATTAGTGAGAGTTCAAAATAATTTTACTTAAATTTAAACTTCTATTTATGGTTTTGAATGGGCTGTTACCGAAACTTTCATATAAATTCCCCAAAGTGCCTTTTAAGTTTATGTCGCGTATTGTGTAAATGAACATAACTTTTTTGTTTATCACCCGATTGATATGAAATACACACTAATGTTACGGAAATTCATTCAACAATATATCAGTAAACACATCATTCAAAGAAGGGAAAAGAATTTGAGAATAAAATATTAAGTTAAGGTTAATTATTGTACGCTTGAGATACCAACTTTCGAATCCATTTTATTTGCTATTGAGGGGTAGTTTTGAAAAAAGCTTAAATAGAATTCTTACTATGTTAGTAAATATTACAAATACAAAATTATAAGTATATTACTCTGCACAAAAATATTCTGTACATCAAGTTTCGACACTCAATTTTCAAAGAGTTTCAAAGAAAATTGACATTTAAAGGGTTAATTTCGGGAAATGCTGAAACACGTATTCTTTTATTTTGATTAGAAAATATTTATACCAAATTCCAAGAAAATCTATTGAAAAAATCCAAGTTTTCCATACAAATTTTCATCGCTCATTTCACACCCTTAAAGTGTGATTTTTAAAATTATCTATAGCCTAAATGTAAGCGAGGACCAATATATATGAAACAAAAAAGTTTCATCAAAATCCGTCCAGTAGTTTTTGCGTGAAAAGCTAACAACAGACAGACAGACAGACAGACAATAATTTCAAAACTTATATTTTTAGCTTCTGTTACTTATAAAAAGACCCCTAGAAGTATTTTTTTAAATTTATATGCAATGTACAGAATTGACCCTGCTTACAGTTTTATTATATGTATAGATATACATACAGTGATACATACATGAAATACTTAGTCACTAATTTCTACACTAGGATTTCCTGTGTTGTAAAGACTAGTACTCGTACCTCCCATCTGAGACTCAACAGACTGATCAATTCAACAATCGTGATAACAATACATGGACATGCTTGCATTTGTAGCCTACGGTCGACAATATAATCTAAACTTACATTTAACTTCACCTTATGTAGTACATGTAATACAGAAAGGTTGATATCTTATACCTACACTAGATAATTAATTTATTAGGTAACAATATGCATTTAGTTTTATTGTTTGTTTGTCTGTTACGTGTTTATGTGTGTGCGTTTTACACTCTTTAAGGAAAATGTTGTTCGCCCGTTTCTGTTCCTTATCTATCAAAAGGTAACCTAACACTGTTTGATCATTTTGTAGAATTGGCTGTCTGCTTCTGCTTTACCCTTTTTCTATCTCCATGCTGTGCACGACTTCAAGGGTTTCTCCCTACAATTAGAAAGCCTAAAGCTTACTCCATCAGGCTACTCCAATGCTGGTTGATAGAAATAGTGGATAGTGTCCAATACGCTGTACGGAGCATCACGGGGTAGGATAATTAAAGTAAATTACATATGCATAAAATGTTGAAACCATTCATCAATCTATACATAAAAATGAGGAGGGACGAATTAATGGGCTCTCCGAAGTCAGAAGTACAGAAATGCGCATGAAATTTGCTACTTAGTGAGTGAATAAGTAATCGCTTACTCATCTTACACCCGATTACATCCATTTCGCTTAGTTTTGTATATCGCTTGCGTTATACGCTAGCCGCAGAGCCATGCGCGCTTCATTCTACGAAACAATATAAAGAACATAATAAATTTAAAATATTTTTTTATAAGTTGAACTAAGTCTACACTTTAAGCGGTGGTAGCGACGACTGTACAAAAGCACAAGAAAATGATGTAAACGGTGCGGTCTATTTTCCGCTCGTACGCTGAGTGGCCATCAAGATCGATGTTCCGTGAGAATATTCTTCATTCATAATGCGACATTTCTATTTGATTCTCGATGGTGGAATGTATTGTCATCTTTTTATTATAACGATGTAACTTAGCAGAAATTTTATAGGTCTTACTGAAACCTAAATAGAATGTTCTAAACAATTAATATGCTCCGCATTATGATTATTTTTTCACGATTGTTCAAAAAGTGTTAAAAAACAAAGAAAACGTGGTGTTATTTTAACTTCCGCAGATTAGACTATGAATGAGTAATTGGAACTATGGATATGAGTTCCATACATATTTCCTAAATTCCGCTTTTCCAGAAGTAAATATTGCTTGGCTGCAACCCTTTTTACGTCCCACTGCTGGGTACGGGTCTCTTCCCATTGTTGGGAAGGCCTGGAGCTTACTCCACCACGCTGCTCCAATCCATTGGAAATATTGCTTATAAGTTAAAAATATCCTATATATAATATACTAGTCTTTTGCCAGCGGTGTCACTCGCGTGGACCCGTTTAATAGGTTCCCGTAGGATAAGAAACATCCTATGTCCTTTCCCAATTTCCACTCTATCTATGTTCCAAATTTCATTAAAATTGGTTCAGTAGTTTAAGCGGGAAAGCGTAGCAGACAGGGTTACTTTCGAATTTATAATATTAAATAATAATAATAGGGATAAGGTACTTTTTAGATTCAGTGTGCATGTAATTTTTCTATAACTTATGTATGTATGTATGTAGAAATGTAGAGTCATTATTGTACTCTTCGCCACTGTTGAAAGGTAGAAAGTGAATATTGTAGTCTACAATGAAGGATAAATTAGCAATAATAACCTATGCATTATTTTATTACCTCATACAGTCATCACATTTCATCACAGAGTATTTCGGGAAGACCGGGGCCACAATATAGATAAGGCAGGCGCTCCTTGTATTGTGCCGGAGCACTAGTCATACTTACTATGTAGACTCTACTTTTTATAGAGTTTCTCTTAATTGCATGCTTGGCAATTGGCATCCCACTTAAGGGAAACTGATCTTCTGTTCTGACAGTGATATTGAGTTGTCATGTGTCATTTTTTAATCCATACTTCCATACTTAATATTATAAATTCGAAAGTAACTCTGTCTGTCGGTCTGTCTGCTACGCTTTCCCCCTTAAACGACTGAACCAATTTTAATGAAATTTGGAACATAGATAGACTGGACCTTGGGAAAGGACATAGGATGGTTTTTATCCTACGGGAAACTTTAAAACAGGTCCACGCGGGCGAATCCGTTGGCGGAAGACTAGTAATATTATAAATTCAAAAGTAACTCCGTCTGTCTGTCTGTCTGCTACGCTTTCCCGCTTAAACTGCTGAACCGATTTTAATGAAATTTGGAACACAGATAGAGTGGACATTGAGAAAGGACATAGGATTTTTATCTTACGGGAACCTTTAAAACGGGTCCACGCGGGCGAAGTCGCTGGCGTAAGACTAGTTCTTAATAATGTAACAAAAATGATGAAAAAATTAAATGTTTGATTTGCATAATATAGATAACATTGGTGTAGTGTGGAGTAACAGTAACACAGTAAGTAGTGGTACATAAACCGGAGTAAAGTATTCGTCGAATAATTGTTTATCGCTGTTAACATTACTCTTATGACATATGAAAAGGATAGCGATAATATTAACTGACTAATAAATTTAGCTGGGGTTTGAAAAATCTGCTTTCAACTAATCGGTAGCTATTTGCTGAGTCCACGAACTCATTTCCGTCGTTTTGCTAAGTGGCCGCGAAACTGGGTCAATGGCTTGCATTGCTTGCATTGACGAAAGCACGTCTGATGGCGCCGATGCCCCCATTGTGATGTAAAGCTATTAGAAAGTAGGACGCCATAGGTTGAACACTTTTCTGGAGTAAATATTGCTTCTAAGACAAATATTTTCCATAGCTTCCTCCTTACTTTTTAGACACTGAGCCTAATAAAAGGAGAGCGGTATGATTTTGTTTTTCACAATTCTAGTACAACATACTATCGCATGGATTAAACTTACAACAGAAAATTATATCAATCGATTGCACAGTTAATGTTTCTTTTGTTAAAGATATTTATTTAAGTATAACGTTTTTTAGCTCATTTATTATTGTGTATTAATTTATTATTGAACTACTGTATGAAACGAATTTCAATATTTTTGTACCTTAATTGTTGTCCCGGGTTACTAGCTATAAAACAAAAAAATCGTTAAATTCTGTTCATTGCTTTTACGTAATGCGGTTACAGTTTGACAAACAAAATTTTCAGTAATACTCTTACTTACAGTCTGACAATATCATGGTCGATGAATTTGATGATAATGATGAAGCTATAATTAGAAAGTAAAACCTGACAAAACCGTAATTTACAATAGCCAACGTTATAACAAGGTAAGTAAGTTAATAAGAGTTTTTTGCATTTTCCATTTTCCAGAGTTGCAATAATCTAAACAATGCGTTGTCAATCAATGTGTCGTTCGAATAACAAGCTCGGCTTGGATGCAACCATTATTTTTTAAAGGTGTAGATCGACTACAGTGACAAACATAATATTCAAGCGCGTTAAGAATAATAAACTGTAAGAAAGCTGGTAATTGTATACCCCGTATTTTAAAAGGGCTGAATTTTTCTACGTTTACTTTTTCTTCAACTCAGCATTGCCTAAGCGCACCCAGAGCAGATAGAACAAAAAAAATTACGTTCACTAAGAGTTTGTAAAGGAACAGTACAGTGAATAAAGAATATTTCATTTCGGCATATTTAATTTCATTTCGGCTATTTAGCTAATTTGACCCATTATGTAAAATGTAATGTCACTATAATTATAATAATTGCGGCCCAGTACGCTGACTTGTGGCGCGGTTTTGGTTAATACCGATACTATGGACTTGTCTGCGCCTGGAGAAGTACCACACTCTCACGCCTCTGTAGATGGAGTGGATACAAAGAAAAGCAGCTCCCAATTTTTTGCTTGCATAAGTTCGTCGATCAGGATGTAGTCCTTAGACCTACATGTTAGGATGGAGGATGAAAGTAATTTATGTTTTTATTTATTTAATGGATTGGATAGCCAACAGGCATCAACCAAACAGCCCGATAACAGGGCATACAATTGTATATGAACAACTAAAATTATGACGACTAATAAGTAAATGTTATAGTTATAATATACGTAAATCTACATTTAGTTCCTTACATCGAAATTATAACGACACTGAATTCTGATGTAGCTGTAGTGGAACTTGAGGTGAAATTTATCCCCGCGCGATGCTGAAATCTCATCATATTGGTTGCTCACGTTACAGTTGACGGTTGTTCACACTCATTAGAGTGTGAAATGAAACGTAAGGATCTCTCCAATTCGATTTTTATGGGGTCTGTTCACTGCGCGTTACACAGTTCTAAAAAACTAGGTAGTTAAAGAAAATTACAAGAGCATGTTAGAGACGAAAATGGCTCGGTAGAGACAAAAAAAGAAGCTCTACAAAATCAAATAAATAAATGTTGTTTCAATAATTAAAATGTGATGACGAACCGTCTGGCGCAATAGTTACCTTGCCGGACTGCTAATCAAGGGTCCAGGGTTCGATTCCCGGCGAAGCCGATATTGGAATGATGAGTTTTAGATTCTGTCTCGGTCTGGGTGTTTGTGTTCATATTTTTGTTTGTGTCCATGGCACCTAGGACACAGGGTATACCTTGGTCTAAGTTAATATACCAGCCAGGGTATAAAAAAATATTACAAATGGTCAATCAAATAGACACTGGCCCTAATCTAGGTATCGCGGATTACAGCGGCCTCGATTTGTGTTCGCTGACCGGTGACGAGCGAGATGCAGGCCGTTGCCTCCGCAAATTCCTCTTTTATATAGATTATATATTTTGTTATAGCTAGATGCCACTTAATAATTGAAGGCGCTAATTAAAAAAAAACTAGAAATTTGCATTTGCAATTATTTAATCACTTGGGGACTATACAGACACTTGAAAAAAATAGGTGCCATACCACCTATCTATATGCTTATCTTCAGGAGATTAAAATTTATATTTCTAAGCACTACACGGGCAACTTAGAGATACTACACAGTGCTGAAAAATCATACTCGACTTGGTGGGCCGACTGCCGTGCCCCCAGATTTGTTCAACTTTTTTTTATCGTACATTCCCTTTTTGGAAGTGTCAGAGATTTATTAGTCCATAATAATATGTATATAGTCTACTACGCTCTAGCCAAGTGCGGATTAGTACACAAATTATAATTACCTAACGAATAAAAATTATAAAGAAAAATTTATTGATGTGTTATGTTTTTTGAAAAAATTTCAGAACAAGTTACAAGGGCTATAAACTATATTAGGTGTTTTTGAATTTACATGCATTTTCGTTTATAACCTTAGAATAAATACGTATAGAATGAGTGTCTTCATACAAGCGCGTTGTAAAAATTGAAGAACTAAATAGATTCCTACAGATGTCACATCTGACAAACAAAATATTTTTATTTTGACCAAACTCCTCCGAAACGGCTTGACCGATTCTCATGAAATTTTGTGAGCATATTGAGTAGGTCTGAAAATCGGCCAACATCTATTTTTCATCCCCTTAAGTAATAAGGGTGGCCCACCCCAAACATTTGAACGCGGTACGGAGTTCGCGGGGTCAGCTAGTTAACTATAAAATACTACAAAATATTGAAAACACTGTGAAAAGTTATTTTAGAGTTTTGGCGGGAAATCGAAAAAGACATATTGTGCTCTTGTTTTATTTTTACTTAACGGATAAATTTGATGGCATTTTGTTCGATATAGCTTAATTAAAGTGCACGAGTGTTGTGAATCAAAATAACAGTGCGAAAATATGTTTTTTCGGCTTGCCTCCAAAATTCTATTGGTCACGTTCTTGTAAAGAAGCCATCGCTTTACTTGAATGTCTGACTGATTTGTAAGTCTTAGGGAGCGGCGGCAGATAAAGTTATCTAAAAGAGCGGTTCCAATTTCTTCATGCCGCTCATAACAGTCATAACCGTTCCTACGAACAACTGAAAATATTTATCCCTCTTGCTTAGAATAATTACAATTACTTACATTATATTATTATAGAAACCAAGTTCGCGCGCCCAAATTACCGCTCCCTGGGCTGAAATGGAATAGCGCAGAGTACAAAGCGAAAAGAAGATGAGTATTCCTGCGAAGGCGGATAGGGAGCAACTTGAGCTTTAGACGAAACTCTGAAATGTGGTTATTTTTTTCGAGAGATAGGTATATATTTTATTTCAGCATAACACTTGTTCAGAGAGATATATATTTTATTTCAGCATAACAGATAAAATTCTTCTTCTTTACGAATGACGTCCCGATCTTATGACCATTTTGGCAATATCAATTGAACATGTTACAGTTTTAGTCCGTTCTTTTTAAATTGGGTGATAAAGTGAACACTGCCCAAAATCAATCCTTTGGACTTGGAGTTGGACTTTGGAATTGGACTTTGGATTGGACTTTGGAGTCGTCGTCAGTAATCAATCAGTGAAGTCAGTCAGATATTCAAATATCGATTTTTAGAATCAGGCAGAAAGAACGTATTTTTGCACATTTATTAAATTACACAACACTTTCAAAATAACTCTAGAATACACCAAGAAAATTAAAATAAAACAAGTCCCGCCAAAACTTAAATTTCGATTTTGCCGCCAAGCTAGGTATTGTTCATGGATAGAATATTTTTTTAATGCAATTAACAGTCAAGAGCCATTCAGCCAATGAGACATAATTTTCTTGCATGCTGTAAAGTTTAAAAGGTCTAAAAAGTCTTTTTAAATAGGTATATCTTTTAGATTGATTAATTTATTATTATTTATTATTAACGTATCAGTATCACTTCATCTCATCAAGGTAACGAAACCTTTTTAAATTGCGTTCCACTCAAATATTTAAAAAATAGTTTTGACTTTTGAGTATATTGCTTTCTCAAATAATATATACGAGTTAGAATGGGATATGTAATAAAATGATATACAGTTTTAATTTAATCTTTCAGTAGAACGTTTTGTATAGTATTGCATTTTTTTATGAACGGCGCACTGTGGCGTAGGGATGGCGATCTGAGATCGATTAATCGAAGAATCGATTTTTCAGTTCAAAAAGATCGATCTTTTAGATCGATATCTAGTACTGAATCGATTCAGTGAATCGATATTTCACCCTTGAAAATCGAAATTCGATATTTTCTGTTTTGGTATAAACCATAAAATTATTTACAATTAGTTGAATGTACCCGTATTATAAGAGTGTTGCCTGTTAAAGTGTTAATTACTCAAAAACTCCCTAGATGGCTGTGTGTTTAGTTTCCTTAGACTCTCTTTGATAGAAAAAACATTACGTTTGTATATGAGTATCGTAAGATCATCTGTTCCTTGTGAGCAACTTTTTTCAATTGCCGGAAATATCACAGGCGATGAACGGAACCTCATGGATCCCAGTAGACTTAACAGACTATTGTTTTTAAAATTTTAAAAGTTTAGACTTTAGATATTAAGCATTTGGAACTATTAGCTATATTTTATTATCTATTTTATAAACTTTTAAATGTAACCAATACATTTAGAAAATAAATGTCTTGTTTTATACGTGATCTGATATGGTAATAGAAATATTTTTCATTTTTGAATTCCCTGATTTTACTATATAATAAGACATCGTTTAATTACAATATTTTACTTGTATTAAATGTGAAGTACTGAACAATATTATTTTTTACCGTTGAAAGGCGGTTTTGTCTTTGTTATAAAGTTATATAATTTCACTCTTTTTAGTACTTTTAATTTAATAATTCTGTATTGTTTAAACATAATTAGTGATATTTCCACATTATTATGTGGGGCTATAAACTTTGAGCGTTCCCCTCGATTTCCTTGGTTGATCCAAGATTTTATTTACCATATTTACATTTACTTTTGTGCACTGATGCCCTACGTTTAACATTACTCAACCATTCACTACCCTAAGGCAGTCTGGAAGAAATCGCTATCAGCGATAAGGCCGCCTTTTGTCTACACTGTATTGTTCAATATGTTTAATGCTGTATTTCTGAATTTGTGGTGTACAATAAAGCAGATTTGTATTTGTATTTGATCCTTTGATTGATCCCATCATCAGATCTTGACTTGGTGATGGACCACCTCGAAAGTATATAAGCTTTCGAACAAAAAAGAATCATCAAAATCAGTTCATAAACGACAAAGATATCCTCGAATAAAAATAAAAAACATATATACGGTCGAATTGAGTGACCTCCACCTTTTTTGAAGTCGGTTAAAAAAAGATCGATTTTTTGGAAATCGATCTTTTAGACCTCGATTTTTTTGTGAATCGATTCATTAGGTCACGATTCGAATCGATTCAAAAATCGATCTTTTTCGGAAAGAATCGCCATCCCTACTGTGGCGTCTTGCGACAGTTGCGACAAACTTCAGTTTAGTCTATGCTCGAAAATTGTTAGTTCACTAATGGCGTGTCTTCCGGTAACACACATCATAACGTCAAAATGGCTAAGAAAAAAGGTGACGAAAAAGTGAATCAAACCCCTCAAAGTGACAATGAAGAACAAAACTTTGATGAGGAGCCAGATTTTGACGATCCCGAGGGGTTCGTGGACGACATTCCTGATGAAGGTGATGAACTTTTAACATTAGAGGTTGTCCCGGCCATATGCGTCGCCCACACGTATTTAGTGGTTTTGCTGTCATTATTGCTATTTTTACTAAGTGTTAGGAGTGTATTTTGAGTGTAGAATATAAGAGAAATAAATTTAGAGTGATTTTTATTGAGTTGTTAGCAGCCAGAACAAGTTACGCGACCTAACCTAACTTTGACGTTGCAGAATTGTTGGCAGACCTCTTAGAGCAGAAGCCGACTGAATCTGACGGTTACGAGAATGTGATCGTAGTAGATGGGTGCCCGCAGGTCGGGCCCGAGCGTCTGGAGAAGCTCCAGAGCGTTATAACCAAGATCTTTAGCAAATTTGGCAAGATTGTCAATGAGTATTACCCGACAACGGAGAATGGATCTACGACTGGGTATATTTTCTTGGAATACAGCAACCCTCAGAATGCGGCCGAAGCGGTGGCTGCCACGAATAATTGTAAATTGGATAAGCAACACACGTTTTTAGTGAACCTATTTACTGACTTTAAGAAGTAAGTGTACCGTTTCTTTAATTATTCAGATATAATTATTTCGGAAGAACTGTACTTTACGACCGCACGAATTTCGTAAAGGGAGGGGGTGGGGGGGGGTGGGGGAGGTGGTGTCTACCCTCCCCCTTTTATCCTAGACCGCGGAAACGCGTAGTTTTTAAATTATGAAAAAAAAATTTTTCAAAAATTATAAAAGCAAAAACTAGCCTATGCGTCACTTAAGACGCGGAATTTAGACTTTTAGGGGGGGGACCCCTTTCCCTTTCCAAAAAAAAAATAACTATGCAAAAAAAAAATAACTATGCAAAAAAAAAACTATGCAAAAAAAAACTATGCAAAAAAAAAATTGCAAGCATCTACTTATCCATTTTGGGAAGAAAAAAAAATTAAATAAAACATAAATATTCTGATTAGTGTATATTTTTATTAACACTTAACATATGAAACAAACCATAACAAAATTTAACAATGTAACATACGATATTAACAAACAGTTAACCTATTTAAAAATATTCTGATTTTTGAATATTTATATTAAAACTTTAAACATATGAAACAAACCATAACAAAATCAAACAATGTAACATACGATATTAACAAATAGTTAACCTATTTAAAAATATTCAGATTTGTGTATATTTTTATTAACACTTTAAACATATGAAACAAACCATATCAAAATCAAACAATCTAACATACAATATTAACAAATAGTTAACCTATTTAGAAATATTCTGATTTGTGTATATTAATATTAAATCTTTAAACATATGAAACAAAACATAACAAAATCTTCTTGAAGTTCCACTGCGAGAGAAGCTCAGTAGTATACAAGTTTTTACCCTTGCCAGAAGACCCTGCAATCAATAAAATTACAATGATTTGACATGGAAAGTCCAATTAAAAAGTAACAATAATAGTATAAGTTACAATTTATGGAGTATGGTTACCGCTGTAACCTAAATATTTTAGCAGAACGAAGTATGTTGGTTAAATAGTATTCCATAGCAGGGGGGCTGTTTTAACCTAATCTAACCAAATCTGTAGTTTTTAACAACATGTCTAAAAGCAAACACTATTTGGACTATGTCACCAATGTCGACGGAACCCCGCTGCGCGGGGTTCCTTTTTTCTGCGTTGAATTAAAACGTTCTAACCTAACCTAACCTAACCTGTCGTTTTTGAACTGCACTTCTTCTTCTTTCTTTTTTTGTGGGGGGCTTTGCCCCCCACTCCCCCTACTGGGGGGGCTTTGCCCCCCGAGACCCCCCTACTACGTTTTCTTCATCAAAAGAAAGAAAAGGGAATGAAAAGTCCAAAAATATAGTGCAAATGTGCATCAATAGTGACATTTTTTTATATTTGCTTTTTGCATGGATAACAAACTGTCAAAAACAGAATTTTGACAACTATTAGAACTTTTTGCTACTTAACACAACTTTTGAAATAAATCTGGTGAGAATTATACATACAAAGTATGTTGTGGTGTTAATAATAAATATACAAAAAAATACCTGAAGGAGTAGGTTGTGGGCCGTCGTTGGTTGCAGGCTCGGTTCTAGAAGAGCCAGCTCGTTGCTCCTCAGTGTGTTGCTCAACGTGAGGCGCGCCGCGGTGCTCGACGTGAAGCACGTCGTCATCCATCAACGACACAGACACAAGCGGAGTCATCTTCATCATCAGAGTCCAACACATGCACTGGGTTTTGTGGAGGTGTGTGGCCAAGCGGCTCACAAGAGTTCATCACTTGCACACACAGAGAGATGATTTCGTAACAAGACTGGAGTCTATCACTAGCACTACACTCAACTCTTGGGCGGGGACGCAGCAGAACACGAGGCCTGGGGCTTTGGGGACGCCATGGTAGACAAACGAATGATTTGAACTCAGGCAGGAGTAAGTAGAACGTCTCGACTTGGCGAAAACAAAACAAGCGATTAAACAAACGAAATGGCCATTGGCCGTATGTCAAAAACGTTCTTGAAAAAAAAAATCTTGAAAAAAATTATCGCGTTCTTATACTGCAACACATAAGCTAATGAAACCATTTTAAACAAAAATACAAAAAAAACTAGCTTTAAAAATCAATAGTCATTTTATTTAATTAAATATATGTTTAATTCGTCGTAATATTTACTTATTTACGTAATTTATCTTACTTTTGTTTATAATAAAGTATTGTTACAAAATGTAATATAAGCGGCACTAGCAATAACGAAACGCAACTGACAGTACTCGTTGACAGTACTCGTTTTTGTGCACAGAGTATATTTGTATATTGTTTTTGTGGGTTATATTGCTAACTAAATATTGTAAACTTTAAAAATTTTTATCTCAGAAACTATTTATTTCCGCACTAAAAGATTTTACAGGGAGTCTTTCTAGAAGTAGACCTCCCCCCCAAAAAAGTTTGAAGTCGAAATTCATGCGGTCGTATAGTACAGTCCATCCAGTAGACCTCCCCCCCAAAAAAGTTTGAAGTCGAAATTCATGCGGTCGTATAGTACAGTCCATCCATTATTTCTGCCACATTGCCAATAAAATATACAGCTCTTGAGTGTAGCTTATCATATAAATATATTGAATGTAAAGTTTCATAACATAATATTGATCTGTTTAACAGATATCAGTGTTTGTAGTTGATACCATATGCTTCAAGAGTAAATAAATAGCAGTACAACCATATTTATACTATTAATGACATGACAATTCAAAAATTAACCTAATAAATTAATGTTTTCTATATTTAATTGGTAGATATTGAGTTTAAAGATGATTGATTCTATATATTTACTACTGTTATAAAACTGTTATTATAGTACAAAATAATTATATCAAATATCAAAGCTTATAGCAAATCTTAGTGTTGTTGTTTATGTCCTTATTATAGGTATTCAGACATCCCTAAAGAATGGGAGCCACCAGCACCCCAGCCCTTCAAGGTCCAGTCGGACCTGCAGTGGTACCTCATGGACGCTGATGCATATGACCAATTCCTGGTTGGCATTGGTACTGGCATTGCATTGCAAGTGTGGCAGAATGCACTGCCTGAACCTTTGCTGCTGCAAGAGAGACCTGTGAGTATTATAAAGTATTCCTTGACTTGTTTTTATCATGTTTAGTCCAGTCCCTTTTGAACCCTGGTACCAAATTTTGCTAGTTGATTATGGGAAGCAAGAGATGGAAAGGTGATTAAAACATCACATCAAAATCAAGAATTGTGGCAAAGAAAGAATAGTGGCAAAGATGAGTATTTAAGTATTACATTCAATTTCATTATATAAAGATATAGATAAAATTAATACCTAAATTAACTCTTGTTAACTTCATATTAAGAAAAACCTAGGCTAAAGGTTTAGAACTGCTAACAGAAAAGTAAAAAAATAGAATTTTAGTAATTTCACACTTTCTTTTCAGAACTGGACAGAAACCTATGCAGTATGGTCACCCCTGGGCACCTATCTGGCAACCTTCCACTGGAGAGGAGTAGCTTTGTGGGCAGGGCCTAAGTTCTCTCAGTTCCAGAAGTTCTATCATCCTGATGCCAGATTCATATCTTTTTCACCATGCGAGAACTATATTGTGACGTTCTCACCTGGTAGTGATAGAGGGGATGATAAGAAGCTCATTATATGGGATATTAGGTAAGACAATGATTATTTGTTATATTTCTTGTATTTTACAGGTGGAAGAATTTTCATAATTAAGTATAATGCTTTGCCTGTTCCTGCAGTGAAGCAATTGCAGTGAAATATTGTTTTTACATATTGATACAATCAGGCAAGACTCTGGCTGGCTTTATGTTATGTTTAGAGGCTGTAGAAACCACTTAATATCACATGACTTGCTCTTCTGCTACTTGATATTCATAAATAAATAAATTGATTTATAAATATTGGTATTATTAACACATAACAAGAAAGATAGTTTTTTTTTTTTTTTGTGATATAAAACACCTTATAGGCACTTTATATTGATTACAATCTAGTCTATCTATATGACTAATAAGTAATTTTACGCTAACTTAAATTGCTACTTAGAGATACTATTATTGAAGCGATCGCCCACTGACACTGCACTTCTTAGTTCTAAGACATAAAGGTTCAGACACACTGTTCTTGTGTTCTTGAAGTCACTGTATTACTATAACTGCACTACACTATAACTATAACACTAATTCAAACGGTTTTTTACGTTTGAGTCTTCGCACTAGATCCGTGGTGTCGAGGAGCTGGAAGAAAGATAGATGAGAAACTTAATGATTAAGTATGGCAATATATATTCAGAATTTATATACATGACATACTTTCTTACTTTTTATAGTATTGGTTTGGACTTAATAAAACCAATACATACTAAAAGTTTACTTTTATGTGAAATATTTGCAGAGCTAATGCATTAATTTTTTTACAGAACAGGTCAAGAAAAACGTAGTTTCCCCCCGCCCGATGAGTATGTAACATGGCCTATCTTCCGTTGGAGTAAGGATGACAGGTTCTTTGCCCGGTTAGGCACTGATGTACTCTCAGTGTATGAGACCCCTGGCTTTGGTCTCCATGACAAGAAGAGTATAAAGATCCCTGGTATCAGGTAATTTCACACAACTAAATTAATCCAATGTGTGCCACACAATTGTCTATGGTATTGTAGTGTTATGAATACACTACATATTACTACTTACTTCATTCACATCCATTAGCATTTTTATAATTTATTATATCCTTTTGTTCTATTATTATCTTTACTTTTACTTGCTTATTTCTTCATTACTTTGATACAATGTTTGTTTACCTATTTTGACACATTTTGAAGTAAGTAGTAACATGTAGTGTATTCATAACACTACAGTATTTAATTCTATAAATGATGTTATTAATGCCAATTCTTGTATATTTTTCAGAGATTTTAGCTGGTCACCAACAGATAACATTCTTGCTTACTGGGTAGCTGAGGACAAAGACGTTCCAGCCAGAGTAACCCTCTTAGAATTGCCAAACCGTACTGAAATCCGTTCAAAGAACTTGTTCTCTGTTGCTGACTGTAAAATACATTGGCAGAAGAGTGGGGACTATCTGTGTGTGAAAGTAGACAGATACTCTAAGGTTAAGAAAGACAAGAATGATATTAAGTACTCTGGAATGTACTATAACTTTGAAATCTTCCACATGAGAGAAAAGGAGATTCCAGTCGATTCCGTTGAAATTAAGGAACCTATCCAGGCATTTGCGTGGGAGCCTGTAGGATCTAAGTTCTCCATTATTCATGGAGACCCGGCGAATATATCTATAAGCTTTTATCAAGTGAATACAGGTCAAGCGCCTACTTTGTTGAAGAAGTTTGAGAGGAAGCCATTCAACCATCTCTTCTGGTCTCCTATGGGGCAGTTTATCGTCCTGGCCAATCTTGGCTTGACTGGTGGAGCCTTGGAATTCTTGGACACTAACGACTTCACTATAATGAATGTGTCTGACCACTATCAGGTATGTAGGACAACAACTTTCACTTTAATCTTAGTACTTATTTAAGGAAATAACTGAACTGGATTTTTTTTGTAGCCTATTGATTTGGAATTTGCGACAATAATTTTATATTAATTTTATATTGAGCATTCTTCTCTTCAGATTTTCAAATGATACAGCAATTTTCCTTAATATCTTTGAAATTTACTTCTTGTAACATTTTCTTTTATAGATGTCTGGCATTGAATGGGATCCAACAGGGCGTTATGTGGTGACTGGAGTGTCCTCGCTCAAGTGTAAGATGGACTGTGGCTACTACATCTGGTCATTCCAGGGCAAGATCCTTAGGAGGTGAGTTGTTCTATTTGTGCAGTGTTTGTTTATTTATTTCTATGTACCTAACATCTTGTATAAATGTATGTAACATCTAAGTAACATCTTTTTTGGAATAGGTAAGGGTGTTACACACCAGTGAAGTATAGTACTAACACTTAAGCAGTATTTTTCAAAGGTTACAATGGAATTTATTGAATGATTTGAATTGATTTTGTAGGATTTTTTTGCTTTTATGTAAACATTATAAGTGTTCACTATACCACACTTATGGCTTGCCTCCATACTACTGTACACCAAACATAAAAAACACATTTTCTATATCTACTAGCTTACCGCCCGCGGTGCCGCGTGCGAGGATACGTTTTTCCCATAGGAAAGAGATGTTTTCCTCCTTGAGTAAAAAGTTTCCTATATTATACTGAAGCCCTTCAACTATCTGTGTTCAAAAAAGGTCAAGTGCTCAGGTCAATCCTTAGCACCCCTGCGATGTGAATGAAGGACAAACAAACAAATGTTCTGTCACAGTTATCTTATATATAAAATTCTCATGTCACAATGTTCGTTCCCGTACTCCTCCGAAACAGCTCGACCGATTCTCATGAAATTTTGTGAGCATATTGAGTAGGTCTGAGAATCGGCCAACATCTATTTTTCATCCCCCTAAGTGATAAGGGTGGCCCACCAAAATATTTCTACGCGGTACGGAGTTAGTAGGCACAGTAATATTAATAATGTTTGTTTTACTGTAACTAAACTTAAATGCTATATTTTCAGAGTGATGAAGGAAGGCTTCGCCCAGTTCCACTGGCGGCCGCGCCCGCCGTCGCTGCTGTCGGAGAAACAGCAGAAGGAGATCAAGAAGAACCTCAAGAAGTACTACTCGCAGTTTGAGTCTAAGGATCGCATGCGAAGCAATAAGGCTAGCAAGGTAATGTGAACTTTAATGTACCAGTAATATATCTTTTAAAAGTTAAATGCTGGACATGTGCCTCCCCGGATGTTTGCTATTGGACAGAAGGGCGAATGAGGGAGTGAAGAGTCCTGCGCCTTCTGAATCTAGCGGCCTCCTGCTGTCCTCTTCTGGTCGTCAGTTCATCAGGTTGGATCAAGGCCTGTGCAACTGATATATGTATTGTCATTCAAAGACTTTTCTTCCATATTGGTTTTATCAGTCTCCCTAACAATGTTGATATAAAGGTGGCTGTAGAAAAGCCTGATTTAACTTTGTAGGCAGTTCTGTGAAAACCTGACATCATTGGTTGAGGTGTTGGTCTGGTCCAATGTGCGATATGTTTTTAAATTACTAATAAGGCCCTAAGGCCTTATTAGTAAAGGTTGTTATCAATAGACGTTAAGCCTTGTCTAAACAAAGCTTAACAACTGTTGATAACAACCAGGACGGCCGCACTTTTTGAAGCACGGAAACGTTAATGAGCCGCCACCTGGTCATTCATCTTACATATAAACTATATCACATCCATTTTTGTAGATTACTTACGTTCTACCCTTAGCCTCTGGGCCATGTTAGTTTGAAATGTTATAAGTTTTGATGCTTTTGCAGGAATTGGTGGCAAAGCGCACGGAGCAGATGAAGAAGTACGTCGAATACCGCGAGTCCAAGGTGCAGGAGTGGACCGAGCAGAAGCAGCGTCGTCTTGCGCTTAGGAACTGTAAGTCTCCTTTCTTTCAAAATCTCCCGCAGGTCTTCTTCTTTACGAATGGCGTTGTTTGACCAAGTTTGTGGTCGTTTGGTCAAGTTAACATTTGTTTTATAAGTGATGGCTACTTTACCAGAACGTTTTGGAGACAAGCAGAAAAAACACGTTTTCGGCGAAATGAAAACGAAATGAAAAAAACTGTACGAAAAGTTTTCGTATTCAACTAAAAAAATCCTTAAAGATTCCATGTCTGGCAAATTAGAACAAAACAAAAAAATTAAAGCAAGTCCTGGCAATGCCAGCGCGTCATCGTCCTCATTCGATGCCATCGCAAAAATAACTGAAGAAGTGAACCTCTCTGGTAAAGTGTATGGCTTACTTAAGAGATAATGTTTTATCTTTAATATTTTTCGCAGAATATCGCTGGCACTGGACGTAAATCTGCTCGCTCTCTATAAACTGGTTTTCTTCTTACCTTCGCGATCGCCAACAGGCTGTTCGCTTCTGTCGGAGGACCTCTGATTGGAACGAACTCTTGTCTGGTGTACCGCATGGTGGAATCTTATCTCCTCTTTTGTTCTCCATTTTTATCAATTCCCTCTCTTCTTCCCTTGGCTGCTCGTACCACTTTTACGCTGATGATCTTCAAATTTACGTACAAGCTGATGTGGAGTCTATAAACAACGCCATTAATAAAATTAACCTAGACTTAAATCATTTGTCCTTTTGGTCCGAGAAGTACGGTATATCTGTTAATCCTAGCAAATGTCAAGCTATTTTAATTGGGAGTGACCGACAGTTGGCTAGGATTAACCTTTGTACCACCACACCAGTTATTCACAATAATAAATTAATACCCTTTTCACCGAGAGTGAAAAATTTAGGTGTCTATTTCGACAGCACTTTAAGTTGGACTGCACAAATTAACGAGGTCAGTAGATCTGTAACCGCCAAACTCTGCGCACTCAATCGGTTAAGGAATTTTCTACCTTCGAAAACTAAAGTCACATTGGTGCAAGCTCTTATCTTCCCCATCATCGATTATGGAGATGTGTGTATTGCCGACCTAAGTGAAAATCTTCTCAACAAATTGGATCGTCTTATAAATAACTGTATTCGTTTCGTATTTTGTCTTCGCAAGTTTGACCATGTGTCTACTCTTCGTTCTCAGCTTAAATGGCTTCCTATTAGAAAACGAAGGCAATTCAGGATACTGTCTACTCTCTTCACTATACTCTTTGACGATCATTCTCCTGCATACCTAAAGCAGATGTTTCAATTTCTGCATAACACTCATGAACGGCAGCTACGTTCTTCTGAGACATTGGCTCTCTCTATCCCGCTTCACCATTCAGGTTTCCTTTCTTACTCGTTTGCCGTTCATGCCGCTCGACTTTGGAACGCGCTCCCTGAAAATATCCGTAAACCCTCGAGTAAATTTATATTTAAGAAGAATCTGTACTCACATCTTCTGGAAGAAATCCCTTAGTTCTATTTCTTAAGGTTCTCTGTGGTGTCACATTCTCAAGTCTCACCGCTCATAAGTATATAGGTATGTATGTATGTATGTATGTATGTATGTAATAATATGTATATAGTTTTGTATATGTATATTTATTTTATTTATGTATATATGAGAGCATTTATTTTCGTCTATTTGTATTTATATAATTATTTTTAGTAGTAACATGTTTTTTTAGACTAAATTGTAGATTAATCTTATTTAAACGCTATTGTTCTTCAATACCACGTTTCGTTGCTTCTCTTACCACCCCAGGTAGACTGGTAGAGAATGCTCTTAGCATTAAGAGGCCGTATACGAAATTTTGCCGATTTCGCTGATTTAGCTGATTTTACACAGGAGATTTTGCAGTTAAAATACAGTTTTTCCATAAGTTTTATTGCACAATATGACTGATCATTTCAATAATAAACTATTAAATGAGCCACTTTTTCATTTTTATTTCGTTATTTTGCTTAATAGACCTGAAGCCGGTGATAGTTTTGTAAATTGTACTGTAATACTTATAGAATATCACATATTTCTGGATCATTTTAAAATCTAAACAGATCGAAAAAATGCCATGTATTGCTGTAAAAATCACATACATAGTGTATGAGCCACTTTTCGCCACTCTCATACAAAAAATATTAGTAAAAAAACATTGAACTTAGTCAATTTTGAGAGAAAATGGGCCAGAAATTGCATTTGATTTCGGAAAATTGAAACAATCTTTCATAAAATTTATTGTACATTGATATACTTCAGTTCATAATCAATCCGTTTCCTGTAAAAGAAATCAAATTAATAATGAAAATTTGGCATTAAAATTATTTTAAAGTAACCTAAATCTCGCATTATATTTCTTGACGCAAGCTAAAAAAGTGGCTAGTGTATTCGATTATTAATGAAATGATCAGTTATATTGTGCAATGAAACTGATGGAGATACTGTAATTTAACTGCAAAATCTCATGTGTTAAATCAGGTTAATAAGCAAAATCGACAAAATTTCGTATACGGCCCCTTAAGTCCGCCTATGTACATAATATTTATATTTTGGTACATGAAGAATAAATAAATAAATAAAAATAAATAAATAAATAAATAAAAATTCATATAACTATCTTGATTTACTATGTCACCATAATACTCATTGCTCCTATTTCTTTACAGATGTAGACACGGACGGTCTGGATACAGACCAGACGAATACGGTGGAAGAAGTTGTAGAATTCTTTGTGAAAGAGGAACAAACGGTCATCGAGTAGTCGCCATAGGTCCCCCGTTCTGAGGTCGGACCCCCTCCGGCCTCGCAAATCGTTTTATAATAAACACAAAACATCAATCAAGTTTTTTCGTACCTACCCACATATTGTTATTCATATTATAGTCACAAACGTTTTTATATTCGATAATTCCATAATGTGCAGTGTAAGACTTCGGTTTATAAATTATACAATAGGTAATGTTTATAGAAATCATATTAAATTGATATGTTTCAAATGGACAATGGCCTTTTAATACCTGTAGATTGTGTATTTTTATATGTTTATTTATATTCCGTGAATATTGTTTAATGGTACGAAGGAAAATAAACATTTATTACACCTATTATTGATTTGAATTAATGAACCTAAGAACGGTAGCCCGTCAATTCACACTTAGCCAGCGTGGACATAAGGCCGAAAGCGTCATTTTCCTACACCTTTGCTCATCTGGAGGACAGTTGAGGTCCTCAGAATGTGGTTACTATTTTTGGCTATAAGAGGCAATTACATTCAGTGGAAGCGTTCTGAGTAAAATTGGTTCAGAATTTATATAGTATGAATTTGAATTTTAATATAATTCCCAGCGCGAAAGAACGTAAAATGATAGGAGATAGAGTAGAGACAGATACTCTAAGTATAGGCATAAGAATATATAATTTATTCTTATGGTATAGGTCGATTCAAAACACACCGATATAATTTATTATACAGCGTGTCTTAAAAATTGTATCTATTAAGGTACATACAATATGTTATTGTGTTACAAGGTATTTTGTAATGAGGGTATTAATCATTGGGCTGGTTAAAAATTAATAAACGAAGTAGCGAAATAGTTGTAAATTAGATTGCCTACGTAGTACCATTAGTAAATAAAATTAAAACTGAGAGCAAATTAAAAAAGTAATAATACACAAATTGTAAAAAAAAATACCATTTATTATAACGTAACTTTGAAAGAGTAACGCAAATTACATTTGCCAAATGTCTATCACTTTAAATCGTAAATAGACCACCGATTCTGAATACAAAGAAAAAAATGTTAATTTGATAGGTTTGCATTAACAATAAAACTATATTATATTTTGTATATTTTTAAGGTAAGAAAATCAATTGCTTTAAGGGAATCAAATTGACAATCTAAGATTATAGTAAGTATCGACAATGCTAATTTATTGCTCCAAAAATAATCAGCAATTGAATCAATATAGGTACTTTTCTTAGACTAAGAATAATGTACTTACGTACTAGTACTTTTATTATTTTTAGTATTTTTTTTAATGTTAGGTAATCTGTAAACAATCTGAAATTGGAACTGGGATGATTTTTAATTTTTTTACGGGTCCAAAGCCATACGCCTCCTCAATATTACTCGGGATACTCCATCAATCAATTTTATAATAATGGCGTTGCAAACTTTATGCATATTGCCATAGTCAAGTAAAATTTTTGCATCACTTTGTAGTCGTAGAAAAAAAATCAGTTAGTCGTCAGGTATCAGTCAGTCTAGTCAGTCAAATGTTCAAGTAAAGTGATGCCTACTTTACCAGAACATGTCCGATGGAGTTTTGGAGGCAAGCCGAAAAAACATGTTTTCACACTGTTATTTTATTTCACAACACTCGTGCACTGTCATTCATTAACTTATATCGAGCAAAATGCCATCAACTTTATCCGATATAACTCAAAAATACCTACACTAAGAAAATGAAAATAAAACAAGAGCACAACTTGTCCCTTCAGACTTCCCGCCAAAACTCTATACTCCATATTAGTGGTAAAAAACGGGTTGAACTCCGGGAGTGCCAGCCGAAGTGAAAACATTAACGTTGTGCATTTTTGATGTCTTGGAATCGTTAGGGAATAATTCCGCACGAATTGCTTGAATTATCAGTATTAATTTCTATCTAGTATTTTTATAAAGTACTCACTCATTTTCTTTCACTATTTCTTCGTCACTTTTTTTATTAATAGATGCACTTTGTTCAATGACCATATTTTAATTTTAAATAGGTAGGTACTTAATATAAACGAATTTTACAAGTATAGACAGTCGAGCCGTCATTAGCTGTCACCCCTTCGTCTTACGGTTTTTCGATCAGCACACGTGACCTGACGCGAGTTTCACAGTTTTTACCCATCCCACAAAAGTGCTCAACGCCGCTTAAGAAGTTTTCATTTCAAAAACGATAGAACTGTGAGCACTTTCGAGGTGGAGCCCTGATTCGAAAAAACCGTATTTTTAATAAATTACGAGTATGTAAACAAGGAGAAGCGATTTGCTTGCGTATATTTATTCTTCATTCATTACCTACCTACAATGATGATGTCCTCCTCCCGATGACGGCGACCCTTATCAAAAACCAAACCAAAACCAGTTATCCCAGCACATGAGCGAGCAGCTCATAAATTGGTTAATAATAATGTTGAATCCTTCAAAAAAGTTCCATTTAATTAATTTCTTATACCAAGAAATATATTATTATACATAAGTATGGAGTTAATGTCTTGGAAGAAAAGATCTTAAACAAAACAGAGTCCAGTGACGTCGCAAGTGCATGTGAAAAGCTCGTAAGCTGCCCAGTAGCGTTACGTGGATGTAGGTATGACGTAGGAAACTTCGGATGAATCGGTATTATGAACTTGCACAAGTTCAAAGGACACGCAATTAAATTTAATCCCTTCTGTGGGTGTTACTTGTAACTACGTCTTTTTTTTTCAATTATGGCATCGCAAATTCTGTGCATACTGCCAGCGTCAAGTATAATTTCTGCATAAATTTTTTGCCAGATTCAAGTGAAACTGGACGAAGTAATGACTAATGACAAAATCAGTAAGTCATCAGTATTCAGTCAGTCTAGTCAGTTCAACATTCGAGTAAAGCGATGGCTACTTTACTAGAACGTGTCCGATGGAATTTTGGAGGCAAGCAGAAAAAACATATTTTAGCACTGTTATTCTTTATCACAAACACTCGTGCACTGTAATTAACCTATATCAAACAAAATGCCATCAACTTTATCCGATATAACTCAAAAATACACCAAGAAAATGAAAATAAAACAAGAGCACAATATGTCTTTTTCGACTTCCCGCCAAAACTCCTAACTACGTCTTGTTTATCTTCACGTCGGTAGGTATTGAATACAGCTCTTCTTAAGCTTTTGATAAAATATTTTAAGATTATTTACTATTTGCCTGAGTTTAAAATAAACTAAAAATAAAGAAAGTAAGGTAATCTTTTTTCGTGCTGATAGAAATTTTCTCTTTGCGATAGAGCCAATGGACTTATAGAAATAGAAAAATATTTATTTCTTCTTAAAGCTACAAAATGCATACAAATAAAAATATTGATAGGGTCACAAACATAAAAAAGTGGCATTGTTGTAGTATTTGAAGAAAAAGGACTGCACTCAGCATCCTTGCAGCCAATGACTGCAATACTGATTTTCAGTGCAGACTTAATAATGTATCATTTGATTGCACCGAAAACTCGAAAACATTCCTAGTCGCAGGAGTCAATATTTACATATTCGTAAGTGTCCAATCCGCACTTGGCCAGCGTGGTGGATTATGGCCTAAATCCCTCACAGTTGTGAGTAGGAGACCTGTGCCCAGCAGCGGGACATAAAAAAGGTTGAAAAAAAAGTGTCCAGTATGAAGGTGTCCAGTGACGTCGTGAAAATCTCGCAAGCTGATAGGTAGGTATATAACTATCTGCAGATGAATTCCGGTTTTGAACTTGCACAAGTTCAAAGAAGACGAAATTTATTCACTTCAGTGGGTGTTAATTGGTAACTACGTGCTGGCTTACATATCGCAACTTACTTACTAATTTATAGAAATTTTTGACAGTAAGATAAAAAAATAAAAAATAAATAACGCTTCACACTCATAGCCCCACAGTAGGGTAGATATAACCTGTGTAGTGGGTACCATGGACACACACAAAGACAAGGACAAACACCCAGACCGAGAACAGAAATTTAAACTCATCATTCAAATTTCTGCTTCGCCGAGAATCGAACCCGGGACCCTTGGATTGGCAGTCCGGCATGATAACCATTGCGTCACGCAGGTCAAAGATCAAGATAGGGTAAACTTATTTTTTACCGATATACTAATAGCGATTTACACTCATATCTCTACATTAGAATTCCCAAGCACACACACAGAAGCACACAGACATCCAACAAAAAACAGAAATTTCAAATTAAAATTTATTCAAATTTCTACCTCACTGGTAACCGAAACCAGGACCCTGCCAATGTAAGTCCGACATGGACATACATCTCTCCGACTGAAAAACTCAAATTCTAAAACTTTTCCAGTAGCAGGTCGATGACAGTGTCTAATGACGTCACAAGTGCATGTGTGAAAAGCTCGTAAGCTCCCAAAACTTCCATGTAACGTTATTACAGGTGCCTTAACGCTTAAGAAGATTCGAATAAATCCCGATTTTAAACTTGCACAAGATTAAAGGAGACGTAATTTAATCACTTTAGTGGGCGTTTGGCAACTTCTAACTACGAGCTTGCTTATCGCAACGCACATTGTACTTATTTAACACAGATCTTACGAGTAAGCTCCTCACAAGTAAGTAGGTTACAGGAGTTCTATCATATTTACTTCAATAAAACGAGTTCTTTTTACCTTTAAATATTTTACTTTTTCCCACTCGAAGAGTGAGAGGCGCTTTATTAATCGCTTTTTTAGTTTACGCGCATGGCCCGGCGGCTAGCATACTCGTGGAACGCAAACGATCTATGCAGCGATGATATGATGTATTTGGATATGATCTATCCAAAGGATGCGGCGGGAGATGGTTGACCGCTAGTGGCAAAAAAAGTCATGCGCTTTTCCGTGCTTCGGAGGGTAAGTTTAGCTGTCAGTCTCGGTTGTTGCCGATAGATAATAGTCGTTAAACCTTGTCGGCAGCTTTATGGGCAGTTTGAAAACATCCGACAGCGGGTTGGCCACTAACCCGCATCTCCACCAACCCGCTATAAAAACCAAAAGCAAAAACCAAAGCTATAAAAACTTCTGCTTCTATTGAGCAGGTTAATGTATCGACATGTAGTAATACTTGTAGTACTACTGCATTGAAATGTTTAAATCATTTCCAAAATAATTTAAATTAAATGGTGAGACAACAGAGACATCAATCTCTAGCAACGGAATAAATGCGTATATATGCCCTTTGTCAAGTAACATAATAAGAAATAATAAATGTCTAAACTTGGTGCATCAAAATATCCAAGGTCTGCTAAACAAAGAACTAGAACTAGAATTATTTTTGAAGGAATATAATATTAATATAATGTGTATTACAGAACATTGGTTGAAAGATTACCAACTTGTTTTTAACTTTGATACGCACCAAGTCGCAAGTTCGTTCAGTAGGCAGACAGCCTTACGTGGTGGCTCGTTAATTTTTGTAAGTAAGGACCTGAAGTTTAAGGTTCGTCACGACATCGTGAGCCTTTCTATTGAACGAACTATAGAAATAGCCTGTGTGGAGTTATTAAATTGTATTATTGTTTGTATTTATAGACCTCCAAACTCTTTGTATGATACTTTTGAGTCAGTTTTGGAACAATTATTGGATAAATTGTGCAACAAAACTAAAAAGAACAAGGACATAGTTGTTTGTGGTGATTTTAACATAAATATATTGGAGGATTCAGCCATAAGCAAAAAGTTTTTGTCTGTCTTAAAATGCTGTAATCTTACTAACGTGTTCTCACAACCAACTAGGATTACACAATCCACAGCTACTTGTATAGATAATATTTTTACAGAGGGGTCACCAGCGCAATCTATGATAATAAACAACTTAAGCTCTGATCATTGTGGCCAGTTAGTTTGCTTTAATTACAGGATGGACAGACAGGTTAGTAAGAGCAAGGTGGTCGTTCCAGTGACTAAAAAACGCATGGAGAGATTTAGATGTGCTATTGAAAATGGGTTTCCTATTCCAGCCCATAAAAATGTAAATAAACATTATGGGACATTATGTTCTAATATACACAAAATTTATAATACTGTTTTTACATCAAAAACAATCTCTCCTAAAAACTGTAAATCATTCAGTGATTGGGCGACTTTAGGGATACATAAAAGTAGACAAAAATTATATGACCTCTATGAAGAGAGATCGTATAATCGAGACGAGTCCTTTTGCGCACACGTTAGAAATTATTCGAAATTGTTTAAGCAAGTTTGTATCGCGGCCAAGTCATTGCATATTGGTAACCAAATTAAATCTAGTAAGAATAAAATTAAAACGACTTGGAACATTATTAACGCTGAGACTGGAAGAGTCAATGACCGTCATCGTGTCTATAAACTTATTATGGATGGTACCGTCATTGAATCAGACGAACTTGTAGCAAAAACATTTGAAAAATACTTTGCTGACATTCCAGTTTCAACAACTAAATCGCTTAGGTCTTCCCCTGAAGCCGCCGAATCATTGCTTAAGAAAAATGTAAGCGAATGCAAATGTAAGTTTACATTCAGGCCCGTAGACGCTAAAGATATTTAAGACTTTAGAAATTAAGAACACTACTGATCTTTGGGGTATCTCTGTAAAAATTCTTAGTTCAATAATTGACTTAATAGCACCCCACTTAGCTATAATATTCAATAACTGTATTAAAAGTGGTGACTTTCCTGATCTAATGAAACATAGTAAAGTGATACCTTTATTTAAGTCGGGCAGTACTTCAGATCCCTCCAACTTTAGACCTATTTCAATTCTGCCCTCCATTAGTAAAATCTTTGAGAAAATAATTTTAGAACAACTTCTAAAACACTTTACTAATAATAGACTTATACATAAAAATCAATTCGGTTTTACGAGGGGTCGATCAACCACAGATGCCGGTGTAGAGCTTTTTAAGACCATAGTGGATGCTTGGGAGACGTCACGGGATGCTTTGGGTGTCTTTTGTGACTTATCTAAGGCATTTGACTGTGTACACCATGAAACATTAATCAGGAAACTCAATCACTAAAGAAACCGCGCTCAGGCTTCTGGAGTCTTATCTGAGTGATAGGATCCAGAAGGTTGAAGTGAACGGTAAAAGGTCAAATGGGTCTGTAGTTCATTTGGGGGTCCCACAGGGCTCAATCCTCGGCCCCTTCTTATTTTTAATATATATTAACGATCTGCCATATATGGTGGAGAATAATCACGAGATAGTATTGTTTGCAGATGATACTTCCTTAATTTTCAAAACTAACAGACAAACTGATGATTATGACGATGTGAACAATGCTCTCTCTGAGGTGGTAAATTGGTTTAATGTAAATAACTTAATACTCAATAATAAAAAGACCAATTGTATTAAGATTTCACCACCTAATGTTAAAGAAATTATTGTTAAACCACAATTGAATGGCGAGGAAATAAGCTTTGTTGATGAAGCTGTATTTCTTGGGTTAACTGTAGATTCTAGGCTTCAATGGGGACCCCATATCTCTCGGTTAGCGAATAGACTAAGTTCTGCCGTCTTTGCAATAAAAAAAATAAGATCACTTACAAATGTCGATACAGCTAGACTGGTCTATTTTAGTTATTTCCATAGTATAATGTCGTATGGTATTTTACTGTGGGGAAATGCTGCTAATATCGACACAATATTTATTTTGCAGAAGGGGGCTATTCGCGCAATTTATAAATTAAATTCTAGAGAGTCTCTGAGAGAAAAAATTAAGGAAACGAATATACTAACATTTGCATCGCAATATATTTATGAAAATATAATGTATGTTCGTAAAAATAAACACGAATTTATGACTTTTTTGGATTTACATAGTTCGAACTGTGTTTCGACAAGGAATGGCCACAAACTTGCATTCCCCAAGTGTAGGCTCCGCAAAAAGAGCCACTCTTTTATCGGGATGTCGATCAGAATATATAATAAAATCCCGGAAAGTGTTCAATCCCTTCCTTTGCACAGATTTAAAAAGAAAGTCAAACAAGTCCTGTGCCGCAAGGCTTATTACGATCTTAAGGACTATTTAATTGATAAAAAAGCTTGGGATTGAGCTGTATTCCCACAAGGCTGTTTCTATAACTGATGTAATAGATTTAAATCAATCAAACTGCCAATGTTAACAGATGGCTGTGGGACGACATTGACACATGCGGTAGCTGTCACGTATGTTCCTTATCTGCCCATAGCTACTCTGTAAGAAAGCTTATTATTGTATACCTCATATTTTAAAACAGGGCTGAAGTTTTTCTCCGTCTGCTCTTTTCTTCAGCTCAGCATTGCCTAAGCGCACCCAGAGCAGACAGAACAAAAAAATAACGTTCACTAAGAGTTTGTAAATGAACCGTACAGTGAATAAAGAATATTTCATTTCATTTCATTTCATTTCCCGCATTGGAGCAACGTGGTGGAGTAAGCTCCAGGGGCTTCGGGATTAAGAATAGAGGTATAGTATCCCCTGCCTGATCGTAAGAGAAGATGATGGGCCCGTTCCAGGGCACCGCGCGTGGAGGACACCGGTGCGTTCCACAGGAGATCCCGGAGTCCTCCCCGAGCACAGAGGCAAGACACCGAGGGGGTTTTAGTGCAGTCAAATCCCACATCACCCAGTATCCTCTCCCAAGGTGCCGGGTACCTTTCAATTCTACTTAGTGTATTTCGGGGGAAATGGCCGAACTGACCTGACCATAGGGCAACCCTAAGCTTCCCCGAAATGGCAGCGCAATTGCATACGACTTAAGAAAAGATATATATAATGACATGTGTGTTTATGTATGTATATATCTATTTATGTTAGTATGTATGTATGTATGTATGCATGAATTTATTAATGTATATATGTAGATTTATTAGTATGTATGTTAGTGTATGTATATTGTATGTAAAATTTGTGTACACTATTTACTACCTTTAGATAACACTTCTCCAGTTACAGGTCTGCAGGAAGAGATTCCTAAAGGAATGTACCTGTATATAAAGCCGCTGTTGAAAGGCTGCACCTTTGTACAATATCTATTGTTACTGTTAGTTAAATTAAGTGCATGTGTACATTTATAATTAAATAAGTAAAATAATTAAAAGACTGGCTTGCTTGAGGCTACAACACCAGGTGCTGCGCATGGAGTTGTAGATACTATAAATGTCTACTACTTCTTTTAATAAAAAAAGGAGCGTATTTAAAAAAATACATTTTTTCAACTTTTTCAGACTTTTTTCTTCTTCAATTATGGCATCGCAAACTCTGCATGTTGCCAGTGTCAAGTATAATTTCTTATAACGTTTTTGCCAGTTTAATAATAGGACGAGTACCTAATAATAGGTAAAGTCAGTAAGTCGTTTGTAATCAGTCTGTCAAGTCAGTCAGACATTCAAGTAAAGCGATGGTTTCTTTACAAGAACGTGACCAATGGAATTTTGGAGGCAAGCCGAAAAAAACATACCTATATTCGCACTGTTATTTTAATTCACAACACTCGTGCACTTTAATTAACCTATATCGAACAAAATGCCATCAAATTTATCCGATATAACTCAAAAATACACCAAGAAAGTATAAGTAAAACAAGAGTACAATATGTCATTTTCGACTTCCCGCCAAAAACCTCCTTTTTTCTGAGTTCTTCTGCAGTCAGTCTGCACATGTGTTAATGTGTATGATGTGTAGGTGTAAAATATGGGATAAACTGAGGCATTTACAGCTTTCTATTACATAAGGGTTTACAAATAACTTATAAGAGCTTAAAAACAATAATTTACTACAATCACAAGACTGGAATTTAATGTTAACTATGAAAAAATAAATGTTTCTTGTGTGGGATGGTAGGGTGAATGACTCGCATCCAGTGACGTCAAAGGTGCATGGATGTTGGCGATGTTTGTAAGCTCGCCTGCAGAAACTGCGTTAGTAGTAGTAATGTATTAGTTCCCACAAATGATAACGTTAATTCTCTTTCTGAGAAGACTACATGGATTGTAGGAACACTTTTATCAGTAAGGTAATTTAGTCTGCGTGTCTTTTGTGGCACAGTGAAGCGCATACTTTATATACAAAATTTCTTATATCTACTGAAGTAATTAACCAAAGTTGCGAACTACTAGTAAATTGGTTAACTCCATCCGCCCGTCAACCACAACACTGCGGAAATTGCAATTAATACAGATAATAATTGAATTGCGCACAATTTGACGTTTGGGACTTGGATATGTTGTTCTCAATCCATTCCGTTATCCAATTCATACCGTACATTCTACAAGATTTAGGTTTAAATTAGTAGTGAGCGGGATGATAAGATAAGAAATATAAGCATCCAGATATTTGATCTCAAAATCTGTGGCTATTAATACGACTTTAACGCCATTTAAGAAATGATTCCAATATAAGGGTGTCTTCCTTGAGGAATGAAAAATGACTGATTGTGTTTTTAGGTGGTCATGCTATAAGGGTGGTAAAAAGCAATTATATTGGAATTTTATTATATTTTATTTATATTGTTAAGAGTGGTTTTGCAATGCTACCTCATGGTCGGGGGGGGGGGGGGGGCAAGTACTTGGTCAGGGGAGGGTCAAGTTCTTAGTCGGGGTGGGACTTGACATTTTAGATGTAGAAGAGTACATATCGATTTGAACGCATTCACACGAAAACTCGGTACTTCTCACAAGTTGTCCCCCGGTACTTTATTTAACACACGATACACATTATTAACACATACCATTAGAAAAAGTCTGTTCAGATTAAGTTTTTAACAAAAAAATAGAACCGACTTCAAACGGTAAAAAATAAAATTGTTCAGTACCTACTTCTTCCGGCTTATGGTAATGACTCTTAAAACTATTTCTGGAGTCGGGCCCTTAGTAAATGTCGTATCATTCGTTCTAAATTGGCACCGACAGTACAGACAGTGGGACAGTACCTACTTCTTCTTGCTTATGGTAATGACTGTTAAAACTATATTGGAGTCGGTGCCCATTCAGAACGAAAGGTACACTATATTTACAAAGACAGGCCATTTTTGATTTTACGAAGGGCCCGACTTCAAAAATAGTTTTAAGAGTCATTACCATAAGCCGGAAGAAGTAGGTACTGAACAATTTTATTTTTTACCGTTTGAAGTCGGTTCTATTTTTTTGTTAAAAACTTAATTTATTTCACTCTTTTTGGTAATTTTAATAATTCTGTATGTAAGTATTAGCATAATTGGAAAAATTTTCACTTAACTTCTAAACTTTAAACAGATTTACCTTTTATAGTCATGTTTATCTAATAGCCATCTAAAAGTCTGAAAGACATACTATCAGTCCACCTGAACGTATAAATTAAAGAAAGAATTTGCTCTCAGCTCCTAACCGTTGAGGAGTTGTACCTTCAATCATCAGTTAAGCAACAGCAGGTGATAATTACCAGACATAAATATTTGTATTATGTTAAAAATATGACTAAAAGCATGTGTGTGCCTATTAAGTTTCAGTGTTTCCCTCGATTTCCCTAATATCATATCATCAGATTTTGACATGGTGACAGTTGGACCACCTCAGGAATGTAAGATTTCGAACAAAAAACTATTTATTGAAAGAATTTGCTCTTAACTCCTAACCGTCGTAATACCTTCCATCATCAGTTCAGCCACATGATATGACGATAATTATAAACAAATGTTCGTTTTGATTTGTATAAATATGAAAACCATTTGTTGTGCTATAAAATTTGAATGTTCCCTTCGATTTCTCTGGGATCCCCTCATCAGACTTTGACTTGGTTACAGTTGGACCACCTCGGAAATGTAAGATTTCGGTTAAAAAACTATTTATTGAAAGAATTTGCTCTCAACTCCTCACTGTCGCAGTACCTTCCATCATCAGCTCAGCAACATGAGATGATGATTTCTATGCGTAAATATCTCTTATGCTTCAGAAAGTATAAGAAAATCAATGTGTGTGCCTATAAAATTTGAGAGTTCCCCTCGATTTCCCTGGGATCCCATCATCAGATCCTGATTTGGTGACAATGGGACCACCTCGGGAGTATAAGCATACGAATAAAAAAAGAATTTTGAAAATCGGTCCACAAACGGCGGAGTAATTGGTGAACATATATAAAAAAAAATAAAAATACATACAGCCGAATACAGTACCTCCTTCTTTTGGAAGTCGGTAAAAAATAATAGTCGTGACTTTTGTAAGCTTGAAAAGCTCATATGTAATTAATGTCGAAATTTCATACTTTAGAAAAATAAAATTTATATTGACTTACCTACTGTTTTTTTTAAAATATATGTTGTAGATTTATTTGACATAATTACTCTTCAGTGTTATTAAATACTTAAATTAACATAACTACTTACTACTAAATACTAAATACTTAAATTAATATATATAAATAGTATTACAAAAGATATATGCCATCCAATAAATTCCTACTGTTTTAATTTTTCCAGTATTTAAAATCTATTTTTAATGTAAGCGATATATGCATATACCGTATCCGTAAATTATTATTATTATGAGTAAAACATAAAAGCATTTGGGTGACATTACTTATGGTTTTGTATTCATTGCCAAAGCTTTCGTAGGTGTAGGGTACGTCCACCAATGATATGAGAAAAAGGCGCAGATATCGTATGTCTTAGCCAGTCAAAAAATGGCTCTTTGAAATCTGGCACATGACACATTTTGCAATGTTAATGCAGAGCTCTTCGTGTTCAGTACAATAATGTGCTGGGGGCAGTGTTGGGGAAGCCACGACAGTGCATCAGGAATGTTCGCGGAGGCTAGAGTTGACGATTTCTACACCGTTGTACGCAAGCGTGCAGCATCCATGATGCGCCGACTCGTGCGTGAGCAGCTTCAATGCTCTCCTCAAGACATTGGCATGCAAATGCACACTGACGCCAACCGGCGTAAATGTATCAACTTCGTTTCTTTTGTGTACTAACATAGGTTAAGACATTGTTTATTAACGAAAATATGGACTTACGGTCTGAATGAAATGATATTATTATTTTAAGATACATATTCGAGGAACAATTTTTGAACTGAGATTTCTTACGTATTATACCATGCCATCATTGCGAACTCGACTTGTTTGCATGTTGACATTTTATTCGATGAGTACCACGAGTTTTCTTTGTTTTGAGTGGTAAGCAAAAATACACCTACGTCTACCATTCGACCCATCGATCCATCAGCCTTTCATATTCCACTGCTGGACATAAGCCACCTCTAGCGTTCGCAACTCCACTTGGTCCTGTGCTCTTTCAACCGACCGACTTCCCGCTGTCTTCTTTAGGTCGTCAGTTCTTTTGGTAGGAGGACGGCCTGTTCTCCTTTTGCTGAGACTTGGTCACCCTTCGACGACTTTTCTTCCCCATCGGTTGTTGGTCCTCCTTATTATATGGCCTGCCCATTGTTCTACACCTTACAGATTTTAGAGTTATGTCGGTAACCTCCGTCCATTTATGGATTTCATAATTTCTTATTCTGTCACGTAGAGAAATACCAAGCATAGGCTTTTCCATCGCTCGCTATGGGTCTTTGAGCCTGTGGAAAAAGCACGTCCCACCGCTGTAGGTCACTACTGGTTGCATCTACGTATAATATTATAAATATAAACGTGTGTTCGTTTGTTTGTTTGCTTGTTTGTCCTTCTTTCACATCGCGATGGAGTGATCTTATGGAAATATTCATGTGCGTGGAGATAGTTAGAAATCGGGAGTGTGGCATAGGTTACTTTTTACCGTGGTAAAACATCGCATTCCCATGGGAAGATCCATTTCAATATGTAATGCGGGTAAAACCACAGGGCACAGCTAGTGTCTACGCATTTTTTATTTAGAATTCCATTGAAATCCAAGAATATGTTCATATCGAGAAACGTCGTCTTTACTTTTGTGGTCGGTTTACTTATGTTTTGTGAAAAACCTATGAATGTATTCCCATTGTTTTGTGAGTTTTGCCAACCTATTGAGAAATATGAAATATAATAGGCACTTAGATAAATAAGTTCCATTACGCTGCGATGGAGATTATTATGATTAGGCATAAAGGCAAATACAAAAATTGTTTTTTGAAATATAATTCTAATTCTTACCCCTTTTGTAGTAACTGGCTGGATGCCAATTTGATATTTTATTGTTTGTTTGGATATATTCTGGCGTAAACATTGTGTTATTGTTCTGATTGTTTCAGTAGATAGACGGCTGAGATTGATATACGAGTATGTGTTTCGAATGAATCAACAAAATTATTTAAAAGCATTTACAATAGCATAAAGAGGGTTTTTAGTAAATCTTGGTTTATTTTGGGTGTAAATTTGAAACTCAAGAAACGTCCAGTCAGGTTCTTCTTCTTAAGGTAGGTACCATAAATTGTTTGCATAAGTTTTTTTTTTTTTTTTTTTTTTTTTTTTTGCAAACACCTTAAACTAGGGGTTACAAAGGGTTTAACCTAATGCCTATAGGCATTGTCTTCCAGTCAACCCTGGGTGATGATGAAAATGTGGGGTAGGCTTCGGAACTTTACCTAAAATATAAGAAAAACACGTACCTAATAGTAGTCAAGTTCTTGGTATGATTTGAGAAAATTGTGGATTCCTTCACGTAACACAGTACAGGAATTGATTGACTTGACTTAACAGTCTAGTACCTCTTATGTTCTAAAAAATCTACGTAAAAATCGTAATCGTAAGATTTGAATGATCCGGGGGAAGAATTTGTCCCAATTAGTAAACTACATTGACTCTACTCTACATAGAGTGTGCGTAATCTACATAGTGTTTATACATATACATTCACATAGTAAGTTATATTAGCACAAATATTAATCAAAATATTTTTAAAAATTGGTCCTTTAAAATGATGCATTTGTCATGGTTCTGAATCAGTCTTATCTTCAAAATTTCATATTTCTCTAGATGTTACAATACCTACTATAGTAAGTACTTGAGTGTGCGTAATCTACATAGTGTTTATACATATACATTCACATAGTAAGTTATATTAGCACAAATATTAATCAAAATATTTTTAAAAATTGGTCCTTTAAAATGATGCATTTGTCATGGTTCTGAATCAGTCTTATCTTCAAAATTTCATATTTCTCTAGATGTTACAATACCTACTATAGTAAGTACTTGAGTGTGCGTAATCTACATAGTGTTTATACATATACATTCACATAGTAAGTTATATTAGCACAAATATTAATCAAAATATTTTTAAAAATTGGTCCTTTAAAATGATGCATTTGTCATGGTTCTGAATCAGTCTTATCTTCAAAATTTCATATTTCTCTAGATGTTACAATACCTACTATAGTAAGTACAAATAATTCCTTTAATAATTAATTAATATATTTGTACGTTCAAAACACCAACTATTTTAAATTCTTATCTGAATCCGGCTAATGACTTTGCTTCGAATTTTTTAATTGGGACTTGTATTTTTAACATTGTTAAGACAGGAGAACGTCTTCAGTAAACATGATGTTTTCGTTGTGATTTATTTCCATAGCCATAGTTGCGAAATTCATCGTCTTAAAACTCTAGATATAAGTAAAAAGTCTTGAAAATTCACTTTATCAAGCGTATAAGAGCGCATGAGCGAAGCGCGCGGCGTCGGTCGTCCATTCAGAAACCTTCAGTTTGCCTGAAATCGGACTGCGGCCGCACGCAGGGGCGATCCCGCGCTTTTTCGAACGCTAACATAATCTGTTACGAGTTACCCATAATTACGAGTTTGTGTACATAATCTGTGCGTGAAAAAGTTTAAAAAAATAACAAAAGTTAACCGCCTGACTTAATTAATATAAATAAAATTGAAAGTGTGATTTTAGACTGGAGTTGGAAAAGTATTGATGCGTGTAGAGGTAAGTTTTAAACTTTATTTAGTTTATTTTAATACATTTTAACTCTTTGCATTATTTATTACCTATTGTGTATGTACTAAAGATGGCATCTAGTAATTGAAAGTAAGTTACTGTCTACTATTAGTTACTATCTATTATTAAGACATTAATATTTAATAATCGAGTAGCATTGAAATCTTGTATCGATGTAGTGTTCCACAGTATGTATTTACTTATGTATGTACTTATGTACTTAAATAAGAAAATATAATAACATGTAGAATTATTTCTAAATTATTGATATCCTTTCTGCGTATTAAAAATTCACCTACACATACCTATGCGCAATATACAAAAGGTATGTGAAAATTCTCATTCAAAAATTTTCTTTATATTTATATAGGATTTTCCCGTTCGAAGGTTTTTTTAATTTTAAGATTTTCTTTAACGATATGTTGACCAGGCTTGTTGTCGCTTCGGGAGACCAGAGAACTGGAAGTTATTTTAAGTAGGTTTAGGTATGTACGATAATGCTGGCAGCTTTTTGGGTTCCGTGTAGCAAGAAAGTCTATTGGATGGCATATTTTGTCAATAATGTGTACTATATTTAAGGGCAGCCACTATTGGGGAGGCCTGGAGCTTACTCCACCACGTTGCTCCAGTGCGGGTTGGTGGAGATGCGAGTCAGTGGCTACCCCGCTGTAGGGTGTTTCAAACCACACATTCATAAGACCCCCGAGAAGGTTTTACGACGGCTTAATGCTCTCCGAGGCACGGAAACGCGCATGAAATGCCACTAGCGATCACCCTTTTCACACCCAGCCGCACCCGTTGCGCTTAGCTACATACCAAGGTATCGCTTGCGTTCTACAATAGCCGCTGGGGATGCGCACTATTGTTTATTATTTAGTTTACTTAATTATTTTTTTAGTATTATTTGGTTTAAGTTTTCTTATATTATAGACTTAATTAAAATTTTCCTAATAATTTTAAATAAACACCCTATTTAATTGAAGCTGTGCGTTAAGAA
The DNA here is from genome assembly GCA_911387765.1 of Pyrgus malvae. Taxonomy (NCBI): domain Eukaryota; kingdom Metazoa; phylum Arthropoda; class Insecta; order Lepidoptera; family Hesperiidae; genus Pyrgus; species Pyrgus malvae. The sequence goes on from OU426948.1 coordinate 24,153,604, forward strand.
GCTAAGGGTGAAGAGCAATCCGTCACGGGAAGTGTGTCACGGGTCGATGGTTGCATCGGGAATTTATTTTCATTATAGCCAAGCTACAGAAACCACACACTAGGCGATTTAATCGAAACGCACGATTCCTATGTCGATCGCCGATGCTAAGAGCGGTTTCAATCGTATTTTCGGCGCGTTCAACCGTATTTTGTTTGCATTTTTGTACGCGTGAAACAGTGAGATTTGACATTTTCCGGTACAAAAAGTAGCGCGCGTGTAAGTGCGTTTTCCGAAACGACCGTGCGCCGCTGGGTGTGATACGATACTTTCAAACCGCACTAAAAGAAGCTAGTAAATACTTTCAATAGTATTTAATGTTTATAATACTTTATAATACCAATGTCCACCAATCCGCACTTGGCCAGCGTGGTGGACTATGGCCTAAATCCCTCTCACGCATGAGAAGAGACCTGTGCCCAGCAGTGGGACATGAAAAAGGTTGAAAAAAAAAATACCAATACAGTATTATTTAATTAAAAAGATTAAAATTATTAAAATAGTGTATTAAAATAAATAAATTTATGTGTTGTTCTTAATGCACACCGATTCCAAAATGGTTTTAATCATTACGATTATCACGAAAGTTATCATAGGAATTGAACATTTTCTTTTATACTGTTTGAAGGCGGTTGTAATTTTTTGTTTAAAATGAATTAATAATTAATTGAGCAGCGATGGCCGAGTGGTAAAAGCCGCGGTCATCTACGCGACCGATCCCGGGTTCAAATCCACGGCGCGCACCTCTGACAAAGAAATTTGTAATGTGCGCATTTATCGCTGCTCCACGGTAATGGAAAATATCGTGATATTTAATTGATTACGATGTTCTCCATCGCCGTGCATGCCTGAGAGAAATTTATAATTTCTTGAAAGCATGACGTCCGCCAATCCGCACTTGGCTAGCGTGGTGGACTATGGCCTAAATCCCTCTCACTTGTGAGAAGGAGACCTGTGCCCAGCAGTGGGACATAAAAAAAATGTTGAAAAAATAAATTGTTTTTGTTAAGTATCTGTCCTTCTCCTTTAGAAAGGTAGATAATAGTATTCTATAATATCGTCTCCTGAGCGTAGTGTGAATAGGAAGATTCAAAGTCGCTAATACGTGACATTTATTTTCATTACCCTCGTGTGTAGCAGAAGTGATCTATCTTCACTTGCTTCACTATTCATTTGATAACAAACTTTTTCTGCTTCCGTTTTTTTCGTTGCATGACTGTAATGAATGAGACAGCTAACATTTTGCTGCCATAATAGTGTTAGAGTTCGTTTGATTGGGACTAGCGATTTTAGAGTTTCGTGCCAAAGGTACTATACGAAATACGACTATAAATAAAGGCGAATATACGACTAATAAAAAAGATCTCTGTGAATATTGTCGCGTCTATTCTTATTTTATATTCTATTTTAATTGTAATACCTGCACTAAATTATGCGCGTTTGACGTTTGATGGCATGTTAAACTGCCCGTGTGGTTATAACCTTATCAAAAATATACGAGAATGGGTTGACTATAGACCCACATCTAAACTAATCCATAGTAAGACATGGCGGAGGATGGTAAGCTCGAAGACATATTGACTAAGGAGAAAAACCCATAGCTGTGAAAACCCGTAGCTGTTGAAAGCAAAGAAAAAGATTATACTGAAAACGAAGGAAAGGTTAAAGAATTATTTAAAGAAAACTTTTTGTGTTCCTCTTCATAGCGTAAAAACAATAAAGAAACGGCAATGAACGAGCTAGCTAAATGCCCAAAGAGGCGTCGTGGCTTTTGGAAGGAAAAAACTTCACATACTTAAGTATTTCTTTTTTGTACATATTCTCAAAAGAGGGTGCATTTTTAATGATACCTACCAGCTTGCTTGCGTTTGAAAGCATTACCTTAGAGTGAAAATCCGTGCTCGAGAGATTTCAAGTTTCAAAAGGAAATAGTGCCGGCCCGGAGTCATGTTCACCGTTCTTAGTCGAAGGTAGAGTTTATAGCTTAGGTTTCTAGCGTTTGAAAAGAATTAAAATTAACTTGAATAAATGACGTAGTTGCTATGGATTCATAGAAATACAACACCTAGACCAAGAAATTACAGCTTATTTCAATATTTAGGTATAGCTCCGGTGGGAATCGAACCCAGAAACCCAGGAACTCTTGCCGGGCTCACCGGCGTGGGCACCACTGCGCTATATGTTCGGTCATCAATGATAACTGATTAATTTATTTCACTTTTTGGTCTTGGGTTTTGATGGAAACATCCATTCAAACATCCAAATCGTGCAGTCATGCAAGAACGACTGAACGGATCGGTATGAAATTCAGCACAGAGATCGATTATAGCATAGCACATAATTTTTTTATAGCGGGAAAACATACGGTTCGCGTGGGATAGATTTGTATAATTATATAAAATAAAATCACCTGAGCGAAGCCGGGTCGGATCTAGTGATGTGTAAAATTATTACTGACTGAGTATAGAAATTTTAAACTCATCATTCAATTTTCTGCTTCTCCTAGAATCGAACCCGAGAGCCTCCGATTACCTAACCATTGCACCACACGGGTCGTCGATTAAAAAAATATTTACTAAATAATTTGATAAGGATCCCCAACAAACAAATACGTCGTATAAGTCTTGACTTGTACGATCTAAAGTTGGATAGCAGTCTTACAATGGTAATGATATGACTACCAGGTCCTATAGATGTTTTTAATGTAACTAATTAGTCGTGCGACGAATATGTCATAGTAAACGGGTCTTAGCAACGTTGGGGTGACTAAACTATATGACGTTATATTACTTCTTAGCTAAAACGTTTGTACGACAACGCAATAGTCATACTAACGTTATAGTCCGATAAATGTTTGGAACAGACCAAATTATATCTTTAAAAACCTTTATATGACATTTATATAACGTGCATGTTGTATAGACATTATCACAGAGACGTTTATATAACAATCACTATATTGTTTTACAGCGGTCAATTAAAGACTCTTAAATGACATGGTTGTTTACTGACGACTCAAATATAACCTTTATATTACATGATGTTCGTTTAATGTCATGTCCTGACTTTAATCAAACTTGCAGTCGCATTTAAATCAGGTTTTGACTTTATAATAACTAGGCGGACATATTTACGAACTTTTGATAAAATTTTGTTACGAAAATGGAATCAAAAAAATCGTGGAGACGAAGATTAACGAGAATTTTGGTGAATATTGGCAATATGAAAAGGGTTTTCTTTATGTTTCTTGCGGAACCCTAATAGCTAGCTGTCATGGCGACGATTATCATCATCATCAGGTCGTACAGAGGTAAGTTTGCGACAAAAGCAATATGTCTGACATTTTTAGAGAAAAACCTATATTTATTAATAAAAATCTATTGATTTAAACACAAAATTACGAGGGGGCATGAAAATCTTAATAGTATTCACATAGGTATATTATCATAAAACTTCAGTTCCCAGTCGAACTAAATAGCATGAGAGACAGATAAAGTAAGTAAGATATGAAAATAACATAAACTCAGCTAGCATTTATTTCCTTGTAATTATTTATTTTACACTAAAATCTTGAAACGAAACTCTTGACTCAAATAAAACGTTTTAGTAACACCTGTACGACCACAATACAACAAAGCGTCGAAAGTTATGGTTATCCCATAACATTTGTACGACTTTTGAATGACGTTAACGAAGTTGGCTGGAGACTTCTGTATGGCCATTATACGACCATTTAGGTCGTATAACTGGGGCCATTTTCGCGTTTAGTAAACGTTATTATAACGTTAGTATGACTTAACTATTGCGATGTATGGTATTCAGATAACGTTTACTAAACCTTTATACGACGTTAAATTGTTACTTTCGATGAGCTCCACGATAGTAAAAACCTGTAAAAATTCATTGCGTGACTTAGAAGTGAGCAGGTAAACAGACAAATGGCTTTGGAAGGCGATTTCCTTCTAATACTTTTATCCCCGCTAAAGCAAAAAGGGCTGTACCCGACATTTAATTAAAAGGCGAACCTTTTATTTAGCGAACGAGTGAAGAAGACTTCTTTTATCTCATTAAACCTGAAACCTTAAAGCCACAGACAGACGCCACAAATACTAAATCGAGGTCCGTCGATCGATTTGTTTAATCCTCTTTTTTTGTACGTACGAGTATCTAAAAATAATCGGTTAATACAAAAGCCCAATGGCAGAAAAATTATAAAAATCTCGTGTTATGTTTTTTGCTTTCGTCCTAATCCCTCGAAACGACTACCTTGTATTTAACCCCCGATGCAAAAAGAGGGGTGTTATAAGTTTGACGTCGATGTCTGTCTGTCTGTGTGTGTGTCTGTCTGTGGCATCGTATCTCTCAAATGAATGGACCAATTTCCTTGCGGTTTTTTTTATTTTTAAGCCAGTTTCCGCCCGGTGGTTCTTAGCTATGTTTGGTTAATATCGGTCCAGCAGTTTAAGAGTATCAGCGCTTTTTCAAAATGTTGGAAGGCATTTTTGGCGTAAGTTTCTAAAAAATGATAAAGGACAATTATTTTTTACTTTTTAAGGGGTTTTCCTTAAACAATAAATAAATATTTTCTGCGTAGGGAGTTTTTTAAATTTTTAATTTAATTTTTTATTGAAGTCTTTTCTGTAGGTATATCTGATAAGCGATTAAATAATCTGCGAGTGTGTGCTAGATCGCGTGCGTACTATGCGCGCTTCCCATATCCCAAAATGTTACGATTCGTGTAGACACTGTCATTTAGGTATTCTGCACCATTTCTTCTAGTTACAATAACTTCGATAAGTAATCTGTCTACGTAGGTACTGGTAATATTTTTAAGACAGTCTCTCACCTTTTATTAAGAAGGAAACACAATCAGCTAAAACCGCTGCGAGCAAGAGTACTTATCGGATTTATGAAGGCTTCTATCTCTCGGTTGCAGCTTCGTTTTGCCGGTTTGTTTAATGGTTCCTCAGCTGTAGGTTGGAGAACCATTATAATGTCATTGAGGGTACTACTACTACGTAATATATTTCAATGTATTATGTGAATAAATCCATAATTATAAAATTTTAAACTCATTGTTAATTTGTTTTACTTTTTCTATGTAGCCTTTGTTATTTTTATTTATGATACCTACCAAAAATTCTCACCGTGTCGTGCCAGTCAACCCTTGGTGACTGGTAAAGAATGCCATCGGGCATAAACTCCGCCTATTGTAAAAATAGAATTAGGGGTAAATAAAAATACGTGATTGTGACTTTTTGCATTCTACTACTGGGCACGGGTCCTTCCTCATAATGCGACAATGTTGAAATTAGCAGTCACCCATGTCACACCCGAGTTGCACGAGCATACACACTTCATTTCAAATATATACCGAATAGAAAGCTTACAAAAATACTGATCGAGTTTTAATTAAATCTTACGTAGCTATTCAAATTGATCTCAATTTATACTACCTTGAATGTCAGGTTCCTAGTTTTCTTAACCATTAGAAAAAACTCTGAGTACAAGAGATGCCACTTAGACGTCGGTAACCCGAGAGGTTTAAACCCACCTGCGTTAGTGACTCGACCTTAGAGGTTTACTTATAGATAGAATGCATATTGCATAGTGCTTATATGTGTGGACTTTATGTCTTAGAATTTTTAGTCATCAAGACTAAAAAATAAAACACATTTTAAGAAAATAATAAGTACCTAATACAAAGAAATAGAAAGTGGGTACAAATAAAAAAAAGGTAAGTGATTGTATAAATTTAAAAAATCTTTTGTGTTTAATAAATATAACTATAAGCGCGATGGCCCGGCGGTTAGCGTAGAACGCAAACGATCTATGCAACTAAGCCAAAAGGCGCGGTCAAGTGTGAGATGGGTGACCGCTAGTGGCAAAAATTTCATGCGCGTTTCCGTGCTTTGGAAGGCACCCTAAGCCGTCGGTCCCGGTTGTTGTCGATAGATAACAGTCGTTAAACCTTGTCGGAGGCCTTGTGGACGGTTTGAAAACATCCAGGCGGCCACTAACCCGCATCTCCACCGACCCGCATTGGAGCAGCGCACTATGGTAAACCAGTGTATGTTTCGTCTCAAAACTCCATATCTCAGTTGTTTCATAATAAAATAAGCTGAAATTTTGTACACGTGTACTTAGATATATGAGGTCATATAAAAATAATTTTGGTTTTAATTTACTCTTTTATTAATTTATTTAAAAATAAAATTCAAAAAAATACATGAAAAAATTGGATTAAAATTAAAATTATACAAGCAAAAATTATTTTATTTGAATCTTTTTTAATTTAAATTACATCAAATACTAATGTATTTAATTACAAATAATAGCACAACTAAATAAAATTAAAAAAAAAATCATAATTTTGCAAAATATTACAAATTTTCATTGACAAGAAAAGCCTTAGCTTCATCAAATAATTCTTTAGATATTATTTCAGACGGGATTCTCAAACTAGATATATATAGATCTGAAGTATATAATAAAGTATGTAAAACATCTTCATTAGTAGCTGCTCTTGAACACTTTCTGGCATGATGAAGTCTGAATTTTTTGTAGTCCTTGTTTCGAGCTTCTTGCGCGTATTCTGATAACTGTCCGATTGGCAAAATAGCTTAATATTCTATAATTTTTTCTCCATGAATTAGTATTTTATGCACGGAAGAAGGCATGTAATACCAATTACCTATAATTAGTCACGTAAAGTTGGGCTGTATTATACGCATACTCGCCGAACTTTTTCGCATCAATAGCCATTCCAGATGACAAAGTTTGAAGTATTATGTATATTCGTTTATAAGTTCTACATCAACACCTGTTATATCTGCAGAGCAAGTGTAATTCTAGAAAAATCTTCGAGCTGTATTACCATCTAATGACGGTAATTTCCAAATTTTTCCGAAATAGTAATCTATATCCAGAGCCTTGTCGCCGTTTATCGACATGCAGTCCCATTTCTTCCCTGAAGCGCTTTTGTACCAGTTTTTGCTTTTCGTCTTTGTTTTTTTATATTTTCAGGTGTAGTAGCTGACCATTTTTGAAAACCCAAGTTGTATGAAATGTGTTAGATCATTTCCATACTCCTAATCCAAGCATGTAAGGTTGAAAGTCCATATTGAAATGAACTTTCGTTTACATCTCGTGTCTAAATATTTTTTTTAAATTATTTATTAATCAGGACATAATTATGATTACCTGTTTATAGTAATTGTTTTTCAAAATATTGGAAAAACAATAATATTTTGTCATTTTTGGAGCAAAATAAAATTGGTACTAAAAAGCTTCATTTTTATTGCGTTACATTTTGGGACTTTGTTCGAAAAGGCGCAAGTAGGCGCAACATTTTTTTTTCTCTTTAGATAAAGCAATGTATAAAGATCATAATGCAACAAATATTTTAACATCGGCAAGCATCGGCAATGGGCAAATGTCCATGTAAAAAATAATCACCCTAAAATATAGCACCTAATACTATATTGATTTTAATTTATTTCACTAAACAAATATTGACAAATTTAAATATCAGCAGTAAAGAGGAGGTTCTAAGGATTCTAAAAAGGTATAATACCTATATACTTTTATCAATTACTTTTGAGTAATATAGTCTTGAATTATAGCTTAAGGATTGCGTCAAATCCAAATTATCGAACATGATTATGTTTAAGATCTCTTTACGGGTATGTATCATAAATTATTTTTAAAAGAAAAATATCTAAAAAAACTACATTCAAGATAGAATATTAATATGCTAAATATATCTTGAAACATCGACTTTAGTGTGAAACAGTTTTGAGATGGCTTTGTATGGGGCTTGCCCATAGTGCAGCGTGGTGGAGTAAGCTTTGTGGGAAGCAAAAAGGGTTGCAGCCAAATATACATGTATAAGGGTACCTACACACTGTCTAGTTCACCGCACTGCGGTTGTCCTACCGGTGAACCATGCCATGAACAAAAGATACATTTTAGCGTTCATACTATAGTGAAATATTTAAAGATTTATCCAAACCTGAATTTGGTATATTGTTTACATGTCTGTTGTACCAGAATGGAATTGGCAAATATGTATGTATATAAAATAATATGTAAAAGTCCTTCAGTTTATTAGGTGGTAAATACATACAAAGTTATTCTCACTTTATTTGAGTTAACGAAAAGGCAAATTTGTTTCCATTTACGATTGAAATTGCCAAATATAGTTCTATCCAGAGCACCTCCAAGTTCGTTCTTTCAATCAAAAGACGTCAAAATCTATACATATATATAATAAATCTGTAACAAGTCGGTTTCTGTACATTGAAGATATTTATTATCTGTACATTTATTATTATTATATATTTATTATCTGTACATTGAAGAAAAAACTAACACAAGGGCTATTTAAGGCCACGAGAGCAAGAATGGCCTAAGTATTATTTTTATAAAAAAATAGTTATCGTCATCAAAAATCTGTTTTATAGAGAAGCAAAATGGCCTAACACTGATTTTTCGATCTATCAAGAGATGGCGTTAGTATACACATTTATTGTATTAAACAGTTTATTCAAAATTAGAGTAAATCGTATAAATATATAGGTATAAATCAAAAGAACCGTTACTCTCTTTCATGTAAATTTTATGTACAGATATGACATCCTTGACTTTGAGATAATCGTGTTTATTCGTTTAAATTTAAATGCGATATATAAGGGCCGTTTCCCTGTAAAGAGATTCGTGTCGCCAGGGGTCGTCTGCGAAATTAAAGTACTCGTAGTGACGACAAAGACAAAGAACTTTATTTGCACAAATATGGGTGTTTACAAAAGTTGTTAATACATATTTAGTACGCCATATTTACCTTCATGAGGTATGCAAATATTACAAAGATAAAAGAAAAAACTTAATAATAACACAATTTATAAAAATGTACATTATTATCAATTTTATTTTTATTTGATCCCATATTGCGCATTTTGAAAATTTAAATTTTTAAATTTTATTTCTTCAAGTATGTATTTATTTAGTTGTTTGTTTATTTAATTATTTATTCATATTTATTTGTACTTCAGATCGAATCCGATCGTCGGCTTTGTGTACCCATATTGCAGGGTTTTTGTACACTAAGAGGAAAAAAAGCCGGCGGAAAAAAAACCTCCCAAAACGACGTATTAGCGTAAGCGTTAAGGAATTACAATTAAAACATTTCTATAAATAGGCATGATGACACTATTAAAGAATCAGAGAATAAATAGTTTTACAGAAAAATATATGCTAAAAAAGTTCTAAAATATGATCCCGTTTTAATATAAACATTAAGATTAATAAGATTTTCAGTAAAATAAAAGTATTAAATACAGCAATCGCCCATGTTATCTGAAACGCCAATCAAAAGGAATGACGTCACGTCTCAGTTAATGTCATCGTGTTGCTTGAAGTTTGACGAGCAAGCCGACGCCATGACACCTACGAGCGTTTTCGCGCTTAATTCAAATTACATAGCAAAAAATACATTAATTTACGTTAAAAGTTGAGATTTTTGCTGAAATAAACTTTTTTTCGAAACTAGGAGACGTGTACCTACAATAAGGAAAGGTATTTGAAAATCTGTCATCATGCCCATTGTAACCGTAATAAGAAGAGTTGGAACTTAGGATATGATTATTCATATCCTACAGTTGCTTTACAGCAATTTGTAAGTACCGCGGTGATGATCATATGGTAAGGACTTCGGTCTCCGATACGGGAGATACCAGGTTCAAATCCTCGGCGCGCACCTCTGACAAAAATAATTTTGAATGGAAATTGGAATGGAATGTGTGGTGATGGAATATATTGTGATATTTAATTGATTACGATGTTTTCTATGCCTGAGAGAAACTCATAATTTCTCAAAGGTATTCTAATCCACTTTAGGCCAGCGTAGTGGACTATGGCCTTAATCCCTCAAACTTGTTAGAGGAGAAATGTACCCAGGAGTGGGTCATAAAAAAAGGTTGAATAAATGTAAGTCGATAAGAACACCATCCAATGGTGACACTAACATTTTTTTGCTGCCATCTTTTAGTAGAACATGGGGCTGTAATAACAGAACCCTTTATGTCCTAGCTATAAGCCTTTTTTTCCGTTGCCATCTTGGGTCTCTCTCTCTGTCATAATTAGGGAGGCCTTGTTGTGTACCGGGGGGAAACCTTCAAAAGGTACCCGGCACCTTGGGAATGGATACCGGGTTATGTGGGATTTGACCGCACTAAAAACCCCTCGGTGGCCTGTCTCTGCGCTTGGGGAGGACTCCGGGATCTCCAATGGATCGCACCGGTGTCCTCCACGCGCGGCGCTCTGAATCTTCGGGAGAGCAACATGCGGCCACGCTCACACCGTCTTAAGTACCCTGGGCTGCTAGCTGGACGGATCGAGCTCCCACTCTCACCGCCCGCAACCCCGAAAGCCCTCTTTTAGTCGCCTCTTACGATCAGGCAGGGGATACCGTAGCTCTATTCCTAATCCCGAAGCTAAGCTTAAAGTTTTCAAACCGCTTGTAACAAGATTTATTGATTGTATTGCTATCTGTTGATAGCAACAGGGACCGCACCGACTGCTTGCTGATTAACTTTGCCCCTAGACTCGTCCGCTCATCGCTTGCGATTGTTCGAGTTCCGAAATGCCGTCCTTGACTTTGAGATAATCGAGTTTATCCGTTTAAATATAAATGTGTGAACTGAGGACCGTGGGGACATGTGAAGGGATGCGTGGCGCGGGGACCGACCGCGAAATGGAAGTAATTTTAGTCACGATAATTTGACTTAAGCATTAAGGATTCAAATCTTAACTTAAAAAAATATATTTTAAAACAATGAGATTGTAATCCGAATAAGTAATGCAGGAGGTGTAGGATATGAAAATAGCATTTTGCATGTCGAGACGATCACCATTTATCCAGGTCTCCTTTTAGAACTGATAGGGATTTAGGTCTTACTTCATTACGCTTTCAAAGTGCGGATTTATGGACACCATATTTTTGTGACACATCATTTGTATCATCACAAATTTATGCAATTTATTTTTGGATACAAGTCGACTTATTTTGTGTTTAATATTTTACTTTTTGGAACCCCATAAATGTTTATGATTCGTTCATTTATTGATACAGTTATAATAAATGTATCCCCATATTAATTGAAATTACTTAACTTTCTAAAGCGACAAAATGCCATAATCGTGATTATCCGTTTAAATATAAATGCGAGAACTGAGGGCCGTCGGGACATTGTGGCGCCAGGGACCGACCGTGTTATAGATTAACGAAAACACTCTCATTAAATCTGAATTAAAAAGATTCAAAAGTAGAGTTGGATTAATATACAAAACCGAACCCTTTAAATGATCACTTGTGTCAAACAAGTGAAATGAATCTGTCACAGCCAGTTTTCTGCCTGCATGCTCGTCTGATACTCAGATAAAAGTTGCTCAGATAAAAACAAACTATTGATTTTTCATATACTCATTGGCTTACTTAATAACGCCATTTACTTCAGATCCCAATTAAAAAAAATAGTATCACATATATTCGCCGACAGATGGTAGGAAGAGTCATATTTTTCAAAGACAAAGACAAAGACATTTATTTGCACAAATATGGGTGTTTACAAAGTTGTTTATATATATTTAGTTCGCCATATTTACCTTCATGAGGTATGCAAATATACAATGATAAAAATATAAAAGGAAAAAACTAAACTATAATACAATTACGAAATGTACATTTACATCTATTTTAATATTATTTTTATTTGTCCCATATTGCGCCTTTTATAAATAAAAATAAAAATATTTATTTATTTATATTTCGGATCGGTTCCGATCGTCAGCTTTGGGTACCCATATCACAGGGTGTTTGTACACTGAGAGGAAAAAAAGCCGGCGGAAAAAAAACCTCCCAGGTTTTTGTGGAATTCCTTTATGCCGTTTTATCGTTTATGAAATCAGTGACTGAGTAATACGCCTTTTTCAGTAAATACATTTTAAGTCCTTTTTTAAATTCGTTCAGTTTAAGTTTTAGTTGGAAACATAGATTAAACAGTATTTTCTAAAAATGAAACCTAGCTAGATCGATTTATTGCCCCCGAAAATCCATGCACAAATTTCATGAAAATCGTAGGAGCCGTTTCCGAAATTTTAAATATACATATATTTAGTTATATACAAGAATTGCTCGTTTAAAGGTATTAGATTAGATAGATGAAGTTGCACGAAACGGTACAAAACTAGTAATTTAGTAGAGTATAATATAATAACATAGTTTCCGTGTTGGAAGAAACTTTTTACACTACCTTACGTAGAACGTAGAATCATTTCCAGTTTGCACGTGTATTTCCAATATTATTGTGTTTCAGCACGATTCCGAAAGTTAGGTACATTATATTAATTACTGTTTTTGATTGGAGATGTTGGTGGTTACTGGTAAATAATAATTATACTTAGAAAATGGTAGAACTTGAAGCTTCGACAGTTGTAGTACCACAATTAGTACTAGTCAAGCAATTCTGTTGTGTTTCGGTGGAAAGGTGTAGTTGCCGGGCATATTTCCTCGGCCTCTAGAGTAGCAGCGCCACTACATATCATCTCAGGCAAGATTTAGGTTTCCTTAAGGTCGTGTGCAGCTGTCCATCGGCTGCAGTGACCAATAAACCCAACGTGGCCTGCATGCTCGTATGCTACTTCATTAAAACAATTAGTTTATATCAGATATATATACCATTTTGTCCAATCAGTTAACTTAAATCGATCAGGGATAGCCGAACGGTAAAACGAACTGCAACTGATTGAACTCGGGGAGAGTTCAAATCACAGAGCACCCTTAGATTGAGCATGTGCATTTTTATCACTGCTCCACAGTGAGGTCATCCATTGACATAATCATTGCTATGTTTTCCATCACCGTACAGTCATGACATGTCCACCAACCCGCACTATGATCAGCGAATTGGACTATGGGCTATGTGACCGACAGTAGGACATTAAAAAGGTTTAAAAAAATGTAAATGCTTAGAAATCCCTGGGCAGCTTTTCGTACAAATGCCTCAATATTCAAAGACCTGCACCTCGAAAGTTCACAGCGACTATCCAGCACTTGCCTGCAGCACGCATAGGCATAGTCGCTGTGAACCGCATACTTACATAGCTCGAAGAAACATCGATAATCTGGAAAAAGTAATGGTGACAGGCAAAGTTGAAGGTATGAGGCCAAGAAGACGCAGCCCAAAAAGATGGTCAAACCAAGTATCTCAACACCTGGAGATACCAATAAGCGCGGCAATCCACCAATCCACCATACTGGCCAAGTGCGGAATGAAATAATGTGAAATAGTTTATCATCAGACGTGCTCAATCCATGTTTTGTTTGTTTACAAAGTTAGTAAAGGATTACTTTTTGTCTTTATAAGTATTTATCTCATTTTTCCTTTCTCTCTCTATTTGCTTAGTCTCTCCTCACTTCTGCATTTACGTTTACTTCTCATTTTCTTTTTCGCTGTCCTCTATATCCTTGGTTGTCTCTGTTTATTCTTTGCTATTTTTTACTATTATTTGTCCCACTTCTGTTTTAATACGTTGTCTAATGCATCCTACCCACTGAATTGTCTTTTATATATTTCCTTCTAGGTTGTCTGAAGAGATTGCCATTTGTAGCAATAAGACTGCCTTTTGATTCCTTTACGTTCTATCTTTTATTGTATGTATTCTTTGTATTGGTGCAATAAAGAGTTTGTATAGTATTATTAACTTCGTGGGTATTATTATACACTTGATGTTAGTCATATAATGACTAACTTCGGCTTCGGCTTCGTCTTCGGCTGACCGTTATCCATTTTAGGTGTGAAAATAATTCCATCCTTGCCGAGTGGTAGACAAAACTATTCATCCTCTTTCACCCTTTACTTCAGATATCGATAAAAACTATACATTTGATAGGCGAGTTCTCCGTAAAAGTTTCAGTAGTACCACTTTAAGTTGGTACGTAGTCCGTTTTGGTCCCGGAAAATGAAAGTTCCGATATTCAATTAAAACATTTTGATTGCCGGAGCTGCGAGCGCTCTGAAAGTAAAACAATGGGAGCCTCAGTTGTTCGTGAGTTTTAAAAGTGTTACTTTCGAAGCCAAAATAACCCAAACTCTGTTACTGAGTTTTGGTGGAAACCTGAAATTGGCGTGTCGTGCTCTTATTTTTATTCATTATCTTTTTTATCGTTTTAATTTTATCGAATAAATTTATTAGTAAATTTATTTTGACGACTTGTATGGTACAATGGTTACCATGCCGTACTGCTACTCGAAGGGTCCCGGGTTCATTTCCCGATGAGGCAGAAATTAGAATGAGGCATTTCAGTTTCTGTTCTTGATCTGGGTGTTTGTGTTTCTGTCTTTGTGTGTGTCCATGGTACCCACGACATAGAGAATCCATAGATAGAGAATCATGTGTAGCCCGTAAGTCCGGTGGTTCGATTGTTCGGGAGTTTTAAATGTTAGTTGTGACGTCAAAATAACCCAAACTCTATTAGTTAGTATTTAGTGGGATCCAGAAAGAGGCGTATCGTGCTGTTACTCTATATATGTACATTTTATTGTCTTTTTTAGGGTTCCGTACCCAAAGGAAACCGTCCGTCCGTTCGTATCTCTGTCACCAGGTTCATCTCATGAACACTGATAGCTAGAAAGTTGAAATTTTCAGATTTATTTCTGTTGCCGGTATAACAACAAATATTAAAAACAAAATAATTATTTAAAGCGGCCCCATACAACAAACTTGATTTTATTTTGTTTTATTTTTCCTCGATATTAATAACGATAACTGTTATTTGCTTGAAAAATTCACAGAATATTTAATTATATATGTGTGGCTCTCATACATAAACGTATTTTTTTTGTCGTTTTTTACAGTTAGTACGGAATTCTTCGTGCGCTAGTCTAACTCGCACTTGGCCAGTTTTTTAGTTTTATGCAGAAAATATTAGCTTTTCGTTCAATATAAGTAAATTACTGTATTATTCCGTCGATTGTGAAATGGAATAACAAGCGTAAAAATACCTTTTACGCTTTTACTTTTTAATTTCGGGACCAACCTCTCCCGAAATTCCATTCTACAGTCTTGTAAAGCCAACACTTTATTTACTGACTTCGATTATTACTATTTCACCCTGTTTAGGTGATACGAGTGAAAATTGTATTGTAATAGTTTTACTCGATGCGACAATATGTACACGTTCCTATGAATAAAGACTCTGTGGTGTTATGTTATGTTATGCAGGGACGACCTGCGTGGCGCAATGGTTACCATGCCGGACTGCAAATCGAAGGGTCTCGGGTTCGATTCCCGGCGAAATAGAAATTTGAATGATGAGTTTAAATTTCTGTTCTCGGTCTGGGTTTTTGTGTGTGTCCATGGTACCCACGACACAGGGTATATCTACCCTACTGTTGGGCTATGAGTGTGAAGCGTTATTTATTTATTTATTTTTCTGTAAAAAAGTCCTGAATCCATTCAATCACTGTAACTTAATGAATTGTTATCAATTTATCGTAGACTTAAATTGGATTTCATGTTTAAGCTTCTTTTTCTAAACGAGATTCGTTTCAGAGCAAATTTATACGGAGAAAAATAAATATCAACACAGTGCAAAAAAGTTAAAAGTTAAGCTTTAAGCAGTGGGTCCGTGTACGCAATATAATTTTGAAATAAGTTGTATCAGAATATTCTTCTGGATTATTGAAATCTTGCCAGTTTTAGTATAGTATTATGTATCGTTCAAAACACTGTTATCATATAAGCATAAGTAGCGTAACGACTACATAATACGGTAGTAACGACTATAACATGTAACAGTGAAGAATTCGCTATTATTTACAATCCGGTCTTGGACTACCAAGTCAATTGAGATACTTTTAATGAGCTGTCAAAACGTGACATCCCCATACATTTCGTATGAGAAAATGATAAGTGACGTCACTTATCATATATAGCCAATTGACTTCATTATTATTGATTTAAGCGGTAATAAAACTCATGTATAAAAAAGAATTAACAATTATATTGCTTTCCAAGCGTGATTTAGTGCAACCTTTTTAAGGTAAGGATTTTGATTTTTTTTTGTGCATAGTGTGTAAAGAAGTTATTGCTATTTCTTTTCATTACCAAAAATAACAGGTTTTTATAGTTTGGGATCTAGTTATTAAAAAGTATGTATCTTTTATTTTTAGCAACACTAACGTATCGGCACTTCCGATTAAACTCCAAATTAATTTTCGCACCTAAAACTTAAACGAATTTATTTAAATTAAACTTTAAGTTGCGTGAATTAACTGTAAAAAGAGTAACAGAAAAAGAAAAGGTAGGTTTACTACTGAAATCCGATTCAAACTGAAAATAGCAGGTCGAAATTCAAAGTTCAAACAAGCGCAAAATTGGTTACGGAAATTGAAAACAAAAGCCCACATGATGGGCGGCGTTCACGATCTTGTATATTAGAACATAAGAGTGTATACCACGTATGGGGTATTCTAAGAAGTATATGTGAGAGCAGGAGGCTCTCGACGATGCTCCGATCCAAGGTTTGACCCCTCATTAGGTTTAGAGGTACCAGGACCCAGGATTGGTGATGAAGGGCGTTTGTCCATTTGATTGAAAAGAAAGAGTTCTTCAAGCAAAGCAGACACTTTATTAGTTTTATTACTACAAACAGTCCGACAGAAATAGTCTAGAACTGTGTAGCGGTAATTCTAGCTGATGTTACTCCTTCGAGCGACAAAAGCAGAATGCGTTCGCCGACCAGTGTTGCCAACCCCAGGAAAGCAAAAAGCAGCAAATGGAACTTAAAAAAACAGCAGAAAACAGTAAAATAGTAACTTCAAAACATCAAATCTACTGTCCGACATTCATAGAATTGATAAATAGTTATACAATAATTGTAATTATTACTGTTAGATTTATCGCAAATTTCCTTATATTTCTAGGAATAGTAAAGTAACCGACTGCGAAACGTGAGGGTTCGATTCCCACCCAGTTGTGTGATGAACAATATTTAAGTATGTACCTTTTTAGAATTATCTATGGATGTTTATCAGCTTTCTGATTACCATAGTACAAGCTCTGCTTAGTTTGGAATCAGATGGTGTTATGTGAACTGTCCAAAAATATTTATATTTATTTAATTTTTCAATTTCGCGGTCTTTCAACGTTTACGGAATGATTTTTTTTATTAAAATCGTACATGTTTTTATTTAATTACAAATTTAGCTATCCTGTTTTATTGTATGTCAAAAGGATGCGTCAGTCAGTAAACGGGGAATATACCAATTCATAATTGTAAAAGGCTCACGCCTTTTTACCGATGCATACAAAAACTATCTTTAATGCTTTCTCTAAAAGGTTATTCCGGTTTGACATGTTGGTTGTGACCTATTGCGATTTGGAATTAATTGTTTTTTACGCAGTTCGAAATTCAGATACATCACCTAAAAACATATAAAATAGAAAAAATAGAAATACGAACTAAAACAGAAAACAGGGATGTCAAGGCGAAAACATTAAATCTACAGTAGAGTTGGCA
The DNA here is from genome assembly GCA_911387765.1 of Pyrgus malvae. Taxonomy (NCBI): domain Eukaryota; kingdom Metazoa; phylum Arthropoda; class Insecta; order Lepidoptera; family Hesperiidae; genus Pyrgus; species Pyrgus malvae. Next base: position 24,171,224 of record OU426948.1, read on the forward strand.
ACAGTGTCGCCGACCGAGCTCCGGCTTTTATATCCACCGAGAGTAGTGGGGAACGCACACCTGTCACACAGTCATAGACTAATAATTTTGTTTCGTTACTAAATGTTTAGTGTTAACAATAAATTTGCGTGATAACGTTAACAATTATGATTAACTAATTTATTCTAACTAATTTATTATTTAACTAAACATAATCAAACGTGAATTTATTCATAGGGCAACTAAACAGTTATTTGACGTTTCAATGGAGACATATTTGACGTTTTGAATCCGTCATAACCAAAAAGGAATAAAGTGCTCTGTAAAAATGAATGTTTAACGTCTTCACGGCGATATATACAAATTTAAAGTTAAATAACATACGAGTACGTACATATGTGTTCTCCACTAACCCGCATTGATGCTTTTAAACAAAGTTATTTAATTAAACTTTAAGGTGCGTGTATAAACTGAAAAAATAGTACATACCTAACAAAAAAAGCAAAGGTAGATTTACTGCTGAAATCCGATTCAAACTAAAAATAGCAGGTCGAAATTCAAAGTTCAAACAAGCGCAAAATTGGTTACGGAAATTGAAAACAAAAGCCCACATAATGGGAGGCGTTCACGATCTTGTATATTAGAACATAAGAGTGTATACCACGTATGGGGTATTCTTTTATGAAGTATACAAATTTAAAGTTAAATAATATACGTATATACGTGTTCTCCACCAACCCGCATTGGAACAGTGTGGTGGAGTAAGCTCCAGACCCGTGCCCAGAAATATAAAAAAGAAAAAAAAGTTTCCTATATATTATGAGCTCGATGTTTCGGATAAAACACTATTAGTGAAGTTAACTTTATTGATTTATCCTTAATCGGTAATAACACGGAAAATTTTGGACTCTTAGACTCTGATTAAAATCGGATAGACTAGGGTCATATGTCATATGTTATGTGGTTATTAGCGTATCACCAGCGATTTCATAAGATTTATGATAGAATCCATAGTAGAACTCTCGAGTTACTGTGACAGATCACTATAATGATCATGGAGAGCCGTTCACAGGTCCCTCGTGTGTAATTATGCGCACGATCACATCACACTGATGCTTGACTTAATTTATAGAATAGCAACCGAACGCGTGGCCTATGAGGATATGACTCGGTAAAATCTAAAACTTTACCAGTTTCAAAAAATAAAAAATTAAATTATCTAATCATAAGCTACCGTTATAAAAAATATTTTTTGATGTGACATTAAGAGCAAACCGATCGTGAAAATGTTTTTCAGCTTATCTTGTTAAGCCAACAGGATAAAAAACCTAAGTACCTAAACAAGGCCTAAACGGAGTACATGCCTGCTTTTTTCATAGCTATAAAAATACACTAAACACTATTACTACAAAATAAGGCCGCATTGTAATGATAGTGAAAATGTTTTTCAGCTTATCTTGTAAGCCGGACATGAGTGTTGATGTTCACGCCCCAAGTAAATAAACCTACGTGGATAAATAAGGCTAAGTAAACAAGGCCTTAACTAATTTGATGAATGAATGGCATTCAGTGGGAAGTGTGTTGCTATACTGACTCGCTGGACTTAAAATTTAAGATAATTTGTAGGTACTTTATTACAACTTGTATTCGTTTCTAAAAGAAAGTACATGGGAGTTTGGCAAGAGGCTACTTACTATGAGAAACGTTAAATAGTTAAATAAACGTTAAATAGAAATCACCGCTGTGAAGCACATTTTTGTTTATTTTATATTTTTTTAAGATTTTTAATTTGCTGCCAGAGATTTCTTTAAGTCTTTTGCTGCATATTAAATATACGTATATAAAAAATATAATATACATACATGCACCTAGAAACGCATGAATATTATATTTTTTATAATGTATTTATTAAGAAGATATAAGTGGAGGTCCGTATTTAGGAGAGAGTGATATTTGTAATAACGTTATGTATAGTCGTGAATTTTTGCTAATTTTTACTAATAGGATTTTTTTTTCGAACTGCACGTTATCATAATAATTTATACCAAATAGAAACACCTGACATTTTCACCTCTCTAGACCTCACTAAGCCTACATGCATTATTATTGAATATTCTAACATTTTTAAGCAACATCTATAATACATACTTATTACTTATTCGTTTTACACGAGATAGTGTAAATGTTTTTTCAGCTTATCTTGTAAGCCGGACATGAGTGTTGATGTTCACGGCCTAAGTAAATAAACCTACGTAGATAAATAAACCTAAGTAAACAAGACCTAAACTGATTTCATGAATGAATGGCATTCAGTGGGAGGTGTCCCCAATTGATGAGTCCCCAATTCCGCTTACGAACATACTGTTAAATTTATATTAATCGATCAACGAAAAACCAATTTCTGCTGAGAAGAATTTCTTTTCATATTATGTGGTTTTAGCGTTCCATACCGAAAGGGTACAAACGGAACCCGGAAAGGGTACTAAGACTCCGCTGTCCGTCCGTCTGTCAACATCAGTAGAACCGCTGTATCTCATGAACCGTTATAGCTAGACAATTGAAAATTTCACAGATAAAATATATTTCTGTTGCCGTTATAACAACAAATACTAAAAATGTTCTCTGGGATATAGGAAATTTTGAAAGCTATCGATCGCCACCTTTAAACGTCATGTCCAATAGTAAGTTTTCACATACATGCCGAGTTCTATTGCGGTATAATTCTTTTATCCACCATCGATGCTGCCTCTTTGTTGCTTCTGGTGCACATCTGGTGACATCGCGTTTTGGCTTTAAAGTGCACACGTTGCGTATTAAGCTGAGGCGACTCGCCTCGAGCTGATCCACAACGAGCCTCGAGCCTTTGCCTCAGAGCGAGCAGCCTCAAACTGAGGCTGTTTGCTTCAAGTCAAGGCTGCTCGACTCCAGTTTGCCTCCAGTGGATATGGTTTGCCCGGGGTAGTACCAACCCACTTCTATCGTGAATCAATTTTACTGTCTTCCAGTGGGAGGGTGCAGTTGCCAGCCAGCCTTGAGGCAACCAGCAGCCTCCGGAGTAGCAGCGCAACAGCATACGACCTCAGACAAGACTTACCTATGTAGGCTTACTTGAGGTTGTGTATAGATGTCCATGGGCTGCAGCAACCACTTAACACCACGTGGCCTGCATACTCGTCAGCTACTCCATTCAAATAAAATTAAAAATTGAATGTCTTTAGATTTTAAAAGTCCAATGCTTACATCATTATCAGTTGTAAAGAAACATCTCTTAGAAGCCTTGACCTCTCAGGGTCGTGGTTAAGATAATTAAGCCTATTCAAGCGATAGATTAACTACGTCAACACTGATTGGATATTTGATAGGCGATCAATTTGAATGTGTAATACTCAAGGGAAGATGTATGTAAGTCTATTTCGAGTATAAGTCGATGGAATGGTCCATACCACTCCATCGATATCCTGCAACCATTTGCAGGACACATTTAAGTAAGGCAGAGCGCAGATGCGCTCTCCTGCATCCTGAGGCACTCACGGTGGCATACGGCCATGCTTACACCGCTGTCCTTCCCGGGGCTGCTGGCTGGACGGGTTCCGGGAACGGGACGAGCTTCCACTCTCAGCGTCCGCAACCCCGGAAGACGCCTTTTAGCCGCCTCTTACGATCAGGCAGGGGATACCGTTGCTCTATTCTTAATCCCGAAGCTACAGGGAATATGTAAGGCATCTATCAGCAAATCATTTTGTTGCAGTTCATGCCTTCCAAATTGTTTCAGTTTCGCTTATGTAGTTTAATAATGGTTATTTTATGCTTAAAAATAGTTTTTTCCTCTTTGGTGTGATTCTACATAACTCAACACTTTTTTTGTGTCCCACTGCTGGGTACAGGTCTCGTAATTGGAAAACACTTTACCACACTTCTGGTTTTTGGAATTTATGCCCAAAAGTAGGAATTTTTGAGGAAAAAGAGTACGAAGTGTTAACGTAAGTGGGAAATATTCTGATGAATATTTGTTCACAAACTTAAACACACACACACCCACCAAAAATACTCATTTCATTTTAATACCTACAATTGAGGAAATAAATGTCAAGAAATAAATCTGTAATCTGTACCTATACTGTGTAAAACCTTTATGCCTTAGAAAAAATGGGAGAAGACGCCGGTCCCTGAAACACAGTTTCATTAACTCAGGGACCAGAGGCTTTCTGTTCAATTGGTTTTAACAAATAAATATTATTATTATTTATTACTTTAGAAACATATTCTCCCTGTGTTGTGGTTTCGATAATGAAGCCTATTCAAGCGGAAGATTATATACGTCGACATTGATTGGATATTTGCTGCGACATCACTTGATAGATCAATTTAAATGTGTACTACTCTATTGGTTCATAGTGCGGATGTTAGTATGTAAGTGGAATGTTTTCAACCGGATGGTTTATTAGAACTTTTTGTAATAGAGATTTTACCTAATTACTTACTAGCCAGGTAAAATTTTGGAAAATTTAAATAGTAGTCATTATGTGAACAACTAAAACCTACAAAAAGAAAAAAAGGAGTGTGTGTACTTATGTACATAAGTACACGCGTTAGAAATTATACTTTTTTATATGAAAAAAGTTTAAAATAACTCAAGCACATAGTATTCGACGATACATATCAAAAACAATCAAAAAGATTTTGTTTAAATAAAAACGTTTTATTAACTACCTAATAATTATTTTAAATTAATATTCAGCATTAATTATTCATATAAATTCTATGTATATTTCCAAAAACACTGGCTTGACTGGCTTATGAATATATATCTACTATATAGTATAGACACTAAGTACTGTAACTATATTCAGTGTTGAAATAAGGTATTTTTATTCTGTAAATTCACTCTCATCCAAACGCGCCAAAAGAAGTATAACTTCAAATAAGTTTAACTACGTGTCGATTTCGATCTTCAAAAACGCGCCCTACCTGTTCTTCATTAAACAAGTGCAGGTTTTGATCGCAGATATTAGTTATCACAGTCTTTTATCTATTTCTTTAATTTGACGAATACGAATATCGCATTGCATTTTTCGTAGACAGCTTTCACGAGAACGTGTTTGTTTACTAAATTATTCAAGTAGCTTTAAACGGACTGGATTTTTTTGGTTACTTAATAAGCACTCTAGTTAAGAAATACCTTCTTCTAGCTAAGAAATATCTTAGAATCCTCGACCCCTAGTGTTGTGGTTTAGATAATGATGCCTATTCAAGCGGAAGTTGTACGTCGACACTGATTGGATATTTGCTGCGACATCACTTGATAGATCAATTTGAATGTGTAATACTCCAGGGGTTCGTGGGCCTTAGGTTAGAGTGTAAGTGGAAAACAGATTGATCAGGGTTTTGTATACTTCTTAGTTTATATAGGTACACATTTTTAGTTTATATATACCTACAGACTTATTAGTCATGTATAGTGTGTTCACAAAGAGATGACATAAATAAACTTTACTGAATTACTTTTCGTTTTTTTCCAGCGACAAACGAGGACGTTTTTCGTTCTTTTATATTTCCAGTTTTATATTTCTGTTATATTTCCAGTCTTAAGTGTCCATTAACGCTTTCTAGATAGGTATTAACATTTAACTGAATAGGTATAATATGAGAAAATTGTTTCCGATGTAATTTTGAACAAAAATTTTAAAATTTAAAACAAAATGGATAGGTAGCTAGCTAATCCTCTAATTTGTTTTTTTATATATTTTTTTCCATAGAAGATTTGTATCTTGTAATTACTATTATTTGAAAGCCTATATAGTGAATATGATCTTCTAAATAAATTATTCATTTATGTACATCAAACAGCATAAATATACGGATTTTTGAAACGATATGCATCGATCCTTCCCATAGCGCGCCGGGCCATACGCGCTTAGACACAATGCGCTATACGCGTAAGACACAATATACTATTGTGCTCTACACGCACCGAGTTTACTAATAGCAGAAAATGTCTATAATAAAAGAAGTATGAGTAAATAAACTTTATAATGGCCGTAAATAATGACACTGGAATATGGAAAGAATGCTTTTAGCATGACAGTTTTCGCACAATGCCGATTCAGTTATTGTGTTCTTTATTATAAGCATTTGTTTGTTTTGTTCTTAGAGCATCAAGGTATGACAGGTATGACACCCGTCAGAGGACTGGCATTTACGGGCGAACCCCTCGTCCTAACGTCCGTGCACAATGTGCCTTCTAGTTATACATCTAGTGTGTCTGTGTGTCGGTGTCAGTGTTGTCGGTGCATAGAAAATGACGTTGTTAATTCAAATTGACATATTTAGAAATGTATGCGTCTGTAGCGATGAAAGAATATCTGTGAATGTGTGACAAAATTAAAATGTGTGCGTTCTTTCCCCGCACCAGACTTGGCACAAAAATTATGTATCGAAGCGAGGCGCTATGCCGTCTCTCCTAAAGGGAGAGTCAGTAACTTTGATGCTCTAAGAATGTTAAGTTCTAAAATGGATTATAATTTTGAATGCGGTTGAATTAGGTTTGACGAACTTTTGTGTACAGTACACCTAAAGAATGAGCGAGAGCGTGTACAGGTTTTCAAAAATTAAAAAAAGAAGGGGTAAAAATATCGCGCGTGGCATATAAGTATTTTATATTTATTATATTTTTATAAAGATATTAAACGTGCGTTCCTAATAAAGAACGATCAAATTTAATATGTTTCCACACTCTCAGATGAGGTCCATGTTTATTATTTTCTATTTATAAGTTAATCTACAAAATATACTGTGATATTCAAATCAAAAATTTTTGACAATTGGAAGTTAGAAAAAATACACAAAAACTTCTGCGTTCCTATATTTTAAGTCTGGCAGTACTTCAGATCCCTCCAACTTTAGACCAATTTCAATTCTGCCCTCCATTAGTAAAATCTTTGAGAAAATAATTTTAGAACAACTACTAAAACACTTTACAAATAATAGACTTATCCATAAAAATCAATTCGGTTTTACGAGGGGTCGCTCAACCACTGATGCCGGAGTAGAGCTTTTTAAGACCATAGTGGATGCTTGGGAGAAGTCACGGGATGCTTTAGGTGTCTTTTGTGACCTATCTAAGGCATTTGACTGTGTGCACCATGAAACATTAATCAGGAAACTCAATCACTATGGCATCAAAGAAACCGCGCTCAGGCTTCTGGAGTCTTATTTGAGTGATAGGATCCAGAGGGTTGAAGTGAACGGTAAAATGTCAAACGGGTCTGTAGTTCATTTGGGGGTCCCACAGGGCTCAATCCTTGGCCCGTTCTTATTTTTAATATATATTAACGATCTGTCATATATGGTGGAGAATAATCACGAGATAGTATTGTTTGTAGATGATACTTCCTTAATTTTAAAAACTAATAGACAAACTGATAATTATGACGATGTGAACAATGCTCTCACTGAGGTGGTAAATTGGTTTAATGTAAATAACTTACTACTGAATAACAAAAAGACCAATTGTATTAAGTTTTCACCACCTAATGTTAAAGAAAATATTGTAAATCCACAATTGAATGGCGAGGAAATGAGCTTTGTTGATGAAGCTGTATTTTTTGGATTAACTGTTGATTCTAGGCTTCAATGGGGACCCCATATCTCTCGGTTAGCGAATAGACTAAGTTCTGCCGTCTTTGCAATTAAAAAAATAAGATCACTTACATAATTCGATACAGCCAGACTGGTCTATTTTAGTTATTTCTATAGCATAATGTCGGTTACTGTGGGGAAATGCTGCTAATATCGACACAATATTTAATTTGCAGAAGAGGGCTATTCGCGCAATCTATAAATTAAATTCTAGAGAATCTCTGAGAGAAAAATTTAAGGAGACTATTATACTAACATTTGCATCGCAATATATTTATGAAAATATAATGTATGTTCGTAAAAACAAACACGAATTTATGACCTTTTTGAATCTACATAGTTCGAACTGTGATTCGACAAGGCCACAAACTTGCATTCCCCAAGTGTAGGCTCCGCAAAAAGAGCCACTCTTTTATCGGGATGTCGATCAGAATATACAATAAAATCCCGGAAAATGTTCAATCCCTTCCTTTTCACAGATTAAAAAAAAAGTTAAACAAGTCCTGTGCCGCAAGGCTTATTACGATCTTAAGGACTATTTAATTGATAAAAAAGCTTGGGATTGAGCTGTAGTCCCACAAGGCTGTTTCTATAACTGATGTAATAGACTTAAATGAATTAAACTGCCTATGTTAGCAGATGGCTGTGGGACGACATTGACACATGCGGTAGCTGTCACGTATGTTCCTTATCGGCCCATAGCTACTCTGTAAGAAAGCTAGCTATTGTATACCCCATATTTTAAAACAGGGCTGAAGTTTTTCTCCGTCTGCTCTTTTCTTCAGCTCAGCATTGCCTAAGCGCACCCAGAGCAGACAGGACAAAAAATAACGTTCACTAAGAGTTTGTAAAGGAACCGTACAGTGAATAAAGAATATTTCATTTCATTTCATTTTATATATAAATTGTTGGCATTTTCTGTGGAAATGAGTTTTTTTTTGCCTTAATTAGGAAAACGGAGAGTAGTATTATCCTTGTGAAATATTAGACATGTGTCATAAATTACCGTAATAACACAATACAAAGAGCGCCTTTCTGCGGTAATGTGGTATACATGTTTTGAATAATAATTATATTTTATTACAGTGATTCCATTTTTGAAAAATAAGATCCTTAACGGCCAAATCTGTGATCCTTTAAAGCCATCATTTATCTTTCTTGGACTCGGAACATTAAAAATAGCTTTTTATTTTAATAGTTCTGCCAGTTATTCATCCATGTACATAATTATATCCTGGGTTCAAATCCCGGCGCACACTTCAGACAAAAAAATTGTTATCTGTGTGTAAATTACTATTTCGTTAGGAATAAGTATTGTATTTATATGAAAGAATTGTGGAACGATGTAATGATATCATATGTTTGTTATGAGTGTCTACCAGAATTCGTAAAATTATATGCTGCGACGACCCTAAACCCTCGGAGTAGCAGCGCAACTGCATACGACCTCACGCAAGACTGAAGCTTACTGAGGTTGTGGGTAGATTTCCATAGGATGCAGCGACATTTTAATATCACTTAACCTTTTTAAGGTTCCGTAGCCAAATGGCAAACAACGGAACCCTTATGGATTCGTGATGACTGTCTGTCTGTCTGTCTGTCCGTCCGTATGTCACAGCCACTTTTTTCCGAAACTATAAGAACTATACTGTTGAAACTCGGTACGTAGATGTCTTCTGTGAAACACATTAAGATTTTCACACAAAAATAGAAAAAAGGCAATAAATTTTGAGGGTTCCCCATACTTAGAATTCTCTTAGAAAACTCTGAAACTGAAAAAAACTGAAACTGATTTTTTTTTCATCAAACCCATACGTGTGGGGTATCCATGGATAGGTCTTCAAAAATGATACTAAGGTTTCTAATATCATTTTTTTCTAAACTGAACAGTTTGCGCGAGAGACACTTTCAAAGTGGTAAAATGTGTAACTTCTAAAATAAGAGAATGATAAAACTAAAAAACATATAAATGATGTACATTACGATGCAAACTTCCGCAGAAAATTAATTGGTTTGAATGAGATCTAGTAAGTAGTTTTAATACGTCAGAAATCGTAAATCACAATTTACCTTTCATTCAATCTTAATGCAATGATTTCTATGGATAATCAAAGGCAATGATGTATTTCAAATATTAAAAATAGAATAAAATAATAATAACGGTACGGAACCCTTCGTGTGTGAGTCCGACTCGCACTTGGCCGGTTTTATTTGCTGCTCTAAGCGAAAATATTAGAACTTTGCAAAGAACTGTGTTTTTTTCCTATCGTTAATTTTTTTTAATGCATATGAAGTTCAAACTAATATTATCTGAAAGTGTGCTTGTTTGTTGGTTTCTCCTTCTTTCAGGTCGCAAAAGTGCTGACCTGATTTTTGTATGAAGATAGTTGGGAGGCTGGAAAGTGACATGGGCTTCTTTTTACACGGAGAAAAATGTGTAATTCATATGGGGAAAAGACAAAAACAAAGACAAAGACAAAATGATTTATTTGCGCAAATATGGGTATTACAAAATTTTTTTTATACATTTAATAGTCCGCCATATTTACCTCAGTAAGGTATGCAATATTGTTAGTAAAAACAAAAGTACTGACTAAAATATAATTAACAAACTCTTTTAAGTATTAAATTTACAATCCATATTATAGATTTATATTTAGATTATATATAGAAAAACGTGTGGTCAACGCCGGCGAAGCTACGGGCGAAAAGCTACGACATTGATTTAAATCTCTGATTGAAAATACTTAAATTGAGTTACAAAGCATTTACATCCTATTATAGAATAGATAGAGCCGATGTCTCGTACAATAAGAAGAAAGTAAAAATATGGGTTTTACAAAGGTTGTTTGTTTCATACACTAAATATTCTAATAGTCCGCCATATTTACCTCAGTAAGGTATGTAAATATTGTTAAGAAAAATAAAATTATTTATAAAATCTATAATTTATAAATATAATACTTTTAATATTCAGAAAATCATGCCTCGCTGTTTTTGAAAGGTCCCCAAAGACAGGTAAACGAGGATGAGCAGGAACAGGAACAATTGTTCTCGCACGTGTTTCAACTTCAAATCTTTGAGAGTTCCCTTTACATCCCACTATCCCAAAACTAAGATATCGAGTTTATGTAGATTTAAACCAGCAAAGATTTCACTATTTCAATATCACTGAAGAATCGCACCCATGTATTTTTACTGGGAATACGTTAAAATCTGAATACCTATTATATACTCTGAAATATGTTGGCATTGCTATGTACAATACCTAACCAAAACTGTCTTCTATAGCAGGTATAAAATTGTGGCAATAAAAATGTACAACAGTAATCTACGATGTAATATATGATGCCAAAGCCGGCAATGCTCGGGCGGCTCCCTTAGGGTTGCCCGTGTCCATAGGCGACGGTGATCGCTTAACACCACGCGGCCCGTCTGCCTTATTGTTAGGTTTATTTATAAAAAAAAAACGATATATTATCAACTTTTATTTATTTTATTTTTAAACTATAATCGTTTAGAAATCGATTATGTATTGTTTTCATAGTAACTTTACGCATTTCTGAAAAAGCCTTTTGTCAGAGACACGGGACAATAAATAAACCTGTGAAATAAACCTTATATCTTCTGGAATCACGTAAAACTAACACTCTGTTCCTAGAAGGTCCCAAAAGACAGTAAATTTTATTATTGAACGAATCGTGAGTGTACTCTAACATTGTAGTTATATATTACACGACTGTACTCACGTTAATGTTTATAGAAGATCCTTGGACAGAACCGAAACATGTCGGCATCCCCGATAAACATTAACGTGAGTACAGTCGTGTAATATATAACTATAAGACAAGAAAATGTCGATGAAGTTGCAAATTTGCAATAGGCATACTTGTCTTCGCACGTGCTACAGCAATTCTCTAAGAGATATCTCTCAAATCCTTTTTGCATCCCATTGTCTCGAAACTTACCTATCGAGTTTATATTTTTCTATGAATTACGGTGATTTCTTTGCAGGAGGCAGAAGATTCTATAGAATGTTTTTTTCTAGGTCTCTATGAGGAAAATTGCAATAGATACTCGTAGAAAATAGGAAAATATGTTGGCAATTGGCATTTCCATTTGGAATAACACTTAGTAAAGGCGTGCCACTCTTTTCCATAGTACATATAAAATTAAGGCCATAAAAAAGTACAGCTGTTATCGTTATTAACTATCACCTTTTCGAATTCGAGTATTGTTTCCATAGTACCCTTACGCATTTCCAAAAATGTCTGTCAGAGAAACGGGCTATTAAGTCCTAATCCTTTTCTCTTTTATGATCACGGAACACTAAAACTCTGTTCCTAAAAGGTCCCAAAAGACAGAAAAATGAGGACATGCGTGCAATAGGCATACTTGTCTTCGGACGTAGGACCGCTTCAAATCTTAAAGATTTGTTGATGAGAATTCATTTTATATCCCATTACCCCAAGGTACTAAAGTATCGAGCTTACATACATAATATGTAGAATATAGAATAGAAAAATATGTCGGCATTCCCATTTGGTATAGCAAGTCCCTTCAAATCTCTCTGTACTCCCTTAGGTAAGCTGGTAGATAATGCCATTGGACATTGAGATCGCCTATTGTACCACATTTTTTTGGTACAATAAAGTTAATAAATAAAATAGCACTGAGTAAAGGCTATAGACTATCTTCTACGGTACGTATAAAATAGAGGCCATAAAATTGTACTACTGTAAAACACCTTATGATATCTTTGGACAATATATAAATATCTTTGGACAATTCACACAACACTTATCTGATTCCAAACTAAGCAGATCTTGTACTATGGTAATCAGAAAGCTGATAAACATACATATATAATTCTAAATACATACTTAGATAGATAAATTAACACCCAGAGACAGAACAAATAGTCATGTTCATCACACAAATATTTGTCCTGGGTGGGAATCGAACCCACGACCTCACGTTTCACAGTACGCCACGGAGGCTGTCAATATATTAACGATGGCCTTGTAAAACTAAAGTATTGTTATCGGCTATTCAAGTCTATTGTTACGTATTTCCAAAAAGATTTTGAAAGAGAGACGGGCAACTTAGTAATCCTTTCTTCTTTCTTTCTTACCTTCCAATCTCTTTTATGATCACGGAACACTAAACCTCTGTACCTAAAAAGGTCCCAAAAGACAGGAAAATTAGGACGAGCGTGCAATAGACATGTCTTCGCACGTGCCACGGCAAATCTTTAAAGGATATCTCAAATCCTTTTTGCATCCCATTATCCCGAAACTAAGGTATTGTGTCTATCTAATACCTTTAAACGAGCAATTCTTGTATGTATCTAAATATATTTTTTTAATCTCGGAAACGGCTCCAAATATTTTGATGAAATTTAGTACCCTGGTTTCGGGAGTGATAAATCGATCCACAAAATTTTTATTTTTTAACTGTATAAAAATATTTTCAATGATAATCAATTTAAATATAAACTGAAAATTACGACTCTTCCTGACATCTATTGGAGAGTATTAATAATATTGTGGCGTAAACGCTGTCAAACGGAGGAGCCCACGAGGCTCATTGTGGATTTCCTCAAGCGTCATCAGGACCTTGTGCTTTTTATAGGTTGGGTGGTAGGAAGTTTAAAATATTATATTATTTAATATTATTATATTTTATGACGTTTTGCGTTTAACAAGTGAAGAGAGATTTTTATTATTAAAAATTCATGGTTCAACGGTAACGGCGTATTCTAATCTGACTATTTTGACATCCGGAAGTAAGATAAAAATTATTGTACCTATATAGAAGGTCTTTTTTAATCGTGGCAGTACTCAACAGGAAATGAAATGAAATGAAATATTTATTTGCATAAAACACGGTACATTTTACGATAAAAATCTTACAATATTGTTCATGCGTGTCTTACCGACCTAGTCGGTGGGCAAATATTTATTAATAAATAAGATAAAGTCATCGTGTCTTTAGTGATAACAGTATATCCTTAATCTATAGGTTAAATCATTAATTTACTTTTTTTAATTTAAGGATATTAAATGCAATTTAATACCCAAAGGTACATGTCATTTTTTTTTAAATAATAACAATAATATTAGATATTAATAGTAATGATAATATTTGCATAATTGAATAATTGAATAAAAATTTATAATTTATTAGCCAAGCGTTTGAGGTGTCCAGCATGACAATATTCTATAAATTCCTTTGTGGAATAAAAACAGTTCTTAATCAATAATTTAAAAATAAAACCCTTGAACCGATTTAATGTTAGATTTTTATAACCGAGATGGCAGCAAATTATAAAGTTTGATGCACATCACAAAGCTGTTTCTCGAATAGCATGCCGTATAAGATAATAGTCTATGCAATTGACCCCGATGCCGATTAGAGAATGTATTATCTTTGGTATCAAATCGATTTTGACTATTTTTGACACATATCAGACTTTCGTAGATGTACATTGATGGCAATGGCGGGAGATTTAGTTTTTTTTAAATATTGGCTTACAGGAGTCCATAGGTTCCGCACCTTAAATGGCCCTAACACATTTCTTTTGTATAATAAATGCTCTATTGAAGTCAGTTGAATTCCCCCATAAGAGTAATCCGTATCTTAGGACCGAACACACGTATCCGTGATAAGCCATCAATGCTGTTTTTTATTTGCTACTTTTGAAAGATGGTGTAATGCGTATATGAATTTATTTAGAAAGTCTTTGGCATACTATTTCTACATGATTTTTCCAATTTAAATTTGAGTCGATTTCAATGCCAAGAAATTTAGCTATTTTATTTTAGGATGCAAGGTGTACCCCATATCTTAATCTGACGCGCTCGAGTAAATCCGAAAAACCCCTCTTGGGCTTCGCTGCTACCATCCGCCAATCCGACGTTCAAAGAAATGACAACGTTGATTTGAAAGAGCTCTATGAAAATTTCGTTCATTGAATTAAAGCATCCGTGGTCGAATTGTTGCGTGAGCTAACTGCGGAACTAGAGATCCGGGTTCAAACCTCGATCAAGACCATATTGTGTCTATTTTTTATTTTTATGAAAATAACTTTTTTTTATTAGGAGCTATTTCAGATGGCTTTGTTAAGTAACACGAAGCAAATGATTGTTTCGTTTTAAACTAAACCAAGAAAATATTTTTTTAGAAAATAAACGATTTAATGTTATCTCATTGTATAAAATCTAGTGCAATAAAGTATTTTTGTATTGTATTGTATTGTATATATCCGAGCAACGCTCGGGCATCCAGGTACTGTAGATTAAATCCAATAAGGATTTCACTATGAATCCAAGTGTTTCCTTATAGATAATAGAACATATTGAAGAATATTTTTTATCTGGAAATCCATTTTGGATTGCTAAATGGATTGGGATTTGGAATAACACACAGCGCAAACATGGGCATGCTTGCACGGCGTGTCAAAAACTTTTTCGGAAAATCTATATTTAAAATAAAATATATGTATATGGGCCATGAACATGTCACTGTCTTCTATAGTAGTTATGAAATTGACTCAATAAACATGTGCGCTGTTATAAACCTTATAACACCAACCATGACCTTGTAAAACTAGAGTATTATTTTTAGGCATTTCCGAAAAAGTTTTTGACAAAAAACATGCAACGTTATTCTTTTCACTTTTAGGATAACAGAACACTAAAAATCTGTTCTTAAAAGGTCCCTAAAGACAGGAAAAAGGGAACGAAAGTGCAAAAGGCTTTCATGTCTTCGCACATGGGAGGGCTTTAAATCTTTAGAAATAGAAATAGACAATTAAATAATCCTTTTCCCTGTTATAATAAAATACTAAAACTGTGTTCCTAGAAGGTCCCAAAAGGCAGGAAAATACGTGCCACGGCTTCAAATCTTTGAGATTTGTTTAAGAGAATTCCTATTTGCATCCCATTATTCCAACTAAAGTATTGAGTATACCTATTTCGGAATTTAACTATACCTAAATTCAGGCCCTTTCTCGTGCATGGGTTTTGTTGGCTGCAATGTTACTTGAAGCATATGCGGCTAAGCCAAACGGACGCGGTCGGGTGTGAGATGGGTGACCGCTAGTGGAAAAATAATTTCATGCGTGTTTCCGTGCTTCGGAGGACACGTTAAGCCGTCGGTCCAGGTTGTTGTCGATAGATAACAGTCGTTAAACCTTGTCGGTGGCCTTATGGGCGGTTTGAAAATATCAGACGCATCTCCACCAAACCGCATTGGAGCAGCGTGGTGGAGTAAGCTCCAGGCCTCCCCAATAAGGGGAGAGACCCGTGCCCAGCCGTGGGACGCAAAAAGGGTAGGGTTTGTAACTTTATAAAAACTTGTATACAGACTGTACATACCGGTTTTTTCATAGTCTCTTTGGGGTATTTAGATACTAAAGCATAAATAGGTACTTGAACTTTCATTAATATCAGTTAGGATTGGAAAAACACTTTATTTGTCTTAGAAGTTATGGGCGGTTTGATACCATGCTTGGCAATTAACCTTGTCTCTTCTAACCCGCTTTGGAGCAGCGTGGTGTAGTAAGATTTACTGGAGTAAGACCTATCCGATTATGGTGACGGAAGGTGCCCAGCCTTGGGACGCAAATACGGATTACCATATATTTTAATAATAGTACTTATCAGACGAGGAAGAAGGTCACATAAAGTGAAGTAGTTGCAATGGATACACAACACCCACACCTCCAGACAATATACAAGGATCAAACCTTGTCTTAATGCAGTTACGCTGCTACTCCGGAGTTATTTATGCTATTCATTCACTGTAATTTTTCTATTTATGAATATGACAGAACTAAAAATATTCCTAATATATGTATAATAGTCCAAATATTTACCTACGGCATGAAAAAAATAAATTCTAGTTATTGACGACCCGTGTGGCACAATGGTTACCATGCCGGATTGCTAATCCGAGATTGCTAATTCGATTCCCGGAGAAACAGAAATTTGAATGATGAGTTTTCTCAGTCTGTGTGTTTGTGTTTCTGTCTATTTATGTGTCCATGGTACCAACGACACAGTATGTCTACCCTACTGTAGGACTATGAGTATGAAACGTTATTAAATATTATTACTAATTAGGAACCTCTGTTTACAACTGCTTTTGGGGTCACTATCTCAAATATAAGAGTTTTACCTGAATTTATGTAAAACCTGTTCTTGACAGGGGTTTGCTAGATACCAGAATTAGGTTTGGTAGTACCTACGAGTACAACATAAATTTGTACTTTTATTCAACTCTTATATATAATTTTGCTATCTAATAGTTGGTTATATGGATGTAAACTTTATTGTTTATTTATTTATCGCACTGCTGGGCACGGGCCTCTCTCCATAATTGGGGAGGCCTGTACCTTACACTACCACGCTGGTCCAATGGAGCTCAGTGGAGTTGCGTGTTAGTGGTCAACCTGCTGTACGATATTTTTTAAACCGCCTAAAAGGCCTCCGATAAGGTTAAACAAATGTTATCTATCGATAACCAGGATCGACAGATAAAAGTGCCTTCCGAAGCATGTAACTAAGAGTGACCAAGGAAAAGAGTTGGTTGCGTTGTCCAATTGGCTTACTAGATAGAATCAAAAGAATAAAACTAAAGAAAAAACAATGGGTTGCACTCCGGGAGTGCCGGCAGAAGTGAAAACATTAACGTTGTGCATTTTTGATGTCTTGGAATCGTTAGGGAATAATTCCGCACGAATTGCTTGAATTATCAGTACCTATTAATTTCTATCTAGTATTTTTACAAAGTACTCTCTCATTTTCTTTCACTATTTCTTCGTCACTTTTTTCATTAATAGATGCACTTTGTTCAATGTCCATATTTTAAATACTTGATATAAACGAATTTTAAGATAAAATTATACTTGACGCTGGCAATATGCAGAGTTTGCGATGCCATAATTGAAGAAAAAAAGTATAGACAGCCGTCAGATGAGCCGTCAGATGAGCCGTCAGATGAGCCGTCATCAGCTGTCACCCCTTCGGTTCGGTGTCACTCGTTCGGTTGTTACAAGAGTGAAGGTGATATGAAAGAAAATTGATTAAATTAAAAATAGCTATGAACACTTTTCGATAGTCAAGACGTTATCATAGGCATATATGTTTATAAATTATATTTGGTAAACAATATGTCTCATCGAATTATCAGATCGGTGAAGGTCGATCTTCCTCGTCTCCTCTACTATCTTACGAAATTTTGCGATTAGCACACGTGACCTCGCGCGAGTTTCATAGTTTTTACCCATCCCACAAAAAGTGCTCAACGCCGCTAAAGAAGTTTTCACTTAAAAAATAACAAAAATTACCATCAGTTTCGTTTTTGAAGAAATGACATTCATATACATATTAGACTCGCTACCTTTCGAAGAGTTATGAAAACTAGTTTAAAAAGGGCAAATGATAGTGACACAAGTCGGGCGAGATCCATTTATCGATATACCTTTTCAATAGAACACCCTAACTGGAAGGTCGCGATTAAATGATGGGAGAAAAAGTTGGAGTTATTTTCGGAAACGTCAACTCCAGAAGATTGATCGCTGTAAAAGTGCGTTTGCAGGAAACATAGTAGAGAGTAAGGTTTAAGTATCGCCACGTTGAGTTTAGCTTTTTTTTCAGTAATGGCACTGTACGATACGTGCATTTTGGTGGTGTTAAGTGAAATTTTTAACAAAAAACAAACAAAAAAACAAAAACCGACTTCAAAAGAAAACTATTCCAAAATAGATTAGAACTTAACAGTCAACTTACATTTTGTACTCATCAATATGTACGATCTGAGTTTTCCATATAGTGTAGGTACAATAATTATTGTTACTTATGGAGTCGGTGTCAGCCATGGCAGGTTTGTAACTACATACTCGTACATACATAGTGATCTCACCTGTGCTTGAGTCGCACGCGGGACTTGACAAGGCGTGAGGCGAGAGCAGGGCCGCGGGAGCTGTCAAGTGGACACGCTGACACCAACTCCAAAAATAACAATAATTGTACCTCAAAAACTCAAATCGTATTTACATAATGATGAGTAGAAAATGTAAGTTGACTATTAAATTCTAAAAGAATACGCTATTATCTTTAACTTTTTTTTTCTCAGCCCTTTTTTTATGTCCCACTGGTGGGCATAGGTCTCCTCTCACAAGTGAGAGGGATTTAGGCCATAGTCCACCACGCTGGCCAAACACGGATTGGTGGACGTCATGCTTTTCGCTGCTGAAATTATGAATTTCTCTCAGGCATGCACGGCGATGGAGAACATCGTAATCAATTAAATATCACGATATTTGTCAGAGGTGCGCGCCGAGGATTTGAACCCGGGATCGGTCGCGTCGAAGACCGCGGTATTTTCCCACTCGGCCATCGCTGCTCGTTTTACTTTTTAGTGCACATTAATTTGTTTTGGAATAGTTTTCTTTTGAAGTCGGTTTTTGTATTTTGTTAAAATTTTTGTTAATCACAGATCGTACCGTTACTGTAAGCCGTTAAGGAGTTTCATTGATCATATTCAACTACGACAATTACTTTGCCATAATGAAGTTACGGTAGGTGACTCAAATATCCGGTTAGCCTATAAAAGATTCGGTCGAGTGTCGTTAATTTGCTCCTAAGAATTGAAGAGTTCCGTTTTTCATGGATTCCATAATCAGAACCTAACCAAACTCTTATCAAACTGCTCTTGAAGTACATCTTTTCCAATAAAAAAAGAATCATCGAAATCGGTTGGCGTTATATTGAGTTATTCGTCCATTTGTCGCGTAGCTACTTAATGCGGATTTAATACTTATATGATTGAAATTGAAATGGAACCACTCGGAAAGTATCAGCTTTCAAATATAAAAAAAAGAATTATCAAAATCTGTTTACCCAGTCGAAAGTTCTGAGGTAACAAACATAAAAAAAAACATTCGAATTGATAACCTCCTCCTTTTTTGATTGAAGTCGGTTAAAAAAATTGAATCCAATTTTTGCTCGTTTCGTTGAGCCCGGGGGACAAAATAGTGGAAATCAGTAAATTGTCAGTGAAGTCCGTAAAATATCACAGTACTCTATCATCGGTTATTTTATCAAGATAATAATATCAGATGGAATTTTGGAGGCAACATGAAAACCCATGTTTTCGCATTGTTATTTTATTACGCAACACACGGGCACTGTATTTAACCTGAATCGAACTATAAAAGTTAGAGAACACTAGAGTCAAGTAGGTTTCGGTTATTATCGAAAGATAACAGATCCAAAAACGCATTGACAGTCAATACTGAGTGTCAATACACTCACTTCTCTCCACTAACAGTAGCACTGTAAAGTCAGTTTCCCAACAGTGAAAAAATTTAACCTAGATACCCAGAGAGAGGTTTTTCCTCTCAGTGCAAAAAAACATTCAGATGGGTACCCAAAGCTGATGACTCTGTTAAACTGAATTTATTCTTTTAAAGTAGAATTATTAATGTGATAATAATTCTAGTAATTTACTTCCATTTGAAAATCCCATAGGATAAATAATAATATTATAAAGATCTTAATACTTATATTTTGGAAATCTCTTTTTTTTAACTTATTTTCAATCCTTGCAACTGGCTAGGTAATTTTATAAGAAGAATTCTACCGACATTGACATATTACGTCAATCGTCAAACTAGTCTGAGTTAGTTGCGTTTGGACTATCCCACCTATAAGGCGGTCTTAGTACCGAAAACCAAGAGACAATAACCGTGCTGATAGTCACTGACTAAAGCTCCTCGGTACCGTTTATCATACGTTTAGCCGTGCTAAAACTCTAGTTCGCTCTGTGAGTTCTTCTGTGCTCAAAACTGGAAGAAGATATACCCGTCAACACCATATTCTGATTAAGTTGGAGATTAAGGTAGGTGGTTTAAGTATGATTTATTGGTTGCAACATGGTTTAGAGCAAGTATTCTCTACATTAACATACAGTCCACTGCACATCTAGTACGATTACTGCACAACCCATATTTATGCAAATAATAAAATAATAATAACGTGTCACACTCATAGCCCCACAGTAGGGTAGATATACACTGTGTTAGGGGTACCATGGACTGGACACACACAAAGACCGAAACACAAACACACAGACCGAGAACAGAAATTTTAAACTCATCATTCAAATTTCTTCGCCGGGAATTGAATCCGGGACCCTCAGATAGTCAGTCCGGCATGGTAGACATTGCGCTACACGGGTCGTCGTTTTTTTTTATTTGAATGGAGTAGCAGACG
Organism: Pyrgus malvae; assembly: GCA_911387765.1. Lineage (NCBI taxonomy): Eukaryota > Metazoa > Arthropoda > Insecta > Lepidoptera > Hesperiidae > Pyrgus > Pyrgus malvae. The sequence goes on from OU426948.1 coordinate 24,192,124, forward strand.
AGAATGCAGGCCACGTAGTGTTAAGTGGTCGCTGCAGCCCATGTCCCATGGCCCTTGTCTGAGGTCGTATGCAGTTGCGCTGCTACTCCGGAGGCTGGTGGTCACCTCATGTAAGTGTGGCCAGCAACTGCTCCTTTCCATTGTTTTATGCAAATAAAACATTTTATTTTAATATATTCCATTTTAGAGTTTGTTGAATATTGCCAGTTTTCTAGGTGGTAAGTAATACTTGCATGATTCAAGAAGCACTTCCGTACGAAGTGAATTTCAATCAAGATTCGAACATGTCGTGTGTTGTTGGCTGCTTGTAGCCAAGCGAGGCGTCGCTTGGCTACAAGCAAGCTAGCGAGCTAGAGCTTGCGGTGGTTTAAGTTAGTTTAATTACGAGTTGCCGTATTTACACAGTCAATTAAATTGCCAGTGATTTTAGATAGCAAGGTTCGACTGGGGCAGTACGCGAACTACTTACGTGACGTAGTCTTTTAGGTTTTAGAGGAAATGTGTGGTTGCTGGCCACACTACCAAGACGAACAACAGCCTTCGGAGTATCTGTAGTTTGAAGTACATGGGACATCACAGACAAGACATAGTCTTGTGGGTGTAGATGTCCACGCAGTGATAGTTTAATATCACGTTAACTTCATGTTTACAAGCTGCTTTAAAAAAAAAAACGGGTTGCACTCCGGGAGTGCCGGCAGAAGTGAAAACATTAACGTTGTGCATTTTTGATGTCGTGGAATCGTTAGGGAATAATTCCGCACGAATTGCTTGAATTATCAGTACCTATTAATTTCTATGTAGTCTAATATATAAAATTCTCGTGTCACAGTTTTCGTTGCCATACTCCTCCGAAACGGCTTGACCGATTCTCATGAAATTTTGTGAGCATATTGAGTAGGTCTGAGAATCGGCCAACATCTATTTTTCATCCCCCCCCCCAAACTGATAAAGGTGGCCCACCCCGAACATTTAAGGGCGGTACGGAGTTCGCGGGCACAGCTATCTATTATATGAAAATTTCGTATCACAGTGTTTGTTACCATACTCCTTCGAAACGGCTGAACCGATTTGATGAAATTTTATATTCACACTTGGTAGGTCTGTGAGTAAGTTATTATCTATTTTTACCCCCTTAAGTGATAAAGGTGGCCCACCCCAAACATTTAAATGCGGTACGGAGTTCGCAGGGTCAGCTAGTATTTTTATAAAGTACTCACTCATTTTCTTTCACTATTTCTTCGTCACTTTTTTCATTAATAGATGCACTTTGTTCAATGACCATATTTTAATTTTAAATACATAATTTAAACGAATTTTACAAGTATAGACAGTCGAGCCGTCATCAGCTGTCACCACTTCGTCTTACGGTTTTTCGATGAGCACACGTGACCTGACGCGAGTTTCACAGTTTTTACCCATCCCACAAAAGTGCTCAACGCCGCTAAAGAAGTTTTCACTTCAAAAATTGCCTTTTTTATACGATTTGAAGTTTAGTGTTTGTAGCTAACTCCACCAATTTAAATTCTTTGGCCACTATACCACTGGCGTTGACGAGTACTTTCCAACACAAAGACTACGCTGCACAGACGGGACGTAAATAACTAGAGATGTGCTGAATAGTGGTTTCACTGAATAAATTAAAACCGAACCGCCACCGTGTGGCGCAATGGTTACAATGTCGGACTGCCGATCAGAGAGCCCGGGTTCGAATCCCAGCGAAGCAGAAATTAGAATTATGAGTTTAAAATTTCTGTTCTCGGTCTGGGTGTTCGTGTTTTTGTCTTTGTGTGTGTCCATGGCACCCACATCACAGGGAATATCTATCTTACTGTGAGGCTATGAGTGTGAGACGTTAATTTAAATTTTTATATACATTTAAAATAAATAGCTAACTAAGATATAAACATGCCTGAGAGAAACTTATAATTTCTCGAAGGTCCACCATACTGCAGTAGGCCCGCGTAATGGACTATGGCCTAAATCCCTCTCACTTGTTAAAAGAGACCAGTACCCAGCAGTGGGACGTAAAAAGGTTGACAAAAAATGTCTAACTATTACAGTATAATAAATTGAAGTGGGTCTGGGTTTCTGGAATGTTGAAGCCTTGCATTATTTTGGGAACGAGGTGGAACTTGCAGGGACCACCGATGCATTCATATCTGTCACGTAGCAATTCTTTGCGTTTCGAGGGAAAGTTTGAGTCGCAGCGCAACGATTGTGTGTAGATCATGGGCTGCAGCGACCACTTAACACCACTTGGGCTACATGCCACCCTGCTGCACTACTTACTATAAAAATGACATTTTATAAGGCTACTAGTGATTATTTAACTTTCCGCCGGCTTTTTAGGGTTCCGTAGCTAAAATGGCAAAAAACGGAACCCTAATAGTTAATCGTTTGAAAGATAGACACTTCCAAAGTGGTAAAATGTGTCCCCCCCCCCTCTAACTTTTAAAGTAAGAAAGTGAAAAATCTATCAAAAATATATGTTGTAGATCTCAATAAAAACTTTCAACGAAAATTGGTTCGAACGAGATATAGTTACAGATGCATGAATATTTTGATGCTATGAAAAGCAAAGTTATTTTTGCTGACGAAAAATAATAATGCTTGCTACTACTTTGCGCACTTGGCCGGTTTTTTTTCTCTTTTTTAAGATTGTATGCCAGAATATAGTAGACTGTTTAAAACTCCAATTATAATTTAAAATGTCTTATTCTATGTATGTAAATAGTCACAATTTTCATATATTTTTTAATTCATACTCTAGTACTTAGCGACTGACTGTTTGGGCCCGTGTCGTGGATGCCATGGACACACTCAAAGACAAAAACGCAAACATCCAAAATGTGCGCTTTAAATTTAAAAACCTTGTTCTGTAAGTATTCCTCCCTACTCTTCGATAAATGAATATACGAGTATTATAGCGAAGAAACCGTGATGCCTGACAGTTATCCAACAATTTTCTCAAGAACTAGATAAGTTCACCTGAAAAAATTGCCAGCATTTATCTCGAAATTGCCAATTTTGCCAAATAAAATTTTGAGAAATGTTTTTATCCAGTGTATCAAAGCATAAAGTGGCAAATCCACTTGAATTACTATTATCACACATGATGAATTTTGTTTATTTATAACTTTTGACATGTGCTTCGATGTGTGCGTTCTACAGGTACATCTATATTTTGGCAATCTTTTCGTATATTTTCAGGATAAAGTTGTAACACTGTATTTTACACCACTGTTAACACTTACTTTTTTTTTTGCTTTGGATTTCCGTATATAATAACATACTTGTATTACATTTAAATAATTGTAAATCACCATTGTTTGTGTTTAGTTTTTTTTATACTTGACGGACCGACTGACATTATAGTGACATCTGTTGTCATTTGACGTTTGGCAAGTACAGGTAGTTGTTTTTTTTTTAATGAAAAGGGTATCGGTACAGCAGTTATTTGGCCAACATCAATTGTAGTAAATTATTTTAGAATTAAAATTGAGATATCCTAGATTTTATTAAGATAAATACTAATTGCTTTGTCAAATTAGGCCCTTGTCCGTCACGAGAGTTGTTTTTCTTAAATGTCGGTAAAGTATTTTTTTTTCAAATCATAGTTGCAATTGGACTTATGCGATACAGTGTTGCTTTATTATTTTTTTTGTTTTGTCTGTGACCATGGTGCATTACGGTGCAAGAAATGGGTTTCTCGAACTTTCGGCGTTCGCAAACGTATATAAGGACTGGAGGGGTAGGCCTCCGCCTTTTCTTTCTCCGGAGCCGGCGTCGATTAGAAGCAGAGTCGTCGCGTGTAGCCCGTGTTCTTAGACCACGTGCGCTATTCTTCAGTATAGCTGGTGAGAATCTGATGGATTTTTGTTGTAGTTCTTCTTTCTTTAAAAAGTGTTTCCTAGTGCTGTGCACAGTATTTTTGGTGCTAAGAAGTGCGTTCCTTTTGTTTTTAGCTGCCATTTCCTGGGGTTGAGTTCGAGCGCCTGACCCTCGCCGAACTCCCTCACCTCATTTATTTTTGGAAGAACCCAACCTTTGTTGGTAAGTTTTGAACCATTTTTTTAAAAGGTTAGGTTTATTTGGTGGGCCTATTGTCAAACACAAAGGTTAACCACGTGTTCCTTTGTGTTCCAGGGTTCTTCATTTCTTGGTTCTTCTTCTTCGTTACCCGTTCTTCGTTCTTCTTTTTTTTACTTCACGAGACGTCAACTCCATCAACCCCATTCTACATCCACGTGGTAGTCATCATCGCGTTGGAATCTTCCTGAGGGTTGAATTGGTTGAACCGTCTCGGAGACCTCAACCCCATCCGGAGCGTGACGCCCTGTGGGTGTTGGTATCGGCGGTCTCCATCCAGAAATCTTACGCTGCCTCTCCAGGGATTATTCCGGACTCCTTGAAGGAGGGAAGTAGGAGCATTTCCATAACTTTAGTTTCCTTTTTATCTTATATTATTTTACTTTTTATTTATATAAAGGGAACAAATAAGAAGAATTTGTTAAACTTTAGACTTATTACTTAGGTATTTTACCTGTATTAGGTAATAAGAACTTCTGGTGTTTTTATTTAAGTTAAATTAGATAAACTAATTTGAACCAACTGTTTGATTGAGATAGTGTGGTAAGGCGCCCAACAATTTAATTAATTAAACTTTGCAAAACACTTAATAAAAAGCCCATTATTTTTTATTGTTCTTGGTAGTTTTTTTTAACCACACCGTCCTCCAGGCCTACACACCCACACACCCTCACACACACCGGTGCACCCTAACATCTGGTGCACCCTGCTCACCGCTTACACAGAGCCTAGCCGAGGTGGACTGTTACAAAGTTGCCTATGTGCTTATTCCAGACTATAATCTATATCTGTGCTAAATTTCATCCTTATCAGTTCTAGCCTGACTGGGCTACAAATATACATCCAAAATTTTGCATTTGTAATATTATGGTGTAGATATACAGACAGATAAAAGGTCAATCATAGGACACTTTTTTTCTTACTTATGTAGTCCTAATAAATCAGCTGAAGTATACTTTTACTTTTTGCCAATTTAACTGAGCTGATATTGTGTTATGTCTAGTGTATTTCAGATTATAAAGCGAAAATCTTGTAAAAAGGTAAGTACACACTATTGATAAAAAAGAGGAAAGTTTATTTTTACCAAATGGTAGGTAAATACCTATCATGTGTCCTGAATATTGAAGGCAAAAGGTTTGATATCAGCTGTAAGTGTCTCTGCGCTCTGTTTTTACCTTTCTGTCGATAGTACGGACTTCCATAAAAATAGAAGTGGCCGTAAAAGTAAGTGGAGGAGGGATTTTTGGGTCGCGCTAGAAAAACGCCTTTTATCTCTGCATGTTTATATGACACAGTTTGCGTAGTAAAGAAGGGAACCGAAGAATATTGACTTTATTACTAGTATTGGGGTGGTAGGCAGGCGTAGTTATGTCTTAAAAACAAAAAAATGCTGTCACAATCGATCAATAGAAATTAAGACATTATTGAGAGTAGTTAAGGGGTGATATGGAAAATTGGGGGTCCAATATATTTAGAACTCCCACAATCGATACCCGGGAGCAGGGAGTGACTGAAATCCAGCTCGGCGTGGGACCAAGTACCTGCGTCGGAAAAGCTGAGTCACGCCCTTTTGCCTAGGTTATGTGTATTATTGCTAAATTTATTAGTTTAAGTGTCACTAGTGTTACAATTTCCTAAAGGCAATAAATGGATTTTATTATTATTATTATTATTGTTGTGTCAATTAATAAACTACTTGATATAAAATAAAATAAAAAGAATACGAATGAAATGACCATTTGAATTATTAATGATTTGCCGCCTGTTACAATTTCTTAGGTAGTAAAACATCAGTTATGATGAGTAACAAAATTTCAAAAAATTTTTGTTCATATTGTTACCATAAGAATAAATAATACATAGAACGGAAAATCCCGCTCCGGACGGACTCAAGGTCACGATATTAGCCTACACGTTAAACAGAATACTAAGTCGAGCTGTCTCGGCCGGCGCGTCAATTACAATAATGGCGCCAAGTTATTGTGGTGTGTTTGGTTGTATAAACAATTTTAAAACAATGCCATACTGAAGTTTTTTTAGTTTGCCCAAAGAAGATGCAAGGTAAGTAATATTTTTTTAAATATTATTCCGATTCCGTAGGTAGACCTAATTCATCAAAAAAAAAATTAACAGTTCTTTTTGTATAAGGTTTGTAAAGGGTATCTAGTTGCATTTTAATTTTCCCTGCAAGATTTAAGTGGCGAGTGGGGAGACGATGCAAGTGCTCTTAAAGTTTACGCTCCCTCGCTCGTTGACGTGTAAATTAGGTTGGTTGGTTGAGACATGATACTTATATCATGAAATATATTTCATAGAATAAACCTTGGTTCGACAATCTAAGTGCAGTTGCTTCAGTTAGCTCATAGAAAATAAGAAAAATAGTAGGAACTAGTAATAGATGTCGACTGTATTACACACATAAACACCCTTTGAAAAGATAAAAAAGCAAAGAAGTGAAGAGCATAATTAATACGTTTTTTTATTTGAATGGAGTAGCAGACGAGCATGCAGGCCACGTGGTGTTTTTATTTAAGTTAAATTAGATAAACTAATTTGAACCAACTGTTTGATTGAGATAGTGTGGTAAGGCGCCCAACAATTTAATTAATTAAACTTTGCAAAACACTTAATAAAAAGCCCATTATTTTTTATTGTTCTTGGTAGTTTTTTTTAACCACACCGTCCTCCAGGCCTACACACCCACACACCCTCACACACACCGGTGCACCCTAACATCTGGTGCACCCTGCTCACCGCTTACACAGAGCCTAGCCGAGGTGGACTGTTACAAAGTTGCCTATGTGCTTATTCCAGACTATAATCTATATCTGTGCTAAATTTCATCCTTATCAGTTCTAGCCTGACTGGGCTACAAATATACATCCAAAATTTTGCATTTGTAATATTATGGTGTAGATATACAGACAGATAAAAGGTCAATCATAGGACACTTTTTTTCTTACTTATGTAGTCCTAATAAATCAGCTGAAGTATACTTTTACTTTTTGCCAATTTAACTGAGCTGATATTGTGTTATGTCTAGTGTATTTCAGATTATAAAGCGAAAATCTTGTAAAAAGGTAAGTACACACTATTGATAAAAAAGAGGAAAGTTTATTTTTACCAAATGGTAGGTAAATACCTATCATGTGTCCTGAATATTGAAGGCAAAAGGTTTGATATCAGCTGTAAGTGTCTCTGCGCTCTGTTTTTACCTTTCTGTCGATAGTACGGACTTCCATAAAAATAGAAGTGGCCGTAAAAGTAAGTGGAGGAGGGATTTTTGGGTCGCGCTAGAAAAACGCCTTTTATCTCTGCATGTTTATATGACACAGTTTGCGTAGTAAAGAAGGGAACCGAAGAATATTGACTTTATTACTAGTATTGGGGTGGTAGGCAGGCGTAGTTATGTCTTAAAAACAAAAAAATGCTGTCACAATCGATCAATAGAAATTAAGACATTATTGAGAGTAGTTAAGGGGTGATATGGAAAATTGGGGGTCCAATATATTTAGAACTCCCACAATCGATACCCGGGAGCAGGGAGTGACTGAAATCCAGCTCGGCGTGGGACCAAGTACCTGCGTCGGAAAAGCTGAGTCACGCCCTTTTGCCTAGGTTATGTGTATTATTGCTAAATTTATTAGTTTAAGTGTCACTAGTGTTACAATTTCCTAAAGGCAATAAATGGATTTTATTATTATTATTATTATTGTTGTGTCAATTAATAAACTACTTGATATAAAATAAAATAAAAAGAATACGAATGAAATGACCATTTGAATTATTAATGATTTGCCGCCTGTTACAATTTCTTAGGTAGTAAAACATCAGTTATGATGAGTAACAAAATTTCAAAAAATTTTTGTTCATATTGTTACCATAAGAATAAATAATACATAGAACGGAAAATCCCGCTCCGGACGGACTCAAGGTCACGATATTAGCCTACACGTTAAACAGAATACTAAGTCGAGCTGTCTCGGCCGGCGCGTCAATTACAATAATGGCGCCAAGTTATTGTGGTGTGTTTGGTTGTATAAACAATTTTAAAACAATGCCATACTGAAGTTTTTTTAGTTTGCCCAAAGAAGATGCAAGGTAAGTAATATTTTTTTAAATATTATTCCGATTCCGTAGGTAGACCTAATTCATCAAAAAAAAAATTAACAGTTCTTTTTGTATAAGGTTTGTAAAGGGTATCTAGTTGCATTTTAATTTTCCCTGCAAGATTTAAGTGGCGAGTGGGGAGACGATGCAAGTGCTCTTAAAGTTTACGCTCCCTCGCTCGTTGACGTGTAAATTAGGTTGGTTGGTTGAGACATGATACTTATATCATGAAATATATTTCATAGAATAAACCTTGGTTCGACAATCTAAGTGCAGTTGCTTCAGTTAGCTCATAGAAAATAAGAAAAATAGTAGGAACTAGTAATAGATGTCGACTGTATTACACACATAAACACCCTTTGAAAAGATAAAAAAGCAAAGAAGTGAAGAGCATAATTAATACGTTTTTTTATTTGAATGGAGTAGCAGACGAGCATGCAGGCCACGTGGTGTTAAGTGATCGCTGCAGCCCATGGACATCTACATACAACCTCAAGCAAGCATAGGTAAGTCTTGTCCGAGGTCGTATGCAGTTGCGCTGCTACTCTGGAGGCTGGTGGTCGCCTCATGTAAGTGTGGCCGGCAACTGCACCTTTCTACCGAAACACAATAGAATTGGTTAACGGTAGAAGTGGATGCAGCGGTGGTACTTTCCCGGGCGAACCATAATAGTTCTTCCACCTACTTGTTATAAGTGGTCTCTACAGCCCATGAATCTGCCTGCCTGGAGTCTCTCCCAGCGGTGCTATCCTGGAAGTCTGACCAGCAACTACAAAAATACAGTAGAATAACTTCTCGGTAGAAATGATCGTATTTGCTCCAAGTACAATGATTTAAGTAGCAATATTATTGATATAGATATATTTTCTTTGATTCCTCAATCACCCTTAAAAAAATAATTCATCACTTCAATGCCAACTAACAGCTCAATACTGTGAATACTTTATTATGATTTAAGCCTTGGTTATAAATGGTCTTGTTCGTAGTTTCAAAAAGTACGAAGAATATTAAAAATAGACCTACAGGATCGTTTTTGACCAGCTTGAGTGTTAATAAACATTGTAACTTAATGTGTATTGATAGTGCGAATAATCATACAATTTAGTGAAAGCTATTACGCCTGTAATTGACTTGCACACTTGCCTGTAAATTACATGTAAGTTTTTTTTTCAATGTATTGTGTCTGCTGTTGGTGTGATAATAATAAATAAATAAATAAATAAAAGAGTGCAGCGGAAGAAGTGGTGTCACGGGCAATGAACCAATTCTACAGCCTATTAATTTAATTGCGGAAATGAAATCAAAAAAAGTCGCCCCACAGTCATGCTGCATAATGAATACCCATTGTACCTGAAAATTTATTTAAAACAGGGCTGGATTTTTTTTCCGCCCGCTTTTTTCTCCTAGCCCATATATGCCTTAGCGACCACCCAAAGCGGATAACGGTCAGCTGATGGCCGTACAACAATGACAAACATCAGGTGTATATTATTATCCAGGATGTTAATAAACTATTTCATTTCATTTCATTTCAAATATTAAAAGGAAAAACAATCTTAATGTGACTTTAAACGTTGAAACTGCTTTCTACATTTTACTCTTCTTCGCTTTTGAACCAAAGACACTTTTTAACGTCGTTGTAAAATTACTCTGGGTGCATTGTGGTACAAATGAAGTTCTTTTCTAAAAGAAAACAAGTACCTACGCGTAGTTACAGGAAGCGAGAAAATGTGATGTTCTTTACGAAATATACTATAGCGCAGTAGTAAGATATGCGTGGGAAAAGATAAGACGTGGTTTGTGAATTAATGAAAAATCCATATTCATAAAACGGTGGATATCTAAGCAATATAATTTCATACGAACTTTATTGTGTCTATCTGTCCCTTTGTTGAACTTGCGCAATGTTTTTTGTAATTAAAATAGATTAACAGGTCATTAGACAATTGGTGTTTAGTGGTCGCCGCAGCCCATGAACATCTACACACATGTTATCTTGACTGACGGTTATCTTGCCTGTGGTCGTATGCAGTTGCGCTGTTACTCCGAAGGCTTATCGCTTCATGGTCTGGCCGACAACTGTATCTTTCTACCCAGGTTCCAGTGAAGTGCAGTACTTCCCCGGGCAAACCATTAAAGTTCTGCCACGGTTGGTCCATGGGGAACTCGCGCCACCTACACACCTAGTAATTTTCTTGTTTTTGATTTCCGATATACCTCAAAAATACACTAAGGGCCTCTCTAACCACCTTCAAGTAAAGTGACAAGTACGCTAATTGTCGGTAAATTCACCCGTAACTTCAATTTCATGATGTCCGAGCACTAATCATAAGTATGATAAGTGCTCGAACATCGTGACCCGTGACACAGCTTTTACTTGCCAATTAACTTTACTTGAGACGTAACTAATCAACACTTTACTTGGAGATGGTGAACGAGGCCCTAAGAAAATGAAAATAACACAAGATAAAAATAGGTATGTCGTTTTCAACTTCCCGCCAAAACCCCCAGAAGAATATTTGTTTGCCAACAGTCAAACTCCATTTTGTTGCGTGACAAATGCCAAAACTAAGCAAAGATCCCAAAGTGTAGTGACATATCTGGGTCAAACAAAATAAACTTTTCCTTGACGTTATGTCCTATCATTTCAAAAGTTACGGTTGTTTTTCAAACAACCATTAAATCATTGAATAAAAATATCATTACTCACAGTCAGAAACTTTAAACTAAGTACGAGATTATTAATAACTAGCATTCCGCCAGCGGCTTCGCCCGCGTGGACCCGTTTAATGGGTCCCTGTAGGATTAAAAATAGCCTATGTGCTATTCCAGGCTTCATTGTTATATTACAATCATAGGCGTTTAGCCAGTTGCTTCAACCGCGTTGATCCTATTACCCGTTTTCACGTAGGAATGAAGCATTTTCCCGCGGTCAAAAGTAGCCTATGTTACTCTGGGTGAATGTAGCTTTCTAATGGTGAAAGAATTTTTGAAATCGGAACAGTAGTTTTTGAGTTTATTCATCACAAACATACAAAAATACAAATCTTTCCTCTTTGTAATATTAGTATAGAAAAAAGCACCAGCCAAGCAAATTGATTCTATCACGTGTCAAAGGTTATTGAACCTTTGCAAAATTTAATAAAACTCCAGAAAAACTCATGTTATCAATAAACGCGTCTCCCAAGTTTGAGCAAACTGTAGTCGTCTGAATATTTTACCGCGGCCGAGTACAAAAATAGAAGTTTTAGAAGTTATAAGTTTGAAACCAGATATTTTGTAAATGTAACGCTATAAATAAACTTTGTATTAAGAGACCGTATACGAAATTTTGTCGATTTCGCTGATTTACCTGATTTGAAACATGAGATTTTGCAGATATTTATTGAAATGATCAGTTATATCGTGCAATGAAACTTATGGAAATACTGTATTTTAACGACATTAACAATATGAACCTTAGAGCATCAAGGTATGACAGGTATGACACCCGTCAGAGAGGAGTGGCCTTTACGAGCGAACCCCTCGTCCCAACGTCCATGCACAATGTGCCTTCTAGTTATACAACTAGTGTGTGTGAGTGTGTCGGTGTCAGTGTTGACGGTGACGGTGACAGTGTTGAAAATGACGTTGTTAATTGAAATTGACATATTTAGAAATGTATGCGTCTGTAGCGATGAGAGAATATTTGTGAATGTGTGACAAAATTAAAATGTGTGCGTTCTTCTCCCGCACCAGATTTGGCACAAAAATTATGTATCGAAGCGAGGCGCTATGCCGTCTCTACTAAAGGGTGAGTCAGTAACTTTGATGCTCTAAGATATGAACTAATGCCACCACCGAAAGAAAAATAATAGGTTTTATATGAATTAATAATGATAAGTAGATCTGATTTAATGTGAACAAAACAGACGCAATGAAACATCACGACCTATTTCAACACCATGCCTTAGATCAATACCTTGTAAACCATGCCTTTAACTTTGTAGATCATTTTTAAAAAATTATTGGGAATATTTGGCCATATGAGAAAGTAACTCTATCTCTGTGTGAGTGCGTGTCTTACGTTTTCACGACTGAACTACTGAACCAATTTTAATGAAATTTAGTACACAGATAGAATGGACCTTGAGAAAGTTATGATATTTTTATAAAAAATAAAAGAAATAAAGAGTCGCTGGAGATAAAAACATGAAACTTTGTATTTTGGTACTGGATAGCAAATAAATAAATATTTTAAATAGAGATTTTCGACATTTCGACATACATGAAAAAGAAAGTTAAAATTCATATAGTATGATAACTAAGGTACTGTTTATGCGAGCGAAGTCGCGGGCGGTTCGGGATTAAAAATAGAGCTACGGTATCCCCTGCCTGACCGTAAGAGGCGACTAAAAGGGGGCTTCCAGGGTTGTGGGCGGTGAGAGTGGGAGCTCGATCCCTCCAGCCAGCAGCCTCGGAAAGGACGGCGTTGTATGCGTGGCCGCATACCACCGTAAGCATCGGAAGGTGCAGGAGAGCACATCTGTTCATCCGCGAATAGGTCCGTGGGGCGCCGCGCATGGAGGACACCGGTGCGTTCCACTGGAGATCACGGAGACCTCCCCTATTACAGAGGCAGGCCACCGACTAGGTTTTAGTGCGTTACAAATCCCACATAACCCGGTATCCACTCCCAAGGTGCCGGGTACCTTTTGAAGGTTTCCCCCCAATACAAAAAAGGTCAGGAGGTAGTATATGGTGTATATTTTATATCGCTAGATAACGCGGGTATCCCTATTCAGATTTTTTTCTACATTTACTAATATAATGATCCTTTCTAACGCGGACTGTAACCGCTACGTAGTATCTGTAGAGATCTGTGTCAATAGGCGCGGACAGAAAAATTGAATCACAAGCCGATAAAATCGAGATCCGATAAAGGTTGTATACCTACATCAAATTTCCATAAATCTCAACATTTCATGCTATCAACCTGTACTTCCGTATCTCGTGATAAGATATGTACCCGACAATGGGCTAAGTGCAAATCGAAATCAAACTCGGAGGGTTCTGTAGCACCATGAAGTATTTGAAAAAAAAGATAGGAACAAACAAAAAAATTGTTTGTTATATTTTAATCGAATAGTAGACGAGCATGCAGACCACGTGGTTACCACAACCAATCTTTAAATTTTCATAATGTGAAGTTCAACTTTTGCATTTCGGAGTTTTTTTTTTATAATCCGGACAAATCTGGCCCGATTATTATTTTAGTGGGAAAATAAAACCACAGGGAGAATGTGCCCAATTTAATTTAATGTTTTATTTGTGGAGCGCGTCAACCATCACGCGCACCTATTACGTGTATTATCTAAATTTAGAGTTTTAAACTCCAATCTATTTTTATAATTTAAACACCTACTTTGAAATTCCTCTTAGAATCTTTTGAAATGAAACTTTTTTACATCCACTCGATGAGTAGGATGGGAATTATCTATTTTACGCCGACGAAGGTGATGGGGTGACGTCTACTACGGACTGGCTACGCTGTTTTGGGATATTTTCACCTTTGTGTGGAACCACATTTTTTATAGAAAATCTGTAACTACTATAGGACCTATATGTTGAAACTGATTACTCAATCTTTATGCCGTTACAAGAATGTTAGTGTTTTCTATAAAAGTACCTTAGTGTTTTTTATGTGTCTGTTTTGACAATATAGTACCTAACAAAATAATTTATTTGTTTCCTCACACACAGAACACTTTCATTGAGATTAGAAGTCCAATGGTCTTTCCGACTTTTAGCTATCTGGTGGAGTACGCTGCGTTACTAGAACACCTGCCCCTCTGGCGCCCGAAATTTTGTTTATTCGTTTTCTTCCTTTTTCTTTATTCGAGACGAGAGGCTCTGGCTCTTTTATTAACTTATATTTTTCTTTTAAACCTACCACACACAAATCTTTATTACATTTGGCAGCAGTAGACCAAATTTTCATTACATTTGCCACTAGGTAAGTCTAAGTGTTGCCTGTAGTGGTTGCCGCATGTAAGTTTGGCCGGTAACTGCGCCTTTGTGCCTAAACACAATAGAATTGCTTCACGGTAGAAGTGGGCGCGATGGACCATCCTCGGTCGAACCGTGAAAGTGCTACCGCCTATAAATGTACTTCTATTTCTTCTACACTTATATACGAGTAAATACATAATAATTTTTGCTAAATTTTATAGTTTTAGGGAAACGAAAAAATTAAATAGGTTTTGAAAGTCTTGCTTGTATGGAGCAAGCCGCATAAACAGCTTTTTCTACCGCCCCTAAGGCACCAGCATACCTGAGTATTTAGCTGTTAAATTTCATAAAAATTACTTGCCTAAAAGCGTTCGTAAAATCCCTAAAGTCGACACAAAGTCAGGTAGCAAAGTAAGTGATAAAAGATTAGTTTTTATTTTTATTAACGCAACCCTAAAAACGAGCTTATCCATCATGTTTGATTAGTTTGATGCATGTTTATTGCTATTGATGATTAAAAATTTCGTGTCATATTTTTACCTGACGTGTTTGAACTATTGCACCTTTTTTAGTTTGTTGAGAGGTTAAATCGATGATCCTATAAAATAAGTATACGAGTATATACCTCTTAAAATTTTCATATCCTTAAGTTATCAATAATTAAAAGTTAAATAAAAAGTTTTTCCAAATGTGTACGTGGGTAAAGCTTATAATACGAAATACGAAGTCACGGTGTCGAAAAATAGTGCCGACGTATTATCAAAATCATCAGTGTGAGTGTAAAAGATTCGGATGTGGATTTTCATCGCGAAGCGAAAGAAATGAAGACCTCTTTAGAAATTAATTCGTAGGTAAGTAATTTATTTTTCTGGAAGCGATATAAGATAAACACTTTTATCTTTTTCAGCTATAGTAATCGTGACAAAATATATACTTAGTTACAATTCTTTTTAATAATGTCTTTATTAATTATTATATTTAAACTCAGACAAGCTCGATTTGTTTAAACGGTCGTAATCATTTGTACCTCTAAAGTACCCAACATTGTCAACCCATGTTGGGTCATGTACGAGTATTTAATTATAATAATAATAAATTTTTATTTCGGATACAAGCTTACATGTCCATATTTTGTTAGTAACAATTTTCTTAATATCTATGTTAGTAACTTATAAAAATTATTCAATCATTTATAAATTACATTAATATCCGTTATTCATATTATATAAAATTAATTTAAATTCAATTAAATTAATAATCATAATTTTCTACATTTTAAAAACATATTTAACTCATTAATTAATTTATTTATAGAGTATGTCCTACTATTACCTCCTATACTTTTAAGTATAGCTGGAAAAAAATAGTTTCATTTTGAAACGTATATAAAAGTACCTGGACGACCGAGCATTGCTCGGATCAAAACAATTTATTTTCTTGGTTTAATTTCAAACGAAACACTCATTTGCTTAGTGTTACTTAACAACGCCATTTGAAATAGCAGAAAAAATAAACGCAATATGGTTTTGATTGAGGTTTGGTCTCTAGTTCCGCAGTCAGCCCACGTAACCATTCGGTCAAGGAAGCTTTAATTCAATGAACGAAATTTATATAGAGCTCTTTCAAATCGACATTGTCATTCCTTTGAACGTCGGATTGGCGGATGGCGTTTGACGGCGCTCTACGTCACAATATAATTAATATTCTCTAATAGATGTCAGGAGGAGTCATATTTTTCAGTTTATATTTAAGTTGATTATCGCGGAAAATATTCTTTTATAATTTAAAATTTCTAAAAATAAAACCTAGCTGGATTGATTTATCACCCCCAAAACCAGGGTACTAAATTTCATCAAAATCTTTGGAGCTGTTTCTGAGATTCAAAAAAAATATTTAGGTATATGCAAGAATTGCTCGTTTAAAGGTATTAGATGATCCTTCCAAAAATATTTTCAAATAAAATGTTGCTAAGACAAGTGCCGAATATGGAGTACCCTGTGAAAAATATATCAAATGACGTGTAGAGCCAAGTTCCTGAATGTAGTCGCCCTAACTCTACCAGCCCTAACTTCACCAACTCTCCATTTCAGTCAAAATTGCGGTGACTGACTGTTGTATACATTGTGTGTGAAGTTGTTGCATTTAAACGTTTGATATATACATTTTGGCTTTATAAAAGGTGTATCGCGCGGTTCTATAAAAGATCGAAGCGCGCAAAGCCCGGCGGCTAGCGTAGAACGAAGCGATCTATGCAGCTAAGCCAAACGGGCGCGGTCGTGCGCGAGATGGGTGACCGCTAGTGGTGAAAAAAATTATGCGAGGTTTCGGTGCTTCGGAGAGCACTGTTTTCGATAGATGACAGTCGCAAAACCTTGTCGGAGGCCTTATGGACGGTTTGAAAACATCCGACAGCGGCCACTAACTCACATCTCCACCAACCCGCATTGGAGCAGCGTGGTGGAGTAAGCTCAAGGCCTCCCCAATAATGGGAAGAGACCCGTACCTAGCAGTAAGACGCAAAAAGGACTGCAGCCAAAGGAGTATGATCCAGCCTTAGAATAAATACGTATAGAATGATTGTCTTCATACAAGCGCGCTGTCAAAATTGAAGCACTAAATACTTGATTCCTACAGCTGTCACATCTGACAAACAAAATATTTTTATTTTGACCATATTAACTATAAAATACTACAAAATATTGAAAACACTGTAAAAAGTTATTTTATTAGACTTCTTTTGTTTTTAAAGTGTTGTGATAAAATTTAACCTTAAGTCTTACGGAGCGGCCCGGCGTTTGGTGCCATTAATGGCACCAATCAACATGCTTCATTTATTATTTATACAAACCGGAACCAACCCACACATGATGATGATAGTTTTGAGAAAAAGCTGTTTAATGTATTAGACAACTGATGTTTTGTGGATTGGTAAACATGTCATGAAAAAGTTTTGTTCTGTCAAAATAGATCATTTTGATCTTTACAGGGTCGATAGAAGGTGCAATTTTAAGCTTTTTTACCGACTTCCAAAAGAAGGAGGTACTGTATTCGGCTGTATGTATTTTTTTTTTTTATATATGTTCACCGATTACTCCGCCGTTTGTGGACCGATTTTAAAAATTCTTTTTTTGTTCGTATGCTTATACTCCCGAGGTGGTCCCATTGTCACCAAATCGGGATCTGATGATGGGATCCCAGGGAAATCGAGGGGAACTCTCAAATTTTATAGGCACACACATTGATTTTCTTATACTTTCTGAAGCATAAGAGATATTTGTGCATAGTAATCATCATTTCATGTTGCTGAGCTGATGATGGAAGGTACTGCAACAGTGAGGAGTTGAAAGCAATTTTTTTCAATAAATAGTTTTTTATTCCAAATCTTACATTCCTGAGGTGGTCCAACTGTCACCAAGGCAAAGTTTGATGAGGGGATCCCGGAGAAATCGAAGGGAACATTCAAATTTAATAGCACAACAAATGATTTTCATATTTTTACTAAAACAAAACAGGCATTTTTGTATAATTATCATCATATCATGTTGCTGAGCTGATGATGGAAGGTACTTCGAAGGTTAGGAGTTGAGAGAAAATTCTTTCAATAAATGGTTTTTTGTTGGAAATCTTACATTCCTGAGGTGGTCCAACTGTCACCAACTCAAAGTCTGATGATGGTATCCCAAAGAAATCGAAAGGAACATTCAAATTTTATAGCACAACAAGTGATTTTCATATTTTTATTAAAGCAAAATAGGTATTTGTGTATAATTATCATCATATCATGTTGCTGAGCTGATGATGGACGGTACTATGACGGTTAGGAGTTGAGAGCAAATTCTTTCAATAAATGGTTTTTTGTTGGAAATCTTACATTCCTGAGGTGGTCCAACTGTCACAATGGCAAAATCTGATGATGTGATACTAGGGAAATCGAGGGAAACACTGAAACTTAATAGGCACACACATTCTTTTAGTCATATTTTTTAACATAGTACAAATATTTATGTCCGGTAATTATCACCTCATGTTGCTAAGCTGATGATTGAAGGTAAAACTCCTCAACGGTTAGGAGCTGAGAGCAAATTCTTTTATTAATTTATACGTTGAGGTGAACTGATAGTAGTATTCTTTCAGGCTATAAGATGGCTATTAGATAAACATGATTATAAAAGGTATCTCTTTAACGTTTAGAAGTTAAGTGAAAAAAATTCCAATTATGCTTATACATATGTGAAGAATTATTAAAATTACTAAAAAGAGTGAAATAAATTAAGTTTTTAACAAAAAAATAGAACCGACTTCAAACTGTAAAAAATAAAATTGTTCAGTACCTACTTCTTCTTGCTTATGGTAATGACTCTTAAAACTATTTTTGGAGTCGGGCCCTTAGTAAAATGTCCTGTCTTAGTAAATATAGTGTACCTTTCGTTCTGAATGGACACCAACTCCAATATAGTTTTAACAGTCATTACCATAAGCAAAAAGAAGTAGGTACTGTCCCACTGTCTGTATTGTCGGTGCCCATTTAGAAGGAATGGTACGACATTTTAGTAGGGGCCCGACTCCAAAAATAGTTTTAAGAGTCATTACCATAAGCAAGAAGAAGTAGGTACTGAACAATTTTATTTTTTACCGTTTGAAGTCGGTTCTATTTTTTTGTTAAAAACTTAATTGTGTACTTAACTCAATTTCGGCATGAGTGTGGATTGGTTCCGGTTTGCGTAAATAGGTCCAATTGTAATTATTAAAGGATCTAAACAGATAAGCATTACTTAAGTCGTCACTGAGTTTATAGAGTGGGTAGTGTATCTAATACAAATATTATGTATGTATGTATCGTGCGAGTTCAACCCACGCATAAAATGTAATTACTTAATCAGTGTCATGAGTTAAGGATTCCATTAAACTGATAATGTCATGATTTATAATCATGCAAATTGTATAAAATGGCTCGAAATGGCGGTAATAAACTGAAGGTAATTTATTAATACTCTGTATAATTTTATACTAGTATTACTGAGTAGCGATGGACTAGCGGTAAAAACTGTGGTCTACGATACGGAAATACCAAGCCCAACTCTGACAAATAAATTTTTAAGCGTGTATTTATCGCTACTCCATGGTGAGGGAAAATTTGTTCATACAACCATATGCTGAATATAATTTCGCGAAGACATGGTGCCCACCAATTTGCACTTAGCCAGCTTGGTGGAATATGGGGGACCTGCCCAGCCAAGGGCCATGAAAAAGTAAAAAAAAATTTTTTTGTGCATTGCATATTATGGTTATGTTTTAGTATTTCCTGCCGTTCGCAGCAAGTAATAACTTCATTAATGCCGAACGCACACATACCAACTTCTCACTCAATAGTTACTATTCTGTGCTTTAGGAAGGAAGTGGCTGAAGTCGACTCAATTGAACTAACTTTCGCTGAACGATGCAATGCGGAAAGGCATTAATACCGTAAAAGCGACAAAGTTGGATTAAGCAATTTTCTGGTGGTAGCATAGACACTATTTAAAAGCGATTTTGAATTCGTTACTAATGGGAAATTAGCAAATATAAAGTCCTATTGAATAACAATTCAATAACAATCGGGACTGAGGGCTTGCCGTGCACATCGAAGCATGGAAGTATGCATAAGTTTGCCACTGCAACACACCAGACAACGATCATGCACCCGACCGCGACCATTTCGCTTAGCTGCCGAGATTGCTGGCATTCATCGCCGCAGCCATCTGTGGACACACTTCTAAACTAATACTAATAATAAAAAACTAAAATTCTTGTCACTCTGTCGCCTAATTCAAACGTACTATTTTAAACTTTCATAATTATTTTGCGTGACAGTCAATTAGGGTTTGGTTTTATTCATCCTGTTACTGGCAATAAATTGGCTATACTAGTGGGTGGATGGACGTTTAAAACTTTTGATTCGTAACAGTTACAAATACAATACAAAATCATTTTTTGGCAGTAGTGCACCTCGGCTAGAACCTGAGACATCCTAAGTCGGACACCCGTATTCAATGACGATCCTTGTTGGTACAACGGTTGCCATGCTGGACTGCCAATCGACAAGTCTCGGGTTCGATTTCCGGCGAAGCAGAGTTTGAAATGATTAGTTTCAGTTTCTGTTCTCGGCGTTTTGCCCATGTCTTTGTTCATGGTACCCACGACACTTGGTATATCTACGCTACTGTGGGGCTATGAGTGTAAAACGTTATTTATTTATGTAACAACACGTTGCCTTGTTTTGTTTACTGCACAAAATTTCTTTAGATTTGCAACTGCTCTAAAAGGTTCCCGTGAAATCTATAACTATCTATCTAATCTATAACTATAAATCTATAACATAATCTATAATTGGTAAATAAATATATTTTGTTAGTCAGATGTGACATCTGTGTGAATCTATTTAGTGCTTCAATTTTGACAGTGCGCTTGTATGAAGACACTCATTCTATATTATTCTAAGCCTATATCAGATAAGCTTAAGGATACTATGAGAGTATAAGACATAGGAAGCAATATGCTGCAACTTTACAATGTAAGCACAGAAACTCATTATTTGACGAACTTTAGTCGACTCGAGGTCCGAACAAGCGCTGCAGCAAAACACATTAGAAACTGTTCCCTTTCCATTTCCGTATACGGCTTTAGTCTTAATTTCAGTTCACCAATGTTAAAGGTTCTTGTGCACTTTAGCGTTCCTGATAGTGTTCAGAACGAAGCTTGGAATCAGTTTATTTGATTGGGGCTTTTCATAATCACGGATTTTGTTTTCAACGTCTATGTACATAGGGTCAATTTTTGAATCCGCGAATAGAATAAAGTGCTGTCAACGTTACTCATATGACTTAAAAAATGACAGCAAATATATTAACTGACTAATATTTGGGGGGGAGTTTTTGGCGGGAATCTGAAGGTACAAGTTGTGCCCTTGTTGTATGTTCTTTTTCTTAGTGTATTTTTGAGTTATATCGGATAAAGTTGATGGCATTTTGCTCGATATAGGCTAATGACAGTGAATGAGTGTTGTGAAATAACAGTGCGAAAACATGTTTCTTCGGCTTGCCTCTAAAACTCTATCGGACATGTTCTGGTAAAGTAGCCATCACTTTACTTAATGCCTTTCCGCATTGCACCGTTCAGCGAAAGTTAGTTAAATTGAGTCGACTTCAGCCACTTCCTTCCTAAAGCACAGAATAGTAACTATTAAGTGAGAAGTTGGTATGTGTGCGTTCGGCATTAATGAAGTTATTACTTGCTGCGAACGGTAGGAAATACTAAAATATAACCATAATGTGCAATGCACAAAAAAAAGTTTTTTTTTACTTTTTCATGGCCCTTGACTGGGCAGGTCCCCCATATTCCACCAAGCTGGCCAAGTGCGGATTGGTGAGCACCATGTCTTCGCGAAATTATATTAAGCATATGGTTGTATGACTATATTTTCCCTCACCATGGAGTAGCGATAAATACACGTTTAAAAACTTTCCTCTTCTACTTATATCAATATCTTGTTTAATATATTTGTGTTTCTCTGATAGTGTATGTAGTATATATAATTTTCTTACGCTTAGTAATCTACAGGTATTGTAAAGTTCCTCAGATGAAAATCTGTATGGTTTGTTGTACATTACCTTTATAAGTGATCTTTGAGCTCGTTCTAACTCCAAGAACGAGACTCATGAAAAAATAATTTATTATGACGCTTTATCTGCTCAAAGAAAATCACAAGGCCTTATATTAGCTTTGTTGAATATTTTATTTCAATGCTATATAATCATCACAGTAACAGTTAGCTAGCATCAAATAAAATTATAGTCCGTCTGATATTGGGTAGTCACTCGTATTGGCCTGATTTCCGTTACGCGAAATCGCTCACACAACAATCACCTTTCGTTACTCGCCCACAAAGCCTTTGTCCCGATAGGGGTTAAGGCAACCTTTTTACGATTCTGTGGCTAAGCTATACATAAAACATGATCACTTTTAAACGAATTTCAAGCAATATATTCTTGTTCTATGAAAGGGAAATAAAATAGATTCTGAAGTGCTCTACGCTTAAGTTAATAATGGGCTTACGGAAAAAAATATGAATGTTAAAAGGAAGAATCTACCAAAACCGGCCAAGTGCGATCCGACTCATGCACGAAGGGTTCCGTACCATTATTTTTATATATAAAAACGGCAAAAAAATCACGTTTATTGTATGGGAGCACCCTTAAATATTTATTTTATTCTATTTTTAGGATTTGAGCGGCAACAGAAATACATCTGTGAAAATTTCTGATGTCTAGCCATCACAGTTCATGAGATACAGCCTGATAACAGATAGGCGGATGGACGGCGGATGCTTAGTGATAGGGTCCCGTTGGCACCCTTCGGGTTCGGAACCCTAAATATCTACTACTACTACGTAACGCATATAGAGCTCCGTAGATAAATAGCTTATGTGATTTAAATGTTAACTTGTTACGTTGTTTCTTGCGGGATTTCATTATTTTAGGTTTCTTTAGATTTTGTTGGAGACCTGACTGCTTAATTTATATGTAAATTGTAATTCTAATTCAAAATTAGTAGCAGTAAATTGGGTGCCCAAAGCCGATGGCCCGGATAAAAATATAACACGTATTAAACATAAACACCTTTTATAATTATAGCAGAATTGATAAAACATCGCAATAAAAACCGCAAAATATGGGTTAAAATAAAATCAACGTTGTCTTCAATTATAATAAATTTAGTTATAAGTAATTTTAGTTATACTGCTAACTTATGTTTTAATTCTCTCCTCCAAATTTGCATACCTCGCTGAGGTAAATATGGCGAAGTAATAAATGTACATAACACAACTTTTGTAATACCCATATTTGTGCAAATAAATTATTTTCATTTCATTTCATTTCATTTCATTTCATTTCATTTCATTTCATTTCATTTCATTTCATTTCATTTCATTTCATTTCATTTTCATTTCATTTTCATTTCATTTCATTTCAAATTATTTTTAATACTAGCTGTTTCCCGCGGTTTCACCTGCGTTAGAAAGGATCATTAGCATGAAGTGAATATATTCCGCAGATTTTATGTGTTCTAATTGAAACCCATTATTTTATTTTTTATTATATTTGCCAACGCAGATCATTTTTATTTGTAAGACTTGACATCTACCTGCCAGTGAAAGTCCTATTAAAATAGGTCCAGCCGTTTCAGAGATTAGCCGGAACAAACAGACAGACAGGCAGACAGACTAAATAAAATAGCCCAAGTTACTCCTTATTACATCAGCTACCTGCCGGTGAAATTCTCGTCAATATCGCTCCAGTCGTTTCAGAGGTTAGCCGGAACAAACAGACAGACAGATAGACAGACAGACAGAAATTGTAAAAAATGTTATTTTGGTATATGTACCGTATAAACATTCCTATGCATGTAGTAAAAAGCGGTTATTTTAATATTACAAACAGACATTCCAATTTTATTTATTTTTATGGATTATAAAGGGAATGTGAAGCTGTGTTCGTTTATTTGTTCTTCTTTCACGTCGCAACGTGGCTTCGAATGACATAGGCTATTTTTTATCCCAAATGTGTCATTTCTATGGGAAAAATGTGTTGCACATGTGGGCGGAGAGAGGGACGCAAAGCTGGTTTAATAAATATTGCCCAAATACATATGACCGATTAAAGAAGCCCCTAGGTTTTTTCTTCAGGTAAAAATATCTTTAGTGATATTGACATTTGGTGTCAATAAAAAATAATGTTTTGGATGCTTAAAGCATCAAGGTATGACAGGTATGACACCCGTCAGAGGAGTGGCCTTTATGGGCGAACTCCTCGTCCCAACGTCCATGCACAATGTGCCTTCTAGTTATACAACTATTGTGACAGTGTGTGTCGGTATCAGTACTAACGTATACCCGTATACCCGTACCTATAGTATTGACGGTGCATAGAAAATGACGTTGTTATTGAAATTAACATATTTAGAAATGTATGCATCTGTAGCGATGAAAGAAAATTTGTGAATGTGTGACAAAATTAAAATGTGTGCGTTCTTTCCCCGCACCAGATTTGGCACATAAATTATGTATCGAAGCGAGGCGCTATGCTGTCTCTCCTGAAGGGTGAGTCAGTAACTTTGATGCTCTAAGTTTGGATGTAATAGTCTCAGCTAATAAACCTTTTTCTTTTCTTTATATGATATGGTTATAAATAAACCAGATCTCGTCAATTATAATTATTGGAAGAGACTCTTAACAAATATTAGGACATAAAAAAGGATAAAACCTTCAAATGGAAAATAATTCTGTTTTCATACAATATAAATAAAGCTATTTAATACAAAACGGTACCGTAACGAGCTATTCTTCCAACACTCATTGTTGTACATCCACAATGTGCCCCCAAATTCCACAATACAGAATGACCGTATTATCTCTATATAATTATAACCGTAATAAACTAAATTATGTTTCGGTATAAGCTGTATTTTATAAAGAAAGTCTCAGATGAAAATATTTATGTTGGCAATGGAATTATGAAAGTATTTGACGACGACGGCATACACCGTATATTTTAAATATTTATTATTTTTTTAGACACTGGAAAAATAAAAAATAAATCTAAACATACGAGCATTAAAATAAGTACCTGGACGACCAAGCGTTGCTCTGATAAAAACAATTTATTTTTTTAGTTTAATTTCAAACGAAACACTTATTTGCTTAGTGTTACTTAATAACGTCATCGGAAATAACCCCCAATAAAAAAACACAAAAATAAGAAATAAACGCAATATGGTTTTGATTGAGGTTTGAACCCGGGCCTCTAGGTCCGTACTAGTTCGTAGGCATCCCACGTAACCATTCGGCCAAGGAAGCTTTAATTCAATGAACGAAATTTTTATAGAGGTCTTTCTAATCGACATTGTCATTTCTTTGAAGGTCGGATTGACGGCGTTTGACGGCGTTCTACGCCACAATTATTAAGACTCGCCAATATGTCAGGAAGAGTCGTATTTTTCAGTTTATATTTAAGTTGGTTATCGCTGAAAATATTTTTTTATAATTTAAATTTTGTAAAAATAAAACTTAGCTGGGTCGATTTATCACCCCTGAAACCAGGGTACTAAATTTCATCAAAATCATTGGAGCCGTTTCTGATATTCAAAAAATATGTTTTGGTAAATTCAAGAATTGTTCGTTTAAAGGTAAAAATATATTATTAGATTCAATATAAAATGAGTACCGATACAATATAACAAGAAATATGTCAATTCAAATTCGATCTTATGTGGCAATAAGGCTATATTTTTGATTGTAAGTCAACCGGAAAATTAGCGAGTTCCTAAGAAGCTTTTCTCTCCCAAAATGCCATCCCATATTATTTACATTCGCTATTGATATATTGAGACTAAGCTATCCAAGGACGAAATTGGTTTTAAGGTAGCAACTGTTTCTTCTCAGTCTTTGACGACATTTGCGTTCTGTTGTACAATAATGGCAATATACATCAAAGTAACTCGTTCTTTGGCGGCTTTATCGTGAAACATCACGAAAAGACGTCATACGAAGTAAAGTATTGTCGCGACACTGGAAAAATGTCAGGTGTTCAAAATAAATTTCAGATACCAGTTACATCTTTTCTGTTATTTGAAATTCTATTATAAATGCGCTCTTTGTTTTGTCGTATCGTAAAAAAATAAGTCTTTGTTTTGTCGTATCTTAAAAAAATGAGTAAGTCCTTCTTATTGAGATTTTTTTTGTAAATAATGAGCTTATTCTAAATGAGCGGCGATGGCCGATTGGTAAGGTCCGCGGTCTTAGACGCGGGAGATGCCGGGTTCAAATCCTCTGACAAAAGAAATTTGTAATGTGCGCATTTCATCGCTGCTCCACGGCGATAGAAAATATTCTGATATTTAATTGATTACGATGTTTCCATTGCCGTGCATGTCTGAGAGAAACTCATAATTTCTCGAAGGTTTGATGTCCACTAATCTGCACTAGGCCATCGTGGTGGACTACGGTATAAATCTCTCTCAGTTGTGGGAGGAGACCGAAGTCCTCGATGATGAGATACATATAAACATATGTGAACGATGATGTGTTTATTATGTGCTGCATAATAAAATGGTTGAAAAAAATATATGTATAAGAAATTTCATGATTCAACCGAAGAAGTACCATCTTTGCACCCAATTTTTGTCGTGGAACGTTTAATTTTCTTATGTTTTGGTGAAAAAATGCGTTTCTGGCTAGACTTACATAAAGCAATATCAGCCTTCAGAAGAGCAGCGTAACTGCATATTGCTGCTGCATTGGGAGTAGATTGATCCAAGTCACTACGTGACCTGCATGCTCGGCTACTCTTACAAAATAAATAAACGACCCATGGCGCAATGGTTACCTTGTTGGCCTGCGTATCAAGGGATATGCATAGTTGGATCGTCGTATTAAGTCATGGGTAGTAAATAGACGGGTAGTCACGCACGGGTAGTGTTTGTGTCGCCAATGACGTGTTTCCTTCCTTTTTATAATTAAAAGTGATCGGACATATTTTAATTAAAGAGACATAGGACTTCCGTTGGACCTTACAAGATATATTTATTTCCTGATCATACTGGAATCCTTTGATCTCAGTGGAAGCGTACCATTTCAAATGCTTATTGCTATTTTAATCTACCTATAATAAATATATTATGATTACATATAACAATATGACTTAAACTAACTGAAATTAAGAGGTCTATGCTTGGTGTTTCTCTCCGCGACAGAATCATATGCGTTGAAATCCGTAGACAAACGGAGGTTGCCAAAGCTCTCAAAATCTCGAAACTGAAATGGCAATGGGCAGGCCACATAGTAAGGAGGACCGACAACCGATGAGGAAAAAAGGTCCTCGAATGGCAATCACGTCTCGGCAAAAGAAGTTCAGGCCGCCTTCCAACGGGTGGACTGATGACCTAAAGAAGTCAGCGGGAAGCCGCTGGATTCAACTGACTCAGGACTGGATGGAGTGGCGAACGTTAGCAAAGGCCTATCCAGAGGTACAGCAGTGGAATAGGAAACGCTGGATTATTGAAATTCCCAATTTTAAATTTAAGAAAAAAATACCTTAATTACTTACAATTCGGGTAACTTTGAACATTTTTTACATTATTTGTATTATTAAAACTGATTTCTATTTATGACACCTTTATTTTATTGAATGAATAGTGTCCTTTTGAGTTGGTTTTTTTACTAACAAAATAAATTTACGGAAGAAACACCAGAACTACCCATAATTTCCCCTAAAACTCGAATTCAAAGATATCATGAATTTTGGGTAACTTTGAATATTTTTTTAGAATGTAAAAAATCTTAATATTTTAAGGTTTATGTAAAATAAAAAGAAGGTATTATTAAATTTAAAAACCTAATCTATAAGAATGACATCTACACTGACGTAAAAAAGTAACAAATAGCTTGGTTTTGCCATATGAATCAAAGTCGACTAGTTTACGATTCCAAACCAGAGCTCAAAAACTTCCAGCAACTTAACCACGGAAAAGGCGGGAATTTTCAGAATAATGCCATTGACAGTTTAGTTCTTTTATTTTTATTTGGTACAAAAACATTTTGGCAATTTATTTAACACTGTTATTATATTGAAATATCAACATTTTGGATGTAATAAATTGTTAAATCTTTTTTCCAACTTTGTTCAAAGTAAAACGTCAATTCAAAGTTACCCACAATGACTGTAAGTCACTTAAATATTGAGGCTAGTGTGGTAGTGAAATATACCAAATAAAAGTTTTTGAGTGGTCTTAGGTCTTATTGGTAACACCGGTGCGTTCCACTGGAGATCCCGGTGTCCTCCCCAAACGCAGAGGTAGGCCATCGAGGGGTTTTTAGTGCGGTACAAATCCCACTTAACCAGGTTTTCTTTGCCAAGGCCTTACCGCCGTACCTTTTGAAGGTTTCCCACCCGATAACAAAAAAAGGTCTTAATGGTAATTTTAATTGTTAACAATTTTCGCTACATAATCTGATTCGTGTGACTTTATATTTGTCATCCAAACCATCGTTCGAAAATGTTGGTTTAGGCTTGGGTACACACGTTAAATTGGGCTACCACTAACAAACAAATAATGTTTACTTATATGTCGGTCCTAACAGTAGATGGTTTATTAATTGTTTTGAACTTATGGCTAGCTGATGATTTCAGCAAGTGCGGAATATGTAAAGTATGATGATAAATGGCTATGCGAAGCGCGCATGGCGCGGCGGTTAGCGTAGAACGCATGCGATCTATGCGACTAAGATAAACGGGCGCGGTCGGATGTGAGATGGGTGACCGCTAGTGGCAAATAATTTCATGCACGTTTCCGTGCTTCGGAGGGCACGTTAAGCCGTCGGTCCCGGTTGTTGTCGATAGATAACAGTCGTTTAACCTTGTCGGAGGCTTTATGGGCGGTTTGAAAACATCCGACAGTGGGTTGGCTACTAATCCGCACCTCCACCAACCCGCATTAGAGCAGCGTGGTGGAGTAAGCTCCAGGCCTCCCCAATATTGGGGAGAGACCCATGCCCAGCAGTGGGACGTGAAAAGAGTCGCAGCCGATGATAAATATGATGTTTGAAATGTTAATGATTGGTACCCGGATGACCGAGCGTTGCTCGTATAAAAACAACAATTGATTTTCTTCAGAGACTCATTTGCTTAGTGTTATTTAACACCATTTACTGATGTAGCTCCCAATTAAAAATACAAATACTCGCCAACAGATGTCAGGAATAATATTTTTCAGTTTATGTTTAAGCTGAAAACACGGATAAAATGATATATTCCAAAAATGAAACCTAGCTACATCGATTTATTACCTCGCAAAACCCCTCCATACTAAATTTAATCAAAATCCTTGAAGACGTTTCTAGGTATATACAAAAATTGCTCGTTTAAAGGTATTAGATAAATATATATTTAGTTTTTTTTACAGCCGTAACCGGTTAAAAAAGTTCAAGCTTTTGAACGATTTACGCTTTCTAATTAATAACTTCTTGATAAAACTAGAACTGTTATCAGCAAATACGATACGAACTTATTTTACAACTTCTTCTTATTACATAACTAGCCTTCCGCCAGCGGCTTCGCCCGCGTGGACCCGTTTTATAGCTTCCCGTAGGATAAAAACAATCCTATGTCCTTTCCCAATGTCCACTCTATCTGTGTTCCTAATTTCAATAAAATTGGTTCAGTATTTTAAGCGGGAAAGCGTAGCAGACAGACAGACAGAGTTACTTCCGAATTTATCATATTATACAGTAGGGATAGTAGGGTTTACGTATGTACTTTATTTATATTACTTAGTATCAACTACTACGTGTAGTAAATACACAATGGAGCTATAAATTTCAAACACTAACCTTGTACATATTCATAAAGGTGTTGATTGTCTAACATCAAGTTTAATACGTCCAGTCAATTAAAGGGGTAGTCTGCAGGTGAAGTTATAGTCCAACGGGGGCTCATTGATTCGCTTTATTGCTTGGCTTCATTTTGTATAGAAATATAATAATAAAAAAAACACTCATAGTACTCAAGTGTTCATTTCTATTTAGTTCTACAACAAGTACTACAATTTTATTGTTATTACTTATTCGGCATGGAATGTAAAGATAATTAAAGAACAGAATTCGAATTTGGTATCGAAATTTGAAGATTTAAGGCTAATAGTCTTAAAGCATTTAACCCAAAGTCAATACGTTCGATGCTCAAATGTAAAAGGTGATTGATTTGTTATATCGTAAACGTCGTTGTCGTGATCCTACTAAGAAGAACAAAGAAGAAGTAGACAATCGTTGTTAATTTAGCGGTGATAATCGAGAGGTAAAACTGTAAGAACGAGTAAACGTAAGAAAGAACGGAGATACTAATTCTAAAAATTTTGATTAAATTTACATTTTCAAAAACTTTTTGACATTTGTTTTTCACTTTTAACATTTATTCATAGAACAATTAAGCTTAGAATGTACATAGCTCAAGAACTTTAAACGTGCTTTCCCATAGTCAGCGATTAGGGTAGAGTTGTCTTTATAAAATGTAATAGATAAACATGGGTAACGTGTTATTGTTTGTTTCAGCGTATGAAAAACTATACCAAACCAGGCCAAACCTAAGATACGGTTGGTGTGTTGTGTTACTTCAGAGGCCGAAGTTAGACTCACGATAATAGGTCCCTGACTTTGCATCTTTTCACAACAAATTTCGATCTAAGCTGGCATATTCTGCCTCTAATTATCGTATAATTTAAAAACGTGTTTAGTTATGACAAAAGTTACCTTCACAAATCTATTATCATCATGATTAATGACCCTTTTGAATCCCACTGCTGGCCTCGGTTCTTTTCTTAGAAATAAAAAGGCATTGTGAAGCTTAGCGTTGCCTGAAGGATGACATTTATCCTTGAAAAGCACGTATCTCTCAGACAAGCAGGCTTTGTTACCTTGTTTTTCTTTGTTATAGACCACGTGGCATATACTCGTAAGCACCAAACATAATACTACTTCGCTCAGATTAAGTTTAGAGGTAAGGCCGTGCAAGGTTTTAGTTGTAACTAACGGCCGCTCGCGACTTCGTCCGAGTGGACTTTGGTAACACAAATATTTTTTTTCAATTCGAACCAGTAGTTCCTGAGATTAGTGCGTTCAAACAAACAAACAAACTCTTCATCTTTATATATTAGTATAGATATTACGATGGTAATGTTTCTGACACCCACGCTGGTCCCAACCAGGGCTGGATTTCAAGCTGAAATTATTAACTAAGAAAATTTTATGTATGGACAGAAAAAGTGAAGAAAAACATCGTTATGTAACCAGCGTTCTTAAGAAGTAAACTCCGTCTAATTTTAGTTTCAGTCAGACGGTTAAATATTCCTAGCAGGCGTATTATTACCTCATTTGGCTGAAATGTCAAAGAGCTTCTTATCCTACATTAGCTATAGAGTCCCTGTAGCTTCGGGATTAAGAATAGAGCTACGGTATCCCCTGCCTGATCGTAAGAGGCGACTAAAAGCGGGCTTCCGGGGTTGCGGACGGTGAGAGTGGGAGCTTGACCCGTCCAGCCAGCAGCCCCGGGAGGGACGGTAGTGTGTGCGTGGCCGCATGCCGCCGTGAACACCTGAAGGTGCAGGAGAGCACATCTGCTCTCCCGAAGATGGGCCCTTTCTGGGGCACCGCGCGTTCCAGTGGAGAATACGGAGTCCTCCCAAGCGCAGAGACAGGCCACCGAGGGGGTTTTAGTCCGGTCAAATCCCACATAACCCGGTAATCTCTCTCAAGGTGCTGGGTACCTTTTGATAGTTATAGATAGATTTATAGAGTTATAGATAGATAGATAGCCCGATACAAGAAAGGCCAGACTTATAGAGGTCGATATATTTAGCAAGAACGCACCAAAAGAAATTTCCTTTCTTTCATTATGTGTGAATTATGTCTTAAGACTGCCTTAAGAAAAACTTCCCGAGCTCATTGTAGCGACTATAAAGGTCGCAAATAATTAATATTAATCACTTTTGTCGTGCGACGTGATACATTGTAGTCGTTGGAGCCTTCGTGATGCTAAATGTGGATTTACTCGAACGCCGTGGAGACCCAGTGGATTTTACAATTAGTATGCATGTTTGTGTTTATCCAGTGCATCCTACCCGTTATGACCTACGGAGTCAGAACGTGGATACTGACGATGGAAATGGTTCACAAGCTCTAAGTCGCGCAGCGGGCAATGGAGAGAGCTATGCTCGGTGTGTCCCTTCGGAAAAGATCCGAAATCAGGAAATCCGGAGGAGGACTATAGTCACCGGCATAGCTCTAAGAGCCAGTAAGCTGAAGTGGCAGTGGGCTGGTCTGGCGAAAAGCCGACAGTCGTTGGACGAGACGGCTTTTGGAGTGGAGATCGCGTTCAGGCAAACGTAGTGTAGGACGCCCACTTGCGAGGTGGCGCGACGATCTGCGCCGGGTGGCGGGAAGTAACTGGATGCGTAGAGCCGAAAATCGGGCTCAGTGGCACGCCTTGGGAGAGGCCTATGTCCAGCAGTGGACTGATATGGGCTGATGATGATGATGAATACTTATGATTTTTTATGAACATTGTCTGAGATTAAATAAACGATGCGTTAAGTGGTCGCTGCAGCCCACGGACATCTATACGCAACCAAGAATTGAGTTAACATTCACACTTAAATACAACTTGGTTCCATTCGGTCCGAGTGGGAATATTGGCGGATATCTCTGGCAAAGGAATTAATCAAATTAAAGGAATGAATCAATTATGATGATAACGGTTATATATAATCATGGAGAAATAAATAACACACTGATCCCAACTGCTCGGGGTTCATATTCGAGAAGGAATCTTTATATAAGAAAATTTTATATATGGGCAGAAAAAGTAAAGAAAAACATCGTTATGAAACCAGTGTTCTCGAGAAGCAAATTTCGTCTAATTTTCGGTCCAGTCATCTATCAAATGTTAAAATATTCCAACAATTGTATTATTACCTCATTTTGCCGGAATGACAAAGATTATGCTTTTTATTCCATAATAGCTAGGCCAGACTTATAAGGGTCGATTTATTTAGCGAAAACGCAACAAAAGAACTTTCATTTCTTTCATTATTTGTGAATTATGTCTTAAGACTGCTTAAACAAATACTTTCCCAGCTCATTGTAGCGACTATAAAGGTCGTAAATCCCCACTAATATTATAAATTCAAAAGTAACTCTGTCTGTCTGTTTTACTGAATCAATTTTAATGAAAGGAGATGTTTCAATCTTGGCTAGGTATTGTACACCATCTCAAACATTCGAGAAAAAACTCAAGACTCCGAAAAAAATACTTAAAATTTGTTAAAACGTGTACTTTTTCGGTACAAAACCAATTTAAATCAACTATTTACAACAATTTTCAATATGGCGGAACAAATAATTTCACTGTTAACTGTTTGTCACAGATTAATAATTTCAATTGTCAAAATGATATATTACCGCCATTATGTTTTTCTAGTATATTGTGTTGCAATTCTGACTTGAAATTTTTGTTTTGTACCAAAAATCCCTGTCGTTTATTACAAAACGCTTAATAAAAAACAGCTATATACTATATTTGCAATTTATTAATACGGTATACAAATACCTGGCCAAAGGTCCATACATTTTGAAACATCTCCTTTGGAACACAGGACCTTGGGAACGGACATAGGATGGTTTCTTTCCTACGGGAACCTATAAAACGGGTCCACGTGGACGAAGCCGCTGGCGGAAAGCTAGTAGTTAATATTAATCACTTTTGTCGGGCGACGTGATATATTGCAAAAATATGGGACTTCGCAATTACGTACGCTTCGCTTCGCAAATATTGGTTTACTCGAACACCGCGCCATGGAGATCCAATGGGTTGTACAAATAGCAGGTGGAAGAGCAGAAGTTATAAAATATGACATCTTTCGACTGGTCGGTGGAGAGAATAAAGGCGCCCCCGGATCTACGATTTTTTTTCACGTTTCACGCTGGTCATTTTCTAGTATCCCAATTTGCCGCCCTAGAAAATGCCATACTCGACCTGCCGGTAAATCCGTTATTGCTAAGTCCATTTTGCATATTCTTTCACTTTATAATATTTTTTCATATTTCGTTTTGACACTCCCTAAAACTGCCGCCCGAGGCAAGTGTGCCCCCTAGGTCGGTGCTTAACTACGAAATTAAAGAGGTTTAGGTACTTCGAAATACTTCAGTGCTTCAAACACACACAAAATAGTATGAATTTTAAAATTCCCGATATAGGGGAAAAGGCATAAAGTATGAGGCGCGGTCAAAGTTTTGCTGTTGTCATTTATCAAAACCTATCCTAAATATTTTATTATTACGTGTAAAGATTTTATATACTGAAGTACCTAGCTATAATCATAACGCTTTATATTCGTAACTCAAATTTTTAATTCAACGATTCCCTAAACCTACGCAAAGACAAGCTTTAATACCCAAAGGAAAAACACTTTAAACTCCCTCAAATTTCCTATAACCAGTAGGTACGGGTCGTTAGTCGCTAACAAAAATTTTGAATATTACATTAAGGCTCAAAACGCCCTTCGTTGTACTAATCCAAATAAAATATCGAATTATTGGTAAACGACAAATATCCTAATGGCTCCCTCGATCTCAATATTAAATTTTAATGGCATCAAGGACATTGTTTCCTTATATTTTGAGGGTTCCGTAACTCAAAAATAAAAAGGAACCAACATGTTTAACGTAGTAGTCAAATCTAAATTAAATTAAATTTATATCACGTAAGTAGTCAGGTTTTATAAGCGCGTATGACCTGACTTCTGATGTACGCGTATATCGCAAGGGATCTACGCATAAGCGATACGGATCCGGTCGGGTGTACAATAGGAACTAGTGGACTAGTGGGAAATTCATGCGCATTGCCATGCTTCGGAGTATACTTTGACCCATCGGTATCGGTAGTTATCGATAAACAGAAGTCGTTAAACCTTGTCGGATGCCTCATTTGCTATTTTTTATTAATAAACTATTTTAAACCAAATAACTTTGTGAAAAATCTTTTGTATAGGATTTGTTATGGAGTTGGGAACCGACGAGAGCCTAAACTATTTTGCGTGAAATATGCCACGCGCTGTAGTTTATATTAACATATCACATCGTAGATAGTAGTAGTTATTTCAATTGTTTTTCCGAAAAATCTTTAGCTCCTATTGCTTTTAAAAACCATTAAGAAAATCAAATTCCAGGTCAAAGCAGTGAAAACGTACCTACTGCCGTTTGAACCCCGTATTTAATTACTTTTAAAGAAAACAATATCAAATGTAACTTTCATTTTTTGTAAATATCCGAAAACTGTAATTTATCACTAGATTACAAAGAAATATTTTTTATCGTTTTGTTGTCGTTCTATAGTATATTTAATAGGAATCTTTTGCATGTGATTTCGATTCGCACTTGGCCGATTTTTTCGATTACTCTTCAAATAACCGAACTTCCCTAATGAAATGTTATTGAATAAGAAATACATTTACATAATGTTTCTGCGTTTCGGACTGCTTGTCAAAGTTTCTGCCGGGGATTATTAAAGAGCAAATTGGATTTCCCGGAACTGTTCTTCGAAGAACGAGGATACTTGGTTTAGTTTTCAGTGTTACTGCAGACTAGTCTGACTATAGCTTTATATATCTTCGACCGATTTGATTTTATGTTGTCGATTTTTGTGTTAGAAAAATATGTTTTTATAATAATAATTGTTTTAAGACACACCCATCGGGATACTGATAGAATCCCTAATCACTCTGTGATAAAACATCGTGTACAGCTGTGGTACCTTTGCGTTATCTATAAAAAATCATCGCTTAAACTTGTCGAAACCTTAATAAGGAGAAAACGTCTTAAACTCAATCTGGAGGTTGTATGTACATATACATGAGGTGCAGCGAACACTTAACAGTACGTGGCATGCATGCTCGTCTGCTACTGCTTCTAATTCCTATAAACGAGCAATTCTTATATGGCTGCAACCCTTTTTGCGTCCCACTGCTGACCACGAGTCTCTCCCCCTTATTGGGAAGGCCTAAAGCTTACTCCACCACGCTCCGACAAGGTTAAACGACTGTTGTCTGTGGACATATAAATATATAATCTGAATAATATTCATTAAATATTCATGAATAATTTTCATGAAATACTAAATTACGCGGGTTTTCGGGGGCGATAAATGGATTTAGCTATGTTTAAGTAAAGAAAGTTTCTGAAGGGGATATGACACTACTAAACAATTATTTAAGCTCTTACATTCAAAACCTTTTAGATAAACAAACAGTACAGTTATTAGGAAGTAAAATTACTCGAAAAAAAATGCATTGCTAAGCGCTGTAAATGTAACAGATGAGAAGATTGAAGTCAAATGCAGCATCTGGAACTAAAGAGATGTTTCCAGGTTGCCTTACGGGATTTCCTCTTGAAAAATGCTCGCCTAGATTGCCACCCTGACAGATCTGACTTCAGAATCCGTTCAAACGCGAATACAATGACTTGAATTTTTCTTGAGATATCCTTACATTTACTCTTCGTTTTAATTTGTTTGCACTTCCTGTCATTCTAGAATAAATAAATATGTAGTTTGTTTAGGCAGAGAAAAGGCAAATAATTAGGCTCTTTTTGAATCTCTTATAGTTTAGTCTTTTGTCTTGTGTTTCATATCGAGTTTTCGTTAATTTAAAGAATTACTCTAACGACACTTAGTACTCGCTTTAAAGGCGTATTACTATTGCACATTTATTTATTATTATATTTATTAATCTTAAAAGAAAAACATAATATAAAATGCAAATCATTCACAGTTCGTTTGCAAAATGTCTTTTGGATTGGTTGCATTCGGGCTATTTTTACCACTTGCTTTATAGTTGTCCTTATTGCACCCGAATGTTCAGATCGGACAAGATCAATTGGGTAGTCGACATTAGGTATGTACAGAAAAGATCAAAATGCATTACTCAAATAGGTTTTTTTGTTAGAATGGAGTATGAGACGAGCATGCAGGCCACGTGGTGTTAAGTGGTCACTGCAGCCCATGGACGTCTACTGCAGCCCATGGACGTCTACTGCAGCCCATGGACGTCTAGATACAACCTCAAGCAAGCATAGGTAAGTGTTGTCTGAGGTTGCATGCAGTTGCGCTACTACTCCAGAGGCTGGTGGTTGCCTCATGTAAGTGTGGCCGGCAATTGCACCTTTCCACCGAAACACAATAGAATTGGTTCACGGCAGAAGTGGGTGCAGCGGTGGTACCTCCCCGGACGAACCATAATAGTTCTCACACCTTGGTAAGGTTGCACTAAATTACGATTGCAAACCAGGATTATTGTTAATTCATATTTAAAAGCTTTTATTTAACTTGCAATGTATGTACGTATTTATGTTTGTTCCGGTGGAATTTTGCTACTCAAGTGACCTCACCGTACGCTCGATAATTACTTAAGTAATAAATTTAAAACTGTTAAATAAACATTTTTACAGTCAACGGTAAGCGTTGAGATTTACTGGTTCTTTCGTAAACGAAACACTGATCCATGTCCCTCGCACTTCATTCGCCCAATATTATATATACTTCAAATTTCTACACGGCAGAATGTGAATGAATCTATAAAAACAATTTTCGCCTATATGTACTCATAGTACTAAACCTACTTAGCTTTAGGCATCGTTATAAAGCACATTGCTGGCACTTTCGCATTCCTAAAATATATTTATGTGCAATTCGGGATTGCAATCGGTCGAATCTGCAAGAACATAAAAATTGATGTTGCATTTAGCGCGATGGCGTATAAACGTTTATTGCCCTTTTTATTGCATACATTATTGCACCTTGTGACACTTTATAACGCTTTTTAATAGCGCTTGTGTTAAACTGGTGCCAGGATGACGGGTCTAGTCCCTGTAGCTTCGGGATTAAGAATAGAGCTACGGTATCCCCTGCCTAAATGTAAGAGGCGACTAAAAGGGGGCTCCGGAGTTGTTTGCGATGAGAGTGGGAGCTCGATTCGTTCAGCCAGCGGCCCCGGGAAGGACGGCGGTGTGTGCGTGCCCGCATGCCGCCGTGAGCATCGCAGGGTGCAGGAGAGCACATCTGCTCTCCAGAGGATGGGTCCGTTCTGTGCGCCGCGCGTGGAGGACACCGGTGCGTTCCACTGGAGATCCAAGGTAAGGTAAGCAGAGGTAGGCCACCGAGTGGGTTTTAGTGCGGTAACAAATCCCACATAACCCGGTAACACCTCTCCCAAGGTGCCGGGTACCTTTTGAAGGTTTCCCCTTCGATACCAAAAAAAGGGTGACAGGTTTGTATATAGTCTTTACTCCAACTTGCATTGCTCCAACTTGGTTCGTTAGAGGAAATGCAACGGTGCAACTGTGATACCTGGCCGTACTTTGAGCAATTTCATAGATACATAGACGTATGTCTATTTGCCAGGTATGCAAGGTGATGGAAATCATCATAAGTATTTTGTCCTTAAATGTATTGTGAGTGTCTTTATTCATTGTTATATAAAACGGTTTTTTACTCACTTGATTTATCGGGACTGCCCGACTAGTTTCGGACCAATCCGTGGTCCTTAATCATGAGCTCCCGCCGCTCGCCGCGAAGTGACGACGGAGACTACGGGCCGCCGCGCGTGTCGCCCGGCTGCTGGGTTCGGGGGGGGTTCGGGGTCGCTTCGTCTTCTGTAGCACTCGTGTCGTCTCGCTCGTCGTCGGAGTCCGCGTGTGCGCACAGATAAGGTTTAGGCTGAGCGCATACAATGCTAACTGTGTCGCACTCCAGGCGATCCGATACACCCGGACTCGAACTCGACGCAGTGTGAAGAACTGGTCTCCAGGCTGAAGGTACAGTCCATCCACTATCACGGTTGTAGTTCGGATGACGACTAATTTCAATAGCTTCGCGCACTTTCCGGGGTACTGAGAACTTTTCCCTCGCCAGAACAGACACCTTGTCAAAGCGTATGAAATGAGTCGTCTCCGGGTTGTGGGCATGTTCATGCACTCCCCCCCACCAACCGCAGGCTCTGCCTCCATGTGTAGCCGTTCGACTCCAGTACGTTTCTCACATGGTGTAACTCGGAGTTTACGTACTGGAAGTCACATAAACTTAGGGCTCGGTTGATTAGCGTTCTGGGTACCGAAGAGAGATGGGACGGGTGGTGATGCGAGTCTGCGTGTAAATAACGGTCCGTGTGTGTCGGCTTCCGGTAGACTGTGTGTGACAGTTTACCGTCAGGCTCACGGCAGACTAACACGTCCAGGAACGGTAGTGATCCCTCATTTTCTTCTTCCACTGTAAATTTTATTTTTGTGTGTACAGTGTTGAGGTGACCCAAGAACTTAGGAAGCGCGTCCTTTCTTATGATAGCGAAGACGTCATCCACGTACCGCCACCAATAGCGTGGCCTTACTGTGGCACTATTCAACGCCTCAACCTCAAACCACTCCATAAATATATTAGCTACCACTGGAGCAATCGGAGAACCCATAGCCACCCCATCGATCTGCAAGAAATACTCGTGCCGCCAGACAAAATAGCCACTCTTCAGACATAGTTCTACCAGTTCAGTTGTCCCAGTGGGTACATCAGAGTTTTCTAGAAGCCTAGATATGATGTTTATTGAGTCCTCCACTGGAACGTTGGTGAACAGCGAAGCTACGTCGAAGCTCCTTACACCAACGTAACCTCCGAGTTACACCATGTGAGAAACGTACTGGAGTCGAACGGCTACACATGGAGGCAGAGCCTGCGGTTGGTGGGGGGGAGTGCAAAGCGACGACCGGTGGGCGTAGAACGTTTACCAGCTTATTTACCCTACATTAAAGGTGTTACGGATAAAATCGGCCATTTATTACGCTCTAGATTCGGCATAAAGACGATTTACCGTTCACCGGCGCAGGTTAGGGAGTTCCTACGCTCACCGAAAGACAGTGATCCACTGAACGTACCGGGCGTGTACATGATACCATGCGACTGTGGCAAGAGTTACATTGGTGAAACTCGACGCAACATCGCAACCAGGGTGTCCGAACACATTCGCAGTGTGAAGAATATGGACAGCAGAGGGTCTGCAGTCGCTGAACATGCCCACAACCCGGAGACGACTCATTTCATACGCTTTGACAAGGTGTCTGTTCTGGCGAGGGAAAAGTTCTCAGTACCCCGGAAAGTGCGCGAAGCTATTGAAATTAGTCGTCATCCGAACTACAACCGTGATAGTGGATGGACTGTACCTTCAGCCTGGAGACCAGTTCTTCACACTGCGTCGAGTTCGAGTCCGGGTGTATCGGATCGCCTGGAGTGCGACACAGTTAGCATTGTATGCGCTCAGCCTAAACCTTATCTGTGCGCACACGCGGACCCCGACGACGAGCGAGACCACACGAGTGCTACAGAAGACGAAGCGGCCCCGAACCCCCCCGAACCCAGCAGCCGGGCGACACGCGTGGCGGCCCGTAGTCTCCGTCGTCACTTCGCGGCGAGCGGCGGGAGCTCATGATTAAGGACCACGGATTGGTCCGAAACTAGTCGGGCAGTCCCGATAAATCAAGTGAGTAAAAAACCGTTTTATATAACAATCATCATAAGTAGTTTAGTGTTTTCCCTCACCGCGGAGTAACAATAAATACGCACTTAATACTTAGGCGGAGTTGCGCACCGGGGTTTGAACGGGGGAACTTCCGCGTCATAATTTCAGCGTCATTTGACGACCCGTGTGGCGCAATGGTTACCATGCCGGACTGCTGATCGGAGGGTCCCGGGTTCGATTCCCGGCGAGGCTGAAATTGAAATGATGAGTTTTTAATTTCTGTACTTGGTCTGGGTGTTTGTGTTTCTGTCTTTGTGTGTGTCCATGGTACCCATGACACAGGGAATCCTAGAGTGGGGCTATTGAGTGTGTAGCGTTATTTATTATAATATATTTATATAATATCGTCTTCAGCATCGACTATGGGTGCTCATGTAGGTGTTATAAAATTGTTTCAAAATTTTTGAGAAAATACTTATAAGGTGTCATTGAATAAGCACGAAAATAATGTAGTTCTTAAAACATTGGTCTTTAAAACGAATATATATCGAAAGAGTTTAAAGTTAGAAATGCGATAAAATTAGCCGCAATACATCTTAAAATTTGAGAGAAAGATCGAAATTCTCCATCCATTAATAAGTTTTAAAGTTGTCAGTGAAACTTGTCCGATAAATAGCTGAGCGACATATCGCTTGGACCGTTTCAGTAGAAGCAAAAGCAATTTTGAAAGCAAATATCTAAAAGTACGATAGAACTGAAACTATGTACGTAGCTGAAATTGATGTTAGTTGAGTTAGTATTTCACAGGAAGTAAGAAAATTACGAAAAACGAATGAGCAGCGATGGCCGAGTGGTAAAAAGCCGCGGTCTTCGACGCGACCGATCCCGGGTTCAAATCCTCGGCGCGCACCTCTGAAAAAGAAATTTGTAATGTGCGCATTTATCGTTGCTCCACGGTGATGGAAAATATCGTTATATTGAATTGATTACGATGTTCTCCATCGCCGTGCATGCCTGAGAGAAATTTATAATTTCTCGAAAGCATGACGTCCACCAATCCGCACTTGGCCAGCGTGGTGGACTATGGCCTAAATCCCTCTCACTTGGGAGAGGAGACCTGTGCCCAGTAGTGGGACATAAAAAAAAGGTCTAAAAGAAGAAGAAAATAACAGAAGAGAGTCTTTATAATGAAGAATAAGATTAGAAGATTCGGTAAAAATATAATGCGAAATGTTAAATAATTAATTCGATCCCTCTATAAGTAAGCGTTAATGATGATCATTATTTATCTTCTTTGCTGTAATACTTTTAAAGTTTATTTAATTTTTAGTTATATATTACCTATATCAAAAATATATTACCATAAATTTTCGACACTCGCAAGGGAATTAAAACCTACAGTTTACTTCCCGTGAACTCAGAATCTTGAAATTTAGTACAGATAAAGAAAAAAAATGCGAAAATCGTAAATTTTTAGTTACGTCATATATTAAAAATATTTTACGGAACCTTCCTTCGTTGCGCAAGTCCGACTCGCACTTGGCCGGTTTTTCTCTAATTTCTTGCATTGCTGTCAAGAGGTAATTACAATATGAAATTTGCCCATGCTGTTTGTGACGATTCGCTTGCATACGGAGCTGTACGGCATCTTACGATTGCGTACGGAAGGGAACGCCAGCTGCATAAGTATTTGAACACTTCCGTACAGCTGCGTACGTACTCGTATATGAACGCCTCCATAGAGCTGCGTACGGATACGAACTGCTCCGTAAGTGGGAGATCGACATAATGAGTAATGGTGTGTTCCTTTTCAATCGGCAAAATGCGAACGGCTGTCGATCACATCAAAACTTGTGAGTTATGTTTGACAGATGCAAAATCAGGTGCCCACTATGTGGTTCTGTTTATCAATTCGGTTTGTTCAATAGTCCGGTCTAGAAATCCCTCAGGAGTAAACGTGTGTTTTCGGCCATAGTTAGGTTGCCTCTACAAATACGACGCGAAGTGCAGCCTTTCGTGCCTCAAATACGATTCGGAAATTTCTGCCAGAATGTTTCTCTCGCGACGGTTTCCATTTAAATTTTGTACTCTAATATGTGAAGGAATCATGAAACAGCTACTTAATACTTACTTAACAGTTTAGCTTGTGTTTTATAGTTATACCAGTACCAGTAAACGTGATTGATCAAAGTCCAGCAAGGGTTGTAGCCTGTTAGGCGTGGGTGACATAAAATATCCGTTAAAAGAGCTCGATAACATTAATCCTTCAGAGCATGTTAACGCGTATGCGGCGACCGGATAATTACGTAACTCACAACATGCCGTAAAGTGCAATCTTTACGTGATTCGATTCTACGTTCCATAAATTTTGATTCAGTTTATTACCTACTAGTATTTTGATGCGGCATTTCACATAAAATTTCCTAGATTATCTCTGCTGTTAAGGTTAAGAAAATATATGAAATTAAATTTTATTTCAAGCTAATCTGGTAGCTAATAAATTGAAGACAAATATTCAAAGTCAATCTTTTCGTGGTTATCGGCTCTAGGTGCGGCATTATGGGCGATGAGTTGAGCTGAGAGAAAAGAGCCACAAGAGATTCGATTGTATCTATCTTTATCTTATACCAAATTTTATATTAGAATTTTTTAAAGGAATTTCTCGTAAGGTATTAAATTACTTACTAACTACTTAATTAAACTATTAATTAAACTACTTAATTAAAATATTACGTATTAAATCGAAAGAATCAACATATCGTTGTAAACAATTTTGTCATTTTCTGATTGTTATTTTTGGGATGCATAAAATTATATTAGTCTTTGAGAAAACTGACTTATTTGATCATAAAAGCGTATCTTCATCCGTATTCGTTCGACATTTGCTTATCGATAAAACTACTTCACTTACACAAGTGAAGTAATGATGTCTAAACACTAGTTATCCGTTTGTGTATACGCATTTCATTTTTGGGGACGTTTTTGAATAAGTTTTGTGTATCTTTTATATCATATATCTATAGTTTATTGTAAACCAGATGATATAACCCTTCAGTATGTGTAAAAGCGATTGTGGCGGCTAAATAATTAGATTGGCTTCACAACTCGCCATAAAGTGCAACTTTTACGTGCTTCCAATACGTTACGGAAACTCTGTTTCACGTTGTGTTATTTGAGTGCTAGAGAAATTTGTGAGAGTGTGCGGCAGCTAGGTAAAAAATGACATTAGATTTGCAAAATGCCTTAAATTGCGCATGCGCAACCTTTACGTTAAGTTATTGGTTATTGTGTAGAAAATGTCACATTATCATTTTAGATGCGGTGAAAATTGCATATTTCAACCATAGAAGTCCTGTTTTTTGTCGAGAAGCGAGATGTTTGTTTTGTGTGGTTGTATTTGAAATTACGATTAATTAATTAGATAGGCCGTGACATGCCGTTAAGTGCAACTTTTACGTACTTTTGAATACGCTATATGAACTCTGCTCCTATAGTGTATTCAACAGGTAGGTGTATATCCATGGTACCCAAAACACAGGGTATGTCTACTCTACTGTGGAGATAGCCCCAAGAGTGAGAAACGTCAGAGTGTGAAACACCTTACTGGATAGGGGGCCGTTCAAGTATTACGTAAGCAGATTTATTACAATTATTTATCCCCCCATCCCCCTTGTCAGCAAAAGTAAGCAAAGCTTTTACCCCCTCCCCCATGCTTACCGGCGCACATCTCTGAAGAAATTTGCGATGTGCGTATTTATCACTTTCTGTGATGAAAGAAAAATTATAATATTTTATTACAGTGTTTTCAGTTATCACGCATTACTAAGAATAAACATTTAACTTCCATTTTTTCTTTAAAGTCCTTAATACCAGTTCATTCAACCGAACATATGTTAATCAAAAAGTCATCGACCAGCACATGCCATTTTATTACACATATACCCTGATATTTATATTTTATGGGCATCATAATAAAGACTATATTAGTAAGAGGAAACATGTCATAACAATCTTAAGCACACGTAATATTAGACACAAGCGGCGGAAAGTAAATGTGTCAACGACTCTCAACGATGCCGCTAACGTTGCAGTTTGAATTCCGAACGTTAGTCACAGTAAATCTTTTTTTTTCTCTTTGGACGCTTTTTTTTATAATCGTAGAGACTTTTGTGACAGAATAAAAATGGAATTGTATT
Source organism: Pyrgus malvae (assembly GCA_911387765.1). Taxonomy (NCBI): domain Eukaryota; kingdom Metazoa; phylum Arthropoda; class Insecta; order Lepidoptera; family Hesperiidae; genus Pyrgus; species Pyrgus malvae. The sequence goes on from OU426948.1 coordinate 24,236,646, forward strand.
GAAATAATAGCGGGAACTTTAGAGGAAGAGGCGTGTGGTACTTTTGTATTATTTTTATTTATTTGTTCCATTTCTATGTCATTCGTACTTCCATAATCCATATATACATTATATAATACTATAAAAGCGAAAGTAACTTTGTCTGTGTGTGTCTATAACCTTTTTACGTCTAAACTACTGCACCAATTTTAACAAAATTTGGTACACAGATAGAGTGGACTCTGGGAAAATAATAGTTTTTTTTGCGAAAAGTAGGCTTAAAGGGGTTTAAATAAGGGATAAAAAATTTGTATAAAGTATTGTGATCTTCAAAATAAAATTTTTTAGTCACTGGATATGAAGTAAGTAAATATTTGTGCTTCAAGTGTTTGACATTTTCACCTCAATGGGGCAGAAATTGGAGATAAAAATTCGTATGGAATCGTAATCAAATTCGACGCGGTAGAAGCCGCGGACGGACAGCTAGTATCCAATAAAATCGGTGACATTTTCTTCTATCTAGGTTTATTACAATATAAGAGTGCAGTGGTATCCTATCCTACTAATATTTTGTAAGTAAAGTGCGAAAGTTTGTAAGTATGGATGTTTGTTACTCTTTCACGTAAAAACTACGGAATGGATTTTAATGAAACTTTACAATAATATAGCTAATATATCAGAAAAATACATAGGCTACAACTTATAAAGATATTTTGTGAACTGTCCAAAAAATGACGATAAGTGTCAAGTAAGTAGGAAAAAATCTACCACCTGTGAGCTATTCTGGCGTGCGCTGCCAAAACCGTTAAAGTTACATATACGAGTATGTATGTAATGTACGATGGAAATGTTTATCTTAAATAGTCCTTTAAAAATTAAGTTTTTAACAAAAAAATAGAACCGACTTCAAACGGTAAAAAATAAAATTGTTCAGTACCTACTTCTTCTTGCTTATGGTAATGACTCTTAAAACAATTTTTGGAGTCGGGCCCTTACTAAAATGTCGTACCATTCGTTCTAAATGGGCACCGACAGTACAGACAGTGGGACAGTACCTACTTCTTCTTGATTATGGTAATGACTGTTAAAACTATATTGGAGTCGGTGCCCATTCAGAACGAAAGGTACACTAAATTTACTAAGACAGGACATTTTACTAAGGGCCCGACTTCAAAAATTGTTTTAAGAGTCATTACCATAAGCAAGAAGAAGTAGGTACTGAACAATTTTATTTTTTACCGTTTGAAGTCGGTTCTATTTTTTGTTAAAAACTTAATTTATTTCACTCTTTTTAGTAATTTTAATAATTCTGCACATACGTATAAGCATAATTGGAATTTTTTTCAGTTAATTTCTAAACGTTAAAGAGATACCTTTTATGATCATGTTTATCTAATAGCCATCTTATACCCTGAAAGAATACTACTATCAGTCCACCTGAACGTATCAATTAATGAAAGAATTTGCTCTCAGCTCCTAACCGTTGAGGAGTTGTACCTTCAATCATCAGCTTAGCAACATGAGGTGATAATTACCGGACATAAATACTTGTATTATGTTAAAAAATATGACTAAAAGAATGCGTGTGCCTATTAAGTTTCAGTGTTTCCCTCGATTTCCCTAGTATCACATCATCAGATTTTGCCATGGTGAAAGTTGGACCACCTCAGAAATGTAAGATTTCCAACAAAAAACCATTTATTGAAAGAATTTGCTCTCAACTCCTAACCGTCATAGTACTTTCCACCATCAGCTCAGCAACATGATATGATGATAATTATACACAAATACCTGTTTTGCTTTAGTAATAAAAATATGAAAATCATTTGTTGTGCTATAAAATTTGAATGTTCCCTTCGATTTCTCTGGGATACCATCATCAGACTTTGACTTGGTGACAGTTGGACTACCTCGGAAATGTAAGATTTCGAACAAAAAACCATTTATTAAAAGAATTTGCTCTCAACTCCTAACCTTCGTAGTACCTTCCATCATCAGCTCAGCAACATGCTATGATGATAATTATACAAAAATGCCTGTTTTGCTTTAGTAAAAATATGAAAATCATTTGTTGTGCTATAAAATTTGAATGTTCCCTTCGATTTCTCTGGGATACCCTCATCAGACTTTGACTTGGTGACAGTTGGAACACCTCAGGAATGTAAGATTTGGAATAAAAAACTATTTATTGAAAGAATTTGCTTTCAACTCCTCACTGTTGTAGTACCTTCCATCATCAGCTCAGCAACATGAGATGATGATTACTATGCAAAAATATCTCTTATGCTTCAGAAAGTATAAGAAAATCAATGTATGTGCCTATAAAATTTGAGAGTTCCCCTCGATTTCCCTGGGATCCCATCATCAGATCCTGATTTGGTGACAATGGGACCACCTCGGGAGTATAAGCATACGAACAAAAAAATAATTTTGAAAATCGGTCCACAAACGGCGGAGTAATCGGTATATATGTTCAATATAAAAAAAAAATACATACAGCCGAATACAGTACCTCCTCCTTTTAGAAGTCGGTAAAAAAAGCCGGTCCAGCGGCACAGAAGGGACTTCACTTTATGCTAATGATCCTCTCTAAGGCGGGTGAAACCGCGGGACACAGCTAGTAAAATATAAAATATGTGTCCAAAAATTAGGCTTTTGGGGTTGTCGCCAAAACTCCGTTTACACGTTCATGTTCCGACGTTCAAGTACGATAGTATTCTAGTAGGCATCACTTTATGAGGAAACTTTATGTCATAGCAATCTTAAGCACACGTTTTTATTAGGGTTCCGTAGCCAAATGGAAAAAACGGAACCCTTATAGATTCGTGATGTCTGTCTGTCTGTCTGTCTGTCCGTCCGTATGTCACAGCCACTTTTTCCCGAAAATATAAGAACTATACTGTTGAAACTCGGTACGTAGATGTATTCTGTGAACCACATTAAGATTTTCACACAAAATAGAAATAAGCAATAAATTTTGAGGGTTCCCCATATTTAGAACTGAAACTCAAAAAAAAATTTTTCATCAAACCAATACGTGTGGGGTATCTTTAAGCTGGGGTCCCACGGCCTGCTTTCTCACAGGTCAGACCGCGCCAGGCCAGGCCAACAGGCCGTGGGAACCGACGCATCCGATGAGGCCTGTGGTGGCCTGTTGTCGCCCGTCCGATCCATCGGGAGTCGGTAAGTTCAAAGGCGCGGCGCGGCGCGGTGCGATGATGCCTGTCGCGACCTGTACGGTCGCGTCTGCGTCGGTTGTAATCGTTCATTTCACCTGCTGCGGCGCCTGCGTGTACACAATCGCACATGATGGGGTGGACGAATGAGCTCATATTCGAGTTTTTAACTCTTTATGAAAATGAACCAGCGCTTTGGAATAGTTCGTCGCCTCAACATAAAACAAGAACGATGTCCATGATGCATGGTTACGTTTAAAAATAATTTAAAAGATAGAACCATCCCTATACCGGAGTTAAAAAGAAAATTTAATGTCTACAGACCTACAGAAATCCGTATCACTTAATATGTTGGAATGTCAGTCAACAGGCCGCACCAGGCCGGCACATGCCATGGGAATGCTCAGTACGGGCCGTGACAGGCCTACTCAGGCGGGGCGACGTCTGGCGCGGCCTGTCGCCTGGCGGGCCGTGGGACCCCAGCTTTAGATAGGTCTTCAAAAATAATATTGAAGTTTCTAATATCATTTTTTTATTTGCGCGAGAGACACTTCCAAAGTGGTAAAATGTGTGTACCCCGTAACTTCTAAAATAAGAGAATGATAAAACTAAAAAATATATGATGTACATTACGATGCAAACTTCCACCGGAAATTGGTTTGAATGAGATCTAGTAAGTAGTTTTTTTTAAATACGTCATAAATCGTAAACCACAATTTACCTTTCATTCAATCTTAATGCAATGATTTCTATGGATAATCAAAGGCAATGATGTATTTCTGTTGCCGCTATTATTATACAAATACTAAAAATAGAATAAAATAAATATTTAAGGGGGCTCGTGATTTTATATAGATAATGGTACGGAACCCTTCGTGCGTGAGTCCGACTCGCACTTGGCCGGTTTTTAGACACAAAGATGCGGAAAGGAGAAATGTGTCAATTAGGTACTCTCAACTACGACAGTCTACGACGCTAAGCATGAATTTTAAAAATTAAATAATTTACATAACATTTAGTAACTGTTTTAAGTTAAACCAGTGATATTGCTAAAATACAGAGATATTGGAAATTTAAAAAAACCAATTAAAACAAAAGAATAAACTCTAAGAAACGTCAAAATGCGTCACCATCACAATTTCATCTCTTTTTTTTGGTATCGGGGTGGGAAACCTTCAAACGGTACCCGGCACCATAGGAGAGCATACCGGGTTATGTGGGATTTGTCCGCACTAAAACCACGTAGGTAACCTGCCTCTGCGTTTTGGGAGGACTTCGGGAGTACGGGTCCATCTTCGGGAGAGCAAATGTGCTCTCCTGCACCTTCCGATGCTTACGGCGACATGTGGCCACACCATACCACCGTCCTTCCCGGGGCGGCTGGCTGGACGGATCAAGCTCCCACTCCCACCGCTCGCAACCCCGGAAGCACCCTTTTAGCCGCATCTTACGATCAGGAAGGAGATATTCTTTATCCCGAAGCTACAGGGATCGTCATATTGGCGGCAATCCTTTGTATGCGTGCCACTGCTGGGAACGAGATTTTCCCTACGTATTGTTATACTATATATATATTTTTTTTTCAACCTTTTTATGTCCCACTGCTGGGCACAGGTCTCCTCTCACAAGTGAGAGGGATTTAGCCCATAGTCCACCACGCTGGCCAAGTGCGGATTGGTGGACGTCATGCTTTCGAGAAATTATGAATTTCTCTCAGGCATGCACGGCGATGGAGAACATCGTAATCAAATAAAAATCACGATATTTTCCATCACCTTGTTGTAGACCGCGGTTTTGATCACTCGGCCATCGCTATACTATATTATGCTACATATATCACGCAGGTAGAGGATGATATCTAATATATAGATTAGTATTTGTTACTTTTAAGTTTATGATAACACAGATAAAGACTGTATTGACACTCAATACTAAGATTGCTGTTAATCTTAAACTTTGGTATTAGTTTGAGTTTTGGAAATGTTACAGCCGCACGTTGGTGACTTATAAATTTACTCATCAAAAGTCGTTAGTAATAGTAAAAAAATAAACAAAAGTCCATCGCTCAACGTACATTCTGAAACAAGTGTAATAAAGATAATCGGAACGGAAGCCATTTATGGAGCGCGACAGTTCATTGAACCGAATCACCGGGGCTCGTTTTGATTCCTCGCCGATAGGATTGACATGGGAAAATCTGTTGAATATTCAACGACACTTGTCTACAAACCCGTTTTATATCTCGTTAATGCCGAATGTCTGTAGGAATATTTTTCTTGTCGTCGTCTTTGGCATATTTTCGCAAGAATGTCATCGATCTTAAGCATATTTTCGCATTTATCTAATACCTTAATAGCAATTTTTTAATCTCGGAAACGGCCCCAAGGTTTTTGTTGAAATTTAGTATCCTGGTTTCAGGGGTGATAAATCGATCCAGCTAGGTTTTATTTTTAGAAATTTTGAATTATAAAAAACATTTTCAGGGATAATCAACTTAAATACAATCTGAAAAATACGAATCTTCCTGACATCTATTGGCGAGTTTTAATAATATTGTGGCGTAGATTGGTGGTATTGATTAATACTATTTCGATGTTTCTGATTTAGCATCGCACGATGGCGAAGAACCTTTTGCGGGTTGGACGGGTTTGTACGGACAAACAGAAATTTCCACTTAACATTAAAGGATTAAAAGTAATTTTCGGCAAATTTCTGCCTCAGCTTGGCAAAATTTTGCAAAAGGAATGTCCGAAAGCCGGCCATTTAAGAAATTAATTGTATTTTGAGTACAATAAAGGAATTAAATGTGCCGTTTCTAATTTGCCCAAGGCTGTATATGTAATGGATTTGATGTTTCGTAAATTTAAAGGTGAGTTTTATTGTTCTTTCGGCTACCATTTCGGGCTTTACAAAGTATATTGTATTTGATCAGGACATTGAATTTGGTTTCCCTCTGGCTATGTTCGGAATGGATATTGACTACAGTGTACTTCCCTGCTAATAAAATGCTATAATATACTAATTTGCAATTTTTAAAATAATTTCCAGAACGTATCTAAGAAAAAATGGCCTCCCGAATAATGGGGGAAGCCGTGTACAGTAGATGGACCCAAAATGAGCAGCCAGTATCACAGCACCAATTTAATCTGCGAAGCAATTATTCTATTGTATTATAGTGGAATTCTGCCGTTGCTAACTTGACCCGTCCAGCCAGCAGTCCCGAGAAGGACGGTGGTGTGTGCGTGGCCGCATGCCGCCGTAAACACCTGAAGGTGCAGGAGAGCACATCTGCTCTCCCGAAGATGGGCCCGTTTTGGGGCGCCGCGCTTGGAGGACACCGGTGTGTTCCTATGGAGATCCCAGAGTCCTCCCAATTGCAGAGGCAGGCCACCGAGGGGGTTTTAGTGCGATCAAATCCCACATAACCCGGTAACCTCTCCCAAGGTGCTGGGTATCTTTTGAAGGTTTCCCCCCGATACCATAAAAATAAAAAAAATGTATAAATAAGGCGAATTCCGCCTTCGGTCTATCAGCGAACTTTACTCTCGTCACCTCAGCAAGTAAATCTGTAAGAAGACGCTCCAATCCCCTTGCAATTTACGGCGTGTTTGTGGAGCCAACGTAATTATAGGCTCGTTACACACGCGTTTACATGACATTAGGGATTTATGTCACTGGGCTGTTTACATTACTTAGGTATACTTTTTAATTACATAGCACTGCCATTAAATAAATAAAATAACACCACACACGAAATATAAATACAGATATAAATACTTCTGAAATGAAATGAAATGAAAATATTTTCTTTGCACAAATATGGGTGAAAAAAGGTTTTACAAAATATTTAGAACACCATATTTACCCCTTTGGGTGTACAAATTTGATTATTTATAATTTAAAAAAATTGCGAGACTCGATATTATTGTAAAGATCTTAAATGTATTGCGAGTCCATATGTTCTACCACACCTGGGTGGTGAACTACTATTAACTGTACTGGCGTACAACCTGGTGTACACCAATAGTACAGTCAATATATATAACGCTTCATACTTATAGCCCCACATTATGGTATATATACCCTGTGTCGTGAGTACCATGGACACATACAAAGACAGAAACACAAACAACCAGACCGAGAATAGAAATTTCAACTCATCATTCAAACATCGAAGAACGAATCAAGAGCAGCGATGGCCGAGTGGTATAAATCCGCGGTCTTCGACGCGATCGATCCCGGGTTCAAATCCTCGGCGCGCACCTCTGACAAAGAAATTTGTAATGTGCGTATTTATCGCTGCTCTACGGCGATGGAAAATATCGTGATATTTAATTGATTACGATCTTCTCCATCGCCGTGCATGCCCTGAGAGGAATTTATAATTTCTCGAAAGCATGACGTCCACCAATCCGCACTTGGCCAGCGTGGTGGACTATGGCCTAAATCCCTCTCACTTGTGAGAGGAGACCTGTGCCCAGCAGTGGGACATAAAAAAGTTTGAAAAAAAAATTCAAACATCTGTCTCTTTGAGAATCGAACCCGGGACCCTTGATGGGCAGTATTGGGCAGTCTGGCATGACAACATGACAATGGTTGTCATGCAATGGTGCAATCACCACACGGTCGTCAGTCGTCATAATATAATTACAATGAAATTATCGTTTTAATTGTGACAAATTTTCTGCCACGTTGATCCAGTGCGGATTGGGGTGATATTTAGTAATGGTCATTTAATCCCGTCCACTGTCTTTCCGAAATAATTTCAGAAAAATAAAAAATATAAACTAGTAAATTAGAAAATTAATAGAATCAGGCGTTACTTTGCGGAATTCCATTGTTATACATAATAATATTGTTGTAATTAAAACGGATTACTTGATTATGTATAAAACACTTTATTAAAACCGGCAGACATTACGGAGTACAGAGCAGAGAGAGTGAATCTATAGACAGAGCAAAATAGTGTTGTACATGGTACATTCAAAGAATTTACTTGTCATTATAGTGATGTGCCATTGTCCTTATTAAATAGGTGAAGGCGACAATTTTACATTTATATCAACAAATATAAATATAAGTTCGGCCATTGCCTCACTGCGAATAACCGTCGTAGAGTCAATAACCCTGATGATGCTCTGTTTCGGGGCGAAACACGTGTTGGTGGTGGTAAGTATGTCGGTGTATATTTTTATTGTTCCATGTGCATGTGTCCTATGTGTGAGGGAGGGAGGTGCTATTGCATGAAAAACTATACACCATCATACTTTCTGGATTGCGGATTTTTGCAAAGCAGTTTTTACCTAACTTGTAATTCGAAAGTAACTGTTTGTAAATTAGAACCTGAAGCTCATTTTGATTTCCTAAAACACGGACAAAGAATATACAACAGAATCGAGTTGATGAGTTAAACAACAAAGACAAGTTTTGTCTCTCTCCAGGGCTATGAGTTTAGAGAGGGTTTATTTAATCTTCAAAGGCAGTCATAGCTCTACAATTGTTCATGTTCTTCGTCCTGAAAGAAAGGCTTATTAGGGGCTAAGATAAACAATAGATTCGAGAAATGTAACGGCGTGGAAACTCTGGATAACTATAGCAAAAATTTATCATTGACATTTTTTTTGCTGTTCCTACATAGAAGTATAGATATAATATCCCTACTAATATTATAAATTCGAAAGTAACTCTGTCTGTCTGTCTGCTATGCTTTCCCGCTTAAACTACTCAACCAATTTTAATGAAACTTGGAACACAGATAGAGAGGACCTTGGGAAAGGACATAGGATGGTTTTTATCCTGAGGAACCTATACAACGGGTTCGCGCGGGCGAAGCCGCTGGCGGAAGGCTAGTTATATATAACTTTGTGGCTGCAACCCTTTTTGCGTCCCACTGCTGGGCACGGGTCTGTCACCCTACTGGGGAGGTCTGGAGCTTACTCCACCACGCTGCTCCAATGCGGGTTGGTTGGTTAGTGGCCAACTCGCTGTCGGATGTTTTCAAACCGCCCATAAGACCTCCGACAAGGTTAAACGACTGTTATCTATCGACAACAACCGGGACCGACGGCTTAACGTGCCCTCCAAAGCAGCGGTCACCCATCTCACACCCGACCGCGCCCATTTGGCTTAACTGAATTGACCGCTTGCGTTCTACGCTAGCCGCCGAGCCATGCGCGCTTCACTTTCATAAGTATGTATAACAAAGTCGATCTTTCAGTATGATTTTTTTTACTTTATGACAATCGTTAAATAGGTAAAGCCCTTAAATACAAAGCTGGCAACGCATAGGCGACTCCTCTGGTGTTGCAGATGTCCATAGGCGACGGTGACCACTCACCATCAGGTGGCCCGTATGCCTGTTTGCTGGTGTTTTATATAAAAAAAGGTGCCAAAGCCTGTATAGTTTTTCACGTACCCCTGTTTTGGACAGGATTCAGTTACGATAGATGTGTCTTACGTAGGCAATATCCCGTTTTCCTCCATCATTCGCTTTCAACACAAATTGGATCAATTTCTACACATTACCTCGCTTACCTTTTGTCAATATTAATATTTTGAATAACACATTTATTACACTGTTACTCTTATAACATGTACTCTATTTTCATTGGTTTTGGAAATATAAAATGTGTTTTGTATTTGTGTAAATTTTTAAAGTATTGTTTGTACCAAGAAGATACTACCATCAAAAGGAAGAAGTTGTAGTAGGTCTCTTTTACACGTAACAAAAATTACTCAAAAGTATTAACACAATCGTATGCGACATTTGGAAAAATCCTAATGCTCGTGGATGTCGAGTGTAGAGATGTAGGCGTCCATTGGATGCAGAGACCACTAAACTCCATGCTTTGAGAGCGCCTGCCTGCTCTATTGGCATTTCTATGTTCATATATTCGAAATAAAACTCGTGATAATCTGGAAGCAAGGTTACATGGCCGCAACCCTTTTTGCGTCCCACTGCTGGGAACGGGTCTCTCCCTATTATTGGGAAGGTCTGGAGCTTATTCCACCACGCTGCTCCAATGCGGGTTGGTGGAGATGCGGGTTAGTGGCCAACCCGCTGTCGGATGTTTTCAAACCGCCCATAAGGCCTCCGACAAGGTTTAACGACTGTTATCTATCGACAACAACCGGACCGACGGCTTAACGTGCCCTCCGAAGCACGGAAATGCGCATGATTTTTTTTTGCCACTAGCGGTCACCCATCTCAAACCCGACCGCGCCCGTTTGGCTTAGTTGCATAGATCGTTTGCGTTCTATGCTTACCGCCGGGCCATGCGCGCCTCGGTTACAAGGTTACATAATAATATATAAATAAATAACGCTTCACACACACACAGGTAGATATACCCTGTGTCATGGCTGCCATGGACACACACAAAGACAGAAACACAAACACCCAGACCGAGAACAGAAATTTTAAACTCATCATTCAAATTTCTGCTTTGCCGATAATCGAACCCGGGATCCTCCGATCGGCAGTCTGGCATGATAACCATTACGCAACGTGGGTCGTCAAATTAACACTCAGGTTGATTTTATAATTCAAGAGGCCAATTGGCTTCAATGATCATTTTATGTCTTTTAAGTCGAGGGTAAAACTAAAGTGCGTAGTAAAGTAACACAATTTGATTTAATGAGTCAAACGGAGGCAATTTCCCGTTGTCCTCCATCATTCGCTCTCAGCACAAATTGAATCAATTTCTGCACATTACCGTGCTTGTATTATTCTGTCTAAATATTTCGAGAAAAGCATTTGAGTAATCCGTACTTCCCTACTAATATAAATTCGAAAGTAACGGTCTGTCTGTCTGCTACGCTTTCCCGCTTAAACTACTGAACCAATTTTAATGAAATTTGGAACACAGATAGAGTGGACCTTGAGAAACATCATAGGATGGTTTTATCTTATGGGAACCTATAAAACAGGTCCACGCGGGCAAAGCCGCTGGAGAAAGGCTAATAATACTCTTATAAAACAGCAACATTTATAGTTATTTTCAAAGGTATTTTTTTTTACGTAGTACTTAGTACTTTTAAATACTAATCCTATGTTTATAGCTTCTCAACTATAAGACTTATTCCTTCCCGCTGCTTTCTCTGGCTGCGATCTAATTTATAAGGATATATGTTCCAGAAATTTACCAACCCGAGGTTTAAAGAGGTGTAGTTTTCGGTCTCAAGAGTAGCAACTCAAATGCATGTGACTCTGGTTAATATGAGTGATGCTTAAGGTTACTGTAAAGTTGTGTGCTGTGGCCACTTAATACAACGTTTGATATTTATTTTCTACATCAAAAATAACGTTCAACCTTCTAACTATTCTACCTGCTATCAATACTGTACCTAATACCAACTAACTACTACCTACTTTTTTTGGTATCAGAGGGGGGGGGGATTCCCCTCAAAAGGTACCTGGCACCTTGGGAGATACACATACCGGGTTATGTGGGATTTGTATCACACTAAAATGCCCTCGGTGGCCTGCCTCTGCACTTGGGGAGGACTCCAGGATCTCCAATGGAACGCACCGGTGTTCTCCGCGCGCGGCGCCCCATACGGGCCCATCTTCGGGAGAAAAAATGTGCTCCCCTGCACCTTAGACACTTACGGCGGCACGCGGCCACACATACACCGCCGTCCTTCCCGGTGCTACTGGCTGGACGGATCAAGCTCCCACTCTCACCGTCCGCAACCCCGGAAGCCCCCTTCTATTCGCCTCTTACGATCAGGCAGGAGATACCGTAGCTCTATTCTTAATCCCGAAGCTACAGGGACTACCAATACTTTACTTAATACTAACTAACTACTACTTACCACCAACTTTAATTTGAGTGCTTCTTGCTTGTTTGGTTTCTCAGAGTCAACACTCAGCCGTGCGAAGCTAAAGCAACAATTAGGTTTGATGAGTCAAACGGAGGCATCTCCTCGTCCTCAGTGACTCGCCCTTAGCATAAACTGATTCAATTTCTACGCATTACCGCGCTTGCCTTTATTCTTTGCTGTCATATCGAGAAATATACTTAATCAATAATTTCGAGTCGTTCTCATAAAATACCATAAGGTGTTGGCTCATATCCAACGTGTTGAAGATATTTAAGAATAAGCTATTTTATTTTTTACTATTGTTAACAGCTAAGGTTGCCGTCCACCTTACACCACGCTCCCGAGGGTCCTTAGCTAGACCCTTTATAAATAAGGTTATATAAAATCATAGCGCGTGCATGAAGCGCGCATGGCCCGGTGGTTAGCGTAGAACGAAAGCGATCTATGCAACTAAGCCAAACGGGCGCGGTCGGGTGTGAGATGGGAGACCGCTAGTGGCAAAAAATTTCATGCGCGTTTCCGTGCTTCGGAGGGCACGTTAAGCCGTCGGTCCCGGTTGTTGTCGATCGAAAACAGTCGTTAAACCTTGTCGGAGGCCTTATGGGCGGTTTGAGAACATCCGACAGCGGGTTGGCCACTAATCCGCATCTCCACCAACCCGCAATGGAGCAGCGTGGTAGAGTAAGCTCCAGGCCTCCCCAATAATGGGGAGAGACCCGTGCCCAGCAGTGGGACGTAAAAAGGGTTGCAGCCAAAATCATAGACTCATTACGTGCTTAAGGTTGTAAACCCATGGACTACAGTAACCACCTATTTCTTTGATTACTGTTAAAAAGAATAAAATTTAACCCTAAAATCTACAACTTCATTGTTGACAGTAAAATTACTTCACTATCGTCAATATGATCATATTTTCTTCACTTCAAGCAACCACAAAATACTCCTAATATTTTTGTTAGAGAACTATAAAGCTGTATCCTTTGCTCTGAACAGAGTGATTGCATTAACTACGTAAACAAACGTTGCGAATGCATTTTGTTTGCGACGCTCACTTACATGCCAGTGTGCAAACATGGAACTTTATGCTCTATTTTGAGACGTTGTATTTTCATGAAAATGCTTTTTTAATACAGTTGCTCAAAAAGTGCCGTATTGCAGGGACGTTTAGCGTTCCGGAAGTGGGTTATTACACACTCGTGCTTTTTCTTTACCTTTTCCGAACTTGTGCATTTTCTTTCCCAACTGTCAAAATAATGTCTATTAAAAAGAAAAAAAAAACAACCACGAAGTCTTAGAAGTTTTTATGATTCATGCAAATATTTCTAAAAAGAAGCTACTAATTTGTTTCAATATCAGATTTAATGATTTGATTCAATGAGTTAGGTTAGGTTTAATTTCGTTTCATCTCATTAACATTTTCATTTCATATCAATAAAAAATTCTACTGAAGACTTGGCTGTATGGGCATAGTTCCCTTTGCCTACCCAGAATGGGTGAAGAAAACAAAAAAAAATCTCTGCATACAGATATTCTTTTACGGTTGGCGCCATTTTTCAAAAATGTTCTTTGCGAGTTTTTATTATTTTATTAAATTGCTTCATTTTTTCGCAACTGTATTATAAATAGTTGTTCAGTACACGTGCGGAACCGTCATTGCTAAGAGTTCCGACTGTCAACCCTCACCTTCGGCTACGCCTCGGCTCGGGTAGACATTTGTAGGAACTCATTGCAATGACAGCCTTTCCGCACTTGTAATGAAATATACTATTTCGTCTACACTTATTATTATTGCATTGTTATGTAGAGATAATAGTAAAAGATCTCATGCCTAAGTCAGGATTATTTGTACTTGTTTTCTTAATTTTTTTTCTTTTCTTACTAAAGAGACAATGTTTATTTCTTAATTTTTTTATGAAACATTACTTGAAAGTTACAATAATTATCATATTATTTTGTTTTCTTTCTGGGTCTGTTCACGACTATAAACATACGATATTAAAATATTGAAGTTGTCAGTGTTGATCCATACTATGTTACATACAATTTTTTATAGAAATGTATAATTTGCGCCCTCAAATCCACGCCTAAAGTTAAAGTGAATAGACTATACTAAAGTTGCCATTTCATCCTTCACAGGGAAGAAATAGAAGATAAAAATTCGTATGCAATGATAAACGAATTTCAATCGGATAAAGCCGCGAGCGGAATGATATTTAACTATAAACGTGTAGCATTGCTTATTCTGCTAGATTGAACTGTAATAAACATTTTAACAAGTTACTACGAGACTAAGACGTTAACCCATAACATATCACCCTAATTTTACAAAGACATAATTACATCACCATAATATAAAATTATATTATGATGTTAAAATTTTAAATGGTGTTCTAAATATAGTGATTATAATGTTGGTGAGAAGAAATTTAGTGCTATAACTGCCGCTTTAAGAAAGATACTCGTTTTGTAGGAAGATAAATATATATGAATGAAAGGGTGATGGATGTGTGTCAATGAGTGTCAATGACTCTTGACTCCAGCTGCGTTTAAACTTCGAACGTTAGCCATAGACAAGATATTTTTCTGGGCAATTTTTTTCTTTCCGGCTCTATTAATAGCTGCAAAATTCTGTTATTGATCTATTTATAGGTTTATTTATTTATTTATGTAAATGAAGGTCATCGCCCTTAGTTATATTATTTCTAATTTTGATGTTAGAGGTTTAATATCAATAAGGTTTGTCAGAGAGTACGGTCTATTATTTTATGGTGACATTGTCAACTTAAATTGATAATTGAAAATTGACGAACATATTTTATTATAGTAAAATACAGATGGAAATAATATAAAGTAAGAGAAATAGTAGCTTAAATGTTGTTTCTCTTTTCAGGTAAGTTTTTGTAATGTGTTTTATTAATATCTTACGTAATATAAAATGTACTTGTAATGAGAATAAATCTCTTTTCAGAGCAACTCAATTGAGCTTTTATTTCGCCAACATAGAACGTTTAGTGTCTATAAAACAACATTTTTGCGGCTAATATAGCTAAACAATGGAGAAATTGAGATTAGAATTTGTGGTGAAAGCAGGAGATGATGCAAAAACTAATACAATATGTATAACATCAATAACGGACACTAATAATAGTACGTTTTTAATCCCGGAAAAACTTCAATCTGCAAAACTGCATGGTACAATAATAAAAACGAATGCTTTCGAAAAAGTGAAAGCTACTCTCCAAAAGAGACATGATAAAAGACAAGTGTGGATTACATTGACACCGGAGATATATGATACTTATATAGATGAGGATGGAAATATGCAGTTTAATGGATATTTTTTGGAGGAAGTAAAAACAGAGATGCATAAACAGACGCATAATACTGGGATTTCAGAAGAAGTGTTAACAAAAATTATGGAAAATTTTTCTGAACTGATGAAAGATAAGGATAAATCCAATAATCTAAGACAGTTGACAGAGAAGTTTGTCATAGAAAAATTCACAAAAAGAACATCAAATGTAAGTCAATGGATGAATATTTTTGAAACTGAATGTACACGTTTAGGAATAGAAGAAAACATACAAAAGATTGAGGCCCTTAGATTATTTTTAGAGGATGCCTGTCTGGACTGGTATAGTTCAATGCTCATGAAATACACAGTAAATTCAGAATGGTCTATTTGGAAGGAAAACTTCTGTGAAACTTATGCGGATAGAGGTTGGTCATCTGTCAGATATGCCATGTTATTTAAATATAGACAGGGATCATTAGTAGAATATGCTGTAAAAAAAGAAAGATTATTGTTAGAAATAAATAAATTAATGGATAAGTCAACTGTTATTGATCTCATTGCTACTGGACTTCCAAATTTTATAATTGATAATATTGATAGAAACTGTTTAAAAGAAACTAAAAATTTGTTCAATTACTTAAGAGGATTAGAACATTTGGTAAATAGAAAAACAACTGATAGAAAAATGAGAGTTTTCGAAAATAAAGTTTTTAAGGAAAAGGATACAAAAATCCCACCATGTAGAATTTGTGAAGAAGAGAATAAAGGATGCCGATATCACCCTGAATCATTATGCTGGTTCAAAAATAAGAATATTGAGAGGTCAAAAAGAGAACAAATAAGAAATGTTAATAATTCTGAGTTGGAAGTAGAGTTAAATGAAATTAATCCAAAAAACTAATAATTCCACCATTAATCAAAATCAAGTTATTATTAAATGGCACTTTAGAGACTACAGGAATTTATGATTCAGGATCGAATGTATCTTTGATAAACTCTAAATTGTTGTCTTTAAAAAATAATAACGATAATAAGAATAATAATAACTGGAAAAAAGCGAACCTGAAAACGATTAATGGTGTGAAAAATACTAAAGGAATGGTTACACTAAGATTAAAAATTTATGACATTGAAAAGGTTATGAATGTTTTTGTAATTGATGGAGCAAATTTTGACTATGATTTTTTGATTGGATTAGATTGTATAGAGAATTTTCATCTTATTCAAAATGATAAACTAGAAATTTTACAAAATTCAAAAATTAAAGATAATGAAGGAAAGATAGATCTTGAAAACTCAAAAACAGAAATTATTATAAATAATGAAGACATAGAAAATGAAAATTTTTGTAGCAATACAAATGAATCTGTAAAATATAAAATTAACTTTAATGAACACATAGAAGAAAAAAACTTCAGAATTTTAATAAATCATCTTGAAATTGAAGAACAAAACGCAATTGAGGAATTAATATCTAATAATAAATCTCTTTTTGCAAAAGACAAATATGATATAGGTACTGTAAAAGGCTATGAAGCACATATTGATTTATTAATAGATAAATATTGTTGCAAGAGACCATATCGATGCACTATAGAAGATAAAAAGGAAATAGAGCAACAAATATCAAAACTGTTACAAAAAAAGTTAATAGAAGAGTCTTATAGTCCTTTTGCCGCTCCAGTAACATTAGCTTTTAAGAAAGAAGAAGGGAAGAAATCAAGGCTTTGTATAGATTTTCGTGAATTAAATAAAATTGTTGTTCCAGAATCACAGCCTTTCCCACTTATAGAAGATTTAATGGTCAAGACAAGAAACTGTAAATATTTCTCAACACTGGATATAAATTCAGCATTTTGGGCTATTCCACTAAAGATAGAAGACCGACGTAAGACAGGGTTTGTCACCCAAGACGGGCACTTCCAGTGGACTTGTTTGCCATTTGGCTTAAAAACTTCTCCAGCAATATTCCAAAGAATATTGAGCAGCATTATAAGAAAACGCAAATTATCAAATTTTACTGTCAACTACATTGATGACATTTTAGTATTTTCGGAAACATTTACAGACCATATCAAACACTTATCTTTACTATTGGAAGCTATATCAGAGGAAGGTTTCAGATTAAAATTTTCTAAATGTAACTTTGCACAAGCTTCTGTTAAGTATTTAGGCCATATAATTGAAAATAATACAATAACTCCTCTGAAGGACAATTTAATTGCTATAAAAGATTTCCCTGTGCCAAAAACACAAAAAAATGTTAGACAGTTTTTGGGGAAAATAAACTTTTATGGAAAATATGTACCACATTTATCAATTATATTAGACCCTTTAGGTTTAAAGATATTTATTTCCCATAAAGAATTATACATTCACTTATATAATAGGAAATTAAAACTAAAAATGTTACATAAATACATGAGCGTTAGCACAGAAGGACCAACTTATTACAACAAATACCTATTTACAACCAAAGTAAGAAAGAGTGGTTCGTACAAATATTCTGCTAGCATTTTTTACAATTTTAAATAACATGTTACAATAATATTTTACAATTTGAATGAAAATATAACTATAAGAAATTACTTGTTTGATATTTAATTACTTTAATACAATGTGGGTAATTGTTAAAATGCGTTAGAACAAATACGTACTTATGATGCGTTGAGCGAGGCGAGTTACACGGATCTATGACGCAGTGGTGACTGGATGAGCTAAGTGAGCGTAGTTTATAGGATTGTAGATATAAGTTTGTGGTAAGATATTTAGGTTTTTAGATATATTTTAAGTTTAAAGATAGTTTTATGAAGTTTGTAAATAGTTATTTCTTTAGTTTTTAGACAATTTTTATTAGGTATTTTATCTTTATAGATAACATTTTTATGTTTCAGGATATATTTTTAGTATTAGGTAGTTAATCATTGGTAGACTAAGATTACCTGTTTCTATAGTTTTAGTTATTTATTAAGTAGTTCAATTTTAAGAAGATGTTTAAATATCTTTTCGTTTTTTGCTAGTTTAATGTTGTTAGGTAGTTTATTATATAATTGGGCTCCTTCACAGGTAACATTCTTTTTACCATATTTAGTTCTCGTCCTATGCAATATTATATTATTTGCACTTCTTAATCTTTTTAAGTATGGATGATCTTTTTTAATGTCAAATGAAATATTAGTATGAATTTTTTTATTTAGTATTTTATGTATAAGAATGCAGGTATAGTATTTATAAGTCGTATCTATGTCCATTAGTTTAGTTTCACTATACAATCTTGACGTTGGCGTTAGAAAATGATAATGGAAAAGTGCTTTTACAACTTTATTTTGTGCAATTTGTAACGTATTAAGATTAGTCTTGGCGGCTGAACCCCATATTTCTATCAAGTAATCGATGTGGGGTTTGACTAAAGAATTATATATTGTAAATCTTACTTTTTGAGGTAGGCAACGAGCAATGCTGCGTAGAGCGCCAGTTAAAGATCTTAATTTAGATTTAATCTTTTCGATGTGCGGCTTCCATGTTAACTGATTGTCAAGGATGAGACCTAGATATTTTTCACTATATGTTCTGTTAATTATTACGTTATTAATCTTTAATGGTTCAAAGTTCGCAATTTTTTTGTTTTTGGCGGCAAATATAACATAGTGCGTCTTATCAATATTAAGAGTTAGTAGATTACACTGAAACCACACATTTAGAAGATTAAGATCGTTTTGTGCATCTTCAATGATTGATTCGATGTTATGACCGAAGTAAAATAAACTAGTATCGTCCGCGTATAAAGATAGGTCACCTTTGAGCTTAAGTGTGCTAATATTATTAATATAAATTAAAAATAACAAAGGCCCGACAAGGGAGCCCTGTGGTATTCCGTAAGCTACTGACTTAGGAGAACTTTGAAATTCTCCTATTTTTACTACTTGAGATCGATCTGTAAGGTATGATTGAAATATTTTATGAGCATTGCCAGTAATCCCGATGTCTGAAAGTTTACTTAAAAGAATTGTGTGACTCACTGTGTCAAATGCCTTTTTTAAATCAATAAATATGCCGAGACTAATTTTCTTTTCGTCTATGTTGTTTTTTATCTTTGTAATTAGGTCAGCCGTTGCAGACAAGGTATTAGATTTTGGCCTAAAACCATATTGTTTATCATATAAAAAATTTATAGTATTTAAGTAAGTTTCGAGGCGACTATAAAGTATTCTTTCAAAAACTTTTGATATTACTGGCAATACGGATATGGGGCGATAGTTACTTGGGTCTGACTTCATACCTGATTTGTAGATAGGTGTAACTTTCGCGATTTTTAAACTCGACGGAAATACGCCTTGCTCCAAACAGTAGTTAATGCAATTTGTAAGTTCACTGCTAATTTGATGTTTAATACATTTGATTGTTTTTGTACTTATATTATCAATACCCACACTTGTATTAATATCTAAATTATTTATTATTTTAAGGACTTCCTCGTTCGTGGTTGGGCTTAAGTTCTCAAGGCCAAAATTATTATTTGTTGTATAAGTTTTTGAAGAGGTAAATGTTTTATTATTATAAAATTTAGAGGAGATGTTCTGAGCTAGTGTTGCTCCAATTGTCGAAAAATAGTTATTAAAATGTTCGCAAATTTCTTCTTCCTTCGTTACTACTTCGTTGTCTTTTTCTAGTTTAAGTGGCATTAAATTTTCCTTCGTTTTGTTGCGTGTTAAGCTGTCTATAAGATTCCACATTTTCTTAGGTTTATTTCTGCAGGCATTAAATTGTTTTTGGTAATAGTCACATTTGAGAGTCTGGATTTCCTCTGAAACTGCTTTATTTTCGGTTAAAAAGTCAGTTTTTAGTTTGTCGTTGTTAGGACTGGTTTTATGTTGATGGTAGAGGTCATTTTTTCTCCTAATCTTTTCCAGAATTGTTTTATTAATCCAGTCTTGTCTTGGCGGATTTATAATTTTTGTCTTCTTAACTTTGTGGAGATTAATAGCATGATGAAGTTTTTGTTCAAATTTATTAAAATTATTGTTCTTGTTATCCACCATAGTTTTTTCTGCGAATATTTGTAGGTTT
The DNA here is from genome assembly GCA_911387765.1 of Pyrgus malvae. NCBI lineage: Eukaryota > Metazoa > Arthropoda > Insecta > Lepidoptera > Hesperiidae > Pyrgus > Pyrgus malvae. The sequence continues at coordinate 24,256,989 of OU426948.1, forward strand.
TTATAATCTATTGCTTCATACTGCTTTTTTAATTTTGTGGGTGGCTCATATTTAGCTATTTCTAAAAATAATTGTTTATGGTCAGATATACATGATTCTATCGTGACCAGATGGAAATGGTTTTCTTTAATGTTCGTAGAAACGTGATCTATTAAGGTCTTTTTTTGTGTACTTTCACGGGTGCAGAACTTTGCCGAGATATTATTAACTATTATATATCCATTTTCCTGAAGGGTCTCCATATATTCTTTAGCGTCATTTTTAGGATCTAGTAAATCAAGATTAAAATCGCCCAATATAACAGCTCTTTTCCTTTGATTTAGTTGCATCGAAAAGGAAAAGAACCCTTTGCATAATTTGTTAAGAAAAGGTCAGAAATTTATTTGGTCAGAAAAATGTCAAGAATCATTTGAAACAATAAAAGAACTACTTTGTCGAAAACCTATTCTAACAATATATGATCCAGAACTACCAATAAATATTTATACAGACGCCAGTATACAAGGTATTGGCGCAGTCTTAAAACAAACCCAGCAAAATGGTGACGAAAAACCATGTGCATATTTTTCAAAAAAATTGAATAATGCTCAGAAAAAGAAGAAGGCCATATATTTAGAGTGCTTGGCAATAAAAGAGTCAGTAAAATATTGGCAGCATTGGCTCATTGGAAAAAGGTTCACGGTTTTTACTGATCATAAGCCACTAGAAAAAATGAATATAAAGGCAAGAACAGACGAAGAATTAGGAGATATGACATACTATCTATCTCAGTATAATTTTGACATAATATATGCTCCAGGAAAGTATAATTTCGAAGCAGACAGTTTAAGTCGAAATCCTGTGTTAGAGCCGTATGATGATCAAGAAGACAACTGTGAAATCTGCATAAAAAACAAATCTAGAGGAAAATATAAATATGGACTGATGTCACATCTCGGCCCAGCAACTTATCCGTTTGAAATAGTATCTATAGATACCATCGGTGGATTTGGTGGCTCTCGATCTACAAAAACTTATTTACATCTTCTCGTAGATCATTTTACCAGATTTGCCTATATTTTAACTTCTAAAACACAAAATGCTAATGATTTTATACGACTTATACAAAAAGTTACACATGATGGATATAGAATTGGTATGATTCTGTCAGATCAATATCCAGGTATAAATTCCAAAAATTTCAAAAATTTTTTAGATGAAGAAAATATACCTATAATATTTACTGCGGTTAATGCACCATTTTCAAATGGCTTAAATGAAAGATTAAACCAAACCTTAGTTAATAAAATTAGATGTAAAATAAATGAAGTTAAAAATAAATTAAGTTGGACAACTATTGCTCATGAATGTATCCAGAAATATAATGAAACTGAACACACTGTTACAGGATTTTCTCCAAGATATTTACTGGAAGGTAAAAATGTGGATGTATTATCAGAAGAATTAAAAACAGAAAAGACAGAGAGTGATTTATTACATGACAGAAAAGTAGCATTGAAAAACACTTTAAAGTCACATAATCAGAATAAAAAATACTTTGACAAAAATAGAAGAAGTTGCGAAATAAATGTAAACGATTTGGTATATGTTGAAAACGGAAATCGCTTAAACAGAAAGAAACTGGACGAATTAAAAATTGGTCCTTTTAAGGTCTTAGAAAAAGTCTCCAAGTCAATCTACAGAATTGATACAGGATATAAGAAATCTGAATCAAATTTTTTTCATATAACTAAACTTGTTCCACTTCTACAGGTGTAAGTAGTGGACTTCCTAGGGGGGGAGATGTAAATGAAGGTCATCGCCCTTAGTTATATTATTTCTAATTTTGATGTTAGAGGTTTAATATCAATAAGGTTTGTCAGAGAGTACGGTCTATTATTTTATGGTGACATTGTCAACTTAAATTGATAATTGAAAATTGACGAACATATTTTATTATAGTAAAATACAGATGGAAATAATATAAAGTAAGAGAAATAGTAGCTTAAATGTTGTTTCTCTTTTCAGGTAAGTTTTTGTAATGTGTTTTATTAATATCTTACGTAATATAAAATGTACTTGTAATGAGAATAAATCTCTTTTCAGAGCAACTCAATTGAGCTTTTATTTCGCCAACATAGAACGTTTAGTGTCTATATTTATTTATTAAGCTTACCGCTAACAATACAGTTACACCAATGCATTAGCGTAGTCATTATATGGGACACATTTTTAACAACATTTTCTGTAATTCAATAATACTAAAAGCACATATACAAAACTACATACTAATTAAAAAAATCATATTTATATAATTCAAGGTTAAGTCACATTTTCTTATATAATGTTCTTAATTTAATTACCTAAATTTTATTCAATTATAGATTCATGTAAAATTATAAATTAAATAAAGATATTCTAATATCGTTAAATAGACTTCGCAGCCCGGTGTACTGACAAGCGGGCTTAGCTTGTGTGTAAGCTTTTGAAACCTTAGCAAATAAATTTATTTTAACATCTCTGTTATTAATAAAAAAACTTTAAAATATTGCTGCGTGGCGTAATGGTTACCATGCCGGACTGCCAATCGAAGGGTCTCGGGTTCGATTCCCGGCGAAATAGAAATTTGAATGATGAGTTTAAATTTCTGTTCTCGGTCTAGATGTTTGTGTTTCTGTCTTTGTGTGTGTCCATGGTACCCACGACACAGGCTATATTTAGCATACTGTGGGGCTACGAGTGTGAAGCGTTATTTATTATTTGTTCTTTATTGCTCCTTACTCACACAACTTTTCAACGTTTGTTTTTCTGTCCTTCTTTCATTTCGCAACAATGCTACAGACTGGCCTTATTTTTTGTATGGAGATATTTTGAGGATTAAAGAATTAAATAGGCTACTTTTTACACCAATGAAAATATCTATATGGACACAGTCATGTAGCCTACGCGGGCAAAAGAGAGTCCTTTAATAAATGATGAATAACATCCACTACTACGTCCAAAACTAGCGCGAAACTACGTCCAAAAACTGGTGTGAAATCGTTAGTTAAATTGTAATCGGGAATCAATTATTTTTCCACTTGACGTAGCGTACCATTTTGTAAAGGGTTGTTCAATGCTCGGGTACGGGCAAATTAATCTATTATTCGATTCTCTATCGGCTCTCGGCTATGAATTAATCAATTCACATTTAAATTGGCGTATGAAATGTTCCGCCCTATTGATGTCCAAAATTGTTATTCGTCAGAGTTGTATTGTAGTTTCGGTACCTAATTCATTAAATAATGAATTTTAATCATTTTAAATATTACAAGTTCTGGCAGGACGAAATATTAAAGGTATGATTGTATTCTTCACCCAAAAAGCAGACATTTGTTCATATGAAGCGGCAGATATGTGGTTAAGACTTTACGGTGGTTTCTAATGTTAAGGTCCCGGTTCAACCTAGGTTACACCTCTGATTAAAAAGTTTGTTACAATACAAACATACAACGATTTTTTGCCTCTTGGAACTTCGTGCAAGTAGCTGTACACAGCAAAATTCAAGTTTGTTTGTTTGTTTGAACGCGTTATTCTCAGGAACTACTGGATCGAATTGAAAAATTATTTTTGTGTTGGATAGTCCCTTTATCGGGGAAGACTTCAGGCTACATAACATCATGCTATGACTTATACCAAAATCCACGCGGACGAAGTCTCGGGCGGCCTCCAGTGTTTCATGACGATGTTTTCTATCACCGTGCATGCCTGAGAGTCACACAAGTTTTGTCAAAGACATGTCATATCTACTAATCTGCAAATGACCAGCGTAATGGACCACAGTCTAAATCCCTCTCAATTTGCACCAAAAGGCCAAATTGTTAAGATTGCGAATAAAATTTAAATGTCCTTAGCCAAATTTGTATTAAGCCCAGAAAAAGTCGGAGAATGACGGAGACTGTCCATTGTTATTTTTGCCTAATCGACTCAAATCTATCCTGTTCTTTTATTGCCGTCTTTAACGACCTCTGAGATTGTTCGAGCAATTTGTGAGTAATCGTATTTCTGTAGCGGAATTAGATTTGCTGTTCATTGTTTGCTGCGATAACGAATTTCTTTCTTGACGGATTTTCTGCTAATGAGTTAGTCAGTTTCAGACACTACTGTAAATATTTCTGAACTTTTTTTTATTATTAATTTCATAATTAACGTTAGTTTTATAATTTCCGAAAGTTAATTTAACGACCCGCGTGGCGCAATGGTTACCATGCCGGACTGCCAATCGAGGGGTCCCGGGTTCCATTCCCGGCGAAACAGAAATTTGAATGATGAGTTTAAATTTCTGTTCTCGGTCTGGGTGTTTGTATTCCTGTCTTTGTATGTGTCCATGGTACACCCAACGACGGGACAACCCGCGTGGCGCAATGTTTACCATGCCGGACTGCAAATCCAAAAGTCCCAGGTTCGAATCCCGGCGAATCAGAAATTTCAATGATGAGTTTAAATTTCTGTTCTCGGTCTGGGTGGTTGTGTTTCTGTCTCTGTGTGTGTTCATGGCACCCACGACACAGGGTATATCTACCCTACTGTGAGGCTTTAAGTGTGAAAGGTTATTTTTTACACTATGTACTACTTACTTTTATTAGGCTTTTATTTGAAATTATCTCCATCGATTCACTTTGTAGAAGAAATGAATATTGCTCAATAACGCCATCTACCGTATGGCATGTAAACTTTGTGGTTGATAAATCGAATGTCAAATTACCAAATCTTAATATATATATAAAATGTAAACGGTTTTCTTTGTACGTAAAGACACGGTTTTCTCTATTACCATTAACTCCAATCAACTTCCCATTGGGGTGGTAAATACCCCTTAGTACGTAGATGATAGTAAGGGAGTTTGATCGCGGTGGGTGGAAGTGGGTGGAAAAATCTGAAAAAAAATATATCTGTACTTTTCTAACCAATAGGGACTTCTGGGTGGATCTCAAAATGTGTGGGATGATCTAGCAAACTATTTTAATTTTAATTTTATTGAGAATGTTCGAGAAAGTTCCAGAAACTTCTCGAATCATTTGGATTTTTTAAAATAATTTTAATTAATTGAGAATATTCGAGAAAGCTTCTCAAATGATCTGGATTTTTTTAAATAATTATAATCTTTTTTCGAATGATCTGGAGATTTTTAAAATAATTGCATTTTTTTTTTAATTCATTGAAAATATTCGAGAAAGTTCTCGAATGATCTGAAGATTTTTAACATAATTGCAAACTGTTTTAATTAATTGAGAATGTTCGAGAAAGTTCCAGAAATTTCTGAAATGATCTGGAAAATCCTACTAATATTATAAACGCAAAAGTTTGTAAGTATGGATGTTTGTTACTCTTTCACGTAAAAACTACTGAATGGATTTAAATGAAACTTTACAATAACATAGCTTATACATCAGAATAACACATAGGCTACAATTTATAAATATATTGTGTGAATTGTCCAAAATATGACGATAAGTGTCAAGTAAGTAGGAAAAAATTAATCTACCATCTGCGAGCTATTCTGGCGTGCGCTGCCAAAACCGCTAGAGTTATACATTCGTAATGTATGATGGAAATGTTTATCTTAAATAGTCCTACAAAAAAGCTGGTCCACGGCACTTCAGAAGGGACTTCACTTTATGCTAATGATGCTCTCTAACGCGGATGAAACCGCGGGGCACAGCTAGTAGGTAGATATTGAGATTAACAGTTGGTTCAGTAAAAGTTTAACTATTCGTCACCTAGATGTCTGCAGTAGTCTCGTTTTGTTAAGGCTTTTTACATTCTGTATGAAGGTTTAGAGCATTGAGGTTGTAAGATTTGGATTTCGGTTAGTCGTAGCTCGAGGCCTCCTCAATATTAGGAGAGCTCTATGCCCAGCAATGGAACGCTAAAAAGGTTGCAGCCTGATATAATGTAGCGATAACAGTCGTTTCAGCTGCAGCCTGTTCATAATCTTCCACCCCAAATGAAGACTAATAAGCTGAGCAACTTACTTAATGGAGCCTGTGATGGAAGGTTTGACGGCGGTGAGGCTCGCGATGCGCTCTTTAGGTACCTATAGCTTAGCCATACTCGGCCAACGAAAGAAAATACAGGAAGCTGATCTCAGTATATTAATATGATCGACCATATTAATGACAGTTCAAAATAATTTTACTTAAATTTAAACGTTTATTTATGGTTTCGAAAGGGCTGTTAACGAATCTTTCATCCAAATTCCCCAAAGTGTCTTTTAAGTTAATGTCGCGTATTATTTAAATGAACATAACGTTTTTGTTTATGACCCGATTGATATGAAATACACACTAATGTTATGAAAATTAATTCAACAATATACCAGTAAACACATCATGCAAAGAAGGAAAAAGAATTTGAGAATGAAATATTAAGATAAGGTTAATTATTGTACGCTTGAGATACCAACTTTAGAATTCATTTTATTTGCTATTGAGGAGTAGTTTTGAAAAAAGCTTAAATATGTTTCTTACTATGTTAGTAAGGATTACAAATACAAAATTATAAGTAAAATACTCTGCACAAAAACATTCTGTACACCAAGTCTCGAAACTCAATTTTCAAAGAGTTTCAAAGAAAATTGACATTTAAAGGGTGAATTTCGAGAAATGCTGAAACACATATTTTTTTATTTTGGTTAAAAAATATTTATACCAAATTTCAAGAAAATCTATTGAAAAAAACCAAGTTTTCCATACAAATCTTCATCCCTCATTTCACACCCTTAAAGGGCGATTTTTAAAATTAACTATAGCCTAAATGTTAGCGAGGACCAACATATATAAAACAAAAAAAGTTTCATCAAAATCCGTCCAGTAGTTTTTGCGTGAAAAGCTAACAACAGACAGACAGACAGACAGACAAAAATTTCAAAACTTATATTTTTAGCTTCTGTTACTTATAAAAAGACCCCTAGAAGTATTTTTTTAAATTTCTATGCAATGTACAGAATTGACCCTGCTTACAGTTTTATTATATGTATAGATGACTGTATAGAGCGTTATAAAAAAAATACCTATAAAAAAATATACGGGTCGCAATATCGCTTTAAGGTAACATGAATTAAATTTTTCGTTCAACTCCTCTTTGCTCCTCAGTGCAGCAAAAAGTGTGAAACTTAATCCAGAGTTTCGTGTTCCTGTTAGTTTTTGAACGAGTGAAAATAATTTTAAATCCGTATTTGTACGATATTACATCGAAGATAAATAGAGATGAAAATTTAATAACGCTTTTTTTTTGAAGGAATGGACATCACGTTTTTGAGCTCGGTAAATTTAATTCTGCTTTATTTTTTTGCTTATGAATTTTATTGAATATTTTTTTAATGTCCCTTCTTTATTCATTTTATGTGTCTATACAAATTATCTATTCAATATGAAAGGGTGCAACTCTTTTTCACGTCCCACTGCTGGGCACGGGTCTCTTCTATTCTTCTATAGACGATCCGCGTGGCACAATGGTATCCATATTGGACTGCCAATCAAAGGCACGGGGACCCGGGACGGGTTCGATTCCCGGCGAAGCAGAAATTTGAATGATGAGTTTAAATTTCTGTTCTCGGTCTGGGCGTTTGTGTTTCTGTCTCATGCCCGTGGTACCCACGACACAGGGTATATCTACCCTACTGTGGGGCTATGAGTGTGATACGTTATTAGGAAGGCCTGGATCTTACTCAACCATGATGCTCCAATGCGGTGCTAGTGGATACAGATGTGGGCCAGTTGACAATCTGCCGTCAGATGTTTTCATAAGGCCTCTGATAACATTTAACGATTGCTATGTTACGATAACCATCGGGACCGACGACTTGACGTGCCTTACAAAGCAAGAAAAAATTCAAATCCACTGTAAAAAAATCTTTGAATTTTTTAAAATATGGTAATATAGTAAAGTGAAAATGTTGTCATATACCCCTCGTCATTTTGTAAGTACTCCGAAAGGTAAATACACTCGTAGCTAACTAGATACAATAGGTATAATGGTTTGATTACGCTCCTTTCGCCCCCCTCGTTGCGCGCCCCGCAGCCCCGTAGTCCGGTTCCCAACAGCTGCAACCCATTATAGGGGAAGTTTAGACCTTATCCACTACGCTGCTCATTGGAGCGGGTTGGTAGAAATGCGCGTTAACAGCCAGGCCCCTGTCGGATGTCTTCAAACCTTCAAGGCCTTCGTCAAGGTTTAACGACTAATACCTATCGGTAACCACGGCTTAAAGTGCCCTCTGGAATACGTACACGCGCATGAAATTTGCCACTAGCGCTTACCCATCTGACGCCCGACCGAGCCCGTTGAGCCGAGCTGTGTAATTCTCTTACGTTCTACGCCATTAGCAAGACCATGCATTACTCATAAACGTATAAAAGCGTCTTAAAAATAGGTGTTTTCAAAATACTTTATAAAACTACAAAAGCATGATTTATGAAGCGAGTGACAAAAAGCGTATTAAGGAAAAATGAATTTTCTTTTCCGAATAAAACTCCAGTGCAGGAAAATTGTGAAATTTAACGAAGAATTTATATTTTAGTATGTTTTTGAACGAGTGTTTGAAAATTACTTTGAAATTTATCTCGTATCTTTACGTAGTGGGTTATTGGGTAGGTAATTTTACTTTTAATAATGTGACTACGTTTTCGATGAGATAGAGAGCTAGTAAAAAATACCTTATACATGTGATTTTTTTTTAACCTTTTTATGTCCCATTGCTAGGTATAGGTCTCCTAGTCCCTGTAGCTTCGGGATTAAGAATAGAGCTACGGTATCCCCTGCCTGATCGTAAGAGGCTACTAAAAGGGGACTTCCTTATAATGGTTTATAATAATAAATCGTCGCGACACCACACTGTTCAATGCGAAATAAAAAGACGAAACGAAAATAACTGGCTTGCTTTCTATGAGAGAGAGAGAGAGAGAGACAGACAGACATTCAGAGAAACACGCGCACGCCGCACGGCATAGCAAAAAGTGTCGTTACAACTTTTCGTCTTATTTTTTTCCGTCTAGCCCCCTTTCGCAACGCGCGATAAGGAAATTCGTTCCAAAAAAATCAAGTACAGGTCTCCTGAAAGTGAATGGGATTTAGGCCATTGTCAACGCTGGTCAAGTGCGGATGCAGAAGCGGTAAAAGGTGCGGACATCATGCCTTCGACAAATTATAAGAACTCTCTCAGGGTACTCTCAGGTATGCACGGTGATGGAAAACATCATAATTTATTAATCGCCGTGGACCAGCTAAATACCTACATTATAAATTTCTTCCGAGAATTTCAACCTAGCTATCGCTGCTCTCTCCTACAGGTGAATAATGGAGGTGAAAATTAGAGAGGCTTTATTTAAAAACCAAACTTTTATATTTTGATGTACAAAATCAACACTAACAAGAAAGCAAGTTAGTAGATACGGATCCCATCCGCTGTATAGTATCCAATATAACTTGGAAGTACCTTTCAAAAGTAAAGGTCAATACTAGCGAAACTTCACTCGTATTTCAAGTGGAGTATTCAATGTCCTCATCTATATGTCGCAGTCAGATTACATATTCCGCTGTTTTACATTACGGCTAGCCATTGCCTAAAACAGGGCTATTTTGTAATGCGACGCATTCTCGTCTGGATTGCATTTCAGCTAAATTAACCATGATGGCCATTAAGTAACATCTGGTGCGGGCATAAGGATTGGTGTCAACAAGAGAGTGCGGTGAAAAGTAAGATGGGTGGCCAATAAGGGCCATTCAGCAACATCTAGTGCGGTCATAAGAAGGATGGGTGTCAATAAAGTTGAGCAATTTCAAGTGCAGTCAAAAGTAGGATGAGTGGCCATTCAGCAACATATAAGTACGGTCATAAGCAGGATGGGTATCAATAAAGCTCAGCAATGTCGAGTGCGGTCATAAGCAGGGTGGGTGGCTACGAGGCTTGATTACAATGAGGCTAAACGTGAGCCGCCATATGTAGAACGTATCGCAATGACAATCCGGCTAATCGTGGAACCGCCACAATAAGAATAGCCCTGTTTTATAAAACGGCTAGCTGTAATGTTATATGGCGGATTATACGATCCGACTGCGACATATAAACTCTACCCAAACCAAAATCAGAATGAAACTCATCATTACAACTCTTGCCCCGTCGGGAATCACAACCGCAAGATTCATTAACAGTGCTTGTCTTTTTTGCATTCCATACTCGTACTTGCATTAAAACTATGTAAAATTTAATTGCAACCATTGCAACTCTTTTTATATTCCACGAAATAATATTAATTTTTAGTGCAGTATTCATTGTTATATCAAAAAAAGTAATAATATCTTGCAAATTCTTCACCTGTCTAGAGTTCCTGCAGTCCAAGCAGATAAAGTTACGAGCAATATGCTAGTAAAGATGTCTTAAACTTTTGTTTATTTGGTTTTTCAGCGTTTTTTTATTTTCTGCTAATTAATTTATGATGCCTTGTTACCATAATTTTTCACCATCGCCAAGGGTTGACTGGTAGAGAATACCATCAGGCATTAAGTCCACCTATTGTTGTTAAACAATTAAGGGTATATAAAAAATAAATAGGTACACAAAAGTATATTTAACTTAGAAAGATGAGGTTAAATTTAAACTAAAAGGAACGTGACCGTAAGAAAGCAAGCTAAAAACATAAATAGGTAACTGTCCAAAGATTCCTTCCGATATAACTTGAATGTACCTCACAAAAGTAAAGGTCGAAAGTAGTCGAAACTAGCGAAATTTCCCTCGTATTTCAAACGGCGTGTTACAAATCCCTAAGGCAATGTTCACATTACATTCGGGAATGAATCAATTTATGAACACTTGGAAGAAATAATTGTGAGGGAAACATTGGTTACGACTTTAATTATGATGTTTTCCTTAAATACTTGTTGATGACAGACAGACGGACAGCGGAGACTTAGTAATAGGGCCCCGTTGGTACCTTTTCTGGTAGGAAACCCTAAAAACTACCAAGAAATTAGTACCTAACACAAAAGTCCACCTGTGTGTTAGTAAACTAGGTGTTGTCAACAGGAACACACCTTTATATTTCTGATGCGACACGAAAAATTATATTTGTGGCAATTTTTCAGGGTATCACAATGTTTATGGATTACATTTGTTTCAATTTCTAGGTATATCGTGGGTTTCGTATGAACTTTTCACAAATTTTTACTAGCAAAATCGTGCCATGAAAGAGAGATAAGGGAAACTGTAGTCATCCATACTGCAGTAAACCATAGTAATAAATGCAAAAGTAAACTGTCTGTGTGTGTGTCTGTTACGTTTTCACGCCTAATTTACTGAACCAATTGTAATGAAATTTGGGTACACAGATAGAATGGACTTGGGGAAAGTGCATAGGATAGTTATTTTTGCTATTAATAGCCTCCAAATTATTGGAATTTGATGATTTGTAATAAATTGTATGCAGTGCTGTCATCCTCGAAAATCAAACGTCGAACAACAAATATTGTATTTCGATACAGGATATGATGTAAATAAATATTATAAACGAGTATTTTTGATATTTTGGCCTGCGTGGGGAAGAAAAATATACGAGTAGGGAAAGATAACAGAATTCCACGTGGGTGTAGCTGCGGGCGGAAAGTTAGTAACCCATAATTGTGAACTTATTATGATGGGACCATTATTTCCAATATCCAACAATTTGTTAAGATTTTTTTAGGTTAGTTTCGGATATTTTAAATTAAGCTGCTCCATAACATATTATGTCATCGTGTTTTTTTAAGAGTCATCCTTATTTTTGTAACATAAATGTGCACGTGTAGTTTTTGACTCTTTAGCGGAATAAAGAATCAATTCAATGGATAATTATTATAATGTAACAACTTATATGTAGGTACGCATATTTATGCAAATTAAAAAATTCATTCATTCATTCATTCATTGAAATTCAAATTCTCCTTATTATACACTATACAAGATTGTAGAATAATATTAATGAACATTTGGCGGTCTTAGCACTAAAAGTGATCTCTTCCAGACAACCAAAAAAACTTAGTGTAATGAAAAAAATAACTTATTTTTTTTGTTACAGGTAATGACGGATGACTGATACTTAATTGCTGTCACAATTTACATTGTGAATGAAAACTTGAAAGGATGGAAATCTACCACATAATAAGTAGAAGGACGGTGAATTTGTTTATTTGTCACAATAAACACAAAACACCGCTGCTTGCTATGTTTAAATAACAATCGGTTTCGTTACGCTTCCCAGAAAACCATTTGCTGATAAAATGGTATTTACATTACGCAGTCTGCAATTGTTAGCGTCAGCCCATTTTTAACCAATTTGTATGTTGATTTTTTATCCCTTGAGAAACCTACGAACCTTTTTATTTACATTTGCTGTTTATTGTGAAATATTTAATCTATTTAGAAACAAAATATACATGAAATTGCTGGATTTGCTTGAAGTTTCTCACAGCTGTCTTCGTCTTTTACATGGTCATTATATGGGATTTTCACTAGCTCAAAATGTGTCCACGCCTTTTCCCTTTCTGAACATATTCTACTATGGATTCTTGTATAAGTCAACACACAGCTTTATAAGTAAGACAAAGCTGACTTATTATCATACTAATTACATATAAGTAATCGTATGAACTACATTAAAATATCACAGTTCCAAATACTTTTATTAAACTCTCTGGTACCCTTGAAATAATGGCGTAATATTCGCCACAGATCTCGCATATGGTCTTCTTAGAATTAATTTTTCATTAATCCATCAGCCTTTTAAAGTCCACTGCTGGACATAGGCCTCCCCTAATGTTTCCCAGTCCATCCGGTCCTACGCCCTCTGATCCAGCGGTTTCCGCTATCATTTTTAGGTCGTCAATCCACCTGGTTGGAGGGCGGCCTGTACTCCTTTTGCCAAAACGTGGTCGCCATTCGAGGACCTTTCTTTCCCATCGCCTAACTATGTTGCCTGCCCATTGCCACTTCAGCTTACATATTTTGAGAGCTATGTCAGTAACCTTCGTTCGCCTACGGATTTCATCTTTACGGATTCTGTCGCGTAGAGAAATACCAAGCATAGCCCACTCCATCGCTCGCTGAGCGAACTTGAGCCTGTGGAAAAGGCTAACTGAAAGTCCATGTCTCAGCGCCGTAGGTTAACTGGCAACACACACTGCTCGAAAACTTTAGACTTCAGGTACTAAGGTATTCTGGACGAGAAGACACTTTGTCATTTCCCGAACGCTGCCCAACCGAGTTGGATTCTACAAGTTACCTCTCTCTCGAAGTTGGACTTACCCATACGGATCGCTTGTCCCACGTAAATATACTCGTCGACAACTTCGAGAGTAGCGCCATTAACAACGACCAGTATGGCACGGACATTGACATGATCTTCGCCTTGTCCGTGTTCATCTTAATCATTTATTATAAAACAACTACTGACAAAAAAAACTGAAAGATATCAGACTGACTACACGATCCCCGTTCTACTAGCCTAAACTAAATATGTAGCCCATTGCCGCAGTACTAGATACCAGTAATCCTAGAGGATTACCCTTGAAGCGGATTGTTATATCTACCCTCAACGTGAAATAACTGATTAACTCACTAACCGAGTAACCGCTTTCGTTTTATAGTAAGCTCAGCGCGAGCCGCACTAACTAACGAATGTTTTTGATTGGCAACGGGAACTTGTAAAACAAATTAACAGGGTCCTGTTACTTAATTGGCCGCAACCTATTTTGCATCCCACTGACGGGCATTAGCGTTATGGGCCAGCCTGCTGTCGGATGGCTTAAAACAGCCAACAAGGCTTTTGGCAAAACGCTAGCATCTATTGACAATGATCGGGACCGACGGTTTAACGTGCTATCCGAAGCACGGAAACGCACATAAAAATTCCCCCTAGTGGTCACTCATCTCACATCCGACCGCACCCGTTTCGCTTAGCTGCGTAGATCTGCATAGGTCTCCCGTAACAAGTGAGAAGGATTAAGGCCATAGTCCACCACGCTGGTCAACTGCGAATTGGTGGACGTCATGCTTTCGCGAAATTATGAATTTCTCTCACGGCGAAGTGATCTCATCGTAATCAATATTTTTCATCACCGTGGAGCAACGACAAATGGGCATATTATAAATATCTTTGTCGGAGGTGTGCGCCGAGGATTTCAGCCCGAACCCTCGAAGACCGCTGCTTTTTACCACTCTGCCATCGCTGCTCAGTAAAAGATGTAACATTAACTGGCTGTAACTTTTTATGCATTCCACTGCTGGGCAGGGAGCCCTGGAGCTATTCCACCACGCTGTATCTATCAATTTTGCTTAGCTGGGTAGGTCACTTGCGTTCTTTGCCATTCATGTGCATTTCAATGTCGTCTTAACTATAAATTTTATAAAACATTGAACGGCAACCTCTGTAGCGCCATGGTACCACACCGGACTTTCGATTAACTCTCTTGAGTTCGATTTTCAGCGAGGCAGTTTAAATGATGAGATTAAGCTTCTGTTCTCGGAGTGAACTTGAAATACTTGTTTAACGAACAAACCTCTTCGTTAGCAGTTTCACCGAAAGCCACACTAACTAACGAATTCTGTTGATTGCCAATAGGAACTTGTTAAACAAATAAATACGGGAATGGGTCCGGTTTATGTAGCTGCTAAATCTTGAAAATAGCATCTCAAAAAGAATAAGGACCCCTATAGAATTGATAGGACGACCCGTGTGGTGCAATGGTTACTATGCCGGACTGCCAATCTATTTTTTTTTGTAAGGACTTCGCGACATGGAACATAGAACTATAGTAAACACGAAAAGAACAAGCCCGTATTGAATTCGTGTTATTTAAGAGTTTGATGAGATTTGATGAGTGATCTTCCATTAACTTGAATATTTTAAGTAAACCTTAACAAGTATTCGCCTCAGTTTTCGAAAAAGAAAATTTTAGATCATATCTACGAATTGTTGCAGTGTGAGAGATAGCAAGATCAAGCGCTTCTAGTGCATGTTATTCAAGTTTATACTGGATTGACAAACTAAATATGCTAAAAAGACATGAAATGAAATGCAGACTGTAACGTGATTACTGAGAAGCGCGCATGGCTCGGCGGCTAGCGTAGAAACGGTCTACGCAGCTAAGCCAAACGGGCGCGGTCGGTTGTGAGATGGGTGACCGCTAGTGGCAAAAAAATTCATGCGCGTTTCCGTGCTTCGGAGGGCACGTTAAACCGTCGGTCCCGGTTGTTGTCGATAGATAACAATCGTTAAACCTTGTCGGAGGCCTTATGGGCGGTTTGAAAACATCCGACAGCGGGTTGGCCACTAACCCGCATCTCCACCAACCCGCATTGGAGCAGCGTAGTGGAGTAAGCTCCAGGCCTCCCCAATAAGGGGGAGAGACCCGTGCCCAGCAGTGGGACGCAAAAGGGTTGCAGCCAACGTGATTACTAAAAAAATATTCAGCAACTCATGTCTTGTAAAGTTGCATTGGTACAAGCTTTTCGCAATGTTTTTACAAGCTCGTATCAACTTTACAAGCTTTATCTGTTGATTACGCGATAAAGTAATGACGCAAATCACTAATTCAGGCTACTCATAAATGGTAGCGATATTAATGTTTCAGTGTAATGCCTATTATGAGGACAGCGATGGCAAATTGATATAACTGATACCGGTGTTGGAGAGATTAGTCGGTAATTTAGTTTTAAGGATTAACACGTATTAGTAGCGGCCTTGTATTAGACCTTGCCACGTGATAAAGAGTGGCGAATAAATATTTAAATGCCATATATCTTTCATAATACTGGAGAAAATTCAGCGCTGACATTGTGCAGCGCTGAATTTATGTTAAAAAATCTAATACCTTTAAACGAGCAATTCTTATCTAAATATATTTTTTGAATCTCCAAAGATTTTGATGAAATTTAGTACCCTGGTTTCGGGGATGATAAATCGATCCAGAAATTTTTTATTGATAGAAATTGTCGTTTTATTTAATGTTTATGCCATTAAATATAAAATTACTCTTGCTGACATCTATTGGAGAATATTACTAATAATATTGTGGCGTAGAAAGCTGTCAAATGTCGACCATCAATCCGCCCTTCAAACAAATGACAATGTCGATATGAAAGGCCTCTATAAAAATTTCGCCAATAGAATTAAAGCTTACTTGGTGGAATGGTTACGAAAGCTGACTACGGAGCTAGAGACCCGGATTCAAACCTCAAGTAGGCAAGTAGCGTTTTTTATTTTTTGTGACAATTTTTTTAAACTGGGAGCCAGGTATTTCAAAAGGATTTGTTAAGTAACACTAAGCCAATGAATGTTTTGCTTAAAAATAAACCAAGAAAATCAATTGTTTTTATCCGAGCAACGCTCGGGCGTCCAGGTACTATTTTATATGAAAAACAATGTGTGTGCCTAAAAAAATTTAAAGTTGCCTTGCCCTCGATTTCTCTGGGATGGAGTTATTTGATTATATAACTTGGTGACAGTAGGAGCAAGCTTTCAAACAAAAAATAATTTTGAAAAATAGTTGTCGGTGTACTTAATTGGTGAATATAGATAAAAATACATACAGCTGAACATAGTGCCTCCTTTTTTGGAAGTCGGTAAAATACTGGTATTGGATTTGGCTATGACACGATTTTAGTACGTCAATATGTAACTATGTATGTAATAAATTTTACGTAGCTTGCCTGAGGTGGTATGTGATGCATACTATGCGTTGCTACTCCGGAGGCCTTGATAGTAGCCTAATCTGTAGCCGGATCTTTCTACCAAAACACAATAGATTTGCTTCACGACAAAAACTACCCGCGTGGCGCAATGGTTACCATGCCCGACTGCCAATCGTGGGGTCCCGGGTTCGATTCTCGGCGAAACAGAAATTTGAATGATGAGTTTAAATTTTTGTTCTCGGTATGGTTGTTTGTGTTCCTGTCTTTGTATGTGTCCATGGCACCCACGACACAGTGTATTAATTACCTTACTGTGGGGCTATGAGGGTGTAACGTTTTAAAACATGAGTGCAGTGGTGGCACCTCCCTGGTCGAACCATGAAGGTTTCACCACCTGTATTTAAGATTGATTGTTTTTTTCTTTTAATGTTTGTATCTTCCTTTTTAGGGTTCCGTACGTCGAAAGGAAAAAACGGAACCCTTATAGGATCACTTTGTTGGCCGTTCGTTTGTCTGTCAAGACCCTTTTTCTCAAGAACGCGTGGAGGTATCAAGCTGGAATTTATATCAAACACTCAGGTCTACTGTCCCTTGGAGCTGTGAAAAAATCAAACTTCTAAGCCAAATCAATCAAAAGATACAGCCGTCTATGCCGCAAATTTCCGCAAATTTTCGACACTCGCAAAGGAATCTTAACCTACAGGGTACTTCCCGTGAACTCAGGATCTTGAAATTTGGTACGAAGCAACGTCTATAGCACAGATAAAGGAAAAATTGCGAAAGCCGTAAATTTTTAGTTACATCATAATATATTTATGCTCTTCCAGCTTTACATATTATTATTGTAATGTTATTACTATTATCGTGATGGGTGAACATTTACTTATATAGGTACCTACAAGGTTGTACGGAACCCTCGGTGCACAAGTGCGACTCGCACTTGGCCGGTTTATTTTTTAATATGTACAAAATTAAATACAAATCCAAATATGTTTTATTACATCATAACAGTAAAATCAACACATACCAATTTATACATTTTCAGTTTATAGTGGACAAAACGCGGTCTTATCACTTCTAGCGATCTCTTGCAGACCTAAGGTAGTCTACAAGAGGAAAAGTGTGTACTCTATTATTTGATTAAATTTAAAATATGCTTCTTGTTTACGAGGAATACTTACTTTAAATTTGCGTCTGGGGTTTATTACCACTATGTAAAATACACACTGTAGAACTATTGTTGAATTTTATGTTTGTTAAATTCCCAAGATGAACAAAATACATAGTTTTCTCTAGAAGGTGAAGTTGTAAAACATTGTACCGGAGTATTCTCTGATACTCGTAACTGTAGTTATTATCTTGACAATGTTTGTCTCGAAATATTAGCATTGTAACAAAATCATTTGAAAACAACTTTGTATTTGCAAGCGAATAGTTGTGGATTTTGTTATTATGATAAAATCTTCAGACAGATATACAAGTATAATAAAAATAGAAAAAAATATATTGATAAAAGTAAATTTAATTTTTCTCGTTTTTCTGTGATGACGGCTCCACATTAGTGCTGTGAAGCGCAAAAAACTGAGGGCCCACTCTGTACGCCCGTATCCGAAACTAAGTGAATTTTCGGGCCTTATTTTTGGATTAAATTGAAGAAATTCTAGCAATATTATTCATTCAATAGCTTAGTGTCATCAATGACAACACTTATCTTATTAATTCATGAAAAAGAAGCGATCTGGGTATGCTAAAAATGATTCCGAAAATGTTAGAACTTACGGACGGATGCTTACAGAGTGGGCCCTCAGGCGTGAACGCGGCGGTATATTGTCCCGTGATAAAGAGTTCGCGTGACGTTCAATGTATTATCGCGTTAATGTATTGGGTACGATTTATGCGTTGAATTAATGGCGAGAATTAATGCCGATAATGTGGAGCCTTGCGTGCGTTGTGCGTTTTAAAACCTTCTTTATGGAGAATGTGCAGAAAAACATCATACTGAGTGTTGCAAAAACCTGAGTTTGTTGGTTGGTGTTGGTTGATTACTCAGCGTGGTTTGCAATGGGGAACACAAAATTCGTTGATTGTGATAACGAATTCTTGTATACGCATTTCTTAACAATAAAAAAAACGCTACATACTCCATACTCTAGGATTTCCTGTTTCGTGGGTACTATGGACACAGATAAAAACATGCATATAAACACAAACACCTAAACCGAGAACGAAAACTAAAACTGATCATTCCAATTTCCGCTTCGCCGGGAGTCGAACCCAACTTTATTTGACAGTCCGGCATGGTAAATATTGCGCCACTTTCATCTATACGTGTAAATTTCAACATTTATAGAAAAAAACAATAATTTGAGGCCTACAAAAAATATTTCTTTTGAGTGAACCCGTTGAGTTTTCCTAAGGGACTGATGTACGAGTAGCTTGAAGCATTGTGGAGTGATTACGATCATCGACCTAGTTACAGTAAAATGTAAAGAAAAACATTTTTACTTCAAGTCATACTATAAAATAGATGCCCCTATTATGGATGAATATAAAAATGATAAATTGACATTTGTAACGTCAGCCATATTGGATTAAAAGTGAAGCTTAAGGTTTGTTAAGTGTTTTGGCGGGAAGTCGGAAAAGACATACCTACCTATTGTGCCCTTCGTTTATTTTCATTTTCTTGGTGTATTTTTTAGTTATATCGGTTAAGGTTGATGACATTTTGTTCGATATAGGTTAATTACAGCGCACGAGTGTTGTGAAAATATGCAAAAAATATGTTTTTTTAGGTTGCCTGTTTGTCATTGTCACGTTCTGGTAAAGAAGCCATCACTTTACTTGAACGTCTGACTGACTTCAGCGACAATCAGTCAGGCGACTGACATCTTACTGACTGTTTTTAATTACTTGTCCAGTTTCAACGAAATTGGCATAAAAGTGATGCAAAAATTATACTTGACGCTGGCAATATGAAAAGAGTTTGCGATGCCATAAATGAAAAAAAAAGGTTTGTCAGGTCAGGCCGCATGGCCATAAAAACCTATCACACTTCGACTAGACAGTTTCTTAGGCGGTGATGATACATTGATTGCTAATATAACTATTTGTATTCTCCGCAGCAATTTTTCTGAATGAATTCGTTGGGCTTTCCCCTGGGATTGAATCTGAAGTACCTTGTAGCAATGTTGTGTATCGCGGTCATTGATCTCGTTTCATTATATAAAACAACATCATTATTATACCTCTAATTCTTACCATTTTTACAGAAGTAAGAGTATTGAGGTAAGTCTGCGCAGACCAGGTATGACGATTGGACACTGAACTTCTATGCCGGGAGCTCAGGTTAAAAATTCTAGCGAGTATCTTCAACTGAAATTTATATTAATTTATGTACATATTTGATATCAACACGTTGAAGGAAATTTGGAAGCCCGTTGATGCCTTCGCCAATACGAGAAGAGAAAGCGAAGCGCGAACGTTTTGTGCAGTTAGGCCTTGTAGAGATCTGGCAACGTTTAGTGTGTGCCGACATAGTCCCCACATATTTTAAAAAATATTTTTTGTATTACACTATAAACACAAACATAAATAATTTGTGAACAAATATATATACATACAGCCGAATACAGTACCTCCTTCTTTTATAAGTCGGTAAAAATGAAAATTTTGCATGCTTGTCGATCCTATGACTGGTCGGCGCCTCGGTTCCAGAAGGTAGTATCCCCCTTTCATCGCGCGCGGATTATACTCATAGTAACCTCCCGAATCTTATTGTTTTTTCAACTTTTTTTATGTCCCACTGATGGGCATAGGTCTCCTGACTCCTCTCATAAGTGAGAGGGATATAGGCCATAGTCCCCCACGCTATCCAAGTGCGGATTGGCGGAAATGCCTTCGAGAAATTATGTCTTTTTTAATTAAATACGATAATGTGCGCGCCAAGGATTTGAACTCGGTATCTACGTATCGGAGACCGCGGTCTTAACGTTGGCCCATCGTTGCTACCGTATAGTAGAGTGTGATTAGATTCTACCTTCATTTCAAATGTGTACCAGGAAGGGCGTTTCTAATTAAAATTTTATAAACATTTAGAGTGTAAGAACATGTTTCGTTATAAAAACGATACTGTATTTATATGGAAGTGGTGTAAGGTCATATCTCACTTAAAAAGCTCTTTAGATTCATAGGTTCTCAGATTCATAAATATAGATTTTATAGCTGTAATTTCAAGTGAGATAGCCCATAACATTTTTGTTACACAAGAATACTGAATATTTTACTTGTAATAACCTGGTTTGAGCTTTTTTTACTACAATAAGGTGAAATATGAAATGTGAATATGAAAGGCTTGATCAACTAATAAATAAATAAATATCTTTGGACAATTCACACAACACCATCTGATTCCAAACTAAACAGAGCTTGTACTATGGTAATCAGAAAGCTGATAAACTTACTTATATAATTCTAAATACATACTTAAATAGATAAATTAACAATTAACAATACGATAAGAAAAATTCTCAAATGACGATCTCGGCAAAAGAAGCACAGGTGCTCAAATCAGGTGGACTGACGACCTAAAAGAGATAGCTGAAACGAGCTGTAACTTCTATTATTGCATTCAGAGAACACAGGGCCGGATAGACAGGTGAATGTTAGGGTAGGTCTATGTTCAGCAGTGAAATGTAATGAAATGAAATGAAATATTCTTTATTCACTGTACAGTATCCGCTTTACAAACTCTTAGTGAACGTCATTTTTTTGTTCTTTGTGGACCTGTAAGGACCTGGAAGAAAGGCATGAAGCTTGCTTTAATACGTTGCTTCAGAATATTATTTGGGAAAAATGATACACAGACAGCAGTGCTGGATTTACCAAAAGACTGAGTAGGATGGAGCCTAGGGCGGCAGATATTGGGGAACAGTAGATATTGGGGGTCGGCAAAATTAAAAAAAAAAAATTGACAAAATTACCAGACAACCATACTGCATAAAAAACAACTTCATATTGAGTTGTTAAAGCTTTAGATAATGTAACTTGGGGGCGAATAGCCTACTGGCGTCAAATTCCTAAATTCGCCACTAACAGACATATAAAGGAAAAGACCACAAAGTAATAGATAAATAAATAACGCCGTACTTTCATAGGTACACACTAGGATTCATTCGTTCGTGAATACTATTTATTTATTTATTGAAAACAAAATCTACAGCTATGGACATACACAAAGACAGAATCTCACACAGAATGAGAACAGAAATTGAAACTTATGTTTCGCGGGCAATCGAACCCGGGACCCTTGATTTGCAGTCCGGGATGGTAACCGTTGCGCCACAGGAGTCGTCTTGTCAATCTTATAAGTGTCCTTTATCTTTTTGAGATGCGGAACCCTAAAAGGCGTACCTGCGTGAGTGATGCGGCAATTTCCTCACCACTCCTAAATTAGAACATATTACAGGGGAAATGTATAAAGAGCGGCCGTGATTTTTCTCTTCGTATTTTTCGTGCAAATATTTACCAAAGATAGCTCCCGGGGGTATACTCGCTATAGGGTTGTCAATAGCTGGTGGTAACTTAATTATATTGTGGAAATTGAAGAAATCTTATTTAGCAGTGGCCTCTAAAATATCATCGTATATAAAAAACAATAGAATACAAATGAATAAATAACGTTTTACACTCATAGCCCCACAGTAGGGTAGATATACTCTGTGTCGTGGGTACCATGGACACATACAAAGCCAGAAACACAAATACCGAGACCGAGAACAGAAATTTAAACTCATCATTCAAATTTCTGTTTCGCCGGGAATCGAACCCGGGACCCTCCGCTTGGAAGTCTGGCGTGGTAAACATTGCACCACACGGGTCGACATATGTTTTCTTAACAAGCCAAGCGCAAACGAAATGGTGTATTGGAGGTAGGAGATGAGTAAATAACTAGTACATAGGAGGATTCGCGCATAAATGAGCACGCATGGCTCAGCGGCTAGCGTAGAATGCAAGCAGCTAAGCCTAACAGGATTTATATTCAAAAGTATCGTATTTGTACATTATATCCTGCAGAGTTCAATTTATAATAATAAAACATATTGTTCTATTTAATGATTATATTATTTCTTTTCAGCCTTTCATAGACCACTGCTGGACGTGGGCATCCCCTAACGTTCGACACTCCTCCCGGTCCTGCGCCTTCTGAATCCAGCGGCTTCCCGCTATTTTCTTTAGGTCATCAGTCCGCCTGGTTGGAGGGCGGCCTGTACTCCTATTGCCAAGACGTGGTCGCCATATGAGAACCTTTCTCCCCTATCGGTTGTCGGTTCTTCAAACTATATGGCCTGCCCATTGCCACTTCATTGCCATATTATTTATATATTTAATGTAAAACATGTAAGAATTGGCCAAAAAAAAAAATTTTTTTTTCAACCGGCTCTCCCGTAAAATAGTAATTCTGATTTGTGACAGTTTTGAGTTTAAGCAGCAAAATATTTAAGTTGGGCTAGTGATTTAAAACTATTTAAATTTAAAACTACCTGATTCGTGCTACTCAAAGTTGGAAGGGCTTAGAGCAAAATAAATAACTTTTAACAGTATCGGTAACATTTACTGCCGGAGAAAGCATTAATAGTGAAATATGAAATGAAATTAAATAGTTTATTAACAATATACACTTGATGTTTGTCATCGGTCTGCCATCGGCTGACCGTCATCCGCTTTGGGTGCGCTAAGGCTTATATGGGCTAGGAGAAAAAAGCGCGCGGAAAAAACTCCAGCCCTGTTGTAAATAAATTTTCAGGTACAATGGTATTTATTATGCAACATGACTGTGGGCATAAGAATAAATAATACAGTGGGGCGAATAGCCATATAATATGTAAAAATATTTAACAAACTATGTGATAAATGGGACAAATATTTGATTTATATGTAAATCATGATGCAGGGTTATCAGGTTTTGCAATTATTTACTCTACTCATCATAATCAGCATTATAATATAATATGATAGATTCCAAGTCTAGCTAACAACAATTAAGTTACTTTGCGGAACTCCATTGTTATAAAGTTAGGTAAAAACTACTGTGCAACAATCCGTAATTAGAACACATGATGATGTATACTTTTTTCATGCAATAGCACCTCCCTCCCACATAGGATACATGCACATGCAACAATAAAAAATATACACCAACATACATACGTACCACCATCAACATGTGTTTCGCCCCTAAACAGAGCATCATCAGGGTTATTGACTCTACGACGGTTACTCGCAAAGTACCATCATACCTTCTGATTGCGGATAGTTGCACAGTAGTTTTTACCTTTTTTTTATTTGAATGGAGTAGCAGACGAGCATGCAGGCCACGTGGTGTTAAGTGGCGGCTGCAGCCCATGGACATCTGCACACAACCTCAAGCAAGCATAGGTATAGGTAACTTTTGTCTGGATGCAGTTGCGCTGCTACAGTGCTGCAGTGGCCGGCAACTGCTTTCCACCGAAACACAACAGAATTGGTTCACGGCAGAAGTTGGTGCAGCGGTGGTACTTCCCCGGGCGAACCATAATAGTTCTACTACCTACCAACTATTTTTTAATAACTACAAGTAATTTTTTACTTCATTTACAATTTCATTTACAGAGTACTAAAATCTACCTGAAATCAATACAGCTTTCAATCGACAAATTAAATGTATTCGACCTTCTTCTACTAAATAAATTAATTCGCGTGACCAGCAGAGGGCGTGAAAAGGGCTACGAAGCCACAGAGGATCTAAAAAGGTTGGGGTTGTCAGTTGAAATATTGTCTAATGTACGTAAGTAAGCCGGCCATATATTTATTTCGAAATTAAATCGTTTCAGAGAATTAAAGCATTTTTTTTCCAAACAAATGATCTCATCAGATCTGTCCATGGTTTTTTTAAACAATAGCTGAAGGTTTAATGACAAAAACAGATATTTTCGACTTTTTTAGAATATATTCTCGAATATTCTCGACTTTTTTAGATATCTTGGTTTCCTTATTTTGAGATAACTTTCTCAAAATAAGGAAACCAATCAATGTTCAATTTATAGCAATCAATGTTCAAATTGCGTATTTTTTTTTAGATCGCTGTCCTTTAAGATATAATACGTTTATTGATATTTAAAGGAAGATATAGAGACTAAATACAAGTCCTATTCATTGAGTTTATGAAATGTATTTTGATTAATATTATCATATAATATAGTTATTATTAGACAACACGAGTCAGATATATTACGTAATAATAAATAATATTTTTGTCAGCCCTATGTTTAATACAGATCCTAAAGATGAATCTTATATAAATATATCTTTCAGAATAATATTGTTTTGATATGGTAAACATTTTTTGTATAAGGACATTTTCAAGGCAAGGCAATCATAATTGAGAATCTCTTTTGGAACAGTTTTAAGGATATGTAAATCATACAGATTGGTATTATTATACTGTTCCTTTTTTAGAGTAAAGGATTGATTTTTGATTGGTTTGATTAGTTTTGCCTACTATTTCATCTGTACGTTTTGAAAAGGAAATGTTAAAGGTATTTTATCCATTCAGGATATTTTCGTCTGTTTACAGTACAACAAAAAAACTAATTTATTCATTTTGTAAACTTTTTAATTGGCCCCACTTTAAAAGATGCTGTAAGACAAAGCCAGACTTCTATTGTGTTTCGGTGGATGCCTTGGTTGCTGTCTAAACTTACTACTCGGTCAAGTTAACATGACACCTGGAAGGCTACTCTGTACGCCCGTATCGAAATCTCGTGATTTTTCGTGCCGCATTTTTTAGTAAGGATGACGAAATTCGAACAATATTATTCATTCAGTGGCTTAATGTTATCAATGACAACGCTAAACTTAAAAAAATAAAAAACATTATAATATGCCAAAAATTATTCCGAAAATGTTAGAACTTATGGACGGATACGTACAGAATAGCCTCCCCAGGTGTCATGTTAACTTGACCGAGTAATACACGAGGCGACCATCAGCCTCTGGAGTAGCAACGCAACTTGCTCACGTCTTAAGACTCAGACTTGCTTGAGAATGTATCTAAATTTCGCTGCAGCGACCACTTAACACTTAACTTTAAATGCATTGTAAAGCAAATCGCATTGAAACGCTCGTAAAGACAGCGAAAACATTTTAAAAACCTGTTTATCAGAAGTCTTTTCAACCATTATCTCAATACCTACTATAATAAAAAAATATCGAAGCTAGGGTTCGAAGGTCCAAATAATCTCAGCACTACGTATATTATTGTTCCATTACATTAAATCTACGAGATTTTACATTATCGTGGTGGAGCCGTTTTAGATGCTAATATAACTCTTTTAGTATGATCTTTTTTTCTCCAATGGCATCGTATCTGTTTTCTTTTTCAACCTTTTTTTATGTCCCACTGCTGGGCACAGGTCTCCTTCTCACAAGTGAGAGGGATTTAGGCCATAGTCCACCACGCTGGCCAAGTGCAGATTGGTGGACGTCATGCTTTCGAGAAACTATGAATTTCTCTCAGGCACGCACGGCGACGGAGAACATCGTAATCAATTAAATATCACGATATTTTCCATCACCGTGTAGCAGCGATAAATGCACGCATTGCAAATTTCTTTGTCAGAGGTGCGCGCCGAGGATTTGAACCCAGGATTGGTCGCGTAGAAGACCGTATCGTATCTGTATATAGTGCCAATGTCAAGTGAATATTCAAAGACAAAGACAATGAAAGAAAGAAAGAAAGAAAGAAAAGAAAGAAAAATGATTTATTTGCGCAAATATGGGTATTACAGATGTTGTTTTATATATTTAAAATCCGCCATATTTACCTCAGTAAGGTATGCAAATATTTTAAAAGAAATAAAAAAAATACTATTTTATATTAAAGAAATCAAAATATACTTAAATCTATCTATATAACTAGTTGACTTAAATCTAAATAACAAATTTATTTGTTATGTTGACAAACCATGTTATTTATTTATTTATCCCATATTTTGCGTTTTTTTATTTAGTAGTTATGAATTTATTTAGACGGTGTTTTTCCCACGTCGTCGGCTTTGGGCACCCAATTCACTGGGTTTTTATACGCTGAGAGGAAAAATAGCCGGCGGAAAAAAAACCTCCCAGGTTTTTCGTTCCGTAATCCCTCACGAACTTAATTGTCATCGTCAAGAAATTCAGAAACCGAATAGTACGCTTTTGTATATAAGAACGTTTTAAGTGCTCGTTTGAAATCACAATTTGTTTTGGATTTGAGGGATTCCGATAAATTATTATATATTTTTGGTCCCATGCAGAAGACGCTTTTACGGTATTGTTTAGTTTTTGACGCAATTGAACTCAATTTTGTATTATGTCTTTTTGATTTAAGGGTTTCATATTTATTTATATCTTTTTTAACCATTAAAGATATTTCGTATTTTATTTTTAAATCTTGAAAGTGAGGTTTACAAGAATCTATTTGATTTAGTTGACACATAGAACGAATACATTTCTTTTGAGCTTTAAAAACCGTTTGGATTCCCGTTGCGTTACCCCAGAATATGAGTCCATATCTAAGAGTTGCACCAACATATGCATGATATGCACTAAGGACAGCTGTTTTGTTAACTATTTTTGATAGTTTATATAATGCAAATGAGAATTTATTTAACTGTTTGCAAACGTATTCCATATGGCATTGCCATGTTAGTTTATTATCTATATATAGACCTAAGAATTTAGTTGTGTCCGTTTCAGATACTATCTTTCCTTTATAGTTTATTTTAATTTAAAGACTTTTATTTGCACAAATATAGGTGTTTACAAAAGGTGTTTTTATACATTTGGTTCGCCATATTTACCTTCATGAGGTATGCAAATATTATAATAATTAAAAACTTAACTAATTACAAATTACAAACATAAAAATGTACATTGAAATAGTTTCATTTATTTTATTATAAGGTATGTATACTACATTTATCTTTGTTTGTACCCATATTGCGCCTTTTAATTTATTTATTTTTATTTTCGGATCGGATCCGATCGTCGGCTTTGGGTACCCATATTGCAGGGTTTTTGTACACTGAGAGGAAAAAAAGCCGGCGGAAAAAAACCCTTCAATGAAGTCAAATCAGTCAGTAGTTAGTCAGTCAAGTCATTTAGATATCTAAGTAAAGTGATTGCTACTTTACCAGAACGTATTCGAAGGAGTGTTGAAAACCGCGCTCAGGCTTCTGGAGTCTTATCTGAGTGATAGGATCCAGAAGGTTGAAGTGAACGGTACAAGGTCAAACGGGTCTGTAGTTCATTTGGGGGTCCCACAGGGCTCAATCCTCGGCCCCTTCTTATTTTTAATATATATTAACGATCTGCCATATATGGTGGAGAATAATCACGAGATAGTATTGTTTGCAGATGATACTTCCTTAATTTTCAAAACTAACAGACAAACTGATGATTATGACGATGTGAACAATGCTCTCTCTGAGGTGGTAAATTGGTTTAATGTAAATAACTTACTACTCAATAATAAAAAGACCAATTGTATTAAGTTTTCACTACCTAATGTTAAAGAAATTATTGTAAAACCACAATTGAATGGCGAGGAAATGAGCTTTGTTGATGAAGCTGTATTTCTTGGGTTAACTGTGGATTCTAGGCTTCAATGGGGACCCCATATCTCTCGGTTAGCGAATAGACTAAGTTCTGCCGTCTTTGCAATTTTAGTTATTTCCATAGTATAATGTCGTATGTTATTTTACTGTGGGGAAATGCTGCTAATATCGACACAATATTTATTTTGCAGAAGAGGGCTATTCGCGCAATTTATAAATTAAATTCTAGAGAGTCTCTGAGAGAAAAATTTAAGGAAACGAATATACTAACATTTGCATCGCAATATATTGTTACGCGCTATGGGTAATGAAAATGCCGTTTGACACGTAGAAGACGTTTATTGTCAGCTTCCACAAAAATCCACTTAGCAGAGTCCAAATCACAATGCACAATCACTATAGTCCAATATCTTCGCTTGAGTCGTCGAAATAATTCTTCCTTGTCGCTTGGTAGAGATCGCTTCGGTTTCACTTCCGGAAATAAACTGCCCAGTCGCGGCTCGGCGCGTGCCTTATATACGGCTACCCATGGTTCTCTAGAAATTTCCCGAACCACCAAATACAATAGACCCGTCCCGAACCTTCCTTTATGTTATTACGCACCTATGTACAGCTTATGTAGTCATAAACAATAGCCGCGGCCCGCGATGTAAACAACCTATACATGTACGCTATATATAGGTAGGTACGTACTCACCCGATTTTGGATCCCGAATTTGTTTACTTGTAGAAATCGATGTTTTTCCTATGACTGATTTTTCGAGAACTTTCTTCACTGTTCGATAGTAGACCAAATACCTGTTTATGCGTTTTTGGGGTTTTGCTGTACGACGCTTTGTTTTCGAGTTATAGCTACTCAAAGTCGTAACATTACCCCCTCCTTAGTCATGCTCGTCCCGAGCATGATTCTTTCCGTGGTATTTTGCTAGTCGGTCTACATGTACTACTTTAAGCTTGCCGCGGGGACCCTTCTTAATCCGGTACGTGATGTCGTTAATCTTTGTGACAATAGTGTAAGGTCCTTCCCAGCGAGGTTGTAATTTCGGGGACTTCCCCTTTTTCCTCTGCGGATTGTGAAACCACACTAAAGCTCCTTCTTCAAATCCCTTAGAATTGGCTTTCCTGTCGTAGCGGGTCTTCATGCTTGTGCTGGTTTTCAAGCTGTTCTCCCGAACCATCTTGTGTACCTCATTTAGCTGGTATTGAAGATCACTTACGTACTCCGTCACAATCTTGGGACCATCCGGTGGAGTGCCAGTAATGGCGTCTATCGGAAGCCTCATTTCTCTGCCGAAGTTAACCCTTGCTGGAGTAAATCCTGTACTGTCGTGGAGTGCCGAACGATACGACATAAGGAACAGAGGTATGTATTGGTCCCAATCTTTTTGATGTTCATCCACTACCTTAGCCAAGTGATTTTCCAACGTTTGGTTGAATCTCTCGACCATACCGTCTGACTGTGGATGAGCAGGAGTCGTGCGTGTCTTATGCATGCCCAGCAAACTGCACATTTCTTGGAAAAGCCCCGACTCGAAATTACGTCCTTGGTCCGAATGGATTTCCATAGGTACACCATATCGGCAGACTACTTCTTGCACGAGCTTTTTAGCCACGGTGTGTGCTTCTTGATTGGGAGTGGCAAACACTTCAGGCCACTTAGTGAAATAGTCCTGCACAACTACGATGTATCGATTTCCATCTTCAGTTACTGGAAATGGCCCAGCTACGTCAATAGCTATACGCTCCCAAGGTGCTCCCACGTTATACAACTTTAATTTGCCTTTACTTCTTGTTTGGGGACCTCTGACTGAAGCGCAAGCTGTACATTTTCGGCACCAGTCTTCTACATATTCGCGACAATGTACCCAATAGAATCTTTTTCGCAATCTTACTAGTGTTTTCTTGACGCCAAGATGCCCACCAGAAGTTCCATCATGAATGTGCCTTAGGACAGAAGACACCATACTTCTTGGTACTACGATCTGCAGAGTTATTTCCTTTCCGGTGTTAGACTCCCATCTTCTATGTAAGACTTCATTCTCCAAGACTAAGCTGTCCCATTGAGCCCAATAGCTTTTGGTGACTGGGCTACATGCTGACACATCATTCCAGCTGGGTTTGTTCTCACTTCGTTTCCAGTCCAGTATTAACCGTAAATCATCATCCTCTTCTTGAGCCTTCTTCATGTTTTCGTTAGTCCATTCATCGTCGTAACCTTGCGTCCTTATTAATTTCACATGTCCGGTGGTTTCTTGTTTCTGACAGTCGGCACTGCTATGTCCTTTTCTACCTAAGGATACTCCATTAGCACCTTCTGTTTGAACTGCAGCCTCTCGCGTCATGGGTCGTTGATGCTGGTATATCTTAGGCCTCTCTTTGTTGTAAGTGCGCGTGTCCTTCCCGCAATCCTTGCCCCCACGTCGTTCCCCGGTGTCGCCATTTCTGCACCTCCCAGTATCGCGCCAGGACTCAACTGCCTGCTTTCGCAAACGCTCTTCTATCGCGCGGTCCTTTGACGCCGTATCCACGGGCTTGGCGGCACCGAACACCTTCTCTGCTGAGACAGGTTTGCGTTCCATCTTTTCAGCATGGGTCCCGTAGTAAGAAACCCATCTTCTTTCTTTCTTGGGACACTCCAAGCGAATGTGCCCCTTTTCGCCGCAACCATAGCAGGTGGGGATAAAACGTGGCTTCTTTTGCTCCGTGACCACTTCTCTTACTTTGTGGTACCTTGCATCTTGTCGCACGGCTTCGACTTCCAGGGCATGGGCCAAAGCACTCTTCAGAGTCTGGTGATGGCCCAGACGCACAGCAGCCCTGACCTCCAAATCTCGTATCCCGTCGACAAATGCCTGCAGTAAGTACACTTCGATATTCCCTGGTGTCGAAGAGTAAGCACGCCTTACAAGCCTTTCAACCTCCGTTGCCCACTGCTGGAGGTTCTCGTTGGGCTTCTGGGTCCTCTCTCGAAGCTGGGCTCGATACACATATTCTAGGTGTTTCTCGCCATAGCGAGTTTCTAACGCTTCCATTAGA
The DNA here is from genome assembly GCA_911387765.1 of Pyrgus malvae. Taxonomy (NCBI): domain Eukaryota; kingdom Metazoa; phylum Arthropoda; class Insecta; order Lepidoptera; family Hesperiidae; genus Pyrgus; species Pyrgus malvae. Next base: position 24,288,339 of record OU426948.1, read on the forward strand.
GTTTCCAGCGTCCTGCCTTCCTTCGGTAGGTTTTCGATTGTCATTAAGGCGTCCCCTCTTAAGGCCAGGGTTAAAGCGGTAAAGGAGTAATCCTGTCCCCAAGCATTTGCTGTCGCAAGCGTCTCGAACAGGTATCTGAAAGCCGCCCAGGAAGAACTTCCATCGAAGTGTGGAAGGTCGAGTCTAGCCGATGTCGCAGGAGATGCTGCTATCGGTTCTCGTATCTTCAGTTTCACGACCTCCTTGCTTAATTTTTCAACGCGCTCTTCCAGGTGGTCAGTTCTGAGCGTGACTCCCTTAACCTCATGCTCCACTTCCTTAAGTTTCTCGCCAAGGCCAGTAAGTCCACTGTCGATTTTCTCTATGATCTCTCGACGGCTGGCCTCTTGACTGATCTGGATCCCCTGTATGGCGGACAGTAGCGCTGCCATATCCATTGCAGGAGCCGGTGCTGCGGTTGCCCCTGACGACGACCCCGGCGCAGCGGTCTCGTCCTCCCCTTCAGCCGCAAGTTGTCGCGCAGCATCCATACCGACCTGTCTCCTGGTCCTCGGAGTGCGCCCCTCTTCGTCTCGTTGTACTAACGGCATCCCACTTCTGACACCAATTGTTACGCGCTATGGGTAATGAAAATGCCGTTTGACACGTAGAAGACGTTTATTGTCAGCTTCCACAAAAATCCACTTAGCAGAGTCCAAATCACAATGCACAATCACTATAGTCCAATATCTTCGCTTGAGTCGTCGAAATAATTCTTCCTTGTCGCTTGGTAGAGATCGCTTCGGTTTCACTTCCGGAAATAAACTGCCCAGTCGCGGCTCGGCGCGTGCCTTATATACGGCTACCCATGGTTCTCTAGAAATTTCCCGAACCACCAAATACAATAGACCCGTCCCGAACCTTCCTTTATGTTATTACGCACCTATGTACAGCTTATGTAGTCATAAACAATAGCCGCGGCCCGCGATGTAAACAACCTATACATGTACGCTATATATAGGTAGGTACGTACTCACCCGATTTTGGATCCCGAATTTGTTTACTTGTAGAAATCGATGTTTTTCCTATGACTGATTTTTCGAGAACTTTCTTCACTGTTCGATAGTAGACCAAATACCTGTTTATGCGTTTTTGGGGTTTTGCTGTACGACGCTTTGTTTTCGAGTTATAGCTACTCAAAGTCGTAACAATATTTATGAAAATATAATGTATGTTCGTAAAAATAAACACGAATTTATGACTTTTTTGGATTTACATAGTTCGAACTGTGTTTCGACAAGGAATGGCCACAAACTTGCATTCCCCAACTGTAGGCTCCGCAAAAAGAGCCACTCTTTTATCGGGATGTCGATCAGAATATATAATAAAATCCCGGAAAGTGTTCAATCCCTTCCTTTGCACAGATTTAAAAAGGAAGTCAAACAAGTCCTGTGCCGCAAGGCTTATTACGATCTTAAGGACTATTTAATTGATAAAAAAGCTTGGGATTCAGCTGTATTCCCACAAGGCTGTTTCTATAACTGATGTAATAGATTTAAATCAATCAAACTGCCAATGTTAACAGATGGCTGTGGGACGACATTGACACATGCGGTAGCTGTCACGTATGTTCCTTATCTGCCCGTAGCTACTCTGTAAGAAAGCTTATTATTGTATACCTCATATTTTAAAACAGGGCTGAAGTTTTTCTCCGTCTGCTCTTTTCTTCAGCTCAGCATTGCCTAAGCGCACCCAGAGCAGACAGAACAAAAAAATAACGTTCACTAAGAGTTTGTAAATGAACCGTACAGTGAATAAAGAATATTTCATTTCATTTCATTTCATTTCAAACAACTGTAAAAACATGTTTTCACACTGTTATTTCATTTCACTACATTCGTGCTCTGAAACTAACTTATTATGTACAATTTGTGAAAAATAAATTGCAGTGTTACACATTAACTATTCGGGTTACTTTTATAAAAGACGTCATAAAGTAGGTGGTAGAACTATTATGGTTCGCCCGCGGAAGTATCACCGCTGCACCCACTTCTGCCGTGAACCAACTCTATAGTGTTTCAGTGGAAACGTGCAGTTGCCGGCCACACTTACATGAGGCGACCACCAGTCTCCGGAGTAGCAGCGCAACTGCATACGACCTCAGACAAGACTTACCTATGGTTGCTTGAGGTTGTATGTAAATGTCCATGGGCTGCAGCTACCACTTAACACGACGTGGCCTGCATGCTCGTCTACTACTCCATTCAAATAAAAAAGAGTCATCGATTTACTCGAATATCTCATTGATCTGTGTTTAATTACAATCCGACTGATTTACTCATACTTTAACTATTTTACTTCAATTTTCATATTTTAATTCAAAATAACTTTTTTGGCGTCTGCCTATCTCTTGCAAAAGGAAAATATAAGGTAAAAAAATAATTGAAAACTCGATATATCATTCTCTACAGTAATAAAGGCTATTAAAATTGTAGGTAATATTAAAGGATTATTTCCAAAATTATGAAGTAAATTTTACTTTAGCAGCAGACTATTGTTAAAGATAAACATTGTAAATAATGATACGAAACACACCAATTTGGAAACTAGTCCTAAAGTAAAGTTTATATTATGAGGATGCGAGGATTCCTTTGAGATCCGAGTCAAAGTTCCGGATAACTTTTATATAACTACGGGTTAAGAAACAAAGTTAGAAGGGTTAACTTCTGTAACTAGTCTTTGAGACTTTGAACTTCTACACTCTTATCTAAGTTTACCCGCATTGTCTACAACAAAGTGCATGTTACTTTAACAGTAAGTCCCACTGCTGGGAACGGGGTTCTCTTCATAATTGGGAGGCCTGGAGCTTACTCCACCACGCTGCTCCAATGCGAGTTGGTATGATCTGATAGCGCAAAAGGTTTTGATTCCCAGTGGGTTATACGAATAATAAAGAGTTTTCAGTTTCTATCTCTCAGTCTGGGTGTATGTGTCCTTGGCTTTGTGTTATTACACGGTACCCACGACACAGAGGATTCGAGTACGTGCCTCCTAGGCCCGTGAAGCTTTAGTTATTTATTTATTAATAACAATAATAATAACGTTTCACTACTCATAGTCCCACAGTAGGATATACCCAGTGTCGAAGGCACCGTGGACACGTACAAATACAGAATCGCAAACACCCAGACTGAGAAGATTTTAAACTCATCATTCAAATTTCTGCTTCGCCGGGAATCGAACTCGGGAACCTCAGATCGGCAGTCCGGCATGGTAACCATTACGCCACATGGGAAGTCTTTAATCAACAAACCAATTTTCCACTGCTGGACACTGGGCTTCTCCTTGAGATATTTTGAATGGCCTGTGTAGCCCTGTAAAGATTGCTGTTTACTAAGCGAATATTCTATATCCATCGAAAACCACTCGAATCGAACCTATGTATACCTAAAAATTTGATATGACTTACTCGTAGGCTTCCAAGGTCCAAAAGTTATCAGAACTTGTGTAGAGCCATTATTATATAATACATTTTTGCAGAGCTTATGCTATTTATTTCAAGCACCTATTTTTCAATCTATCACATCAAAGAATTTTCTTATTAAGACAAGGAACTCAGGTTTTCAGGTTAAACCTTGAAAATCCTCTAATAAAACAGAAATAAGTAAAACAATTCTTCACAATTACGGAGACTAATGAATGGGAGGTAATAATCATAACTCAGTGAAAGGGAGGGTTCAACGACCCTTCCCATACATCAGGTTGATAAAGTAGGTTAAGAAAAGTAGAAAGGAACACCTACCGGCAAAGAAATTGGTAATAATTTTTCTAACCTAAAAAAGGAAAGAAAGTTCGAAGTTTGTGATTTGTGAGTTGATTTGTTATTTATTTTACACTATTTTTGTCGATTGTCATATCACAATTGACATTGGATTCTATGTAATCCTTGTAAAGACCAGTTGTTCTTTCCTTTTGATGTACCACTGCTGGGCATGTCCACCTCTCGGAATTGAAAGGGGCTTATGCCATAGATCACCATGATATCCTAATGCGGTTTACGTCGAAAAAATACAGAAATTAATATTTTTTTTCGGTTTCTGAAAATATCGGTGGCTGCTTTTTTTCCCGCTCGATTTTTTCTCCTAGCCCATTTAAGCCTAAAGTGTGTGACGGTCAGCCGATGACCGTAATCTAGTGTTTATACCTTGATGTCATGTAATAAACTATTTTATTTTATTTCATTTCATTTAGATTCATATGAAGAATGTTTTTGACGCTTATTCATAGCCGTACAGAAAGATACCTTATATCGTGGATGCCACGGCCACACACAAAGCCATGTACAGGAACACCCAGACTGATAAGAATAATTAAAACTAATCATTTCGATTTCTGCTTCACCGGCAATCGAACCCCGGACCCTTGATTGGCAGTCTGGCATTGTAACCGTTGCGGACGTCACAATTTTCAAATTACAGTCATGTTTCGTAAAATCCATCGTTGATCCATTCTACCTGTACTGTAAGGGAAGCGTACTAAGTCTTTTAAGTTAATGGGTGGTCTTTAATCATCCAGTCACGTAAGCGGGGTCGGTGACCTCCCTCATTAATTTACCCTGCCCGGTCAGTTCCTTATCCTATGCAATATTAATAGCGGTGGAGAAAAATTCCAATGTTATGCGAAATCGAGTAGCAAGAATTCTTTCGTTCTTTTGGGCTAGAACATGACTCGTATATTTTTAATTTTAAAAAGAATAGTGTTAGTTATTATTTTAATAGTTTTAAATAGATTTTGTAATTCCAAAAATTAGAAAAGGTGTCTGAGGTAATAAAAAAATATTTTAAGGAATTTTATTATTCTGCTACTTACAATGAATGCAAAATGAGGAATGGGGAAAAGCTTTATCACCAAAATTAATTGTTTACTCTTTGAACATTGAAAAATTGTATTCATAGTGTGGTACTATGAATACAATTTTTCAAAAATACGACAAATATAGTATAGATAGCATTTATGCTGTGTTAATTGGATTTTTTTCAACTTTTTCAATGTTTTACTGCTGGGGACAGGTCTCTTCTCTTAACTGCGAGGGATTAAGGAACCAATTTTAATGAAATTTGGAAAACAGATAGAGTGGAAATTGGAAAATACATATGATAGTTTTAATCCTACGGGAACCTATAAAACGAGTCCACGCGGGCGAAGCTGCTGGCGGAAGGCTAGTATTCACATAAACCTAGAGTTGCGAGCCCACGTATGAACGTAGGACCCCTGCTTGGGAGTACAGGCATCCTTATTTTACGTATTCATTAAGATTAATTTATTAACACATTTACATACTAAGACTTAAATTGCATCATTTGATTCCTATTTAGCTTCTTTCTTTCAAAAAATATTTCTTTCGGCACCGCACGGTAGCACTGTTCTTTCGCAATAATATTGATATAAAATATAAATAATGGGTACCTGAAAAAGAAATCCCTTCGTAACGAGCGGATCCTTTCGTTATGGCGGACCCAAAATGTTGCATTGAGTGAAGCGAGGGAATAAAGCTACGAAGCTGAGTATAAATAACAAGAGATAAGAGATTTTGAAGATATTTTACTATCGGAATGTTTTTAGTCAATGAGTTCTTGCTTGTACTATCTATGAGGTGGTGAGTGGTGGTGGGTGGTGGTAGATTTGGATGGTGGGGAAACTGAAAATAAAAATTAAAATATTTTATTGTTGACTGTTAACATACCTACATAGAATAAGATGTTCAAAATTATTGGAGTTTTAAACAGTCTATTTCTGGCATACAATATTAAGGGAGTAGTGGACTAATGGTTTCGGGATTAAGAATGGGACTACAATATGTCCCCTGTTGAACCCCTGTCTGATCGTAAGAAGTGACTGAAAAGGGAGCTTCTGGGATTGCGGATGGCGAGAGTGCCGGCGAGTCCCACGCCGTCGCTACCACTGCAAGTTGCAGAGCACCATCGCTGTCCGAATGATGGGAACGTTTTCTTTATTTTTTTATTTATTTAATTCAGGCTACGTAGGCCCATATAAATCAATACACAAATAAATTTAAAATTATAAACTAATACACAAGAGAACTAAAAACACAATAAAAAACTAAATCAAATAAAACAATAGATATATACTATACACGAATATTATACTATGACAAGGTAACACGAAAGTTCGGCGTCATGTTGCGCGCGGTGTCGCGTTATAGGACGCCGCGCGTGGGAGACATCGGTGTGTTCCTCTGTAGATCCCGAAGTTCTCCCTAAGCGGTAAAGCGGGCCATCGAGTAGATTTTAGTGTATTACAAATCAAACAATCCACTATCGGGTAAATTTTGAAGGTCAAATCAAATCGAATCTTCCTTTATTTCTGAATATGGGTAACAGTAGTCCTTAAATAACTTCATAACTAACCTTACCTAACCTAACTAGCCTTCCGCCAGCGGCTTCGCCCGCGTCGACTCGTTTTATAGGTTTTGGTAGAATAAAAACTATCCTATGTCCTTTTCCAAGGTCCACTCTCTCTGTTCCAAATTTTATTAAAATTGGTTCGGTAGTTTAAGCGGGAAATTGTTATAGAGAGACAGACAGAGTTACTTTAGTTTTCACAGTTATAATCATCCATCCGTCCATCAGCCTTTTAAAGTCCACTGCTGGACATTGGCCTCCCCTTATGTTCGCCACTCCGTCCGGTCCTGCACCCTGTTATAATAACGTACAGATAAAATTTATATCCGCTATATTCTACCCTCTTGGGTATACAAATATTATTCTTATGTAAATAAAATTAAATACAACATTACAAAATTATTATAAAATTTGAATAAAGTCATTTTGTTCCTCCGATACAAAAAAATGACTCAAACATTTTAATCGATAAAACCGGCAACTATTTTAATAAATCGAATAATTTGAATCTGTAAAGTAATATTAAACCGTTCTACTAACGGATTTCAATTCATGAAGCGAAAACGCTGTCTTATTAGTAATTTGGTACGGCATTTTGGCCATTAAATTTGTAATAAGGGCAGATTAAAGGGAGGTAATAGATTAAGGGTCATAACTCTAGGGTTCCTACTTATCTGTCTAGATCTCATCGCTTATTACTTTGAAAGGATTCACGAGCTAGTTTTATTGTAGCCTTAACAGCACGATGTGGTTTTAGGTGATTTAATTTAGCACCTTAAAGTAAAATTCTGCTTAATGATAAAGTCATGTAAAGTCCGGCCAACGAGACGTGATAAAAAATGTAAACAAAGTTTCAGGGGTTCAAAACATTTTTATTTGAATAAATTATAATAATATACATAGCATATACTAGCGACCCGGCCCAGCTTCGCTCGATCGATTAAGTGATATACATTAAAATTTTACAAAAACCCATTTAAGTACTAAAGGCAAAAAATAGATGCGCGATAAGAATGCGCGCCGGGGGATGTTATGATTTATGGTAAAACAAAATATCATCTTCTAAAGTATTTATTTGATTACATTTTGTACAATTTTAATCTGAATTGACGAAGCTAATTAACGTTTTTATTTAGATAAGGATTAATACTGAACAGAATAAACAGATTCGAGATAACGTGATATTTGTATTAACATTTTAAACATAAGAGTAGTTATTGTATGTCAACCGTAAGAGATAGAGTACATTAATGCGGACTTATATAAATAATTTTGATAAATAAAAGTCCGCATTAATGTACTCTATCTCTTACGGTATGTATACGGTATGTATAATAATAATAGGTAAAGTCAGTAATCAGTCAGTCAAGTCAGGCATACATTCAAGTAAAGCGATGGCTTTTTTACCAGAACGTGATCAATGGAATTTTGGAGGCAAGCTGTATAAACATATTTTCGCAATGTTATTTTATTTCACAACACTCATGCACTGTAATTAACCTATATCGAACCAAATGCCATCAAATTTATCCGATATTACTCAAAATTATACCAATAACATGAAAATAAAACAAGAGCACAACATAATGTCTTTATCGACTTCCCGTCAAAACGCGACCAAATGTTGACAACTGTGGTACTGACTGCTTTCCTGTACCACGAAACAGGCAACAAAAGCTGTCGTTGACTAACTGACGCCATTACTGCATACGCGTGATAAGGACAGAGATAATAATTGCTCGCTCTCGCAATAGTAACTTGGTAACGGTCCGTATGTTTACATTCTTTATCTCGTCTCGTTGGCCGGACGTTCTGGTAAAAAAGCCATCGCTTTACTTGAATGTATGACTGACTTGACTGACTGATTACTGACGACTTACTGACTTTACCTATTATTATTATACATACCGTATACATACCGTAAGAGATAGAGTACATTAATGCGGACTTTTATTTATCAAAATTATTTATATAAGTCCGCATTAATGTACTCTATCTCTTACGGTTGACATACAATAACTACTCTTATGTTTAAAATGTTAATACAAATATCACGTTATCTCGAATCTGTTTATTCTGTTCAGTATTAATCCTTATCTAAATAAAAACGTTAATTAGCTTCGTCAATTCAGATTAAAATTGTACAGAATGTAATCAAATAAATACTTTAGAAGATGATATTTTGTTTTACCATATATCATAATATCCCCCGGCGCGCATTCTTATCGCGCATCTATTTTTTGCCTTTAGTACTTAAATGGGTTTTTGTAAAATTTTAATGTACATCACTTAATCGATCGAGCGAAGCTGGGCCGCGTCGCTAGTATATGCTATGTATATAATTTATTCAAATAAAAATGTTTTGAACCCCTGAAACTTTGTTTACATTTTTTATCACGTCTCGTTGGCCGGACTTTAGAACCGTACCGACGAAACGGTGGATGTCTCTATAGAGCTTTCTTATATTGAATCTCATTAGACTATAGATATGCAGATTAAATAGTTTCTTTCGGTAGGTGGTAGAAGTATTATGGTTCGTCCGGGGAAGTACCACCGGTGCACCCACTTCTGCCGTGAACCAATTCTGTTGTGTTTCTGTGGAAAGGTGCAGTTGCCAGCCACACTTACATGAGGCGACCATCAGCCTCCGGAGTAGTAGCGCAACTGCATACGACCTCAGACAAGGCTTATCTATGCTTGCTTGAGGTTTTTGTAGATGTCCATGCACTGCAGCACCCACTTAACACCACGTGGTCTGCATGCTCGTCCGCTACTCCATTCAAATAAAAAAACCCTTCTCAATTCTTTCGTATCCTGTGTGTGGCTCGTAGCCTTATATAACTGCTCGTATCCCCCAGCTTTGCACAGGTGTGTCACCGCGTAATTAGTGAGGTCTGGAGCTTACTCATCCACGCTTCTCCAAAGCGGGATAATCGACCAATATCCAAAAGTTTTCTTACCAGTTAAAGACTGATTATGTCATATTTTATTAAAAGCTGTCGTTGACTAACTGACGCCATTACTGCATACGCGTGATAAGGACAGAGATAATAATTGCTCGCTCTCGCAATAGTAACTTGGTAACGGTCCGTATGTTTACATTCTTTATCTCGTCTCGTTGGCCGGACGTTCTGGTAAAAAAGCCATCGCTTTACTTGAATGTATGACTGACTTGACTGACTGATTACTGACGACTTACTGACTTTACCTATTATTATTATACATACCGTATACATACCGTAAGAGATAGAGTACATTAATGCGGACTTTTATTTATCAAAATTATTTATATAAGTCCGCATTAATGTACTCTATCTCTTACGGTTGACATACAATAACTACTCTTATGTTTAAAATGTTAATACAAATATCACGTTATCTCGAATCTGTTTATTCTGTTCAGTATTAATCCTTATCTAAATAAAAACGTTAATTAGCTTCGTCAATTCAGATTAAAATTGTACAGAATGTAATCAAATAAATACTTTAGAAGATGATATTTTGTTTTACCATATATCATAATATCCCCCGGCGCGCATTCTTATCGCGCATCTATTTTTTGCCTTTAGTACTTAAATGGGTTTTTGTAAAATTTTAATGTACATCACTTAATCGATCGAGCGAAGCTGGGCCGCGTCGCTAGTATATGCTATGTATATAATTTATTCAAATAAAAATGTTTTGAACCCCTGAAACTTTGTTTACATTTTTTATCACGTCTCGTTGGCCGGACTTTAGAACCGTACCGACGAAACGGTGGATGTCTCTATAGAGCTTTCTTATATTGAATCTCATTAGACTATAGATATGCAGATTAAATAGTTTCTTTCGGTAGGTGGTAGAAGTATTATGGTTCGTCCGGGGAAGTACCACCGGTGCACCCACTTCTGCCGTGAACCAATTCTGTTGTGTTTCTGTGGAAAGGTGCAGTTGCCAGCCACACTTACATGAGGCGACCATCAGCCTCCGGAGTAGTAGCGCAACTGCATACGACCTCAGACAAGGCTTATCTATGCTTGCTTGAGGTTTTTGTAGATGTCCATGCACTGCAGCACCCACTTAACACCACGTGGTCTGCATGCTCGTCCGCTACTCCATTCAAATAAAAAAACCCTTCTCAATTCTTTCGTATCCTGTGTGTGGCTCGTAGCCTTATATAACTGCTCGTATCCCCCAGCTTTGCACAGGTGTGTCACCGCGTAATTAGTGAGGTCTGGAGCTTACTCATCCACGCTTCTCCAAAGCGGGATAATCGACCAATATCCAAAAGTTTTCTTACCAGTTAAAGACTGATTATGTCAGAAAATAACCAAGACCGGTAACTCAACATGCCCTCGAAGCTACGGAAATACGCGTAAGTTGTAGTAAAGTTACCTATAATTTGGAAAACAAAGCATGACTTTTTGTTTAGCTTTGTATTTGCTTGAGTTTAACATAATCTATAGAGCTATACGGCAAGTATTAAGGAAAAATCAATATGTTTTGAATTATCAAATATTTATATACCTAGGCAAGTATTAAGGAAAATTGAATATATTTTGAATTATCAAATGTATACCTAAATTTTCCTGCTCACTTGTTTAAACAATTAAGATAATCTAAGCATTCTGTACAGAATACAAGAACATTCAGTGTTTTACTCTAGGTCACAGAGGTCTTTCTCTCTAATTAACTCGCAGGTCACGGACGAAATATGCTTTTAATTTCGCGACTCCGTTGGCTTATCGCGTAATATGATAATTATAACTCACAAACATGGACCGATAACTCACAATACGGGCATGGGTAAGGGATGAAATTATTTAATTAAGCCTCTGATTACGAAATTTCTAACTAATCTCATTAATGCACGGCGACTTCTAATGGAGTTATCTCAACATATTTTAGGCCACCTGTTTCATAATCTCTGGACATATTTATCATATATATGTACGCATTGCCTATACCTATGTGATTGGATTTTTTTAAGGTTTCGTACAATTTATTACGGAAAAGTTTGGGTATTAATTGATATGACTACGTAAGAACCTCCAACTCATTCTAATATTTAAAAAAAAACTTATTTCTTGCGTAGAGGCTACAAGACCACGATAGCGAAGCTTAGGATGAGACTGACATTTACCTTCTTTGATTTAAATAGGTACCAAAATTCCTGCTCACATGTTTAAACAATAAAGATAATTTGAGCATTTTGTACAGAATATTCAGTATTTTATAGCAAAGAGGCCACAGAGGTCATTCTCTCTAATTTACGCGCAGGTCACGGACGAAACATGCTTTTAATTTCGTGACTCCACTGGCTTATCGTGTAATATGATAATTATAACTCATTAAAATAGGCCGATAGCACATAATACGGGCATGGGTAAGGGATGAAATTATTTAATTAAACCTTTGCTTACGTAATTTTTAACCTCATTAATGCATAGCGACTTCTAATTGTAGGTGGTAGAACTATTATGGTTCGCCCGGGGAAGTACCACCGCTGCACCCAATTCTGCCGTAAAGCAATTCTATTGTTTTTCGGTGGAAAGGTACAGTTGTTGGCCACACTTACATGAGGCGGCCACCAGCCTCCGAAGTAGCAGCGCAACTGCATACGACCTCAGACAAAACTTACCTATGCTTGCTTGAGGTTGGATGTAGATGTCCATGGGCTGCAGCAACCACTTAACACCACGTGGCCTGCATGCTCGTCTGCTACTCCATTCAAATAAATAAAAACTGAGTTATCTCGACATATTTTAGGATCTCTGTTCCATCTATAGAGATATATACCTATTTGCCGTTGTAAATTATGTATGGCTTGGTATGTGGCTCGAATTTCAGCATCCCAGAAAGCCTTTTCAGCATCAATAATACTTAAGTGAGGCTTTCAGAACAAGACTACGCAATTTTCTACGTCGTAGCATGCTACGAGCCACCAACAACTAAAGATAACATAGCTCCGAGCCCACGAATCGAAGAAATTAAAACTGAATGTTATACTTCTTCGCAAAACAAGATCATATTTGATAAATAAATATTTAAAAATTCATTAATTACGGCAATTATTAATTTCACTTATGTGATTTTTCTGACTTATCGCCGAATATGAAATTTTAACTCATAACCATAAGCCGATTACATAATACAGACAGGTGTACGGTCGTTTGTCCACCGCCGCCTTCAGAGACCGAGATGACTTCGCCTAAGTGTAACGGTACATACTTTTAGTATGCCTGCGTGCTTGCGTGTCCACCGCACGTCCGTCATCCGAGCGCTGTTATCCCGACCGCCGAGATTTCGAGTAGATTGTCGTGATCGCTAGAAATTAGATACAAAACACATTTGAACTCACTGCCGTCGCACCGTTAAGTTAGCTCGGTTAATTTATTTTGTCTATCATCAATTATCATAACATAATTTATATATATATATATATATATATAACATAATTTATATATTCATAATTTATATTATCTACACTCGTGTAGGAATACGAGTGTTGATATAACTCAACTACAAAGTCTGACGTAAGTCCTTTTTACTTAAAAGTGGTTGTCTGACGTTATTTTGCCTTGAAAGTATCAAAAATACCGAAATGTGTGCAACTTCACATACATGGCATGGATATAATGACATATGCAAAAAACTTATTTTCTTTATACCTAAGAAAAGCCCGAGTTGCAAACCTAATGGCAATTAAATCTATCTTTATATTCTAATCTTTTAAAGGTAGGTAGGTATGCATGTAAAAATAATAGTATATATGGGAAGATATGTATTTTATGATTTTTTTATTTCCTTACAATTTATCCACTTTTTATCACAAAAAAATGTTAAGGCAACTTCATTAGAAGTCGCGTCATGCATTAATAAAATTAGAAATTTCGTGAGCTTAATCAAATAATTCATCCCTTGCCCTTGCCCATAGGCTTATGTTTGTGAGTTGTAATTATCATACGATAAGCCAGTGGAGTCACAAAATCAGAAACATGTTTTATCTTCCCTATACTGCAAATATATGAAAGCACGCTTACTCAAATCGATGAAGCCGTTATAAAGTTTCACTCAGACCAACGAACAGCTGTGTCTTCACAGATATATGGTTAATTTTTGAGAACTTAGAGTTTGATCTATTTCGGATCCGATGATCGATGATTGAATTATTATCATTGAATATTTGATTGTCACGAAGCGTGTCGACGCGTGACGCAACCTAACTCGATCTCGCCAAGAGCTGTGAGGAAAATTAGATTACACGAGAACCTGCCAGAATTCGTAGATTTCAGAGGCATTCGCAGTTGTACTACGTCATTCTCGAATTAATTTTGTTTTCTGCTTGATATTTATAGACAGATGACCCCGCGAACTCCGTACCGCCTTTTAGTTTCGTATTTTTTTTTAGGTAAACAAATTAAAGGTCCATGTCACACCTATACCGGTCGTTGTTGATGGCGCTACTCTCGAAGTTGTGGACGAGTACATATACCTGGGACAAGCGATCCGTATGGGTAAGTCCAGCTTCGAGAGAGAGGTAACTCGTAGAATCCAACTCGGTTGGGCAGCGTTCGGGAAATTACAAAGTGTCTTCTCGTCCAGAATACCTCAGTGCCTGAAGTCGAAAGTTTTCGAGCAGTGTGTGTTGCCAGTGATGACCTACGGCGCTGAGACGTGGTCTTTTACAGTTGGCCTTTTCCATAAGCTCAAGGTCGCTCAGCGCGCGATGGAGAGGGCTATGCTTGGTATTTCTCTACGCGATAGAATTCGTAACGATGAAATCCGTAGACGAACGAAAGTTACCGACATAGCTCTCAAAATTTGCAAGCTGAAGTGGCAATGGGCAGGCCATATAGTTAGAAGAACCGACAACCGATGGGGAAGAAAGGTTCTCGAATGGCGACCACGTATCGGCAAAAGGAGTACAGGCCGCCCTCCAACCAGGTGGACTGATGACCTGAAGAAGACAGCGGGTAGCCGCTGGATTCAGAAGGCCCAGGACCGGGAGGAGTGGCGAACGTTAGGGGAGGCCTATGTCCAGCAGTGGACTATAAAAGGCTGATGGATGGATGGATGGAAACAAATTAACTAACAATGTAGCGTCTTAACAGATATTTAAAGGTTATTCGCGATTTAGGTAATATTTTACATATTATAATACATATTTAAAGAGTTTTTTCCTTTTTAAAAGTAATAAATATATTTTTTTGGCGTGGACCATCCTTATGACTTAGGGGTTTCAAAAATAGATTACGACCGATTCTCAGACCGTTTTAAAAAATATCAATATCTATAGACATCGATTAACTTAGAGCTGAGACCATCATATGACTGGTGATATTACTGGAGATATAAGAGTGATGTTGTAAAATGGAATTACCAAACATTAAATCTATGATTGGTGCTTAGCGTGTTAAATAAATAGCGACTTAAATAAATACTTATAATATAGGTACTTCATTGAGACTGAATAAATAATAGTTTAGGTTCCAATTTTTTTTCAACCTTTTTTTTATGTCCCACTGCTGGGCACAGGTCTCCTCACACTAGTGAGAGGGATTTAGGCCATAGTCCACCACGCTGGCCAAGTGCGGATTGGTGGACGTCATGCTTTCGAGAAATTATGAATTCCTCTCAGGCATGCACGGCGATGGAGAACATCGTAATCAATTAAATATCACGATATTTTCCATCACTGTGGAGCAGCGATAAAAGCGCACATTACAAATTTCTTTGTCAGAGGTGCGCGCCGAGGATTTGGACCCGGGATCGATCGCGTCGAAGACCGCGGATTCATACCACTCGGCCATCGCTGCTCTCGCAGGTTCCAATACTGACCAGAAAAACCTAGTAGAGCAGGAGCAGCCTTTGTGGGCGGTGAAACTTCGAGATACCAAGTTCTAACCTCCAGCCCGCATCTCTGACAGATAAATTTCTCAGTCGTGTTTAGATCGATAGTCAGCCGACTATATCCGTTCGCACCTGGTGTCTGATTTATTTATTGATGCATTTAATAATAATAAATAACATTCCGGTCAACAGTTATAGCGCCAGGCAAACCACAATCCTGTTAATTGGATTGGACCAGATCGTTCCGAATAATATAGTTATAACTTTGTTATGTACGTAAGCGTCTTGGTTTGTGGTTTGGCTGTTTTGTTAATGTAGGTCATCCTTATAATTAACTGGTTTTTGTTCGTGACGTTTAAAAATGGAGGGCAATAGTATTTAAACATCGTTTTAACGTTATCGTTAGGTACAGAAATATTTAAAATGTTGAAGAATTTTTTTATTTATTTATTTATTGAGTAAAAGTCACCACAGAGCATTTCGCGATATTAAAAAAGAGCTTGTTTTTATGACTCCAGTGATATAGTCTCCAGTCTTGGAGTCGTTCACAATCACTTTTTCCTCTGACCTCCAGCAACAACTTGAGATCATCCGCAAACAATAAACATGAGCCATGTTTAACTACTTCAGGCAAATCGTTAACCATGAGTTTAAAATCCAAGGGTCCCAAGTTGCTGCCCTGGCGTACTCCTGACCGAGTAAAGTATGGCTCCGACTCCACTCCATTAAATTCAACGTACTGCCGCCGATCTTTCATATACTTACGACGCAAAATATTTAGCAAATGTGTCTAGAATTTGATTTTAAGCGTTAAATAATAAAAACAAATACCTTCGAATAAAGCTTTAAAAGATTAAATTGATTGTCAAATTATACGTGTAACTGTGTTTTGTCGCATTTATTGAAAATGTAAATAGAGCAGTGCCAATCCTTTGAAAAAGGTGAAAAGTGGAGAAAATAATGTCTTCGTGTCGAAGACCGCGGTCTTTTCCGCTCAGTAATTGCTGATTTAATGTAGTTTCATTCACTCCAAAAATATTATTATAATCATACCCAGTAACAAAAAACGTAAGCCGTCATGCATGGGACGCCTGGCAGATGTGAATCGTGTTCATATAAGTAATATGCATAAAAGACAAGATTACGACTGGAACTGAACACAGCATAATGAAAAGGAAGGGTGTCAATAAAGCTAAACTAAACAATGTCGAGTGCGGTCAAAAGTAGGATGGGTGGCCATTCAGGTACATCTAGCGCGGTCATAAGAAAGATGGGTATCAACAAAGCTAAGCAATGTCGAGTGCAGTCAAAAGTAGGATGGGTGGCCATTAAGCAACATCTGGTGCGGTTATAACAAGGATGGGTGTCAATAAAGTTAAGCTATGTCGAGTGTGGCCAAAAGTAAGATGGGTGGCCATTCAGCCACATCTGGTGCAGATGACGACTATTTATTTAATAAACATTTATTTTAATTTATTACATAAGTTCAATATTAATTTCAAGTTGTTTCAAGTGAGTGTGGCGACCCGTCGCCACGGCAAGCGTCGCTACACCAACAATCCGGTCTACAGATACCCGCGCCTATAGATGTTTCACATCAATATCGCGTCTCCTTTTGTTAAATCAAAATTCTGCGACCCAAAAAGGTTTCTTAAGCTCTCAACAGTTTATTCAGCGAGAATCTCGTCCATTTGGCACAACCCTTCAACTTAATCTGCTTAACTTTAATTAAACACCTACAGTTGAGGATCCATGACTAATTTGGTTTGAAAACCTACACTGTCAAATTTATTCGTCTTCTGTTCTAAGAGAAATAAATCTTGAGGCCGTCTTATTGTGGTTCAATAACCGTGCACACAATTTTCTGAGACACGAATTAATTTAGCGAGGGAGTATATTATTATCTTCCATTACACGAAGTCCGTTCGGCTCTGGTAGTAGTTGCTGAAGCGCGCTTGTGTGCGTTTTTGAAGCGTTAGCAGAGAAATCTGAACATCTATCTCATTAACAAATAAAAAAAGCATTGGCTACAACCCTTTTTGCGTACCACTGCTGGGCACGGGACTCCCCCCCTTATTGGTTACTCCACCACGCTGCTCCAATGCGCGTTGGTAGAGATGCGGGTTAGTGGCCAACCCGCTGTCGGATATTTTCAAACCGCCCATGATTTTTATCTATCGACAATAACCGGCGACAGCTTAACGTGCCTTCCGAAGCACGGAAACGCGCATGAAAGTTTTTGCCACTAGCGAAAATAGCATTACTTACGTACTACATAACTCTTCTACGTTTAGTTGTCACCCTGACGTTACTTGACACAGAGCGCTCTCGAGGTTACGCACACTTAAACAATGTGCATGTGCACGACTCACAACATTCATAGCCAAATCGTTCGATTCGTGACATAGAATATGGGAGTTTATGGCGGGAAGTCGGAAAAGACATAGTGCTCTTGTTTTATTTTCATTTTCTTGGTATGTTTTTGAATTACTGCGTATAAAGTTGATGGCTTTTTTATTCGAGTTAGGTTAATTACAGTGCATGAGTGTTGTGAAATAAAATAATAGTGCGAAAATAAGTAATTTCAACGTGCTTCCGAAATTCCAACGGACACGTTCTGGTCTTCTGACAATTCTCTTCAACATCTGACTACTAGACTAACTGATTACTGACGACTTACTGATTTTTTCTATTGACTACTGAGTGATGCAAAAATTATACTTGACTCTGGCAATATGCACAGAGTTTGCGATGCTATTACTGAAAAAAAAACTACATAGAATATTTATACACACGAAGATTCTATACACTTACAGATTTCTGCCGCGACAGTTTAATATGTACAATCAGGGTTTAAAAGTGGTGTAGCTTGCGAAGAGATATAGGCTCGCTCTGCGTGTTCTATCGACTTTACCGTGGTTCCATTTATTTCATGATTCCATTATTATATCACCAGACGAAGGTTAAAGTTCCACCGGTACCATCTGGACTCGTGGCGGTCCTTCACAGTCCACTTTGCATGCTCCTTTTTACCACGGACGTGTAGGTTATGGGACAGCCTTCCAGCTGAGGCATTTCCAGTGGACTATGACATGGGATTCTTCAAGAAAGGCTCTCCTCCAAAGCCGGCAATGTTCGACTCCCCTGGGGTTGCCCGTCTCCACAGGCGACGGTGATCGCTTAGCACCACGTGGCCCGTCTGCCTTTTTATTCGGTTTATTTATTAAAAAAGAAAAGCCTTTTTGGTCGATTTTTGTATGCTTCAAACATTCTTATATGTATGTTCTTAGTGTGTGTGATGTGCTCATTGAATAAGCTCACACGTGTGACCAACAAGTTGACGCGATCATAGATCACATCGTAGTATATTTAAAAAATCTACGGACGCGATAGTGTTTTGAAAAATATGCTAAACGACATCTGCCCGTTTCATTTTTTTCTTCAATTATGGCATCGCAAACTCTGCATATTGCCAGTAGGGTTGCCAACTTTTTTTTACAAGAATTAAAGTATAATTAGGTCTGAGAAGGAATATAAACAGTATTTTACAAAAATGAACAATGATTTATTTTTTGAAGGTAAGGTGAATCGTTTCCATTTACCATCTTTTGTTTACAAAAACACAAATTGAAAAAACAAAAGCGAGCAAGGTGTACACGAAAAAAAAGTTCTGCACTAACTTAGTGTTCATCCGAGATGTTGATACTAAAAACAGTATTTTGTATACACTTTTTTTTATTCAACAGTAAAAAGTTTAATGTAGTGAAAAACAGTATAATAAACTTAACTTAACAGTATGGTTGGCAACCCTAATTGCCAGCGTCAAGTATAATTTTTGCATCACGTTTTTTCCAGTTTCAGTGAAACTGGTCGAGTACTAATAGGTAAAGTCAGTAAGACGTCAGTAATCAGTCAGTCAAGTCAGTCAGATATTCAAGTAAAGCGATGGCTTCTTTACCAGAACGTGACCAATGGAATTTTGGGCGCAAGCCGAAAAAACACACTTTTGCACTGTTATTTGAATTCACAACACTCGTGCACTATAATTAACCTATATCGAACAAAATGCCATCAAATTTATCCGATATAACTCAAAAACACACCAAGAAAGTAAAAATGAAACAAGAGCAATATGTCTTTTTCGAGTTCCAGCCAAAACTGCCCTTGCCCGTTTCTTTACAGTCCTGAATTATTTATAAGTCATTTCCAGCAAATTAGGTATAATTTTTATTCGCAAGACAAGACATCATTATGAACGTATAAGAAAACAGAGTAAAAACATAATAAAAGGTACGTGCAATGTTAACACAGATAATAAAGCACATTCCATCTTAATACATTTAACTCTAACTCGTTCCATTTGCATTTATAGTAGAGTTAAAGTTGTTTTAAGAGCTTGTTAAGTAATTAGATAGGGCAGAAAATGGCGATGTTCATACGTAATTGCAAGAATGTCAATGTAAGAGTCTGACTTCAAAATACATTCTGAGAAGAACCAAAAATGCAAGCTATTTCTTATCATTATATTAAAGTAACTTGAAACATTAATTTAAAATAAAATATTAAAAGTTAACTTGCAATTAGTTAATTGGCAAACACTGTAATAACCTCTATATCTCTATAAATATAAATGAATTGCGGTTCGTTAGTCTCGCTAAAACTCAAGAATGGCTGAACCGATGTGGCTAATTTTGGTCTAGAAATATTAGTTAAAGTTCAGGGAAGGTTTAAACGGTAAAAAAAGATGGAAAAATACAACTTATTTCATTTTTCTATTTATACAGTGACAGTAACTGTCAAACATTGGTTTTTTTTTCTTCAAAATGGCATCGCAAACTCTGCGTATTGCCAGCGTCAAGTATAATTTTTGCATCACGTTTTTGCCAGTCTCGATGAAACTGGACGAGTAATAATAGGTAAAGTCAGTAAGTCGTCAGTAATCAGTCGATCAAGTCAGTCAGATATTCAAGTAAAGCGATGGCTTCTTTACCAGAACGTAACTAATGGAATTTTGGAGGCAAGCCGAAAAAACATATTTTCGCACTGTTATTTTATTTCACAACACTCATGCACTGTAATTAACCTAACTCGAATAAAATTTTGAATTTTCCTGTTCATAGTGTCAAACAGATTTGGGGTTATTGAAAAACTCTTTCTTTCTACGAAGTTGGTTAAAAATAAAAAAGGCTCGCTTCATTATTAAAAGACGCGGATAAAAGCGACTCCAATTTTACACCCTTAGCTACTTAGCAGTATAGTATATCTTATTATTGAACGTTGCTTCCGGGATTTTATCCAATTTTACCCAAAGGAGGTGAAGGGACCGTGTACACATTATTTCTTGAGGAATTCAATTGAAAGCCAGCCCTTCTTAAAGGTTAATTTCACTTTACTTGAAATTTTAAAGGAAAGCATAGTTAAAGTAAAGAATAAAGTTTTGTTGAACATTTTCAATAACTCATAAAATTTATTTTTTCGCCTGTAACAGGAAATATTTAAAACTAAAAGTAAAAAAAAATCCTGTGCAAAGCAATTCATCAGATCTTAATATAATACTTTTAATTTAGATCACCACGCTGCTCCAATTGAGGTTATGGAGATAAGGTTTTACAACCAGCTCTCTGTCGGATGTTTTAAATACCCGCCATAGGGCCGCCGGCAAGGTTTATTGCCATCCGAATCACTTAAACGGGAATTAAAATTTACTACTAGCGGTCACCCATCTCACATCCAACTGCGCAAGTTTCGCTTAACTGCGTAGATCCCTTACTATATACGCCAGCAGCTGAGCCAGCTGAAACAACAGTTTTTGTATACCATTTTTAACCTAATATTTTCTCCTTCACTAAACAAACGTCAAAATAAGAAAAAAATCAGGCCCCTTGCTGATATGAGGTGCACTTCAGTCAAAACAAAACCTTTGAACCCTCATTTAAAGCGGGTCCGAGCCAGATTAATAAGGGTCAACTCTGCTCCTAAAATAAAGACGGATTAAGTTATTAGATAAGCTTGGGTTATACGATGGGTTTAATTAAAAAAGACTTTTGTAAGTTCCCGGAGTTGTCAGTGGCCTTATTGTGAAAACATCTGACAGTGCGTTGCCCACTAGCCCGCATGGAGATGTTAACGTGTTGGTGGAAACCAACCCGTATTTGCGCAACGTGCTTAGCAGTGGGCAGAAATCATTGCAGCCAAGTAAATATCGAATATCACATTAAATAGAAAATAGAAAATATTTATTTCACATAAATTTATGAGTACATCGTGTATGTGCTTGGAGCCAACCAAATAAGCATTAGCAAATGCCTGTGGCAGGTGGTTCCACTCTTCCCATACTCTTAGGTGGTAGTATTGTTAGTATAATCTTATATAATCTAAGTGTTAATTTTATTTCTAAGCCTAGCTAATTTTACTTATAAACATATAAATTTTATTCTAAAATTAAACAAAGCTTAACAAATAGTAACAATAATAACAGCCAAGCTAATTTACCTACAATGCAAAATTAAGATGCTTATTCATATCCGGATATTACATTACAAAACGTTAATTCGGTTCAAAAGTGCTTCAGTTTTTTCATAATTATGTTAGATTTAATAACCATTCTGCAACAGTTTTCTTACAGTTGTAACTCCTTAACTTATACATAGAGATTTCCTTATTCAGTTTGTTATAGACATGTGCTGATATACTATGATATTGTCTTTTAGCGAATGTTGTTTTTGTGTAATATTTTACATCATATATTACATTGTCTTTCTTCATCTCAAAAAGTAATAAGTACGTAATCATAAGTACGTAAGACATGCGCACCGGGATTCGAGACCGGGTTCTAGGCACGAAAGTCTAGTCCCTGTAGCTTCGGGATTAAGAATAGAGCTACGGTATCCCCTGCCTGATCGTAAGAAGTGAGTAAAAGGGGGCTTCCGGGGCTGTGGACGGTGTGAGTGAGAGCTTGATCCACTCCGCCAGCAGCCCCGGGAAGGACGGCGGTGTGTGCGTAGCCGCATGCCGCCATAAGCATCGCTGAAGATGGGTCCATTCAGGGCGCTGCGCGTGGAGGTCACCGGTGTGTTCCACTGGAGATCCCGGAGTCCTCCCCAAGCGTAGAGGCAGGCCACCTCGGGTAGGAAGGCGTTTTAGTGCGGTCAAATCCCACATAACCCGCTATACTCTCCCAAGGTGCCGGGTACTTTTTGAAGCCCCCCCCCACCCCCCTATACCAAAAAAGGCACGAAACTCCGATGCCTTCCTTGACTACCATTACCACAAATACGTACTCCGTCACACCCGTTTCTCATCATATATTCATATCAGTCAGCAATTTGTTTGTGTTCCAATGGCAATTCTGCTAGTGGTTTCCATGGAATACGGCCACTTACGTAACACTACGAAATAAGATGAGAATGTTCGTTTCATCTTTAAGATTAATAATTTGGAAGGTAAAATTTGTAAGTACCTTACAGTTTTTTCTCGTAATTTTCTTATCTTTCTCACGCAGTCTGACTTCATGGTGATAATTAATCGTGAAATCTCATCCTTCTAGGTGTTCTTTGCGCCTAGTCTGACATTTATTACTTGAGGCGATGTGACACACAGATATTAAGTACGTTAAGTAAGACAGAGTATTAAGATGGACACAGTGTTATTTTTCATTAAAATGAAATGATATATTTATTTGCATAAAACACGATACATTTTGCGATAATAATCTTATAACAATGTTCATGCGTGTTTAAATAATTATTAATTATTATGATGTAGTCATCGTGTCTTTATTTATAACAGTTTATCCTAAGTCTATAAGTTAAAACATTAATATTTTTTTATTTAGACAGTTTAGTTTACTCGTTTAGTTTACTTTTTAATTTTCTTAATTACCGCGGTGCGAAGAGACGATGCTACTGGGAAACAATTCGCAACTGAACCTCAAATCAGTGTCCGTGCCTTGTTTAAGGATCTATATGCTGTTGCGCCATTATTCCAGAGGATCAGAACCGTAAAGAAACTGATTCAGGGCAGAAGTGGTAGCAAAGGTAGCTAATATAGACTAGCAAAAAGCCGAGCCTAGTGAGGGCTCGCGATTTTTTTATGGCCGCATCCGTATTTTTTATTTTTTTATTTATTGGCGATGTCCGCATCAATGTCAATTCTTTAGATTTTTACCGAACGGCACTAGTGTTGTTGTTAGTGTTAATAATATTCTAAAATCTGTTAACATTTTTTTTTATTGTTATAAAATCTTGTATTCTTTTGATAGATAATTACTACGTTTAAGCACCAATCTATACACGTGATAGTTTTTCAGTAAAGTGTAGGTACCACAAAAATGCTCAGGTTGTTGAAGGAACCCGCATTGGAGCAGCGAGGTGGAGTAAGCTCCAGGCCTCCCCAATAATTGGGAGAGACCCGTACCCAGCAGTGGGACGTTAAAAGCCAACTGTGCGTATTATCCATAACTATAAGTGATTTCTATTTTACACAATAACTTATTATTATGCAAATTTAGGTTGCCAACGCCGAGTTAAGCTCTGCATCGTGTATGAAGCGCTAATCAGAAATTAGGTTTGCTTAGGCTAATCTAAATGAACGACAAACGTTATTAATAATGTGATTAACACGTACAAATTATATTATTCGGACGAACTACCATTAACATACGCTAAACATAAGGGTATAATATCGTTAATGAGTAATGGGCGTTTATATTTTAAAATTATTCAAACAATTAGAATATTATAAATGCGAAAGTGTGTTTATTTATTTGTTTGTTTGTCTTTCTTTCACGTCAGGGCTTACTGATTGAGTCCCACACTAGGATTCGACACAAGTGTTAAGTTATTGTTATATTAAGACCTGATTAACATCCTAAATGGACACTGATTTATTTAATTATTTAATAAATGTACACATAAAGTCATTTGATCAATATTGATTGTTGTCGCTAATTAAACTTATGTGAAACGGAACGTTTTTCACCCCACTCTAAAGCAAGGTCATCAGCCATCTTCGATGGCTCAAGTCGAGGGTGCGGGGCATTCGATCTCGAAGCATAGGACTAAATAGACCTGATTAGACGTAGAATTGTTGCTGTACTGTTATAAGATATTAAATTATAAATTGTTAAATTGTGTAACCGTATTTCTGCAAGGAAATAAATAAAAGTTTTGACACTAATACTGTCTTTAGCTTTGATTCACTAACACAAGGACCATGGACATATATATACAAAGACGGAATCAGAAACCGATCTACGCGAGAACAGAAATTTAAACTCATTATTCAAATTTTTGCATCGCCGGTAATCGAACTGGGCCCTCCAAACGGCAGTCTGGCGTGGTAATTAATTGCGTTACTGGGGTCAGCCAATTAAAATAAAAAAATCTGCTAACTTCCAACACAAACAGTGGAAAACTTTTTACGTCAAGGAAGGAAGTGAAAAAAGATTTATTACAATTTAACAGGACCAGAATACGGTGGATCACACAGTTTTAACATAAACGCATCTGTCTAAATATAAACCAATTTCAACCGCTTATATCCATCATGATGTCTAAAACCTTTTACGGTGTCTTCGGTGTTGCTAAAATAAAATTAACATTTTCGTGGAATTGCCAGAGACAGGAGATTTTCCGCACTTCTACACTTGAAGAGATGTAATGGACGCGAACACAAACGGAGACAAATTGTATCAGGAGAATGTTACCGTTTGTAAATACAAATATTCTTTTTAGGTTTGCCAATTTTCCATTGAATTTGAACACTTTTTTAACCTACGTTTATTGATATAACAATCACAAATAACACTGGGCCTGAGTTATTTTTGCAAATAAAACATGGCTGTTGAAGCTTGTAACCATTAGCTTCGACAGCCTTGTTTTAATGTAGAAATATAAGCCACACCAAATTTTTCCAAACCAGATTATTAAGTATTACTAAATTTTAATATTAAAAGAGATTTAAATACATTTAACACTACAACATGGGAATTTCAGTGCATATATCTACAAATATGCACCTAAAAACATTCATAGCCTAAGGGACTTCGTGACGTAGAACATCATCGTGGTTATCACTTTCCGTCTTCCTTCCCAAACTGAGCTAATATTTTACGGGAAAATTACAATACACCCTCTTTCTCAGCGAAAGTTGATGGAGAGGTTACAGGAAATAAAGGACAAACCGGGATAATATGGCTTCTTTGCATCGAAGCGTGGCGTTTGGTTGTTATTACATTGAATTTTGATTATATCTTTAGTTAGGTCTCCAAATTTATTGACGTAAATGTTATACGTGTAAAATGTTGCCAAGACGAGACCATATGGCTCACATTTTCAAAAAATTATCGTATTTAATGTAGAGTAAAGCTTATATTTATACACGATCTAGCTCTACAAATCTTCCCAACTTCACTGAGTCTATACTTTAGTTAAAATTTGTAGCGTTGTTACTTGTGTTGGAAAGTATGGTTTTTAAATTATTTGCTAGCAGAATTGTTTCACACCCTTGGAGAAAGATTTATTAAAATTTAACATTTCATCGAAAAATACATACAATTACATGCTATATGTTTTACGTGATTCGCAAACAAACAGGCAGATAAAGACCTTTTTTATTAGATAAAGACCTCATTATTACTTTACTTGAATATAAGATTGTTTGACGACCCGTGTGGCGCTACAGTTACCATTACATGCCGGACTGCCAATCGGGGTTCCCGGGCTCGATTCCCGGTGAAGCAGAAATTGAAATGATGTGTTTCAGTTTCTGTTCTCGGTCTGCATGTTTTTTTGTGTCCATGGTACCCACGACACAGGGTATTATAATATTATTGATTATCTACCCTAATATGGAGCTGTGAGTGTAAAACTTTATAATTATAAAAAATATAATATTTGAACATTGCCCATGATGTTATTATGGATTTCTATAGTTCAGCTGAATCACAAAGCACCCATTTTCTCGTATCGCGATGGAAAAATTACACGAAATGGAGGACAAACCCGGATAATTGTTGAAACTCTTCAAGGATTTGACTTAAGTCGGTCGCAGGTGTTGTAAATCTGTTCAGATTTCGACATACCACCGAAATATATAACTTTGGAACTGGGTATCGGAATTTCAATTAGCTTGTTATGGCGATTATTGATTTTTGATTACATTGTAAAGTTTGATTCATAGTTATCACTTATCATATATCACTTTATTAACTTAAACGTCCTTGGATACTTGTATAACTTTAATAAAAAAAACCGGCCAAGTTCCGTACCATTATCTATAAAAAATCACGTTTATTGTATGGGAGCCCCCTTAAATATTTATTTTATTCTATTTTTTGTATTTTTATAACAATAGCGGCAACAGAAATACATCATTGCTTTTGATTATCCATAGAAATCATTGCATTAAGATTGAATGAAAGGTAAATTGTGGTTTACGATTTATGACGTATTAAAAAAACTACTTACTAGATCTCATCCATATATCATCCATCATCACATATTTTTTTGATTTTATCTTTCTCTTATTTTAGAAGTTACAGGGGGGGGGGGCACACATTTTACCACTTTGGAAGTGTCTCTCGCGCAAACTATTCAGTTTAGAAAAAAATGATAGTGGAAACCTCAATATCATTTTTGAAGACCTATCCATAGATACCCCACACTTATGGGTTTGATGAAAAAATTTTTTTTTGAGTTTCAGTTCTAAGTATGGGGAACCCTCAAAAATTTATTGCTTTTTTCTATTTTTGTATGAAAATCTTAGTGTGGTTCACAGAATAGATCTACGTACCGAATTTCAACAGTATAGTTCTTATAGTTTCGGAAAAAAGTGGCTGTGACATACGGACGGACAGACAGACATCACGAATCCATAAGGGTTCCGTTTTTTGCCATTTGGCTACGGAACCCTAAAAATGGTATCGTTGGACCGTGTTTCAAAAGCAGCTAAGCACTAACAAAGACTTCTATAGTAATCAGCTTATTTAAGGTTGGTGCATGCAAACACACAGTAACACTATCGTACAGGCTGTTTTGTGTATAGAAATAAAAGAAATATAGTAAAGCCTGATAAAATATTTGAAGAATTTGGATAGGGGCGATTATGATTGGAGCTAAATTATTGGGAGGAACCCAAGAATAAAGCTCCAATCATAATCGCTCCAATCGTTTCTACCGTAAAGCTAGCCATTTGTGTTTTGGTATAAAGATTCAGTAACCGGAATAAGAGGCAACCATCAGTTCCAAAGAAGCAGTACAACGATACACGACCTTAAAAGAGACTCTAGGTTGACTAAGGAAAGTCCCTGTAGCTTCAGGATTAAGAATAGAGCTACTATCCCCTGCCTGATCGTAAGTGGCGAATAAAATGGGGCTTCCGGGGTTGCGGGCGGTGAGAGTGGGAGCTCAATCCGTCCAGCCAACGGCCCTGGAAAGGACGGCGGTGTGTGCGTGGGCGCGTGCCGCCGTAAGCATCTACAGGTGCAGGAGAGCACATTTGCTCTCTCAAAGATGACCCGTGAGGGCCCGTGTGTGGCGCCGCGCGCGGAGGACAGCGGGTGCGTTCCACTGGAGATCCCGGAGTCCTCCCCAAGCGCAGAGGCCCGAAACAAAAAAAAAACTTACCTTTATGCTTGTTTGCAATTTCACTTACAAAACGAAAGTAAAATGTATATAATATCATAATATTGATTGCTTATAGTTGCAAAATAGTTTTAGTTACTAACATTATAATAATGGAGTTCCACAAAGTAATCCCTGATTCAATTTGTCAAAATAGAATGAAGATAACATAAAAATATATACAATAAGTCGCACCATCACACATATTTATGCACGCAATCGCTAACACATAAATCAACTCATATACGCGCGCGTGTATACTTACGCGTACATACACGTAACTTAGACATGCACGCACACACACACACACACACATACACACACACACGCACGCACGCGTTTATTTCTTCCTGACAAATTGGACGAAAATCATTACTTTCTTACTCCTTTCATCCGTTGTTATTTTTTCTTTCCGGATACGCGCTTGGGAGATTATACGTAATGTTTGGGACGTTGTATTAAAGAAAGCTGTCGAACCATAGTAATGTGCGTATATTTAATAATTCTATGTATAATCGTTACTTTTAGGGTTCCGTAACCAAACGCCAAAAAACGGAAGCCTTATAAATTCGTCATGTCCGTCTATCTATCTGGTATCACTCTGTTTATTTGTCACAAAAGCTTTATTTTAAAACTATTAGGACCTCTTTCACTACCATCAAGTAAAGTGACAAGTACGCTAATTGTCGGTTAAAGTCACCCGTAACTTCAATTTCAATTTCACGATGTTTGAGTAGCACTAATCATTTGATAAACTGACCCGTACTCATAGCTTTTACTTGCCAATTAACTTTACCTGGGACGCAACTAATCAACACTTTACTCGGGGATGGTGAACGAGGCCCTAAGAATTACACAGGTAAATCACTGTATGATTTTCATGCAAAAATGAAGAGGGTCCCGATTCATTGAACTGAAATTGGAAAACTGTAAAATTGGGGACCCAATTATTCCTCGATTTGTCCTTTAAATAGTCCTTAAAACAGAACCTTTAATCGGCAAGAACAACTTTCACTCGGCCAATTTTATTAGGGGTGATCTTGTGTGAATTTTATAAAGTGATTTTTTTAGTAACTACTGGTATGTTAATTGTTTCGGATATAAATCGTTAAAAAATGGTCTAAAATATTTATATTTACCTACTTCATTATTATTTTACTGATTCAGTGCAGGTAGCTATTAATAAGAATTAGTAAACTTTTTTTTGATAAAACACCTTGGGAGAGGATACGGGGTTATGTGGGATTTGACCGCACTAAAACCCCCTCGGTGGCCTACCTCTGCGCTTGGGGAGGAATCCGGGATCTCCAGTGAAACGCACTGGTGACCTCCACGCGCGGCGCTCAGAATGGGCCCATCTTCGGGAGAGCAGATATGCTCTCCTGCACCTTCCGATGCTTACGGCGGCATGCGGCGTATGGCCACGCACACACCACGTCTTTCCTGGGGCTGCTGGCTGGGCGGATCAAGCTCCCACTCACACCGTCTACAACCCCGGAAGCCCCCTTTTAGTCGCCTCTTACGATCAGGCAGGGGATACCGTAGCTCTATTCTTAATCCGGAAGCTACAGGGACTAAGAATATTTATTTCTTTTTTTGTCTGTCTTTGTCTAACACGCTTGCAGAGATTCGCTGTCAACATGATGACTATTTTCTGTTCTCGGGCTGGCTGTCTATGTTCTTGTCTTGTCTTGCCATGTACTCCGGCGTAGTCCCTGTAGCATCGGGCTTAAGAATAGAGCTACGGTATCCCCTGCCTGATCGTAAGAGGCAACTAAAAGGGGGCTTCTGGGGATCCGGACGGTGAGAGTGGGAGCTTGACCCGTCCAGCCAGCAGCCCCGGGAGGGACGGCGGTGTATGCGTGGCCGCATGCCGTCGTGAACACCTGAAGGTGCAGAAGAGCAGATCTACTGTCCAGAAGATGGGCCCGTTTTGGGGCGCCGCGCGTGGAGGACACCGGTGCGTTACTATGGAGATTTCGGAGTCCTCACGAACGCAAAGGCAGGCCACCGAGTGGGTTTTAGTGTGGTCAAATCCCACATAACCCGGTATCCTCTCCTTTTGAAGGTTTCCCCTCCGATACCAAAAAAAAGGTACTCCGGCTTAGTAACTATATCGCTATCTGTGACGTCGCAATATAGAAGCAGTTAGCACACTATTCTAAAGTATTCATTTAAAATAAGCACTATTTTCCGTTTTTACGGCGCTGCTATCTGAAAAGCCCTCGCTTTCCGCCATATTTCACAACACGGCTCACATAAACCTCCCACAAAGCACGTAAATGTCTTGACAAACTAAAAGACGCTATAAATTTAAAAGTGCGCTAGCAGCAAAGCCTTGTTTTCTTTAGTATTTTATTGTAGTCTACCGGTATTTTATACATGAACGATATTTCCAATATTTTGCACTGTGATAAAATAAATATGTAATGGTGGACTAAAGCCTAAATCCCACTTATTTGTGAGAGGAGACCTGTGCCCAGCAGTGAGAAAAAAGATTTAAAAAAAATCCATTTTGAAACACCAAAGGTATTTTTATAAAGTTTCCGGTTCATTCGGTTTGGGCTCAAATCTAAGCTTAGTGTTTGGGTCAATAATATAAAAATGACCGCAAGAGGTGTAATTAAAATAACATTACGTACTTTAGATACAAAATTATTACTAAGAAATACGCTATTTTTAAAGTTGTAACTCTATGTCTATGTTGTGTTCCCAGACCGAATTGTCCGGGTATCCACCCAAACGGCGACTCTCTGCCGCTGGACAGATAAGTTAGTGGACTGTATTACCAAACGAAAGGTGGAAAGTCGAGTGTAAGGTGTCTAACGGTCAAGCACTCACCTATGCTGCTGATGGTTGCAGACTCGAAGCAAGGTAGCAGGCACCTTCGGCTTCACCTAAGCTTGAGCTAGCTAGTCTTACCTCGGAGTCGCCTACAGTTACCTCTCCCTGAACACGACGACTCAGAGCGTTGATCGTCGAACACTTCACACTCTTATTTTTATTTCTATACTTATTGTACAACAAATTTAACATACAGTGGCTATTTCGCGAGGGAATATTATACGATAACGAAAGATTTGCGCATACGCGACCGAAATACGAAAAGGTGTACAAGAACGAAAATTAGCGCGTGCGCGCCCGAACGATCCACCTTCAACCTTTTTTTCTTTTCGATTTAATGTCATTCATAGACAATCTACTAGTCTATGGCTACGTACATCGTGTACCATTGCCATTACGAAAAATTAACTAATTAAAAACGACTAAAGTGAACAGTCTATGTAACTGAAAAAACTGTACGTTTGTTATACGATAAGAATAGGCTTATTTGATTGATGATTTTGATATTATTGGTTATCACGTAGGACAGGAACAATATGCCCATCAGGTCTATTTCATACATCCCGGTCACATATTTTTTTCATTACCTAGGCCCATTACTCTATAACAAAATAAATACTAAATTAAGTATACATCCACTCTCCAACCACAACTGTAAAGTAACTGTTACCAAGTATCTTTAAACGCTGAATTATCAAGAAACAGACAATCTGCTGCATAATCCAAGATAAAAATAATTATATTAAATATTAACTCTCACCACGGATGATTTACATTTTCATTTTTAAAATCTTTTCAAGTATACAAATGCTTATAATACTCGCTCAAACACACACACACACACACACACACGCACATTCACATTGTTGTAATACTTAATAATATAATGTAATTGTTAGTAACAGCTAGTAGGTACCTATTTTACATGTAACTGGTGTAAATTGTATTGTATCTTTCCGCGGGAGGGCCCTTGTGACTTGTAACACAGGTTTATTAACCCATATCAGGCACCAGGTTCTCGCTAAGTAAGGTAAAGAATTTTACATTAAGTATATTCTTTAAATTTGTACCATTGTACCATTTTTGTGAGTGACAATAAATAAATAAATTCCTAGTGGTCAGATTGGTGGATAGAGTACTTTGACCAACGGGATTTTTTCCCCTTTGGTCAGATTAGCTCCTATTTAGTAAAGTACTGTAATACCTACATACTTGTTTCAGCGGAAAAGCCTACATTACCTACGTGGTCATCAGCAAATTTTTCTTCGAGAAAAATGTAATGAAAAATAAACTATTTTTACAAATGCGTACAGTTTTAAATAAATGCTTCTAGAAGAAAGTAAAGCGCATTTGCTTATCCTAAAAGCTTAAAGAACACAAGCCTTTTAACTTATCCATGAAATAATGTTCTTAACTTCACATAGCACTTTGCCAAAGTGGTTTATTAAGTTGAAAGATCTCAAAAACTTTTCAGTGTCCTTGTATCAAAATGTACATAGAAAAGTGAATTTTGTTATATCAAAACATGCCGCTTTATTCTCTTAAAAATTTATGAAGTGTATTTTTCGCGTTAGCACATTTCGTAGATTGAATGCGTAGAAAAACAAAATATACAGGTCTCCTCTCCAAATTGAGAGGGATGTAGGTCATAGTCCATCACGCTGGCCAAATGTGAACTAGTGGATATCTTGCTTTCGAGCAATAATTATGAGTTTGGCTGCAACCCTTTTTGCATTCCACTGTTGGGCACGGGTCTCTCCCCATTATTGGGGAAGCCATTATTGACAAAGGAATGACTTGAAGATATACTGTTCGTGCACAGCAGTAAGAAAGAAATTTAAATTATTTGATCAAATTTTAATGTGGGTAGTAAAAAAATTGCGTATTTTAGTAATTTTTATTAGCTCGCAATATTTGGGGTAAATTCAGTCAGGTATTAAAATATTAAAAGCAGAAATAAAAAATAATATAAATAACGCAAAAACACACACTCATAGGGACTACGAGTCCCTGTGTCGTGGGTACCATGAATACACACAAAGACAGAGACACAAACACTCAGACCGAGAATAGTCAACAAACTCGTCATTCAAAATTCATTCAAATTGACAGCCTCCGTGGTGTAGTGGGTGATGAGCCGACTGCGAAGCGTGAGGTCGTGGGTTCGATTCCCACCCAGGACAAATATTTTTGTGATGAACATGACTATTTGTTCTGTGTCTGGGTGTTAATTTATCTATTTAAGTATGTATTTAGAATTGTATAAGTATGTTTATCAGCTTTCTAATTACCATAGTACAAGCTCTGCTTAGTTTGGAATCAGATGGTGTTGTGTGAATTGTCCAAAAATATTTTTAAAAATATTTATTTATTTATTTTTTATTTTAAATTTCTGCTTCACCGGGAATCTAACCTGGGTCCCTTCGATCGGCAGTCGGACATAGTAACTATTGCGCCACAGGTCGTCTTAAAAGAAACAGAAAACAAGAAAGAAAAGAAGCCAGCCAGCATTCCTTTGTCAATCTTGTGCATCCGTCAACCTTGTAAATACTTAAAAAAGTAAATACTTTTCATAATAAAAACCTCCGCATATTAACTTACTTTAATTTAAAAAATCCGTATATCAACTTACTTTAATTAAAAAAATAAAACTGTTTACCAATGCATATTGTTATGGCAATCTTATACATACAAATTAAGACGTCTAGACGCTGGTCAACAAGAACAGATAATTCCCTTATAAAAACTCGAACTAATGGGATTCAAGTAAAATCGATAATCTCGATGTTCATCGGATGAGATTCAGTCGTTTCAGAAGAGATTTTCGAACCCATTGAAAATTTTAAGTGATTTTTTTTATTTCATCTAACTACTAGTGATGTTCGATGAAAATTCTGTCTGCTACATGGACTTTATTGTATAGTCTATAGTGTAATGTAGTTGTTTATAAGAAAATAAAAAAATAATTGTTAAAAAAACGTCAAGCTTAATCGTTATTAACAAAAACACGTTACGCTATTCTACCATAGAATAACGTTTCACACTCGTAGTCTTACAGTAGAGTAGATATTTCCTGTGTCGTGGGTACCATGTAGATACAAAGACAGAAACCTAAAAACCCAGTATACAGACCGAGAGAAGAAATTTTAAACTCATCATTCCAATTTCTTCTTCGCCGGGAATCGAAACCGGGACCCTCCGATCGGCAGTCCAGCATGGGAATTATGCCACGCGGGTCATCAAAGAAGTCCATCTCTATTGTGACTCTACCACAATACAAAGAGCGACTACTTTATTCTTTAATGTCCACCACTTTAAATTTTGAACAATGTTACTTCACACTACATGCAATACCTATCTAATATTGTGTTTCAATTGTTATGGGTCTGTGGATTTTCATCCTAACCCTATAAATCGGCATTTTGCATATTGTTGGAGTAATCTCATACATACATAATAAAACGTCTAGATGCTGACTGACAAGAACAAATACTTCCGAAAAACTCG
This sequence comes from Pyrgus malvae, assembly GCA_911387765.1. Classification (NCBI taxonomy): domain Eukaryota; kingdom Metazoa; phylum Arthropoda; class Insecta; order Lepidoptera; family Hesperiidae; genus Pyrgus; species Pyrgus malvae. The sequence continues at coordinate 24,322,546 of OU426948.1, forward strand.
AACTAATGGGATTCAAGTAAAATCGATAATCTCGATATTCATCGGCTGAGATTCAGTGGTTTCTTAAGAGATTTTCGAAATGATTGAAAGTTTTAAGCTATCTTGTTCTTTTTCATCTAACTATACATGTTACATAGTCTGTACTGTAGTCTATTTATAGAAGAATATCAAAATATTATTTGAAATCATCAAGCTTGGTCAATCGAGTTAGAAACAATATACACGCTATTATCGGAACTTAACCATAGAAGTTTTTCTTTATTGTGACTCTGCTTTGTATTTAGAACGTCCACCATTTTAAATTTGGAACGATGGAATATTGCATTTCAATAGGGTCTTGGACACTATGCACAAAAAAATTCAAAATCCTTACCTTGAAAAGGTTGCACTAAATCACGCTTGGAAAGCAATATAACTGTTTATTCTTTTTTATACATTATTTTTATTACCACTGAAATCAATAATAATAAAGTCAATTGACTATATATGATAAGTGACGTCACTTATCATCTTCTCATACAAAATGTATGGGGATGTCACGTTTTGACAGCTCATTAAAAGTATCTCAATTGACTTGGTTGTCCAAGACCGGATTCTTACAGACCCTGTACAGTAGACATAGTATATAGGAGCACTTTGTATTATGCCCTGTTAGATTGCATCTAGCATATTGTTGTAGTAATAAAACGTCTAGACGCTGACTAACAAGAACTGAGACTTCCTTATAAAAACTAGAACTAATAGGATTAAGATAAAATCGATGCTCTCGATGCTCATTGGATGAGATTCTGTCGTTCCAGAAGAGATTTTCGAACTGATTGAAAGTTTTTCACCGACGAAAAAACGGAGGAGATTCTCTATTCGACGCGTACCTATATAATAATTTATTTTTTTATGTGTGTAATGTTTGGATAATTCTTTTTTTATTGGAAAGGGTATCTTCGAAATTGGTCCCATATAAATTTGAAAAAAAAGTAACCCTAAGTGTGGGAAAATAGGGGTGAATTATTGTTCACTCAGAGATTTTTATGTTATGATTGTGTGTGTGTGTGTTCTGTTATTGTATGATAATCCGTAAAAAATATAAAGTAAAAACTTTTAACAAAAAATTGAACCGCCTACAAACTGAAAACAAAAATTATAAACTAATGTAATATGTATAGCATATTATTATGATATTTTTTCTTGCTAGTGGTAATGACTCTTAAAGTTATTTTGGAGTCCGACCCTTACTGAAATGTCGTACCTTTCGTTCTGAATCAATGGACACCGAAATCAAAAATCGAAAATAATTTTACCATAATTAAAACAAAGAATTCATACGGAATGAAATAAGGAAAGAAACTAGGTATTCTTACCATCATTGATGTAGTTTGGCACTAAGAATATGAGCTTCAGTATCTTCTGTCAATTAATTTATTTAATACTTTATTTATCACCTTGAACTAGGATCACAATGGGCGGCCTTAATACCTAATGTCTAGTCGTCAGAAGCAACAAAGAAGCTTCCAGAGTTGCGAGTGATGAGATTGAGGGCTCGCACCATCCTGCCAGTGGACCCGGGAAGCATGGGGCCAATGGCTGACATACAAAAAGTACAGATCCAATAAAAACTGTGGATTACTATTTATATTGGTTTTGAAGTTAGTTTAGCCGCATCATCGTGTCACTTTCCTCACTCAGCCAAAGTGGTTACATTTGTGCTGTAGATACTATCATATAATAAAATGACATTACATATACAGAGAACTCTACAGTTTCTACATGTCATGCAATTAACGACGGGCGTCAAGTAAAAGAGCGCTATACATAAGTGGCTACGCACACACGGACACATTGTATCCATGAAGTGCCGTTCGGCTGGGGACGGGTTTCATCATTGGCTAAAGGATGAGCGAATTATGTATATTCTATTTCACGATGTCAGCTGTCACGATAAACACTGGTTGCAGTAGTGATGTCTACTAATAAGCGCTTGTGTGCGTAAACTTTTGAACAATTAGCAAAGAAATCTGTATCTCTATATATAAAAATGAATTGCTATTGGTTAGTCTCGCTAAAACTCTAGAACGGCTGAACCGATGTGGTAATTTTGGTCTCGAATTAGTAGAAGTCCAGGGAAGGTTTAATTAAACGTTGCGAAAATATAGAAAAATTGAGAAATTAATAGTAAAACAACTAATCAAATATTGGTTCGTCGCGCCACCGTCCAGAAGTTTGACATAGTCTGAATTCATCTGTCACTATTTGTTTTATATTTTTTTATTTGATAGTAACGTAAAAACTCTTTTTCTTGATAAAGAAACTAATCCTCTTTCAATACTCTTATTTTAAGGCAGGATAACTTCTGCAGTGCACTAGTTTATAATATCAGTATAGATTTTCCTACACAATATTTGCATTTCTTGAAGTTAACACACAGGGAGTAAGACAAGTCCTTCGACTTCCACTTAAAATGTAGCGTATAATTTAAGCTGGGTTAGATATTAAGGTTTTTAGCTAGTAAATTTCTTGTTCAGACCTTCTTATTTAGAGTTAAAAAGGTCTTGGCGAAGTCGTTCTATAAAATACAGAATTTGTTCTTCTACTAAAATTTTCGCGCGAAATAGAAGGGATTTAGAAATGAATTTTTTTCCTACCATTTTTATGTCTCACTGCTGAGTACAGGTCTTTTCTCAGAATGGTCGTATCCATGGCAGTTGCGATACTACCCAAATGCTTATAAAGTCTGGCCGGAAAATGCACCTTTCTACATTATCTCAATAAACATAATGATTTAGGTTCGAGCCACATCGATCGACGGCGTTCGACGGTTTGTCCATACAAAAAGTGCACAAAGTGAGGAACAACGTACACATAACGTACAAAGTACATAACGTACAACGTACAAAGTAGTACGACTATTAATTACTTTATAAGCAATTAATTTTTAAGATATTTTAGAAACATTTGTTTCAATTTTGGTAATATAAATTATTTAGATCAAGTTTGTATGCAAAAATAGTATGAACTATATCGGCCGCCTGTCTCCAACTTCATATGAAACAAGAAAGAAAATAGTATATTTCATTACAAGTGCGGAAAGGCTGTCATTGCAAGGAGTTCCGACAAATGTCTACCCGAGCCGAGGCGCAGCCGAAGGTGAGGGTTGACAGTCGGAACTCCTTCCAGTGACGGTTCCGCACGTGTACTGAACAACTTTTTTTAATACAGTTGCGAAAAAATGAAGCAATTTATAAAATAATAAAAACTCGCAAAGAACATTTTTGAAAAATCGCGACAGCAGTAAAAGATTTTTTTAAATTCATTTTACGGCATTGGATAAAATCCTTGCAGCCATTCAATATTTTCGTTTCAATATTAAATAATGGCATCGCGCTCTGTGCATATTGCCAGTGTCAAGTATAATTTCTGCATCTATTATCTATTATTCTATATAAAACAGTAAGTCGTCAGGTATCAGTCAGTCTAGTCAGTCAGATGTTCAAGTAAAGCGATGGCTACTTTACGAGAACATGTCCGAAGGAGTTTTGGAGGCAAGCCGAAGGCAAAAGGGAACTATGCCCATGCCAAGTCTTCAGTAGAATTTTTTTATTGATATGAAATGAAAATGTTAATGAGATGAAATGAAATAAAACCTAACCTAACTCATTGAATCAAATCATTAAATCTGATATTGATACAAATTAGTAGCTTCTTTTTAGAAATATTTGCATGAATCATAAAAACATCTAAAACTTCGTGGTTGTTTTTTTTAATAGACTTTATTTTGACAGTTGGGAAAGAGAACGCACGAGTTCGGAAAAGGTAAAGAAAACGCACGAGTGTGTAATAGTCCACTTCCCGAACGCTATACGTCCCTGCAATACGCCACTTTTTGAGCAACTGTATTAAAAAATATTTATTTCATATTAGGAATACAAATTTTTCAATTAATGAATGTCATTTTTCTTGGTCAAAGCATTTAGATTTCCTTTTCATGTTGATATTTATCTGTTTGCTGTTTGTTAGCTTAATAACATAAAAAAAAATGTTGAGTTGAGAGAAAGGTGACAAAAAAACTCGCAGAAAAGTTTAAAAAAAAGTACATATGGGTCGATAACGGGCACACGTGACAGCTAATTGTGCCCTATTACAACGAAATGACTTTTCTCTCTTCTGAAATACAGAGATTTCTTCTTAATTACACTTTCACAAAGTGCAGCTAAAAGTAATATGAAAGCTCGAACAAGTCCGTTTAAAAGTTTCACTCGTTTGAAAATCCATTCTCTCCGAAACTTACACTTTAGAATGAGTTGAATCTTGTTGGTTCTAGAGATCTAACTGGACGTTCTTGTTGAGTTTTAGGGTTCTGTATATGGTGCAGATGGTACCCAAAGATTCCGCAGACTATTTACCTGTGATTAGACAAAATGTTCGTTCCGTATTTAACATTTGGCTGCAGTAACAATGCATAGTTAAACAATTAAGATCCTATGTAGAGCAGTGATAGCCGAGTGGTTAAGACACTGACCTCCGATACGAGCATCCCCGGTTTGAGCCTCAACGCATACCAGTAACTAACAAAGTTTTTATTTTTATTTATTTGAATGGAGTACCAGATGCGATATGTTATGGTCCCTTCGGGATTAAGAATAGCGCTACGGTATCCCCTGCCTGATCGTAAGAGGGACTAAAAGGGGGCTTCCGGGTGCGGTGAGAGTGGGAGCTTGATCCGTCCAGCCAGCGGCCCCCGGAAGGACAGCGGTGTTTGCGTGGCCGCATGCCGCCGTAAGTATCTGAAGGTGCAGGAGAGCACATTTGCTCTCCCGAAGACGAGCCCGTTCTGGGGCGCTGCGCATGGAGGACACCGGTGCGTTCCACTGGAGATCCCGGAGTCCTTCCTAAGCGCAGAGGCAGGCCATCGAGGGGGTTTTAGTGCGGTACAAATCCCACATAGCCCGGTATCCCCTTACAAGATGCCGGGTACGTTTTGAAGGTTTCCCCCCGATACAAACAAAGGTCATGTGATGTTAAGTGGTCATTACAGCCCATGGACGTCTAAACATCATGGAAGCCTAAGTCAACTCTTGTCTGTGGTTCTAATCAGTTGCACTGCTACTCAAAAGTTGTTATATGCGTTTGGTCACTGTTATGCGCTGAGGAAAAAATCATTTTTATTTGATGATTTTCAGTCGTTATCGTTTAAAACCGTTAAACCATAGGCGTAAAACGTTAGAGTTACATATTTATCAAAAATGTTATCATGTCTACTGACCTAAATTCCTCTTAATGCCACGAGGAGACCTATGTTCAAAATGAGGCATTAAAAAGGGTTGAAAAATGGTAATAGTTAAATGAGAAAAATGAAAAATGTTAAGTTCAATTCACACTTTACTGTTTTTCTTTATGATTTGGAATTCTAGTAAGACGATCGTTGTACTATTAATATCGGCGTCTAGACGTAGTGAGACATCGTCTTTGTGCAAACAAAATAAATGTCAATAATTTTTCATTTTGTAACAAAACAAGCTATACCCCGCGGTTTTGCTTGCGTTTGAGGATCAAATACATTATAATGGATCTGCTCATAGTAATTAGATTTTACCGCAGTAAACCGTTCCTAATTATCTCTACCCACAAAAGTTATTCCATAAGATCACTCCATCGCGACATGAAGGAAGGACAAACAAACAAACACACTTTTGCATTTATTAACACGTTTATATTATTTATTAACACGCTTATATTAGCTTCACCTACTCGTATATGTATGTTTGTAACTAGGAATTTGTGAGTTTGTTTGTAACCCTCGTTTGGACTCGATTTTGACCCAGTTACAACGGACAGATTTAATTCAAACTTTGGAGACTTATCGAGAATCGGTGGCAATACAATAATTTCAAGAGTTCATCTAATTCCGAGAACTTGAAAAAAAATATTTTTAACAATAAATCGAACTAAAAATGAAAAATAAATATAGTTAAAAAAACTATAAAACACGCTTTTGAAGCACATAAAACTAAACTTTTTTAGTTCACATCGCGTGTTTTTTAGTTTTTAAAGTATATTTATAATTCAATACCTGTGTATTTTTATTACTCACTGAGCATGCCGCACAGTAGTGGGATATAAAAAATGATTAAAAAATATTTGATTTTTAATGACAGTCAATGGCCACCTTTATCTGACTTTCATATGGAGTTAAACTACAAAAATCAATGCATATTGTGAAACTTTAAATAAGACCGCGGTTATTGTGTTCTACCGAGATAGACGAAAATTGTTCGGAGTTTCAGCAGAATAATCTTTTTTTGAAAGCGTCGGATTTTTTAGAGTAAGCCATATCAGTTTGGGAGTGTATCGACCTATATAAGTGTAGCTTAACAGAAACTAAATTTATTGCACTCTTTGTAAGATGATCCTAGCAATATCAATATCAGCGTCTAGGTAGACGCAGAGGATGAAATCTATTCAATGCTACTACACCCGAAGATATGTACGTGACCAATTTCAAGTTACCCTAAATTATGTTACTTATGCCCGTTTTCACAGAAGCGCGCATAGCTCAGCGGTTAGCGTAGAACGCAAGCGGTCTATGCAGCTAAGCCAAACGGGCGCGGTCGGGTGTGAGATGGGTGACCGCTAGTGGCAAAAAATTTCATGCACGTTTCCGTGCTTCGATGGGTACGTTAAGCCGTCGGTCCCGGTTGTTGTCGATAGATAACAGTCGTTAAACCTTGTCGGAGGCCTTATGGGCGGTTTGAAAACATCCGACAGCGGGTTGGCCACTAACCCGCATCTCCATCAACCCGCATTGGAGCAGCGTGGTGGAGTAAGCTCCAGGCCTCCCCACTAAGGGGGAGAGACCCGTGCCCAGCAGTGGGACATAAAAAGGGTTGCAGCCATGCCCGTTTTCACAAACGACGAACAAGGCAACGCCTTAATAAGTAACTTCTAATTTTGGGCAATGCTTAGCATAAAGTTCCATTTCACTAATCGATGTATAATAGGTTGGTGGAAGTAGCCTCACGTACGTACGACTAGTTCCAAGTGAGTAGCCTAGTTTTTTGACAGTTGTCCATGGTTTTGTTCGTCAATCTATTATCAATTTGAGCGACTGTCACATGTGTCAGTTTAGGGGCACATAAGCACAACGCCATTCCAAAACGGTGTCAAACTTTAGGTTATATCTAGCGTCGTTAGTCGTGACTTAAGGGTTGCTAGGCAACTCCTAATAATATATAGAAATAAAAATAAAATATAATAAAATATAGGTAAAAATAATAATAAATATACCTATATATCTATAATATAAAAATGAATCGCAAAATGTGTTGGTAAGCGCATAACTCAACAACGCCTAGACCAATTTGGCCAATTTTTTTTTAAATGTTCGTTGAAGTTCAAGGATGGTTTTTACGGCGAGAAAAATTCGAATAATTGCCGGAAAAACCATTAAAACAGCCCTTTTCTTTTTCCCATACAAATGTTTTCTAACTAAAACGTAGTCAATTTGAGCTTTATTGCTATTGAATAAAGTTCATATTAAATTACAAGCACTCACTGTTGTCTAAGCAATGTAGGTGTGTTCCTAACGTCAAAGATCATATCTATCAAAACAGTGTGCGTGTGTGCGTTGGAGCACAGAATACATCGTTGGAGGAGTTTAATGTCGCATAGCATGATGTTATATAGCTTATAGCCTTCCCTAATAACTGGACTATTCAACACAAAAATAATTTTTCAGTAGTTCCTGAGATTAGCGTGTTCAAACAATCAAACATCCACGCGGACGAAGTCGCGGGCGGCCGCTATCCCTACTAATATTATAAATTCGAAAGTAACTCTGACTGTCTGTTACGCTTTCTCGCTTAAACTAATGAACCAATTTTATGAAATTTGGAACACAGATAGAGTGGACCTTGGGAAAGGAGATAGGATGGTTTTTATCCTACGGGAACCTATAAAACGGGTCCACGCGGGCGAAGCCGCTGGCGGAAGGCTAGTAAAAATATAAAAATAATAATAAAATATTTAGGCATCTGATTTAGGCGTATCCTTTGGTTAGTACAAATTGATGATAGTGTTAACGCATTAATTTTGAACATAGCGGGAAGAGGTCGTATCCTAAACTTCGTGAATTTTCGGGCCTAATTTTTGGATAAGACTAAATAAATTATAGCAATGTTCAATAGTTTAATACATAGAGCATCAAGGTTGACAGGTATGACACCCGTCAGTACCTTTGATGCTCTATGTATTCTAATTCAAATTCTAATCTAAAGTATACCAAAAACGATTCCGAAAATGTTAAAACTTACGGGGAATGCGTACAAAGAAAAGTGATTTTGTAATACAGATATAAAACTTTTATTGACTAAAAAACAATATGGTTTTGTTTGGATTTTGTAAGAATAAGCGTTTGGGAGTCTAGAGGTCCTTTATGGATACTGAATTTTTATGAATTGGAGTACTCGTAAGGCGATCCTAGCAGTTTCAATATCAGCGTCTAGACTAGGGATGAATTCTATTCAACACTACTACTACACAACGATGAATATACGGTAAATTTCTCAATTCACAGTACTGTGTTGAAATGTATGCATTACAATTAGAAAAGACACAAAAATTCAACTTGGGATGAATTTTCGTGCGCGTGCATTGTAATTAAATATAAATTAAGTTTTTAGCAAAAAAATAGAACCGACTTAAAACGGTAAAAAATAAAATTGTTCAGTACCTACTTCTTCTTGCTTATGGTAATGACTCTTAAAACTATTTCTGGAGTCGGGCCCTTAGTAAATGTCGTACCATTCGTTCTAAATTGGCACCGACAGTACAGACAGTGGGACAGTACCTACTTCTTCTTGCTTATGGTAATGACTGTTAAAACTATATTGGAGTCGGTACCCATTCAGAACGAAAGGTACACTATATTTACTAAGACAGGACATTTCACTAAGGGCCCGACTTCAAAAATAGTTTTAAGAGTCATTACCATAAGCAAGAAGAAGTAGGTACTGAACAATTTTATTTTTTACCGTTTGAAGTCGGTTCTATTTTTTTGCTAAAAACCTAATTTATTTCACTCTTTTTAGTAATTTTAATAATTCTAGCATAATTGGAAAAATTTTCACTTAACTTCTAAACTTTAAACAGATTTACCTTTTATAATCATGTTTATCTAATAGTCATCTAAAAGTCTGAAAGACATACTATCAGTCCACCTGAACATATAAATTAAAGAAAGAATTTGCTCTCAGCTCCTAAACGTTGAGGAGTTGTACCTTCAATCATCAGTTAAGCAACAGCAGGTGATAATTACCAGACATAAATATTTGTATTATGTTAAAAATATGACTAAAAGCATGTGTGTGCCTATTAAGTTTCAGTGTTTCCCTCGATTTCCCTAATATTACATCATCAGATTCTGACATGGTGACAGTTGGACCACCTCAGGAATGTAAGATTTCGAACAAAAAACCATTTATTGAAAGAATTTGCTCTCAACTCCTAACCGTCGTAGTACCTTCCATCATCAGTTCAGCAACATGATATGACGATAATTATACACAAATGTCTGTTTTGCTTTATAAAAATATGAAAATCATTTGTTGTGCTATAAAATTTGAATGTTCCCTTCGATTTCTCTGGGATCCCCTCATCAGACTTTGACTTGGTGACAGTTGGACCATCTCGGGAATGTAAGATTTCGAATAAAAAACTATTTATTGAAAGAATTTGCTCTCAACTCCTCACTGTCGCAGTACCTTCCATCATCAGCTCAGCAACATGAGATGATGATTTCTAAGCGTAAATATCTCTTATGTTTCAGAAACTATAAGAAAATCAATGTGTGTGCCTATAAAATTTGAGAGTTCCCCTCGATTTCCCTGGGATCCCATCATCAGATCCTGATTTGGTGACAATGGGACCACCTCGGGAGTATAAGCATACGAACAAAAAAAGAATTTTGAAAATCGGTCCACAAACGGCGGAGTAATCGGTGAACATATAAAAAAAAAAAAATACATACAGCCGAATACAGTACCTCCTTCTTTTGGAAGTCGGTAAAAAGCATTTTACGGTTGTCATTATTTTATTGACATGTATGAAAAATAATGAATTAAGCAGCGATTGCCTAGCGATTGCATACAAACGTGCATACGTACGAAAAACATTATTCACCTTCTGACACATTTAGGTAAAAACAATGACACTAATATATACTTGCTTTAAGATAAAGATCTCTTCTTAACGCGGGTAATATCGCTGGATACGGCTAGTTTTTTTCAAATAAATAAACCGAACAAAAAGCAGACGGGCCGCATGGTGGCGATCACCGTCGCCTTTGGAGCCCAGGGGAGCCACCCGAGCATTACCGACGTTGGAGGAGAGCTTTTTATACTGCTTTCTTTAAGAACCCCATATAATAATCTACTGGAAATGCCTCAGCTGGAAGTTTGTCTCATAACCTACACATCCGTGGTAAAAAGGAGCGTGCAAAGTGGGCTAAGGAGGACCTATACTATAGTTGAAGCTCTACAACTTAATATTCGGCAAGTTAAGCCCAGTAATCTTGAAGTAAAGGCTTAAAACATGCCTTGAAGTTCCAAGAGTCATTAGGCTGCCTTGCTTTGTGAATTTGTGTCGTCAAAGGCTTGAAAGTTTTTAAGAGAGTTACTAACAATACGGTTTTTGTTTATTACTGAACTTGTCTTTGGTTCGTTTTACTTTATTGCTTCTAAGAGCGGTTTTAGAACAGAATATTACATAAGACGAACGCTCGTAAGGTCTTATTTTTTAACCCCCGACGCAAAAACGACGGGTTGTTATAGGTTTGACGTGTATCTGTGTGCGTGTGTGTCTGTCTATGGCATCGTAGCTCCCAAACGGATGATCCAATTTTAATGTGGTTTTTTAGTTTGAATGGTATATTAGTCGAGAGTGTTTTTAGCTATGTTTGGTGGAAATCGGTTCAGGTCTTCAAGGTCATCAAGTCGTTTGTTAGGTGTGATAGGAATGTTACACGCTCAGTTTACTTGTAAGCATATGTGGGATCTGACATTTGAAACACTAATGTCTTCTGGAACCACTGAGCTGGTCTGCTGTTAGGGCTCGAAGATAGGAGACGTAACCCTGGACTGCCTTTTAGTAAACCCATCGAGTTTCGGCTCCTTGGATTTATCTTAACTAGTTCTCTTTATGTTTCTAATTGACGAGGACCTGTTGCTGGAAATCTGGAACCTCTGAGCTGGTCTGATGATAGGGCTCGAAGGTATATATAGAGACGTAACCCTGGTCTACCTTTTAGTAAACCCATCGAGTTTGGGCTCGTTGAATTTGTCTTGACTAATTCTCTTCATGTTTCTAATTGACGAGGACCTGATGCTGGAAATGGGATGTGGCGTATCAAACCCTGGAATGCTGGAATGAAACGGATAAACCGATTTATATTTTTGCTGAAAATCTAGAATGACAAAGTTTAATCTTTATTGTTTCTCAATCTGTGCAATTCTCCCAGAGCCAGTTTGTCATGAGGATTGTTATACAGCTTTTAAGGAATAAGTACGGGTATGCGTAGTCCGCTCGTAAGCACGTTTGTCGAAACGACTGTATACGCGCATAAAAATACATACGCTAGTTTCAAACCCCTCTAACAGTGTATTTTATGTACTTATTGGTCAGCAAAATAGTATATTGTGATACAATTCGATTTTCTTACAATTGTATTCACTTTATTTAGAAGGAGTACCTGGACGACCGAGCGTTGCTCGGATAAAAACAATTTATTTTCTTGGTTTAATTTCAAACGAAACACTGATTTGCTTAGTGTTACTTAACAACGCCATCTGAAATAGCTCCTAATAAAAATAGTTATTTTCATAAAAATAAAAATACACAATATGGTTTTGATTGAAGTTTGAACCTGGGTCTCTAGTTCCGCAGTCAATTCACGCAACCATTCGACCACGAAAGCTATAATTCAATGGACGAAATTTTCATAGAGCTCTTTCAAACTGACATTGTCATTTCTTTGAACGTCAGATTGGCGTATGGTAATAGGGGAGCCCAAGAGGGGATTTACGGATTTACTCGAGCGCGTCAGATTAAGATATGGGGTACACCTTGCATCCTGTTCAGTGCTGCCACGATTAAAAAAGACCTTCTATGTAGGTACAGTTTTTTTTCTTACTTCTGGATGTCAAAATGGTCAGATTAGAAAACCCCGTTACCGTTGAGCCATGAATTTTAAATAATAAAAATTCGAATTCTTCAGAGTTTGCCAAAATGCCGTTTTTTTATTTCGCTGTTTTGTATACATTCATACTTAAAACGTCAGATTACTGAAATATGACTTACCAACTTACCATGCATTTAAGTTACTGAAATATGACTTAGCATGCATTTAATTTATTCTACTATTTTACCTGGACCTTTCGTATAAAATTTTTGAAAACCTATAGGCGCTCTCTCCATCGGTTAAACGCAAAACGTCATGAAGTATAATAATATTAAATAATATAATATTTTAATCTTACTACCACCCAACCTATAAAAAGCACAAAGTCCTGATGACGCTTGAGGAAATCCACAATGAGCCTTGTGGGCTCCCCAGTTTGACAGCGTTTACGCCACAATATTATTAATATTCTCCAATAGATGTCAGGAAGAGTCGTATTTTTCAGTTTATATTTAAATTGATTTTCATTGAAAATATTTTTATACAGCTAAAAATTTCCATCAATAAAAATTTTGTGGATCGATTTATCATCGCCGAAACCAGGGTACTAAATTTCATCAATATCTTTGGAGCCGTTTCCGAGATTCAAAAAATATATTTAGATACATACAAGAATTGCTCGTTTAAAGGTATTAGATAAGCTAGCTTAGGGATAGCTAAGTGCTTAAGATTCTGATACTCGACGCAGTGGTGCGGTTACTACAGCCTGGCACGCCATCCTGACAAAAAAAGGAATATGTTAAGAAAAAAAAATCATGACAATGTTTCTATCACTGTATGTGCCTGATATCTATACAAATATTTAAATGACATAAAATGCCTACCAGCATCTGCAAATAGTCAGATAGAAATTATAAATGACGTGTAAATGTATTTATTTCTTTGTCCTTCTGTCACGTCGCAACGCTGCTAGAGTTTGATCTGATTTTTTGAGTGATATAGTTGGTTCATTGCCTGTGGCCCTACTCCTTCGCACTACCGCACCCTCCCTTTCCGATTTCTATGACCGCACCGGTAGTGTCACGAGCCGTTTTAATTTTCTATGGCACTACTCGTCTGACCCTATATTTCAATACAAAACGTGAATTCTTAACTGTTCATATTATTATTTATATATTTTAAAGTTAGTTGAATTTTAATTTAAGTCGATTTTTTTTATTTGTCTACTCGGTCAAGTTAACATGACGCCTGGGAAGCTCTATCCGTATCCGAAATTTCGTAAATCCTCAGGCCTCATTTTTTTTTAGTAAAACTGACGAAATTCTAGCAATATTATTCATTCAGTGGCTTAATGTTATCAACGTAAACGCTAATTTAATAAATTCATGAAAAAGAAACAGTCTAAATATGCCAAAAATTATTCCGAAAATATTAGAACTTACCGACGGATGCATACAGAGTAGCCTCCCAGGTGTCATGTAAACTTGACCGAGTAATATTATTTATTTAGGCGTGGGAAAGTGACATAGGCTACTTTTTATCGGGGAAAAATAGCTCATTCTTATAGGAAAATACGAATAGCCTACGCGACAGTAGTGGCCGAAATGGTAGTACACTTAGTCACATAGAAACCTCAAAAAACGGAGAGCTTTCAAAAATTTGTAGGTACTCGTAACTTCATGGTATCGTGACGGCAACACTAGTGGGCGGAGGATTAATCTTCAACTTAACACTAATTTGATACGAAAGGTTAAATATAAGAATATTATGTTTCCTACGGCGCCTTTAATTTGATACGTGGGTATCAACGAAAGAATTATTATTAGATTATTATTAGATAATCCTTTATTAAACTTTGAGTGAATTATTGCATTATTATTTTCTATATCAGCGGTGAAATAAAGTCATTTCAAATATTTATTAAAAGATTGGAGCATTGGAGCAGCGTGGTGTCGGACTAAGTTGAAGGGGAAAGACCCGTGGCCAACACTGGGACGCTAAAAATGTTGCGGCTTTGCCGCATATCCACCATGTCTCAATAGAGAAGCGTGGTGGAGTAAGCGCGAGGCCTGTTCAGGTATTGGGCGAGACTCGTGCCCCTCAGTGGGACGCAAAATGGGTTTGCAGCCATGAATCCAGCGCAATTTACCATTTGTTCTTGGTTTAATTGGAAGGTATCCTTTCTCATTTTTGTACCCTCTCGATTCAATTTTTTATAGTATGTAAGTATATGTATGTCCTGTAGTAGTAAGTAATAGTATATGACGTATAGTATGTAAGTATATGTATGTCTATGTATATTTAAATTATAGCTTTTATGTGCACCTCACCCACATCCTATTTTGCTCAATTCTCTTCTACCCCAAGGTTCTACCGCAAGAGATCGCTAGAAGTGATAAGGCCGCCTATTTTTCACTGTATTTTTTCTTACTCTATGTTGTGAATTTCTTTTTAGGGTGTACAATATAGCATATCTGTATTTGTACAAAAAAAGTACAGAATACTCATACACTCATATAACGTTTGTGTATTGGTTAGTAGAAAAATAAATTTAGTTGTTTAAATGATCTTTCAGTATTTTGGTGCCAAAGTAGAGGCAATTGGAAAATAGGAATGTAACATGTCGCTGGCATTTCGCCAAGGCAATGTATTGTCTTTAAGTAGGTATTACAGTTCTGCGAGTATAACGGAACTTATATGATTGCAAACAGTCCGAATCGTCAACGACCCAAGATTGACTGACAGGCTAGAACCGCTTAGCTTGCGAAGAGACATAGGCTCGCTCTGCGTGTTCTACCGACTTTACTATGGTGAGTGCTCCGAGGAACTCTTCAAATTGATGCCTACATCACCATTCCATGATTATACCACCAGACGAAGGTTAAAGTTCCACCGGCACCATCTGGACTCGTGGTGGTCCTCCACAGTCCGCTTTGCACGCTCCTTTTTACCACGGACGTGTAGGTTATGGGACAACCTTCCAGCTGAGGCATTCCCAGTGGACTATAACATGGGGTTCTTCAAGAAAGCTGTAAAAAAAGCTCTCCTTCAAAGCCGGCAATGCTCGGGCGGCTCCCCTAGGGTTGCCCGTGTCCATGGGCGACGGTGATCGCTTAACATCACGCGGCCCGTCTGCCTTATTGTTAGGTTTATTTATATAAAAAAAAAAAAAAAAAAAAAAAAACAGGAAAAAGTCCATGTAGTCGTACTAACACAGTTTGGTGGATTATGGTGCACTTTGAGAGGAAATCAATATTGGTGCTTGTTCTGTGGCGGAGCCATGTAGTTAAAATTGTAAACAGTATTATTTTTATGTTAATTTTAAAAAATGTATCATTAATGTTCATAAATTTTATTGCGTAGGTTGGTACCTCGACCTTATAATAACAGCGCGTTAACAATGGGCGTCCAAACTAAAATATTTATTATTTATTAGTTTTTTCATATTCGGATCTCTAGTTAGTGTAAAGATTATTTAGAAAAATATATTAAGAAAACATAACACGCGTATAAAAATTGTGGCGAGCTTGACAACGGAAAGTTATTTTCCAATAAGAGGACTAATTTAAAGTTACCTTATCCTGACAATCAAATAACATTTACTGTCGTAAACCTGTATGGAAAACTCGACGTTTTATTACTGTTTTATGAACAAACGTTTAAATACACCTTTAGTGTTAGTACACGCCATTCGTGTCACTATTTGATCTAATCAAAAAATTTATAAACGGAGAGAGTATAACAATGACCTTAGAAAAAAAATGCGTAGACACGTAAGAACTATAATCGAAATTTCAGTGTCGAAACGAAATTGGAACGTAGGAACGAAATGTCCCCAAACCAGACAGTTACTATAAATAAAGTGTATGATTAAAAATATACACGTTTTGGGGTTTTGATGTACCTAATGGCAATAATAGTGAGATAAATAGTGAGAAGAACACTTTATCCGTTAAAATATTATTGGTTTAGTTTAGGTAAGATTTATTTTTTAATATTCTACCTTATAGACTTAAATCTCTACCTCTATTATAATCATTTCAAACGGATAGTCTACTAACTCTGATAACAAATAATATCATAACCATCAACGAAAAAACTAGTTCACCATAAAAATAATGACACTTTTTATTAATCTGACCTGTCCATAAACTTTATTACTAGTTCTTTTTAACCACCAAAAGCAGCAGTAAATTTAAGTATGAAGGAGACTATCCATAATACGAGTATAATATCTGGGTCACTTGTCGTGATAGGGTAGGGATCATTCCTCTATGTGAGGTTTAATACGTTATTCATGGGAGTAGGTGTCTTATCTATTAATAGGTCAGTATTTGACCGCGATTTGTGATTCGGTCGTTCTGATATTTGGCTCACTTAGCCTATAAAAGCTCATTGAACCTTGTCTATGAATTTCACAATAAAATACTGTATTGACTATTAAATATCGTCTGTTTTTTAAGAGTGCACCTAAAGCAGACCGTAATAACTTTATATTAATTAGATATTTATTTTTTATTTTTACCAAAATATTAATGCGAGCTGGTCTATGCCGGCCAGAATTAATGCAGAAGAGAATAAGCTGAATCTGGAATAGCAGTGCAGTTCATATGAACTTAAACAAGAGTGAGACTTGCTTGAAGATTAGTTCAGATGTTCATGGACTACATCAACCACTTAACAGAGAATGGCCTGCATGGTTATCTATATTCACATTCTAACTCTTTATTCACACGTTACATTGCACACTAAGAGCGGCGATGGCGGGGCAGTAAAGACCACGGTCTTCGACACGGAGATACCGAGTTGAAACCCCCGGCCGCACCTCTGTTGCGGCACCTCTACAGGGACTAGCTTGGGGATTAAGAATATGGAGACGGGATTAGGAACATGGTGGACTGTGGCCTAAAATCCCTATCACTTCCGAGCAGTAGGACATAAAAAAGGTTGAAATAAAAATGAAAGAACACAGTAAACATTAGTACAACTTTGTTTTGGGTATCTCAATGTAGAGTATTTGGGTAATTTGCCTCAAAACAAAGCCTTTAGAATAAATTGATACAAAGGCTCCATAATCAAGTCACGTTCGCGAAGAACTCAATGAAGCCTGCGTTGAATGAAAACTTTGAACATCTGAAGGAATTTCTGAGCGGATTCCTCCGTGATTTTTCGTATTTAGGCGGAGAAAAAGATAACTATATTGGAGATACATTTGCTTATATTTAAGAAACAGATGGAACTTCTAACATACTGTTTACGTTTCTATGGCTGGCTGCAACCCTTTTTTGCGTCCCACTGCTGGGCACGGGTCTTTCCTCATTATTGGGGAGGCCTGGAGCTTACTCCACCACGCGGCTTCAATACGCATTGGTTGAAAGTTCTATTTCATACAAAATTCGATATGTAATAAAAAAATCTTCAGGCTAGAAGAAGATTAATTTACATTTAACGAGACAAGAGCCGAAGTTAAACAACAAGATATCCCGATTTTAACCCTTATTTTTTTTAGCTCTAGCGCAATACTTATCATAATGGATTGCCGATTGAAGGCCTCAGGTTCGATCTCCAGCGAAGCAGAAATTTGAATTATACTTTTTTTTTGTTTTCAGTCTGGGTGTCTGTGTTTCTATCCTTGAGTGTAAAAATGCTGAGAATGTTATAGGTATATTATAAGCGTGTTCATGATACTTCTGAAATTCTAGTCAGATGGACATTCAGAGTTGTACAGATTTTCTTACCTACCTACCACAATTATGCTGCCTTTTATTGTTTATGTTAAGTAAAAAATAATAAATTTGTGTTCTTGGCTCCCACAAAAAAAACTTGTCACAATAGAGTTTATTTATTATATAAAATGCTAATATTTAAATGAAATGAAATGAAAATACTTTATTGTTGACCGTTTACATACATACAGTTAGATGTTTACAATTATTATAAGAGTTTAAACAGTCTACCATGCTCTGGCATACAATATTATATGTATTACTAGATAATTAAAATTAAAGTAGCTCAGGCATTGTTTAGAGTTAATATTTTACGCGGAAGCTCCTCAAACCATTTTAATGCACGTCATCAAAAAATTCGTTTATAAAATCACTATAATTAGCGTATTGAATTTAGCAATTTTATTTAGAAATTTTGATTGAAATCGAATTTGAGTGAAATGCTTGGAATTGTGTTTAATAGGGCTGTCTGAATAGTGTGCGTTTGCGGTTTCGCGGTCGCAATATATTTTACCCTAAATTGCCCAAAATTGTTTTCCAACGCCAGGTGATTCATTCATATGTATAAAATATTTGGTAGCAATAGTTTCTATTTAGGTACGAATAAACCGTTATTCCTAAAACCTATATACTATATGCATAGAAATAATATGAATTGCTTAATTTTTTTTGTGGGTGGTAGAACTATTATGGTTCGTCCGGGGAAGTACCACCGCTGCACCCACCTCTGCCGTGAACCAATTCTATTGTGTTTCGGTGGAAAGGTGCAGATGCCGGCCACACTTACATGAGGCGACCATCAGCCTCCGGAGTAGCAGCGCAACTGCATACGACCTCAGACAAGACTTACCTATGCTTGCTTAAGGTTGTATGTAGATGTCCATGGGCTGCAGCGACCATTTAACACCACGTGTCCTGCATGCTCGTCAGCTACACCATTCAAATAAAATAAAAAAATGTAAACCGACTTAAGAAATGCAGGGTGTAACTAAATAAAAAGTAATTTTGAAAATAAGTTAGTTACACAAATTATCATTATAATTTAAAAACGGCTGGAACCCTTTTAAATTTTTTTTGGATATGCTTTTATCCTGAGTAATATAATGTGTAAATATCTATTTTTACATTAAAAGTTGTCAACAACATCAGTTGTTGTTTCAAGGAGAATCTGTCATTACATTATTTTTAATACTTTATTTGTCAGTAAAATAATAACTCTTAAGAATGATAAAGAAACATTTCCTCCTTCAATAATTAATAAAGTATTGTACCTACTACTTTAAGAATTTCCTAAGAGGGATAAATTTAAATACAAATGTTGTTGTTGCTGTTGAGTTTAATTAATGTGACTGAATCTAGCCTGAAGAGCGCATGGCCCGGCGGTTAGCATAGAACGCAAACGATCTGTGCATCTAAGCCAAACGGGCGCGGTCGAGTGTGAGATGGGTGATTGTTAGTGGCAATTAAACATGCGCGTTTCCGAGCCTCGGAGGGCACGTTAAGCCGTCGGTCCCGGTTGTTGTCGATAGATAACAGTCGTTAAACCTTATCGGAGGCCTTATGGGCGGTTTGAAAACATCCGACAGCGAGTTGGCCACTAACCCGCATCTCCACCAACTCGTATTGGAGCAGCGTGGTGAAGTAAGCTCCAGTGTCCCCAATAATGGGGAGAGATTCGTGCCCAGCAGTGGGACGTAAAAAGGGTTGCAGCCGGTTGGCTATCTAATCGATTCTAGCCACGACTCAACGCTATTCTTGATGTTCTTAAAATCCAAGTTCTTTTGCTTATTTTTATGTTTTTATGTGCATTATTTCTGATAACTTTAAGAAAGTACAACGGCTGCTGCGTCTGCTTATATAGAATAAGTTATCGTCCAAAAGAATGATGACTGGAATGCGTACAACAGTACAGACGTACTATAGCTATCCTTCTGATCGTGGGTAAATCCTTATAGCACAGCTAGGATATTATAAATGGAAGACATAAGCCACGCACTATCTTAAGACACCGTGTTTGCAAAGTTTGCCGCTGTGTTTTGAATGTTTGATGTTGCTGTTTGTTCAGTCAAGTGTAAAATAGCAGCAACTCCTTACAACTCGCCTGGAAGTTAAGTTTGTTTACTTCGCTCTAACTACCGGAAATGTTGCTTTCTGCAAAATATGTAACAAAACAACCAATGGAATTTTAAATTTTGTTTTCCTTTCAATCCTTTTTAATGTTCTTCTGCTGTACACAAGATAGGTCTTCTCTCAAAATTAAGGAGAATGATGTCACAATTTAACCGATGCATATTATTATGTCCTGCATTGTGTCCTGCACTGCAATATCCCGGAAGTGAGCACACGCTTTCTCTCAGAATTGAGAAGTATCACGCCATACTTTGTGGCCATGTTTTACTTGTTTCTAATGTTTATTGATAGGAGTGATCAGTTAAACACAGCGTATTATAATAAAATAAATAAATGAATATCTTAGGACAATTCACATAACACCATCTGATTCCAAACTAAGCAGAGCTTGTACTATGGTAATCAGAAAGCTGATAAACATATTTATATAATTCTAAATACATACTTAAATAGATCAATTAACACTCAGACACAGAACAAAATAGTCATGTTCATCACACTAATATTTGTCCTGGGTGGGAATCGAACCCACTACCTCACGCTTCGCAGTCGGCTCATCACTCACTACGCCATGGAGGCTGACAATAATGAAGTTACTTGACAATTATAAATTAGGTAATAAAAAATAACAGATCAATTATGCCATTTTTGTTTTACATGAGTGGTAAGATATACTTACTTGTCATCCAACATCATCTTTATATTAATAAAAAGACATTAGTGTCTATATGCAGACAGATGCACTTAAGAGTACATACGAATAGCTTTAGTATCTAGACATCTTCACTTAGTCCATGTAGCTTCGGGATTAAGAATAGAGCTACGGTATCCCCTGCCTGATCGTAAGAGGCGACTAAAAGGGGGCTTCCGGGGCTGCGGGTGGTGAGAGTGGGAGCTCGACCCGTCCAGCCAGCAGCCCCGGGAAGGACGGCGGTGTGTGCGTGGCCGCATGCCGCCGTAAGCATCGGAAGGTGCAGGAGATCACATCTGCTCTCCCAAAGATGGGTCCGTTCCAGGGCGTCGCGTATGGAGGACACCGGTGCGTTCCATGGGAGATCCCGGAGTCCTCCCCAAACGCAGAGGAATGCCACCGAGGGGGTTTTAGTGAGGTTCAAATCCCACATAACCCGGTGTCCTCTCCCAAGGTGCTGAGTACCTTTTGAAGGTTTCCCCCCCGATACCAAAAAAAATACATCTTCACTTGGTTAGCCGTTCTCGTTGCCTTTGTGAATGTTTCACGTTGCTATTTGCACAGTCAAGTAAGCCAAGTCGAGTGTGAAATTACAGACAACTTGCCAGATGTCATGCAGAAGTTACGTTTATTTACTTTGCTGTAATTTCCCGCAAGATTGAGGCACGTCTCAGAATAATCAATGTTGTGTTTATATTTGCAATATCTGTAGAAGAAATAACTTAGTCAATGCGCCGGATGCTCTTCATTGTAATACGGTATCTCAGCAATGTTTTGTTTTACTTAAAGTCTGTTCAAAATGGGAAAAGGTTTAGGAACTAGGGGCACCTATATTACTTAAATACTAAGTGAAATTTGCCTTATAACTTGATTACTGAAACCGGAGATGTGCATTACATGCGAGTATCATTTTTTGTGAAGCACACAAAATATTATTATCTCTGGTTGACTTGATTTTCTGTATAATATAGTTTTGAATAGTTTGGGGGTGACTCAGACTGCTTTTTACCCGGGAAAAACATTACATTCTTATGGAATGAAACGTGTAGCCCACGCAAGCGGAGCCGCCGGCGTAAAGTTAGTAATCTTATAAAATGATCACGCATAATCTTGTCGATTTGTGAATTGTCTTTGTGAAAAATCTTTACGTCCTCCTCCATAACATAAAACAAATTGTAACGTCGTTCAAAATAGATGTACATACCAAAGAAAAATAAAAACGAAATAATTCATATATTTACATACAGAATATTTACTAATACCACGTACAAATAGCATTAGATCCAGACATCTAAGCTGTGTTTGCCATTCTTGTTGCGTTTGTGAATGTTTGATGTTGCTGTTGGCTTCAAGTGCAAAACAATGGACTATTCTCCAGATGTCATGCATAAAAATATTTTAATTTGAATCTGAATTTGAGTTAAATCTCTTTACCTTGCTCTAATTAACGGCAATGTACTAATTTTATTATACAAACGAGTTGTATGCCCGACATTCTTACATAATATTAGCCTTACTTAAAAAAACTACTAACACCAAATGTTTAACTTAATTCTTTATCCATCGAGAAAAGGTAATAATAATGTTTCACACTCATAGCCCCATGGCTTGGCTGCAACCCTTTTTGCGTCCCACTGCTGGGCACGGGTCTCTCCCCATTAATGGGGAGGCCTGGAGCTTACTCCACCACGCTGCTCCAATGCGGGTTGGTGGAGATGCGGGTTAGTGGCCAACCCGCTGTCGGATGTTTTCAAACCGCCCATAAGGCCTCCGACAAGGTTTAACGACTGTTATCTATCGACAACAACCGGGACCGACGGCTTAACGTGCCCTCCAAAGCACGGAAACGCGCATGAAATTTTTTGCCACTAGCGGTCACCCATCTCACACCCGACCGCGCCCGTTTGGCTTAGTTGCATAGATCGTTTGCGTTCTACGCTAACCGCCGGGCAATGCGCGCTTCGCCGGGCCATGCGCGCTTCTAGCCACATAGTTGGGTGGATATACCCTGTGACGTACCATGGACACATACAAACATAGAAACGTAAACTCATTGCTTCAGTCATCTCTGCTTCGCTGGGAATCGAGTTCAGGACCACGGATTGGTAGCTGTTTTATCTCTCGTATTTTTTATTTATTTAAAGGATCTCCTGCACTTTTTTCTGTACCTTTTGATAAAGTGTAAAAATGAATTATTGATTGATAGTGTAGATAATGTGTAAAATTGTATCAAACTTATGTTGGTATTTTAAATACTAAGTTTGGATCTGTATCTTATTATATTCATTCTTTTTCCCTTAAAGCTCTGTAGCTATGAGATGTCGCGAAATACAAGACGTGTTTGGTTTCGGAATACCTATCTGTGGATAGAGAAATTACCCAACTTCGACAGTTGCGTCGTCTGCGCTCAATAAATTCGGCAACGTCGAGGAACGGTACAATATGTTGTTTTGTATAACAATTCACTTGAATTTATTATTTAGCTAGCTGTAGCTCACGGTATCTCACGGTTCCATTCGTGAATACTATAGGTATGTAGATGTCTTCGCTTATTTAGCTTTAGTTTTTGAGTTTGTTAATCTTAGACAAATTTAATTCACTTTCCAGGTTTTACACTTGATTTCAACCATCCCGTCATTCGTTATATTTGAGATTCTTTTGAGGAGTTTGTTTTATAATCGCCATGCCGGTCCTGGGCAATCTGAATCCAGCGACTTCCCGCGGTCTTTATTAGATCGTCAATCTAACTGGTTGGAAGGCGGTCTGTACCTGTCCTTTTACCGATAAGTTATCTCCATTCGAGCACCTTTCTTTCCCATCGGTACATAATAAATAATAATCAATTCTCCTACTAATAGCTTGTCCATTGCTATTTCAGCTTGCAAATTTCAAAGGCTAATTGTCGATACCTTTTGTTCGTCTACGGATTTCATCGTGTCTGATTCTGTCACGTAGAACAACTCCACGACTTTGTGGCAATGTCACTCGCCATGGCTGGCTCATCTATTTTTATACTGACATTCACACAAAAGACAAATAATGTTTCCGAAATATAATAATAATATGAAGATAGATAAATTAACCCAACTTCGACATTACGCCGTCTGCGCCCAATAAACTCGGCAATGGATGGTTCAATATGTTGTTTTGTCTGACAACTTACTTGACTTTATTATATCACTTGCATATATCTCGTTTAATTCAATATCGAGAACTATATTATTACGATGAATTATTGTAAATATCTATTTGCGTAATGTGATGTGTCTCACACTGGCAGCCCACATATTAAGGAGAGTTGCAAATAAAACAAAAGATTGTCTTACATACATATGCAATAATCGTAATAAAAGTCACACTAAAATAAAAACTTAATTACCTTGTCTGAATAGTCACTATTATGATTAAATACTTATATACTATATAAGTACTATTATATATAATACTAGTACTTTAGAACATTTCTTAAATCTGCCAAATATACACAAAAAATACAAAAAATTGGTCTAGCAGTTTTGCAGCAGTGCGACTTCTATTGTTACGTATTATCTCTAAGTATATATAAAAATGAATCCCATTTTCACTTGGTCACGACATCACGCGTGAACGGCTGGACCGATTCCGCTGATTCTTCTTTTGTTGTGTTTGTTATTGGCAGAAGAAGGTACATATGTAAGAAAACCTTAAGGAAATTGCATGAAAAATTAGAAAATTTAAAAGGAAACACCGATTCGAATGTAATATTTACATTTAAGACAGGACAACGTCCTTCAAATTTTGACACACATGAAATATTCAGAGAGCTCAGCAATCAAAACTTGCAACCATTTTCTAATATTTAGTTTTAATTACGTCACATCAGCTAAATTTATTAGTGTTCCAAATCCATAATGAACTGTTGCACGGTATTAAAAAATAAGCGTTGATCATCAGTTATGATATTTAAGGAATGGTGAAAGTTGTGAATATTTTTTTTTATATGAAATTTCTTGAACTTGCAAAATTTTAGTTACTATTTTTAACGAATTTCATACTTGATACACCGAGTTACAAGTTTTGCATGACTGAACACTGTGAAACTTATCATTAATTGACTGCGTGCATCTTATTTTTTATGGTTTTAGAAAATTTATTGCAGTGAATATTTCTTTTTAAATTGAGGTAAGTACCTTCTGCGCCAAACGTTAAGAAATCCTGCTGACTGACAAAATATATTTCTATACTCCACCAATTTGACAGAATATAAAAAAAATTGCTATTAGAAAATTTTTGTACTTTTCGTCGCTTACCTCTCGAAAAAGCTCTCGGAATCAAACGTTAAAACTAGATATGTCATTATTTTATTTTCTTCCATGACAGTTTATTGGACAGTAACCTAAAAATTTCATAGATAAAATACTTAAAAAAATTAAAGTACACGCGGGCAAAACCTATCTCTATATAAAACTGAATACCTATTTCCCTTGGTCTCGGGATCACGCGTTAACGGTTAGACCGATTTCGATAATCCTTTTTTATAGTGTTTGTTATTATCAGGAGAAATTTCTTATTAATGAAATAATTAAGAAAATTGCGCGGAAAACTAGAAAATTTAATAATACTTAACCACCATAATAATTTTTTTACAAATTCGATTTCAATATTGATAGCTAACACAGAAAAACGTCTGTCGAGTCAGCTAGTATTTTATAATTATCACTAATTTTCCTTCACTGAAAGGCAGAACACTGCATTTCAACAGGATTAGGTGCGGCGATGATAGTCCCTGTAGCTTCGGGATTAAGAATAGAGCTACGGTATCTCCCACTCCAGGTATTCCCACTCATACCTTCCACAACCCCAGAAGCTCCCTTTTAGTCTCCGCTCGATCCGACCAGCCAGCAGCCCCGGGAAGGACGGCAGTGTGTGCGTGGCCGCGTGCCGCCGTAACCATCGGAAGTTACGGGAGAGCACATCTGCTCTGTGACTGGGCGCCACGCGTGGAGGACACCTGTGAGTTCAACTTGAGATCACAGAGTCCTGCGCTGCGCAGAGGCAGGCCAGCGAGGCGGTTTTAGTGCGATCAAATCCCACATAACCCGGTATCCTCTCCCAAGGTGTGCAGGGTACCTTTTGGAGGTTCCGATCGTCCTCGTAGTATTCAAGTAACTGTCTCTATCCTATCATTCTTATCTTCTGTATCACACCTTTGCAGCAACCCCTTTTTGCGTTCAACTACTGGACACGATTCTCTCCCCATTATTGGGGAGGCCTGGAGCTTATTCCACCACGCTGCTTACACTACAACAATTAACAATAAATACAAAAATTAACTACAAATTATCAAAACAAACATCCAAATGAGTAATTCTTCTTAAAAAATGTATTTGTGTTTTAGAAAAATAGGCCATAATTGTTTACCACAATTATCACATAAGAGAAAACGCAATATTGTCACTCAATGTAACATTGTTACATCATGTTTGTGTTGTCTGTGCTGAATTGTCCTCATAAAGGACGCTCGTCAGCTTGCCTGAGCAACTGTTTGAATAAGTTGCTTTGTCTAAATTAGTGGCTTCTTTGTTAAGCATTGTTAGTTTGATTTAATTACTCAAAGTTGTTCATGACTTTACATAGTTTTAGTTAGTATTTGGTCTTATTCTGTATTAAAGTTATATCACCTATGACTTTAGCCGAACCCAACCGTACTTCTGAGAACTTTCATGGTATGACCGAGGAAGTGCTACTGCTGCATCCATTTTGTTTTAGGTGGAAAGTTTTACTGTATTGAGGTGGAAAGCGGTGGTAGGTCTTTGGATAGAAAAAAATCAATACTTGCTTGGCTCACTCGGTACACTAGACTATCACGGCGTGGAAAGTATGCTAATGAGTATATAACATACACACACAACTGACACTCTTGTATGCACGCACACATACACAAAACACTCACGTTATTTTAATATAACCTGTTGTAATAAATAACTAGAAATAAGTCTGTAATCTGTTTACTGCCTGCATTGCCTGGCGCCTAGCGAAGAACGCAAGCGATCTATGCAGCTGAGCCAAACGGGCGCGGTCGGGTGTGAGATGGGTGACCGCTAGTGGCAAAAATTTCATGCGCGTTTCCGTGATTTGGAAGGCACGTTAAGCCGTCGGTCCCGGTTGTTGTCGATAAATAACAGTCATTAAACCTTGTCGGAGGCCTTATGGGCGGTTTGAAAACATCCCACAGCGGATTGGCCACTAACCCGCATCTTCACCAACCCGCAGAGGCCCTTTCGAGACACTTTAATGTTGTTGTGGTGACTCGCCACTCACTGAATGGGCCCCCATAAAATGGCGTAAATGCCTGGTAACAACATTGGCGTCAGAAGATGGGGGTGTCGATAGGAGCGGCGCCTATTTCAGCATCGTGGGGGATAAATCCAACCCGGAGCGGGTTCTTCGCTATTACGTCAATTACTTGTAATACACTTCCACCTCCGAGCATAGCTCTAATGACTCCACTCTGGACGGCCAATTAAGGCAAGCCAGTGGTGGGAAATTGTTCCTATAGGTTATCACTCCGCCTACCGGAGACGAGGAACACTTGAACTTGAACTTGGACTTTCCCTGGAAAACTCAGGTCCGTGGTGTAGTTACCCAGCAGGGTTATTATTATTGTAAAAAAAATTTACACGAGGCGACCAAGATTCAAGCCTGTCTAATGTTATGTGCAGATGCCATGATCTGCAGCCAAGCACGTGGCCTACTTGTTCGTCTTCTAATCTTTTTAAGGGCCAATTACAATCTCCACTCAGGAATCTTCACATTAGTAATTAGTTAGTAATGATGATCGCTATTTTTTTCATATTCCAAAAGAGTACAACGACAGCAGGCACTATAACGCTTCAAATTCATAGCCTGTGTCGTGGGTACCATTGACACATACAAAGACAGAAACACAAACATCCAGACCGAGAACAGAAATTTAAACTCATCATTCAAATTTCTGTTTCGCCGGGAATCGAACCCAGAACCCCTCGATTGGCACTCCGGCGTGGTAACCATTGCGACACGCGGGTCGTCAACTAACAGCACTAACATTAAATCTACGAATACTTTTATCTGGGGATAAAAAAATCGGCCCTTCATATATAAAAATAATGAACAAATATATTTATTTAAAAAACAGGCCATCCTATAAGAAAAATAAGAAAATCATTAATATTTTGTGTTTCAATTTTCAACAGCGTCCTTAAGTAAAAAAAGCTGAGTTTCATACTTAAAACCTTTTGAAAACATTGAAAGAATGGCCTGTTGTCATAAAATCGTCGCTGGAGCAAAGTAGGTCGTAAGATACAAGATAACTTGAAGTGTGCGATTTATAAAAGCAAAATGTGTTGGTGTATTTTGAATGCGCCCTTATGTGCGAATTAGATCTTAAAACAATAGGCTTTTAGATATAATTTATTACCCACAGTGTACGCGCTTGCCAAAATTATGTTTATAAATATAGCGTTATTAAACATGCGGCTGGCAAAATGTCTTTGGATCATGTTATTATGTGTACCTATTATAGCAAAACGTATCCATTATTTTAAGTAGCGTTTCACGATCATAATGTTTCACACTCATAGCCCCCTCAGAACGGTGTATCGTGTACCCTGTGTCGTGGGTACCATAGACACATACAAAGCAGAAACACAAACACCCAGACCGAGAACAAAAATCAATTAAATTTCTGCTTCGCCGCGAATCGACAACGACATTAACACATGCGGTAGCTGTCACGTATGTTCCTTATCGGCCCATAGCTACTCTGTAAGAAAGTTAGCTATTGTATACCCCATATTTTAAAACAGGGCTGAAGTTTTTCTCCGTCTGCTCTTTTCTTCAGCTCAGCATTGCCTAAGCGCACCCAGAGCAGACAGAACAAAAAAAATAACGTTCACTAAGAGTTTGTAAAGGAACCGTACAGTGAATAAAGAATATTTCATTTCATTTCATTTCATCGAACCCGGAACCCTCCGATTGGTAGATATAAAAGTGCATATAAATAAACTAAACTAATAATCGTTTTTTCTTTGTTTCAGGTTAAGGCAGTGAAGTGACAACTACGCAGTTTTTTTACGTAATTAATTGTGCCGGTAAAATAATAAAATACTCGAAAGTTAAGTGAAATAGAAATTTAGTAAATTAACTGACCTTAGGTCTCAGTAAATTGGTGAAAATTCAGGTATTTGTTGGTATAAGTAAGTGATAAATAATTGGGGAGAAATAAAAACATGTCAGTTTAAACGACTATTTTATACGTGTGTGCATTCGACGGCGACAAAACGAGGACTGCAACTAAACAGCGATGGCTAGGCCTGAAGTTGTGCGATGAGCCCGCTGACGAGGAGGAGGGGATGGACGAGCCTAGCGCCGCCAAGCGGCCGTCAGTGCTAACTATAGACCGCGCCGCCTTCCTCCTTTTGAGAGTCAAAAGAGCTTTCAAGAAAAAACGGCAGCAGAGGAAGGAAAAACAGTAAGTATTTAACAGATAGCATCTTTACATTTACGGCTGACAGCAAGTGGAAAAAGCCTTGTTAGTTTTTGTTCTTTAGAGGATACGCTGAACATACGCTCAGCAGCCGGTTTTTTTTTTAATTTTTGCCTGTCTGTTTTGAGGTAAATGACGTAAGAACTAACATGGAAATCAATGCAGTTTATAAAGATACTCGTATGAATGTAGGTTTAAACAGTCTTAACCAAAATGTATGCTCTAATTTACTCAGACAACTTTCATATACAGATTGTTTTAAAATGTTGCCTCGTTCTCACGTTACTACATGAAATTAAATATGAGTTTACAAATTTGTGGAAGCTCTGGACCTTCAAATCCAGTTCTGGTGAAACAGATTTATTAGTCACTTTATGTAGTAGTGATTGAAAAAATCATCGATCGAGCTATTTTTAGGGTTCCGTAGCCAAATGGCAAAAAACGGAACCCTTATAGATTCGTCATGTCTGTCTGTCTGTCTGTCCGTCCGTATATCACAGCCACTTTTTACCGAAACTTTAAGAACTATACTGCTGAAACTTTGTAAATAGATGTATTTTGTGAACCGCATCAAGATTTTCACATAAGAATAGAAAAAAACAAAAATTTTTAGGGGTTCCCCATATTAAAACAAAAACTGATTTTTTTTATAAAACTCATACATGTACCCATACCCATAGATATAGATAGGTCTTCAAAAATGATATTGGGGTTTCTAATATTAGTTTTTTTCTAAACTGAATAGTTTACGCAAGAGACACTTCCAAAGTGGTAAAATGTGTGTCCCCTGTAACTTCTAAAATAAGAGAATGATAAAACTAAAAAAAAAAGATGTACATTACCATGTAAACTTCCACCAAAAATTGGTTTGAACGACATCTAGTAAGTATTTTTTTTAAATACGGTATAAATCGTAAAACGTTTAACGGAACCTTCGGTGCGCGAATCCGACTCGCACTTGGCCGGTTTTTATTTATAATCGGTTTAAACCAATATAACTAAACTTATATAAAATCACCTTTGTATTTCCACTTCGTTTAACGAAGGTAAATTCTGGGCACAGCAAGTAATTGAATAACTGCTACTTTGTTATCGTAACTTTCAACACAAAATCGAAATTAAAAGTGAAAAGTCTAATTTTATTTCAGGCACATTTATATACCAAATTTCTTATAGGTTGTGGCTGTGTGTGTTCAGATATTTTATTATAATTAATCTTTTGAAGTCTATTGCTGGATGTCGCTTCTCTGAAATTGGTCGGGTCAGGTTTTTGGCCGGCTCTGCACGTGTCTGCCCGTAATTATGGATAATGTCGTTGGTTTTCCTTCAAAGACGTTTAAAGTCCCTAAATTTCCCCATATTTTTTTTCGATTTATTACTGAAATTACATTGTAGCTAGGTTAGCGAGTAGTAGCTAATAACTAGTGGTGGGTCGTTGTCATATTTTTGACAGACGAAACGCAACCTTTTTCCCGACGACGAAAACGGTCGTCGTTGCAACTTAAAGGCGCTTAAAAGCCGTCTTCGAGCCAGTCACAATGACAACCGTTCTTTAGAACGATTTGATAAGATTTAGGTTGCGTTTCTTACAACTATTAGGTAACGATTTCAAATTTATGAAATCGTTTACTAATTTTAGGTTCGTTTACTTATTTTAGAAGACGTTTATCTTCCAAACGGGCTTATTGCCAAGCAAGCTTTTTACCAAAAGAGCTTTAATTATAGTTTCAAGATAGTTCTTAATCATATAAGATTTTTTTTAAATCGGAGTAACGGTGGCGTTATAATATACGCCTCCAACACGCACTTGGCCAGCGTGATTAACTACTCGTATGGCCTAAATCTCAGTTCTGAAAGGAGACCTGTATTCAGTAGTGCAATATTAGCAAAATTGAAAAAAAAAACTGCAAAATGAACACTAAAATATTCTTGTAATTTTTTTGTATAAAAACTTCTTTCTAATAATGGTAATTCGAGACATGTTTCGTTTCGGATTTTATTTTGCAGAAACAATGATTTTTTTGGCAAAGATAACAAAATGCTGTATTTTCATTTTATTTCTCCGAGCTTTCTTCAAAGGCTGACTCAAAAAATTAGCTTCGTCGTAGTAGGTCCGCAATTCGAGACATTTTCCTTTTGTATTTGTGGGCTAACCAGAAATTATTCTGTTGGTTGTATCAATTTTACGAGTAATTTACGAGTATATTCTTTCTAGAAGCAATCAGTTTGAACCTGAAAAAACGTTATTATTTCTAAATTTTACGACTCTACCGCGACATTAAATTTATTCAAAAAGATTTTGTGATTGTTTCTAAAAAAAAAAACAATTACTAACTCTCATAAAAAAAACATGCACTTTTCCGTGCTTCGGAGAGCACGTTAAGCCGTCGGTCCCGGTTTTTGTCGATAGATAACAGTCGTTAAACCTTGTCGGAGGCCTTATGGGCTGTTTGAAAAGATCTCACAGCGGATTGACCACTAACCCCCATTTCCACCAACCCGCATTGGGGCAGCGTGGTAGAGTAAGCTCCAATAATGGGGAGAGACCCGTGCCCAGCAGTAGGACGCAAAAAGGGTTGCACCCATAGTAAATAGTAGTACAGTGACAATTTTTTTACTGTATTGTACTCAGAATTTATAAACACATAGTCGCTTCTCCCATCTTGTTCCACGTCACCTTAATACAACGAGCGCCCATCAACTGTATGTAGATGAGCTAGTTGACATTCCCCTCACGTGCCGACCTTGCGTCATCTGTTCTTGTCTCTTGAACGCTTGCAATATTTTGTGAAAGTGAGACAGAAACAGTATCATAATGAAACTAGTCGCCAACTGACTGGGTTTTATAACAAAAATTGCATAGACAATGATACAATTTTTTAAAAGTTGACACTGTACCATACATTTATACAAAGACACTATACGGGTAAGTAGTATCTACATTGCACAAGAGATGGAGATTATTGGAACGAAGATCGAAAGGGGGCTAGACGGAAAAAATTAAGACCACTCTCGACATTGCTTAACTTTGTTGACTCCCATCCATCTTATGACCGCACTTGATGTTGCTTAGTGGCCACCTGTAGTGTATGCTTAATGTATACACACAAAATATATTCACACTCACAAGACACTATACACTGCACAAGATTCTGCACGAGTTGCTCGGTTGACTGCCGGCGAACGACTGGGAGGCTTGACAAGACTACCTGCCCTTTTATACACGAGCTGTACAAACCAGTACTGCATACACTACACCACCCATCCTACTTTTGACTGCACACGACATTGCATATCAGCAATGTCGTGTGCAGTTATTGCCACCACTCCTACATTTGACCGCACTAGATGTTGCTGAATTGCCACCCATCCTACTTTTGACCGCACTCGACATTGCTTAACTTTGTTGACACCCATCCTTTTTATAACCGCTGTAGATGTTGCTTAGTGGCCATCCATCCTACTTATGACCGCACTCGAGATTGCATTTGTTGACACCCGTCCTAAAGGCCCCACTAGATTTTGCTGAATGGCCACTAATTCTACTTTTGACTGCATTCAACATTGCTGAGCTTTATTGCCACCGATCCTACTTTTGTCCGCACTTGATGTTGCTTAGTGGCAACTATTGGCCACCCATCCTACTTTTGATCGCACTCGACATTGCTTAGCTTTGTTGACACCCATCCTTATGACGGCACCAGATTTTGCTGAATGGCCACTATTGGCCACCCATCCTACTTTTGACCGCACTTGTTTTACTTAGTTTAGTTTTTTATTGTGACAATTTTTTTAATTGGGAGCTACTGAGTGTCCCTTGACACTTCTCAAGTTTTTATTTAGATACATCATTACAACAAAATTGGATTTCTTTCTAAACTTATATCTACTATTTGGTTTATAACATTGCAAATTACTCTATATTTACAACCCCATTGTGTGTATCATCGTCGATCGTGACGAATTTAGGGATGTTGTTAAACGTATTGACTTTTGGCACTAAGTGACTTCTTCAGTATGTCCATATGATCTTTTACCTTGTTGCATATTTTGTTTATTTACACAAATTACCCTGCATTTACAATATCGATAACTGTACTTATACAATTTTTACCCTAAGTGAATTATTGCAATATGCCGACGATACGACCATTCACGTTGTCGCATATTTTATTCATTCGTATTAAGAAATATATTGTCGCATCTCCCATCTTGCCCCACGTCACCTTAATACAGCCAGCGCTTATCAAATGTATGAAGATGAGCTAGTTGACATTCCCCTCATGTGCCGACCTTGCGTCATCTGTTCTCGGCTCCATTTTCTTGTCTCATAAACACTTGGAGCTTATGTTGATTTACAAGCTTCACCTCCAAGGCACACTAAAAGTTTCGTAGCATGCACGGTAGTAATAAATGACAGCTTCCGTGGCGTAGTGGGTGATGAGCCGACTGCGAAACGTGAGGTCGTGGGTTCGATTCCCACCCAGGACATATATTTGTGTGATGAACATGACTATTTGTTCTGTGTTTGGGTGTTAATTTATCTATTTAAGTATGTATTTAGGATTATATAAATATGTTTATCAGCTTTCTGATTACCATAGTACAAGCCCTGCTTAGTTTGGAATCAGATGGTGTTGTGTGAATTGTCAAAAAAAAATGTATAATTTAGTAGGTGGTAGAACTATTATGGTTCGCCCGGGGAAGTACCACCGCTGCACCCACTTCTGCCGTGAACCAATTCTATTGTGTTTCGGTGGTAAGGTGCAGTTGCCGGCCACAGTTACGTGAGGCGACCACGAGCCTTCGGAGTAGCGGCGCAACTGCATACGACCACAGACAAGACTTACCTATGCTTGCTTGAGGTCGTATGTAGATGTCCATGGGCTGTAGCGTCCACTTAACACCACATGGCCTGCATGCTCGTCTGCTACTCCATTCAAATAAAAAAAAAGTAATATGTGTCCCACCCTATGCATAGTTTATATCGTATCATTGTTAGCTTTATAAAGCTAAAACGATTACTCTATTGTAAACAATATAATTAAATCACAAAAAGAGTTTATGTGCTCTGTTTTTTAGGGGTTCGCACCTCGAAAGGAAAAAAACAGAACCCTTATAGGATCGCTTTGATGTCCGTCCGTCTGTCTGTAAAGACCATTTTTCTCAGGAACGTGTGGAACGTGTGAACGTTTTTCTTAACCGTAAATACGCACAGAACAAATATATTGTATGTATTTTATATGTATATATATTTATGTGTATTGATAATGTATATAAGTATGCACGTATTATTATAAATTTATTTTAAATTCAAATTTTTTTTCTATCTAATAGCCTGTTGACTACTAAAGCCTACCTCGCATTTTCAACATCACCCAGGGTGGACTGGTATACAATGCCAATGGGCATTAAGTTTTACCCTTTTTGACTCTTATATTAAGGTGTTTTCACAGAAAAAAAATAAAATAAAAAAAAATACTTGACAGCAGGCATTTATTGATCCCGATGAGAAGTCTGGAGTCTTAACTCGACTTTCACTTCTCCAGACTTATCATAAAGTATTTCAAATTCAAATACGTAAGAAAATTTGTTATAAGATCACGAGATTTTGTAAGCTTATGCACACATCATTAACCTTTTCCTCAAAGCTAACCAAGTTTTGATAAAATGCCTTTTCAATTAAATTACTGAGGATCATACTACACACAACCTTTGGTATTTAATTACGAACGCCACTAAAATTCGTATTTATAAATTTAAGATTACTTAATAATTCCTATAGAATGAATAAATTGTAAATTTTATTATTGGGAAATATATTTTTTTTATTTTATTCGGAAAACATACAGTACAATAGAAAAAGATACTTATAAAGTAAATATCTAAAACACCATTTAGCTGTTTCCACATATCGGCATATAATAGCCAGTTTGCTAAATTGCTAACATTACGTAAGAATAAAATACAATACAAATTACTTTATAGATATACGTACATACATACCATCTAACATTCAATTACACTAAGGAGTTCCAAACCACTCTTTTGTCATTGTTGTTTTGAACACTTTTGCTGATGAATTATGCATGTCAAGTTCGGGAAGTCAAACAGTTTATTACATGAGTTGCTGATTTTATGAAAAAGTACCTGGACGCCCGAGCGTCGCTCGTATAAAAACAATTGCTCGTATTAAAACGTTTTCTTGGTTTATTTTTAAGCAAAACATTCATTGACTTAGTGTACTTAACAAAGCCTTTTGAAATAGCTCCCAATTTAAAAAAAATGTCAAAAAATAAAAAACGCTATTTGCCTACTTGAGATTAGAACCCGAGTATCTAGCTCCGTAGTCAGTTTTCGTAACCATTTGACCAAGAAAGCTTTAATTCCATTGACGAAATTTTTATAGAGGTCTTTCATATCGACATTGTCATTTGTTTGAAGGGCGGATTGACGGTTGACATGTGACGGCTTTTTACGGTACAATATTATTAATATTTTCCAATAGATGTCAGTAAGAGTAATTTTATATTTAACGGCATAAACGGGCTGGGTGTTTGTGTTTCTGTCTCTGTCCTTGGTACCTACGACACAGGGTGTCTAACCTACTGTGGTAGTGGTGGTGTGGTACCCACAGGGCTGTGAGTGTGAAACGTCACACACATTTCATATTCACAGCCCTGTGTGTGTCTTTTAAACCCTTTTTGCGGGTCACTGCCGGGCGCAGTCCCTAAGCTTCGGGATTAAGAATAGAGCTATGGTATCCCCTGCCTGATCGTACGAGGCATCTACGATAGGTAGTGGGCGGTGGGAGAGGGACCTCGATCCGTCCAGCCAGCGGCACCGTGAAGGACGACGGTATGTGCGTGGCTGCATGCCGCTGTAAGCATCTGAATGTGCAGGAGAGCACATTTGCTCTCCCGAAGGTGGGCTCGTACTGGGCGTCGCGCGGAGGACAACTGTGCGTTTCACTGGAGATCCCGGAGTCCTCCCCAAGCGCAGGGGCAGACCGCCGAGGGGGTTTTAGTACGGTACAATTCCCACATAACCCGGTATCCCCTTTTCCAAGGTGCCGGGTACCTTTTGAAGGATTCCCCTCCCGATACAAAAAAAGGTGTCTTCCCAATCTTGCAATGCGGGTTGGTGAAGATGCCATAGAGAAATTAAACACTACGTTAAGCCAAACCTCTGTCGGATGTTTTTAAGGCTTAGTGACTGCTATCTATCGATGATAAGCGGGACCGAGAGCTTAACGTGCCATCCGAAGCATGGAATGACTGGCGGTCACTTATCTCACACCCGACCGTGCCAGTTTGACTAGATCGCTCTCGTTCTACGCCAGCCGATGGGTCATAATGCGCTTTAATAATTACTTCGCTTGTCTATAAATAAAAGAAAAAAAAAGAAAGAAGAGAAAAAATATTTATTTCATATTAGGAATACAAAATATTCGCTTAGTGAATGTCATTTTTTCCCGGTCATCGCCTTTAGATGCCCGTTTGGGCTAGATGTTGAGCTGAGAGAAAAAAGGTGGCGGAAAAAACTCCCGGTACGGTTACGGTGGTCGAAGTCCTTTCGTCTTTCTATATAACTCTTATACGTGGTTTACTTTATTATTCACCTCGTAAAGTTGATACATACGTGACAAGCTTTGAATTTCGGACGTCGTCGTCGCAGTACATGCGCCAAGATATGTGTTACTGTGACGTCCATGTTCTCCGAATGCAGATGATCTCTCGTAATGTTCCTTGAACTAAATAAAGTTTTTGTTAATTCTATTTTAAAATGAAAAGTCAGCCAAAGCCCATGACGTCCAAGATACAAAAAGGGATGCAGCCAGATGCCGACTCTTTGGTTGCTTTTCCTTTTTTAAATAAAATTTAAATTTTTAAAGGTCGCAATATGGGTTCAAATAAAAATAATAATAAAATTGATAAAATGTACATTTTTATAAATTGTGATAGAATTAAGTTTTTTCTTGTATCTTTGTAATATTTGCATATCTCATGAAGGTAAATATGGCGTACTAAATATATATTGACAACTTTTGTAAACAACAATATTTGTACAAATAAAGTTCTTTGTCTTTGTCTTTATTCTCCAAAGTGATAAAATTTCTAGAACCCTTTAGTTTACGCTATTTATTTAATCTTTGAGCAAAATTTCATGGTTTGTAGAACCGTGAAACTTTCGCCAGTGCGCCCATGAATCAGTCATACTTGTGTATAAATAAAATGAACAAATGGGAGACAAGGAAGAAAAATAAAATAATCATATTGTTTGTCAAATAATTTATTACATTAATTTCATTTTACAGCATATTGGGTATAGAAACCGTTGTATCCAGTTTTATTGCGTCAACGCTCGTGGTCAACGTTTTATCTTTATCTTGCACATCCAAATCTTTCTTCACAGACTGTCCAAAATAAGGTGGCAATAATTTCATTGTCTTAAAGTCATTACGAATTTCTTTATCTCCAACTATTTGTATATCCTGTTTGTTTATTCCTCTCTGAATACCATTCACTTTACTATTTTCTGTTACGAAATCCTTTTTCTTTGGAAAGAAGAATATCTCAACTGCATTTGGTTTAGATACTGTAGGGATGTTATTGTGCGCGTTATCAAAGATAAATGGTAAGAGTGGTAGCGGATTTCGAACTGTTTCTACGTTGTTTTTGACTACGTGTTGTTGTGGACTAAATTCAAAGAAAATGGTCTCTTCTTGCACGTTTTCATGAGAGTTACAGCATGTGATTGAATATTCAGGTTGGATATTACGCGAAAATAAATCATTGCTAGTTAAGATCCTTTTGATGATATCTGATGGATGATTTCCACGAATGTTTGATGAGTGGCGTGCGGTACAAGGGCAAGGTTCCTCGACGATTGTTTCAATTTTTGGAGATAAAAATGCTGAACGGTGGTCACCGTGTTCAAATTTCTTGAAATCTATAAAAGAATAATGGTTTTATGCTATTGAAATTCACTGAATGTAAGAGCTTTTACGCACTGTCGACTGGTCGATGACGACTCATTCACTCGGTGACCGAAACTACATTCGTGCAGAATGTACGTAGAAGAACTTGCAATAGCAGCACTACTAATTATAAAAATAAAGAAAATTAAAATAGTATTGGCTACATCCTTTATTATAAGAACGGAGATCAAAAAGTATGTTCAAAATATTTTATGAAGACATTAGAAAATATCTTCGTATTTTTTTTAAATATTAAATTAATATTAGCAAGATTATCCGTATCGAAACTCGCCTCAGTGAACTTAGCAGAGCATTTGTTAGAAGAGCAAAAATAAATTGGTGTTCTGATGGCAGGCGCATGAGTTCCAGAGTTCCTTATAGTTTTCTTGAATAGTTCTGCCGTAAATACAAAGATATAGGCAGTATAAGATATTCATGAAATGCGCTGCTAACTTCCCATAGCCGTAGCAGAGCATTTTTAACGGATCCGAATGAAACTTGGAGTCCTGTTACATATCTATAAAACTGATAGTTCCTGATAGTTTTTTAAAACAAATCTGTTTTACAAAGCGAGAAATAAAATATTGTGATTTTTTTGCCTAATGTCTATAATTTGGATTCTGACGATGATAAATGCTGAAGAATTGCATGTAACTTCAAAAACTACTACGGTAAGAAGAGACACACAGTAATACTATGAAACTAAAGCATAAAACATTTAAATTACTCTATCGAGGTACAAGTAACCCAATCTCAAATGTAAAATGACGTAAATATTGCGTCGCATCTAAAAATAAATAATTTAAATACAACTTAAAATAAGACATATGGACTCGAAACTCTACAGTTCCTAATAGATTAATGTCTGATCTAAAAACCAAGACACCTATAAACAGAAACTCTCAGAAAAACTTCAGCAAAACAGATAGAATAGGTATCGAACTATATTGACAGAATTAATCGTTACGAAAAAAAATTACCCATAAACAGCACCAATGAACTAAATTCTGCAGTTGCAGTGTAAGTGAAATATGATCCATAATAAAAAATATTATAAGGATCTTAAGGTCTCAACAAACTCTCAGCAAAGAAGATTGAATGCCAAACACTATCGAAGAAATTAATCAAAATTAAAAAAAACTTAGTAACTTATACACAGCACCCATAAACTAGAACTATGCAGTTTCTTATATTGTGGAATATATTGTATTAGAATAAAAATAAACAAAATCTAGTACTATCACGGATCTCTCAACATAGCAGATTGAATGCGGAATAATATGAAGAAATTAATCAAAATTAAAAAAAATCTTAGTAACTTATACACAGCACCCATAAACTAGAACTCTGCAGTTTCTTATATTGTAGAATGTATTGTATAAGAATAAAAATAAACTAAATCTAGAACTATCACGGATCTCTCAACAAAGCAGATTGAATGCGGAAAAATAGGAGAAATAAATCAAAATAAAAAAAAAATCAGTAACATATACACAACACCAATCAAACAGAACTCTGATGTTTCTTGTAGAGTAAAATGTATTGTAAAATAATAAAAATAAACAAAACCTAGAACTATCACATAACTCTCAGCAAAGCAGATTGAGTTCCGAATAATATCGAAGAAAGGAATCAAAATTTTAAAAAATCTTAGTAACTTATACACAGCACCCATAAACTAGAACTATGCAGTTTCTTATATTTTGGATTGTATTGTATAAGAATAAAAATAAACAAAATCTAGAACTATCACGGATCTCTCAACAAAGCAGATTGAGTTCCGAATAATATCGAAGAAAGAAATCAAAATTAAAAAATCTTAGTAACTTATACACAGCACACATAAACTAGAACTATGCAGTTTCTTATATTGTGGAATGTATTGTATTAGAATAAAAATAAACAAAATCTAGAATATCACGGATCTCTCAACAAAGCAGATTGAATGCGGAACAATATGAAGAAATTAATCAAAATTTAAAAAAATCTTAGTTACTTATACACAGCACCCATAAACTAGAACTCTGCAGTTTCTTATATTGTAGAATGTATTGTATAAGAATAAAAATAAACTAAATCAAGAACTATCACGGATCTCTCAACAAAGCAGATTAAAATGCGGAAAAATAGGAAGAAATAAATCAAAATTTAAATAAATCTCAGTAACATATACACAACACCAATCAAACAGAACTCTGATGTTTCTTGTAGAGTAAAATGTATTGTAAAATAATAAAAATAAACAAAACCTAGAACTATCACATAACTCTCAGCAAAGCAGATTGAGTTCCGAATAATATCGAAGAAAGGAATCAAAATTTTAAAAAACTTAGTAACTTATACACAGCACCCATAAACTAGAACTATGCAGTTTCTTATATTTTGGATTGTATTGTATAAGAATAAAAATAAACAAAATCTAGAACTATCACGGATCTCTCAACAAAGCAGATTGAGTTCCGAATAATATCGAAGAAAGAAATCAAAATTAAAAAAATCTTAGTAACTTATACACAGCACCCATAAACTAGAACTATGCAGTTTCTTATATTGTGGAATATATTGTATTAGAATAAAAATAAACAAAATCTAGAACTATCACGGATCTCTCAACATAGCAGATTGAATGCGGAACAATATGAAGAAATTAATCAAAATTTAAAAAAATCTTAGTAACTTATACACAGCACCCATAAACTAGAACTCTGCAGTTTCTTATATTGTAGAATGTATTGTATAAGAATAAAAATAAACTAAATCAAGAACTATCACGGATCTCTCAACAAAGCAGATTAAAATGCGGAAAAATAGGAAGAAATAAATCAAAATTTAAATAAATCTCAGTAACATATACACAACACCAATCAAACAGAACTCTGATGTTTCTTGTAGAGTAAAATGTATTGTAAAATAATAAAAATAAACAAAACCTAGAACTATCACATAACTCTCAGCAAAGCAGATTGAGTTCCGAATAATATCGAAGAAAGGAATCAAAATTTTAAAAAATCTTAGTAACTTATACACAGCACCCATAAACTAGAACTATGCAGTTTCTTATATTTTGGATTGTATTGTATAAGAATAAAAATAAACAAAATCTAGAACTATCACGGATCTCTCAACAAAGCAGATTGAATGCAGAACAATATGAAGAAATTAATCAAAATTTAAAAAAATCTTAGTAACTTATACACAGCACCCATAAACTAGAACTCTGCAGTTTCTTATATTGTAGAATGTATTGTATAAGAATAAAAATAAACTAAATCAAGAACTATCACGGATCTCTCAACAAAGCAGATTAAAATGCGGAAAAATAGGAAGAAATAAATCAAAATTTAAATAAATCTCAGTAACATATACACAACACCAATCAAACAGAACTCTGATGTTTCTTGTAGAGTAAAATGTATTGTAAAATAATAAAAATAAACAAAACCTAGAACTATCACATAACTCTCAGCAAAGCAGATTGAGTTCCGAATAATATCGAAGAAAGGAATCAAAATTTTAAAAAATCTTAGTAACTTACACACAGCACCCATAAACTAGAACTATGCAGTTTCTTATATTTTGGATTGTATTGTATAAGAATAAAAATAAACAAAATCTAGAACTATCACGGATCTCTCAACAAAGCAGATTGAGTTCCGAATAATATCGAAGAAAGAAATCAAAATTAAAAAAATCTTAGTAACTTATACACAGCACCCATAAACTAGAACTATGCAGTTTCTTATATTGTGGAATATATTGTATTAGAATAAAAATAAACAAAATCTAGAACTATCACGGATCTCTCAACATAGCAGATTGAGTTCCGAATAATATCGAAGAAAGAAATCAAAATTAAAAAAATCTTAGTAACTTATACACAGCACCCATAAACTAGAACTATGCAGTTTCTTATATTGTAGATTGTATTGTATAGGAATAAAAATAAACTAAATCAAGAACTATCACGGATCTCTCAACAGAGCAGATTAAAATGCGGAAAAATAGGAAGAAATAAATCAAAATTTAAATAAATCTCAGTAACATATACACAACACCAATCAAACAGAACTCTGATGTTTCTTGTAGAATAAAATGTATTGTAAAATAATAAAAATAAACAAAACCTAGAACTATCACATAACTCTCAGCAAAGCAGATTGAGTTCCGAATAATATCGAAGAAAGGAATCAAAATTTTAAAAAATCTTAGTAACTTATACACAGCACCCATAAACTAGAACTATGCAGTTTCTTATATTTTGGATTGTATTGTATAAGAATAAAAATAAACAAAACCTAGAACTATCACATAACTCTCAGCAAAGCAGATTGAGTTCCGAATAATATCGAAGAAAGGAATCAAAATTTTAAAAAACTTAGTAACTTATACACAGCACCCATAAACTAGAACTATGCAGTTTCTTATATTTTGGATTGTATTGTATAAGAATAAAAATAAACAAAATCTAGAACTATCACGGATCTCTCAACAAAGCAGATTGAGTTCCGAATAATATCGAAGAAAGAAATCAAAATTAAAAAAATCTTAGTAACTTATACACAGCACCCATAAACTAGAACTATGCAGTTTCTTATATTGTGGAATATATTGTATTAGAATAAAAATAAACAAAATCTAGAACTATCACGGATCTCTCAACATAGCAGATTGAATGCGGAACAATATGAAGAAATTAATCAAAATTTAAAAAAATCTTAGTAACTTATACACAGCACCCATAAACTAGAACTCTGCAGTTTCTTATATTGTAGAATGTATTGTATAAGAATAAAAATAAACTAAATCAAGAACTATCACGGATCTCTCAACAAAGCAGATTAAAATGCGGAAAAATAGGAAGAAATAAATCAAAATTTAAATAAATCTCAGTAACATATACACAACACCAATCAAACAGAACTCTGATGTTTCTTGTAGAGTAA
This sequence comes from Pyrgus malvae, assembly GCA_911387765.1. Taxonomy (NCBI): domain Eukaryota; kingdom Metazoa; phylum Arthropoda; class Insecta; order Lepidoptera; family Hesperiidae; genus Pyrgus; species Pyrgus malvae. Next base: position 24,365,688 of record OU426948.1, read on the forward strand.
AATGTATTGTAAAATAATAAAAATAAACAAAACCTAGAACTATCACATAACTCTCAGCAAAGCAGATTGAGTTCCGAATAATATCGAAGAAAGGAATCAAAATTTTAAAAAATCTTAGTAACTTATACACAGCACCCATAAACTAGAACTATGCAGTTTCTTATATTTTGGATTGTATTGTATAAGAATAAAAATAAACAAAATCTAGAACTATCACGGATCTCTCAACAAAGCAGATTGAATGCAGAACAATATGAAGAAATTAATCAAAATTTAAAAAAATCTTAGTAACTTATACACAGCACCCATAAACTAGAACTCTGCAGTTTCTTATATTGTAGAATGTATTGTATAAGAATAAAAATAAACTAAATCAAGAACTATCACGGATCTCTCAACAAAGCAGATTAAAATGCGGAAAAATAGGAAGAAATAAATCAAAATTTAAATAAATCTCAGTAACATATACACAACACCAATCAAACAGAACTCTGATGTTTCTTGTAGAGTAAAATGTATTGTAAAATAATAAAAATAAACAAAACCTAGAACTATCACATAACTCTCAGCAAAGCAGATTGAGTTCCGAATAATATCGAAGAAAGGAATCAAAATTTTAAAAAATCTTAGTAACTTACACACAGCACCCATAAACTAGAACTATGCAGTTTCTTATATTTTGGATTGTATTGTATAAGAATAAAAATAAACAAAATCTAGAACTATCACGGATCTCTCAACAAAGCAGATTGAGTTCCGAATAATATCGAAGAAAGAAATCAAAATTAAAAAAATCTTAGTAACTTATACACAGCACCCATAAACTAGAACTATGCAGTTTCTTATATTGTGGAATATATTGTATTAGAATAAAAATAAACAAAATCTAGAACTATCACGGATCTCTCAACATAGCAGATTGAGTTCCGAATAATATCGAAGAAAGAAATCAAAATTAAAAAAATCTTAGTAACTTATACACAGCACCCATAAACTAGAACTATGCAGTTTCTTATATTGTAGATTGTATTGTATAGGAATAAAAATAAACTAAATCAAGAACTATCACGGATCTCTCAACAGAGCAGATTAAAATGCGGAAAAATAGGAAGAAATAAATCAAAATTTAAATAAATCTCAGTAACATATACACAACACCAATCAAACAGAACTCTGATGTTTCTTGTAGAGTAAAATGTATTGTAAAATAATAAAAATAAACAAAACCTAGAACTATCACATAACTCTCAGCAAAGCAGATTGAGTTCCGAATAATATCGAAGAAAGGAATCAAAATTTTAAAAAATCTTAGTAACTTATACACAGCACCCATAAACTAGAACTATGCAGTTTCTTATATTGTGGAATGTATTGTATTAGAATAAAAATAAACAAAATCTAGAATATCACGGATCTCTCAACAAAGCAGATTGAATGCGGAACAATATGAAGAAATTAATCAAATTTAAAAAAAATCTTAGTAACTTATACACAGCACCCATAAACTAGAACTCTGCAGTATCTTATATTGTAGAATGTATTGTATAAGAATAAAAATAAACAAAATCTAGAACTATCACGGATCTCTCAACAAAGCAGATTGAATGCGGAACAATATGAAGAAATTAATCAAAATTTAAAAAAATCTTAGTAACTTATACACAGCACCCATAAACTAGAACTATGCAGTTTCTTATATTGTGGAATGTATTGTATAAGAATAAAAATAAACAAAATCTAGAACTATCACGGATCTCTCAACAAAGCAGATTGAATGCGGAACAATATGAAGCACAGCATCCGGGATAAGAAAAGAACACACACGTGAAGCTAGCGGCGCATCAAAAGGAAATTACACTAGGACTCCGATGGAAACCGAACTCCGACGTGCTCACATTCAACACGCACATCAAGAGAGTTCCCGATGAAGTCAGGTTGCGGCTGTGAGCACCGACTTAACGCGAAACTCTAAGCGCGTTTATGTCAGTGTACGACCCATTGGGCCTCATAAGCCAATACACAATAATTGGGAAAATAATACTACAACAACTGTGGCTCAAGAAAATTGACTGGGATCAAGAGTTGCCACAAGAAGAAGCCGACCTATTCATTGGATGAATAAAGCGACTCTCAGACGTCTCAGCGCTAGCGATACCTCGTTGCTACAGTCTGAAGGCGACGCCAGAAGCATATATCGAGCTCCAAATATTCGTCGACGCGAGTAAGCAAGCCTACAAAACGGTGGCGTACTGGAGGATTGCATACGATGATCACGTAGAAGTCTCACAAGTAATGGCTAAGGCAAAGGTCGCACTACTGAAGATACTCACCATCCCACGACTGGAGCTTCAAGCAGCGCTGATACCTATCAGCTTGCATCAGCGGCTTGACTAGCTAACACCATATTCAGGGAGCATACGTGGAAGCGCAGAAGAATTTTCTACTGGAGCGATTCAAGAACAGTCCTCCATTGGATACGGAACGAGACGAAAAAATACACTCCGTTCGTCTCTCATCGCCTCGCAGAGATCGCCGAGCTCACTCATGCAGAGGATTGGCGATGGGTGCCCACGACGCTCAATGTGGCGGACGACGCAACCAGATTTTAGAACAGTATCAATACCATTCTTACTCTACCCGGCTTGTTTTGGTTCGTGACGGCGAAGTGAGGTAGAAACCATTTAATATTGCTGTACTTCTCGCTTCCGTGGCAGGGTGTCGAGTAGCCTTATTTAAAAAAATTAATTGACTTGCGCTATGTATTCTTTCTTGAAATTTCATCGATATTATTCGGCAGTCAAACTGCTTTGTTGAGAGTTCTGTTATAGTTATAGGTTTCGTTTACTTTCATTATTTTACAATACGTTTTACTCTAACAGAAACCGGAGAGTTCTAGTTGATTGAAGTTGTGTATATGTTACTGAATTTGATTAAATTTTGATTAATTTCTTCATATTGTTCCGCATTTAATCTGCTTTGTTGAGAGATCCGTGATAGTTCTAGATTTTATTTATTTTTATTCTTATACAATATATTCCACAATATAAGAAACTGCATAGTTCTAGTTTATGGGTGCTGTGTATAAGTTACTAAGATTTTTTTAAATTTTGATTTCTTTCTTCGATATTATTCGGAACTCAATCTGCTTTGTTGAGAGATCCGTGATAGTTCTAGATTTTGTTTATTTTTATTCTTATACCATACATTCTACAATATAAGAAACTGCAGAGTTCTAGTTTATGGGTGCTGTGTATAAGTTACTAAGATTTTTTTAAATTTTGATTAATTTCTTCATATTGTTCCGCATTCAATCTGCTTTGTTGAGAGATCCGTGATAGTTCTAGATTTCGTTTATTTTTATTCTAATACAATACATTCCACAATATAAGAAACTGCATAGTTCTAGTTTATGGGTGCTGTGTATAAGTTACTAAGATTTTTTTAAATTTTGATTCCTTTCTTCGATATTAATCGGAACTCAATCTGCTTTGCTGAGAGTTATGTGATATTTCTAGGTTTCATTTATTTTTATTATTTTACAATACATTTTGTTCTAACAGAACCCTCAGAGTTCTGTTTGATTGGTGTTGTGTATATGTTACTGAGTTTTTTTTTAATTTTGAATAAATTCTTCATATTGTTCCGCATTCAATCTGCTTTGTTGAGAGATCCGCGATAGTTCTAGATTTTGTTTATTTTTATTTTTATACAATACATTCTACAATATAAAAAACTGCAGAGTTCTAGTTTATGGGTGCTGTGTATAAGTTACTAAGATTTTTTTAAATTTTGATTCCTCTCTTCGATATTATTCGGAACTCAATCTGCTTTGCTGAAAGTTATGTGATAGTTCTAGGTTTTGTTTATTTTTATTATTTTACAATACATTTTACTCTAACAGAAACCGCAGAGTTCTATTTGATTGGTGTTGTGTATATGTTGCTGAGATTTTTTTTAAATTTTGATTAATTTCTTCATATTGTTCCGCATTCAATCTGCTTTGTTGAGAGATCCGTGATAGTTCTAGATTTTGTTTATTTTTGATCTTATACAGTATATTTCACAATATAAGAAACTGCATAGTTTTAGTTTATGGGTGCTGTGTATAAGTTACTAAGATTTTTTTTTTAATTTTGATTAATTTCTTCATATTGTTCCGCATTCAATCTGCTTTGTTGAGAGATCCGTGATAGTTCTAGATTTAGTTTATTTTTATTCTTATACAATACATTCTACAATATAAGAAACTGCAGAGTTCTAGTTTATGGGTGCTGAGTATAAGTTACTAAGTTTTTTTTTTAATTTTGATTAATATCTTCATATTGTTCCGCATTCAATCTGCTTTGTTGAGAGATCCGTGATAGTTCTAGATTTTGTTTATTTTTATTCTTATACAATACATTCTACAATATAAGAAACTGCAGAGTTCTAGTTTATGGGTGCTGTGTATAAGTTACTAAGATTTTTTTAAATTTTGATTAATTTCTTCATATTGTTCCGCATTCAATCTGCTTTGTTGAGAGATCCGCGATAGTTCTAGATTTCGTTTATTTTTATTCTAATACAATACATTCCACAATATAAGAAACTGCATAGTTCTAGTTTATGGGTGCTGTGTATAAGTTACTAAGATTTTTTTAAATTTTGATTCCTTTCTTTGATATTAATCGGAACTCAATCTGCTTTGCTGAGAGTTATGTGATAGTTCTAGGTTTCATTTATTTTTATTATTTTACAATACATTTTGTTCTAACAGAACCCTCAGAGTTCTGTTTGATTGGTGTTGTGTATATGTTACTGAGTTTTTTTTTAATTTTGAATAAATTCTTCATATTGTTCCGCATTCAATCTGCTTTGTTGAGAGATCCGCGATAGTTCTAGATTTTGTTTATTTTTATTTTTATACAATACATTCTACAATATAAGAAACTGCAGAGTTCTAGTTTATGGGTGCTGTGTATAAGTTACTAAGTTTTTTTTTTAATTTTGATTAATATCTTCATATTGTTCCGCATTCAATCTGCTTTGTTGAGAGATCCGTGATAGTTCTAGATTTAGTTTATTTTTATTCTTATACAATACATTCTACAATATAAGAAACTGCAGAGTTCTAGTTTATGGGTGCTGTGTATAAGTTACTAAGTTTTTTTTTTAAATTTTGATTAATTTCTTCATATTGTTCCGCATTCAATCTGCTTTGTTGAGAGATCCGTGATAGTGCTAGATTTTGTTTATTTTTATTCTTATACAATACATTCTACAATATAAGAAACTGCAGAGTTCTAGTTTATGGGTGCTGTGTATAAGTTACTAAGATTTTTTTAAATTTTGATTAATTTCTTCATATTGTTCCGCATTCAATCTGCTTTGTTGAGAGATCCGTGATAGTTCTAGATTTCGTTTATTTTTATTCTAATACAATACATTCTACAATATAAAAAACTGCAGAGTTCTAGTTTATGGGTGCTGTGTATAAGTTACTAAGATCTTATTAAATTTTGATTAATTTCTTCATATTGTTCCGCATTAAATCTGCTTTGTTGAGAGATCCGTGATAGTTCTAGATTTTGTTTATTTTTATTCTAATACAATACATTCTACAATATAAGAAACTGCATAAATCTAGTTTATGGGTGCTGTGTATAAGTTACTAAGATATTTTTAAAATTTTGATTAATTTCTTCGATACTGTTCGGCGTTCAATCTTCTTTGCTGAGAGTTTGTTGAGACCTTAAGATCCTTATAATATTTTTTATTATGGATAATATTTCACTTACACTGCAACTACAGAATTTTTGTTCATTGGTGCTGTTTATGGGTAATTTTTTTTTCGTAACGATTAATTCTGTCAATATAAGTAGTTCGATACCTATTCTATCTGTTTTGCTGAAGTTTTTCTGAGAGTTTCTGTTTATAGGTGTCCTGGTTTTTTAGATCAGACATTAATCTATTAGGAACTTTAGAGTTTCGAGTCCATATGTCTTATGTTAGGTTGTATTTAAATTATTTATTTTTAGATGCGACGCAATATTTACGTCATTTTACATTTGAGATTGGGTTACTTGTATCTCGATAGAGTAATTTAAATATTTTATGCTTTAGTTTCATTGTATTACTGTGTGTCTCTTCTTACCTTATTAGTTTTTGAAGTTACATGCAATTCTTCAGCATTTATCGTCGTCAGAATCCAAATTATAGACATTAGCAAAAAAATATCACAATATTTTTTTTCTCGCTTTGTAAAACAGATTTTTTTTAAAAAAACTATCAGGAACTATCAGTTTTATAAATATGTAACAGGACCCCAAGTTTCATTCGGATCCGTTAAAAATGCTCTGCTACGGCTATGGGAAGTTAGCAGCGCATTTCATGAATATCTTATACTGTCTATATCTTTGTATTTACGGCAGAACTATTCAAGAAAACTATAAGGAACTCTGGAACTCATGCGCCTGCCATCAGAACACCAATTTATTTTCGCTCTTCTAACAAATGCTGTGCTAAGTTCACGGAGACTCGAAACTCTGAGCTATTTTTGTGCGCGACGTCCAGTCGTTACGACAGTTGCTCGCAGTGCGAATACTTCCATTTGAAGTCGTGCTCCTATTGGTCGCCAGCAACCGAGTCGCCTGTGCGTTGCGATTACGCGGCGAGTCGCCGAGTCGCCTGGGCAACCGGCGAACAAGTACGTAAACACTAATTTAAACTATAGAAAGTCACAGTAGCCGGCGACTGAGTCGCCGCCGACCAGTCGACAGTGCGTAATGGCTCTAAATAAAGGTATAGTGAGCAGTGATAGCCATGTAGCTAAATAACGGAATACCATGGCAGATGCACTGGTTCAAAACTCAACATACAACTCGTAATAAGAGAATTCGTAATTTTATTAATGTTTATATTTATCACTTGATTTACAGTGAAGATAAATATTGTAATGTACAATTTTCTATTCAAGTCCACTGCGAACATTTCCATCACCGTGAAAGCTTGAGAGAATAATAAAACTTTCTCAAAGGCGTTGTAGGCTATAACCAAAATCCTTCTACATTTTGAGCGGATACCAATGTTCAACTTGTGGGACTTAAGAAGGTAGAAGCTTATGTAAGTGATGCGTGTAATTTAATTTAACGAAATAGTGAACACACTGACCTTCCGGATTAGTCATTAAGTAAAAGGAGAGGTCCATTTTGCCAAGATTGACCAGCGAATGGGTGAACGACGGCAATGATTTTAGTGTCTTCATGTTGTCTCGGTAAAGAGCCGAGGCCATGGGTAAAAATACACAAAGTCCGAGGAACATTCTTCTGATATCTGAAAAATAATGTTGAATGTTTAGTATTTAAATCTCATATCTTGCAATCGTATTTGCAAAGCTAACAAGTATTGGTAACAGAATTACAAAACTAAGACATTTCAAACAAAACTAAAGCTAAATATTTTTAGGTAGGTAGTTAGATATAAATTCAAGAACTTAAAGACCCGTAATTTAACCCTAATTTCGCGAAAGTTTTCAGTAAAAAAGACCTTAATTTAGAGATCTTTTTCGTTCTAAAATCTACGGCCTTAGCTAATCTAGAACTCTATTGACATAGTTAAACACTAACGTCCTAACCCGCTCCAAAAGTGAAAAGGTAATTTCTGGAGAACTCAACACAAAAATGAGAGAAAATATTTGATTTCAGATTAAGCGAAATACAATTTTATTCTGTTTCGAAACACCTATTCCGAATTTTATTAGATTTGTTTTATGGTCGAAGTTGCGCAATCGAATCTCAGAATTTCGTTGCAATTTATTGTAATGGATTATGTTGATAACAAGTAGGTAAGTTCATGCTAAGGCACGCATGGCCCGGCGGTTTGCGTAGTACGCAAGCGTACTATGCAGCTAAGACGATCCACGTGGCGCAATGGTTACCATGCCGGACTACCAATCGAGGCGTCCCGGGTTCGATTCCCGGCGAAACAGAAATTTGAATGATGAGTTTAAATTTCTGTTCTCGGTCTGGGTGTTTGTGTTCCTGTCTTTGTATGTGTCCATGGTACCCACGACACAGGGTATTAATTATCTTACTGTGGGGCTATGAGTGTGTAAAGTTTAAAAAAAAGTCTAACGGGCAAAAAGATTTATGCGCGTTTTCGTGCTTCGGAGGGCACGCTTGTCGAAGGCTTTATGGACGGTTTTAAAACATCCGACAGCAGCTTGGCTACTAAACCACGTCTCCACCAATCCGCCCTGGAGCTGCGTGGTGGAGTAAGCTCCAGGCCTCCCCAATTATGGGAAGATACCCGTGCGTGAGAGGTCCGCAATAAGGGTTGCAACCAAGCCAAGCTCATGCGATTATCACATATCATTCACGTTGACCAATCACGTCCACCAATCCGCACTTGGCCAGCGTGGTGGGCTATGGCCTAAATCCCTCTCACTTGTGAGAAGGAGACCTTTGCCCTGCAGTGGGACATAAAAAAATGGTTGAAAAAAAATTCACGTTGAATGAAGGGTTGTTTTAGGGAAAAACGCCCCGACAAAAACTATACAATATTTTTACGATAAAAATATTTTTTTCAACCTTTTTTGTGTCCTACTACTGGACACAGATTGCTCTCACATGTGAGAGGGGTTTAGGCCATAGTCCACCACGCTGGGCTGCAACCCTTTTTACGTCCCATTTTCCAATTTTCCACCAATTTCTGCACGGCGATGGAGAACTTCGTAATCAGTTAAGTATCATGGTATTTTCCATCACCGTGGAGCAGCAATAAAATGCGCACTTGACAAATTTCTTTGTAAAACGTGCGCGCCGAACGAGGATTTGAACCCGGGATAGGTCGCGTCAAAGACCGCAGCTTTTTACCATCGGCCATCGCTGCTCTGATGAAGAATGAATAATGATGAAGATGAATAATGGAACCTAAAAATAATTCATCTGTTGTTTTTAGTTGAATACACTCGTGGAGTTCGATACTCTCATATAAATCGTATAAATGCAATTTGGACTCGTCCGCCGAAGGTTCCGTACAACTATATTTTGTAAGACAATATACATATATATATATATATATATATAGATATACCCATACGGCAAATGTTGATCAGACGGGTTGTAGCATCAGTTAATTGTTGATCAGTTAGCCATTGTTGATCAAAATAGTTTTTGTTGATCGAATGTATGATTCGGCATACAAAAGTGGCTCCAATTTGATCAACAATTGCTGACCCTCTAGCGGCACAAATAAGAACTATTCATTGCATTACTTATACAAATCCGCTCCATCAATTGTTGATCTCATTCAAATGGACCAATCAGAGGTTACCTTTGCTGATGATTGGTTGGTTTTGTTATGCGCTGTTGCCAATTCGCTTCGCAATCTGCGGAGAGATATAGATGTGTATATGGTGTAATAGTTCGGTTTTACTCCCGCTTAGCTTTGTTCGATACGTTATAGTAACAAATTCTCAATAGGAAGCCATAACATGCCATAACCTTAGATTTACTTTGTATTACTTATTTAGGATGGTAAGGTGAAACAAAAATATCCAGTTACAATTAATATTTTTATTTTATTTAATCTTTTATTAATTAAATATGAACAGCTATAAATATTTTATGCACCTATTTATAAGGTATGTTTTGTTAAAGGTGTGATTATATAATATAACCTTATAATAATACGAATATGTATAAATTAATGTTAATGTTTACACACTAAAAAGGCAATAAAACACATATAAGTTTTTCTATTTGTTACCATCGATTAGGTCGACGCCATTGTTTCTACTTATTAGATGTTTTGCTACTTGGAACTGGGAAGTAATCCTAGCAATAACGAATTAATCAAACCATATTAAATTTATATATTATTGATTGTTTATCAATTAAGATGAATACAATGTATTTTCTTAACGAATCTAGGTTGGTACTATTTATAATCTCTATTTTTACATTATAACTTAGTTTTGTTGTAACTGATTTTGTGAAATAGTGTATGCAGATAGTGTTGGTTTTAGGTTTTTGTAAATCCAGGTGTTTCACTAACGTTTACATAACTTAAGATGTCATTACTATTGTAAGATTGCATGATTTAGATCATGGCTTGTGAAACGTGTAAAATAACGTGTGAAATAAATAAATAAATTAATTAATAAATCTATACGCTATGATAGCAGCGATAGCCGAGTGGTAAAAAACCGCGGACTTCGGCGCGACCGATCCCAGGTTCAAATCCTTGGCTCGCACCTTTGACAAAGAAATTTGTAATGTGCGAATTTATCGCTGCTCCACGGTGATGAAAAATATCGTGATATTTCATTGATTACGATGTTCTCCATCGCCATGTATGCCTGAAAGAAATTCATAATTTCTCGAAAGCATGACGTCCACCAATCCGCACTTGGCCAGCGTGGTGGACTATGGCCTAAATCCCTCTCAATTGTGTGAGAAGGAGACCTATGCCCAGCAGTGGGACATAAAAAAAGGTTAAAAAAATACGCTATGATGAAAGCAAGTCAGTGTTAAGTTAGGACATGTAGATTAGGAACTTGGTTCTCCATAAGATTCGGAAACTTTTTTTTATTACCTTTTATTTTTTTCTTTCACCTGTCCCTTTGTTTGTAATCAAATCTTGCAAGTTAAATTTGATACACTTCCCGGTTTCCGATTGAGTAAAATTTTTGCACGCGTATGTATATCGCGTGACAATGCAATATTATGATGACATGGAGCTGATCTAATGATGGAGCTGGAAGGTGGCCATAGAAACTCCGTTATAATACGACATAACCCTATCGAGTTTGGCTCGTATGATTCGTCTCGATGAGTACTTTGTCTGCAGATGGTATCCAGGGTCTGATGATGAAGCTGGAAGGTGGCCATAGGAAGTCCGTAATAAAACGACACAATCCCATCGAGTTTGGGCTCGTCTTATTCGTCTTGACGAGTACTTTCGTCCTAGATAATATCCATATGATATGCAACTCCATCAGATTTAATAAAATAAGTTTGTTCCATTTGTTATGAATGTAAATTCTATTTGATTAGATGGATGATACAATGCCAAGTTGAGCACGTGCCGAAAGCTGAATGGTATGAAGGTGTACAAACATGTCATATCACTAATGTTATGCCTCAGTGTACCAGGGCGAACCCTCTTGCACTGAAGCCCTCTTCCCCCTACAATGGAGATCTGGAGGGAACTACGCCGTAGTAAATCCCGAATCATAAATACTGAAAAGTAAAAATAGAAAATGTTTTTTTTAATACAGTTGCTCAAAAAGTGGCGTATTGCAGGGACGTATAGCGTTCGGGATGTGGTGGGCTATATTACACACTCGTGCTTTTTCTTTACCTTTTCCGCACTCGTGCATTTTCTTTCCCAACTGTCAAAATAATGTCTATTAAAAAGAAAAAAAAAACAACCACGAAGACTTAGAAGTTTTTATGATTCATGCAAATATTTCTAAAAAGAAGCTACTAATTTGTTTCAATATCAGATTTAATGATTTGATTCAATGAGTTAGGTTAGGTTTTATTTCATTTCATCTCATTAACAATTTCATTTCAAATCAATAAAAAAAATCTACTGAAGACTTGGCTGTATCGGCATAGTTCCCTTTGCCTACCCAGCATGGGTGAAGAAAACAAAAAAAAATCTCCGCATATAGGTATTCTTTTACGGTTGGTGCCATTTTTCAAAAATGTTCTTTGCGAGTTTTTATTAAATTGCTTCAGTTTTTCGCAACTGTATTAAAAATAGTTGTTCAGTACACGTGCGGAACCGTCATTGCTAAGAGTTCCGACTGTCAACCCTCACCTTCGGCTACGCCTCGGCTCGGGTAGACATTTGTCGGAACTCATTGCAATGACAGCATTTCCGCACTTGTAATGAAATATACTATTTTTAATTAGCTTTTATTACTTGTTCATAAAAGGAACTAAAAGGTTCATCATCATCATCAGCCTATATCAGCCCACTGCTGGACATAGGCCTCTCCCAAGGCGTGCCACTGAGCCCGATCTTCGGCTCTACGCATCCAGTTACCTCCCGCCACCCGGCGCATATCGTCGTGCCACCTTGCAGGGGGCGTCCTACACTACGTTTGCCTAAGCGCGGTCTCTACTCTAAAAGCCGTCTTGTCCACCGATTGTTAGCTCTACGACAGATGTGACCAGCCCACTGCCACTTCAGCTTGCTGGCTCTTAAAGCTATGTCGGTGACCTTAGTCCGTCTCCGGATTTCCTGATTTAGGATCTTATCTCGGAGAGACACACCGAGCATAGCCCTCTCCATTGCTCGCTGCGCAATCTTGAGCTTGTGGACCAGTCCCACCGTCAGTGTCCACGTTTCGGCTCCGTATGACCTACGGAGCCGAAACGTGGACACTCGTGGACAACGGCTACGACGCACTGGTCGAAGACTTTCGTCTTGAGGCTTTGCAGTATATATGACGAGAGCATGTGACGGAGCTTCCCGAATGCTGCCCAGCCCAACTGAATCCTCCTATCGGATTCCTTCTCGAAGCTGTTTTTATGAAGCTGGATGGACTGCCCAAGGTAAACGTATTCTTGAACAGCTTCGAGTGTCGTACCTTCGACGATGATGGGGATAGGAATAATGTGTGCGTTGTCATTCCTAGCCCCACCCGTCGGGAGGCTTCATTGAGGCTGGACAACATTTCCTGCAACTCCTGCAGCGTTTCTGCCATAAGGACTATGTAATCGGCAAAACGCAAATGTGAGAGATATTCGCCGCCTATGCGTATGCCATCCCTTCCAGTCCAATAACTTGAAGACATCTTCACCAAAATGTCACCTTGTCTCACACCTCTGTGCAGCTGGATAGGTCTTGTTTGGGAGTTCTGAATTTGGACGGATATAGTGGCTGAGTTATATAAGTTTATCAACACATCGATGTATCGATAGTCAACTTGGCACCGCTGCAGGGATTCCAGAACAGCCCAGGTTTCAATCGAATCAAAAGCTTTTTCATAGTCCCCAAACGCTAGGCACAGGGGCTGATTATACTCGTGCGTCTTTTGTATAATCTGCCTCACTGTGAGAATGTGGTCTATTATGCTAAAGTCTCTTCGGAACCCGGCCTGGTCCGGTGGCTGGAATTCGTCTAGCGAGTCGATTCGTTATGACCCTCGAAAACAACTTATAGACGTGGCTCAGAAGCGAGATTGGGCGGTAGTTTTTCAGCAGTTTTGTCCCCCTTTTTATGGAACAAATCTACAATGCTCCTGTTCCACGCCTGCAGAGTTCTCCCTGTTTGCAAGACGGAATTAAAAATTTGGGCTAGTCTTGTGAGAATTGGTGTGCCGCCGGCTTTAAGAAGTTCTGTTGTTATTCCGTCCGCACCAGGGGCTTTTCCGTTTTTAAGTTGTTTGAGGGCCAACGCGATCTCCTCACGACTGACTTCGGGAAGCTCGTCAGTATAGTGACGTGTTAATGTGGCTCTGGGATCTGTGAATTGGTTATCAGGCTGTGGTACACGTGAGGCATATAATCGGCTATAGAAGTCCTCAATCTCGGAGAGTGCCTCTGGCTTAGAAGCTACCGTTTTGCCGTTCTGCGTCTGGAGTTTAGAGAGTTGACTTACACCCAGACGATGCGTGAATACCTTAGATCCCCGATTCTTCTGAATTGCCTGTTTTACAATAAGTGTATTGGAGCGCCGGAGGTCTTTGCGTATATGCTTTCGGATGTTTTTGTAAGACATCGGAGTTCTGATGGCGTGGCGTTTTGGTCTTCACGTCTTTGCTTCATAAGCGCGAGAGTCTCATCCGTGAGCTTAGACTTCCGGCCCATATGCCTTGTCCGACAGAACATGTTACCTTCGTCCCTTAAGATATTTACCACTTTTTCATATTCCTCGTCAATATCCACGGTGGGTTCCAATTCCAAGGCCTCAAACCGGTTTTTCAGTTCCAGCTGAAATTGATTGGACCCCGTTTCGATTTGGAGGAGATTTGGTCGGAGCGTAGACTTCAACATACGGCGTCGCTCGAGCTGAAGATCTATATTTAAAGAGCCTCTTACAAGCCTGTGATCACTACCGGTGTTAAACCTATTGATCACGGAGACGTCTTTAAATATCCGTTTGTAGTCCGTAATGATGAAGTCTATCTCGTTTTTGGACTTACCATCAGGGCTGCGCCAGGTCCACTTCCTCTGAGGCTTTTTCTTGTAAAAGGAATTCATCAAGAACAGCCTCTGGCTTTCGAGGAAATTAACCAGCATTTGCCCTAGAAGGTTTCTCCTTCCATAACCGTGAGGTCCAATACAAGATTCAATGCCAGTCTGTATACCCACCTTGGCGTTGAAATCCCCCATGACAACGTTGAAGTGTGCCTTTGTGGTGTTGTTTAAGGCCCGAACAATGTCTTCATACATTGCTTCAACCTCCTCGTCCATATTTGTCGAGGTTGGCGCATAAACTTGTACTATCTTAAGAGAATATCATTTGGATAGTCTCAGTACAAGGTAAGCAACCCAGCTCGACACACTGGATATTTCTACAACGTTGTCAGTGAGGATTTTGTTGACGAGGAATCCTACTCCGCCTTGGGATTGTTGGTCTCCCTCCCGGAAGTAGAGGAGATGGCCAGATTTAAGAGTTATCGTGTCCTCGCCCTGTCTTTGGACTTCAGATAATCCTAAAATCTGCCAATTTATATTCTCTAACTCTAACTCGAGCTCAGCCAAGTTCTCGTCCAGCCTTAACGTTCGTCCGTTGTACGTCGCCAGTGTCAGATGTTTATGGTAGCCTGCCGTAGCCCGGGGATTCTTCGCACCCCCTACCCCACCGATACCATGACCGCTACCTTGGCCCGGCCTGGTGGGTCGGCCGGGAACTGGGGGCCCTTTGTATTTGGCACGATCCATGTGAAGGTTTTGCCCTAATCGCCACGCTGGGCAAGCGGGTTGGCGATCACAGACACCTGGGCATTATCAAATGATGACGCTGCTGCCCGTCACCGTGGACTGCACTTAGTGCCCGGTGTTGATGTGTGATGTTTATCCCGCCATTAGTCGGTCGTCAGAGCCTCGTCGGTTTTTTAGCAGGATGTACCGCGTGCAGGTGAGGTTGACTTTTGGAACTTAAGATCTTATGCTCCCTTACACCTAAAAGGTTAAAAATAATTTAATTCTGATAAGAAATATGAGTATACTATTTTATAGGTACATTATAACCAAATTTATTTTTTAATAGAAGCGTGTTATATGGGTATTTTGACGGCAAGAGAAATAATTATTCTGTGTGTGCATAATAAATAAATAAATAAATAAATAAATAAATAAAGGTTAATAAAAGAAAAGCTTTTATTTTTATTAATCTTTTGCAAAATTCAAGATTTATCCAAGATAAAACTAACAAAGAAACATAAACAATAACAACAAGAAAACTTCTTCTTAGTACTTTAATTTAAAGTATTATTTTCTTCAATAAAATTAAGTATCAGTTTTATTAATCAAGTACTTAGGTATCCACAGCCTAAAAAAATAAAAATAAACCTTGTACTAACTTAAGGAAGTAACTTAGCGATTTCTTCAGAAACATGTTGAGGATACTTAGGCTCTCCTAGACGTTGGGACCCAAAAAAAGCATCAAAATTGTATTCATCACAAAAGCATCAAAAAAGTGTCGAGATCGTAAGTTTGGTCATTTCTGACATAAGTCAAGTGACTTACGATTGGGTTACTCTACACTTACTTGTAAATTGTGAAACAGGCCCTTAGTATTCTTTTCTTTAACCACGAATTCAGTATTATTTTGGTATCCGCTAAATGAGTACCTACTATTAATTTTTAATTATCCACAGTCTCAAAATAAAATATAGACATTTAAAAAAATATATGAACTTAAACATTTATCCAAGAAAAAGGTAATAAAAACATAATTACCACAATTATGAACTATTTTTTTTACTTAAAACTAAACTTTGATTTTTGTCTTCGTTGACATTTCCTTTATAAGATCAAAATACACTGGCTGCAAAACTAAGTATATACCTACCACACGTTAATCCTTACTATAGTCTTGAAATAAAAAACGTCTTGTAGCGAATTTCAACAATTTTCTATGAAACTATAGTTAAGTAATTAAATTGTTTTTCTGGCACTTTTTATTTCGAACTTATTATCTTGTGTACTTTAAAAGTTACTGCAATTTTCAAAGTGTGGTACTTAGTTTTGACGGCCAGTGTACCTCCATCCGTCTATCAGCCTTTTAAAGTCCACTGCTGGACATAGGCCTCCCCTAATGTTCGCCACTCCATCCGGTCCTGCGCCCTCTGAATCGTCAGTCCACCTGGTTGGAGGGCGGCCTGTGCTCCTTTTGCCGAGACGTGGTCGCCATTCGAGGACCTTTCTTCCCCACCGGTTGTCAGTCCTCCTAACTATATGGCCTGCACATTGCCACCTCAGCTTACAGATTTTGAGAGCTATGTCGGTAACCTTCGTTCGTCTACGGATTTCATCGTTACGGATTCTGTCGTGTAGAGAAATACCAAGCATAGCTCTATCCATTGCTCGCTGAGCGACCTTGAGCCTGTGGAAAAGGCTAACTGTAAAAGACCACGTCCCAGCGCCGTAGGTCATCACTGGCAACACACACTGCTCGAAAACTTTCTACTTCAGGCATTTCGGTATTCTGGACGAGAAGACACTTTGTAATTTCCCGAATGCTGCCCAACCGAGTTCTCTCGAAGTTGGACTTACCCATGCGGATCGCTTGTCCCAGGTAAATATACTCGTCGACAACTTCGAGAGTAGCGCCATCAACAACGACCGGTATGGGTGTGACATGGACATTTGACATGATCTTCGTCTTGTCCATGATCATTTTAAGACCCACCTGTTGGGAGGCGCTATGGAGGTTACCTAGCACTGTGCTGAGTTCTTCCAGGGACTCCGCCAAGATGACTCTATCATCGGCAAATCGAAGGTGCGTGAGGTTCTCAAACGTAAGGGACTACGGGAGCCAGGAACAACCTCTTTACCCGGGCAGACTCATGAGGATCACTGTCTCATGGCGATTTCACTCCGCCGTTAGGCGGTAGGCATTTTTGCCAAGGTTTGGTTTTTTGCCAATGTTTGGTAAGTGCGTGAGGTGTTCGCCATTGATGTTAATACCAAGCCCATTCCACTCCATCAGCTTAAACATGTCTTCCAATGCAGCGGTAAACAGTTTCGGGGATATAACATCTCCTTGTCACACTCCGCGCTGCAGTGGAATAGGTTCAGTGTTTCCGTCGTGGACTCGGACTGACATGGTTGCGGCTTTGCATAAACACTTCAACACCTCGATGTACCGATAGTCAATCTGGCTTCGTTGGAGAGACTCTAGCACCGCCCAGGTCTCAATAGAATCGAAGGCTTTCTCATAGTCCACATACGCAACACATAGCGGTAGATTATACTCCTCGGTCTTTTGTATAACGTGATTTGTATGACGTGGCTCAGAAGCGCGATGGGTCTATAGTTCTTCCAAAGGGCTCTTAGGCTAGGGCTCAAAGGGTGATTTCTGAAGAACAGAACTACCACGCTTCTGCTCCACGCCTCCAGGGTAGTTCCGTTACTGATGATGGATCAAAAAGATTTTGGAGCGCCACTAGGAGGGGTTTTCCTCCAGCCCAGCAGCTCTGATGTGATACCGTCATCTCCCGGTGCTTTGTTGTTTTTTAGTTGACTTAGGTCCCCCTCTAATTTCGTACAGGCTGACGTCCGGGATATCTTCGGTATAGTGTCGGGTCGATACTCGGTCATGTCGGGAGATAGATTGGAAGCCCACGGTTAAGTACCTGCAACATCGCTCCGTATGCACAGTCAGGTGAATCATGTGATTAAAAAAACACGTGCGGCGCGGGCGATTCCAACCTATATGAAACTAAGGGTGTACCAAACCTACATCCGGTCAAGGACCACCTACGCGGCGCCGGCATGTTTTGCGTCGGTAAGTGCGTCGCTGCGCAAGCGTTTTGAAGCGCAGCAAAATCTAACCCTTCGTGGTGTTATGAGAGCACCTCGCTTCGTCAGGCATGACGTGTTGAGTCGCGATCATAAGGTAGAAACTGATCATAAGGTAGGTAGATCTCCATGGGATCGCGTCGTTTCATGGTCTTCCTCCCAAAGGGAGACCGTTTCCTAGGGAGCTCATGCGGTTACCGGTGTCCTCCGAAGAAGAGGATTGCTGACCGAACGCGGTCGTCACATGACGACCGAAGTCAAGCCCACTAGGTCCACCCAACGGCGGAGAAACATTTCCATCACCTTGACGCAGTTGTCTACAAGAATCTGCCTGGGCAAAGAGGAGCCCCTCGTGTCCCGTATTCTCTATTACATTTGAGCCACTAGAGCCGAATATCTATCTATGTGAGAAGGGGGTTATACCAGAAGAGTGCCATGGATGGAGCTTGCTTGAAGATAGGGATCGCGTTGAACGCGTACCTGATGTGGCCGCCCCTGAAAAGTCTCAATCTGAGTCATCTGTGGACTCATCAACTAATGAATGAAAGATGCATTATTTTAGTTTTTAGATTTTCTATTTAAGTGTATACTAAATAATTTGTGAAAACGTGAAATTAACTCATGTTTTCACAAATTGTTTTGAATACTTAGATAAAAATAAAAAGTTACTAATGAAGTTGATTATTTCCTAATAATATCATTCTTATTATTTTCCTACTTTATTCAGTTTTTACTATCATGTAATGATATATTGGTATTTTTGTAATTATAAAAATAACAATGACTAGGCTTGCCGTAGTTCGTTTGCTGATAATCTACCACAATTCTTAATTTTGCTCAAGCAAAACCAATTATCATTTTTGAAGTGAAAACTTCTTTAGCGGCGTTGAGCACTTTTGTGGGATGGGTAAAAACTGTGAAACTCGCGCGATGTCACGTGTGCTGATCGCAAAATTTCGTAAGATAGTTGAGGAGACGTGGAAGATCGACCTTCACCGATCTTATATTTGGTGAGACATATTTTTTACCTAATATAATTTATAAACATATATGCCTATGATAACTTGACTATCGAAAAGTGTTCATAGCTATTTTTAATTTTATTAATTTTAATCAATTTTCTTTCATATCACCTTCACTATTGTAATAACCGAACGAGTGAATGTCTTCCTTCACCGGCTCTTAGACCAAGACGGAGGGGTGACAGCTGATGACGGTTCATCTGACGGCCATAAGCTGACGGCTGTCTATACTTTTTTTTTTCTTCAATTATGGCATCGCAAACTCTGCATATTGCCAGCGTCAAGTATAATTTTATCTTAAAATTTGTTTATATCAAGTATTCAAAATATGGACATTGAACAAAGTGCATCTATTAATGAAAAAAGTGACGAAGAAATAGTGAAAGAAAATGAGTGAGTACTTTTAAAAAATACTAGATAGAAATTAATAGGTACTGATAATTCAAGCAATTCGTGCGGAATTATTCCCTAACGATTCCAAGACATCAAAAATGCACAACGTTAATGTTTTCACTTCTGCCGGCACTCCCGGAGTGCAACCCATTTTTTTTTAATTTTAATTGTCTTTGGTACCTTATTACTTTCTTCGAAGGCTTACGGTGAAGCTATAAGATAAGATCTATGTGATTTAATTAATGATATGCTTATGTCGTTATTCAGGAATTAATTAAGTTTTTAACAAAAAATAGAACCGACTTCAAACGGTAAAAAATAAAATTGTTCAGTACCTACTTCTTCTTGCTTAGGGTAATGAATGACTCTTAAAACTATTTTTGGATAATTAATTTCATTCTTTTCGTGGATCAACATTTAATGCATATTTCGGCCTGATCAACATTTGCCGTAAAGAGGACAATATATATATGTATATATATTTAAATTCTGATAAAAACTGGCCAAGTCAAATCTAACCTATTTTAAGATCTCACATTTTTAAAGAGTCTAGATCGCTTTTGTATCGTTTTTAATATCGTATTTATAATCGATTTTCATATTAAATTTTAAATATTGTACAAATTCAAAAAATAGTCTTCATGCAATAATTCTAATACCTAGGTACTTTATGGAACAAAGCAAATTCGCGAAGTTTCAGGCCCATTTAATCAACAAGCTAAATAGATAATTTCAAGGCGAGTACACAAAGTTGGTTAGTACCTTAGAGCATCAAGGTATGATAGGTATGACACCCGTCATAGGAGTGGCCTTTATGGGCGAACCCCTCGTCCCAACGTCCATGTACAATGTGCTTTCTAGTTATATACAACTAGTGTGTCTGTGTGTGTCGGTGTCATTGTTGTCGGTGCATAGGAAAAGACGTTGTTAATTGAAATTGACATATTTAGAAATGTATGCGTCTGTAGCAATGAAAGAATATTTGTGGACTCTTAAAACTATTTTTGGAGTCGGGCCCTTACTAAAATGTCGTACCATTCGTTCTAAATGGGCACCAATAGTACAGACCGTGGGACAGTACCTACTTCTTCTTGCTTATGGTAATGACTCTTAAAACTATATTGGAGTCGGTGCCCATTCAGAAAGAAAAGGTATACTATATTTACTAAGACAGGACATTTTACTAAGGGCCCGACTACAAAAATAGTTTTAAGAGTCATTACCATTAGCAAGAAGAAGTAGGTACTGAACAATTTTATTTTTTACCGTTTGAAGTCGGTTCTACTTTTTTGTGAAAAACTTAATAAATTTCAATCTTTTAAGTAATTTTAATAATTCTGTACATACATGTATAAGCATTATGGGAAAAATTCACTTAACTTCTAAACGTTAAAGAGATTTACCTTTTATAATCATGTTTATCTAATAGCCATCTTATGGCCTGAAAGGTTTCTACTGTCAGTCCACCTGAACGTATAAATTAATGAAAGAATTTGCTCTCAGCTCCGTTGAGAATTTGTTCCTTCAATCATCAGCTTAGCAACATCAGGTGATAATTACCGGACATAAATATTTGTATTATGTTAATGAATATGACCAAAAGAATGTGTGTGCCTATTAAGTTTCAGTGTTTCCCTCGATTTCCCTAGTATCATATCATCAGACTTTGACATAGTGACAGTATCACCACCTCAGGAATGTAAGATTTCGAACAAAAATCCATTTATTGAAAGAATTTGCTCAGAACTCCTAACCGTCGTAGTACCTTCCATCATCAGCTCAGCAACATCACATGATGATGATTAAACACAAATGTCTGTTTTGCTTTAGTAAGAATATAAACATCAATTGATGTTCCATGAAATTTAAATGTTCCCCTCGATTTCTCTGGGATTCCATCATCAGACTTTGACTTGGTGACAGTTGGACCACCTCGGGAGCGTAAGATTTTGAACAAAAAAACATTTATTGAAAGAATTTTCTCTAAACTCCTTACCATTGTAGTACCTCCCATCATCAGCTCAGCAAGGTGATATGATGATATTTATACACAAATACCTGTTTTGCTTTAGTAAAAATACGAAAATCAATTGTTGTGCTATAAAACTTGTATATCCCCTTCGATTTCTCTGGGATCCCATCATCAGACTTTGACTTGGTGACAGTTGGACCACCTCAGGAACGTAAGATTTCGAACAAAAACCCAGTTATTGAAAGAATTTGCTCTCAACTCCTAACCGTCGCAGTACCCTCCATCATCAGCTCAGCAACATGAGATGATGATTACTATGCACACATCTCTTATGCTTCAGAAAGTATAAGAAAATCAATGTGTGTGCCTATAAAATTTGAGAGTTCCCCTCGTTTTCTCTGGGATCCCATCATCAAATCCTGATTATATATATATATATATATATATATATATATATATACAACAAATGTAAAGAGTTAAATAAATAAGTATAAGTTTCAGATTTTCCCTTAAACTTGTTCTATAAAACGAGCTTTTTTTGGTATCGGGGGGGAAACCTTCAAAAGGTATCCGGCACCTTGGGAGAGGAAACCGGTTTATGTGGGATTAGACTGCACTAAAACCCCCTCGGTGGCCTGCCTCTGCACTTGGGGAGGACTCCGGGATCTCCAGTGGAACGTCGCGGTGTCGTCCACGCGCGGCGCCCAGAATGGGCCCATCTTCGGGAGAGCAGATGTGCTCTCCTGCACCTTTCCATGCTTACGACGTCATGCGGCCACACACACCGCCTTCCTTCCCGGCTGCTTGCTGGGCGGATCGAGCTCCCACTCACACCGTCCAGAACCACGGAAGTCCCCTTTTAGTCGCCTCTTACGATCAGGCAGGGGATACCGTAGCTCTATTCTTAATCCCGAAGCTCAACGTACCGAATTTCTTAGTTATAGGTGGATAGTAATTTATCAATTTTGATTATCTTGATAGTGTTGAGATATATATACATTTATATATATACATTTCTTGCGCCATAAACGGCCGTATTTTTACATTAATTTAGAAATTTAAGTTTTTTACATTTCAAGGAACTGTAGACCTCAATAAGTTAAGTTTTAACTTGAACTAGATAAAATCAATAGAATCAGGCGTTACTTTGCGGAACTCCATTGTTATAAAGTTAGGTAAAAACTACTTTGCAACAATCCGCAACCACAACGTATGATGGTGTATACCTTTTTCATGCAATAGCACCTCCCTCCCTCCCACATAGGACACATGCACACGCAACAACAAAAAGTATACACCAACATACGTACCACCACCAACACGTGTTTCGCCCCAAAACAGAGCATCATCAGGGTTATTGACTCTACGACGGTCACCCGCAAAGTGAGGCAATAGCAAATGGTCACTAGGGCTTCCAATACCGGGATCCCGGTATTGGCTAATACCGGGATCCCGGACATTTTTTCGACTTTTTGAATACCGGTATTGAAATGTTAAATACCGGGATCCCGGTATTAGTGATTTTATTTTAATTTTAGTACAAATCACGAAATACAAATGTAATAAACTATCAATACCGCACATAGACATT
This sequence comes from Pyrgus malvae, assembly GCA_911387765.1. Classification (NCBI taxonomy): domain Eukaryota; kingdom Metazoa; phylum Arthropoda; class Insecta; order Lepidoptera; family Hesperiidae; genus Pyrgus; species Pyrgus malvae. The sequence continues at coordinate 24,388,632 of OU426948.1, forward strand.
TTTATCCATTTATTTTATTTTAGAATCGGTATATCAATGATTGTAAGTCCAAAAACAAGATAGACTTCATCATTACGGACTACAAGCGGATATTAAAAGACGTCTCTGTGATCAATAGGTTTAACACCGGTAGTGATCACAGACTAGTAAGAGGCTCTTTAAATATAGATCTTCAGCTCGAGAGACGCCGTATGTTGAAGTCTACGCTCTGACCAAATCTCCTTCAAATCGAAACGGGATCTAATGAATTTCAGCTTGAACTGATAAATCGGTTTGATGCCTTGGAACCCGTCGTGGATTTTGACGAGGACTACGAAAATGTGGGTTAATGGACGAAGGTTACAGGTTTTGTCGGACGAAGCTTAATGGCCCCTGTGTCAGCGTTTATGGACTATAAGAAAGCTTTTGACTCGATCGAGACCTGGGCTGTTCTGGATTCCCTGCAGCGATGCCAAGTTGACTATCGATACATCGATGTGTTGAGATGTTTATACAACTCAGCCATTATATCCGTCCAAATCCAGAACGTCCAAAAACAAGACTTATCCAGCTGCACAGAGGCGTGAGACAAGAGGACATTCTGTCACTGAAACTGTTTACCTGTATACATCTCACATTTGCGTTTTGCCGATGACATAGTCCTTATGGCAGAATCGCTGCAGGAGTTGCAGGAAATGCTGTCAAGCCAAAATGAAACCTCCCGACGAGTGGGACTAGGAATGAACTTGGACAAGACCAAGGTTATGTTCAACGCACACGTTATTCCTACCCCAATTAGCGTCGAAGGTACGACACTCGAAGCTGTTAAAGAATATGTTTACCTTGGGCAATCCATCCAGATTGACAGAAACAGCTTCGAGAAGGAAACCGATAGGACGATTCCATGGGCTGGGCAGCGTTTGGGAAGCTCCGTCACATATTCTCGTCATCCATACCACAAAGCCTCAAGACGAAAGTCTTCGACCAGTGCGTCCTACCAGTTATGATCTACGGAGCCGAAACGTGGACACTGACGATGGGATTGGCTCTTAAGCTAAAAGTCGCGCAGCGAGCAATGGAGAGAGCTATGCTCAGTGTGTCCCTTCGAGACAAGATCCAAAACCAGGAAATCCGGAGGAGGACTAAAGTCACCGACATATCTCTAAGAGCCAGTAAGCTGAAGTGGCAGTGGACTGTTCACATCTGCCGAAGAGCCGACAATCTTTGGACGAGACGGCTTTTGGAGTGGAGACCACGTTCAGGTGTTAACGTAGTGTTGGACGCCCCCCTGCGAGGGTGGCGGGAAGTAACTGGATGCGTAGAGCCGAAGATCGGGCTCAGTGGCACGCCTTGGGAGATACCTATGACCAGCAGTGGACGAATATGGGCCGATGAGTGAGAGAGTGAGATATCAATGATTTAACGACATGGCAGTTACACGCAACGCAATAAACGTAAGTCTAAGATACATTATAAATACGGATATGGCTTATAATTATTTGTTATGCATTCCGCCAACAAGTATAGAAGCGGAAAGATCGTTTCGCTCGAATCGATGTCTTTACATTAAAACTTTGTTTTTTGATATTACCAGAGAAAATACCTTCTAAATACGTACTTCCAAAAAAGAATTACAATTCTGAAAAAAATATGCCTTCTTTTTTACAATTTCTCAATACCGGGATCCCGGGATACCGGTATTGAGAAAAAAACATTCGGTATTAATACCGGTATTGACAAAATCCGGTATTCGAAAGCCCTAATGGTCACCCGCAAAGTTGGAAACATCTATGTTTATTTATTCTCCTCTATTGCATATTTTTACCAACCAATCGGTCAATTGATCTCACTCGATTCTTTTTAATGTTTCGAGTGACATCAACTTGACATTTGACATAATACATTTTGACGTATCACAAACGTCAATTCACAGAGTCCGGTGGAGGGGAGTTGAAAACGTATATAAGGGGGCTGGATCGGCCATTGCCTCACTTTGCGGGTGACCGTCGTAGAGTCAATAACCCTGATGATGCTCTGTTTTGGGGCGAAACACGTGTTGGTGGTGGTACGTATGTTGGTGTATACTTTTTGTTGTTGCATGTGCATGTGTCCTATGTGGGAGGGAGGGAGGTGCTATTGCATGAAAAAGGTATACACCATCATACGTTGTGGTTGCGGATTGTTGCAAAGTAGTTTTTACCTAACTTTATTGAACTAGATACTTTGAAAGTCTCGACAGATAGACAGAACAGACAGACAGACGGTCAACAAAGTGATCCCAGAAGGGTTCCACTGTTTTCCTTTTGAGGTACGGAACCCTAAAACTCATGAATATGATGCAAATAAAACTTTATATTTATATTCATAAACCCACTCAACTGTCTTCGGCTGCGGATTGAATAATCTCAGAGATGTGTTTGTTGAAACATGATTTGACATTTGAAATAGAATTTTCTACTCTGAAGTTGAAGAAATCGGTTGGGTGTACTTCAGTTTTATAGGAAAATGTTACAAGCGATTTCAAGATAAAATCTTGACAACCTGCGTGGCGCAAAGGTTAGGTCCATGCCGGACTGCCAACCGAAGGGTCCCGGGTTCGATTCCCGGCGAAGCAGAAATTTGAATGATGAGTTTAAATTTCTGTTCTCGGTCTGGGTGTTTGTGTTTCTGTCTTTGTGTGTGTCTATGGTACCCACGACACAGGGTATAGGTCTCTACCCTACTGTGGGGCTATGCGTGTGAAGCGTTTAAATAAAAATTGTGTACTGTACAGGGTATAAAAGTGAAAAGATTGTATATCATGAAAACAATTTTACCCAAAAATACATTATTTATATAAATTTATATAATTGCGTTAACGCACCTTGGTACATACGCAACGAAGATATGCACCGAGACTTAAAAGTAGACTTCGTCAAAAATGTTATTAAAAAATATGCAGAAGGTCATCAACAAAGACTTCGCCATCACGTGAACGTTGAGGCAATCCAGCCGCTCGACACCATGGACTTAGTGAGAAGGCTCAAACGGACAAAACCCTTTGAATTAGTTATATAAATTAGTGTAGTGATAGTGAAAAGTGACTAATTAGTTAGTGACAAATATTACACAAGAACAATGTGTATAAACCCTTATGTGTAAAAACAAAGAAGTGCTGTGTCAGTGGACACGTTCTTCAATAATATGTTTATTAGCAAATTAAGTTAGCGTAAAATTACGCATTAGTCAGATTATTAGGCTAGATCGTAATATTTATAAAGTACGAGTATTTGTTGTACTTTATACAAAAAAAAATACATTATGATTTTTATCTGAGGCTTGTCTCCGTTTCCAACATTTACCTGTCCCTGTGGCCTAAGATTTAGTCATGATGGTAATAGTACAAATTTAATAATATTTACTTTATTCCAGACTAGGTCGGACTTTTACCATTATGGGTTGGTAACAGGCGCGGGCGCAGCCTTAAATTTGTATGGTCGCTAAGAAATTTTGGGGTGGGGGGGTCACTAAGAAATTTGAGGGAAGAGGTGTCCCAAATCAGCTTGTTTCGCCTTCCATCTACGCATGACTGATGGATTTTGGGGGGGGGGGGGTCATGTCCCCTGTGACCCCCCTGGGACCGCACCTGGTTGGTAAATCAGGTCTTTGCAGCTACATTTATACTTACCTAAGAAAAATGAGAACTGGAAAGAAACATAAAGTAATAGATTATTAGAACCAACATTATTATAAATCCCAAAAGGTCTATCTTGGAATGTACCTAAATCGTTTTTATTGGCTCTTTGAGCAATAAAATGTAGAAAATATCTCTAAAGGTTGAATGCTGAATGGGTTTCTTACAAAATGTTAGCTCAAGGTATTGGAACAAAATTAATTAGGTATGCTACAGATTTCTTTAAACAAAAACTCAATTCGGCTAAATTTTTTACAAAGTCAGCGTCAGAGTTATTGAATACATAATACCTATATATTTTACCATAGTTTCCTAAAAGTTTGTAATGAATAGGAAATATTATGTACATTAAACTTAATTATTATTAACATTAGATCAATTTTATTATTATTGGAACGAAGTTCCTTATCGCGCGTTGCGAAAGAGGGCTGGATGGAAAAAATTCTTACGAAAAGTTGTCACTACATTATCTTACATATGTATTGTCTATGTATGATGGCTATACTGTGCCTAATGTATAGTCGACGTGATGACTGTTATTACTATTATATGTTTTTATAAATTATTGTAAATAAAATAAAGGTGCTATGATAATTTTGTAAAGTAGTTTCTTTGCTATGTTGCTTAGTGGCCACTATTGGCCACCCATCCTACTTTTGACCGCACTCGACATTGTTTAGTTTAGTTTTTTATTTGTTAAGAATTTGTTAAAAAGCCGTGCGGCGTGCGCGTGTTTCTCTGCCTCTCTCTCTCTCTCTCTCATAGAAAGCAAGCCAGTTATTTTTGTTTCGTCATTACAATTCCTTCACTAATTAATCGAAAGGAACATCATTCCATCCGGGTGTCCCTCGACACATCTCAAGTTTTTTAACATTACATTTCGAATACCAGTAGTTTTTTTTTTCATTTTTAATAATGGCGTCGCAAACTCTGCATATTGCCAGCGTCAAGTATAATTTTTGCATCACTTAGTAGTGGTAGAAAAAATCAGTTAGTCGTCAGTTTTCAGTCAGTCTAGTCAGTCATTTCCAACGCCTACTTACAACAGCACATAGCCCTAGATTCATAAAGAATATCATGCAAAGTTAAGAAACAGGCTCTTAGTACCTATGCCTGGGCAAAGACCTCCTTTGTCTATACGAGGATATGGAGTTTTGGAGGCAAAGCCGAAAAACATGTTTTCGCACTGTCATTTAATTTTTATTTCACAACACTCGTGCACTGTCATTAACCTACATCGAGCAAAACGCCATCAACTTTATCCGATATAACTCAAAAATACACTGAGAAATACCAGTAGTTTAGAAATGTTAATCATAATTTTAACATCTAATTATAATTCATGTAACAGCCATTAATCAACTATTTAAATTTCATTTCATTACATTACTGTAACGTTGAATCAAACTACGTAGTTTGACTTCAAATAAAATATCGCTTACAAAGAGGCCGTACACGAAATTGCCGATTTCACCGATTTCGTTGATTTGCCTGATTTAACATAAATATGTGATTATGCAGTTAAAATACAGTATTTCCATAAGTTTTATTGCTCAATATGACTGATCATTTCATTAGTGAACTATTAAATTAACCACTTTTTCATTATTATTGTGTTGTTTTGCTTAGTAGACCTAAGACGGTGATAGTTTTGTGAATTTTACTGTAATAGGTATAGAATATTACATACTAGTAGCCGCCCGCGACTTCGCGTGGACTTTGGTATTAGTCATAGCATGATGTTATATAGCCTAAAGGCCTCGGGTGGCTCCCCTGGCGTTGCCCGTGTCCATAGGCGACGGTGATCGCTTAACACCACGCGGCACGTCTGCTTTAAAAAAAACCTTCCCCGATAAATGGACTATCCAACACAAAAATATTTTTTCAATTGGAACCAGTAGTTCCTGAGATTAGTGCGTTCAAACAAACATACAAACGATCGAACGAACATAGATTAAAATATTGATTAACGGGCTAATATTAAAAATATTAGATTAAAATATTGATTAACGGGCTAATATTAAAAATATTAATAAGCCAAAGACAATACTATACTTTATTAATCTATGAAATGAAATAAGAAACATAAAATTTTTCTTTTATTTTAATATTGAATGGCTAAAAGGATTTTTATACATTGCCGTAAAACGAATTAAAAAAATAAGAAACATAAAAGACAGACATGACAATTTTGATAGCTGCATTAAAATGTAAATAAACGAACTCAGAAAGTAAATAATTTTGTAAAGAAATAATAAAGGAAAAGCAAAGTATAAGAATAAAACAAAAGGATATAAGTTATAAAATAGGTATGATAATGGACGTGAATGAAGTAAGTAATAACATGTAGTGTATATAACACTACACGGCGCATTTCATTCATTTCATTTGCTTCCCGTGGGAATGAGATACTTTCCCGCGGTAAAAAGTAGCATATGTCCTTTCTATGTTTATGCCAAATTTCATCAAAATCGGTTCAGTGTTTTAAGCGTGAAAGAGTAGCAGACAGACAGACAGACAGACAGAGTTACTTTCAAATTTATAATATTAAGTATGGATTTTCCGATAAGGGATTAAATCAGGTAAATCAGCAAAATCGGCAAAAATTCGTATACGGCTTCATGAAGCTCCTCAATAGGGTAGGCATAGTCTATAGCGTGGCGTGGGTCGTGTCATGGACACACACATAGACAAATACACAACACTCAGACCAGGATAAGACCTTTAAATTCTTCATTTAGGTATCTCCCCCGTCGGGAATCGAACTCAGGATCGGCGCGGAGATGACTGCGCCTTACGGCTAGCAGTTTGACATCAACTAAAATACTTTTTCAATATATAATGAGAATTCGACCTTCTCGGTCAAATGAATGGATATCTTATTTTTACATGTCCTCTTAAACTGAATGGCCAGCTTTATTATTCAAGATTTCCTGTGTAACTTTAAGTAAAGTTACACTTTTATTAATTTTAACAGGAATGGATCCTCAAAATTTGACACTCATCTTGCAATATTATTCACATCTCCAAAACTTTGCTGCTAAGACTATAGCGATACTTATCCGGTCGAATCATACCCATTGAATTAAATGTCTTTCGTAAATAGTCCTTATTTTTATAATTAACTAGTGGACCCCGCAGACGTTTTCCTGCCTTAAAGGTAATGAAAGAGGATTTGTTTTCTTATTATCTTATAAAGAGATTCCAAGTTACTGTCAAACAAAAATATAAAACAAATAGTGACATACGAACTGTCCAGTTATTCTGACTGTGTCAAAGTTTAGAACGACAGGGCACGAAATACAAATGTTTGACAAATAGGAACAATTTATATGGTGAAACTACTTATAAATAAAATAAAAATAAAAAAACAATTTCCAGTGGACCAAATTGTGAATCTAAACCATTCCCAGATCCCCTTGAACACACACAAAAATTTTCATCATAATCCGTCTAGTCGTTTAGGAGGAGTTCAGTGACATACACACTCACAAGAATTATATATATAATAAAGATTAACAGAAACAATAAAAGAAACGATTTCTATACCTACATAAATTTAAAGTGTATAAATAAACTTGTATAAAGTGTATAAACTTTATGCCGTGAAGCGTTCTATTTCCATCGTAAATCGCTGCACGTTGCAGTTTGCCCATAAAGTTGCTAAATTGTATTTATTTATAAATAGCGAATGCGCCCATAAAATTCCGATGACCACCATTGGTCTCGGGGTACTAAACGTAGGAATGGCTCTCATATCGGAACTCTTTGTACTGGTACGTAGATTTATACGCTTATTCCAATTACGTTACTTGATCGCGGTTGACAGCCAGTCGCAATTCCATATTAAGATTAAGGGTCAAATAAAATTTATCTTCGCTTTACGAGAAAACATAAAAATTCACTTATATGTGTTATAAATAACTCCAAAACACTGGACACTCTTAAAAATAAATAACATTAGAAGTAGATGCACTTTCAAACAGTTACAAAAGTTATAAAAATCGGTCGAACATCGTAACGCTTACTCGCCACAATGTAGATAAAATTCAGTAGGTCAATTGCTGCGATTAAAGTTTCTGATTATTCAAAATATGGTTTTTAAGTTTCAATTTAAAAACATTAAATGTTTCTACACATTTTACCTCCTTTGAAAGGATGGTCGTGCTCCTTCAAAAGTTATTGATCTCTTTTCAAATGTATTTCTAGTCGTTGGTAACAATAAATAATCAGACCTTCTAGTGATTCTGGGGTGAATTTTATGTTGTTTGATAAAAAATATTTTAGAATTGTTTTTTTAGTATTTTTCGTGCGTGGTATAATTACACTGGTCTGCAAAGATTTTTTTCTTTCTTTATGCAAGATATAGGTATCATTATGCAAGATATAGTATCATTATCATCATATTTTGCGCTCTAAACAACATTCAAAAAAGTGCAGCACATAGATTTTGGGTTGGTCACCAACTCGCACTTCCACCAACCCGCATTGGAGCAGCGTAGTGGAGTAAGCTCCAGGCCTCTCCAATAAGGGGAGAGACCCGTGCCCAGCAGTGGGACGCAAAAAGGGTTGCAACCAAGCCATTAGCGAAAATGCAACATAAATTATGTCGTCAAAAACCAAAGTAGTTGGTGGGGCCAAACATTAAAATTCTGCGTCCCAAATCTTGATTACTCCTTCAAAATTTGCAGAAGTGCTAAGTAAACCTGAGTTGATTTCCATATTAAACGAGTATGCTCTGCAAGTTGGTTGGAACATTAATATTTGATTAGCGAGACTTAGATAAACAATACAGATATATAAACGCTCACAGATGGAGTATTATTTTAATACAATGCAGTGCAACAAGTGTGAGGTCATTTTTCACTGCTGTAAACTCTAGCCTTGACTCTTTTACAAATTTTATATATAAATGGAGTACCTAGCAGACGTGCGTACCAGCCACAAGAACACAGCCTTCTTCTTCTTTTCAACCTTTTGAAGTCCACTGCTGGACGTAGGCCTCCCCTAACGTTCGTCACTCCTCCCGATCTTGCGCTTTCTGAATCCAGTGGCATTAAACTTGAGTATTTCCTGGGGTCATATGAAGTTACTCCGTAATAATGAAATGTGCCTTGTAGTGATTTTACAATCGATATCAATATTTTAAATGCGAAAGTTAGGATGTATATTTGGATGGATATTAGTTGCTCAATCACGCAAGGAAGCCTGAAATAGCCCATATGAGTAGGATATGGGCTATTCCAGGCTTCCAGGATGTGGGATAGATTAGTATGATCATAATAATATAAATTTAAATCAAGGCTGGGTCACCAGTAATTTCAAAAATTTAATGTATTCAACTTTTTTAGATATCGATTGCAAGAATATCATTTTCACAAAGTCTTCCCGTTGCTGCAAACAATACACTTCCGAATATAAAAACACTTTTGGACCCCAAGAAAAGGAATGATTTAGTTGATGAAGCATTTATGGAGCAAAAGGATATATTACTGGAAATGGTAAAAACTTCATTGTTAACATACGATAATTTGAAAATTAGGGATAGCCCAAAGCTATTACATTTTTTCATTTCGATACTATTATGAATTTTTCGAAAGCAACTATCCTAAAATTCAATGCTGTATTTTGGTGAGTGGATTGCAAGTTAAAGAGAATTGGAATAAACGAAATGATATTTTTTTAAAGAATATTGCTGTTAATTAAATTTCCTATGTACAATGTGACTGCTATTGAGTAGCTAAATTAATTAGGAATATTCTTCCAACTCTTTTTTAATGACCCACTACCCTGTGCTTAGATTTTCTTTCAAAATAGAGAGGGATGTAGACAGGAGAAAATGGAAGTGTGATTCGACAACTGACATAGAACACAAACGATCTACACAGCTATGCAAAAAGTGCGCGGTCGAGTGTAAGATGAGGGCTAGTGGCAAAAATTTCATATGCGTTTCTTTGCTTTGAAGGGCATGGTAAACCGTAGGGCCCGGTTGTTATCAACACATACCAGTCGATAAACTTTGTCGGAGGCCTTATGGGCGAATTGAAAAATTTCGCATGAAACGACCACTGGTTTATATCTTTCATTCAATATAATCTTATATATAATTTTGAAACTAAATCTCAAAATAGAAATCAATATTTGCGCCGAATCTTTGCAGTTAGAAGCAAAATTAAGAGAAGTGCGCGAGAAAAAGAAGAAAAGCTTAGATCCTACTGAAAATGTAAATAACTCAGATTCTTCTAAATGCGAAACGATACCACGAAATGTAATATTAAAGGCGAGTGGGATAAGTGCCATTGGTGATACAGAGATTCAAATAAAACTCGGTGAATATTTTTTTCTTAGTTTATTTTATACAGTACAAGAATATTTTCTTATATCGCGTTAAAGTAACACAACAAAGTACATATATTTTGAGTCTTAGTGGGAAGTCGGAAAAGACATAATTGTGCTCTTGTTTATATTATTATTCTTGGTGTGTGCTTAAGTTATATCGGACAAAATTAATGGCATGTTGGCTTTGGCTCGAGTGTTGCGAGATACAATTAAATTTTAAAGCTGCATTGCTTGAGCAATTTTCGAACTATAGTATGTTGGCTTGAAACGATTGTGTTTATAATTATTGTGTGCCTTAGGGAGAGTTCAAACATTGTCAACAAAGCCGTTAGCAATATTTTGTGATCGAAAGATATTATAAATCAACATGTAACATAGATCAAGTGTTTCATTCTGATTTTTTCAAAATAGTTTTATTTAGATACCAACAGGATATTCATCTTTTCCTAAGATTGTATTACTATACAGTACAAGATAAATTATATATATGTTGTGTGTCTCATATTGTGTACTACAATAAATATCATGAAGAAACTTGTAGTAAGTTTTTGTTGTACAAAAATATGTAATCCATGGTGGCGGCAATCTTGAATTGTTTTTTTTTTCATTTGTACTTATTCTACAAGTTAAGCCCTTTCATTGATTGTATGGTTTGTTCAATTATAATATGTAATCGGCCATTTTGTTGCAGAGGTTATTTTGAAATTACAACAAAATCTCATGAAGCAAGTAATGAATTAGTTAAACGATACTAACAAGCAGTTTCTAACCAAGATCACGTATTTTTGTTTGTCTTTTAGGCGACGGTACGTTGAATTTAGATGCCACCGGAATATCCAATGTTGGTAAAACTCACGTGGAGCTGGGTGTGGGCAATGGCAATGTAAACATGCCTGGACTTGGTAATTTACTTACAGGTATCTTTACTTAACTACCGTTAACTAAGTTACCGTTAACTAAGTACCGTTACTTCGTTAACTAAGGTCAAAAGACGAGTAAAGACTAATTTAAATTTCGGGCTCAGACTATATAGTACATTCAAAGCGCGCATGTCTTGGATAGCATATAACGACTGTTACGCAGTTAAGCAGATAGGGGGCAGTCAGGTGTGAGATGGGTGACCTCTAGTGGCAAACTTCATGTGCGTTTCCGAGCATCGGAAAACACGTTAAGACGTCGGTTGATAGATAACAGTTAAACTTTGAGGTCTAATTATAACCGGAGGTCATAAGGCAGTTTGAAAACATCCGACAGCCGGTTGGCCACTAATCCGTATAATAACCCCAATAAAACCCTAACTTAACTTATTGAAATTTTTTTTTTAATTTAGTCTACTTTTTAAATTACAATTGGGTCCCAATATTTTTGCAATAAATGTATTTTTTATTCAATTTTAGCTTAAATTTCGAATTAGTTCTACATGTTCGTTCTTCTGCGCTACAACCATATATTAGGTATTAAAATTCTTATGCTATAACCTTTCTTACACTTTGACCTCCCTTCGCTCCATGCACAACTTACTACCACTTACTACCACCTATCCACGATACCTATACTTTACAATCCTATTATTAACAAAAAATCTTTTTATTAACAAAAAAATTTAATTAATGGTAGATAAGTATATTTATAGTACTATTTAATTAGGAGCCTTCCCTTTTGCTAATGTAGCGTCAGAATGCAGAATAAAAACGTAATTTAGTCACGCCAAGGTTAATGCGAATTTGTGGACAGGAGTGGTAAACTTATTAAAATAATAAATGAGGTGTGACAGTTTAATCCATCACAAAAATCATTAGAGCATCAAAATTGATAGGTATGACACCCCTCAGAGGAGTGGCCTTTACGGGCGAACCCCTCGTCACGTGCATGCACAATGTGCCTTCTAGATATACTACTAGTGTGTGTGTGTGTGTGTGTGTCGGTGTCAGTGCATAGAAAATTACGTTGTTAATTGAAATTGACATGTTTAGAAATGTATGCGTCTGTAGCGATGAAATAATATTTTTGAATGTGTGCGTTCTTCCCCCCGCACCAGATTTGGCACAAAAATTATGTATCGAAGCGAGGCGCTATGCCGTCTCTAATGAAGGGTGAGTCAGTAACTTTGTTGCCCTAAGCAAAAATCTAGTATAAACTATGTACTTTTTATTATCAATAGAAATGTTATTACATAGTTACGTATATATAAAAAAAACTTAAAATTAATCTTACCTATATAGACATATATACACAAAACTGTAAGCAAAAAAAAGACATAAAATATAAAAAGGCATATAAATAAAATATATCATCTAAAAAGTCCGTGTGAGGTATGGTACCCAAGACACTGGCGGCATTGCCCCTTTGTATGGCTGAACTGAGCCGTTGGGCAAAGTAGCTGCCAGCCCTAATTACAGTACATACTTTATTTCAATATAGAAACCATTAAACCACAGAATAAAATTAATAATTAGGCGCTAAAATAAAAAGGTTGGTTTAGTGCTCGCCCTCGTGCTGTTGCCTAATTTTATTGAATTGATATTTTTTTTAAATGCTCATATGGGCCACGATAAGGTGCCACTACAGCCAATACCCATATATACCAAGCCATAAGCAACATCTTATCTGGTCTCTATGCATGCTTATTCCATTTTCACCAAACACAAAACATGCTGCATTTCAGTAAAAATCAGTTACACCAACAATGTTACGAGCTTTTTACGCTCTACTGCCTCATTAAAACTAAGCATTGTCCACATTACGATATGTTATGTCATAACTTTATCGTTCTACCATATGCCCACGTTGAAGGCCCGGGTTCAAATCCAGGCATGCAACACTGACTAAGAATGCGTATTAATCAACAACTTGATCTATAAAAGTATTCGCAAAGCCATTATAGCTAATATCTTTAGTAACTCTGAGATGGGACTCGTGTTCAGCAGTGGCACATTAAAAATGGTAAAAAATCTACAAAACTTTAATGCTTTCTTCTTTATTTCTTATAGGTGAGTTCTTAACAAACATTATTAAAAATAAAGAATCTAATTCAAGCGATCTACCATCAAGAAGATTCAATAAAGGTCAAGAAACCTACGAAGTTTCACAAATTATAACTGCAATTCCAGAAAAGGAGACTCTTATAGTTGATGGTACAACTGATAGTTATATTGAAAGTACTACGAATGCAGTTCAAGAAGATGTAATTAATGAAGAAAGTTTGAAAGTAACCCAATTAAGAACAGATTCAAATGAAAATTAGCCATTTCTTTATAACGAATAATGCATAATAATAGAACATCATTGTTGTAGGAATAAGGGAGTTAAGTCTCCTAAGAAAAGATTTTATTATTAAAAAAAAAATGGATCAATCGTTTTCTTATTTATTAAATGTGTTATACCTAAGTATCTTTACAACCACGTCTCCACCCGCGTGGTTTACAGGTATTTTTTCCCATAGGAATAATATATTTTTGACGTCACAAAGTCTAATTAATCGATGAACGTCGGCTGCACGCACGAAAAAGGATGACTCATTGTAACGTTACACTTGCAACGTTATGCTTGTAACGTTAAATTGAGGCTTGAGAGTTCAGCTTGCGCCGTTCGTCGACTGTTTGTAAAGTGAAGTGAAAATTTAATGTAGTTTTCATTGTTTTGTTATGACGTTGTCACGTTAAATAAACTATCTTCCGTAACCTTGCTTTACAAACAACATTTTTCTTAAAGTAGCCTATGTCACTCTCAAACTCTCATACTATCTCCATACAAAAATCAGATTAATCCTTAGGACCGTTGTGACATTACAGAAGTAAAAACTACGGATTGACCTGTTTTTTAGGGTTCCGAATCTCGAAAGGAACAAAAACGGAACTCTTATATGATCACTTTGTTGTCCATCTGTCTGTCTGTCAAGACCCTTTTTTTCAAGAACGCTTAGAGGTATCAAGCTGGAATGTATATCAAATTCTCAGGTCTACTGTCCCTTAGAACTGTGAAAAAATCAAACTCCTAAGCCAGCGCAATCAAGAGATATAGCCGTTTATGCCGCAAATTTCCGCAAATTTTCGACACTCGCAAGGGAATCAAAACCTACAGGGTACTTCCCGTGAACTCAGACTCTTGAAATTTGATATGAAATAACGTCTTACAGCGTATATAAAGAAAAATTGTGATAACCGTCAATTTTTGTTACATCATATATTAAAAATATTTTTCGGAACCCTCGGTACGCAAGTCCGACTCGCACTTGGCCGGTTTTTGTGTGGAGATAGCTTGAGGACTGGAGAGTAACATAAGTTTTTTTCCCTGGTGATTTTCACTTTATTTTTATTTGAAAAGTAAGCAGAAGTGGCAGAAGGTAGAAATGGGTGTTGCGGTGGCACTTCCCCGGGCGAATCATAGAAGATTTCCCACCTACAAATCTCGTTCCTATAAAAAATATCTCATTTATAAACGTGTAGCCCTGGCGGGTAGAGCAGCGTGCGGAAAGCTAGTGGATACAATAAAAAAAGAGTTAAAATGCGGCCTTTCTCGGCCATTTGGGTTAAGTGGCACTTTAACAGTAACTTGAAATACTGAAGCATAAAAAAGGAATGAAACTTCCCCTGACTTTCTATTCTTTTACATTTTACTATGAGTACTAGTATACTCGTAATTCAGCTCGTTGTCTTAGAGCTCTCAGAGCAGATGAAACTATAAAACTTTCAAGTACAAAACCTTATGAAACCATCTATTGAATAAAAGCACAAAGATTTGGGAAGCTTTTCCGCGATAAAATGTAAATGTAACAATGCCTGAGAGTTTTTTCCTCCGGCTTTTTTTCTCTCATTGACCCAGCGGTGGTTAGGCATTAAAGCCGAAGATTCGTTAAAATTTAATTTAACGGATTCTTAAAACTTTAAAATAAACTTAAAATTTAAAATTTTAATTAAGTTATAGTTGTAATTAATTTAGTAAATAAATAATACAGTTATTTAATTTAGTAATTGTTGGATGCCTGAATAAGGTAGACTATTTAAATACTATTGTTAGACGAAAACACCAAATTTTTTTGTAAACAGTCATCAATGAACATTTTCATTTCATTAAATGTAATGTTTATTAAACTACCACGACTATTTTGAACTTCCAACAACAAGTTCCCATGATTTGTGTCTTATAATAAGATAATTGAAGGAAAACCAAGACTACTGCTGACTTTATATTAACGCGACTTTATATTACGGACAATGATGGAAAATAGCGGAAAATAACCGGAAAATTTACTTTTTGGTAACCATTGAAATTTTCAGCTCAAAATTTGGATCATTTTGGGAGGTTAGCCATGGTTAAATTATGATCTGTCATGAGTTTATTCGTATTTACGATTTATTTATATCAAAATCAAAAAATACGTATTTTGTGGTGACTAAATCGCTCGTTAACCACAAGTAGTAAATCTTAGTACCTGGACGACCGAGCGTTGCTCAGATAAAAACTATTTATTTTCTTGGTTTAATTTCAAAAGAAACACTCATTTGCTTAGTGTTACTTAATAACGCACTCTGAAATAGCTCCCAATAAAATTAAACACAAAAAATAAAAAATAAACGCTATATGGTTTTGATTGAACTTTGAACCCGGATCTCTAGTTCCGCAGTCACCCACGTAACCATTCGGCCAAGTAAGCTTTAATTCAAGGAACAAAATTTTTATAGAGCTCTTTCAAATCGACATTTTCATCTCTTTGAACACCGGATTTACGGATGGCGTTTGACGGCGTTCTACGCCACAATATTATTAATAGTCTCCAATAGATGCCAGGAAGAGTCGTATTTTTCAGTTTATATTTAAGTTGATTATCGCTGAAAATATTTTTTTATAATTTAAAATTTCTAAAAATAAAACCTAGCTGGATCGATTTATCATCCCCAAAACCAGGGTACTAAATTTCATCAAAATCTTTAGAGCCTCTTCCGAGATTCAAAAAATATATTTAGGTAAACACAAGAACTGCTCGTTTAAAGGTTTTAGATAGATAAAATAGATCATAATTTAAACAGGACAGGATGACGAAAATCATGACAATTTATGCCTTGAAAAGCAGAGAGTAATTTGATCGTACAAGTACCTCCGTATATCAAAGGCCAATTTTCACCTTCAAAGTGGCTTTCACTAGCAATAAATCTGCAAAAGAAAGCTACAGATAATAATATCTCGTTACAAGGGATTTGTAAATGTCAGAGTTTCGTGTTGCAAGTGGTTTGAACAGCCCTTTATCGAGTTACCTTATCAGTTATCAATGACAGACGTTTTACTTTTGCCTCTGTCTGTTATATGCCAAGGTCGAAACAAATAGGGAAAAAGTGGAAGGTATAGGATTTCTCGGTTCGAAATGTCATTACCTACTTTTATGTATATTAGCAAGTGTTTTTTTTGGCAATTTTTATTAGTTGTTTTTGGTAGATATTTTTTGACTCTTTTCATATCCTACTGCTGGGCACAGGACGCCTCTCGGAAGTGAGAAGGATGTATTACATAGAGTCCACAACGCTGGCCTAGTGCGGATTGATGGATATGGTATCCTTTGTTCCGTGCCTTCGAGAATTTATTACACGTTACTTGCACTTCCTTGCGATTCGTACCGTGGACACTCCGAATGGCAGTCCGGCATGGTAATCATGGCGCCATAAATAAAAAATTAAGATGACTGCAATAAAAAAGGCTCATTCTTTGGAATAATATAACCTAAGGCAATACTAGCTATGTTTAAGGCTAAGTGTACATGTGTACAATATTTGCAATTGCAAATCTTGCCAATCTTAGCGCCGCACAATCACGCGATTTCAAATGAACGAATCACACCCAAGGACGCACACAAGAATGCATATCGCAGCGCGAATG
This sequence comes from Pyrgus malvae, assembly GCA_911387765.1. Lineage (NCBI taxonomy): Eukaryota > Metazoa > Arthropoda > Insecta > Lepidoptera > Hesperiidae > Pyrgus > Pyrgus malvae. Next base: position 24,405,490 of record OU426948.1, read on the forward strand.
CGTGTTTCTGTAGAGATATGAGCGGTGGTCATATCCTTGGCGTGTCTGCCCCGCCCACAATTCCATTCTACCTCTTTAATAGGTTCTGTGGTCACACTTAATGCACGCGTGGTGTGCAATATATGCTTCACAAATAACGCACACTAGCAAATGTGCCTTTCAGTAGGCGACCTATATTATTAACACTTAACAGGTAAGTCAAGTGACATCTAAGGAAACTGCTACAATGTGATACATAAGCATTTGTGTATACGAGTACTAATGGAACAGGTTGTAAGGGACGCGGTAATTACAAACTATAGAACACCACACTATTAGAGACGAAGGCGTTTGATGTAATTAGGGGCCGCATTATATCGAATAACAAGAGATTGTGAGAATTTCTTGATAAAAGATTTCTGTTTTTGAAGAAAATACTTACTGATCGTGAATTATTGGGGGTAAATGTTAACAACGAGCAAAGAGCGCATAGTTCGGTGGCTGGCGTACAATACCAGCAATTTACGCAGTTAAGTGAAACGGGCGTGGTCGGCTGTGAGATGGGAGACACCCAGAAGCAAAATTTTCATGCACATTTTCGTGATTCGGAGCGTATGATTAGCCGTTGGTACAGGTTTCTGTCGATAGATAGCAGTCATTTAATCCATTCTGAGGCCTTATGGGCGATTTGAAAATATCCGACAGAGGGAGGGTCACTAGACCGCGACTTCATCAAACCACATTAGAGAAAATTTGTAGAGTAAGCTAAAATCTATACATACAAATAAATAAAATTGGTGTGTCTGTTTGTAATATTGAAATAACCGCTTTTTACTACATGCATATGAATGTGTATACGGTACATACATTCTGTGTACTAAGTATCGGGAATTTGTCAATAAAACAAAAAAAACAATTTTTATCGCCTTCAAAGTAGGCTTACAATACAACATCTCCACCGCTTCACCCAGTCTTCCATACATTTTTCATAGGCTATTTGCGGTATGGTCTTTAACTCATTCAGCGAATTTTCTTTTATGGCTTCTATCGACTCAAAACGTTTTCCTCGAAGTGGTAATTTTAACTTGGGAAATAAAAAAAATTTGACGGAGCCATATCAGGTGAATACGGTGCTTGGTCGAGAACTTTTGTTGAATTTTTCGCTAAAAACTCTTTCACTATAATGGCTGCGTGTGATGGTGCATTATCATGGTGCAGCATCCATGAGTTGTATTGCCACAAATCTGGACGTTTTCGGCGGATACTCTCACGCAAACGCTTCATGACGCCTAAATAATATTCTTTATTCACTGTTTCTCCCTCTGGAAGGAATTTGGAGTGAACCACACCACGGTAGTAAAAAAAAAACTGTCAGCATCACCTTGATTTTGGAGTGACTTTGCCGCGGTATTTGGGTTTCGGCTCGTTTTCGAGACGCAATTCTGAAGACTGTTGGCTTGTTTGCATGTCGTACTCATAAACCCATGTCTCGTCGCCAGTTATTATACGTTTCATAAAGGTCGGATCCGTAGAAGCTCGGGAAACCATGTCTTCAGCGACATGCATTCGCTGCGCTTTTTGAACAAAATTAAGCTCTTTTGGAACTAGTCGAGCGGCGACGCGTTTCATGCCTAAAATGTCAATGAGAATATTGTGGACGGACTTAAAAGATATGTTCACTTCACTAGCCAACTCTCTCAGACTCATACGTCGATTTTCGAGCACTATCTTCTTGATTCTGTCGATGTTTTCTTTGGTCGTAGCGGTTGAAGGTCTACCAGAACGAGGCAAGTCTACTACTAATTCTCGGCCTACTTTAAAAGCCTTATACCATTCATAAGCCCTTGTTTTCGATATACACGATTCGCCGTAGGTATTTCGCAACATTTTTAGTGATTCACCACATGAAATATCATTCGAAACACAAAATTTAAGGCACACTCTTTGTTCAACAATATTTTCCATTGTAAAAATCGCCGAGGACTCAAAACTATCACCAACAAAAAGTGTAGTTTAAAACAAATTAAATGACAGATCCCGCACAAATTTTGCGCGCTTAATCAGTACAGACCAACATGCAGCAAAAAAATTAGAACGACCTCTTTTACGCGGGTCTTTTTATTGACATATTCCCGATACTTTTTACACAGAGTTGTATACCAAAATAACATTTTATTACTATTTTTGTCTGTCTGTCTGTTTGTTCCGGCTAATCTCCGAAACGGCTAGACCGATTTTGATGGGATTTTCACTGGCAGGTAGCTGTTGTAATAAGGAGTAACGTAGGCTACTTTCATTTTAGAAAAATACATCAAACTAAAGTCCACGCGGACGAAGTCACGGACGGCCGCTATCTCTAATAATAATGGGGAAAGACCCTTGCCCAACAGTGACACGCAAAAAAGGATGCAGCCAAATGTGTGTGTGCCAGCTTCCAGAAATCTACCTATATTAGGACTAAATCAACTGACAATTTAAGGAAACTGTTACAATATACGAGTACTCGTTGTAAGGGACGCGGTAATTACAAACCATATACCTCGACACAATTAGAAACGAACTACAGAACACCACACTATTAGAGACGAAGGCGTTTGATGTAATTAAGGGTCGGAATACATTTATCGAATAACAAGAGATTGTGAGGATTTCTTGATAAAAAGTCTTCTGTATTTTAAAAAAAGTACTGATTATGAAGTAAGGGGCCGTATACGTGTCGATTTCGCTTATTTACCTGATTTAACACATGAGATTTGCAGAGATTTGATTTTGCAGTTAAATTACGGTATTTCCATAAGTTTCATCGCACAATATAACTGATCATTTCAGTAATAATCTAATACATTAGCCACTTTTTTAGCTTACGTCAAGAATTATAATGCGAGATTTAGGTTATTTTAAAAGATTTTTAATGCCAAATTTTCATTATTAATTTGAGTTTTTTTCAGGAAGCGGATTGATTATGAACTGAAGTGTATTTATGTCAAATAAAGTTTATGAAGGAATACTCCAATTTGCCGAAATCAAATGCAATTTCTGGCCCATTTTCTCTCAAAATTGACTAAGTTCAATGTTTTTTTACTAATATTTTTTGTATGAGACTGACAAAAAGTGACTCATTTACTATGTATGTATGTGATTTTTACAGCAATACATGGCATTTTTTCGATCTGTTTAGATTTTAAAATGATCCGGAAATATGTAACATTCTATACCTATTACAGTAAAATTCACAAAACCATCACCGTCTTCAGGTCTATTAAGCAAAACAACGTAATGAAAATTATAAAGGGGCTCATTTAATAGTTTATTATTGAAATGATCAGTTATATTCTGCAATAAAACTTATAGAAACTGTAACTGTAGAGTATTTTGACTGCAAAATTTCATGTGTAAAATCAGCTAAATCAGCGAAATCGGCAAAATTTTGTATACGGCCTCTTAATTTGTGTTTCAATCTGCGGTCTAAATATATACTCGTATGTACATTTTCAAAACCTGTCATCCTGCAAATGACGCATTCCAAAATCATTGCACGCTTTAAAACAGCCCATAAGGTTTGCAACAATATTCAACGCGTTGTATCATTGACTAATAAGAACACGTTCACCAATTTTTTTAAAATCACTTATCTATCTTGTGCCACCTTGTATTGAGCTCATGTTCCACAATGAAAAATTATTTGATTTGATAACTCCTGCACTCGCCATTGCTTAGCTTTCTATGTCTATCACGTAGTTCACTTGCAACAGAACTTAGCGATTTAGGAAATATGATTTTCTCCAGTTTCTTGTAAAATAATTTTATTTAAAAATAGATTTGAATCTATTAAAGCAAAGCAATTTATAAATTAAATTCCTGTAATTTAAAAGACTTAAAAAATACTGAGTAGGTATCGTTATATTAGATATAAATTACTTGCTAAATTGCAATTGATTTTGTATTAGTTATATTTAGTCATAATAATTCCTGGCAAAACAGAAATTTTAATAAGTTTAAATTTCTGTTCTCGGTCTGAGTATTTGTGTTTCTGTTTTTATGTGTGTGTGGGCTATGAGTGTGAAGCCATGTTATTTTATTTATTTTATTTCTATTCTATTCTAAAATCACGTTTCAAAGTTATTAACTTTTCCATTTATAAGCTTAACTTGATTATGTGTGATTCATAGAGCTAATTCTACTGTTGAGGATGATGCCTTCTCCCGAATATACAATGCAAATAATTGCTTCAATACAGAAATTGTAGTGTGAAATGGTGTGTGAAGTTGTGTGAAAATTGTAGATACCTATTTTTACGGTGTAATATAAGTTTCACCACATGGTGAAAATGGTAGATTTTCATATAAACTTCTTTGTTATATGTTATTTGATGATTGTCTCTTTTGCAGTGCGGCAGCGGCTGCGGCGGCGGCGGCGGAGGCGTTGGGCGGCCGTCGTGGGCCACCGCCCCTACTGCGGTCACGAACACTACCTGCCATTGTGGCCCCAGGCTTCTCCATACTGCACGCGCAGATTGACCCACAGAGAACAGCTGGTAAGTACCCTAAAGACTCTTTAGCTCCGGTACATTAATTATGATTCGCTTGTAATCATAATTAATGTATCCAATAAAAATGTATCAATTATCGAATTTGGAATAAATTCACTTCGTTATTTTTTTTCTTTTTCAACACTCATTTCTTTGGCAATCATAGGTTTTTTTATAACGTTAAACAGGACATTCATGCTCTCAGTGAGAGCAGACCGACCTGTTCTAAATATCTTAACTTACAAAATATTCATTTAAATTATACCTACTTACCTAAAATCAATTTTGTAGTAAATATTGTTTTAGTTTTTAAGAAAGTCTTTTCCCTATTAAATAGTACATCTTATTTGGCAATTTACTAAAAAATATTAACACAACGTGTATGGTTCAAAGCTACATACTTTAAGTTTTGAAGCAGATTTTATCAATATATTTTTTGTTATTTTGATATCGTTATCGTATCGTTTAATAAACGCATCACACTATCTATGCATATTGAAAGTTTCATGAAAATGTATTTTGGACTTTACATTGGAACCGGTAGCCAAAATCAGTGAGTAGTCAGTAATAAAGTCAAATACGAGAAACTATAAGCTTTACCAGAACGTGCCTGATGGAGTTTTAGAGGCAGCCGGAAAAATGATGTTCCGCACTATAGTTCAATTTCGCGATACTCGGTCTCTGTAATTAATGTATATTGAAATAATTCTCATCAACATTATTCGATATAACCTAAAAAATACACCAAGCAAAGAAAATAAAAAGATAAACAAGCAATTACCACCAAAATTGCGGCTCCTAACTTTATGTACGATATTATCAAAAATATGTGTCCAATACTGTCCAACATGTCATATTAATAATATCAAAATAATAATATCAACTTCGATATATTATTACTTAGACTTTTACGATTCATGATACGGGAATGAATCGAATTCATGAGTGAATAATGATTGGGTGACATTAGTTACAGGACGATAAGTAATTTTAAACATACATAACTGTCAACAAGCAGTTATTTTGCTGACCGTACCGCAACACCGTAATTACGGTGTCCTGTAGCAACGAACGAATACAGCAACCGGTTGCTATTTCAGGTCACCGAAAACCATTAGTGGATCCAAGGGAGGGGGAGGGGCTAGGGGGCTTGCAAACCTCCCACAACTCAACTCAGTTAAGCTCGCCCCCTCCCTCAACTATCCAAGCAAGGCCCTTCCCCGTTGACAAATTTTTAGCCGCCCCCCACACAACTTAAGACCCTAGATCCGCCACTGCCGACAACCGTAGTTGCTGTGTTCGGTGGCGATACAAGTGTAGGGATGTGGCATGTATGATGATGACTTGTAGTTTCCGGTTTCCGACACCTAAAACATTTTGATCGGTAAGTGGAAGCAACTGGACACACAAAATGCTTACGTCTGCGTAGGGAGTGACTCAAATATTCTTTGATAGCTTGTGTGTGCACAAGACACTAAAATATCCACATTTGCTCAGCGGCTCAAGGTCTATAATGTCGTTGCTGATCATGATTTATTGCGATATCAATAAAGATAAGAAGTCGCAAGCATTCAAACGATATATATGAATAGTAAGTTAAAAGGGACATCTAGAGCCTCCTTATGGACTAGAACTGTTATCTACAGCTAGCAAACATTCCCGGCCATAGAGTTAACATCAGCTAGATAGGAATCTATACTAATATTATAAAGCTGAAAACACACAGACACACACAGACATAGTGGTTCCAATTGAAAATTTTCTTTTGTGTAAAATAATGTATTTCGAAAGGAAGGTTTCAGGCTAATAAACATAATGCTATAACGTAGGTAATTCTGCGGGGCACATCTATTAATCTAATAAATACTCGACAATGATAACAAGGCGAATGACTGGAATGCAACCTCCCCGCTGTCAGTGCGAGTAGCCTGAGGAACAAATTACCAGGGACGCAAACTAAGATTTCGACGACCTACAACTTTTGATCCACTTTATTAAGCAATAAGATAGTGAAAGAAAGCGAATTTCTGATACATATTATGCTTAGAGCATCAAAGATTCTGACTCACCCTTCAGTGGAGAGGGCATTGCGCCGCGCGTCGATACATAATTTTTGTGCAAAATCTGGTGCGGGAGGAAGAACGTACACATTTTAATTTTGTCACACATTCACTTATATTTTTTCATCACTACAGACGCATACATCATCAAGTAACAACGTCATTTTCTATGCACTGACAACACTGACACCGACACACACACTCACTAGTTGTATATAACTGAAGGCACATTGTACATGCACGTTGGGACGAGAGCTCGCCCGTAAAGGCCACTCCTCTGACGGGTGTCACACCTATCGAAGTTTTCTGAATATCCGACCATATATGTATACTAACTCCGAATTGAGTCAGTTGGAGCGCGGCTGGTCCCCGGGCATGACCACCTCGCCCGGCGGGAGATTTCCCTTTGACAAAAACTCATCATTCAAATTTCTGTTTCGCCGGGAATCGAACCCGGGACCCTTCGATTGGCAGTCTGACATGGTAACCATTGCGCCACGCGGGTTGTGTCTGTCTATGGCTATACAGTACCTATTTTAGTTTATCATTTGCTACATTTAATATAGCTTACTAACGTTACATAAATGTTATATGAAGCGTATTAAATATAAGCACTACAAAATCGGAACTGCAAAATTAATGCAAAAGAGTAAGAGTAGAGAAAATAAAAAAAAGCTGCACGACTGCAAAAACTTAGCAATTTCATAAAGAAATAGTTAAAGAATGAATTAGGTATTTTAAGTGAGGTCAAATTTATACTAAGAATATCACGATTAAGAAAGAATACAAAAATTTAAATAGTCATTAAGACAGAAACTTCGTTCATCTTAACGATATTAATTAAAACGAAATTTACGATTGAATAGAAAATTAGCCAATCATCATCCCTTCAAAGGCTCGTCATTAGAAATTGGTTCTATGTATTCAAGGGCTTTGATTGTATTACAGTAAGTTTTCTCAACTCAAATTATAACCAAGTTGTTCTCATTTAAAATAATTGCTTAGGCTCATATTTTAAGGTAAGCGAAAATTGACAAGGCTAGAAATAAAGATCATTTATCAAAGATTGTAGGTGGTAGAACTATTATGATTCGCCCGGGGAAGTACCACCGCTGCGCCCACCTCTGCCTACCAATTCTATTGTGTTTCGGTGGAAAGGTGCAGATGCCGGCCACACTTACATGAGGCGACCACCAGCCTTCAGAGTAGCAGCGCACGTATACGACCTCAGACAAGACTTACCTATGCTTGCTTGAGGTTGTATGTAGATGTCCATGGGCTGCAGCGACCACTTAACACCACGTGGACTGCATGCTCGTCTGCTACTCCATTAAAAAAAAAACATAATATATTTTTTGAAATTTTCTTTTATGAATAAAACACACACAATAATATAATTTAATTTATTTACTAGATCTTGGGAATCACGGAGAAATATGAGTCAAATTTTTTCTATTACTGCCAATCATTCCCACTTTTTATTATTAAGACTGAATATTTTCGAGAAAATGAAACATTATACTCCTGGTTCATTTTGTGCAATGTATATATCCCTGGTTCATTTTGTACAATGTAGATATATGTAAATGTACATATTTTAAATGATTAAATAATTATTTGGTGTTTATACTTACATACCTTACATAGGTAAAACATTCTTGAAATAATAATATGTTAGCAGAACGCTACTTAGACTTTAAATAAGATTACATAACCACCGTGCTTATAGACAAACGAAGTACAAATTTTGTTTGACAATATTATATTTAAGTTTTGGCAATTAATTAATATATATGTAACAGCGTAGGTAATCTATATTATTTACTGTGAGTTCAAAACTTTCTTGCGTGTGGTCGATGTTGTCAGTATAAAATTTGTAATATAAGCATTCTATGGTAGAGATAAAATTGGCTTAGTAATTACTTAGGAATTACACTTGTTTATAAATACTTAAATAGGAGTTTATTTATTATATTATATTTATATTAACTAACCATCCGCCAGCGGCTTCGTCCGCGTGGACCCGCTTTATAAATACGCTCCCGTAGGATAAAAAAAAACCTATGTCCTTTCCCAAGGTCCACTCTATCTGTGTTCCAAATTTCATTAAAATTGGTTCAGTATTTTAAAAGCTTTACAGACATACGGATACAGTTACTTTCGAATTTATAATAATGGATTATTTGCTTAACTTTTATCTTAAATATATATGAAGGTATCTTTATGAGTGTAAATAGTTTGAAAGGTCGAATAATGACTCATCGCAAACCACAATCGATTTATTAGGTTTCTCTATTAAATTTCAAGCTTGAGTATTGTACGATCTTTGTAATAAAGGAATTAGAAGCATAAAGTAACTACCTATATAGAAATGATTTTGAATTTTTCAACTACTGGACGGCATATGATATGGTTTAGCAGGGGAAGTACAACGCACATTATGATTCGGTGAAGACGCACGAGTATGCAAATAAATAAATATCTTTTGGTCTAAGATACGAACTAGAAACACACGAGTGCAATATTTAATAAAAAGTAATTTTTAATTTTTTAATTAATCATATTCTTGCCAGGAATTTTTTAGGCAACCCACTCGAGATATATTTTCTAATATATTAAATTTGATATAAAATACTTTTCATCCATTAAATAGATGAGTGAAGGTCGTTTCTAGTTCGTATCCTCTACTATTTGGACAGTTCACACAACGCCATCATATTCCAAACTAAGCAGAGCTTGTACTATGATAACCAGAAAGCTGATAAACATACTTTTATTATTCTAAATACATACTTAAATAGATAAATTAACACACAGACACAGAACAAAAAGGTCATTTCCATTACACAAATATTTGTCCTGGGTGGAAATCGAACCCACGACCACACGCTTTGCAGTCGGCTCATCACCCACTGTACCACGGAGGCTGTCGATAGTGTCGGATAGACTTACTTAAGGCGGCCATCAGCCTCCGCAGTAGCAGCATAGCTGCATGGGCTTCAACCCTTTTTGCATCCCACTGCTGGGTCTCTCCCCATTATTGGGGAGGCCTGGAGCTTACTCTACCACGATGCTCCAATGCGGGTTGGTGGAGATGCGGGTTAGTGGTCAACCCGCTGTAGGATGTTTTCAAACCGCCCATAAAGCCTCCGTCAAGGTTTAACGACCGTTACCCATCGACAATTACCGGGACCGACGGCTTAACGTGCCCTCCGAAGCACGGAAACGCGCATGTAAATTATTGCCACTAGCGGTCACCCATCTCACACCCGACCACGCCCGTTTAGCTTAGTTGTATAGATCGTTTGCGTTCTACGCTAACTGCCAGGCCATGCGCGCATAGCTGCATACGACCTCGGAAAAGCTTGTTTCAGGTTGTATGTAGATGTCCATGAGCTACGGCGACCACTTAACACCACGTGTCCTGCATGCTCATCTGCTAGTCTAGTTAAATATTTAAAAAAATAGTAAGCCAAAAGGAATTCAAACTATCTGTCGCTTGCTTTAATTCTCCTGAGGCCAAATGTCACTTCATGTATTTTATGCGTAGTAAAAGCTTGACGTTTTGGTAAAATTTCTAACTCTTCGAAGCCAAATTTACTGAAAAATAATTCATATTTACGACTATCTTCGATCCATAAATCTTCGTAAGTGCTGCCTATAGACGCCAAGTGAGAGTCGGACTCGCGTGCCGAGGGTTCCGTAAAATATTTTTTTATTATATAATGTATCTAAAAAAAACAACGGGTTGCACTCCGGTAGTGCTGGCAGAAGTGAAAACATGAATATTAACGTTGTGTATTTTTGATATTTTTGAATGATTAGGGAATAATTTCGCAAGAATTGCTTTTATTATCAGTATTATTTTTCATCTAGTATTTTCAGTAGATTTTCATCTAGTATTTTTATAAAGTACTCACTCATTTTCATTCACTATTTCTTCGTCACTTTTTTCATTAATAGATGCAATTTGTTCAATGTCCATATTTTAAATACTTGATATAAGTAAACGAATTTTACAAGTATAGACAGTCGAGCCGTCAGCAGCTGTCACCCCTCCGTCTTACGAATATTCGATCGGGCCACGTGTACTAACGCTAGTTTAACATTTTTTACCCATTCCAAAAAAGTGCACAACGCCATTAAAGAAGTTTTCACTTCAAAAATACGGTTTTCGCATTTTTTCCTTTATCGCGCTGTAAGACGTTGCTTAGTACCAAATTTCAAGATTCTGAGTTCACCTTGTAGGTTTTGATTCCTTGCAAGAGTCGAAAATTTTCGGAAATTTGCGGCATAAACATCTTTTGATTGCGCTGGCTTAGACGTTTGATTTTTACACAGCTCCAAGGGACAGTAGACTTGAGTATTTGACATAAATTCCAGCTTGATACCTCTATGCGTTCCTGAGAAAAAGGGTCTTGACAGACAGACAGACGGACAACAAAGTGATCCTATAAGGGTTCCGTTTTTTCTTTCGAGGAACGGAACCCTAAAAAGTAAAGAAATGTGTATAGACTGTTCTCAAATTGATTCAAACTGATAAAGTTAGTTAGACACTGACTAAGCTCTTTATACTCTATCAGTCTTTTATCTACGTCATTTCAATCAAAAACTTTTCAAGTGATTCTAAGCTTGTAAATTAGCTAAGGATTTTGTTTCTAAACTTTATAGACGTTTTTGTCACTATACTTACGTTTCTATTAACTTTGATGATGATGATAATTATACTGATCTTGAAAATGGTCGTATCTCGGCTAGATTGTCCCTTATAGTATTTTTGGGTTAAGTTCACCACTGATCTTACGATATAGAATGTTTATATTATTTGGTTATGTTTATACTTTTTTACATTATCTTATACCTTAAAATGAGCAATTCTTGTATATATCTAAATATATTTTTTGAATCTCGGAAACGGCTCCAAAGATTTTGATGAAATTTAGTACACTGGTTGCGGGGATGATAAATCGATCCACAAATTTTTATTGCTAGAAATTGTCGTTTTATTTAATGTTTATGCAGTTAAATATAAAATTACTCTTACTGACATCTATTGGAAAATATTAATAATTTTGTGGCGAAGAAAGCCGTCAAATGTCAACCGTCAATCCGCCCTTCACACAAATGACAATGTCAATATGAAAGACCTCTATAAAAATTTGGTCGATGGAATTCAAGCTTTCTTGGTCGAATGATTACGAAAGCTGACTACGGAGCTAGAGACCCGGATTCCAACCTCAAGTAGGCAAGTTGCGTTTTTTATTTTTTGTGACAATTTTTTTTTCAAATTGGGAGCTAGGTATTTCAAATGGCTTTGTTAAGTAACACTAAGTCAATGAATGTTTTGCTTAAAAATAAACAAAGTAAATAAATTGTTTTCATCCGAGCAACGCTCGGGCGTCCAGGTAGGTACTATTATTAAATTTTTGTGAAATATTTTTAATTAGCGGCCGCCCGCTACTTCATCCGCGTGGACTTTGTTATTAGTCATAGCATGATGTTGTATAGCCTATAGCCTTCCCCAATAAGTGGACTGTTTAACACAAATGAATTTTTCAATTCGAACCAGTAGTTCCTGAGATTAGCGCGTTCAAACAAACTCTTCAGCTTTACATATTAGTAGGATAGATTAATTTTTAATGGTGTATGATTCATTTGGTATGCTTATTACAAATATATATGTTACTAACATTAGTTATAAGTTGTCATCTATTAACATAATATAATAACGCTCATACTCTTACCCCCACAGTAGGGTAGATATACCCTGTGTCGTGGGTACCATGGACACATACAAAGACAGAAACACACACAAACACCCAGACCGAGAATGGAAATTGAAACTCATCATTCAAATTTGTGTTTCGCCGGGAATCAAACCCGGGACCCCTAGATTTTCAGCCCGGCATGGTAACCATTGCGCCATGTGGGTCGTCAATGTACCTAGTTTAGTTTAGCATTTGCTACATTTATTATAGCTTACTAACGTTACATAAATGTGAGTACCCGGACGACCGAGCTTTGGTTGCAACCCTTTTGCGTCCCACTGCTGGGCACGGGTCTCTCCCCCTTATTGGGGAGGCCTGAAGCTTACTCCACCACGCTGCTCCAATGCGGGTTGGTGGAGATGCGGGTTAGTGGCCAACCCGCTGTCGGATGTTTTCAAACCGCCCATAAGGTCTCCGACAAGGTTTAACGACTGTTATCTATCGTCAACAACCGGGACCGACGGCTTAACGTGCCCTCCGAAGCACGGAAACGCGCATGAAATTTATTGCCACTAGCGGTCACCCATCTCACAACCGACCGCACCCGTTTGGCTTAGCGTAGAACGTTTGCGTTCTACGCTAGCCGCCGAGCCATGCGCGCTTTTTTGTGATAAACTGAACTGATCTGTGACCGAGCTTTGTTGTGATAAAAACAATTTATTCGACGTTTGTCGCCCGTTTGATGGGTCCCCGTAGGATAAAAAATAGCCTATGTGCTATTCCAGGCTTCATTGATATATTAAAATCATAGGCGTTTAGCCAGTTGCTTCAACCGCGTTAACCCGTTTTCACCTAGGAATGAAGCATTTTCCCGCGATAAAAAGTAGACTTTGTTACTCAGGGTGAATGTAGCTTTCTAATAGTGAAAGAATTTTTGAATTCAGAACAGTAGTTTTTATATACATAATAATATAATAAAATATATGAAACTATTTCAATGTACATTTTTATGTTTGTAATTTGTAATTAGTTAAGTTTTAATTAAGTTTTAATTATTGTAATATTTGCATACTTCATGAAGGTAAATATGGCGAACCAAATGTATAAAAACACCTTTTGTAAACACCCATATTTGTGCAAATAAAAGTCTTTGTCTTTGAATTTATTCATTACAAACATACAAAAATACAAATCTTTCCTCTTTATAATATTAGTATAGATTCAAAAGCCTGAGATTAGAGTCATAAAGTGTAGCTATGGGTTTATCTGACTTTAGGTTAATAGCTAATCAAAAGTTCTAGTCTATGCTTTGCCCCCTGAACTCAAATATTTCCCAAATGTTATTAATCAACTAGCATCATGCTTAGCTTTTTCATTCTTCAGAAATAATAAAAAAGGGTTGCACTCCGGTAGTGCCGGCAGAAGTGAAAACTTGAACATTAACGTTGCATTTCTGATAATAATATTTTGGAATGGTTAGAGAATAATTTCGCACGAATTGCTTTTATTATCAGTATTATTTTTCATCTAGAATTTTCAGTAGGGTTTCATCTAGTATTATTATAAAGTACTCACTCATTTTCTTTCACTATTTCTTTGTCACTTTTTCATTAAAAGATGCACTTTGTTCAATGTCAATATTTTAAATACTTGATATAAACGAATTTTACAAGTATAGACAGTCGAGCCGTCATCAGCTGTTACCCCTCCGTCTTACGAAATTTCGATCAGGCCACGTGTCCTGACGCGAGTTTAACACTTTTTACCCATCCCAAAAAAAGTGCACAACGCCGATAAAGAAGTTTTCACTTCAAAAATAAAAAAGATCCCAAATCCCAAATAAATTGTGAACAAGGTTGCTAATTACAAGTCTGGACGTCGTAATGTCGTCTGTTGTAGTACCTACAGCTTACATCAGAAACGCTATTCAGAACAGAAGCCCCGGCATGAATTTCGTTTCGAAAAATACATCTGAATTTCTCATCACCATGTTTCGGAGCTCTGAAATTAACGTTAGCCGATTTATAATTTCATTCTTTTGGCCATTTTGTTTTGGAAACGCGCATGGCCCGACGGTGAGCGAAGAACGCAAACGATCTATGCAACTAAGCCAAACGGGCGCGGTCGAATGTGAGATGGGTGACCGCTAGTGGCAAAAAATTTTATGCGCGTTTCTGTGCTTCGGAGGGCACGTTAAGCCTTCGGTCCCGGATGTTGTCGATAGATAACAGTCGTTAAGATAAGGGTTATCGGAGGCCTTATGGGCGGTTTGAAAACATCCGACAGCGGGTTGGCCACTAACCCGCATCTCCACCTACCCGCATTTTAGCAGCGTGGTGGAGTAAGCTCCAGGCCTCCCCAATAATGGGGAGAGACCCGTGCCCAGCAGTGGGACGCAAAAAGGGTTGGAGTAAGCCTGCCAGGGCCATGTTTTGCAAACCATAGTTTTATAGAACGTATTAGGTGATTTTTTGGTATTTACAGGACTTAATAAAATAATCTTTATCCGTTATCTCATGGATCGAGAATTTTAGTAGTTTAGACTATTACCTTTTCAAATAGCAATAAAGATAATACCAATCGCAGTAAGAATGTAAAGAATGTCGTTAACTTTGAATCTCAAAACCATAACGATGTCGACTGAATCACAAAATAGATCTCAAATGACATTGGGTACAAAAGTTTCAATGACAGGTCTCGCTTTGAAATCTTTTGAACTATGCTTGCATATTATTGGAATTCTTATACTTTAGAGTTCATCTCTAAGAATATCGTTTTGACGAGTATCGTTGAACCATCGACGGCAAAGTGGTCAAAACGCGGTCTCCGCAAACCACAAACCTCAGACTAAGAAATTTCTTAAATGCTCGTGTTTATCACTGATCCACGGTGAGAGAAAATGTTTAGATATTAATTTAGTTATATTGTTTTCATCATGTTTCAGTAACTCATAATTTTTGGAAATTAACCACCAATATACATTATGAGCAGCGATGGCCGAGTGGTAAAAAACCGCGGTCTTCGACGCGACCGATCCCAGGTTCAAATTCTCGGCTCGCACCTCTGAAAAAGAAATTTGTAATGTGCGAATTTATCGCTGCGCCACGGTGATGGAAAATATCGTGATATTTCATTAATTACGATGTTCTCCATCGCCGTGCATGCCTGAGAGAAATTCATAATTTCTCGAAAGCTTGACGTCCACCAATCCGCACTTGGCCAGCGTGGTGGACTATGGCCTAAATCCCTCTCAATTGTGTGAGAAGGAGACCTGTGCCCAGCCGTGGGACATAAAAAAGGTTGAAAAAAAATACATTATTAACAAAAAATCGGTGTCGGTGTCACAGGGAGGCTTGGAGCTTACTCCACACAATAGAATTCTTTCACGAGGAGAAGAACGACGGACGGATGACGGACGACAAGGAGCGGGGGTGGAGTACTATGACCGAAATTCCTCTCGCCCAGTAGTGAGATATAAAAAAACGGTCAAGTGCGAGTCGGACTCGCGCACCGAGGGTTCCGTAGAATACTTTTTAATATAATAATGATGTTACTAAAAATTTACGGTTTTCGCAATTTTCCCTTTATTTGAGGTACAAGACATTGCTTCGTACATATTTTCAAGATTCTTAATTCATGGAAAGGGTACTGTAGGTTTTGATTATCTTGCGAGTTTCGAAAATTTGCGGCATAACTCGCTGTATTTTTTGATTGCGCTGGCTTGGAAGTTTGATTTTATCACAGCTCTAAAAGACAGTACATTTGAGTATTTGATATAAATTTCAGCTTGATATCTCCACGCGTTCCTGAGAAAAAGGGTCTTGATAGGATAGACTGACAGACTTACAGACAAAGTGATCCTATAAGGGTTCCGTTTTTTCCTTTCGAGGTACGGAACCCTAAAAAAGTATCGTTGCTTATCATTTGACCTATGACAATAGATAAAATATTTTTATCAACTTTAACCTTACAAAATGTCATCACTATAGATGGTAGGAGTTTCATGATTGGATCAGTGAAATACTATTTTCTTTCTGCCGTGAAAAAATTGTATTATGATTCGGTGACCATAACAAATTCAAAAAACTCAACAAAATCAAACAAGTTCAGCATATCAAAAATACCTTTTTGAAATAAATGTATGTATTGTGGTACTTGTTATCTCTCTCTATATAAAAATGAATTGCGGTTCGTTAGTCTCGCTAAAACTCGAGAACAGCTGAAACGATATGGCTATGATCTTGCAATCTTTGTAGAGTTTTAGGGAAGATTTAAAATGTGAGAAAATAGGGATATATTGGAGAGGCAAAGAGTAAAATAAGAATTTCGCTATCCCATATAAATTGTTCCTGCCTGACAAACGTTTGTATTTCGTGCCGTGTCGTTGTAAAATTTGATAAAGTCAGAATAAAAAAAGATCACCTGTTATTTGGTAAAAAAACTTCGGTCTTCGACGCGACCGATCCCAGGTTCAAATCCTCGGCTTGCACCTCTGACAAAGAAATTTGTAATGTGCGAATTTATCGCTGCTCCATGGTGATGGAAAATATCGTGATATTTCATTAATTACGATGTTCTCCATCGCCGTGCATGCCTGAGAGAAATTCATCATTTCTCGAAAGCATGACGTTCACCAATCCGCACTTGGCCAGCGTGGTGGACTATGGCCTAAATCCCTCTCAATTGTGTGAGAAGGAGACCTGTGCCCAGCAGTGGGACATAAAAAAGGTTGAAAAAAAAATACATAAAAAAGTTTTAGATTATAAAAAATGCACTTTTAAGGCTTTTAAAGAACACGTCTGCGGGGCCCACTAGTCTCTCAATAAAACTGAAATCTACATAAAGTGACCTCTGAAGGACCAAATCTTTTAAAAGCATTTTTGTCATATTATTTCAGTGTCACCACAATGTCGTTGTTGTTGCAGCGCGCATAACTCACTGACGTAAAACGCAAGAGATCTATGCAGATAAGTGAAACAGGCGCAGTTGGATTTGAATGAATCAACACTAGCGACAAATTTCATGCGTATTACTGTGATTCGGAGGGCACGTTAAGCCATTGGTCCCGGTTGTGCTTTAGATGCCAGCCGTTTTACCTTGTCGGAGGCCTTATTGGCGTTTGAAAGTACACCAACCCACACTGGAGTAGCGCGGCGGAGTAAGCTCCAGGCCTGCCCTGGGGAGAGAGACCCGTTTCCAGTAGCGGGAAGCAAAACACCTTCAGCTAATATTTTTTTGGCTGCATCTTAAAACTGACTGGTATAATTAACTTTTAATTATGATTACCGTGTTCCAATATTAAAAAACATGTTCACACAGTCTCAGTTAGGGTCAGTCATAAAAAGAAATGGCAAGACGGAACCATAATCTCTAACGACGCTACGTGCACCGCATCTTACTGACTAGATAACGAGTCCGCGCTCCCTTGTCGTCTAGGATCTAATTAGCTGTGGGATGTAAGATATACCCTACATGGAGCTGAGAAATTTTTCAAGACATATGTTATGAGAGCTAAACAAATGACATTATTAATATAAATACGTAGATATGTTATGAGCAAGATACTTCAGATTTTAAATTATCCCTTTATTGTCTTGATGTAATGTGCTACACACATCTGTATAAGGCCCAGGTCAGACCCCACATGGATGGCACCAAAATACCAGCTATACCTATTTGACTCCGCTGAAAAGCGCGCAGTCCGACTCGTCAACGACCCAAGATTGACTGACAGTCTAGAACCGCTTAGCTTGCGAAGAGACATAGGCTCGTTTTGCGTGTTCTACCGACTTTACTCCGTGAGTGCTCCGAGGAACTCTTCAAATTGATGCCTACAACACCATTCCATGATTATACCATCAGACGAAGGGGAACGTTCCACTGGCACCATCTGGACTCGTGGTGGTCCTCCACAGTCCGCTTTACATGCTCCTTTTTTACCACGGGTGGACGGTTATGGGATAACCTTCCAGCTGAGGCATTCCCAGTGGACTATTCATTGGGTTCTTCAAGAAAGCTGTAAGAAAAGCTCTCCTTCAAAGCCGGCAAGCCGGTAGCTCGGTTGGCTCCCATGGGAAGGTGCGGATTATTTGGAACTCTGTGGGATTGCCCGTGTCCACAGGCGAAAGTGATCGCTTAACATTACGCGGCCCGTCTGCCTTTTTGTTCGGTTTATTTAAGAAAAAACATCGAGATGACAAACGAGTTGAAGCGTGCATTTGGGGCCAAATGTGTCATGTGCCAGATGACAGGGGCTATTTCATATCTACACTTTTGTCAACTACCCTTGTCATAAACCTTTTAATTTCGGTGTAAAGATGCGGTTGCCGACCACACTAAAACAATAGACCTAAGCCTCTGGAATCGCATAACTAGCTGCACAAGCTGTTACATATTATGACCTCAGAAGAGACTTGAACCTCGCTTGAGGTTTGGTAATGTAAATGTACATAGACTGTATTCATTACTAAATACGTGACCTGCTTTCGTTTGGTCATTCATTTTACAAAAAGAACCATGGACTTTTTTCTTGCAGAGGTAATTTATGATTGGTGTGTTAGATAACGAGTCCGTGTTCACATTATCTAGCTAGAATCTACTCGTGTAGCTGTGGGATGTAAGTTCTTTCCTAGCTTATTGGAAGTATAAAGCTGAGAAATTGTTTCATTTATAAATATTATAAAGTTTTCTTTTCATTCATATTATTTCAAAATTCAGAGAATATAAATTATTAACGATAAATATTAACGTATGTTGTTTGAAATGGTTTTTAAATTTGAATGAAATTGTACAACAGTTCTAATGTTTTTGTGAAATCAGTTTTGTTAGGGCTCGCGTAGTTTTTCTGTAAGCATCTATGTCAATTTTTTATTTATTTATTATTTCCTTAAAGTGTAAGGGTTACAGGGTAAGACTTAATGCCTAATGGCATTCTCTGCCAGTCAACCCTGGGTGATGGCTAGAAGTGACGGTAGAAAGGAAAATATTTACTTAATTTAAAGGATTATTAATTAGAAAAAAAAAGAAATATTAATAGGTATATAGATAAATATACCTAAAGACTAAATAAACACATACATAGATAGACACATACATACATACATAAATAAATACATACATACATAAATACCTACATACGTCATTCTTCGTCGTTCTTTACATTTTTATTAACAGATGGCGTTAGTACTAAAATAGTATTCTCTAACTAATGAATAAAAAATTGTTGATCTTAATATTTTATTGGTTATTTATAAAATATTTTTTGATATATAATACATCCATAAATGAATTTAAATTACTATTTTAAAGCACAAATCTATAGGCGTGATAGTTTTTTCAGTAAAGTGTACTTTAAAATGCTCAGGTTAGGTTAGTTTAAATGCTCAGGGAAAGAGGTAATTACAACTGCAATCTGCAACTTAAATACATTACGTATGCTTAAAAAACTTAAGTGCATTAGCGTGGCAATGTTAAACCTAATACCAGTTGAAACTTGAAAATGTTCTAAAAATAGTCAAGTTCCCTGTTAAACTTCGTCCATAATTCATGATAAGGCCTACAATTTACTTTCAGCGTAAAAATAGCGTGACTGACGAGTAGACATTAACTCCATTTTTGGATGGAGCACTTAAAACTTCGAGCTTAAGCTATTAATGCCTATGCTTAGAGGTAGTAAAGGATGGTACTTCACGTCAATTTTTAACAATAGTGTGGAATAATCTACCGCTGTCTTGCACTTGCTGTTTTTTTTTATCTATCTTTTATTAGACTATACAAAAACCGCTTGATTTTCATATTTTAAGACCTCAGATTACAGATAGATGACAGACCATTACTACGTTCCCCAAAAGAAAATGTACAATTACAAACAAAAAAAAATCTTTATTGGTAAAAATAATTTAAAACAAAAGAGTACAACCGCCTTCAAAAGAATTGATTAAAATTATTAATGCCTGCTATGATAATATATATTTTTTGCTAATGGTAATGACTCTTAAAACTATTTTGGAGTCGGTGCCCATTCAGAACGATAGGTACGCCATTTTATTAAGGCCACGACTACAATAGCATAGTATTGTATTCGAATACAAGTGGAAAATGTTCTAAAAATTGTCAAGTTCCCTGTTAGACTTCGTCCATAATTCATGATAAGGCCTACAATTTACTTTCAGCGTTTAAAAATAGCGTGACTGACGAGTAGACATTAACCCCATTTTTGGATGGAGCACTTAAAACTTCTAGCGTAAGCTATTAAGCCTATGCTTAGAGGTAGTAAAGGATGGTACGTCACGTGAATTTTTAACAGTAGAGTGGAATAATCTACCGCTGTCTTGCACTTGCTGTTTTTTTTATCTATCTTTTATTGGACTATACAAAAACCGCTTGATTTTCATATTTTAAGACCTCAGATTACAGATAGATGACAGACCATTACTACGTTCCCCAAAAGAAAATGTACAATTACAAACAAAAAAAAATCTTTATTGGTAAAAATAATTTAAAACAAAAGAGTACAACCGCCTTCAAAAGAATTAATTAAAATTATTAATGCCTGCTATGATAATATATATTTTTTGCTAATGGTAATGACTCCTAAAGCTATTTTGGAGTCGGTGCCCATTCACAACGATAGGTACGCCATTTTATTAAGGCCACGACTACAATAGCATAGTATATTTTATTCGAATACAAGTGGAAAATGTTCTAAAAATAGTCAAGATCCCTGTTAAACTTCGTCCATAATTCATGATAAGGCCTACAATTTACTTTCAGCGTAAAAATAGCGTGACTGACGAGTAGACATTAACCCCATTTTTGGATGGAGCACTTAAAACTTCTAGCGTAAGCTATTAAGCCTATGCTTAGAGGTAGTAAAAGATGGTACGTCACGTCAGTTTTTAACAATAGAATGGAATAATCTACCGCTGTCTTACACTTGCTGTTTTTTTTATCTATCTTTTATTAGACTATACAAAAACCGCTTGATTTTCATATTTTAAGACCTCAGAATACAGATAGATGACAGACCATTACTACCTTCCCCGAAAGAAAATGTACAATTACAAACAAAAAAATGATCTTTATTGGTAAAAATAATTTAAAACAAAAGAGTACAACCGCCTTCAAAAGAATTAATTAAAATTATTAATGCCTGCTATGATAATATATATATTTTTTGCTAATGGTAATGACTCTTAAAACTATTTTGGAGTCGGTGCACATTCAGAACGATAGGTTCGCCATTTTATTAAGGCCACGACTACAATAGCATAGTATATTTTATTCGAATACAAGTGGAAAATGTTCTAAAAATAGTCAAGATCCCTGTTAAACTTCTTCCATAATTTATGATAAGGCCTACAATTCACTTTCAGCATTTAAAAATAGCGTGACTGACGAGTAGACATTAACCCCATTTTTGGATGGAGCACTTAAAACTTCGAGCTTAAGCTATTAATGCCTATGCTTAGAGGTAGTAAAGGATGGTACGTCACGTCAGTTTTTAACAGTAGAATGGAATAATCTGCCACTGTCTTAAGGTACCTCTACACTTGCTGTTTTTTTAATCTATCTTTTATTGGACTGTACAAAAACACTTGATTTTCATATATTTTTTTTTGTTAGTATAGCTATCTTCGTTTTCGCAACTCCGTCAACTTTAGATAGGAAAGAGTACACGATGGAGACGATTATACGGTAATTGATTAAATAGAGTCAGTAGAGAGATCTGTAGGGAACTAGCTTGACTTCACAACACGATCACAATGTATAATAACAGTATAATGAAATAATTTAATTTTACAGTTTTATATTGTTTACCGATAGAAAAAGCAATAATGTTAGACAAAGTTTATGGTCGGTAGTAGACATAGACAATAAAGACACCACATTACAGACAGACGATAGACCATAACTACCTTCCCCAGAAGAAAATGTACAATTACAAACAAAAAAATATTTTTTATTGGAAAAAAAATTTAAAACAAAAGATTACAACCGCCTTCAAAAACATAATTAATGCCTGCTATGATAATATATATTTTTGCTAATGGTAATGACTCTTAAAACTATTTTGGAGTCGATGCCCATTCAGAACGATAGGTACGCCATTTTATTAAGGCCACGACTACAATAGCATAGTATATTTTATTCGAATACAAGTGGAAAATGTTCTAAAAATAGTCAAGTTCCCTGTTAAACTTCTTCCATAATTCATGATAAGGCCTACAATTTACTTTCAGCGTAAAAATAGCGTGACTGACGAGTAGACATTAACCCCATTTTTGGATGGAGCACTTAAAACTTCTAGCGTAAGCTATTAAGCCTATGCTTAGAGGTAGTAAAGGATGGTACGTCACGTCAGTTTTTAACAATAGAGTGGAATAATCTACCGCTGTCTTGCACTTGCTGTTTTTTTTTATCTATCTTTTATTAGACTATACAAAAACCGCTTGATTTTCATATTTTAAGACCTCAGATTACAGATAGATGACAGACCATTACTACGTTCCCCAAAAGAAAATGTACAATTACAAACAAAAAAAATTCTTTATTGGTAAAAATAATTTAAAACAAAAGAGTACAACCGCCTTCAAAAGAATTAATTAAAATTATTAATGCCTGCTATAATAATAATATATTTTTTGCTAATGGTAATGACTCTTAAAACTATTTTGGAGTCGGTGCACATTCAGAACGATAGGTTCGCCATTTTATTAAGGCCACGACTACAATAGCATAGTATATTTTATTCGAATACAAGTGGAAAATGTTCTAAAAATTGTCAAGTTCCCTGTTAGACTTCGTCCATAATTCATGATAAGGCCTACAATTTACTTTCAGCGTTTAAAAATAGCGTGACTGACGAGTAGACATTAACCCCATTTTTGGATGGAGCACTTAAAACTTCTAGCGTAAGCTATTAAGCCTATGCTTAGAGGAAGTAAAGGATGGTACGTCACGTCAGTTTTTAACAATAGAATGGAATAATCTACCGCTGTCTTACACTTGCTGTTTTTTTTTATCTATCTTTTATTAGACTATACAAAAACCGCTTGATTTTCATATTTTAAGACCTCAGATTACAGATAGATGACAGACCATTACTACGTTCCCCAAAAGAAAATGTACAATTACAAACAAAAAAAATTCTTTATTGGTAAAAATAATTTAAAACAAAAGAGTACAACCGCCTTCAAAAGAATTAATTAAAATTATTAATGCCTGCTATAATAATAATATATTTTTTGCTAATGGTAATGACTCTTAAAACTATTTTGGAGTCGGTGCACATTCAGAACGATAGGTTCGCCATTTTATTAAGGCCACGACTACAATAGCATAGTATATTTTATTCGAATACAAGTGGAAAATGTTCTAAAAATTGTCAAGTTCCCTGTTAGACTTCGTCCATAATTCATGATAAGGCCTACAATTTACTTTCAGCGTTTAAAAATAGCGTGACTGACGAGTAGACATTAACCCCATTTTTGGATGGAGCACTTAAAACTTCTAGCGTAAGCTATTAAGCCTATGCTTAGAGGAAGTAAAGGATGGTACGTCACGTCAGTTTTTAACAATAGAATGGAATGATCTGCCACTGTCTTAAGGTACCTCTACACTTGCTGTTTTTTTAATCTATCTTTTATTGGATTGTACAAAAACACTTGATTTTCATTTTTTTTGTTAGTGTGGCTATCTGCGTTTTCGAAATTCCGTCAACTTTAGGTAGGAAAGAGTACACGATGAAGACGATTGTACGGTAATTGATTCTATAGACTCCGTAGAGAGATTTGTAGGGAAATTGCTTGACATCACAATACAATCACAACGTATAATAATAGTATAGAGAAATAATTTTATTTCATAGTTTTATAATGTTTACCGATATTAAATGCAATAATGTTAGGAAAAGTAGACGGTAGTAGACATATATAATAAAAACACCACATTTTAGACAGATGACATACCATAACTACCTTCCCCAGACGAAAATGTACAATTACAAACAAAAAAAGAAATCTTTATTGGTAAAAAATAATTTAAAACAAAAGATTGCAAACGCCTTCAAAAAAAAATCATTAATGCCTGCTATGATAATATATTTTTTGCTAATGGTAATGACTCTTAAAACTATTTTGGAGTCGGTGCCCATTCAGAACGATAAGTATGCCATTTTATTAAGGGCACGACTACAATAGCATAGTATATTTTATTCTAATACCAGTGGAAAATGTTCTAAAAATAGTTAAGTTCGTTGTTAAACTTCTTCCATAATTTATGATAAGGTCACTTTATACACTTCCAGCGTTTAAAAATAGCGTGATGAACGAGTAGCCATTACCCTATTTTTGGATGGATCACTTTGAAAATCACTTTGAAAATCAAGCTATTAATGCTAGGTTTAGAGGTAGTAAAGGACGGTATGTCACGTCAGTGT
The DNA here is from genome assembly GCA_911387765.1 of Pyrgus malvae. Lineage (NCBI taxonomy): Eukaryota > Metazoa > Arthropoda > Insecta > Lepidoptera > Hesperiidae > Pyrgus > Pyrgus malvae. Next base: position 24,430,204 of record OU426948.1, read on the forward strand.
TTAACAATAGTGTGCAATAGTCTGCTGTTGTCTTTGGGTTATCTAACTTTTGTATAATAGTGTGGAATAGTCTGCTGTTGTCTTTAGGTTATCTAACTTTTTAACAATAGTGTGGAATATTCTGCTGTTGTCTTTAGGTTATCTAACTTTTTAACAATTGTGTGGAATAGTCTGCTGTTGTCTTTAGGTTATCTAACTTTTTAACAATAGTGTGGAATAGTCTGCTGTTGTCTTTAGGTTATCTAACTTTTTAACAATAGTGTGGAATAGTCTGCTGTTGTCTTTAGGTTATCTAACTTTTTAACAATAGTGTGGAATAGTCTGCTGTTGTCTTTAGGTTATCTAACTTTTTAACAATAGTGTGGAATAGTCTGCTGTTGTCTTTGGGTTATCTACCTTTTTTATTGTTTTAAACTAACCCACCTTATGTTGGAATATGGCTAAAACACATTATGTTTATATTTAATATAGCTAGGGTAGCTTAGCCCCAGAACCTCTCGATAGAAAAAAGTACATTTTAAAACAAAAAAAATACCACAATTAACTTCTTTATTAATGTGGTAGCGGGTGGCGGGAATGAAATAAAGAGCTCTACTTACCAACTCAATTATTTATTTCGTCTTTCACTCGTCTTGCACCTCAGATCACACTCTCGCCATCTTGTTACTTCCTACCTCTCTCTCACTCACTCACATATGTATGTCTCTCTCTCTCTCGGTTCTAGATGCATCCATCAACTTACGTTGCATTCTTCCTTCCATTCCTACATTAATAATAATTACATTTCACACTCATAGCCCCACAGTAGGGTAGATATACCCTGTGTCGTGGGTACCATAGACACACAAAGACAGAAACACAAACACCCAGACCGAGAACAGAAATTTTAAACTCATCATTCTAATTACTGCTTCGTCGGTAATCGAACCCAGGAACCTCCAATCGGCAGTCCGGCATGGTAACCATTGCACCACACGGTCGATATTTGTTATTAATAATTTATCTTTTGTTCAAAACAAAACCTAAAAATAGAAAAAGGATAGACAAAGAAAGTTTTTTATCCAAGTTATATTTTAGTGATAATTATATATCCTGAGATTGCATAGTTTTTTAAATCGTTATATTTTATCCAAACTTCAAGGCTATGTACAATGTTTAACGGAAATTGGAAATTATAACATAAAAATATTTTACGTAGGGCAATCTAAGCTAGGCTATTAAGATGGAAATGAAATACCTGCTTATATTGGATATCTAAGGATAATTTTTTTATCCACTTTTCCTTTTTTCAAAGCTTTGGTTTTCTCGAAGATCATATAGCTGTCTGACCAATTGCGTAAATTGGTTTAAGTAGCTGTGGAAAAAAAAACAAATTGTTTCTATGAAGTAACAAAAGTTCGTCGACTGGTTTTTTAATTTCATTAAAAAATAAAAATAAATGACGACCCGTGTGGCGTAATGGTTACCATGCCGGACTGCAGATCGGAGGGTCCCGGGTTCGATTCCCGGCGAGGCAGAAATTTGAATGATGAATTTAAATTTCTGTTCTCGGTCTGGGTGTTTGAGTTTCTGTCTTTGTGTGTGCCCATGGTACCCACGACACAGGGAATCCTAGTGTGGGGTGGTGTGTAGTGTTTGTAGCGTTTTAATTTAAAAAAATATATTATAACTTTGTATTTAAATTATATTGCAACTAGGTGGTGTCCGCTACGTCGCCGTCGTCCGCGTGGATAGAGACTGGTAAATAAGAGTTATATCGTTCAGTTCCTATTTGTCGTAATGTTATGGTCTAAAACCTTGCTCTATAAATGGACTATTTATATATTATATAAAAGGCGAAGCTGACTCAGTGATTTATTTAATACTAGCCTTCCGCCAGCGGCTTCGCCCGCGTGGGTCCCGTTTAATGGGTCCCCGTAGGATTAAGAATAGCCTATATGCTACACTATTTCTAACTACTACACTAAGCTATTTCAGGCTTCATTGCTATATAAAATCATAGGCGTTTAGCCAGTTGCTTCAACCGCGTTAACCCTATTACCCGTTTTCACCTAGGAATAAAGCATACATACAGAATACAAACATACAAAAATACAAATCTTTCCTCTTTATAATATTAGTATAGATATCAACGCACAGCTGAAACTACTGAACTTAGATTTGGTACATACAGGGGTTTCTTTCATGATGTAAGTCAGCAGTAAGAAATAATTTTTCAATTCAACTTCTAAGGGGGTGAAATAGAGGGGTCATAGTTTATATGGATTTTTTTTCATTTCTGGACTTAGCTGTATGAAAATTGGCATATAGAGTCCTGATTACAAATAAAAATAATCTGCGTAGGCTAAATATGGATAAAATAAAACTTACTCACTCTCACTAATTTCAATTGGGACAGATGAAATCTACGAAGTATGATCACTTCATGCAAATGATCCTCTCTAACGCGGGTGAAACCGAGGGGCACAGCTAGTCCAACATAAACAAACAGTAGTTCCTGGGACTAGCGCTTTCAAACCAACAACCTTTTCAGGTCTATTATATTAGTATGGATTAATTACTATTATGGAAGTAAAGAACTATTATGGAATACATAATAGTTCTCATTTCTCCCGGTTAGTTAATTACAACCGCTGATGTGGTCAGAAAACTTAATTACAGTTCCTGTAAATAAATTTACCAAGTTTCCCCGCTAAGTTCTATTTAAAGTTTATCAATCTAAATACAGGCGTTAACGCAAAGTTAAATAGCGTTTTAACGGAGTTTATTTAACCACAAAGTTTCGTACAATTTGGCACATTTCTCGCATCTGTAGGGTGTTGAAAATTGGATAGATAGTAATGTAATGAAACAATTATGCTTTAAGTTCCCGAGAGGCATTTTACATTGAAATAATGGGCAGTGTTAATTCGTTACAATTTAATCGTAATGATCACTGATAATATATGAATATAATGAAGAAAAAAACAACGGGATGCACTCCGGGAGTGCCGGCAGAAGTAAAAACCAGAACATTAACGTTGTGCAAATTTGATATTTTGGAATGATTAGGGAATAATTTCGCACATATCAGTATTATTTTTCATCTAGTAGGTACTTTTAGTAGGTTTTCATCTAGTAATTTTATAAAGTAGTCACTCATTTTCTTTCACTATTTCTTCGTCACTTTTCTCATAAATAGATGCATTTTGTTCAATTTCCATATTTTAAATACTTGATATACACGAATTTTACAAGTATACAGACAATCGAGCCATCAGCTGTCACCCCTCCGTCTTACGAATATTCGATCAGATTTTACCCATCCACAAAAAAGAGCACAACGCCGCTAAAAAGTTTTCACTTCAAAAATGTCATTGAATCTTTTCGTACATAAATATACTCGCCACAGGAAAAATGACGCCATGTGCACCGTGCTCTGGAGGAGGAGGAGTACGCCTCGCCACGAAGAATTGATACGTCATTTCTTCAATAAAATTGCTTCATGACAGAAAAGGCTGTAACGATGGCAAGGTGCAGTCGGTGCAAGTCGATCTATGAATCCACCTATGTGCTTGAAGTTGTTTAGCATTTTCAAAAACTATCGGGTGAACTTTTTGATCGCACATATAACCTTCGTCCATGAACACATTACACACGGTAAGAACATAGATAAAAATGCTTAAAGCGTGCAGACGAAAATCGAAAGGCTACACCGGTTTTAAACCAAGATTGTACCAGCCTTTAGCGAAAAACACAACCCGATTTTTTTTACAGCTGACGCTTAATCGATTCCTATTACGTATGTGTACGCCTTCTCGCAGTGAATCATTAAAATTCAGGTGAGAATTATGCAAACAAGGCGCGTGTCCCAAAATCTATATTTATCCCTCGCTCAGATTGTTTCAGCGGAACCGTTTCATTGAAGATAATTTATAAGGCTACGACAAATTACCATAAAACACTGTTGTTTTAAAATATAGTTATTATAGACCAGGGTCGATAATTTTGAAAGTGAAAACAATTATAGCAGGATATAGAAAAATTATAACAGCCATTGGATACGGTAGAGAATATAACAAGATTGAAAGGAAAAAAATTACGGGCGATCTGAGATCGGGAAGGGGGAAGGGGTGAGTTTTTAAGGGCAAATAACGGTTTTTGTTGATTTCCGGTAAAACTACAAGGAAAAAAGTAAAATGGCAAAGTTATAAAAAATTAAATAAAAAGATCTACAACTTGTATTTACACTTTTTTCACATAACCTCAGAATATATGTGAAATATTCAAATAACTAAGTTTTTGGTTTTTATCTTTTGCAAAAAAATATTTTTTCACAAAATTTGGTAAAAACTTACCTTTAAATGTTCCAAACACACAGTATTTTTTTCGGTTTAAAATATTTATTTTTTTCACCTCATTGTGACTTAATATCGAAAAATCACCCTACTTTTCAATGGAAAATTCTAACGTCAAAATATCTGCTTTTTTAGAAAAATCGGTGTGCTTTTTGTTCGTTAAATCTGTACTTTCTGGTGGTATAAAAATATTACTATAGTAAATGTTCTCAGAAAATAAAAATAATGAAAACCTGAATCCCATTTTTCCTTGAATGGAAGTGTACAGTTTTGAGCAATTTATTTAAAACACTTTTATTACTTGATAAACATAATTAAGTATTTCAATGTAGCATGAAACATTATGCTCTTCTTCTGTAGAAACACATAATTAAATCATCAACAGTCAGAAATTTACTGAGTCAAATCAAAAAAGAAAAAACATTAGACATTTTTTCGATAAGTTATTTATTTATTCTTCAAAAATATGTGCATATTATGCCTCATTGACTGTCTTATATCGTGTTTTTAGAAATTTACAATGTAAACTGTTAATACAAGGGTCATTTTGACTTTTTATTTACTTAAAAAAACCTTTTCTGGGGTTACAAGTATTATTGTTATATTCAATGTAAGTATTTAAACACAACAATTAAGTAAGTAAATTAATTTCCAAAATATATTCCTCCGTTCTTCGGGTCAGTCGTAACACCACTCATGTCATATCCAGTCTTAATGAAAAGGGTCGAGGTCAACACTTGAATTATGAATTAATCGGTCACTTCAGACCTCGCGAAATGTTTGTCATTTTCGTTTTCCCTTTGGCTGTCACTCGAACACAAAACAAATTAGTGGCTGAATATAAACAGGGTCCGGTCGTGGCCTCTACTAAATTAGGCGCCTTTATAAACACCTACGCTTCCGAATCAGAATTTAAATGTAGTCATTTGAATAATTTGTTGCCAAAACTGGTGGAAAACCTTATTATTCTGGTACCAGAGGTGCGTCTTCAAATATGAAAGATGTAAAACATCGACGAGTACTGCCCTTGGGAACATCGTGACCAGAATACGAGCTAACGTATCCTCTGCCTCGGCTACTGAAAGGTTGATTTGAGATTTATTTTATTTATTTATTTAATATTTGTGCCACCTTAATAAAAGGGCTACAAGGTAAAACATAATGCCAAATGGCAGAGAAGGCAGTCAACCCTGGGCGAAGATGAGAAATTGTGGGCATCAAGAGTCGGATTTGAAACCATCCAGTCAGCAGCTCCGGAAAGAATTGGCAATGTATATTGGCGCTATATCTTTCGCAGATAGAGTAGAAGAACCATTTCGCAGAGTGGATCTATATCGGACTCATGTGGATAAAGGCCACCGGTACGTTCCACTAGAGATTTCATGTCCTTAAAAGGTTTCGAGAATGCCACCGAGAAGGTTTTAATGAGGTGATGATGAATCGTAATCACATGACACATAGCCCAGTGTCTCTAGCTTGGTTTATCTATTGAAGGTTGTAAAAAAGGACGAGACTGTTAGACAATAAAAAAAAATGTTTTATTGAATAATTTTTCTAATTCTTTATTCGCGTTTCTGCGCCTTGGTTGTAAGCTTACATTCGTATTATTATATAATAGCAAAGAGATACCTGTTTTGATTTTTAAATGGACAGAATACATCCTTTTTCAATCTTACTTTTAAATGAAGCGGCTATGGTTTACGAGGTTTTAATATATTTAATAGGCATTAACCTGTAAATGAGCACTTTACGTGCCGATGAAAAGCTTTTGGGTGAGCAATTCTCTTTAGTTATAGCCTAATTACACCAGAAATAGAGTTACGAACTCGCTTCTATTTTAATTGTATTACCTCTGACTGATGGTACACCCGGCGAACTTTTAAGTATTTTATTGGGTTCATTGCCCGTGGTACTACTCTTTCGCACTACCACCAATCAAAATGTTTATTTTAAAATTTTATTCCATAATATCCTATGATGATGATAGGTCGATTAGACTATTCTAACTAAATAAGTTTTTTATAAAAAAAGAATACAACCGACTTCAAACGGTAAAAAATACAACTGTTCAGTGCTTGGCATATGGCCCTTTTCTTGGTAACGAACTACTTTGGAGTCGGTGCCCACGCCATTTTACTAAGGGCCCGACTTCAAAATAGTCAGGCATGGTATTTATTGACTAAAGTACTGTAATGCGAAGTTAAAATAGATACTAAAATTGACGTAACTATACAATGACAGCCTCCGTGGCGTAGTGGGTGATGAGCCGACTGCGAAGCGTGAGGTCGTGGGTTCGATTTCCACCTAGGACAAATATTTGTGTGATGAACATGACTATTTGTTCTGTGTCTGGGTGTTAATTTATCTATTTAAGTATGTATTAAATAAGTATGCTTATCAGCTTTCTGATTACTATAGTACATACAAGCTCTGCTTAGTTTGCAATCAGATGGTGTTCTGTGAATTGTCCAAAGAAAAAAAATTTAAACAATCGCATATTTATTAGTTTGATCAGTTATCGGTTAGCACTTTTTTTTCATTGATATTGCCACGTATTTTAATAATACGTATAATAGTGTTTAATTGGCTTATTTTCAAAATTTCTTTTGTAAAAGAAAATGGAATGGTAGTTTTATGAAGTACTATATTTGTATTTCTGTCTTCAATATTTGCATACCTCACTGAGGTGAATATTGTAAATTAATAAATACAATTATATATAAAATCGTTTAGTAATAACCATATTTCCGCAAATAAATTATTTTTCTTAGATCTTTCCTTGTAATATCCTAACCTACTTGGACGAAGAAAGTATATTGTCCTTCATCTATGTTCGATTGATCTCGCAACCACTTCAGTATCTGTTCAGACTCTTCTATTTTTACTATCAACCAGCTTCTTTCAATAACAAAAGAGGTAAAGCTAGGGTTACCATACGTCCAGAATTTTACCGACAAGTCTGGAAAATATAATCTTTCTCCGGAATACAGAGGCGAATTTTCTGCCGCATGGAATTTCTAAAATTAAGTGACTAGTGAAATAAAATATGAAATACACGAAACAATTTTTATTACAAATCAAAGTAACGACATTAAAGCGTCCGGAATTTCTACAATTAAGTGACTAGTGAAATAAAATATGAAATGCACCAAACTATTTTTAATTATGCTTTATTTAGTCACGATTATTTATGCACGATATTTATATAAAAAATGTCAGGAAAGTCCGGAATTTTCATCAAATGTCAGGAATTTTCTCCGGAATTCCGATTTTTGGCAACCCTAGGTAAAGCATATTTGTCAAACTACAATACCTTTTCTATTATAAATACCTTCGATGCTCTAAGTATATCCACAATCCAACGTCACTAAAATTATTAATAGAAAACGTCTTCAATGACTAAGTTCAATTCTTTGTGAAGGTTAAGTTAACAAAGGGAATTTCCAGAAAGGTTCACCATTGTTAATACATCTTGGCAGTTTCTGTTGAGTTACTAGGTAGACGAGAAGGTAAATCAAAGGTTCCGGTCTTATTGTAAGGCAATGAAACCTTGCTTGAAAATATTTGGGAGATATACCTTTGTGGATAAAAACCATAGTTGTTAAAGTTGTAGGAGAAAATTTAACTTTTTAACGTAATAAACGATTTTTATGTAAAACAATACAATAGTTGACTTGAAAACTTGACTTCTTACGAGACCTCTTTCGATACCCATTACAAAAACTAGTACCCCTTACGTCATTGTAATATAAACACGGTTCTACTCACTCGGTTTTTCGGGATCGCCCGACTAGTTTCGGACCAGGAGTCTCCGTCGTCACTTCGCGGCGAGCGGCGGTAGCTCATGAATAAGGACCACGGAATGGTCCATATTTATGTCCGGTAATTATCACCTCATGTTGCTAAGCTGATGATTGAAGGTACAACTCCTCAACGGTTAGGAGCTGAGAGCAAATTCTTTCATTAATTTATACGTTCAGGTGGACTGATAGTAGTATGCTTTCTTTCAGGGTATAAGATGGCTATTAGATAAACATAATTATAAAAGGTATCTCTTTAACGTTTAGAAGTTAAGTGAGATAATTATGCTTATACATATGTGAAGAATTATTAAAATTACCTACTAAAAAGAGTGAAATAAATTAATTTTTTAACAAAAAAATAGAACCGACTTCAAACGGTAAAAAATAAAATTGTTCAGTACATACTTCTTCTTGCTTATGGTAATGACTCTTAAAACTATTTTTGGAGTCGGGCCCTTAGTAAAATGTCCTGTCTAAGTAAATATAGTGTACCTTTCGTTCTGAATGGATACCAACTCCAATATAGTTCTATCAGTCATTACCATAACCAAAAAGAAGTAGGTACTGTCCCACTGTCTGTACTGTCGGTGCCCATTTAGAACGAATGGTACGACATTTTACTAGGGGCCCGACTCCAAAAATAGTTTTAAGAGTCATTACCATAAGCAAGATGAAGTAGGTACTGAACAATTTTATTTTTTACCGACTTCTAAAAGGAGGAGGTACTGTATTCGGCTGTATGTATTTTTTTTTTATATATGTTCACCGATTACTCCGCCGTTTGTGGACCGATTTTCAAAATTCTTTTTTTGTTCGTATGCTTATACTCCCGAGGTGGTCCCATTGTCACCAAATCAGGATCTGATGATGGGATCCCATGGAAATCGAGGGGAACTCTCAAATTTTATAGGCACACACATTGATTTTCTTATACTTTCTGAAGCATAAGAGATATTTGTGCATAGTAATCATCATCTCATGTTGCTGAGCTGATGATGGAAGGTACTGCAACAGTGAGGAGTTGAAAGCAAATTCTTTCAATAAATAGTTTTTTATTCCAAATCTTACATTCCTGAGGTGTTCCAATCGTCACCAAGTCAAAGTCTGATGAGGGGATCCCAGAGAAATCGAAGGAAACATTCAAATTTTATAGCACAACAAATGATTTTCATATTTTTACTAAAGCAAAACAGGCATTTTTGTATAATTATCATCATAGCATGTTGCTGAGCTGATGATGGAAGGTACTACGAAGGTAAGGAGTTGAGAGCAAATTCTTTCAATAAATGGTTTTTTGTTGGAAATCTTACATTCCTGAGGTGGTCCAACTGTCACCAGGTCAAAGTCTGATGATGGTATCCCAGAGAAATCGAAGGGAACATTAAAATTTTATAGCACAACAAATGATTTTCATATTTTTACTAAAGCAAAACAGGTATTTGTGTATATTTATCATCATATCATGTTGCTGAGCTGATGATGGAAGGTACTATGACGGTTAGGAGTTGAGAGCAAATTCTTTCAATAAATGTTTTTTGTTGGAAATCTTACATTCCTGAGGTGGTCCAACTGTCACCATGGCAAAATCTGATGATGTGATACTAGGGAAATCGAGGGAAACACTGAAACTTAATAGGCACACACATTCTTTTAGTCATATTTTTTAACATAATACAAATATTTATGTCCGGTAACTATCACCTCATGTTGCTAAGCTGATGATTGAAGGTACAACTCCTCAACGGTTAGGAGCTGAGAGCAAATTCTTTCATTAATTTATACGTTCAGGTGGACTGATAGTAGTATGCTTTCTTTCAGGGTATAAGATGGCTATTAGATAAACATAATTATAAAAGGTATCTCTTTAACGTTTAGAAGTTAAGTGAAATAATTATGCTTATACATATGTGAAGAATTATTAAAATTACCTACTAAAAAGAGTGAAATAAATTAATTTTTTAACAAAAAAATAGAACCGACTTCAAACGGTAAAAAATAAAATTGTTCAGTACATACTTCTTCTTGCTTATGGTAATGACTCTTAAAACTATTTTTGGAGTCGGGCCCTTAGTAACATGTCCTGTCTAAGTAAATATAGTGTACCTTTCGTTCTGAATGGATACCAACTCCAATATAGTTCTATCAGTCATTACCATAACCAAAAAGAAGTAGGTACTGTCCCACTGTCTGTACTGTCGGTGCCCATTTAGAACGAATGGTACGACATTTTACTAGGGGCCCGACTCCAAAAATAGTTTTAAGAGTCATTACCATAAGCAAGATGAAGTAGGTACTGAACAATTTTATTTTTTACCGACTTCTAAAAGGAGGAGGTACTGTATTCGCCTGTATGTATTTTTTTTTATATATGTTCACCGATTACTCCGCCGTTTGTGGACCGATTTTCAAAATTCTTTTTTTGTTCGTATGCTTATACTCCCGAGGTGGTCCCATTGTCACCAAATCAGGATCTGATGATGGGATCCCATGGAAATCGAGGGGAACTCTCAAATTTTATAGGCACACACATTGATTTTCTTATACTTTCTGAAGCATAAGAGATATTTGTGCATAGTAATCATCATCTCATGTTGCTGAGCTGATGATGGAAGGTACTGCAACAGTGAGGAGTTGAAAGCAAATTCTTTCAATAAATAGTTTTTTATTCCAAATCTTACATTCCTGAGGTGTTCCAATCGTCACCAAGTCAGAGTCTGATGAGGGGATCCCAGAGAAATCGAAGGAAACATTCAAATTTTATAGCACAACAAATGATTTTCATATTTTTACTAAAGCAAAACAGGCATTTTTGTATAATTATCATCATAGCATGTTGCTGAGCTGATGATGGAAGGTACTACGAAGGTAAGGAGTTGAGAGCAAATTCTTTCAATAAATGGTTTTTTGTTGGAAATCTTACATTCCTGAGGTGGTCCAACTGTCACCAGGTCAAAGTCTGATGATGGTATCCCAGAGAAATCGAAGGGAACATTAAAATTTTATAGCACAACAAATGATTTTCATATTTTTACTAAAGCAAAACAGGTATTTGTGTATATTTATCATCATATCATGTTGCTGAGCTGATGATGGAAGGTACTATGACGGTTAGGAGTTGAGAGCAAATTCTTTCAATAAATGTTTTTTTGTTGGAAATCTTACATTCCTGAAGTGGTCCAACTGTCACCATGGCAAAATCTGATGATGTGATACTAGGGAAATCGAGGGAAACACTGAAACTTAATAGGCACACACATTCTTTTAGTCATATTTTTTAACATAATACAAATATTTATGTCCGGTAACTATCACCTCATGTTGCTAAGCTGATGATTGAAGGTACAACTCCTCAACGGTTAGGAGCTGAGAGCAAATTCTTTCATTAATTTAAACGTTCAGGTGGACTGATAGTATTATGCTTTCAGGGTATAAGATGGCTATTAGATGGCACATGTGCAGAATTATTAAAATTACTAAAAAGAGTGAAATAAATTAAGTTTTTAACAAAAAAAATAGAACCGACTTCAAACGGTAAAAAATAAAATTGTTCAGTACCTACTTCTTCTTGCTTATGGTAATGACTCTTAAAACTATTTTTGAAGTCGGGCCCTTAGTAAAATGTTCTGTCTTAGTAAATATAGTGTACCTTTCGAATTCTGAATGGGCACGGACTCCAATATAGTTTTAACAGTCATTACCATAAGCAAGAAGAAGTAGGTACTGTCCCACTGTCTGTACTGTCGGTGCCCATTTAGAACGAATGGTACGACATTTTAGTAAGGGCCCGACTCCAAAAATAGTTTTAAGAGTCATTACCATAAGCAAGAAGAAGTAGGTACTGAACAATTTTATTTTTTACCGTTTGAAGTCGGTTCTATTTTTTTTGTTAAAAACTTAATTACCGTTTGAAGTCGGTTTTATTTTTTTGTTAAAAACTTAATGATTTAGTATTTTACTTTAGATGACAATGTTATGTAATTAAGTTTCAATATTAATATGTCATTAGCAAAACCGTCAACGACTATCTTTTTCGCGCTCTCTATTATATTGTGTTTTTACACGACCGTTTTTCAAAATGTGTGTCAACAATTTTTGTATCGATGACGCTAACATTAGAATATTCAAACTATAATTTCACAGCCGATTAAATTTAAAATACTTTTTTATTATATTAACTTATGTACATTACAAAATGCATATAAATCATGTCAAGTCAAATGACTTGTAATAAAGATTATTCTTGTTTCTAACCACAATAAACCCTCACCATACCTTATCCAGGCCAGTCAGCATGGCTTTTGAATTTACCCAGCGATGTCCGTTACCGTTCTCGAAATTTTTGTACAAACTTGGAATTTTAAACTTCGGCGTTAAAGTATTTCAACGAAAAAGATGCGAAAGAAGTGGGCCTGGAAATACTTTTGGATGAGTTCGTGGTAAGAATTTCAAACTTAATTGTATTCAGAAGTTATTAATTTTGCGAGGAACTTTGCGTTTTACTTTCACGCGTAACCTCAACCTTCTCAAGTTTGCACTTGGGAAAATTTAATGATTTTTTTTTGTATTTTTGTACATTTACAGCTACGGCTCTTGGAGTTGAGACCGCGTTTAGGTAAACGGGGAATTACACACCTTCCTGCTACTTTCATCGGTCACTGAGGTAGCTAGAGCGTCGATCCGAAGAACGGGCATAGTGGCGCGCCTTGGAAGGGAGCTGCGTCCATCAGAAGGCTGATATTATCTGAAAAGAGAGAAAGAGTTAGCTCCCTTATAAGTCTTTACTAACATAAATAGCGTTGAGAGGCAACGATCAAATAAATCCAGCCCCCGCGTTTACAAAAGTAACGAAATCGATGGCGGAGTAAAATCTATACCTTAATATTGTTATAAATAACAATACATGTGTTTGTTTGTTTGACCTTCTTTCATGTAGAAACGGTGCTAAAATTGATTTGGTTTTTTTAATGGAAGTAGTTTGGAGACTAAAGAGTAATAATGGCTACTTTTTACTAGGGAAAATAACTCATTCCTATGGGCAAAAACATGCGGTCCACGCGCGCGGAGCCGCTGCCTAAAAGCTAGTAAAATAGAAGGGATTTGACCGCACTAAAATCCCCTCGGCCTCTGCTGGGCAGAATAGCGCCGAAGGCTCTCTGATGCGCGTTCTGCGACCTAACCACTTCAAACCTGGGGAACATATTGCTTAGTAGAAAAAAAAACGTCATATTTTTGGGTTTTTGGAAAATCAAGAAGCCGTAATAATAAATCATAGAAAATACTATAAAAACAAACACACGATTACCGTTAAGGGTTGATGGAACAGTGCTACAATCTTTTCGATAAAAAGATAACAAGGGTAATCATATTATAGCGGAATTTCGGTGATTGATCGCTCCGGCATATAGACATTACAGGTCAAGCATTATCTGGGTTTCGTGTTATGATGGAATAGTTATATTAATATAAGGATATTTTTAGCCCAGTAATAAGGTCAGAAGCTTTTATAATGTAAGACTTTATACCTTAAGTTAGTTTAAATAACAAATGACATATTATAACCAGCAGTAATGGCCGAGTGGTAATGATACGGAGATACCGAGTTCAAATCCTCGGCACGTGTCGGCACGCACCTCTGACAAAAAAATTTCATCGTCTTCGCCTCCACCAACTCGTCCTCCCCGTCTATGGGAGAGACACAGGTCTCGCCCAAAGGTGGGACGCTGAAAAAGGTGGATGCAATTCTCAAGCTGTTTAAGCCACACTCATAAAATGCAGTGATCGTATTTTAAGTTGTTACTTATAAGCCCAGGAAAACAAAAAAAAAGAACAGGCAAAGTAATAAATTAACTTGTATTAAGGTGATTGATGTGATGTGTTATTGGGACTGCTTGCAACTTACTACCTTTTTCCATCAAAAGATTACAGGACTAATCACATTGTGGCGAATGTTTATAGATATGACAGGTCCAACATTATCGTACATGATATTATTTTCTTTTGATTGTGATCTATAAATGTCGCTAGATGCAGTCTAGAAACATGCAAGGTTCGTAAAAAGTGTCAATATCTGTGTATTTTACCAATAACGTTTCACACTCATAGCCCCAGAACAGGGTAAGTATGCCCTGTGTCGTGAGTACTATAGACACACACATTGACATGGACACAAACACCCAGACCGAGCACAGAAACTAAAACTCATGCATTCAATCTTTGCTTCTCCGGGAATCGATCCCGGGACCTCCAGTTATCAGTTCGGTATGGTAACCGTTGCGCCACAGGGTCATTAAATTTGCGCTCTGACCGTAAGATGCAAAAACCGTATAATGCAACCGGCAATACAAACTAAAGCACAGGCAAAGTAATAAATCAACTAGTATTAAGGCGATTGATGTGATGGGTTATTAGGGCTACTGCAACCTTTTCCATCGTGAGATTACAGCACTAATCACATTGTGGCGAATGTTTAGTGATTGATGACCCCCGGTTCTACGGTGTAGTGATGGAATAGTTCTATTAATAGAAGGATATTTTTATTTTAGCCCCAATGTGAACAGAGTCTTCAAGTTTGTCCGTGTCTTTTGTTTGTTTCCACGGTACCTACTACACAGTAATCCCAGTCAAAAAAAGTCAAAAATACATAAGAAATACAAAATATTCGCTTAATGAATGTAATTTTTTCCCGGTCATCGCCTTTAGGTGTCCGTTTGGGCTAGATGTTGAGCTGCGAGAAACATATATATTTGAGATAACAGTATGCCTATGGGTCCATAATGGGCACACGTGACAGCTGGTCGTATGAGACACTATAAAACCATTTCCACCCGCACACAGATGCGAGTAATTACTACAACTAATACATTCAATTTAGAAATAGCTATGTGTGGGCTTCGCTCGCGTGGACCCGTTTTATAGGTCCCCGTAGGATAAAAACCATCCTATGTCCTTTCCCAAAGATCACTCTATCTCTGTGCCAAATTTCATTAAAATTGTTTCAGTAGTTTAAGCGGGAAAGCGTAGCAGACAAACAGTCACACAGACAGAGTTACTTTCAAATTTATAATATTAAGTAGGCTTAGAAATAGTCTTGTGTGTGCGAAATTCATTCCCATGCTCCTTTATCATTAAGATAGTCTTTAGTGTTATAGTAAGTCTTCACTATTTCAGCTCATTATTATGAGTATTGCAGCTAAAATTTTATTTACCATATTTACATTTATTTTTGTGCACTGATGCCCTACGTTTAACATTACTCAACCATTCACTACCCTAAGGCAGTCTGGAAGAAATCGCTATCAGCGATAAGGCCGCCTTTTGTCTACACTGTATTGTTCAATATGTTTAATGCTGTATTTTTGAATTTGTGGTGTACAATAAAGCAGATTTGTTTTTGTATTTGTAAGTCTTATTGTTGTTATAGTAAGCTAGTTTGTGTTTATGCAAGTGTTAAGTACTATTCATTGTTAAAGTTTATATGAACAAGTAAAAATTACCTAACTAACCCAACCAATATTAGGATGCAATGCTCCTAATATTGGTTGAGTGACGGTGAGAGTGGGAGCTTTACCCGTCCAGCCAGCAGCCCCGGGAGGGACGGCGGTGTATGCGGCCGCATGCCGCCGTGAACACCTGAAGGTGCAGGAGAGCACATCTGCTCTCTCGAAGATGGGCCCGTTCTGGGGCGCCGCGCGTGGAGGACACCGGTGCGTTCCAATGGAGATCCCGGAGTCCTCACAAACGCAGAGGCAGGTCACCGAGGGGTTTTAGTGCGGTCAAATCCCACATAACCCGATATCCTCTCCCAAGGTATCGGGTACCTTTTGAAGGTTTCCCCCCGATACCAAAAAAGGCTCTGTAGGCTAGGTATACTCTATCACGCTTCTCCAAAATGGATTAGCGCAAATGCGGGTTAGCAATAAGCAATGGATGGATCAAATTTTTGTACTAGCCGTTACCTATATGAAACTTGATGGCACCTGATTCGCTTAGCTGCATAGATCGCTTACGTTCTAGTCCAGTTGCCAGAACAAACACCCTTCTATGGCTACAACATTTTTTATATCCCACAACTTGCGCGTCTTTTCCATCACCGTGCATTCTTGAGAAACTCGTAATTATTCGAAGGCATGATTTCCGCTAATTCACACTTGGCCAGCGTGGTGGACTATGGCTTAAATACCTCTCACCTCTGACAGGAGACCTGTGCTCTGCAGTGGGACATAAAAAAGGTTGAAAAAAAAAGTGTACTATGACGTTATTTTACGCCATAGTATCCGCTCGCCCATACTGCCTGAAGGCTTACTTTGCTGGCGTCGGGTTATTAATATTTAATCATGAAACACGTTTATGTCACTCAAGTTAGGCCCGTGGTAGAATTAGTTGTCGCAGGAATTTAGTTGTTTGATTGATTATATAGTATATTAGTTACAGGTAGGGTTTCATACACAGAGAAAACGAATGATAGTAGAGGTGCCCTAACCTACTATTTGTACCAGAACCAGTGTCGCCATCGAATAGCGTGATTTCATAAATATTTGGACAAGACATTTTAATTATTTTAAACTTTATTTTCATATTACTTTAGATACTTTTTTAAGTGTCGGAAGAAATACGTGTTTTTGCAATGATCATTTTTGCAATGACCAAGTCAAGGCGCATTACCTGCGAACTTGACTTGGTTTCTTCGTTATTACTATCTAAAATTGTTCATATTCATCACTGTTCATCATAATAAAAAAAGCGTATCTAAGGCTCGCTTACCTCGATGGTTGTCTGAAAGAAATCGCTGCTTAGCGATAAGACCGCCATTTGTACATTAGGTATATCACAAAAATCTGTAATACTTCTTTGTTTTTAAGTGGTGTACAATAAAGTGTATAAATAATAAATAAAAATTATAAATAATTTAAGAGCAACTGGCGGCTCTGAAGTTTGCGGTGTAAGCTAGCGCAGCGTGATCGCGCTCACCTATACTCAAGCTAGAAAGTCCATGGTTTCATATGTGCTAGATGAATACAAGGTAAATGATTTAGTTCCTTTTGAGTTTAACACTAAACAAACGTATTTACGTTTATGCTTTAGTAACTGTTTTCTCGCATGAACCGCGCATGGCTCGGCGGCGAGCGTAGAACGCAAGCGATCTATGCAGCTAAGCCAAACGGGCGCGGTCAGGTGTGAGATGGGTGACCGCTAGTGGCAAAAATTTCATGCGCGTTTCCGTGCTTCGGAGGGCACGTTAAGCCGTCGGTCCCGGTTGTTGTCGATAGATAACAATCGTTAAACCTTGTCGGAGGCCTTATGGGCGGTTTGAAAACTTCCGACAGCGGGTTGGCCACTAACCCGCATCTCCACCAATCCGCATTGGAGCAGCGTGGTGGAGTAAGCTCCAGGCCTCCCAAATATTGGAGAGAGACCCGTGCCCAGCAGTGGGACGCAAAAAGGGTTGCAGCCAACTGTTTTCTCAAGTTATATAGATTCACTAGTTCGTGCTTAAAGGTCAATTGCTTTGCCCGGTTATTAAGATTTTCCTGAAGCACATCCATGTTATTCAAGTTAGGCTAGTGGTAGAATTAGTTGTAGGAGGTATTTCGTTGTTTGATTGATAATATTGTAGTAGTTACAGGTTGGGTTTTATACACAATAGTTTTTTTTTATAATGTTGGTAAGATACTAGATTTTACTCCTTTTATGTCGTGGAGTCTGAACAGGTTACCCAGTCATACATGTCTACCTATTACATGTGCCACTTTTCACTTTCAGATTTCATTATGACTCAGAAATAGATTTTTTTGCTATGCCATCATATTTTTTTCTGTCTAGGTATTTTTATCTATAAAATGAAACGACACAAAAAGAGTAATTAAGTAGGTACAATAATACGAATCTGCTTAATTAATCATTTTCTCAAGCAGTTTTGTAATTGTGTTCGGTATTTTGTGCTCAGAATAAATCACAATAGAATTCGGAAAATTCCTATAGTTAGCTCTAAGATTAGCCAATTAATTTCCTGTTTAGCTAACGATACAAAAACAGTAAATAACTAGGCAGTATATTATATTGTAGTATAATAGTATATTGTATTACTACTCTGCTTGATTGATTAATTAAATTTAAGAAAATGATTATTTTCTCCAGCAGTTTTGTAATTGTGTTCGGTATTTTGTGCTCAGAATAAATCACAATAGAATTCGGATAATTCCTGTAGTTAGTGCTAAGATTAGCCAATTTTGTAAACCGCAGACCAACGTTGACATCTTGATAATTTAGATGCTGAATTCGTTGGAAATTCGAATTTCAAATTTAGAAACTACGACTATGAGAGCTTTTGATAGCAACATAGAAATTAAAGCCAAGAATTCTGGTGAAATTCATTTGACGATTCGTAAATTTCACCAGTCTCTTTTGTTTTGTTAGTTGTATTGTTCTTATAATATATAATGTATATATATAAATGAAATATGTATTTAGGAATATGAATTGTATGTATTAGGTATAGAAATATGATATCGCTTATAGTATGTATTACTCATATTATTGCATATTAATTCACTATTGCTATAGTATGCGCCACAAGCTCTACTCATCACCAAGGCTTGGCTGGTAGAGAATGCCATTAATTAGGCATTAAGCACGCCCTTGTATCCTTAGTTTAAGGTAATACTATAACGTTAAATAAAAAAAATATAATTGTAATTGTTCGTTTATGACCAAGTGATAAATAACTTGTTTTATTTTATTTGAATGGAGTAGCAAACGAGCATGCAGGTCACGTGGTGTTAAGTAGTCCCTGCTGCCCTTGGACATCTACATAGAACCTCAAGCAAGCATAGTTTAGTCTTGTCTGAGGTCGTATGCATTTGCGCTGCTACTCCGGAGGCTGGTGGTCGCCTCATGTAAGTGTGGCTGGGAACTGCACCTTTCCACCGAAACACAATAGAATTGGTTCACGGCAGAAGTGGGTGCAGCGGTGGTACTTCCCCGGGCGAATGATAATAGTTCTTCCACCTACAAACTAAGGCACCTATTATGTTTTTTTTTTCCTTTGGTGACTAAACTGTATTGAAATTATTGGATTTAGATATAAATACAATTTCTCACCGTCAAAAGAGGTTGACTGGTAGAGAATGCCATCAGGCATTAAGTCCGCCTATTGTAAAAAATACAAGAAAGGGTAAATACGAACTGCATCGTCTAATGTATTCTTTGTATTGGAGTGCAATAAGGAGTTTGTATTTGTAATACGAATAAATAAATAAATAAAATACTTACAATCTGTAGTAAGATTCAGACTTCCTTGAAGTTGTTTGTAAATGTCCATGGGCCGCAGCGACCACTTAATACCACGAAGCCTTCATTCTTTTGAGCTTATCTATAAACTTTTTTTTTTTCATGTTTTGTAAAAAAACTAAGTTCAGATCCCTTTCAATCTGCACTGGATGTTCAAAAACAACAAAAGTTCGGTTCGGAATGGTGGATTTTTATTGAAAAATTAAAAGTTACATTCGAACGCAGAGTCGGTTATTTTTTGTTCCTGTTGGATGTGGACTGCCGAAGCGATATTTTTCACGAAAATGTTGAAAACAATTTTATATTTCGCTGCAAGTTCCTGTTTGTCACTTTGCAATGGTTTGTTATAGAAGAAATGAAAGTATACTAGTACGGGTACGTTCACTGAAATATACAAAAAGAGAAAGAGCTTATTTTTGTTCCATGAATAAATCTAAGAAATTACCTCTGTAACATTAAATGCAGGAACATTGTATTTCATACCTTTTCATATTATATACCCTCTACTGAAGTGTGGCCCGGTGGAGACCATAGAACGCAAGCGATCTATGCAGCTAAGCCAAACGGGCGCGGTCGGGTGTTAGATGGGTGACCGCTAGTGGCAAAAAAAATCATGCGCGTTTCCGTGCTTCGGAGGGCACGTTAAGCCGTCGGTAATCGATAGATAACAGTCGTTAAACCCAGTCGGAGGCCTTATGGGCGGTTTGAAAACGTCCGACAAAGGATTGGCCACTAACCCGCATCTCCACCACGCTGGTCCAAAGCTCCAGGCCTGCCAATAATGGGGAGAGACCCATGCCCAGCAGTGGGACGCAAAAAGGGTTGGAGCCGTGTCCCTCTACTGGGTACATGGATCAGTATCCAAACCATGTCCCACGTTTCGTATATACATATTGTATATACCTACTATGCATTGTGTTCTAATTCCGAAAGTTGAAGGTCTCCTATATACAATACATACATATGAATTATTGTCTACATATATACATACATATATTGATACATAGATATATAACACCCGACACACCGGATTATGTAAAAAAATAACCCCCTCTACCTTAGCACTTCGGGTGAACTGTGGGATCTCCAGAGGAACGCGCCGGTGTCCTCGATGTGTGGCGCGCCAAAACGGGCCCCTCATTCGGAGAGCGATGGTGCTCTGCTGCAACTTCCGCATGCACTCAACACCGTCGTTCTTTCTGAGATCGTGGATGGTTGGGTGGAGCTCCCACTCCCGCCACCCGCAATAATGGAAGCCCCCTTTAGGTCGCCCCATACGACCGAACATCCACTACATATCAACATTTTCACGTCACGTTATTCACAAAAAAAAAATTGCTGTTGGGCTTTCGCTCTAACTTTGGACTTATTTTGTCCATTTCTACACCAGCTGGGCTAATCGCGTTTTACTTTTACCGACTTCTACGGTCTATAAAACCCGTCTTTAACGGAAGTGTCATCATAGCAAATCTCTACCAATCCTATTCCGGAATTCGCGTGACAAACAACGCATACACCGCAGTTTATAGCTCCATAAACGCTCTGAATGACATCACACTGAATAAATATAGAGAAAGAATATTTTATGCTGCCAACAATAATCATAATAGAGGTAGATTTATCTTCAAAATAAAGCGCATTCATATTTTTTTGATAAAAGAAGATGTTTTGATTTTGTTTATTCCTTATTATTGGTGGATATCACATTATTTTATACATAAACCGAACAAAAAGGCTGACGGACCGAGTAATGTTAAGCGATCACCGTCACGACACGACACGACCGACACGAGAAACTTCAGGGGAGTGACCTGACCACTGCCGGCTTTGAAGGAGAGCTTTTTGACAGCTTTTCTAAAGAACACCATGTCATAGTCCACTGGAAATGCTTTAGCTTGTAGCTTGTCCACTAAATCTGTGGTTGTCCTACAGTTTTTATGTCCATGATAAAAAAACAACGTGCAAAGTGGACTGTGCAGAACCGCCACGAGTCCATATGGTGTCGCGGGAATTTTAACCTTCGTCTGGTGTATACATACTATAAGCACAGGCAGGCGCTCCTTTTATTGTGCTATAAGTAAGCATGAGCAACATGATTTGCACAAAATTTTAGGGTCAAGGTTGCCAAGGCCGCACTCTCATATAAGAATGGAAGTTATTGGACCTTGCTTGTATAATATGCGTCTTTGGCCATCACGCTCTACGGGATAGAAAACTTGCTGCGTCATACTCATTCCGTTAAGAGCAAAAGTTTGCTTAGAAACAAGTTAAGTAATCCGTTTTTTCAGAGGCATCGAATAGAGATAGATACTAGCTGTGCCTGCGACGTCGTTCGCGTGGATGGAGACTTGTACAAATGGGATGGATTACTGCACTTTTTCTTTATTGATTTCACAGAAGTAACAGCCAAATGGATTTCCTCCGCCGTGGCCGTATTTATTATTTGATATGTCAGTTGTCTGTTAGTCATGAAGGCCTTCTTTCACATAGCGACAGTGGTACAGATTGACCTAATTTTTTGTATGGAGATAGTTGGAAAGTTGGAGAACGACATAGGCTACTTTCTACTCTGGGAAAATATCTCATTCCTATGGGAAGAAACGTGTAGTCCACGCTGGCAGAGATTCGGTTGGAACGCAAGTAAGAAAATGTGTTTCTTTTCAGTCATGGATGAAAATAAAATAAAATTTGATTAGACATAATATTATTATTTAAAATAAAAATAGAAAAATAGACTACTTTTCGTCTCGGAAAATAAAATAAGATATTATGTTACTTAAGTATATAATATTTTTATCTAACGCAGAAGTTACATTACAGTTATCACGGAAGAGCTACGAGAATGTCCCTACTATTGTGGTTTGCGACAGCTGGCAGCCCCACTGTGTACACAAATGGAGTTTTAAGCGTAGAAATATATTTGTAGCGACTTTCCCGCAACTCATTAAGAGATGACACCATTGATATTCTGAATCACGCTATCAAAGTTTTCTGAACATCCGACCATATATATATACAAGCTCCGAATTGAGTCAGTTGGACTTGGAGCGCGGCCGCTCCCCGAGCATGACCACCTCGCCCGGCGGGAGATCTCCCTTCACCAAATATGCAATGGGTATCTAATTTTCTAGTAAATTATAAACGGTTGCTTTATGCTGTTTTTTATTACTTTAATATACTTTGCACACCACAACAAAAAGTAATTAAAAGTAAAACAGTTTTTTAAGTGGTATATCTTTCATGGTTTGACCAGGACTTACCTCTACTACACTCACTTCTGCCGTGAAGCACTTTTCTTATGGTTCGTTAGAAAAGTGCAGGTGCGGACAAAAATAAAGAAACAAATATTACGTAATATTATTATCTAACACGGTCGTTCTTACATTACAGTTAACACGACAGTGCTCCAAGAGTGTTCCAATATTGTGGTTTGCGACAGCTGGCAACGCCACTGTGTAAATGGAGTTTGTAACGTAGAAAATTATAGAATGAGTATCTAATATTCACGTAAATCGTCGGTTGCTAGATGCTGTTGTTTAATAAAGTTATTTATATTGTTACGCGCTATGGGTAATGAAAATGCCGTTGGTAACGTAGAAGGCGTTTATTGTCAGCTTCCACAAAAATCCACTTCACAGAGTCCGAATCACAATGCACAATCACTATAGTCCAATATCTTCGCTTGAGTCGTCGAAATAATTCTTCCTTGTCGCTTGGTAGAGATCGCTTCGGTTTCACTTCCGGAAATAAACTGCTCAGTCGCGGCTCGGCGCGTGCCTTATCTACGGCTACCCATGGTTGTCTAGAAATTTCCCGAACCACCAAATACAATAGACCCGTCCCGAACCTTCCTTTAAATTATTACGCACCTATGTACAGCTTATGTAGTCATAAACAATAGCCGCGACCCGCGATGTAAACAACCTATACATGTACGCTATATATAGGTACGTAAAGATACTTCAACTCAATTGTGCGCGCGGCGTTATGTGTGCGTGGGCTAGTAAATATGCAGCTTTAATTTGTGTGACAGTGACGCGGCCGTGATCGTCCGAGCAACTTCACTGTACGGCCCTCCGCACACGGAGCTACTCAAAAATAACGGAACTAATCAGTAATTACAATTACAAACCAGTTAGAAACTGTACTTCGCACACGGTGCTATTCAAATTGCAAGGATTCCGTCATAAATTTAATATTTAATTCGTCGTTCATTTTTCAAAACAAAAAGTATGAAAACTTGGGTAACTAGTAGCGCGGCGACCGGTACGACGCGTCACGAGTAATCAGTTGCTAACGCGTTTTTAACTGGTTGGTGACTAGTTGCGTCGTGTGCGAACCTCAATGAGAATGTATGGGCGATGACGCTCAAGGAACTCATTAGAAATTTGAGTTTGTAACTAGTTCTTTTTGAGTAGCTCCGTGTGCGGAGGGCCTACCTCTTGTCACGCACACAAAGTCACTGTGTATATACAGGTTTACCCACACATAGTGCCGCGCGCACAACTGAGTTAAAGTATCTATACTCGCCGCGGACCCCGAATTTGTTTACTGGTAGAAATCGATGTTTGTCTTATGACCGATTTTTCGAGAACTTTCTTCACTGTTCGATAGTAGACCTAATACCTGTTTATGCGTTTTTGGGGTTTTGCTGTACGACGCTTTGTTCTCGAGATATAGGTACTCAAAGTCGTAACATTACCCCCTCCTTAGTCATGCTCGTCCCGAGCATGATTCTTTCCGTGGTATTTTGCTAGTCGGTCTACATGTACTACTTTTAGCTTGCCGCGGGGACCCTTCTTAATCCGGTACGTGATGTCGTTAATCTTTGTGACAACAGTGTAAGGTCCTTCCCAGCGAGGTTGTAATTTCGGGGACTTCCCCTTTTTCCTCTGCGGATTGTGAAACCACACTAGAGCTCCTTCTTCAAATCCCTTGGAATTGGCTTTCCTGTCGTATCGGGTTTTCATGCTTGTGCTGGTTTTCAAGCTGTTCTCCCGAACGATCTTGTGTACCTCATTTAGCTGGTATTGAAGATCACTAACGTACTCCGTCACAATCTTGGGACCATCCGGTGGAGTTCCAGTTATAGCGTCTATTGGAAGCCTGATTTCTCTGCCGAAGTTAACCTTTGCTGGAGTAAATCCTGTACTGTCGTGGAGTAACGAACGATACGACATAAGGAATAGAGGTATGTATTGGTCCCAATCTTTTTGATGTTCATCCACTACCTTAGCCAAGTGATTTTCCAACGTTTGGTTGAATCTCTCGACCATACCGTCTGACTGTGGATGAGCAGGAGTCGTGCGCGTCTTATGCATGCCCAGCAAACTGTACATTTCTTTGAAAAGCCCCGACTCGAAATTACGCACAAGTGAAGGATTATTACTTAGCTCAAAATAAATAGCGCTTTCTCTATTTTCTCTAACCTCTTCATTATTTTTTGTTTTCATCACTTCTTTTCCTGACTTTGCTATTGTTATTGTCATTATTATTTCCTTTTTTCCTAAAAACCTATGTTTGCTCTATTAGTCTACTGAACTGAATTGTTGTTAATTTGTGCACCTGAACCCGATGTTATGTACTTTTATTAATAATTCTTTCAATATGTTTTTTGGTTGTCTGGAAGAGATCACTTTTAGTGATAAGACCGCCAATGTACATTAATACTATGTACAAAATCTGTCTATGTATTTTTTATTTGTTGGTGTACAATAAAGAGTACTATCTATCTATCTATCTACGTCCTTGGTCCGAATGAATTTCCATAGGTACACCATATCGGCAGACAACTTCTTGCACGAGCTTTTTAGCCACGGTGTGTGCTTCTTGATTGGGAGTGGCAAACACTTCAGGCCACTTAGTGAAATAGTCCTGCACAAGTACGATGTATCGGTTTCCATCTTCAGTTACTGGAAATGGCCCAGCTACGTCAATAGCTATACGCTCCCAAGGTGCTCCAACGTTATACAACTTTAATTTGCCTTTACTTCTTGTTTGGGGACCTCTGACTGAAGCGCAAGCTGTACATTTTCGGCACCAGTCTTCTACATCTTCGCGACAATGTACCCAATAGAATCTTCTTCGCAATTTTACTAGTGCTTTCTTCACGCCAAGGTGCCCACCAGAAGTTCCATCATGAATGTGCCTTAGGACAGAAGACACCATACTTCTTGGTACTACGATCTGTAGGGTTACTTCCTTTCCGGTGTTAGATTCCCATCTTCTATGTAAGACATCATTTTCCAAGACTAAGCTGTCCCATTGAGCCCAATAGCTTTTAGTGACTGGGCTACATGCTGACACATTATTCCAGCTGGGTTTATTGTCACTTCGTTTCCAGTCCAGTATTAACCGTAGATCATCATCTTCTTCTTGCGCTTTCTTCATGTTTTCGTTAGTCCATTCATCATCGTAACCTTGCGTCCTTATTAATTTCACATGTCCGGTGGTTTCTTGTTTCTGACAGTTGGCGCTGTTATGTCCTTTTCTACCTAAGGATACTCCATTAGCACCTTCTGTTTGAACTGCAGCCTCTCGCGTCATGGGTCGTTGATGCTGGTATATCTTAGGCCTCTCTTTGTTGTAAGTGCGCGTGTCCTTCCCGCAATCCTTGCCCCCACGTCGTTCCCCGGTGTCGCCATTCCTGCACCTCCCAGTATCGCGCCAGGACTCAACTGCCTGCTTTCGCAAACGCTCTTCTATCGCGCGGTCCTTTGACGCCGTATCCACGGGCTTGGCGGCACCGAACACCTTCTCTGCTGAGACAGGTTTACGTTCCATCCTTTCAGCATGGGTCCCGTAGTAAGAAACCCATCTTCTTTCTTTCTTGGGACACTCCAAGCGAATGTGCCCCTTTTCGCCGCAACCATAGCAGGTGGGGATAAAACGTGGCTTCTTTTGCTCCGTGACCACTTCTCTTACTTTGTGGTACCTTGCATCTTGTCGCACGGCTTCGACTTCCAGGGCATGGGCCAAAGCACTCTTCAGAGTCTGGTGATGGCCCAGACGCACAGCAACCCTGACCTCCAAATCTCGTATCCCGTCGACAAATGCCTGCAGTAAGTACACTTCGATATTCCCTGGTGTCGAAGAGTAAGCACGCCCTACAAGCCTTTCAACCTCCGTTGCCCATTGCTGGAGGTTCTCGTTGGGCTTCTGGGTCCTCTCTCGAAGCTGGGCTCGGTACACATACTCGAGATGTTTCTCGCCATAGCGAGTTTCTAACGCTTCCATTAGATTTTCCAGAGTCCTGCCTTCCTTTGGTAGGTTTTCGATTGTCATTAAGGCGTCCCCTCTTATGGCCAGGGTTAAAGCGGTAAAGGAGTAATCCTGTCCCCAAGCATTTGCTTTCGCAAGCGTCTCGAACTGGTACCGGAAAGCTGCCCAGGAAGAGCTTCCGTCAAAGTGTGGTAGGTCGAGCCTCGCGGATGACGCAGAAGGTACTGAAATCGGTTCACGCATCTTCAGTTTTACGACCTCCTTGCTTAGCTCTTCCACCCGTTCTTCCAATTGGTCGGTTCTTAGCGTGACTCCCTTAACCTCATGCTCCACTTCCTTAACTTTCTCGCCAAGGCCAGTAAGTCCACTGTCGATTTTCTCTATGATCTCTCGACGGCTGGCCTCTTGACTGGTCTGGATTTGATCCTGGATTTGTCGAACGCTGGCTTCCTGTTCGCGGCGGCTGGCTTCTAGACTGGCCTGGATCTGTTCCTGGATCTCGCGGCGACTGGCTTCCTGTTCGCGGCGGCTGTCTTCTCGACTGGCCTGGATCCCCTGTATGGCGGACAGTACCGCTGCCATATCCATTGCAGGAGCCGGTGCTGCGGTTGCCCCTGAAGACGACCCCGGTGCAGCGGTCTCGTCCACCCCTTCAGCCGCAAGTTGTCGCGCAGCATCCATACCGACCTGTCTCCTGGTCCTCGGAGTGCGTCCCTCTTCTTCTCGTTGTACTAACGGCATCCCACTTCTGACACCAATTGTTACGCGCTATGAGTAATGAAAATGCCGTTGGTAACGTAGAAGGCGTTTATTGTCAGCTTCCACAAAAATCCACTTCACAGAGTCCGAATCACAATGCACAATCACTATAGTCCAATATCTTCGCTTGAGTCGTCGAAATAATTCTTCCTTGTCGCTTGGTAGAGATCGCTTCGGTTTCACTTCCGGAAATAAACTGCTCAGTCGCGGCTCGGCGCGTGCCTTATATACGGCTACCCATGGTTGTCTAGAAATTTCCCGAACCACCAAATACAATAGACCCGTCCCGAACCTTCCTTTAAATTATTACGCACCTATGTACAGCTTATGTAGTCATAAACAATAGCCGCGACCCGCGATGTAAACAACCTATACATGTACGCTATATATAGGTACGTACTCGCCGCGGACCCCGAATTTGTTTACTGGTAGAAATCGATGTTTGTCTTATGACCGATTTTTCGAGAACTTTCTTCACTGTTCGATAGTAGACCTAATACCTGTTTATGCGTTTTGGAGTTTTGCTGTACGACGCTTTGTTCTCGAGATATAGGTACTCAAAGTCGTAACAATATTAATAGGCATAGATGGCTGAGTGGTAAAGACCGCGGTCTTTGAAACGGAGATACAAGTTTTAAATCCTAGTCGCGCACTTCTGGCAAAGAAATTTGTAATGTGCACATCTTATCGCTGCTCCACGGTGATGAAAAATATTGTGATATTCAATTGATTACAATTTTCCCACCGTCGTGCATACCTGAGAGAAACTCATAATTTCTCGAATGTCCACCAATCCGCACTTGGTCAGCGCGGTGAGCTATGGCCTGAATCCCTCTCACTTGTGCGAAGAAACCTGTGCCCACAGGGCCGGAGTTAAGGGAGGACAATCGGAACTACAGCCCAGGGCCTCCACAAAAGCAGGGCCCCCACAATAGAGTCCGAAAAAAAGTTCAAATTCAGACTAGTAAACAACTTTTCGTTTCATATTTGTTTTCCGGTATTTTGCGTTTTACAGGACTTTGTACAAAGATGATTACATTAAATATTAACAGAAATCATCGATCTATAATTGTTCACTCTTGACTAAAAATGTCCATTTTATTAATAACAAGAAAATAATTTGGGGCCAAGGAGCCTCCACTAATTTGTTGCCCGAGGCTTTCAGACTTCTAAATTCGACCCTGTGTACCCACCATACCTGAGAAAATGAAATAAAAAGAAAAACAGATACAGATAGACGATATATTATTATATAAGAAGTAGTTGTCCGTGTTAACTTTGAACTGAAGATTTTATAAATATCATTATTTTATATCTCAAAAACTATTTTAATTGGCACAGAAAATATCTTTTTCTAGAGACAGAATTTTTTCGTTATATAAAGAACGCTACGCAAGACATGTATAGGGATTCCATTTATTGGAGGAATCATTAAATTATGCCGGTCTACTGAAGCAAAAACATATTTGTCGTTTTTCTTTTCGGGAAAATCCATAAGAAGCTCTTCTATATCTTTAAGTATTATTTCACTGTATAACAAAGTACTTCCTGTTCTATTTAGCAGTATATGTCTAACTATATTATATTTTTTATCGTCTTTATGCCTCACTTTAGATCTATCACTTTAGGTCTCGTCTCCGAATTGAGAAGGAAGCTCGAAGATAGGCTATAATCCACAAGTGCGGGTACTAGCCCACAATTCTGTTCTCTTGCTTGTCCTATCACGGTCACATGATTAAATCGGAGGTGGCTGCCTGGAAATGTACCCAGGGCCTTAGCGCACTAGTGTCTTGTTTTAACCACTTGGCTAACGCAGCATGTATAGCAAAGGAAATAATAATTAAAAAGGCGGAAATATAATGCATAAAGCAGCGATGTTGTAAAGTGTTGTAAAGTACGAAGTTGTAGATACGTCATAGTCACTCTAAGAATAAAGAACATGCCATTTTTTGGTATCTTAAAAACATGAAAGACCTGTTCACAGCCTCAAGCAAGCCTGACACTCGTAATCATAAACAATACTATGAGGTCTCATAGTGCTCGCCACCGCATAGGGTCATCTTAATGAATTCAAAGACGATACTTGAATGAAGCCTGATACAATGTGACCGAAACACAATAAAATAGTTTCCCGGCAAAAGTGAGTCTAACGGTGGTACTTTCACGATCGCACATTGTTGTCACTAAAAAAAATCTTTAAAATCCGAAATAAATAGCCTGAGAACTAAAACATAAAATTCCGGCCATCATCGTTTACCTAAAATATGGAAAATGAAGTGATCCCTTGGCACTAAAAGGATCGCCCCTCGGTCTGGTTTGGGTACGGGCACAAATTTTATTATTATTGTATACCAGTTTAGTGCAAGTCGTAAGCTTTTGGCGTAGTCTTAATAAATTGTGATTCAAAAACCGATACAAGACATATTATATAGTTTAAAATAACTGTTAATTATCCTAAAATATAAATTGCGCTTAATAGTATGATATTTACCCAATAGTCTAAAGTGTAATGGTATCGTTTGTTGATAAAAATTGTTTTACATGAATTTGGCTGACATCCGATGCTAATTTCGATGGCATCCAATAGTCAAGTATAGTAAAATTTTTGTTAACTACGTCGTAGCCACTATCTCCTTGCATTGTGTAGTAGCGGTGATGATACTACGCGCGTAGCAACGAAGGCCGTAGCCTGCCTTACTACTCTTACTAGTGACTTTAATATAATGGCGCTTGTCCAAGTACTGATGTTGAACTGAACGCGACATGGTAATGTACTCGTATCAGTACATTATATAGCTTCCAGTCCTATCTGGGATCGAATGCTGTTATTGCTATACATGAAAAGGATTGTAGACATTTATAGATATAATATTCATAATTTCTTTAACTTTGTTTTTTTTTTAATTTAATACTACGTAAAACCAGTGAAACTTGTACTCTACACTTACAACTTTACACTGATATTCTTTTCAATCAATCTTTGGACCTATGCGGGAGAAAGATTATAAGCAAATTTTATAAGTGAAAACTTCTTTAGCTGCGATAGGCACTTTTTGGTAGGGTAAAAACCTTATGGGTGTGTTCGCGTCACCGAAATGGTTATAGCAGTACTGTACACAGCACTAATGTTGCATAATACGTAGATATACATATATACATTCATACTATAATTATAAATTTGAAAGTAACTCTGTCTGTCTGTCTGTCTGTCTGCTAC
The DNA here is from genome assembly GCA_911387765.1 of Pyrgus malvae. Classification (NCBI taxonomy): domain Eukaryota; kingdom Metazoa; phylum Arthropoda; class Insecta; order Lepidoptera; family Hesperiidae; genus Pyrgus; species Pyrgus malvae. Next base: position 24,460,827 of record OU426948.1, read on the forward strand.
GCTTTCCCACTTAAACGACTGAACCTATTTTAATGGAATTTGGAACACAGATAAAGTGAACCTTGGGAAAGGACATGGGATGGTTTTTATCCTACGGGAACTTTTAAAACAGGTCCACGTGGGTGAAGCCGGTGGCGGAAGACTAGTGCCTTATAAGTGACATTGATTTTTTAAATATTACAATATGTTCTCAATTTTAAAATAAAGTTTTAAATTTTCTCTTATGTCGGCAGTCCTCATGACAGCGTCTGTTTTTTTCGTATTACTTAGTACAAAAATAATTTTCTTTCAAGTTTTAGTTTTCTGAAATTTTTACGTTAACTGTCAGTGAACTGCACACGTGTTCAGTTTTGTAAGATATTTTAAGTTTACCGCTTATTCCTTAGGTCTTATCATAAGAAAAAGAATCCCGGCTTTTGGCATGGTTGGACCTTTTTCCCACTTAGTTCTTTAAGTACGACAGATACTAAGCTGCGTACCCAATGAGATTATGAAAATTAGATCCTTGTATTGCAAACGCACAGTTTGAATCTATGCCTACAATCTTATCATTGACTGGTTCTTCCTATCCACTATTGAATAATAATACATTATTTATATTTACGTCAAATTATATACTTACTTTTTTACTTTTTACACCCATAGGGTTCCCCGTCTACCTGTCCGTCTGTCTTCAGGCTATATCTTTCATAAGATATAGCCTGAAGGCCTATTCAGACCTAAGCGGTATTCGCTGCCGCGTAGAGAAAGCTGAATGGGTATGCGGTAATATAATTGTTCACATCACAGCGGATTTCGCTATCTTTGTGGATAAAATACCGCGTTCGAGCTTCGCTCCCGCCTCCTCTCTGCTCTGCTCCCGCACCGCGTCGATGAGCGAAATTCGTTTCGCGCAACTAGCGCATCCTGCGCGGTATCCACTTGTACCCACAGCGGTTAGCGAATACCGCTCAGGTCGCTATAGCCACAATACAAAGAGCGCCTTTCATAGCTGCAAAACTTCATACTAAATACCTGAGCGAAGCCCACATGGTATATACCACTACCACTGCGGCAGCGCATACCGCCCAGATTTGAACAGGCCTTGATAGTGACAATGTTAAAATTCTAACAGGTGATATATTTCTGTTTCTGTTATAACAAAAAAAAAAAAAAAATAATATTCAAGAGGCTCCCATACAAAATTCCGACTTGCATTTTTATTTTCATTTCCTTTAACGATCCGCTGCCAAAGACACACTTGAGATAATATTACATACATACACAGGTGCAGCTGTATATGAGAAAGTATAAGGTGGGTGACTACTGGTGGAATTTATGCGCGTTTCCGTGCTTCAGATAATATGATGTGTTCCGGTCGTTAGGTCTGGTCAGATGCTTTACGGATGTCGTTGGATGTCGGTTACCCTCATCTTCATTAAATCAACATTGTAGCAGCGAGGTGGAGTTAGCTCCGTGCCTCTAAGTAAAGAGAGAAAGCCGCGCTCAACAGTAGGCGCAAAACAAGCAAATAAAAACTGCCTTGTACTTATTTAGCTGCAAAAAGATTTGCAATCAAATAAAGGATATTTTAAATGGCATTTTAATTGGAATTTTTAAGTGCTTACTCTCTGCGATACTTTGAAAACACTTCAAATAATGATACCAGTGTTCAATACGATCTTCGGATGCTGACAAGAAACGATGAAAAGAACACTTAAGAAGATCAAAAGATTTTCTTGCAACAACGTTCATTTTATAGTATTTTAGGTAAGAATTGTAAGCTTCTAATTAAAATTTACATCATTTATTTAAAGTTAATATTATATTTTGCAGATTTTTTCCTTTTACTTCATACTTTTAAATTGTAGTTTTTGTTTGTTTTGCGAAATACTGGATGGTACACCTTAAATAACTTTACCTGGTATACTTTACCTAATACCTGGTTTACCTTACCAGGTACCTAGTACCTGGACGCCCGAGCGTTGCTCGGATAAAAACAATTGATTTTCTTGGTTTATTTTTAAGAAAAACATTCATTGATTTAGTGTTACTTAACAAAGCCTTTTGAAATACGTAGCTCCCAATTTTAAAAAAAATGTCACAAAAAATAAAAAACGCAACTTGCCTACTTGAAATTTGAATCCGGCTCCATAGCTCTATAGTCAGCTTTCGTAACCATTCGACCAAGAAAGCTTTAATTCCATTGACGAAATTTTTATAGAGGTCTTTCATATCGACATTGTCATTTAGTTGAAGGGCGGATTGACAGTTGCCATGAGACGGCTTTCTACGCCACAATATTATTAATATTTTCCAATAGATGTCAGTAAGAGTAATTTTATATGTAATATGTAAAAAAAATTTATTAATAAAAATTTGTGGATCGATTTATCATCCCCGAAACCAGGGTACTAAATTTCATCAACATCTTTGAAGCCGTTTCCGAGATTCAAAAAATATATTTAGATATATACAAAAATTGCTCGTTTAAAGGTATTAGATCAATTATTGTGAAATAAAGAGGCAAGTTTGTAGCTTTTATTCTAGTTATTATACTAAAGCTGGTAATAAATGCCAAGAAAAGCAAAAATTGCAGCTTTATTACAGAATTTTTAAAATGAATCCTCTGGTTATTTCCATTATGTTGCATATTTAATGTACCGTATTTTATTATGCAGCTCTTACCTTTCAATATATAAGTTACAATTGAGAAAAAAAGGCTGCTTCTAAACGTGTCGATACTCAATTGTACTAGACAAGCGATGTGATACGACGCCATGCAATGCGACTCATAGTGATGATGACATTGTCAACGAAACAACAACAGAAGATACATACATTATTCTTAGTCTAAGGTAAGATATGTATGTGATACGCTCGTATTTTTTTTTTGAAGCGTGTGTAATCACGAAACCGCGAGCTTTTGCCATTCATGTAACTCGTACTAGCGTTTACGCGCTCATAAGCTTATATATTATGTCAGCTGCGTCAGATGGATCGGAATCACGTCGATTACGACACGAAACTGAGGAATGTTGAATATGAATATTGATTATGAGCGGTTTCAGAACAGCGTCTTATACGCGCGGTTATTGAAGTGAGAGGAGCCGAGTGTCAGCAAACTTTTGCCATACATAGGTATAACTCGTGGGACGACCTAGGCCATAGGACGACCCGCGTGGCGCAATGGTTACTAAGCCGGACTGCCAATTGAGGGGTCCCGGGTTCGATTCCCGGCGAAACAGAAATTTGAATGATGAGTTTAAATTTCTATTCTCGGTCTGGGTGTTTGTGTTCATGTCTTTGTGTGTATCCATGGTACTCACGACACAGGGTATTGATTACCTTACTATGGGGCTATGAGTTTGTAATGAGTGTAACTCGTACGACCGTTGACGCATATATAAGCTTGTATAATCGTATGCTGATTACAGCGACAGATGCATAATGGTTTTTTAGCGCAAAAAGGTGCACGCGTGTAAACGCTCTTGTAGACCGAAATGACCGTATATTGACAGAAAAACCACTCTTAAACTAAAGTGAACTATGTATACAAGCTCTTATGTCAATACCAAAAGAAATCCTTAACTTAAGCATAGAATACTATTAACTAAAGTCTATATTGGAGCTTGGTTCTATTACAGGTAACAGTAACTTTTCATTGCACTATTCGGCTTTAACTCGAAATATAATATTTGGAACATGCAAGAAATTCTCCTGAGCTTGTACCGCAGATAGTTGCACAGAGCATCAGGAGCCACTCAAATTTCTAACGGTAATAGTATACAAAATATAAGCTCAATGCTAAATAGCTCAATACGTCAATTCTTCATTATAGTCAGTCAGTATAATAGCCAGTCTACCATATTTTATTTCACGAAGTCCTATCGGTTTTTGTTGTAGTAGTGATGTATACTAACAAGCTTGCTTGTGTGCGTAATTTTTGAACCGTCAGCAAAGAAATCTGAACATCTCTGTCATTAAAAAAAACTTTTACTCGATCTCGAGGTTACGCACACTAAAATGTGCATGTAAAATTGTGCACGCCTCTGAACTTTCATAGCCGAACGGCCTTTGTGACATAAAACATCTATCGCAGATATTTGACGTTATTATTCGTGTTTGTGAATGTTTGTTAATCAATGAATAAAAAAATATTTAAAGGGATTTTTTCATAACATTTTTTATAAAGCAAAACAAAACTTAAAAAAATGTTGAACTGTCTATAAATTTCTCTGTGAGTAATATAAATCTCTTTTATATAACCTGTCGCCGTATTTTTACTTTTAATATCAGTATTTTATCTATCTGAAATGTTGGTGGCCGTGAGTATAAATAAAAGACAAGTAGTACTTAAGTTCCTTTAATGAATGCATTATAACATTAAAAACTGACAATAAGGTAAAAGCCCAGTCAGCATTATAATAGTCCGTACACAAATGTTACCTAACGTTTTCATATAAAGGAGAATGTGCACAATTGCTAATAAGTTAATATACACATACTTCATATCTACTAGCTGACCCCGCGAACTACGTACATCGTTTAAATGTTTGGGGTGGGCCTCCCTTATCACTTAGGGGAATGAAAAATAGATGTTGACCATTTCTCAGACCTACCCAATATATACACAAAATTTCATGAGAATCGGTCGAACCGTTTCGGAGGAGTATGATAACTAACATTTTGACATGAGAATTTTATATCTATACTAATATTATAAAGAGGAAAGATTTGTATTTTTGTATGTTTGTGATGAATAAACTCAAAAACTACTGTTCCGATTTCAAAAATTCTTTCACCATTAGAAAGCTACATTCACTTTGAGTAACATAGACTAGTTTTTACGGGGGGAAAATGCTTCATTCCTACGTGAAAACGGGTAATAGGATTAACGCGGTTGAAGCAACTGGCTAAACGCCTATGATTTTAATACAGAAATGAAGCCTGGAATAGCACATAGGCATTTTTTATCCTACAATCCTATCTATCTTAATCTATCCTACAATGCAATAGCACATTTTTTTCTCCTACGGGGACCCATTAAACGAGTCCACGCGGGCGAAGCCGCTGGCGGAATGCTAGTATAAGATAAAACTGAATCAAACTACTTGCCTTTGGTATGAAGATAAGTTTAAGCCTGGTTTGTTTGCACTTCAGACATAATTTAATCTACGGGTAGTCTGAAATTCAAAGTCAGAGTGCAATCTGGTATGGTTAGCTCGTGTCTTCGGTAGGCCGTCACTTAGAGCGCCTGAAGGTTGCTAAATATTCAAACGTGTTTAGCGATGCGAACATCTCACCGTGTGAAGTCAAGAACTTACGGAGAAAATATTATTATCAAATATCACGGCTACTAGTGAAAAATTTTGCAGCACTCTCGTTTTTTTATTTAATTTGAATTATAATATTTTGTCTTTAAAACATTTATGTGTAGTAATAGTAAAAGGCTTTACTCACGTGTTTTAAAAATGGGAACATAATAAAACCTTCAGAGTGAGTACTAAAACACTTCCAAAAGATGGGTTTCCTAACCAAAATTATCCACTATTTTTTCTATCAAATATTCCTTGCTATGAAGGTTGTTTAATATTCAAACGTGCTCAGCGATGCCTGTAAACATCATCAATTATTAGGGTTACTAGTTGAAACAACTGTGAATTATCGTGTTTTTAATCAGAATTCGGATGACCAAGCATTGCTCAGATAATAACAATTGGTTTTCTTCAAAGACTCGTTGGCTTAGTGTTACTTAACAACACCATTTATTAAAGTAGATCCCAATTAAAATAAACGTATTTTTCAGTTTATGTTTAAGATGATTGTCGCTGAAAACATTCCGAAACCTTCTGCATACTAATTTTTACAAAATTCAGTTTTTTTAAATATCTTTGGACAATTCACACAATGCCATCTGATTCCAAACTAAGCAGAGCTTGTGCTATGGTAATCAGAAAGCTGATAAACATACTTATATAATTCTAAATACATACTTAAATAGATAAATTAACACCCAGACACAGAACAAATAGTCATGTTCATCACACAAATATTTGTTCTGGGTGGGAATCGAACCCACGACCTCACGCTTCGCAGTCGGCTCATCACCCACTACGCCACGGAGGCTGTCTATGTTATATTTATACAAGAATTGAAGTACAAGTGTAAAATCCAATCAGAGGATTGCCAAAGTTTACTCAAGAAGCTTTATTATTCAAAATACGGGTTTACTAACAAACCCTACCCAAGTCTGTGCCCTACCCGCAGTTTTTTCATAGATGCCTCCGTCTTATCTGCGTTTATACCACTTAGGGGCTATCAAATATTCATACATTCTCACTGCTGCTATCGTCTTACCGTCAGAAGTCGAAAACTAACGGTGAAAACATCATCAGATGTTAGTAGTATAAAAAAAATGTGCATTGTCGTGTTTTAAATCAGAAAAATAAATAATGTAGTTTAAAAAACTAAAAAATACGCTTTTGTGAAAATACGAACTAAAAAGTGAAAAATAAGAAGAAAATGTGTTTTACTGTAAAAAACACAAAAGCGTGTTTTTTAGTTTTCCAAACTACATTTTTTTTATAGTTCGATTTTTTTTTCATATTATTGTCATCGGCCCTTGACCCCTGTGCTTTTCAAGTTAATCAGACGCTTAGAAGTAGGTGAAAATGAAGTTAAAAGATGCCGTTACATACATACATACATACTTAAATATAGGTCAAGCTAATATAAGCGTGTTAAAAATATAAAACTTTATATTTGTTTCATTAAGTACCTTAGGCTGTGAACTTATCAGCCGCCCCTCGTATATTTTTTTATCCTGATGATCCTAGTTAGGACTTTAATATAAAGTTATAAGATTATTGTATTGTCATCGGCCCTTGACCCCTGTGCAAATTTTCAAGTTCATCTGACCCCTAGAAGTAAGTGAAAATCAAGTTAAAAGATTCCGTTACATACATACATACAATAAAAACGTGTTAATAATTTTAAAATCTAATCAGAGGCTTACCTATCTTTTAATGCAGAAGCATCGAGCTTACTAACAAACTCTGTTCGCCATTTTTTCATACATAATCCCATCGCCTTTACCGCCCGAGGGCTGTTATATTCAAACATTCTCACTGATGCGATCGTCTTGCCTTGAGACGTTAAGAATATATGGTAAAAAATTTCATTGAAGAGTATGCCGGCATTCTGTTGTTAGAAAATATCCTTGAGCGTTTTTGTCTTTCAGTGTGTCATTGGTGCCAGTTGACAAAGTTGGCACTTTTGAGGTGACCTTTGGAGTAGCAGTCTGGTGCATTATAACCTCATACGAGACTAAATTCTTGATTGATGTTTTCTATGGCTAACCGCCATCTGCGTTCAAGCGAACGTGTTTTTTAAAAGGTCATTGATATCGGCTGTGATAATAATAAACGTAACACACTCGTAGCCCCACAGTAAGGTGATTGGTACCCTGTGTCATGGGTACCATGGACACATACAAAGACAGGAACAAAAACACCCGGACCGAGAAATAAAAATTAAAATCATCATTCCAATTTTTGTTAAGCCGAGTATCGATTGGCAATCCGACATGGTAACCATTGCGCCAGGCGGGGCTTCATGTTTTCCCAAAAAAGTTCAAAGTTAGTGAACATTTTATAAAAAATTGCGATGCATATATGTAATATACATTCGTACAAATGAAGCTAATATAAGCGTGTTAAAAACGGATGAGGTGACCCTGTCCTCACTGTTTGCTTACGAAGATTTTGGCAAATAGCGCTAGAAGGTTGTTAAATATTCAAACGTAATTATCACGTTGAGATGTGATAAGCTCGTGCGACAAATGGTGAAATACTGCGAAGTGGGAATGAGTATGCCAATATGTATTAGTAAAATCAAAATACTTTTGATATAAAAACTAAGAAGTGAAATGCGTACTTTAAGAGCCTATCTATCGCGGCAGTAATATTAAGTTAAAAAATAAGCTAGCAGCAAACAAGTTCAAAGCGTTAAGCCACAAAGCATTCCTAATGTCTGATACCTTGATTTCCATAATCATATTCCTGTTTTTATAATGAAATTATTCATAGAAATTGTCTACAGAGCGCAAATATATTTAAATTTTGTGAATGTTTTAGTCATGGTACAGTTTTTTTTTTCAGATATAAACTTGTGTCTAGGATCCAAATAAAAAAATAGAAAAAAAACTATCTTTCCACCCGCGGCTTCGCCCGCGTGGTTTACACGTTTTTTCCCGGCAATGAGATATTTTCCCCGCCTACATATATTCTTAAGCCCCCAACCTTAGAATAATTACGTATAGAATGAGTATCTTCATACAAGCGCGCTGTCAAAATTGAAGCACTAAATAGATTCACACAGATGTAACGTTTACTTGTTTACACTCGGCGACACGCACACGTACATTTCTGTCTTGTAGCCAGTAGAGGTGCAGTATTTCGAAAGCGGGAAAATGATTCGGCTGCTGATAAATATTTATTTTTTACAATAGGTCAAGTAAATAGTGTCGTAAATTATGGGTTACATACCCAATGTAAAGTTGATTATAAATTAATTATACATTACGAGAATGTTATATATTAATAACATTCTTACATATTATTAACATTATTTAATATTAAAATATATATGAAACGATAAAAGAAAACAAGAACACGAAAGATTTTTTACAATTATTTTTTTAATTCAAATAAAACACCGTATATGTGTGTATAATAAAACGTCATACATATATCAAATATAAGGTCAAGTGCGAAAGAAAACAATTATATCAATATAACGTTTCAACCTATTAGTCTTAATATAAATATAAAAGTTTCCAATATACTTCCTCACGACAATGTCATATTTTTACCCATTAACAGGGTCGATAGGATTCCTTTGACCAACAGTAATACTTATAAGTTTTATAAAGTTCGTTTAAAATTCTCAACTTACAAGTAACATAATTCTATGTTTAAGTATATTTTATGTAGGTATGTTGTTGTATATTTATAACCATTTATTAAATCAAACAAATACCTATATTAGAGAATATACATTCTTATGTACGTAAAAATCAATAGCAACTGTTTTTAAATTAATCAGTCAGAGCAATAAAGACAGTAAAATAAAAGTATTTTCACTATTGGAGAACACTAAATATTGAAACAAAATATTTTTATTTTGACCAATTTAATTATAAAATACTACAAAATATCGAAAACATAACTGTTAAAAGTTAGGTTATTAGACTTCTTTTGTTTTTCAAAACAACAACAATTTAACAGCACAAACCGTCATAATTATTTTTTTCCGGAGACACGTTCGGCGTGCTTTAACGTTGAATACGGAGAGGACCTCCTTTATTTTACTTTTTGCTATGCCATTAATGGCATCAATTAACATTCTTCTATATGGGCGCGCGAACTTGGCTTCTATAACGTAATTATTCTAAGCCCCCAACTATCTCTGTACAAAAATTTGGTCAATCCGTAGCACCGTTCCGACGTTACAGAAGGTCAAATAAACAAACAAACAAACAGATACACTTGCACGTTTATAATATCAAAAAGATGGATTGTAGAATTTTTGTATTTTCACTGAGAATGGATATTTTTGTACATTACGCTTACATGACTTTCATAATCATATTTCAATTTTTCTGCTGTTATTATTCATAGCACTTTGTCTACAGAACAGAAATATATTCAAATTAAATCTAGGTTTTAGGCATGGTGCGATTTATTTCGGTTCTTTGCATAGCTATCGCGTTTGCATGTGAAATACGAAGTTTTTACCTAAGCTTTTTATTATATTTTTTGTTTTTATTCAAACAAATTCAGGCCACTAGTATGTAAATTTTCTTTAAACTCAGCGAATTATTTGAAATATGTCTGCATTTTTAGTAGACAGATTATCCATATAATATGTACCATGCTCCATATAATCTTATACCATTAAACGATCAATTCTTGTATATACCTAAATATATTTTTTGAATCTCGGAAACGGCTCCAACGATTTTGATGAAATTTATTACCCTAGTTTCGGGGGTGATAAATCGATCCAGCTCGGTTTTATTTTTAGAAATTTTAAATTATAAAAAAATATTTTCAGCAATAATCAATATAAATATAAACTGAAAAATACTACTTTTCCTGACATCTATTGGAGAGTATTAATAATATTGTGGCGTAGAATGCCGTCAAGTGCCATCCGACAATCCGACGTTCAAAGAAATGATAATGTCGATTTGAAAGAGCTCTATAAAAAATTCGTTACTTGAATTAAAGCTTTCTTGGCCACATCGTGACGTGGGCTGACTGTGGCACTAGAGACCCGGGTTGAAATCTCAATCAAAACCATATTGCGTTTATTTTTTTATGATTTTTATTTATTGGGAACTATTTCAGATGGCTTTGCGGCATGTGTGGCAGATGCGGGGCTCTGCCGGAGCGGACTTTTTAGTTCCTATGCTATATATATACAGTGTATGGAAGAAATAATGAAAAAGTAACACTAAGCAAATGAGTGTTTCGTTTGAAAATAAACCAAGAAAATAATATCTTTTTATTCGAGCAACGATCGGTCGTCTTAATAATTAAAGAATAGACATGATCATATTAATAACAAAATTTTATGTGCTGCTTATTTTCAGTCAATTTTGAGATAATTTTCGAAATTTACGATAATTCCGATGAATTATTAGATATATACCTTTACTACATGCATAAAAGCATTGAGAATAATTTTCATCCTCAGTTAACTGCAGATTGAATTGCTTTTTAGGATAGGGTTAGGCCTACGGGACCCTTTTACTAACCCTCCGCTGTCCATCCGCCAGTCTGTCTGTCATCAGGCTGTATCTCATGAACCGTGATGACTAGATAATAGAAATTTTCACATATGATGTAAGTATTTCTGTTACCGCTATAACAAAAAATACTCAAAATAGAATAAAATAGATATTTTAGGGGGCTCCCCTACTATTATCTATAAAATTGTGAAAAGTGATTTTTTATAGATAATGTTACGGAACTCTCCATGCATAAGTCCGAATCGTACTTGACCGGTTTTTTGTTTGTACGCTGTCATTGATAAAATACTAAAAACAAAAATTTTATAGCTTAAAATACCATACTAATGTAGGTAATGTTCAGAGTAAAAGATTGATGTGTAATATTCAGCAACGGCATATAGAAAGCGGCAATGTCCGAGCGGTTAAGACGGCGCCAGTCTTCAACGCAGAAATACCGGGTTCTGAAAGAAATTTGTAATGAGCTAATTAATCACTGCTCCACGGTGATGGAAAATATTGTGATATTTTCTAGCAATGCATGATTTCCACTTTCCACCAATCCACACTTAGCCAGTGAGGTGGACATGCCTAAATCTCTCTCATTTTTGAGAGGAAACCCGGCCCAGTTGGACATAAAAGAAGGTTGAAAAAAAATTATCAAGGGATATCAAAAACGCCTTCGATATCAATAAACAAATAGTGGATAAAGGTCAACAATCCCCGATAACACAAAGGGAGCAATAATAAAATTCTTTCTGTCTCTAGCCTTTTCGAGAGGGGCATTTGGCAAATATTTGTCGAGTGTTAGAACAATAGTGGAACGCCACGTACATTTTATACGTCGGCCGTCGCTTTAACAATGGACGGGGAAGTCACTTTCCCCAAGAAGTGTACTTTATTGAGGTAATTGATGAACGAAAAAACACGACTCGCGAACGTGATGTTTGGATGTTAGTGGGCTTAGGTGTACAGTCGGATGAATATATTATATTATTAGTTTGAACTAATCGCTTGTAAAATAGGTATCCTAAAACATACTCCATACAATCGTAGAAAATGAAAATAGTAGATGAAGATCAAAGAAAAAAAATTGAGTTTTTTTCAAAGTCTTAATGTCCTCCTGGTGGGTACAAGTAATTTTTTCAATCTTAAGAGATCTTCTACTCAAGGAGGTGCTACTTGTAGGTATGGAAAAGTGTACTCCATCATACGTATTGTTTGTTCTCTCAGGACTTCTGCAAAGTAATTATAAACCAACTTTGTTTCTTGTAGTGTATCAAGAAGAGTTTTAAAGACGGCTTACGTAGATATTTGTACCCTTAGTTACCTGACACCTTGGGCGAGGTGATATGGGATAGAGTTATGTGGATTTTTTACCGCACTAACCGGCTACCGAGCCGGCCGATCAGATCACCCCCGCGTGATCTTCAGAGGAACGCACTGGTGTCCCACACGCGGCTCGTCCAAAAACGGGCTCATCATCTGCAGAGTGATGGTGCTTTCTTGCACCTTCCAGTGCCTATGATTGCATGCGGCCACGCATACACTACCGTCCTTCTCGGGCCCGCTGGCTTTACGGTTCGAACTCCCACTCACTCTGCCCATAACTCTGGAAGCCTAGTAGCCCACTCTTAGTCGCCTTTTACGATTATGCAGGGGATAAGGTATATTCTTAGGGGATATTCTTCATCCCGAATCTTCAGGGACTAAGCAGTAGGATAGAAAAAAAGTGCAAAAAGTTACATGTCATTTTAGCACTGATAACTCTGATCATTTTGTTCCAGATATTACACAAAGCCAGCTGCTCTGTCGCGGGGTGTCAGCGCACAAGGTGTGTCTGAAAGCACACACAGCACGCATCTGCTTCACCAACAAGGATGAACCGGAGCCTCACGAACTGCGCCGACAATCGGCCAGCAGTCGCCTGGGCAGCTCGCCGCGAACTAGCGTCGCGAGCGAGGACAGGCCGGATGGATTGCTACTTAGGTGAGTTAGCCGGGCAATTCAAGGAACCCAGGTTCAGTTGCCGGTGAGGTGAACTTAGACGACCGTTGATGACTGGCTGGAACGCAAGCCATCTACGTTTGGCAGCTGAGCTAAATCGCGATCGGGTGTGAGGTGATCGCTAGTGGCAAAATTTTTATTCTCGTTTCTGTCGGTCACATTAAGTATCGATAGATAACAGTAGTTTAACCTTGATAAACGTTGAACTGGATTATCCGGCAGCGGGTTGGACCCGCACCGTTGCACCACAATTAACTTGATAAAACATAATATTAATTCAATATAACATTTTAAAGGAAGATTTTATTTAAATCCTTAAAATTTATTTTGATGTGTCGAATTCTATATGAGATGAATTGGAATTCCTGGAATGGAATGTAAGGGGATTTCCCCCCTTTCACTTGAATGAATAGTTATCGTAAATTCATAATGATTAGGTTGGCCATTTTGGATTTACAAAATTTCAGCCCGATCGAGCGATCGGTTAAAGATATACCTACACACATATGTGTTATCTGCTTCAAAATTAAGTAGCAAGATTCCATCCGAACAAACAAATACATTGAAAGTTAATAAAAATGTTGTAAAAAGATGTAATTCAAAGTTAAAATGAGTGCAGTGGTAATACGTTTCCGGTTGAATCATTCAAGATCTTTCTTATTGATCCTAGTTGGTATCTACATCCTTGTTTAAATTATTTTAACTTAATCATAGTATATCTAGTTTACTTTACATCAAAAGGCGAACAAAGTACATTTAGTAGTAGCAGTAGTTATGATCTAAATCAGTTAATTAAGTTTATAATTAATTGTTTCAAAAATAGAAACACAAAGACCAGCGCTTGAACACAATTAATATCAAAACCAACAATTTAACCACAATAAAGTTACGGTTTCATCGTAATTGGAGCTTACATTTGTATCTTACTAACACAAATACCTATTTTAATTTGAAGCGCGTATGGCCCGACGACTAGTGGACACGCAAGCGATCCTTGCAGCTAAACGAAACGTGCCGGTCAGATGTAAAATGGGTTGAGCTGGTGGAAAAATATCATGAGCATTTCTGTGCATCGGTGGTACCGGTCGTTATCGATAGAGCAGTCGTCAAACCTTGTAGCCTTATGGGCGGTTTTAAATATCCGATAGAGGGTTGGCCGCTAACCCACATCTCCACCAACCCGCATTAGAGCAGCGTGGTGGAGTAAGCTCCAGGCCTCCCCATTCATAATGGGAAGAGACCCATACCCAACAGTGGGACGCAAACGAAGTTGCAGCTATTTTAAGTTAAATTGCACCAAAACTAGGTACTTAGTAATTTTACTTACTTGAATTTTTTAAATGTTTACTTACTTTAAGTACGCCGTAAACCACCCGTAAACATACGAAACGAACGACGAAGCGTAAGTATATTTCGGAATTGGAAATTTTATTTCAAAATCAACATTTTATGAAATGTGCGAAATCTCCCGCGTGGACCCAGTTTAATGGGTCCCCGTAGGATAAAAATAGCCTATGTGCTATTCCAGGCTTCATTGCTATATTAAAATTATAGGCGTTTAGCCAGTTGCTTCAACCGCATTGACCCTGTTACCCGTTTTCACGTAGGAATTAAGCATTTTTCCGCGATAAAAGGAGGATTATGTTACTCAGGGTGAATGTAGCTTTCTAATGATGAAAGAATTTTTGAAATCGGAACAGTGGTTTTTGAGTTTATTCATTACAAACATATAAAAATACAAATCTTTCCTCTTTATAATATTATTATAGAATGATGGACTAGTATAGATATAGATACATCTTGTTATAACATTAAAGATATGAGTAATAACATAGCAAGGCCGTCTTCACTAAGTATTTAGGTACCTATACCATATCTATACTAATATGTATTATAAATACGAATATTTGGTTGTTTGTTTGGATGAATGCTTCTCAATCATGCAAGAACGGCTACATGAATCGGAAAGAAATTTAGCACAGACCTAGATTTAGTCTGGATGTATGTTATGGGCTAATTTTAAACTGTGTTGTTCCCGTGGGATAACGAGTTAACGCATATCACTGGAGCGAAGCCAGGCCTGATCTCCAGTTTAGATATAAATATCATTATATCTTTACATCTATACAAATAAATAAAATTGGAGTGTAAGTTTGTAATTTTAAAATAACCGCTTTTTACTAAATGTTTATGAATCAAAATAACACGATTTACAAATTTTTGTCTGTCTTTCTGTCTGTTTGTTCCAGCTAATCTCTGAAGCGGCTGGACCGACTTTGACTAGTTGATATAATAAGGAGTAACTTAGACTACTTTTATTTTAGAAAAAAAAATTAAAACTAAAGTCCACGCGGACGAAGTCACGGGCGGCCGCTAGTATTCAATATTACTCTTACCCGGTCTCTACCATCTTAGAACTTCTAAAGTAATTCAATACAGACATTGTTATTCAAAGACAGACTTTGGAACTTTGAGGTGAGCAATATGAGCTTGTTCTAACTACCTACTAAAGGTATAGTGATACCTGAAGTTTGTCTGGGTAAGCTTACAGGAATAATATAGAGGTACCTGGATGCCCGAGCGTTGCTCGGATAAAAACAATCTATTTTCTTGGTTTATTTTTAAGCAAAACATACATTGGCTTAGTGTTATAACTTCCAATTTAAAAAAAATCACACAAAAATAAACAACGCAACTTGCCTACTTGAGGTTTGAACCCGGGTCTAACGGGAACGATTTTAGTTGGACCACCGAGTAGTTGGTCCAGCGGGAAAAAAAAATCCCCGTGGTCCAACTAGTTGGTCCAGCAGTTGGTCCACGGGGAACGCGCGCCGGGTCTCTAGCTCCGTAGTCAGCTTTTGTAACCTTTCGACCGAGAAAGCTTGAATTCCAATGACGAAATTTTTATAGAGGTCTTTCATATCGACATTGTCATTTATTTGAAGGGCGGATTGACGGTCAACATTGGACGGCTTACTACGCCACAGTATTATTAATATTTTCCAATAGATGTCAGTAACAGTAATTTTATATTTAATGGCATAAACATTAAATAAAACGACAATTTCCATCAATAAAAATTTACTGGATCGATTTCTCATCCCCGAAACCAGGGTACTAAATTTCATCAAAATCTTTGGAGCTGTTTCCGAGATTCAAAAAAATATATTTAGATACATACAAGTTAAAATCGTTTAAAGGTATTACATAGAAACATTTAGAATTTGCTAGAGGTAAGTTCGACCGAATAAAACATTATCAGAAACACTAATTGGAAAGTGAGTTTGTTTGTATGGGGGAAGACCCGCTTGGCGTAATGGTTACCATGCCGGACTCCCAATCGGAGGTTTCCGGATTCGACTCCCGGCGAAGCAGAAAGGACATTGTCCACTTTGTTCGGCCATTTTTTGACAGTGACTTTACACATATAATAATATGAAGTATAGGTTCAATAGCTAGCTTATACCAGTAGAAATCAAAATATAATAATAATGAAGTGTCAAGAATTCAAGATGTTTGTGTACTGATTTTTTCATCATAAACACAAGGAGGGTTTTAAAACAAGCATCTATTTTTATATTTATTTATATTTTCCAACTTTACTCATCATATCATATGAGTTTAAAATTTCTGTTGTCGGTCTGGGTGTTTGTGTTATTGTATTTGTGTGTGTCCATGACACACACGACACAGGGTATATCTACCCTTCTGTGAGGCTTTAAATGTGAAACGTTATTTATTTATTTATATTTATTATATGTACCCATATTGTATGTACCCAATTTAACATTTGAATATACCTTCATTTAAATACTGTGATCATAAAATTTTATTTTTATGTAATATTAAAGTCAATCGTTTTCAGTAACGAAGTGGCAAAACCACGCAAAATATCTGCCACCTAATTAAGCATTTAAAGTCACGTTAAATTTTATAGGCACGTTAAAACGCCTCGTAAAAATAGCCATAAAGTTCACTGTTGATTAAAAGCTGGCCTGTCAGATAGTAAAACAAGTGGCGGTGGGAAAATGACCGATCCGAGTACTATACGCGAATCCTGGATATAACTTATTACTGGATATCATGACAAGCTGCATACTGATATCATAAATCTGAAAATGTGAAAGTCTGAAAATCTGAAAAACGGGGGGGGGAGGATGGCTGACGCATGACGTGCTTAGCTTACTTAGCTTACTCCACCACGCTGCCACGTGGCCAACCCGCTGTCGGATATTTTCAAACCGCTCATAAGATCTCCGACGAGGTTTAACGACTGTTATCTCTCGACAACAACCGGGATCGACGGCTTAACGTGCCCTGCGAAGCAAGGAAACGCGCATGAAATTTTAAGCCACCAGCGGTCACTTCACACCTGACCGCGCCCGTTTGTCTTAACTGCATAGATCGCTTGCATTCTACGCTAGCAGCCTCAAGCTGCTCTCAAAATATTAGGAAAGAATAAATCTATTCTCAATTCTGATCATGTACTTACGTGATACACCTGAGAGAAATCAGGTACATAGGTGTAGCTTCCGGATTAAGAATAGAGCTACGGTATCCCCTGCCTGATCGTAAGAGGCGATTAAAAGAGGGCTTTCGGGGTTGCGGACGGTGAGAGTGGGGCTCGACCCGTCCAACCAGCAGCTTTGGGAGGGTCGGCGTGTGTGCGTGGCCGCATGCCACTGTGAACACCTAAAGGTGCAGGAGAGCACATCTGCTCTCCCGAGATGGGCCCGTTTTGGGGCGCCGCGCGTGGAGGACACCGGTGCGTTCGTATGGAGATCCCGGAGTCCTCAAAAACGCAGAGGCAGGCCACCGAGGGGGTTTTAGTGCGGTTAAATCCCCCCCCGAAACCAAAAAAAAAGATATTCGTATACTCGTAAACCGCACTTCTGCTTAGAGAGTTCGCAACTTTTTACCATACATAACGTTTTGATTTAAAGGACCGATAAAAACTACGCCCTTTAGACACTACAAAAGTCTTATTGTTTGTAGATAATGAGAGTCCTATGTTACGAATATAAGATAAAGTACGTCTCTAAGATACATGCATCGATACAAGGTTACAATGTTTTTTAGAATAAGTATTCTAGAAAAGTCCTTACTTCTGTTAATGCCTTCGTCGGTTTCAACCATCATTAGCCCCAAAGCTCCCTTAAATAAGACACGACCATTTGTAACTTGGCCCCTAATCTGCTGTGAAGAAAAATGTTGGAGGATAAATTAGAAACGTTCCCTTTGATCCATTACAGACATTTCCGTTTTTAATTTTAGAAAAAAAAATGTTTTGTTTGTTGAGTCTTGTCTACTCATTGTGAGGAAATAAATATTTAATCTCATCTCTTATCAAAATTTTTTTTAAAAAGGAGCTCTTGTAGAATTAGATACATTTTTCTGACATCTAATCTACGAGACTGAAGATTGAATTTTCCGAGTAACTGCAGTAGAAACGATCTACGTAGCTAAGCGAAATAGACGCCGTCCAATGTCAGAGAATTGATCGCCATTTTCCCATAGTTTTTTCTGTAAAACGTAGGGCCCAAAAAGCGAACCGTGCTCTTCATATACGTAAAAGTAAATAAAGCCATGCCTGTGTCACAAAATAAAGGATAATAGGATGCAGTACATCTGTAACATGGTATGTGTACAAGGGCAAACTTTCGTCTTCAGAATATTTCCTTACTTCCGTTAACGCTTTCGTCGGTTTCAGCCATCATTAGATACCACCTTAAATAAGGCAAGATCATTTGCTGTGGAGAAAAATGTTAGAGGATAAATTAGAAACGTTCCCTTTGATGCATTACAGATATTTCCATTTTTAATTAAAAAAATACAATGTTGTGGTTGTTGGGTCTTGCCTATTCATTGTAAGGAAATAAATATTTAATTTATTCTCTAATCATACATTTTTAAAAAAAGGAACTCTTTTAGAATCCTACTTCCTAATATTATAAATGTGAAGGTAAGTTTTTTTGTTACTCTTTCACCCGAAAACTACTCAACTGATCATCATGAAACTTTGTACAAATATTCTTGGAGTTATCAGATGTGAAATAAGATACTTTAAAAAAATAACGCAGGTGAAACCGCGGGGCACAGCTAGCTAGATATATTTTTCTGACATCTAATCTACGAGACTGAAGATTTGAATTTGTTGGGCGGCTGACGTACGCAAATGATCGCAAATGATCTACCCAACTAAGCGAAACAGACGCAATCCAGTGTTAAATCCGTGATACGGAGCCTAAGCCGTCTGGGTCCTGGTTGCAATATTTTTTTGCAGACTTGCATGTGTTAAAACGTATGTTTGCCTTACTGAATCGGTACAAATATTGAATCAAATTACGATATGTGACGCAAAGTGAATTCTTTACGATAACCGTAAGCAAAAATGCAATGGCTTACCTCAAGTCAAACGCCGCAACAGTGTTCTAAAGCAGAGCTTACCAATAAATGGTATTTACTTACAAATAATGGTAACCGTTTAGTGGTCTCAGCATGGTGCTTTTCAGTCTTGTGGGTGGTCTGAAAATATTCGACAGCGGATTGGTCACTAACCTGGATCTTCACCGACCCGTTAGGAAATTTCGCTGTGTTGTTAACGCCGCGATTATTCTATTTTTATTCGCTCTACTATTTTCTCTTCAGCACAATAATCATTATACACGTCGCACTTACGTGTTTTTCCGTTGCCAACATTTTCCTTATTTAGATTGACAGGGGCGAGAGATAAGTCAACGTAAGTGGGTCACCGCGAATAATCTTATAAACAAGCTTTCCTTCTTTACGATTTTCATCCTAGAAATATATACAGTGCTTGCTTACATTAAGGCTATTACTTACTTACTTTTGGGAAGATAGAAGTGCTCTATAACTCGTTTATATGAAATTATAATTTAAGATGGTAATGAAGTAAAAAGATCGGGTTAGTATTCTTCTTACTCCTCATATACTCAATATTATTATGTTTATTTTTAGAAATGCACCCTGCATGAAATTTAAATTTAAAACTAATTAGTATTCTAATGGAAAAATATATTTTTTTCCTTTTTAATTGTACTTTTGAATGGTATCTCTGTATCTTGTAATATAAAGGCGATTTGGTCCATCATGACCACGCTGGCCAAGTGCGGAGTCTCAATGGCATCATTGAGACGTTTATCAACTCGCAGCTATAACAGGCAAATGAAAACTTGCCTATTACTGTTGAGCTCTCGACTCAAATTTTTAATTTAGCATAACATTTATATTCTTCGCCCGCTTAAATTCGCGAGCTGTATTAATAAATTCGTATAATTAAATGAATATGACATTTCACAATTGCCATAATCTTCTAAGAGACACTCGTATTAGTACATTCTAAATCAGAGGAAGGCTCGCACGGAATATAAAATACCTGTTCGACATTTCGGCTGATGTATGCGAGCTTTAGATAGGATTCACATCCAAACGTACGTGGTATTCATACATAGCGGAATTGATTTCTTTTGTAAGCTCTGCGTACGATAGATAAGGTGTAAAAGATATTCCAATCTACGAGTACTTATATTTTCTGGCTTTTTATTAAGAGGAATATTTGTTTATAATTTTATTCTGTTATGTCTTCTCTCACAACTTAGAGAGATTTAAACCTAGTTTACCACGTTGATCAAGTGCTAGTAGGAGTTTAGGACCATAGTCATCCACGCTGGCCACATGTAAGTCGGTGTATTTTGAGAAATTTTATATATTTCAGGTATGCACAGTGCTCAGATCAAATAAAACAATACAGATAGAACGCTGCGAAAATTGAAGTGTGGGCAGTTTAAACTGCACCTAGCCGTGTACACACAGAAAAAACGCAAACACGTACAAAGAAACTGCACCTTGCTTTGTCAGTCTAATATTGCGGCGAATTGAGTAAAACGTTTTCAAAAATATAGAAAAATTCAAAAAAAAAGTGTTGTGAAAAGTTGTAATGAATAGTATAATTAAATAATAACTATAATAATGAGGTAATTGGAATTATGATCGCTGCAAAACCCTTGCTCTTGATTAAGAAAGTCATTATTATATTTCAATGCGAAATTTTCCTCCATCCTGTTAATTAAACCATAGTTTTACGTTTCGTGTATTATTATTACTAACAGGAAAAACACATCACACAAACACCTAAAACTGAATTCATCGTAAATCTCTGCGCTTTTCGGAGACGAGTGTAAAACTGATTTGAATCGAGTGCCCGATGACGAGTGGATGTGTTTGGGATACTACGGGTTACAGAGCAACGTGGCTGATGGCTGACAGCCAGCAGTCAAGTAAAATATACAGGTAGAAGAGAGATGGTGATAAGGAAGAGTGGATCTCTTGTTGTGCCGAGACAAGCCTGCTGGGCCAGGATAACGAGCCTGCGTAGTCGAAAAAATAGTTAGATATCGATGGTACCCAGTGCGGACGTGGGGTTTTTGATTGGATTAGATCCTCAGATATGTTTATTATTCAGCTCCTTGACAATTGAGTAAATTACGAACCACACCGTGTACCGAGGTATTTTGAGAAGGGTTGCACTTTCAGTTGTATTACACCACTGGCTGCTAGCTGGCGGCTGTGTCACTCTAAGTCAGCAAAGAGATCGGTACGTGGCAGCGGTCGGTGACCGGGATTTATGGCTAAATCAAATTATTTTCGCACACTATACTGATTGAAATGCTGCTCCATGGTGATGCTGCTCCACCTGGCATTTAGGAGAAATAAAATAACATCACTTGTAACATCGTATCGTCTACTAAAATGTAATATTAACCAATTTACTCGATGATGTATGAGACGTGAAAATAAAGAATTCTACGCTTAAATATTAAAAAGTTATTAGTTTTGCTGACAGAATAAAACCAGAAATATGTTTTCAGTTGGATATACAATATTTAGGCACGTGAATGCGTTAATGTTGACCCTTTTTAATGCTCTACATCTGGGTTTCTAACTGAGAGAAATTTGGGTTTTGACATTGAGAAATGTGCAAGTCTAAGGCATGTATGGTGATGCAAAATGTTGTACCGATATTATTAAGGTTTTCCTTTACCATAGACAAAAGCTCTTTGTATTGTGTCATCATGTGTTGAAGCGCGCATGGCCCGGCGGTTAGCGTAGAACGCAAGCGATCTATGCGACTAAGCCAAACGGGCGCGGTCGTATCTGAGATGGGTGACCGCTTCCGCGCATGCGCGTTTCCGTGCTTCGGGGGGCACGTTAAGTCATCGGTTCCGGTTGTTGTCGATAGATAACAGTCGTTAAACCTTGTGGAGGCCTTATGGGCGGTTTGAAAACATCCGACAGCGGGTTGGCCACTAACCCGCATCTCCACCAACCCGCATTGGAGCAGCGCGGTGGAGTAAGCTCCAGGCCTCCCCAATAATGAGGAGAGACCCGTGCCCAGCAGTGGAACGTAAAAAAGGGTTGCAGCCATAGTCATAGAGCAGCAATAAGAAGGTTTTCAGACAAGGGTTTTTTTGAGGAAACGGTCATTTTGATATTTATGTACTTACATACGCAATAATATTCACACTTCATATACTCTACCATATACGGGCTTTTTCCTGCGCTTCCGTTCGAACAGGTAGAATCGCATTTCGCGCGGCTTGCTTCTACGAGCGTATAAGCGCGTTAACACTCGTACGAACTATACGCTTAACAAAGACATTAGGCATTAAGCTCGCCTATTGTACCACAAATTGTTATGGTTCGATAAAGTTAAAGTTAAAATTTAAATAAATAAATAAAGACTTGCCTATACGCACCTGTATTATGCGCTTAAAAAATGTAATCTAATAATAATACACGCAAAACAAATTCCATCAGCGGTGCACTCCGGGGTCTGAATTTGTTACCCCCTCGTGAGAGAAATTCATCATTTATTTACCTACCAATTCATTTTATCAATTTTGGATCAAAAAGCTACTTTTGAACCGCCCGAATTCTTTCAGACTCAATCTAAAACCACTTAAAATTATATTACCTACATCAAAAGGCAGTTTCCATTTATTCCACGAGACCCAATTAGTGGGCCTAATAGACTAAACAAATATAATTGCTGTAATAAATATGCCTCTTAAGTTTATTGTCCTGTGATCGATGTTCTAGAAATAGTATGGGTCAGTAAATCAGTTTGAAGCGCGGACACACGGTCCGACGGCTAGCGTAAAACGCAAACAATCTACGCAGCCTAAGGTGCGCTAGATATCGTAGTTAAGTATAGAGGGAGCCGCAAGTGGCAAAAAAAATCATGCGGACTCCTGAGCTAAGGTAGGCACGCACTTAATACGCAGAAGGCGGTTGTTATCGATAGATAACAGTCGTTAAACCTTGTAGGAAGCCTTATGAACGGTTTGAAAACACCAGACTACGAGTTAGCTACTAACCGCATCTTCACCAATCCGCATTGAAGCAGCGTGGTGGAGTAAGCACCAGGCCTCCCCAATATGTCCCATATCCAGCAGTGGGACGTAAAAAAGTTGCAGACATTAAGGACCGATTATATTAGGACGAGTATTTTGGAAGTACTGGAATATTAATCCCTGAAATAGTTGAAATTGGTATACCATATAATATCCAAGAATTTTCGTTTCGCGGGTAAAACACTAGGCTATAAAAATATACTAAATACTTTCTCTTTAGCACTTGAAAATTTCAGGCTGTATTTTAACTTGAAATAACTTATTACTCCCTAGCAAGTTAATTAAGTTTACATCAATTCTAAAGGTGTTGATCGATGTTCAAACAGAACTTGTTAGCGCTACAGTTTTGAGTTTTCCTGGTAAGTTTAATCGACTTTACAACCTGGTTACAATATCTGAGGACCTGAAATATATACTAATTTATATTTCTATCTACCCGTACGGAGCCAGGGCGAGCCGCTAGTCAATAATAAATATAAAAGAATAATAGAGAAAAAATGTTATTCATATTCATAAGTTTTCATTCATTAAGTCATTGTTTACAATATTATCCTAATGATGCTTGTTTTGTGCACCGTACCAGAGCGCTGACCTGACGTCATCGACGTCAGATATTGTAACCGGGTTGTAGTTACGGTGCTAATCAAGTTACATTTTCTAGGGCACCGTTACAAAAGAGTGCAAACGTGGACGTTAAAACATGGCCCTAAAATTTACTTATTTTCATTGTTGCACAGTACAGAGGCTGATATCGATTTGCATAGATAAGTCTGGCGGGTACAATCACGATATATTTATTTGCTTTAGAATTAGTTGCAGCGGTGGTTGCAGCTTTTATGCAGGGACTTCACTTCAGGGACAGGGAATCTACCACTTGTTGATTTCTTAGAGTCTATGTTTATTTATTTGTAATTGTATTGATGTAAGTAGTAATAAAGTCAGTTCAAATACAGCATTTATCTATCAAGTAAAAAGGTTAAAAAAAAAATTATTCACGAATTGAAATTTTCATTTTCTGTCTTATACCTATATAAAATTCTCGTGTCACAAACGAAACCGATCTCCGAAACGACTAGACCGATTTTCGTGAAATATTGTGTGCATATCGGGTAGGTCTCTATTTTTCATCCCCGTAAGTGACATCCGTAAGTGGCATTTTAGTGTTTGGGTGGCCCACCCCAAAAATTAAAACACGGTACGGAGTTCGCGGGATCAGTTAGTAATCTGTACTATACCTACTGTAGCTATATACATATAATATAATAATATATAAAAGGCTTTGTCATGAATGACTGACGGATCAACGCACAGCCTAAACCACTGATCGTAGAGACCTGATACTTGGAGGGTGTGCTATTTGTATGACGTAGGCATAAGAACGGATTTTCCGAAATTTTTGTTAACCTCTCCGGAATTATTTAATTACTTAGATAAACATTACGTGTATTTTATTTAATATTAGCAAATTAGTATTTTGTGTAACTTTCAAAGAAATCTAAGATTTTGAAAGGAAATTTCAAGCAATCGCAAAATCTTTACTCTTACTTTTCGAATTTGAAGTAAGTATAATTCATTAAATTCAATCAAGTAAACCTATTCGTACAACTGAAACAAATTTACTCAATTAACCAAATTTTCTTGCTAAAAGCAAATTTTACAACAAACTTCAGTAATACGAAGTTTTCGAAAAACTTATTGATGCTCAAAATAAAACTAGACCAGGCGCAAGCAAAATGTAATTGAAATCACAGGTATGAATGAAAAAGTAGCTTCAGGATTTATAATAGAGCTACAGTATCCCCTGCCTGTTAGTAAGAGGTGACTAAAAGGGGGCCTCCGGGGTTGCGGGTAGTGAGAGTGGGAGCTCGACCCGTCGAGCCAGCACTCCCGAGAAGGACGGCGGTGCGTGCGTGGCCGTCGATAGGTACAGGAGAGCACATCTGCTCTCCCAAAGATGATCCCGTTCCAGGACGCCGCGCGTGGAAAACACCGGTGCGATCCACTGGAGATCCCGGAGTCCTCCCCAAGCGCAGAGTCAGGCCACCGAGCGGGTTTTAGTGCGGTCAAATCCGACATAACGCGGTGTCCTCTACCAAGGTACTATAATATAAGGTATATAATCAACTTGTAATATGTATAATCAACAAAACTGGCTAACTAAAGTCACGCTGTGCATATGAAAATTAAAAAATTGACAGTCTTAAAGCAATTGATTTGACGACTAGATGAGCTTGCGGGCCATGGTGATATCACAGTCCCGGCGACTCATGTATATTTTATATATTCTTCTTCTTCTTCTTCTTTTCAACCTTTTTTTTTATGTCCCACTGCTGGGCACAGGTCTCCTTCTCACACAATTGAGAGGGATTTAGGCCATAGTCCACCACGCTGGCCAAGTGCGGATTGGTGGACTTTATATATTACATTTAAAAATAAATTTATATATTACTTTATATATTTGGATTTTATATATTAGAGCAATAAATTCTTCAAATAAACTTGCAGCGAATTTATATTCAATTTTGACCCACTTCTCAGTAACGTTATCGCAAAATGCAGCATCCACAGTGTAAGTGCTACTTGTTTTCCAATAACTTTGATTGCCTAGTTTCTGTACGATTTGAATTTAAATCTACTATTTATTTGTAGTGGGCCTACTAGAAATTTACTTACACTATTTAAAATATTGTTATTGTAAAAAATCAAAATTTAAAATCTTAAAAAATAATTATAGTTAAAAATTAAATAAAGAAAAAGTTATGTATTAAAATAGTAAATATAAAACTAAAGTAAATGTAAATTTAAAATATTTAAAATAAGAAAATAAAATAAATATTAATAGTTAAATAATAGTTAAATAAATTTTGTATGTAAAAAGGACAAACAGTTCGATTTCTATATTAATATTGTTCGTTATCTTATCGCTGCCGGCCGGCGTAGCTACCTGGTGGCCGGGCGGTGGCGCGAGGGCGAGCGGGCGGCGGCGCGCGGGCGGCAGTCACAGAGCGCATTGCACGCCACACGCGCATGATAGATTCATTGAATAAAAATCTTCCTTACGATAGCACGGCTGCACCGCGCCAATGCTTTCGCGCCGCTTATTCAAAAATTATTGTCACTCGCGATCTTTCGGTTTCTGTATGTGTTGTATGTGAACTTTCCGAACTTTTCCTGTCGCTTGCTTACTACTCCTTCTGACTTTATATGGCGTTCTGTGTGTGTGCGAAAAATAAACTTTGGTGATTCGTGTTTGGACAATTCTTATTTCGAAACCCACATTACCAACTCATCTGCGCACCAACCCACTAAATTGGCAAACCAATCTCCGCCAAAGTGGTGACCCCAGGAGGACACGATGAGCGATACCAGCAGCGACTCGCAGACCACCCGTTCACAAAATGGCGACAACGTTACCATGCGGCCGAGGAAAAAAGCGCGACCATGCAGCTTGCCCGCGGAAGCGATACCACCGAAAACGTGCAAGATCAATATGAAGGTACCACCTTTCTCGCCGGAGGACCCAGAAATATGGTTTGCTCTGTTAGAAGCCCAATTTGATAATTTTCAAATCGAGGATGACGCAACAAAATTCAACCAGGTCATCATCAACTTAGATCTGATCGATGCAAAGGCCGTAAAGGATCTGATTCTGAATCCACCAGCCCAGCACCGGTACGAGAAGGTCAAGGCGGAGCTGATTCGTCGACTCTCAGCTTCCCATGAAAAGAAAGTCAAGCAGTTGCTGACCCACGAGGAGCTGGGAGACCGAAAGCCATCGCAGTTCCTGCGCCATCTCCAGGACCTGGCTGGACCCTCAGTCCCAGCAGATTTTATACGGACGATATGGTGCCAGCGTCTGCCTACCAGCATCCAGCCACTACTAGCTTCGCAGCCTACACTGTCTCTGGAGCAGCTTGCAGACCTGGCTGATAACATCCAGGACATCGTCGCGCCCTGTAATGTGATGGCAGCATCGACCAGCCACGGCAGCCATTCCAGCGAGATCGCCGAATTGAAAAATATGGTGCAGCAGCTAGCGTTAAAAGTCGACGAGTGTACGCGAAATCCCTATCGATTCGATGACCGGTCTAGGAATAGGCAACGTAGTCGATCGCGTCACCGTTCCAGATCCCGTCCTATGACGAGGTCAGCTTCGGAGTATCGGAAGTACCCAATATGTTGGTACCATAATAAATTCGGGAATAAGGCAAATAAGTGCATAAAACCGTGTGATTATTCGGTAAACAACGCGGACAGTCGGTAATGGCGGCCGGTGACTGTCCAGGCTCAGGTCGCTTATTTCTGACTGACAAACGCTCAAAAATACAATTTCTTATTGATACGGGTAGTGATATTTGCGTATTTCCCCGGTCCGCGTTAAAAGAACATCGAACAAAAACAAGCTTCGAATTGTGTGCAGCGAACGGTTCTACGATTAATACATACGGTTATATGCACTTAGTTTTGAATCTAGGCTTGCGCCGCGACTTTGCTTGGCAATTTATTGTAGCCGATGTTACAAAGGCAATTATTGGCGTCGATTTTTTATCACATTTTAATTTAATTGTCGACATGCGTGGCAAACGCTTAATTGATGCTAATACAACGCTTACTACCACGGGTTTGCCTGCATTATCTTCTGAAGGCATATCTTCTGTGAAAGTGGTTTTAGGAAATTCTGTGTATCATAATATCCTTTCTAAATACCCAGATATAGTAAATCCATCTGGCTTGCACCGTATCACTAAACACAATACAGTCCATCACATTCACACTACACCAGGGCCACCAGTATCATCATCGCCAAGTAGGTTAGCCCCTGACAAGTTAAAAATCGCGAAGGCTGAGTTTGAGGCCATGTTACAGATCGGAACGTGCCGTCCATCAGGATCTGCCTGGTCTTCACCTCTTCACCTCGCTCCAAAAAAGGACAACGGATGGCGACCGTGCGGAGATTACCGTATGCTGAACGCCCGCACCGTGCCTGATAAATACCCAATCAGGCATATTCACGATTTTGCCCACAGTTTGTCTGGATGCAGCATTTTTTCTACAATCGACTTGGTTAAGAGCTATAACCAAATTCCAGTCAGCCCGGACGACATTCCGAAGACTGCAATCACTACGCCGTTTGGTCTCTTCGAATTTCCGTATATGACCTTCGGTCTTCGGAATGCCGGCCAGACTTTCCAGCGGTTCGTGGACGACATGCTTCGTGGTTTAGATTTCGTTTATGCCTACATAGATGATTTTTTAGTCTTTTCCAAGGACGCGGAGACCCACCAGCAGCACCTGCATCAGCTTTTTACCAGGTTGCAGGAATACGGCATGGTAATAAACGTTGGCAAATGCGTATTCGGCGTACCTGAAGTAGCTTTCTTAGGCTACACTATTTCTGCCCAGGGTACCAAGCCACTGCCTGCCAAAGTCGAAGCCATTCGCGACTTTCCTGTACCAAAAACAGTACGAGAGCTCCGTAGATTTCTTGGAATGGTCAATTTTTACCGTCGTTTTATTCCAGATGCAGCATCGCACCAAGCTCCACTGAACATTCTCCTCACAGGCTCTGTTAAGGGCTCCCATCCAGTCAACCTAACAGCTGAACACCTGGAAGCCTTCAACGCCTGTAAGGATAGCCTGTGTAAGGCAGCTTTGCTTGCGCACCCCGCTTGCGATACAAAGCTGGCTTTAGTGACGGACGCCTCAGACAAGGCTTTTGGTGCCGTTCTTCAGCAGCTTAGAGACACTGCGTGGGAACCATTAGCTTTCTTCTCTCGTAAATTAAGCCCTTCACAGCAGAAGTATTCTCCTTATGACAGAGAGCTGCTGGCTATTTACGAGAGTGTGAAGCACTTCCGCCACATGGTCGAGGCTAGAGACTTCACGATCTATACAGATCACAAGCCTCTGACTTTCGCCTACCACTCGCGAAAAGAGAATTGTTCGCCCAGGCAGTTCCGTCACCTGGACTTCATTTCGCAATTCACCACTGACATAAGGCATATCTCGGGGAAAGACAATGTTGTTGCTGATACGCTGTCTCGTATCGAGGCTATTGCACAACCTGTCGACCTTGAGATATTAGCCCAAGCACAGAAGTCAGACTGCGAAATGAAGGACCTACTTAGCGGTGACTCTTCATTACACCTGAAGAGGGTAAAATTGCCTGGATATGAGGTGGAGCTGTATTGTGACGAAAGGAACAATACATTACGACCTTTTGTTCCCTCACAGCTGCGACGCCAGATTTTTGACAGTTTGCATTGTTTGAGCCATCCGGGTTCAAATGCAACTGCCAAGCTGGTGTCAGAGCGATTTGTATGGCCAGGAGTACAGCGTGACTGTCGAGAATGGGTTCGCAGTTGCCTGGCATGTCAGCGCTCGAAAGTTACGAGGCACGTAACTTCGCCGCTCAGTAAATTCAAGCTCCCAAAAGCCCGATTTTCTTTTGTCCATATAGACATTATCGGTCCGCTGCCTGTGTCACAAGGGTATCGATACTGCCTTACCGCCGTTGACCGATTCACGCGTTGGCCAGAGGCAATACCACTTGTAGACATAACAGCGGAAACCGTCGCTAAGGCACTACTCAGTGATTGGATCTCACGGTACGGTTGTCCTACGGACATCATAACCGACCGTGGGAGACAATTTGAGTCCGCCGTATTTAAAAATCTATCCCGCATCATTGGTTTTCAGCATCGTCGAACCACTGCATACCACCCACAGAGTAATGGGCTGGTCGAGAGGTTCCACAGACAGCTGAAAGCCGCAATAGTGTGCCACAATGATGCGTCGTGGGTAGAAACACTGCCTCTTGTTTTATTAGGCATTCGCAGCGCTGTAAAAGAGGACCTTAAGACCTCTTCGGCTGAACTTCTGTATGGGGAACCTCTCCGACTTCCAGGTGAATTTTTTCACCCAGCTCATGATGACATCACTGATGTGACAGATTACCTGTCGCGGCTACGTAGGTTTATTAAGGACCTCCAGCCGTCGCAGACTAGCTGTCATACCGGAAAACGCCCTACGTTTATTTTCAGGGATTTAGCAACGGCGTCTCACGTATTTTTAAGAGACGACACCACGAGTGGATCATTAAAACCAGCATATTCTGGTCCCCATGAGGTGTTGGAACGAGGTGAAAAGGTTGTGAAGATCTTGTACAACGGTAACAAGGTCACAGTATCAGTAGACCGCCTGAAACCAGCCTACATACTGTGTGACCCTAACACTACACATAACACACACCACACACCTCACAAATCAAATCACACACCAGTCACACCACAGAACTCACCCACCAATCACACCTCCTCAAACACACATACAAACAAAAACACTTCCTTTTCAGATGCCACTAAGCGTGATCCTGTCACTGAAGATCATGCCATCAGAAGAACTAAGTCGGGGCGCAAGGTTAGATTCCCTGACTATTATCGCCCGTAGGACGGTCTCTGGAGGGGGGTGATGTAGTGGGCCTACTAGAAATTTACTTACACTATTTAAAATATTGTTATTGTAAAAAATCAAAATTTAAAATCTTAAAAAATAATTATAGTTAAAAATTAAATAAAGAAAAAGTTATGTATTAAAATAGTAAATATAAAACTAAAGTAAATGTAAATTTAAAATATTTAAAATAAGAAAATAAAATAAATATTAATAGTTAAATAATAGTTAAATAAATTTTGTATGTAAAAAGGACAAACAGTTCGATTTCTATATTAATATTGTTCGTTATCTTATCGCTGCCGGCCGGCGTAGCTACCTGGTGGCCGGGCGGTGGCGCGAGGGCGAGCGGGCGGCGGCGCGCGGGCGGCAGTCACAGAGCGCATTGCACGCCACACGCGCATGATAGATTCATTGAATAAAAATCTTCCTTACGATAGCACGGCTGCACCGCGCCAATGCTTTCGCGCCGCTTATTCAAAAATTATTGTCACTCGCGATCTTTCGGTTTCTGTATGTGTTGTATGTGAACTTTCCGAACTTTTCCTGTCGCTTGCTTACTACTCCTTCTGACTTTATATGGCGTTCTGTGTGTGTGCGAAAAATAAACTTTGGTGATTCGTGTTTGGACAATTCTTATTTCGAAACCCACATTACCAACTCATCTGCGCACCAACCTCGCTAAATTGGCAACCATACTCCGCCAAATATTTATTTATTTAATACACGTACATGTAATATACAGGCTTAACCTAAAGGATTACATGTGCTTAAAAGTCTCGACATACATTTACAAATTTGCTTGGCTGCAACCCTTTTTGCGTCCCACTGCTGGGCACGGGTTTGACCCACTTCTCAGTAACGTTATCGCAAAATGCAGCATCCACAGTGTAAGTGCTACTAAATTGTTTTCCAATAACTTTGATTGCTTAGTTTCTGTACGATTTGAATTTAAATCTACTATTTATTTATTTATTTAATACACGTACATGTAATATACAGGCTTAACGTAAAGGATTACATGTGCTTAAAAGTGTCGACATACATTTACAAATTTGCTTGGCTGCAACCCTTTTTGCGTCCCACTGCTGGGCACGGGTTTGACCCACTTCTCAGTAACGTTATCGCAAAATGCAGCATCCACAGTGTAAGTGCTACTAAATTGTTTTCCAATAATTTTGATTGCCTAGTTTCTGTACGATTTGAATTTAAATCTACTATTTATTTATTTATTTAATACACATACATGTAATATACAGGCTTAACCTAAAGGATTACATGTGCTTAAAAGTCTCGACATACATTTACAAATTTGCTTGGCTGCAACCCTTTTTACGTCCCACTGCTGGGCACGGGTTTGACCCACTTCTCAGTAACGTTATCGCAAAATGCAGCATCCACAGTGTAAGTGCTACTAAATTGTTTTCCAATAATTTTGATTGCCTAGTTTCTGTACGATTTGAATTTAAATCTACTATTTATTTATTTATTTAATACACATACATGTAATATACAGGCTTAACCTAAAGGATTACATGTGCTTAAAAGTCTCGACATACATTTACAAATTTGCTTGGCTGCAACCCTTTTTACGTCCCACTGCTGGGCACGGGTCTCTCCTCCTTATTGGGGAGGCCTGGAGCTTACTCCACCACGCTGCTCCAATGCTGGTTGGTGGAGATGCGGGTTAGTGGCCAACCCGCTGTCGGATGTTTTCAAACCGCCCATAAGGCCTCCGACAAGGTTTAACGACTGTTATCTATCGACAACAACCGGGACCGACGGCTTAACGTGCCCTCCGAAGCACGGAAACGCGCATGAAATTTTTTGTCACTAGCGGTCACCCATCTCACAACCGACCGCGGCCGTTTGGCTTAGCTGCGTAGACCGTTTGCGTTCTACGCTAGCCGCCGAGCCATGCGCGCTTCACAAATTTGCTTAGCCTATCAAAAAAGATGTCAGTGTCAGATCTTTGAGCAAGATACCTATTGATCAGAATGGGAGCAGCGCAGTGGGTATTGTATTGTATTGTAATACCCAGATATAATATTCTATGATATGGTGGAAAAGTATTCTTTCTATATGAGAAAACGACTATGGCTCATAATATATGTTTCTCTGGTTTCTTCAACATTCATCTAAAAATATTTGAGTGTTGTAGGTAGTCGTGCAAAGCCACTGTTCATCTTTGCTAATGGCGTCTTGGTCGTTTGACTATTTTGGAAATGTCAAGTAAACATTTTTATCAAGTGTTGGCCATTTTCGTTAAAACCCTTAGAGCATCAAACGGAGGACGGGTGTCATACCTGTCAATATTGATGCTCTAAGTTAAAACTAGACGACATTATAATAGTCAAAGTCAAATCATTCGTGTGTTTCTATGGACGTCAGTGACCTCAGTCAAGTCAAGTAGACATCCCAGTAAAGCGATGACTACTTTATTAGAACGTACTTGATGAAGTTTTGGAGGCCAGCGGAAAACACATGATTTTCCACAGTTACTTCACTTCATAACACTCGCGCATTGTAATTAAACTACATCGAACAAAATGCCAATAGTTCTAATGTCGATATTCAATTCAAATAACTGTGACTGACAACAACATCTTTACCACAAGGAGCTTTGTATTTTGTCTTTACATCGAAAGAGATGAGAACGCCACTCACACATTATTACTTTAGGGCAGGAACAAATAGAGCGCTGGTACTTCAAATTATGCCACATACCAAATTTATCATATTTTACCCACGAGTATAAACTGCGCTGAATTCCTACTACGGGCGTACTACGGGCTTCGGAGAGTACTTTAAACTGTCGATCGATATATAACAGTCGTACAACCTTGTCGGAGGCCGTATGAGCGGTTTAAAAACATCTGATAGCGGGTTGGCCACTAACCGGCAACTCCACTAACCCACATTGGAGGAACGTGTTGGAGTAAGCCCCAGGAACCCTTATTGTAGCAACACGTAAGCCTCAAGCGCCCCCATAATAATTAAGGAGACCCATGACCAGCAATGGAACGTAATAAAGAGTTGCAATTAGTTTTCATTGCAATCTGAAAATGATAATATAATATCTCAAACATAAAAATGTCATGTTTACTATGCTGCGTTTTGTAACGTGGTTGATTTATGCCTTGCCTTTGAATTAAGATGAAACGCGGCTTCAGCCGAATTATAAAAATAGGTATTTGGAGTAACTATAGGTATTGTTATCGCGCTGCCAGCCTTCCTTCGTAGAGTGTGATAGGGACAGATTCAGCTCAGACCGATTATACCTACAAACTTTCTGACTAAATCGAGGTTTCGTATTCTCCTGTTTCCTCCTTCAAAATTGAGGTTATTAAAAAAATCACAAATATCAAGAAAAAGAATAAGTCTTTGCCCCTATTTTTTATTTGGTTGTAAAAACCTTTCTTTGTTCTGCAGTTGTTGGATTAGGGCTGTATGAAACAGGCATTTTCTACGATTTTTGAAGAGTCATATTTTCTTATCTAATTAGTTGATTGAAAATAACATAGGGGCATAGCTTTAGCAGACTTAGATATTGTCACAAAAAATCTTCAATAATAATAATAAACGCTTCACACTCTAACCCCACAGTAGGGTAGATATACGTGTCGTGGGTACCATGGACACACACAAAGACAGAAAAACACAAACACCCAGACGGAGAACAGAAAAAACTTATCATTCAAATTTCTGTTTCGCCGGGAATCTAACCCGGGACCCTTTGATTGGCAGTCCGGCATGGAAACCATTGCGCCACTCAGGTTGTCGATTCCTCTAGAAGCATCTAGAAGCATTATCCAGGAAGGAAATAGGAGAATACGTTTGTATGGTAATACGCCGGTAGCGTTACCTCTCGAGAGACCCGTATTTAGCGTGGCTGCAACCCTTTTTGCGTCCCACTGCTGGGCACGGGTCTCTCACACTTATTGGGGAAGCCTGGAGCTTACTTCACCACGCTGCTCTAATGCGGGTTGGTGGAGATGCGGGGTAGTGGCCAACCCGCTGTCGGATGTTTTCAAACCGCCCATAAGGCCTCCGACAAGGTTTGACGACTGTTATCTATCGACAACAACCGGGACCGACGGCTTAACGTGCCCTCCGAAGCACGGAAACGCGCATGAAATTTTTTGCCACTAGCGGTCACCCATCTCACACCCGACCGCGCCCGTTTGGCTGAGCTGCATAGATCGCTTGCGTTCTACGCTAGCCGCCAGGCCATGCGCACTTCGTATGCGCGCGCGTATTTAGCGTGCGACTGAAAAATACAATATTACAGTTTTATAATCTACCTCACAATTCGGAGGTAACAGTTTAGCAACTGAAAAACATATTGATGAAGTTGGTTGGACGTATAAATTATTCAGGCTGAACCAACACCCATGAATAAATATGAGATTTTGTTCGGATACGAACTTTTAATTTTCCTGGTGTATCGCATTATTGATCAAGGAATTTGAATATGGATAAGTGGGTGTGGTATATTATCCGCTATTTGTCTTTGGTGATTATACAATATTTTAGTTTTAAGCCGAGCCGATATTTACCCGTAGTTTTACACATAACTCACATTGGAGCAGCGTGGTTGAGTAAGCTTCAGGCTTCTTATTAAGTCCTGTAGCTTTGGATTCGGGATTAAGAATAGAGCTACGATATCCCCTGCCTGGTCGTAAGAGACGACTAAAAGGGGGGTTCCAGGGTTGTGGGCGGTGAGAGTGGGAGCTCGATCCGTCCAGCTAGCAGCCCCGGGAAGGACGGCGGTGTGTGCGCAAGCCGCTGTAAGCATTGGAAGGTGCAGAAGAAAACTCCCGAAGATGGGCCCATTCTTGGGCGCCGCGCGTGGAGGACACCTGTGCGTTCCACTGGAGATCTCGGAGTCCTCTCCAAGCGCAGAGGCAGGCCACCGAGGGAGGTTTTAGTGCGGTATAAATCCATTTATCCTCTCCCAAGGTGCCGGGTACCTTTTGAAGGTTTCCCCCCGATACCAAAAAAAGGTTTCTTCAATAATGGGGAGAAACCCGTGCCCGTGAAGGAGTTGTAGCCAAGCCATATACTACAATTTGTTTGTATACTTTTTAACATTCCACTTTTGGGCGCCAGTCTCTCTCCATAACTGAATAGATCTATAACTTCTAGACACAACGTTTCTCCGAGCTGTATTTTCTTATTTTTTATACTCCATCAATCGTTCCCTAATGTAACCGAAAAAGTAAAAGATTTTTTAAAGTAACTTCCTCTAAATTTAAATAAAGAACAGCCTTGATATATAATAAAGATAACTTATTTTGCTCATGGCTGCAACCCTTTTTGCGTCCCACTGCTGGGCACGGGTCTCTCCCCAATATTGGGGAGGCCTGGAGCTTACTCCACCACGCTGCTCCAATGCGGGTTGGTGGAGATGCGGGTTAGTGGCCAATCCGCTGTCGGATGTTTTCAAACCGCCCATAAGGCCTCCGACAAGGTTTAACGACTATTATCTATCGACAACAACCGGGACCGACGGCTTAACGTGCCCTCCGAAGCACGGAAACGCGCATGAAATTTTTGCCACTAGCGGTCACCCATCTCACACCTGACCGCGCCCGTTTGGCTTAGCTGCATAGATCGCTTGCGTTCTGCGCTCGCCGCCGAGCCATGCGCGCTTCATTGCTCATAATTACATCAAAATAATCCAAAATTGATAGTATTAAGAAAACACAAAGCAAAACTTATTAATATCCAGAGTATTCCAGAGTAAGCGTTAATTGTTCGTCGAAAATTTTAATATCGCTTAATAAATTTAGAAGAATCTTTGTATCTACGGAAATTACGCGACATCGCCCATCAAACTTGGTTATTAAATTTCTGGTGGAGACGTAGATTATAAGGTTAATGGTGTTAGGATTAACACGCTTGGTTGTAAAATAATAATGTTATAGTTTATTTTCATTTTTAAAACGTTTACACAAAATAAATGTTATGTAATAATGAGCTTCACAGATAATATACATTTGCTATTATTACTTGTATAGATATTCTATTTCACGAAATCCGATCGGATCTGTTTGTACTTATAGTGATTTATACTGACAAGCGTGCGAGTATGCAAATGCTTTTGAAAAGAACAGAGAACATTATGTTAAGAATAATCTTAACAGATCAAAACATTTTAAGTTAATTTTAATTAATAATATTGTATGCCAGAATATGGTAGACTGTTTAAAACTCATATAATAATGTTTAACTTTTAAACATCTTATTCTATGTATGTAAACAGTCAACAACAAAGTATTTTCATTGATACCAGTGGAAAGAAAAATAGAAGTTTTTATTTTTCGGATCAGATCCGATCGTCGGCTTTGGGTACCCATATTGCAGAGTTTTTGTACACTGAGAGGAAAAAAAGCCAGCGAAAAAAAAACTTTTTTATGTAATTCTTTTATGCCGCTTTATCGTTTAAAAAATCAGTGACCGAATAATACGCCTTTTCCAGTAAATACGTTTTAAGTTCCTTTATAAACTCATTGCCCGCTTTTATTCTGGGGAGTTCCGGTAGGTTATTGTATATTTTTGGTCCCACGCAAAAGACACTGTTATGAAATTGTCTTGTTTAAAAGATATTGAAAAATGTTTATTGTTACGTCTTTTCGATTTGAAACTGACAGTGTTCTTAAAATCTTTCTTTGTTGCCACTCCCTCGAATATGGGTAGTGTCGAGTAACAAAATGGCAACTCAAGCCAGTTTTTTGCAAACTTTCACAGCTTATTACCGACTTCCAAAAGGAGGAGGTACTGTATTCGGCTGTATGTATTTTTTTTTTTTTTATATATGTTCACCGATTACTCCGCCGTTTTTGGACCGATTTTCAAAATTCTTTTTTTGTTCGTATGCTTATACTCCCGAGGTGGTCCCATTGTCACCAAATCAGGATCTGATGATGGGATCCCAGGGAAATCGAGGGGAACTCTCAAATTTTATAGGCACACTCATTGATTTTCTTATACTTTCTGAAGCATAAGAGATATTTGTGCATAGTAATCATCATCTCATGTTGCTGAGCTGATGATGGAAGGTACTGCAACAGTGAGGAGTTGAAAGCAAATTCTTTCAATTAATAGTTTTTTATTCCAAATCTTACATTCCTGAGGTGTTCCAACTGTCACCAAGTCAAAGTCTGATGAGGGGATCCCAGAGAAATCGAAGGGAACATTCAAATTTTATAGCACAACAAATGATTATCATATTTTTACTAAAGCAAAACAGGCATTTTTGTATAATTATCATCATAGCATGTTGCTGAGCTGATGATGGAAGGTACTACGAAGGTTAGGAGTTGAGAGCAAATTCTTTCAATAAATGGTTTTTTGTTCGAAATATTACATTTCTAAGGTAGTCCAACTATCACCAAGTCAAAGTCTGATGATGGTATCCCAGAGAAATCGAGGGGAACATTCAAATTTTATTGCACAACAAATGATTTTCATATTTTTACTAAAACAAAACAGGTATTTGTGTATAATTATCATCATATCATGTTGCTGAGCTGATGATGGAAGGTACTATGACGGTTAGGAGTTGAGAGCAAATTCTTTCAATAAATGGTTTTTTGTTGGAAATCTTACATTTCTGAGGTGGTCCAACTGTCACCATGGCAAAATCTGATGATGTGATACTAGGGAAATCGAGGGAAACACTGAAACTTAATAGGCACACACATTCTTTTACTCATATTTTTTAACATAATACAAATATTTGTGTCCGGTGATTATCACCTCATGTTGCTAAGCTGATGATTGAAGGTAAAACTCCTCAACGGTTAGGAGCTGAGAGCAAATTCTTTCATTAATTTATACGTTCAGGTGGACTTATAGTAGTATTCTTTCAGGGTATAAGATGGCTATTAGATAAACATGATTATAAAAAGTATCTCTTTAACGTTTAGAAATTAACTGAAAAAAATTCCAATTATGCTTATACATATGTGCAGAATTATTAAAATTACTAAAAAGAGTGAAATAAATTAAGTTTTTAACAAAAAAATAGAACCGACTTCAAACGGTAAAAAATAAAATTGTTCAGTACCTACTTCTTCTTGCTTATGGTAATGACTCTTAAAACTATTTTTGAAGTCGGGCCCTTAGTAAAATGTCCTGTCTTAGTAAATATAGTGTACCTTTCGTTCTGAATGGGCACCGACTCCAATATAGTTTTAACAGTAATTACCATAATCAAGAAGAAGTAGGTACTGTCCCATTGTCTGTACTGTCGGTGCCCAATTAGAACGAATGGTACGACATTTTAGTAAGGGCCCGACTCCAAAAATAGTTTTAAGAGTCATTACCATAAGCAAGAAGAAGTAGGTACTGAACAATTTTATTTTTTACCGTTTGAAGTCGGTTCTATTTTTTTGTTAAAAACTTAATTTATGAATGGGTGGCCTTGGTTTTTGAGACATTTTTAGTTTCTTTTACACAAGCTGTTAAATGTGAAACACGCTTTAAATAGAATGTAACATTCTCGTATCTGAACGTTGACATTATACGGTAGTTTATCTTATAATGGCTTTTGCCTGCAACCGTTTTCGCGTCCCACTGCTGGGCACGGGTCTCTCCCAATGATTGGGGAGGCCTGGAGCTTACTCCACTACGCTGCTCCAATGCTTTTATGTTGCAAATAGTGACATTACTTGTCAGAAAGTATCCATAATAGTTATCATCCTCTTGTGAATTTTCTATAATATATAATAATATTCATCAATGGCCTTTACAAATTTATTTTTGTTTGTTATTTATGTATTTTGTTTATTTTAAACAAGACTAAATTCTTCAGAAAAGCATTGGTCGAGTGGTATTAATGACCGCGGTCTCCAACACGGAGATACGGAATTCAAACCCTTGCACCTCTTGCAGCTTGCACCTCTGACAAAGGAATTTCATATGACGTGCGAACTTATCGCTGCTCCATGGTAATGGAAAATTTCGTAATTTATAAGCACCGTGCATGCCCGAGATATACTCATAATTTATAGGCATGATGTCCAACAATCCGCACTTGGCCAGCTTGGTGCACTTGGCCAGCACAGTGGGACATAAAAAGGGTTAAAACACATCAGAGTAAAAACTAAGAGGATTTTAGACGAAGCACTTGTTTCAACTCTCGATACATCTACAAATACAAAAAACTGCCTTTTGTCAAAGATGTAGGTTGCTCTACGTAACCTACATTCTAGTGCTTATGAATGGTCGGCCTTGTATGGTTTTGTGGCCATTCGCAGTTTCTTTTCAACTAGCTCTTGACAACAAACGTGAAACACGTTTTATGTAGAAAAAATAATATTGAGAATTTGGAAAAAAGTTGGATGATATTGATAACTTTTGTATAATAAATTAAGTTTTTAACAAAAAAATAGAACCGACTTCAAACGGTAAAAAATAAAATTGTTCAGTACCTACTTCTTCTTGCTTATGGTAATGACTCTTAAAACTATTTTTGGAGTCGGGCCCTTACTAAAATGTCGTACCATTCGTTCTAAATGGGCACCGACAGTACAGACAGTGGGCCAGTACCTACTTCTTCTTGATTATGGTAATGATTGTTAAAACTATATTGGAGTCGGTGCCCATTCAGAACGAAAGGTACACTATATTTACTAAGATAGGACATTTTACTAAGGGCCCGACTTCAAAAATAGTTTTAAGAGTCATTACCATAAGCAAGAAGAAGTAGGTACTGAACAATTTTATTTTTTACCGTTTGAAGTCGGTTCTATTTTTTTGTTAAAAACTTAATTTATTTCACTCTTTTTAGTAATTTTAATAGTTCTGCACATATGTATAAGCATAATTGGATTTTTTTTAGTTTATTTCTAATCGTTAAAGAGATACCTTTTATAATCATGTTTATCTAATAGCCATCTTATACCCTGAAAGAATACTACTATAAGGCCACCTGAACGTATAAATTAATGAAAGAATTTGCTCTCAGCTCCTAACCGTTGAGGAGTTGTACCTTCAATCATCAGCTTAGCAACATGAGGTGATAATTACCGGACACAAATATTTGTAAAAAATATGACTAAAAGAATGTGTGTGCCTATTAAGTTTCAGTGTTTCCCTCGATTTCCCTAGTATCACATCATCAGATTTTGCCATGGTGACAGTTGGACCACCTAAGAAATGTAAGATTTCCAACAAAAAACCATTTATTGAAAGAATTTGCTCTCAACTCCTAACCGTCATAGTACCTTCCATCATCAGCTCAGCAACATGATATGATGATAATTATACACAAATACCTGTTTTGCTTTAGTAAAAATATGAAAATCATTTGTTGTGCTATAAAATTTGAATGTTCCCTTTAATTTCTCTGGGATACCATCATCAGACTTTGACTTGGTGACAGTTGGACTACCTCAGAAATGTAAGATTTCCAACAAAAAACCATTTATTGAAAGAATTTGCTCTCAACTCCTAACCGTCGTAGTACCTTCCATCATCAGCTCAGCGACGTGATATGATGATAATTATACACAAATGCCTGTTTTGCTTTAGTAAAAATATGAAAAACATTGTGTTGTGCTATAAAATTTGAATGTTCCCTTCGATTTCTCTGGGATCCCCTCATCAGACTTTGACTTGGTGACAGTTGGACCACCTCAGGAATGTGAGATTTTGAATAAAAAACCATTTATTGAAAGAATTTGCTCTCAACTCCTAACCGTCGTAGTACCTTCCATCATCAGCTCAGCGACGTGATATGATGATAATTATACACAAATGCCTGTTTTGCTTTAGTAAAAATATGAAAAACATTGTGTTGTGCTATAAAATTTGAATGTTCCCTTCGATTTCTCTGGGATCCCCTCATCAGACTTTGACTTGGTGACAGTTGGACCACCTCAGGAATGTGAGATTTTGAATAAAAAACTATTTATTGAAAGAATTTGCTCTGAACTCCTCATTGTCGCAGTACCTTCCATCATCAGCTCAGCAACATGAGATCATGATTACTATGCGCAAATATCTCTTATACTTCAGAAAGTATAAGAAAATCAATGTGTGTGCCTATAAAATTTGAAAGTTCCCCTCGATTTCCCTGGGATCCCATCATCAGATCCTGATTTGGTGACAATGGGACCACCTCGGGAGTATAAGCATACGAACAAAAAAAGAATTTTGAAAATCGGTCCACAAACGGCGGAGTAATCGGTGAACATATATAAAAAAAAATAAAAATACATACAGCCGAATACAGTACCTCCTCCTTTTAGAAGTCGGTAAATAAAATAACATATTTTTATTAACTGCAACCCTTTTCGCGTCCCACTGCTGGTCACGTGCAGTGCTGCACTTACCAAAAGGCCGGAGCTTAGGGCGGCAAATTTTGTTCCTTAATGACCCAGCGTAAAAAGGGCTTAATTTCAGAGGAATTAAATAGCCTACTGGCGGAAAATTTCCAAATCCATGGCATGGGTCTCTCCCCATTATTAGGGAAACCTGGTGCTTACTCCACCATGTTTCTCCAATGCGAGTTGGTGGAGATCGGGGTTAGTGGCCAATTCGCTGTCGGATAACAACCGGGGCCGACGGCGTAACGTGCCCTCCGAAGAATGGAAACGCGAATGAAATTGTTTGCCACTAGTCGATTACTCATCTCACACTCGACCGCGCCTGTTTGGCTTAGATGTGTACTCGTAGATCGCTTGAGTTCTACGCTTGCCGTCGGGTAAAGCGCGCTTCGTTTATAACATATAGCGGCCGCCTGCGACTTCGTCCGCGTTGATTTTGAGTCATATCATGATGTTATATACCCTATAGCCTTACCGAATAAATGGACTATTCAACACTAAAAACATTTTTCAATTCGAACCAGTAGTTTCTGAGATTAGCGCATTCAAACAAACAAACAAACAAACTCTTCAGCTTTATTATATTAGTATATATTAATACATCAATTATATTGATACTTGGTACTTTGTTTGTACACACTGTTTATTACACACAATAATCTGAGCAGAACATTCCTTTAAAGTTGTGGCATAGTTTTCTCATAGGCAAATGTAGCCGTACTTTACCAGAACGTGAACGATGGAATTTTAGAGGTAAGCTGATAAAACAACTCGTGCACTGTAATCAACCTACGAGTATATCGAATAAAACGCTATAAATTTTATTCGATATAACTCAAAAATACACCAAGAGAATGAAAATAAAACAATAGCACAATATATTATGTCCTCTCCAACTTCCCGCGAAAAATGCTCTACACTCGGAGAATATTTTTTTATCATAAGTTTCCGTCCATTCATCAGCCATTCGTAGTCCACTGCTGGACATAGGCCTTCTCAAACTCACATGGGCCTTCCCATACGTATATTATCAGGATAAAAAAAATCTTGCACTACGTAATTGAGACGTTGCTAATTTTAGCAACTTATCAATTAATTAAGCTTGCTTTAGCAACAGTAAATATCGAGTAGCCGCCATTTTAAAACTCTTAGCGAAGAGGAAAATTATTTAATAGTAAAATCTATAATGGAGATGATATTATTAACAGTAAGTAGAGCGCTTTTAACATAAAATTATTAGAAACTTTTAACTATTTATGTTCGCTGCATTCTAAATTTTGTTAAGAAAAATAAAAGGTTTAAAAAAATATGACAGACACAAAAGCAAGAAATACGTTCACATTCGATTTGACAACCGCTATAGCGCAAGGGTCGTCAAGACAGACTGCTGGTTGAGGGTCCCGAGTTCTATTCCCGATGAGGCACAAATTATGTTGTGTTCCTGTGAACGCGTGTTCATGGTACATTATGATTTAAAAATCTAGTATACACATATGCCCGAGTTTGAATGGTTATTTTTACGTATATTTAATTTGACAAGCTTTTTATTTAAAAGGAAAGGTGTAGGGATCAATTGAAGGCAAAACGCTTATACTCCTTTTGTGAAAAACATAATATTTTGGACGAGAGTCAAAACGGTTTTAGAAAAAATCGATCTACAACCTTAGCCGTATTCAAATATATACAAGAAATATT
Source organism: Pyrgus malvae (assembly GCA_911387765.1). Classification (NCBI taxonomy): domain Eukaryota; kingdom Metazoa; phylum Arthropoda; class Insecta; order Lepidoptera; family Hesperiidae; genus Pyrgus; species Pyrgus malvae. The sequence continues at coordinate 24,504,530 of OU426948.1, forward strand.
AAATTCAATAAATAATAAAAAATATGGAGTCGGTATCTTACTAGATATGAGTAAGGCGTATGACCGTGTAAATTACAAAATCTTATTAACAAAGCTATACGGGATAGGAATAAGGGGAACTGCCCACGACTGGTTCTCTTCGTATTTAACAAATCGTTACCAGTACACAGAAATCGAATATTATGACTACACAACAGGTAAAATATCCAACGAAAAATCCAATCTTGTAGAAGTAAAACAATCGATTCCTCAGGGATCCTGTTTGGGATGTATCCTCTTCATCATATATATAAACGATTTACCGAAAACCGTCAATATTCCTTGCGTCCTATTTGCAGATGACATTTCGTTGTCATTTTCATGTTCTAACGGCTTACGTTTAAACGAAACCCTAAATGATACCCTAAACTGCGTAAATTCTTGGCTAGGAGACCATAACCTGGAAGTAAATTTCGACAAAACTAAATTAATTCAATTTAGACCCTATCAAAAACTCCCACTAAATATAAATTACCAAATAAATAACACAAAAATAGACTGCGTAGAAAGTGTACGATTATTAGGAATATTTATAGATACAAATTTAAATTGGAAGAGTCATGTACAAAACATCTCCAATAAGCTAGCCAAGTTCACGTACGCTCTTTACGAGCTAAAAAAGTCTACTGACTTAAAAACAGCCAAATGCGCATACTATGCTTACGGTCATGCTTGGCTACAATACGGGATAGTGTTATGGGGAAATAGCGTAGACGTCGGCAAACTATTTATACTCCAAAAAAATGTATCAGGATCCTTGCAAATATTGACTCTAGGACGACTTGTAGGCCATATTTCAAAGAGCTTAACATTTTAACCCTGACTGGTATATATATCTTAGAAACTTGTAAGTTTGTCAAGAATCACGAAAAACAATTTGTAGTTCTTAAAGACACATATAAATACAGCCAACGACGCCCAAACCAACTCGTACTACCAAAATCAAACATGGCGATGTATGGATCAGCACCTTACTCAATGTGCATCAAAATTTTTAATAAACTTCCAAAGGACATACAAACTGAAACAACAATACCAAATTTTATTAAGAAATTAAAAACCTTTTTGCTGTCGAAATGTTACTACAATATTCACGAACATTTAAACTGATTTTTTAAATTGATTTTTTAAAAGTGTTAAAATTTCTATTAAAATGTTTATATTAAATTCACCCATTATACCCATTATATTCAAACGAATTCAGATTTTGTTTTAACATTTTTATTTTATTTTATTTGACAAATTGTATATAATTTTATTCAATTTAATTAACTTTGTACCCCTGACTAATACATTTTTCTGTTATGGATATTTATTTATTTGCTATTATTTATTTGCTATTTTATATTATTATTTTTATTTTTATTATGTAGAGGAATGTTAATTTTATTTAGGTAATGCAATTTTATTATGATGATTTGTTAATGCCAATGTATTTTTGATTTTAATTATTACCTCTGATTTACATATGATTTTTTGTTATGAAAGCTTATGTGGTTATTATCAATTGCTATTTGATTTTTTCATTTTATTATGTTAATGTTAATTTAATGCAATTTTAATTATGATGATTTTGTTAATGTCAATGTAATATACTAGAAAGAGCCATTGTACCTGTATAATTGCAACGCCCTGACAGGGTTCCATGCTAAATGCTACACTTTTTTACTTGTACCACCATTAAATTATGTGATGCATGATGCAATAAAGATATGATTATGATTATGATTATGAAGAGATTGTATTTCATTACTTTTGAAAATTCCTCGTGATTTTTGTTTCATTCAAGATAAGGATAAAAAAATGTCTTACATTAATTAAAATGTTGGCTCAAAATTAATGAAGCTTGCTTTAGCAGCAGCTCCGCCGCGTTTATCTCGAGTGGCCGCCATTTTAAAACTCTGAGTGAACAGGAAAATTATTTAATAGTTAAATCTGCAATGGAGACGTTATTAAGAGTAACTAGAGCGCTTTTAAAATGAAATTACCAGGAAGTTGTACACTTTTAATCTTGCATCCTTGATGGAGAGTACCTAACAAGGTTCCCTTTGTTTTTAACACGCTTATATTAGCTTGACCTGTACGTATGTATGTAAGTAACGGAATCTTTTAACTTCATTTTCACCTACTTCTACCCGTCTGATTCACTTGAAAATTTGCACAGGGATCAAGAGCCGATGACAACGCAATAATATAAAAAAAATCCAACTAAAAAATTTAAAATAATTAATGTAGTTTTAGAAATGAAAAACCAGAACAGTAGTTTAAAAACTAAAAAAACACACGTGGGGTACTTTTTGAGATACTATTGACACCATGCACCCCACGCTTTTTTACAGTAAAATACATTTTCTTCTTATTTTTTACTTTTTAGTTCGTATTTTCGCAAAAGCGTGTTTTTTAGTTTTTTATACTACATTATTTATTTGTATTAAATTGGTTTAAGAAATAGATTTCTATCAAGGCTTCAGAGTAAAAACATTTTATCAGTTTAAAATCAGATTCTGTTTGAAGCTTTCCATAGTTTCGTTCTTTGGTTTACGTGGACTTTTCATTAACTTACAAAAAGGGCATGCCTATTTTCTTGATAATCAGATTCCAGTGAAGGCTTTATTTTTTTTAAAAGCTACAGACTAATAAACGGCGTCCATCTGCCATCCAACCCTGAAGCAGCGCGGTGGAGTAAGCTCCAGGCCTCCCCAATAAGGGGCAGAGACCCGTGCCCAGCAGTGGGACGTGAAAAGGGTTGCAGCCAATAAACGGCGTAACTTTCATACTCGTTGGATATTTAAACAGCAAAAGATGAAAATTGGTTTTCACGATTTTTATGTGAGAATGGTGGTAATTTAAAACGTGTTTCGCGTGAAATGTAACAAAATAGGATTCGTTAAATTCTGCTACTTTACCTTTTAAGTTGTAGAAAATAGAAATTCAAAAAAAAAATAATTTTCAAGCGTAACTACAATTTTAAATAGCTTTTGGTTTTAAGATCAGCGGGCATAGACAAGTGGCATTCTACTATTGTAAACGCTAGAAAATAGAATGAAAAATGTACTGATTTTAGAATAATTATGTATAGAAGGAGTGTCTTCATACAAGCGCGCTGTGAAAATTGAAGCACTAAATAGATTCACACAGATGTCACATTTGACAAAAAATATTTTTATTTGACCAAATTAACTATAAAATACTACAAAATATTGAAAACTTGACTTGAAAGTGTTGTGACACAATTTAACGGCACAAACTGTCATTTTTTTTTCGGGAGACACGTTAACCTTGATTACTACGGAGCGGCCCGACGTTGGTGCCATTAATGGCACCAATTAACATGCTTCAATTTGGCCGCGCGAAGATGGTTTCTATACCTAATGTGATTATTCTAAGGTACTGGTTTAACGTGAGCTAACAAAATCTCACGTGATCTCGATCGTAAGCTACATGTCAATCCCTTACATTTTTTTTTTCAATTGTGGCATCGCAAGCTGTCCATACTGCCAGCGTCAAGTATAATTTTTGCATCAATTTTTTGTCAGTTTATTACAATCAAATTATAAATAAAGTCATTAAGTCGTCAGTAATCAGTCAGTCAAGTCAGTCAAACATTCAAGTAAAGCTAAATATGGCTACTTTACCAGAACGTGTCTGATGGAATTTTGGAGGCAAGCCGAAAAAACATATTTTCATACTGTTATTTTATTTCACAACACTCATGCACTGCAATTAACCTATATCGAACATAATGCCATCAAGTTTATCCGATATAACTCTAAAATACAGCTAGAAAATAGAAATAAAACAAGAGCACAATATGTCTTTTTCGACTTCCCGCCAAAACTCTCTCCCATTCATTTATCCATCATTTATCATTCTATTATATTTCAATAATGGCATCGCAAACTCTGTGCATATTGCTAGTGTCAAGTATAATTTTTGCATCACTTAGTACTAGAAAAAGCCAATCAACCAGTCAGATATTCAAGTAAAGCGATGGCTACTTTACCAGAACGTGTTCGATGGAGTTTTGGAGGCAAGCTTAAAAAAAATTTTTTTTGCACTGCACGGTCAATTACTTATATCGAACAAAATGCCATCAACTTTATCCGAAATAACTCAAAAATAGACCAAGAAATGAAAATAAAGTTTTGTAGGTAGGTAGGTTTGTAGGTGGTAGAACTATTATGGTTCGCCCGGGGAAGTACCACCGCTGCACCCACTTCTGCCGTGAACCAATTCTATTGTATTTCGGTGGAAAGGTGCAGTTGCCGGCCACATTTACATAAAGCGACCACCAGCCTCCGGAGTAGCAGCGCAACTGCATACGACCTCAGACAAGACATACCTATGCTTGCATGAGGTTGTATGTAGATGTCCATGGGCTGCAGCGACCACTTAACACCACGTGGCCTGCATGCTCGTCTGCTACTCCATTCAAATTTAAAAAAAATATGTGTTTTTCGACTTCTCGCCTCAAAACCTACAAACGTTTACAATACTAAAATGCCATTTGTTTAGCCTTGTTTTGATTGCTATAACTTAGAAACCCTCTCTTTCATCAGCATTCGTTTAATGTCTACCACCGCACTTTTTTTAATTAACCAATGCACACAACTGATTCATTCAAATTTTTATCACTTGAATTTGAATCTCAACGCAAATTACAGCCGTATTCAAGAAGGATACTTGCATAAGTAAGCAGGCAACGCTATGCAAAGAGCGTTATTTGACGTGCTTACGTTATGTCAAGCCATCGATTCATGTCGATTTCGACAAACGCATTGTAGCAGGCTTAACCCAAGTATCGTCTATGAGTTAATTTAGATGACACTATGCGTTGACGAACACTATGAGACTTCATAGTATTGTTTATAAATACGGGTGTTATTCAAGTACGATACATTTTGACGTAAATTTTATAACAGCAACTTCAGCCTATCATATTTTCAAGAAACTAGTGATTGAGTAAAATTTAGAATAACATTTTCTAGAATTTTTTTATAATAAAATGAAGTTATAATAATTTTTATAGTTAAAATAATAACTTAAAAATAAAATTATTTATTTTACATTTAAAACAAAAATATCTTTTTTTGTGGAAGACCACTTATAAAGTGGACCAACTATAAACTTGAGGCATGTTAAACTATTTTGCTTTTATCTAAGAAGTAGTTTTTACTATTTGTATCAGCAATACGATTTTAAAGTATAAAATAGGTACGAAGTCTGTGTAACAGATTTTTTGATCCTTCACATACAGCATCAAGCACAGGTATTTACACATATCTTGGATAAATATTTACAAAAAGTTTCAATTTGGATTCATTTAAATCAAAAAATACGATAAATATTCAGACGTTTCAGTACCCTTAGTATAATAATTAATGATTTATTCTTAATTTGTTTTAATTTATGGAAATGGAAGCAATTTTTTCACCAATTACTAACTTTCACTGGGAGGTTCCTTCATTTGCAATTCCTGAACTTTCAATAACGGCTTAATCCCACTTAGCGAAGAGAGTATACGAAATTTTAGACGAAGAACAAAGTTGCTAAGCATGTTACGAAGAGTGCATCATTAGAAAGGCAGGCCCTGCGCTGCTTGTATAGTGTCATTAGGGTGTCAATTCTTACTTTTGAAGTTACTTAGCTTGTAATCATTGTAAAATTATATTTTACTAGTTTTAGACATCATCCGCGTTTGAAAAATAGGTGTCACTATCGTGAAATCCACAAGCTCGCATGGGAAATGCGTATTAAAACGAACTTTATTCCTCCGTTCTCTGATTAACGAGAGCTCCATACCCAGATTTGAACGCACTAACATGGATTCTGTTGTCATTTAGGCGTATACATAGCTATAGTTTGTCTGTTCGAAATGTACTTGGCAGTATGAAATATTCAATCTTCCATTTATCCAAACTAGACCACTAAACTAACAGGTGTAAACTAACATTATTAATAAAAAATATCATTGCTTGAGTACAGTCGTGATATTTATATTAACAATGTTAGACCACATTTTTTAAATTGTTTGTTTCAAAAGACAACGGATGCAATTTTTTAACTAATCCATTTTTACTCGACAGATACGCATATACTCGTATATGCATTAGAAATTCCTGAACTTTCAATAACGGCTTAATTCCACTTTGCGAAGTTACTGGGTTTATATAAAATTTTAACGAACAACGACGCTAAGCACATTACTGAGAGTGCCTCATTATTATGTCAACTTTAAGGTAATAATTTACCGCAAAGTTACTTACGCTGTATTAAATAAACTATTGCTTTTGGTGTAAGATTATATTTTACGATATATTCCATGACTTTAGCAGTTTTAAAAATTAATTGCCACTAATAGTGAATAAATATAGAATGCCTAATAAATAGTTTTGTAACAACAGTGTTGTGGATTAAGCTTTATTTCTATCCAATTATGTACAGAAGGGAAGCGCGCATGGCCCGACGGTTAGCGTAGAACGCAAACGATCTATGCAACTAAACCAAACGGGCGCGGTCGGGTGTGAGATGGGTGACCGCTAGTGGCAAAAAAATTCCATGTGCGTTTCCGCGCTTCGGAGGGCACGTTAAGCCGTCGGTCCTGGTTGTTGTCGATAGATAACAGTCGTTAAACCTTGTCGGAGGCCTTATGGGCGGTTTGAAAATATCCGACAGCGGGTTGGCCACTAACACGCATCTCCACCAACCCGCATTGGAGCAGCGTGGTGGAGTAAGCTCCAGGCCTCCTCAATAATGGGGAGAGACCCGTGCCCAGCAGTGGGACTCAAAAAGGGTTCCAGCCAAGGTACAGAAGGGGTTTGTTTAAGTAGGATGCAATAAGGCCTTTATTATGGCTTATGATGGAGCTGTTATTAAAATTTTGTATACATTACACATTTTAGATTGTAGTTTGTTGGTGGTACCTTGTACAAAAGTAGTTTATATTTTGGTTTGGTTTAACACCTCGTGGTTCGCTGGTTCTGTCCGTTTACTTTTTGTCGTCTTAAATCTAAAAATACAAAAAGGCACTCGCATGTGAACAATGTCAATCGCTCTCCATTCGCTCACGACTGCACTCGTTTTTGAAGAAGAAAACGGGTTACAAAAAAAAATTGCGTAGCTTCTAGCGTAACATAATATTCCACCAATAAATATCAGGTGGCTGATTTTGTAATTCTGACAGATATTATTTCAATTACTTTGACTGAAATAATTTCTTTCAGAATTAGAAATCAGCCAATTGTTGGCCCATTTTGTAATTGTGAAAGAAATTATTTCAATCAAAGTAAATGAAATAATATCTGTCAGAATTACAAAATCAGCCCTCAGATCAAATGATTACTCCCCTGTTGCTGATTAGTACAAGTACTTTTTGGAGTTGGCTATAAATACGTACCTACATATATAAACGTTAGTATGTATCTATTCAATTATCGGAATCCCTGACCCAGAATCGGGGCGTAAAAATTTAAGGGTGCAGTGAAGTTCGTTGGCATTTAATCCAGAAATAGCTTGTATTCCACACCAACCTTTACGTGGTTGTAGAAGTAATTTTGATACGATTTTATTTAACAGAGGAAAAAGGAAAAAAAGTAATTTATTTATTAAATTTTCTAATAACATTACTGATTTTTATTTAGCCCATGTTGTAAATATAAGAAACGTTTTTATTATCGCTTATGAAATTTATTTACCCGCGTCATTGGTTGTGGGCAATATACACTGTTTTTTACACAGAGAGAAGAAAAGGCTAGCGGAAAAAGAACCTCTCATGCTTTTAATTCCGTAATTCCTTATAAAGTGAAATATTTGTACTTAAAAAGCTTTATTTACTTTATCTACTTCGTTCTTCTTCTTCTTTTTTCTACTACACATTGGCAGAGTCGTAACTATAAAAATTTGGCTTAACACTTCTGGCTAACAATAAAAAAAAATATATTATCATCGTAATTACAAAAAATACGGTTCTACAATAACCGAAAGTAATTCTGTATTTGTTCATAGTACCGTTCTTAATACAAGTTTTCTCTTACAGAGTACCAACACCTCGCGGCTCAGTTTCAAGTACTTCCAGTACTAGTACCGGTTCCTGTCTCGCTCGCCTCCTGACGCAGGGAGTGCGCGGTACTCCGGAGGAAACAGGCGCAGATACTCCGCGAAGACTTAGCTGGGAAAGGTAAATTAATAAAGCCACTTAATATTTATTAGTTCAGATTTATAATACCTAAAAAAAAGGTTTATTGTTAACTGCAAGTTATTAGGAAGACATTCAAAGTCAGGACAGCCTTTCCTCTAGAATGTTTTACATGAGTTACAAAGCTATGAACTTGTTCTTAATTTTTATTCTATAAAGTATGTCTATTCTTATTATATAAACATATCCGTGTACTGGAATGTGGACATGTGTATGTATGTGCGCCCGCATAAATGTATATCTTTGTTGTGTATGTGTGTGTGTTTTTATGTAAGATTGGCATAATTATGTTACAAAGAAAGCATAAAATTAAAGAAACTACCAATAAAATGTATCTTATCTTGTGTTTCTGTCTACATCGGTATATCTACCCTTCTATGGAGCTATGAGTATGAATTGATATTTCTATTCTTACTGGCTCTCAATCTAGGTATGATGGTATGTTTTACGGTATTCCCTTACTAAAAAACATTTTGGAATAACCAGATGTGTTTGAACTCAAACCTCGCATTGTAAACGTAAATGGGAATACTTTCCCCAAGCGTCAAATATTTAACTTGTGTGGAACTTGCAGACTGCAATATTCTGCATGTCGTATGGAAGTTCTGAAGAAAGGACTGAGTTTTGCCTCTGTCTCTGGAAATATTTGTATGCTCTTCTATTGAATTCCCGGCGAGTTTGAACAGGAGTTTGTAAATATATGTTAAATACGCGGAAGCGACGGAATAAGGCTAATTTTGGCCTTGCGGTTTAGTGGATTGTATTTTGGTGTTTGGGTTGCTGTGGGCTAGTGGTGTGAAGGAATCAGAAGGATGGAAAACCACGCAAGCTTACCTTTGCAACACATGGAGGCGGCAGGTCGGGCGGCCGCGGGGCAAATCCAGTTTAATCTCACAGTTTTCTTCAGACACACACACCCACACTTGTTCAGAGATCTCTGTTCCTGCACTTTTAGCACTATATTTTGATATGACACTACACCATTATTACGCTAAATTAGCTTGCAAGATTACTTGCATGCGAGCGGCGCGTAAGATTATCGAAGACTGAGTTCTTTATGTCGCGCTCCTTCCACTCGAGCACATAGGCTTTTTGCATGCGTAGGAAAGGGATAGAGGATATTTAATAATAATAATAATAATAATTTGTTTTATTTCTCACCCACAATATAGCTTATACATACTAAATTTTACATAGGTATTTATTTTCTTAATTATACATAAATGTTATCACATATATTTAATAAACTAGTTTAATCCAAACTTTGACCTGAATATATAAATATTTATTTTTATCAAATTTTACATAGGTATTTATTTTCTTAATTATACATAAATGTTATCACTTATATTTGGTTAGAGTTGCCACTAAACCCACTCATCATGGCGGTAACACATGTTTTGAAGCTTTTGTGCAAGAAGTTACAGATGCAATTAGTAGGAATGCACAATCTACTTATATATAAAATTCTCGTGTCATTTTGTTAGTTGCCATACTTCTCCGAAACGGCTTGACCGATTTTTATGAAATATTATTATACGTATATTCGGTACGTCTTAATATCTGTCGTAATCTATTTTTATTCCCCTAGGATGACGTTACAAGACATGGTTAAAATATATTAAAAAAAACAAATATACATTTTTTTTTTCATATTTTTCATACATCTTTGATGTATGCAAAATGCTTGATCCGTTCTATTTTATAGATGCGATAGTTTGGATACTTGTTTGACTATTTGGATGGATGTTTGTTGCTAACGGCCGAATGGATCGGAAGTAAATTTGGCACAGATATATATTATAATGTACTGTTCCCGTGGGATAGATTAGCATAATCATTATTGTAAACTCAAATCTATAGGATCACTAGCGTTCAACTAATGTCGTAGTTCGTAGCAGCAATCTCGTAGCCGCTTCGTAGCATCCGTAGACGTAGCGGCGTGGAAACAATAGAGAGCATCCATCGCGCCGAATGTATGGCGAGACCCATTTGTTTGAGCCCTTTCGTCTTTAACGAATGATGTTTCTCAACTTGTTCCGTAACTCCGATGTACTAACTTTACTTTCGAATTTATGTGACGTTCTCAACCATAATTTAAAACATAAGAGTGATAAAAATTAATAAAGCAAAAGTTTAAAAAAATATTTTTTATATGTATTGTCCATCTTTAGTGCTCTATATTACCCTTTTAAATATTTAATTTAATTTCAATTAATTAACGAGTGATTGAATATTTTCTGATTTTTACGTAATTTTTTTTGTCAACTTCAATTTTTTTACATGTTTTCGTCAAGTGTGAAGTGCAGTGAAAAGTGAATGTGGTGTCAATTGTTTATAGCAACAAGTATTTTCTTATGACGTTGTCACGTTCAACTATCGTCAGTTAACCGACTTTACAGACAAACGATTTTTTTTATTAAAAACTTATATAATACTAGCCTTCCGCCAGCGGCTTCGCTCGCGTGGACCCGTTAAATGGGTCCCCGTAGGAAAAAAAAGCCTATGTGCTATTCCAGGCTTCATTGCTATATTAAAATCATAGGCGTTTAGCCAGTTGCTTCAACTGTGTTGGGTCAACGTTTATTACCCGTTTTCACGTAGGAATGAAGCATTTTCCTGCGGTAAAAAGTAGCCTATGTTACTCAGGGTAAATGAAGTTTTCTAATGTTGAAAGAATATTTGAAATCGGGACAGTAGTTTTTGAGTTTATTCAATACAAACATACAAAAATACAAATCTTTACTCTTTATAATATTAGTATAGATTACTTGGCATTTCGAATATGAGCCAACAATTTTATGCCGTATTATTTAAAAAATGCACTCGGGAGCCTATAGGTTTTAGAAAACTGTCATAAAATTAATTTCTTTTAAGAAACTGGTTCGCTTTCATATTCTTTTGAAACCGGTTCCCTTCATATTCTTTTACTATTCTTCTAAAGCAGCCAGGGACATAATAGCTAAACTGTATAAAGATTTTTTTTCTTACTTAATTCTTTTTGCTCTTTCTTTTTTTTTTACTTTCTTTTATCATCTAATTCCTATCTTTACATGTCTTATTACTAAGCAGCTTTCTGAAATTATACATGTTTTGTATAGTTGTATCTATATTATTATATATACTTATATATTTATATATTATATATGTATTTATATATGTATATATTTATTTAATCTGTATGTATGTTTAGTGTATATCTATAATATACATAGTTATTCGTCTTTTGTTTGCTGTTTTTCTCTTATACTCAAATAAACCACCATTCGCTGCTTTTCTCACTAGCTAAAGGTTGACTGGCAGAGAATGCTCATAGCATTAAGTCCACCTTTGTACACCTAGTTTAAGGTAGGTACATAAAGAATAAATAAATAAAAAAAATGGGTTGCACTCCGGGACTGCCGGCAGAAGTGAAAACATTAACGTTGTGCATTTTTGATGTCTTGGAATCGTTAGGGAATAATTCCGCACGAATTGCTTGAATTATCAGTACCTATTAATTTCTATCTAGTATTTTTACAAAGTACTCTCTCATTTTCTTTCACTATTTCTTCGTCACTTTTTTCATTAATAGATGCACTTTGTTCAATGTCCATATTTTAAATACTTGATATAAACGAATTTTAAGATAAAATTATACTTGACGCTGGCAATATGCAGAGTTTGCGATGCCATAATTGAAGAAAAAAAGTATAGACAGCCGTCAGATGAGCCGTCATCAGCCGTCACCCCTCCGTCTTGGTCTAAGAGCCGGTGAAGATATTCACTCGTTCGGTTGTTACAAGAGTGAAGGTGATATGAAAGAAAATTGATTAAAATTAATTTAATTAAAAATAGCTATGAACAATTTTCGATAGTCAAGTTATCATAGGCATATATGTTTATAAATTATATTTGGTAAACAATATGTCTCATCGAATTATCAGATCGGTGAAGGTCGATCTTCCTCGTCTCCTCTACTATCTTACGAAATTTTGCGATCAGCACACGTGACCTCACGCGAGTTTCATAGTTTTTACCCATCCCACAAAAAGTGCTCAACGCCGCTAAAGAAGTTTTCACTTCAATAAATAAAAAAACTGGTACTTGCTTTTAATTATTTCGTTGTTTTAAGAGCCAATTTAAAAAAATGTAGTTTGTCAAAAGCAAATATGTATATTAAAATTAAGTCAAGTATTTTTTATTTGAATTGAGTTAGAGACGAGCATGGAGGTTTCGTGGTTTTTACTGGTTGCTGCAGGCCATGGATATCAAGCTAGCCTACTTCTTGCCTGTGGTCATACGCAGTTGCGCTGCTACTCCGAAGGAATTACAGAATCGAGTAGAAATGTTATTTATATCTTTTAACTATTGTATTTTAATTGCTCTGCAATGCTCGGTAGTATCAGTTTTCAGATGAAAATATTTGCAGAGAATAGGTACTTTTCAAATATTTATTTCAAAAATCTCTGAGCTTCATTATTAAATCTGCCACTGTTATCTTGTACTGGACACCAGGGATGTTAGGGAGCTCCGTAACCGTAACCGAAACTATCGGATATCCGATATAAAAAAATATCCGTAACCGAATCCGAAAAAATAGTTTCAGATAATATCGGATAGGGGCGGAGCCTAATTGAGACACGTTATGACGAGTTATTTTAATTAATATTGTATAAGTAATAATTTTGTTATTACATTTTCATTTTAAGTAAATTAGATAACACTCAATATATATTTATAATCATTTTTATTTCAAATAGCTGTAATAATTACTCACACACTGATTGTAATTCTTACCAAATGGTGATATATAAATAAAACCATTTTATTAGCTACTAGCCTTCCGCCAGCGGCTTCGCCCGTGTGGACTCGTTTAATGGGTCCCCGTAGGACAAAAAATAGCCTATGTGCTATTCAAGGCTTCATTGCTATATTAAAATTATAGGCGTTTAGCCAGTTGCTTCAACCGCGTTGACCCTATTACCCGGTTTCACGTAGGAATGAAGCATTTTCCCGCAGTAAAAAGTAGCCTATGTTATTCAGGGTAGATGTAGTTTTCTAATGGTGAAATAATTTTTGAAATCGTAACAGTAGACAGTAGTTTTTGAGTTTATTCATTACAAACATACAAAATTACAAAATACAAATCTTTCCTCTTTATAATATTAGTATAGATTTGTATTTTACTTTTAAAATTCCTTAAATATTTAATATCCGTAAACGAAATTATCCGAAACTAACGGATAATCCGAAATAATTTCATACCCGTATCCATATCCGTAACCGGTATGATAATCATCCGTAACCAATCCGTATCCAAAATTTCATATCCATAACATCCCTACCGGACACATAGCAAATAGACTTACACAGCGCGAGATGTGTGTACATATAAGGCACATCTATTTAAGGTTCTCTAAAGTCCGGCGTAAACAGAATAACAGTTGCTATTTCGTAGTGACCCGGTTTGAAATGAATGCTATTTACTTGGCATTTCGGATATGAAGCAACAATTTTCTGTCGTCTTGCTAGAAAAATGCACTGGGAAGCTAGATAGTTCTTATAAAACATGGGATCGTCCATTTCGTGTCGTCAAATAAGTTTAGTTGAAAAAGACTCAATTTTTTTTTCAAGTGATACTAACTTTTTTGAAATATGAATTGCTTGACAAAAGGCTAATCATTAAGTTCTACATATATGTACAGCCTGTGTGTGCCAGACTCTTTTGCGTAGCGAAAAAAATCTAAATCTATGAGTAAAGCAATTAAACACTACCATTGTTTAGGGTCAGGACACATTGATCGAGGGCGTTCAACAGTTTGTCCATACAAAAAGTGCACAAGTATGGAACGACGTACACATCCTTTCGCATCGACGCGACGAACGCGCTTCAGCGGCAGACTGACACGAAACGCCATCGGTCTTCGATGGCTGACGGCGGGGATGATCGACGGGCGACGATGGGGATGCGAACTGCTCCGTAAGCGGGCGATCGCGGATCGACATAATTCGTAATAGTACGTTCCTTTTTAATACCTACTATTTTTATTATATTTAGAAAAAGAAAAGAAAGAAGAAAGAAAATTATTTATTTGCGCAAATATGGGTATTACAGAAGATGTTTTATATATTTAAAATCCGCCGTATTTACCTCAGTAAGGTATGCAAATATTTTTAAAGAAAAAAAATACTATTTTTATATTAAAGAAATCAAAATATACTTAAATCTATCTATATAACTAATTGACTTAAATCTAAATAACAAATTTATTTATTATGTTGACAAACCATGTTATTTATTTATTTATCCCTTATTTTGCGTTTTTTTATTTAGTAGTTATAAATTTATTTAGACGGTGTTTTTCCCACGTCGTCGGCTTTGGGCACCCAATTTACTGTGTTTTTATACACTGAGAGGAAAAAAAGCCGGCGGAAAAAAAAACTCGCAGGTTTTTAGTCCCGTAAACCCGAAATCCCTCACGAAGTTAAAGTTCGTCGTTTAAAAATTCAGATACCGAATAGTACGCTTTTGTAAACAAGAACGTTTTAAGTGCTCGTTTAAAATCACAAATTGTTTTAGACTTGAGGAATTCCCGTAAATTATCATATATTTTTGGTCCCATGCAGAAGACGCTTTTATGGTATTGTTTAGTTTTTGACGCAATTGAACTCAACTTTGTATTATGTCTTTTTGATTTAAGGGTTTCATATTTATTTATATCTTTTTTGACCATTAAAGATATTTTGTATATGTATAGCGATGGAAGCGTCATTATTTTTAAATCTTGAAAGTGCGGTTTACAAGAATCTATTTGATTTAGTTGACACATAGAACGAATACATTTGTTTTGAGCTTTAAAAACCGTTTGGATTCCCGTTGCGTTACCCCAGAATATGAGTCCATATCTAAGAGTTGCACAAACATATGCATAATATGCACTAAGGACAGCTGTTTTGTTAACTATTTTTGATAGTTTATAATACAAATATAATACAAATGAGAATTTATTTAACTGTTTGCAAACGTGTTCCATATGACATTGCCATGTTAGTTTATTATCTATATATAGACCTAAGAATTTAGTTGTGTCCGTTTCAGATACTATATTTCCTTTATAGTTTATATTTATAGGTTGTCCGTATGTTATTCTATTTTTAAAAATCATTATATTGGTTTTATCAAGATTAATTTTAAAATTATTTTTATTTAGCCAGTCTACTAATGATTCTAGTGCATTGTTTATTTCTGTTTCATAATTACTGGTGTTATCATTGGTAAATACAACTGTACTACTACTAATACTAACACAAGACTGCTAGCTAATAATAACACAAGACTGTGTGGCTAAAATACAAATTAAACAATTAAAAAAAAAAACCGGTAGTCTGTGAACTACTTTGATTATTTATGCTGTTTAATAAATTATGCATTGGACAAGTTGAGTACATAAACTGTTTTCTTTAAACGTAGGTTTATTATAATTAAAACGTTCAACGAAACGAAATGACTATAATTAAATCCTTTAACGAAATGTGTCAAAAGCAGTATGTAATTATACTCTTTTGTATGTGTTGAAGTTAATTGCCAATTATTTCTCCTATTATTATAAAATTCACAAATAATTAATGTTACCACAATCAGTTAAACTACGAGGTGAGCGAAAACATTGTAATGATTGTAATGTTAGAAACCTTCCGCTACTTATCAAGAGATGGAGCCACGGATATTCCTGAATCACGCTAACAAAGTTTTCTGAATATTCGCCCCATGTATAGAAGCTCCTAATCGAGTCTGTTGGGGCGCGTTTCATCTCTCCTTGATAAACATCGATATCGATGTTGATAAAGTAATATTTATGTAACAAACAGTGCTGCTAAGAGTTTTTATCGTTCGGCTCCTTTCTCTCAGCTCAACTGAATCGCCAACGTTCATTAAGAGAATGTTTGTATTCCAAAAATAAATTGAATATTTAATTTTATTCATTTTTTAAGTTTGAATTTTTCGTTAGAATATTACCATATTTTTCATCATTGAAGCGCGTATGGCCCGGCGGTTAGCGTAGAACGCAAGCGATCTATGCGACTAAGCCAAACGGGCGCGGTCGTGTCTGAGATGGGTGACACTAGTAGCAAAAAAAAATCATGTACGTTTCCGTGCTTCAGAGGGCACGTTAAGCCGTTGGTCCCAGGTGTTGTCGATAGATAACAGTCGTCAAACCTTGTCGGAGGCCATACAGCCAAGTCTTCAGTAGAATTTTTTTATTGATATGAAATGAAAATGTTAATGAGATGAAATGAAATAAAACCTAACCTAACTCATTGAATCAAATCATTAAATCTGATATTGAAACAAATTAGTAGCTTCTTTTTAGAAATATTTGCATGAATCATAAAAATTTCTAAAATTTCGTGGTTGGTTTTTTTCTTTTTAATGGACATTATTTTGACAGTTGGGAAAGAGAATGCACGAGTGCAGAAAAGGTAAAGAAAAAAGCACGAGTGTGTAATAGCCCACCTCCCGCACGCTATACGTCCCTGCAATACGTCACGTATTATAGTATTATTTATCATACGTACGTACAATACGTATTGCAGGGACGTATAGCGTGCGGGAAGTGGGCTATTACACACTCGTGCTTTTTCTTTACCCTTTCCGAACTCGTGCGTTTTCTTTCCCAACTGTCAAAATAATGTCTATTAAAAAAAAACAAGTTTTAGAAGTTTTTATGATTCATGCAAATATTTCTAAAAAGAAGGCTACCAATTTGTTTCAATACCAGATTTAATGATTTGATTCAATGAGTTAGGTTAGGTTTCATTTCATTTCATATCAATAAAAAAATTCTACCGAATACTTGGCTGTATGGGCATAGTTCCCTTTGCTTACCCAGAATGGGTGAAGAAAACAATTATTTATTCTTATGACAGGTATTCCTCTACGGTTGGTGCCATTTTTCAAAAATTTTCTTTGCGAGTTTAGATGATTAGTTAGTTGAGTTTATTGTGATTTTATTATTTGATTAAATTGCTTAATTTTTTCGCAACTGTATTAAAAATAGTCGTTCAGTACACGTGCGGAACCGTCATTGGAAGGAGTTCCGACTGTCAACCCTCACCTTCGGCTGCGCCTCGGCTCGGGTAGACAACTGTCGGAACTCCTTGCAATGACAGCCTTTCCGCACTTGTAATGAAATATACTATTTACGAATCGTCATTTCGATTACGTACCATTATAGAAATAGGAAATTTGCTGCTCGCTGCACACATTTGAAATGTGAAAATATTGTTAGAGCTTTTCTAATGGTGCGTAAAGATATACATTGATTATAACGACTTACGACAACTACGACTATATGGTTCTTTATTTTCAAGGGAAACCTCAAAAAATATGTTTAACCCTTACATTAACCTAAAATGCTAATGATATTCAGTAATTAACAGAATCTTGGTCAATTAAGAATACGCAAACTTTTTTATGCCTTTCTTACAGTTCAAAAGTTTTTTAGTTAAATATTTAGAAGGTAGTAATGTTCGGTCGTTCTGGGCAAGGTGACGACGTGACTTAAGTGCATAATTTAGTCATTAAGTTCGACCCCCGATTTTACCTACTTTATATTAAGGCGAGCAAGCAATGGAGAGAGCTATGCTCGGTGTGTCCCTTCGAGACAAGATCCGAAATCAGAAAATCCGGAGGAGGACTAAATTTACTGACATAGCTCTAAGAGCCAGTAAACTGAAGTGGCAGTGGGCTGGTCACATGAGCCGAAAAGCCGACAGTCGTAGGTCGAGACGGGTTTTGGAGTGGAGACCGCGTTCAGACAAACGTAGTGTAGGACCCCCCCTGCGAGGTGGCGCGACGATGGAAGTATCTGGATGCGTAGAGCCGAAGATCGGGCTCAGTGGTACGCCTTGGGGAGGCCTACGTCCAGCAGTGGACAGATATGGATGGCTGATGATGATATTAAGGCGAAGGTCCGTGTGACGCAAAGCGCCACAGTACTGTTCTCCATACAAAGCGCGACAAGCGTTTCGTAGGATGAAATTCGCATAAAAATCAGGATAAAAAGGTGATTTTTCAGAAATACATTATTATCAATACTCAATGCCCTCTTTATGTGTGCGACGCATACTAATTTTTTTTTTTTCAAATTCTGAAGCCGATTTGATTTGAAATAATTCAAGATTTTTTCGGACGTTTACAAATTCTATGTCTATGGTTGTTCAGACCAATGTTTGCATTCTTTACTGCAGCGAAATAAAGATTATTATGTTTTGAGGTACACGAAACCGTAAATCAAAGGCTGAAATAAAACATACATTATTTATAATATTATAGTAAGTAACATTTATGGACAGACACAAACAAAAATGCCATTCAAAAACCTCTCTTTAAATCAACTTTGACAGGATAACTAAAAGTAAAGTGGCCAACGGTAGCGTTTCTTAGAAGTTTGCAAACTTCCTGAATATTTAATGTATGTTATTTACCTACATACAGTAAACATAATATTTAATTATAATAAGGAGAAATTTATAACTCAGAAATACTGGTAAATCGTAGGCGATAATATAAGACGTAATAAGAGTTGCGTAAATAAATCTTAGTAAGTAATGTCTAAAGTATTTAATTCACGTCGCATTTTGCTACATATGACGACCCGTGTGGCGCAATGGTTACCATGCCGGACTGCCGATCGGAGGGTCCCGGGTTCGATTACCGGCAAAGCAGAAATTTGAATGATGATTAAAATATCTGTTCTCGGTCTGGGTGTTTGTGTTTCTGTCTTTGTGTGTGTCCATGGCACCCACGACACAGGGTATATCTACCCCACTTTGAGGTTATGAGTGTGAAACGTCATTTTTTATTTATTTTTTTATTTTGCTACATATCATTGTGTATGCTTTACCTATTATTTCTCGACATCTAACTCTATAGTACTCTATACATTCAACCACAGAATTTTAATTGTTCAACCAATCCAAAAAATAACTCACATCACAGTAATGCACATCAAAAACATACAGAACAATATAAATAAATAAATAGAAAAAAACACGTGTTCATATTTAAAATCTAACGGATAGCATTTCTGTTTGTCTGTCTGAGAAGAATTGCAAATCTCCTTTCGATTTCGAAATCCTTACGGTGATGGATCCAAGTTGCCTTAAAGCTTCAAGTTAGAATTACTTTAAAATTATAGCCAAGAGCAGTCGAAAGAGCCGCTTAAATAATTTAGTAAGTTCAGTTTCGAAGTAAATCGGTCCCAAGAAGTTAGTTCCTACGATAACTTGCGCTGTACGCTGGGTTTGAAAGTGAAGTGGTTTTGAGGCAACTTTCTTTGGATTTAGCCAGCTTATTGAATACAGTTTAATTTTTCAAATTTAAAAATTTAAAAAAATCTGTTTCTGGTGTGACATCTCTTCTTATACGTTACGCTCTTGACAAAGCGGTCGTGGTCGTCATGTAGTAGAGGAGGTAGAGGCAGATGAAATTCAACGTCCGCCATCTCTCTGTGATGACTGTCATATTGGTATAGTCATTTATAGGGTCACCCACGCGTATTTTATTTGGTCAGTCCATCGCATAGGTGACCGAACGCAAGGTCTTGTATCATCAACCCTACCCTGCACAACCAGCCATTCAATGGATCCCTCGTTTCTTCGAGAGACGTGACCAAATAATGTTAGAATTTTACATCTAGAAAACGTAAAATGTTATGAACTTGATTTCAATTTTTTTCTTTATTTTTTATAAAATACTTAATTTGATCATTACTATCATAATCACACAAAGCCCTGCATTTAGGTATCGTTATCTTAAAAAATGGATATGAAATGTTTTAGCACATATTCTTTGCTGCAAGTTTATATTATAAAGTTTTGGAAATTATCGAGTCAATAAGATTATTATAAAATATGTTAAAGATTGACGTGTACAATAGTTTAATGGTGCAAAATTAGAACACTTTAACTCTAGAAATTTCACAAATATTTACGTACTGAATCTTAGTAATTGTTTTTGCGAGCCTGCTTTAAAAATGTTCAAGAATCAAATAGGGAAATCACAGAGATGCACAAAAAAATTTAAAATTCCGGTTCGAAGCTACCATAAACTTTATTATACTATACTTATACACCTACTCTGTTTTAGAAAGTTTGCAACTTGGAAGGAATATTAAAGAAAGTTTTTGAGTTAGAATTCTTTGGGATAAGTCAACTTAGTATACAAAGTTTTTAGTTTAAAAGTTTTTTAGTACCGGAAATATAATAAGTTTCAAAATCTGTTCCTAGTGCTACACCTGGAAAACTTATAATTTGATAACTTATTTTCTTTTTTAATATAATTTAACAAATTCTGAATCAGAGCCATTATTTTCATGTCTATAGAGATGCTCTCCTGTTACATACGGATCTCTTTGAATAGACTTGGTGCTTAGATTTTTTTAGGATACTTTTTTTTCTGTAAAATAAATATAACTCATATTGGAATTCTTAAATAAGAACACGATGTTGTGTTCATGAGAAATTGATATAAAAATCGTGTATCTAAGCATTTGGTTTAGGTACCTTATGTTGGCGACAATTATTGCTTTGATATTTCAAGGTTAAAATACTAAATTTTCTAAACTGTAACTTTATAAATATATTGTCAAGGAACATATTACAAAGCTGTTATGTATATAATATTTGCATAATTTCCAATTTGAACTATTCGAAGTAATTGAAGGTTGCGCGGGATTAAAAATTAAAACAATTTTGGGAAATATTTTTTGGTTTGTATTGGTCAGTTGGTATTTGTTATTTGTCATCTGCATGTTCATCAGGTTTTATTATGTTAAAAATACTCAAAATCCCCAAAATATTACGTTTATTTATGAATCTTAATCAATGGCGTTTCCTACGATTCTCATGTGTATAATAAATATATGGTTCATAAAATATTGCACCTGAAACATTGGCAAACCGTACATCTGGAGGAAAATTAAGGGATTTTTGTTGTAGACAAGTTTCCTATATAAAAGTATCCACTGATACAAAAGCACATTTACGGTAGAAAAATAAACCCGGCTAAGATAAATACCAGTTTTACCAACTATAAATTACAACGTATCTACGATTCGTCTTGAGCTTGTAATTCTATGACTATTGATTGACTCTTTATACGAACAAAATATGCTGCCTAAAATTCCATATTGCTCTTACCTAACACCGAAAACCAAAATTGAATTCCATATTGGAATATCACGCCCCCTCTACATTTTCGCAGTGACACCAAAACGCATCTGAGCGTATGATTCGGAGCGACGTCGCCTGTCACACCGTACGCTGTTCGAATTACTATTGTGGATTATTATTAAAGCAAGGTTAAGTTTAAGGTTATACACTATAACTATAAATTATATAGTTATATATAATTAGAAGTGGATAATATATTATAGCAAGGTTAAGTTTAGTGCCTGAGGTTAAGACTGTAAATTTCTGTAATAGTGAATGAATTTGGATGGTTGATGCGGGATTCAATTTTTATCGCAGCTTAACTATTTTAACAAATCCGGATCATTTTTAAACCTAAATGGAAAAAAAAATGCTATGTCTTGTTGCGAAAATCGCATATACAGTAATTAGTCGCTTTTTGCTACTCTCATACAAAAAAATATTATTCAAAAAAATTGAACTTAGTTAATTTGAGAGAAAATAGGCCAGAAAATTGCATTTAATTTAGACTAGATTGTCTAGATTATTCCAATTTGCCGAAATAAATTAAATGCAATTTGTATTAGACATAAATTCACTTCAGTTTCAATCAATCCGTTTCCTGAAAAAAAAAATATGAAAATCACTTTAAAATTCTTGAAAACTAAAAAAGTGGCTCATGTTATTCAAGACATTATTATTGAAATGATCAGTTATATCGTGCAATGAAACTTATGGAATACTCTTAGAATAATAACGTTAAGAACGTCAGTCTACATACAAGTGCGCTGTCAAAATTGAAGCACTAAATAGGTCCCTACAGCTGTCACATCTGACAAATAAAATATTTTTATTTTGACCAAATTAACTTTAAAATACTACAAAATATTGAAAACACTGTGAAAAGTTATTTTATTAGATTTCTTTTGTTTTTAAAAAGTGTTGTCATAAAATTTAACCTTAAGTCTTAAAGAGCGGCCCGGCGTTTGGTGCCATTAATGACACCAATCAACATGCCTCAATTTGGGCGCGCGAACTTGGTTTCTATAATGTAATTGTAATTATTCTAATGGAATACTGTATTTTAACTGCAAAATACCATGTGTTCAATCAGGTTAATCAGGTGCACGCACACACCGCCGTCCACCCGGGGCTGCTAGCTGGACGAATCGAGCTCCCACTCTCGCCGCCCGCAATCCGGAAGCCCCCTTTTAGTCGCCTCTTACGATCAGGCAGGGGATACCGTAGCTCTATTCTTAATCCCGAAGCTACAAGGACTAGCATCTGTAACCTAGCATCTTTTTTATGTGTAAGCAACGAAATAATGGAGCTTCTGTTATAATATTTAAATTGAAAATTGTATATGTAATTTTTTCTTATTTAAAAAAAAAAACAAATAAATTGACATCTTAAATGTTTGCATGAATTATTATCTTGTGCTGGTATTAATTTATTTGGCTGCAACCCTTTTTTGCGTCCCACTGCTGGGCACGGGTCTCTCCTCTTTACTGGGGAAGCCTGGAGCTTACTCCACCACGCTGCTCCAATGCGGGTTGGTGGTAAATGCGAAACGTGTGTTAATTTATTTAAGGGTGTAATAATGATATTCTTAAGAGTGAGGGCAGAAACGAGGACACGAGCGAGGGAGGAATCACAGATACCTCACAAAAATCAAAGCCGAAAGATAATTTCACATTTTCAGATCATGAAGCCAGATAACGAAATTGAATAACTGTGTTAGCAACAGAACGAAAATGGCGTTATATTCGCTGTAACACCGCGAGCATCCACTCGGGCGTATAATCCGTGTGAACAGCAACTATTACACCGTTTCGAGCAACATATAAATATGAATTAATAACACATATACAGTATATGAGTCGCAAGAACTAATTAAAAAGTTAAATAGTTTAAGAGTAAGAAGGTTACAAAGTAGTCTTAATAATATAATAAAACTATCAGTACACAATCGATGGTGGGATGAATAACCTAGTGGTAATATTTCAGGCAGCGATATCTAGTGACGAGCCAATGGCCTGGCAGCTGGCGAAGAACGAAGCAATCTATGCAGCTGAGCAAAACAAGCGCGGTCAAGTGTGAGATCGGGGTGACAGGCCTTATGGGTCGAATGAGCTCCAGGCCTCCCAATAATGGGGATTAATAGGCCTAGTAGTAGATGCAAAAAGGATTGAAGGGAAGGTTTCACGATCTTCTCTTTTCTAAGAGCAACACAACGTTATAATAAACCGATCGGGGGAAAGAAAACAAATAGGAGTATTGTTACTATGTTTCGAGTTATTTTTGTTTGCGTTGAGTGTAGATTTTTAGCGTTGTTCTTTATACACAAAGCTATACGCGAGTAAGACTTGCATTTGTCCAGTGCCTGGGGTCTTTTGTTAGTCGTGTACGAGTACGTGTTTCATGTAAGCAAGCACACTATTGACTTTTAACAATAATAAAGGTTTTCAAAAAGTGTAGTGCCACTTCTCGGTACGGCATGAAAAAATGTAAAAACCAAATGGGATTTCACGCTAGAACACCGGCTATTTCGGTGCTCTGGAGAGGCTCAGTTGACCATAAAACTGGAATTGACTATTGTTACTTTGAGGTATTTTTAGAGGTTGAGGTACAAAACAGGAAAAGTTAAACTTACAACAAATATACAGTATATTAGTACAGGTGATAGAAATTTATTAGTTTAACCGGAGAAGTACCACTGCACCACTGAACCCTCATCTGTCAATGCAATGAAATGAAATGAAGTGAAGTGAAGTAAAGCGAAGCGAATCGAAACGAAACGAAATGAAATGAAAATACTTTATTGTGAATGTTTACATACATATAATAAGCTGTTTTAAATTATAATTGGAGTTTTAAACAGTTATATAGTGCAGTGCAGTTGCCAGCCAGAATTATATGAGGCGACTATAAGCCGTCGGAGTACCAGCGCAACTACATACAACCACAGGCAAGACGACTTTGTCGAGGTTTTGTGTGTTGCGCTGCTTCTGCAACCACGTAATACCACGAGGCATTCCTCGTCTGTTACTACTCCACCTGCTACTAGATATTATACCCTTCAAATAAAAAGACTATAAAAATAAAGTGACATTCGACCACCAGTTACGACTTCTTTCCAACTAAATTACCGTAATAAAGCAATACCACCACACGATACAGTATGAAAAACGCTAAAAAGAACGAAAGCGGGGTTTCACGCTAGAATACGGCCTATTTTTACAGTGGCTCACGGGACTCAGTCGACCGTGTCACTTGAATTGACTAGCCTCCCGATGATTTTATGGAGCAATCACTGATAAAATAAAAAAGGATAGATAGAACGCTGCGAACGTGAGGCTGGTTTTCTAAACATGTGCGCGCGACCGGCCTACGAACACATGTTGCGATCATTATTCAAATTACCTCATTATCACAGTTATAATTTATTAATATTCATTACAACTTTTCACAAAACATTTCGATATTTCTTTTGTGAATTTTGATATTTTTGACAACGTTTTACTCAATATTCAACTGGCAAAGCCAGGTGCAGTTTCGCTGTACGTGTCTGCGTGTTATATGTGTCGACACGGCTAGGTGCAGTTTTAACCGGTGACACTTCTTTGTTTGCAGCGTCTTATCTATACGTTTTTATTCGATTTGAGGGAGCACTAATCCGAGGGTTTTTAACAAAAAGGGTTGCAGCCAAATATCACAATATTTTTCCATCGCGGTGATAATAATAAATAGGTACGCACTTAACAAATTTCTTTATCAGAGACTGCGGACTTTACCACTGTTCCGCGCGGTGTAAGAGTGTGGTTACGAACACTAAGATAGATACCAGCTACACCCATTTAACTCCGTTGAAAAGCGCGCAGTCCGAATCGTCAACGACCCAAGATTAACTTACTAACTATCTAAGCTAAGCTAACCGCTTAGCTTGCGAAGAGACATAGGCTCGCTCTGCGTGTTCTACCGACTTTACTATGGTGAGTGCTCCGAGGAACTCTTCAAATTGATGCCTACATCACCATTCCATGATTATACCACCAGACGAAGGTTAAAGTTCCACCGGCACCATCTGGACTCGTGGCGGTCCTCCACAGTCCGCTTTGCACGCTCCTTTTTACCACGGACGTGTAGGTTATGGGACAACCTTCCAGCTGAGGCATTCCCAGTGGACTATAACATGGGGTTCTTCAAGAAAGCTGTAAAAAAAGCTCTCTTCCAAAGCCGGCAATGCTCGGGCGGCTCCCCTGGGGTTGCCCGTGTCCATAGGCGACGGTGATCGCTTAACATCACGCGGCCCGTCTGCCTTATTGTTAGGTTTATTTATAAAAAAAAAAACTAAGAGAAATTGTTTGAATGTGGGTGACCTTTTCTCCATACTCCATATTTTAATTAGTTTTCTTAGTCGCCTTCGGTAACACGTTAATAAGGCGATTTAGATGTACGTACAAAAATTCAAACTACTTTAAAAACGTTATAAATATGGAGTCGTAAGCTGTCGTAGTCAAACCAAACGAATCTTGTTATGATTAACAGCTACGTGTGCTACGAAGCGACTCCGGACATTTAGAAATTACTACGAGCGTAGTCGTTACGCCATCCATAGGAAATGAGTGATTGGTTGCGCCACATCAGAAATGGGTACACATTTTCAATATTGGATTTGAATCAATTTTTTTATCTTTTTAGCTTTTCAATTGTTAAGATTTCGCTATTTTAGGATTAATTTAAGTAAAGTAACTTAAAGATAAAAATATTCATGTCTATTTATCTAAAGGTGCATATTTTAGGTACAACTAAATTAATAATAAATAAATAACGATTCACACTCATAGCCCCACAGTAGGGTATATGTATGTACCCTGGGTGTTTGTGTTCCTGTCTTTGTGTCCATGGTACGCACGACACAGGGTTTACCTTACTATGGAGCTATGAGTGTGTAAAAAAAAGTAGCCTATGTCTCTGCAGTTCCCTCTACTGTACTATCTATCTACTGTACTGTACTGTCCGGGGCGGGGGACCGTGAACTTGTTACAGTTAATGTTGCGAGTGGTGCTGGTGCTCGATGCTGGGGGGTGGATGTCGCCTACTTCGACTTCAGAAAGGCATTCGACACAGTCGATAACGACGTTCTGCTCGCAAAGCTGGCTGGCGCGGGCTGCACGCCACACACGCTAGCATTCTTTGCCAGCTACTTGCGGGACAGGCGTCAGTATGTCGACTGTGGCGGATGTCATTCGGAGGAGTACCTAACAAGATCAGGCGTCAGCCAAGGCAGTAATTTGGGCCCCCTCCAGTTTGTCATTATGATCAATGACTTGCCGGAGGTGATCCAGGAGGCGACATGCCTTGTATTTGCTGACGACCTGAAGCTGTTTCGTGAAGTGGGCGATATTTCCGGCCATGCTAGCTTGCAGCGAGACATAGACAGGATAGTGGAATGGAGTCACGAGAACAAGTTGTACTTCAACGTGGCCAAGTGCTCTGTTCTGTCTTTCAGCCGAGCGCGCGCTCCGCGGCACCATCTGTATCACGGGTGAGCCGATGCAGCGCGTTACAGGGGTTAAGGATCTGGGCGTCCGATTTACCGCTGATCTTCACTTCCGAGAACATATAGCCGAAGTATGCAAAAAAGCGTACAGAAACCTTGGCTTCATATTAAGGCAATGAAGCGCTTTTACCAACTTTAGTGCTCTGCGTGCCTTATATGAAGCATTGGTAAAAAGTCACTTGGAGTATAATTCGGTTATCCGAACGCATCCAAAACAAATTCTGTCGGTTCCTGTACTCCAAAATGTATGGCGTTTATCCGGGGTATCCATTGCTGTATCCCACTTTATTCGTGCTCGGCATGGTGGGATACAGTAAACTGGATACAAGGCGTGAAGTTTTCCTCGCCAAGTACCTCTTCAAGGTATTACGGGGGAAAATTGAAAGTCCAGCAATCCTGGAAGAGATAAAGCTGTGTGTACCAGATGACGCAGTAGGGCGACGTCGGCGTGTGCCGCTGCTAGCATTGCCGCGCGCGCGCACTAACTTGCTGCGCGAGGCGCCGCTTACTCGAGCGCTTCGCACGCTTAACACAGTAGCAGATCGCTTTGACATTTTTAGCTGTACACTGAATGAGTTCACGCGGGTTGTTTATAGTGTTGCATCAAATTAATTTTATTAGTTCTGTGATTGAGACTTATGACGATATTCATTTAATTTGTTTATTGACATAGTTGACATGGAATTATGTATCGCTTTTTTTTAAATTGTTATGAACTGTTATTATAACTGCATCCCATTAATTGATTATTTAGTTATGATTTTGACAATACTGATTTAATTTTTTTTATTCGTTGACATTGAATGATTGTTTTCATTGTGAATTTAATTTCTGACATTATTATTAATGAATTTTATTATTATTTACATGACTTTATTTTATTATTGCTTTACTGCCATTTATTGATAACATCTTATAATTGTAATTATGCATTTAATATTTAGTTATTTTTAATTATTATTGTAATCATTTATTGGATAAATTAACTAAACTAACGACTTGGGGTTACCTGTAATGTTAGTTTTAAGCCTATGAAATAAATAAATAAAAAAAATCTCTACACAAACCCAACACAAAAAATTTGGTTAATCCATAGACTTAGCAATTAATCAGTAGCACCGTTTCGACGCGAAGGAAGGACAAACAAAAAAAAAATAGTTTGTTTACAATTTGAGGTGTGAAACTTTTAAATATTAGTTATAATCAACGCTTAACACATGATCTGCTTATAACTACAGCTCATCAGGTCACAATGCTGTTGCACGGGAGCCGTGCTCGAATATCCGGTGACAGGTCAATGGAGATTCACGATATATTGAGCCACAGCTCATGTTACCTTATTTATCATCTCATTGTTTTCTAATGTGCGACGAATAAATATTAAAATAAATTAGCTAAATAAATAACTTTTCAAACTCATAGCCCCACTGTAGGGTAGATATACCCTGTCTCGTGGGTACCATGAAACACAAAGATAGAAACACAAAAACCCAGACCAAGAACAGAATTTTAAACTCATCATTAAAATCTCTTCTTCGCTGGGAATCGAACCTAGGACCCTCCGATCAGTGCAGATGCAGTCAGGTAACCATTACGCAACGCGGGTCGTAATATAATAATAATTCATTCATAGACAACACAACGTATACTAATTCTATGGTATAAGTGAAGATTTTTTTTTAAACTTTTGGCATTCCCATTTACGAGAGACGATAATTCAGCAGTCACTAGTACCAGATTAAGAATAGAGATACGGTATCCCCTGCCTGATCATATGAGGCGACTAAAAGGGGGCTTCCGGGGTTGTACCAACCACCATGGTTGTACCATGGCACCAACGACACAATATATCTACCTTACTGTGGGGCTATGAGTGTGACATTTTATTATTATTATTATTATTAAGAATTCATTAAAATCTGTAGGCATCACGAATCTCAGATCAATGGGATTACTGGCAAGTGTGCGCGAGTTGCAACCAAACCTCTTAGTACTGCCAAGCTCGCGATCGTGCCTTGAATATGATATCTTAATTTTATCTGATATTGAATATTATGTACTCGTAATTTGTTTGTATAAACATCGTAAAATCTGATTTTATATTTAAGTGTTGTGTTCTCGCCAGAGTGGCCAGTAATAAAGGTGTCGACTGTTTTTTTTTTTTCAATTATGTCATCGCAAAATCTGTGCATACTGCCAGCGTCAAGTATTATTTTTGCATCAATTTTTTGCCAGTTTCAATGAAACTGGACGAAGTAATAACAAAGTCAGTAAGTTAGTCGTCAGTAATCAGTCAGTCTAGTCAGTCCGACATTCAAGTAAAGCGATGGCTACTTTAATAGAACGTGTCCGATGGAATTTTGGAGGCAAGCAGAAAAACCATATTTTAGCACTGTTATTCTATTTCACAAACACTCGTGCACTGTAATTAACCTATATCAAACAAAATGCCATCAACCTCATCCGATATAACTCAAAAATACACCGAGAAAATGAAAATAAAACAAGAGCACAATGTCTTTTTCGACTTCCCGCCAAAATAGTGTCGACTGATTTATTAGTGGATCCTGTGAATTTCTTGTCTAATTTTAAATATTGTGTTAATCTTTAAAATCTAATAAATTCCAGCCAGCATTCCCGAGAAGGTCGGTAGTGTGTGCGTGGCTGCACGCTCGTGTACCTACATCGCTATCCCATTGTTTCGTTCATCATTGCCCAGCGTCTTGGGCATTCCACTGGAAATCCCAGAATTCCGGGTCTTATTGACACATTAGGAAACAATCTCCGTAAACAATGTAAATATTTAGCTCAGGTTAAATTGACAAGGAAGCTTATGAATTTAATATAATGGAAGGATTTTTGGCGGGAAGTCGGAAAAAACAAATTGTGCTCGTTTAATTTTAATTTCTTGGTGTGTTTTTGAGTTATAGCGGTAAAGTTGATGGCATTTTGTTCGATATAGGTTTATTACAGTGCACAAGTGTTTTGAAATATAATAACAGTGCTAAAGTATGTTTTTTTTCTGCTTGCCTCGAAAATACATCGGACACGTTCTGGTAAAGTAACCATAGCTTTACCTGAATTTCGACTGACTTGACTGACTGATTACTGACGACTTACTTACTTAATCTATATTTACTGTTTGACTGTGTATGACTTACTTACTTATATATACTGTGTACTTACTTTCTTTATCTATGTAATTATTTGTACTTTGTTCAGTTTCATTGAAACTGTCAAAAAATTGATGCAAAATTTATACTTGCCGCTGGCAATATGCAGAGTTTGCGATGCCATAATTTGAAGAAAAAATATATAATTGAATACACTGTATCATAATAATATGCCAAATTAAAAGGCATCATTTATAATGGAGTTTGGCGAGAAGTCTGAAGAGACAAGGTTGTGCTCTTGTTTTTTTTTTTCATTTTCTTGGTGTATTTTTGAGTTATATCGGATAAAGCTGATGGCATTTTGTTCGATATAGGTTAATGACAGAGCACGAGTGTTGTCAAATAAAATAACAGTGCGAAAACATGTTTATTCGGCTTGCCTCCAAAACTCCATCGGAAATGTTCTGGTAAAGTAGCCATCACTTTTCTTGAACATCTTACTGACTAGACTGATTAACAACTGACGATTTACTAATTTTTTTATGACTACTAAGTGATGGAAAGAATTCTACTTGACGCTGGCAATATGTACAAAGTTTGCAATGCCTTTATTAAAAATTAAATTATCCACACATTTTTCTTTCATCTTTTATTTTATTGTCAAATAGGTATGTATGCATAAAATTATCTATGAATTTTCACGATGATTCCGCGGTATTTGGCTTTTATACTACGTAAATTACTCGGCAGCCATCTTTTGTGTTCCATGATCCGTGGGCGGGCGTACGCAGATTTTCTGACGAGGAATTTTTCATTAAAATGTCGTTTCGGAAGCCTGCTGCCATTCTTAATAAATGAAGGTTCGTGTTGTAATGGGCGATGTGTATACATCATTATGGGTGTTAGGAAATTTGGAGACAGTGAATTAAAATTAGTTGTAGATGAACGAAGTTCGAGAACGAACGACGACGTTTGAATAAAGCGGATATAGGTTTGGGGAGGGCTTGACTTTAGTTTGGGCTGAATATTTCGACAGGGGAGAGGTTTGACTGACGCATCACGTGTACTCAAACCGCACCTGTTTTGGGGGGGGGGGCTAAAGTCACTACACGTATTATTTGAGATTTTCAAGTGTGAACCCGAATGGTTTTGAAGGGGTTAAGCCCCCTAGCCCCCTCCCCCCGGATCCGCTAGTGCCTGTAGTGTGATAGCACGTACGTAAATTATTAAATGCTGAAAGAATGCGGCAGTACGCCTGATTTGGGCAGCGCTGCAAAGTCACGTAATCACGTCCTTTATTAACGTCTGTTCTTTCACGTACATCATCTGTATATAAGGCTAGAGATATTGTCATTAGATTATTATAATAAGGAAGATTAAGGTTATTGTATAGAGATCATATTGTACAGTGATAATAAAATATACAAGAAGTAGTTGTTGGATATCTTAGTCTACACCCCTCGCGGGGCTACCCTCCCGTGTACTCCGACACTCCCGACGACTGCACTCATCGACACCAACCCACGACAGTCTCAACACTGCATGCCCTCAGATGTTTACAATACTCGATTCCTTTAATGAGTTGTCGATTAACGCGGTGAAGGAGTTACTGGTTTGACAGTTTGTGACTTGCACTAAGCCCTCAGAACAGAGTATCTCAGTTTACTCAAACTAAACCTCCACACAAAAGGGCCGACGATCAACCAATCCGTTCCATCGTTAAGACTTAACGAAACGATTACTTTTATATTTATAATATTACTAGCCTTCCGCCAGCGGCTTCGCCCGCGTGGACCCGTTTAATGGGTCCCCGTAGGATAAAAAATAATAGCCTATGTGCTATTCCAGGTTTCATTGCTATATTAAAATCATAGGCGTTTAGCCAGTTACTTCAACCGCTTTGACCCTATTACCCGTTTCCACATAGGAATGAAGCATTTTTCCGCGCTAAAAAACTAGAAAATAGGCTAAAGTAGCCCATGTTACTCATGGTGAATGTAGCTTTCTAATAGTGATTTTTTTTTGAAATTGGAACAGTAGTTTTTGAGTTTATTAATTACAAACATAAAAAAATACAAAAATACAAATCTTTCCTCTTTATAATATTAGTATAGATGGATTGCTCGAGTTGTAGCTTAAAAATTCTTAGAGTACTACTAGCTGACCCCGCGAATTCCGTACCGCGTTTAAATGTTTGGGGTGGGCCTCCCTTAACACTTTGGTATCTACCCCTAATCGGTTACTTGGCTGCAACCCTTTTTGCGTCCCACTGTTGGGCACGGGTCTCTCCCCGTTATTGGAGAGGCGTAGAACGCAAATCGGTTACTTACGGATTCCTAATGGGCCCTGCTCTAAAAACTTTCACCTGCCACGTAGAGGTTGATGGATAGAGGCCTCGAAACGAACTATGTCGACATATGTATCGTATCCATCTTAATTCGCCTGTCACTACTTGTAGTATGAATACTACTTTATGTATGAATAGGACCTATTTATGCAAACCGGAACCAACCCACACATGATGATGATGAAGATAGTTTTGAGAAAAAGCTGTTTAATGTATTAGACAACTGATGTTTTGTGGATTGGTAAACATGTCATAAAAATGTTTTGTTCTGTCAAAATTGTCAGATCATTTTGATCTTTACAGGGTCGATAGAAGGTGCAATTTTAAGCTTTTCTGTGTACTTAACTCAATTTCGGCATGAGTGTGGATTGGTTCCGATTTGCGTAAATAGGTATTTTGTGTTAAGTATTGGTGGGAGCTTTAAACCCATTTTTTACCTGATTCGTTCAAGCAGACGAGACCAGCATGCAGGTCACGTGGTCTTAAGTGGTCGTTGCAGGTCATGGACTCTACACACAACCTAAAGCAAGCTTCAGTCCTGTCTGAGCTCGTATGTAGTTGCGTTGCTACTACAAAGACTGAGTTACTTCATGTGAGTCAGGCCGACAACTGCAACATTCCAACGAGACACAATAGAATTGCTTCAATTTGACCATTTAAAAATTCTACAACCTATAAAAAGGCTTATCGTATTATTTATCCGGGTTAAGAGGCCGTATACGAAATTTTGCCGATTTCACTGATTTACCTGATTTAACAAATGACATTTTGCAGGTTAATCACAGTATTTCCATAAGTTTCATTGCACAATGTAACTGATCATTTCATAGAATTTTTGATATATAGACCTAAATAAAAGTTCGTATCGATTTTCACTGAAAGCTAGTATAACTTTTTTTTTTTTTTTCTTTGAAAAAGGGGCCTCGATATTATTTGCATCGATCCTCGTATGTTGAAGTCGAGAACCAGACCAAAAACAATGAATTTTCATTAAATTCATCGTTTTAGAAAATCGTTAGCAGAAAAATGATAATAAAAAGAAATAACCTCGTTATAATATAATAATAGTAAAAGAGAATTGTGTGGTACTAATAACGTTTCACACTTATAGCCCCGCAGTAGGGTAGTTATACCCCATGTCGTGGATGTCATTGACACACACAAAGACAGAAACACAAACACCAAGACCGAGAACAGAAATTTAAACTAATCATTCAAGTTTCTGCTTCGCCGGGAATCGAACCCGGGACCCTCCGATCGGCAGTGCGGCATGTTAACCATTACGCCACTCGGATCGTAGTGATGATTCCACTCGTATTAAGAAAATGGCGCCAAAATTATTTTATTTATTTTATACTATTCATTTAGTATTTTACGAACTGCTGTTCGTTTTAAAATATATTTGGAGGAAGTAATTTCATAACACGTTTGTGCTCGTATCGAAAATGGCATTAAAATTTCACCTCCATTTTCGGACCATTCGTAATGGCCGTCGAAATGCATCACAACCTCCAATATTTTCGGGTTCCGGAGTTCAATTGCATGAACTCTTACTATTATTTTATTTGGCAAGCTAAGGTACAAGAATTATTACCTTTTAGTAGACACAATATTCTTAAATACAGTCTTATGGACTGGTTAGATTCTGAGGCAGGTTTCTTTCCTAAAAAAATAATTCCAATGCAATG
The DNA here is from genome assembly GCA_911387765.1 of Pyrgus malvae. Taxonomy (NCBI): domain Eukaryota; kingdom Metazoa; phylum Arthropoda; class Insecta; order Lepidoptera; family Hesperiidae; genus Pyrgus; species Pyrgus malvae. The sequence goes on from OU426948.1 coordinate 24,538,650, forward strand.
CACGAGCAATATCACCGAAGAATATCACAGATTTCAGCGAAAGGATGCCATGCTATTAATGGAAGAAACAAAAACTTATTAGGTACGCTTTCATACATGTTAATGCCGAACTGCTGGCGATGGTTACTTTGTTCCATTCCCAGAAAAACAAGAGTTTAAGTACCTAATTTAAACACTATATGTGTGACTTTCGAAATAAAATCTTAATACATGGTGATAACCACGACGCAGTGAATTCTTCCTTGGGGTTAAACTTGAAAATGTCAAACGATTTCATATAAATTAAATTCTCAATTTAGTTTAAACGAGCAATTCTTATATAAATACCTAGATAAATAAATTGGAATCTCGGAAACTGCTACTACGATTTTCATAAAATTTAGTGTGTACGAGTTTTCGGGGGCAATAAATCGATCTAGCTAGGTTTGATTTTTTAGAAAGTACCGTTTAATCCGTGTTTTGCTACTTAAACATAAACTGAAAAATATGACTCTGCCTGTCATCTATCGGTGAAAATATTTAATTCAATTTTTGAAATTGGGAGCTGAAATAGATGGCGTTGTTAAGTAAGCCGATGAGTGTCTGAAAAACCAATTGTTTTTATACGAGCAATGCTCGGTTATCTGGGTACTATTTGTTTAACAGTATATCCCTTCATTATAGATAGTGCAGCTCTCACTTGGCATTTTTCAAGTCAGTGCCATATTGCCGAAGTCTTGACAGATCAAAACAGTAATGGACGGTGTAAAATTTTTTACTTCCGCCATAACTCCGTAAAAGCCGTTCTTTTCATGCCTAGACGTAAAGTGTTTTATGTGATTACGTCATCATCTGGCTATGGCGAAAAAAGGAATAAAATTATTTTCGGTCCCTATATTATACCTTCTCTGAAGCGCTCTGATTGTTTAAAAACATACGACAGCATGTGGATTAAGCTCCAGGGCCATCCAATAATGGGAAAAGACCCGTATCAAACATTGGGATCTAAAAAGGACATAGCTTAGTAGCTCTATATGCTGCTGATGGAAGATGGATAGAATGGTCTTGATGGACAATCAAAATAAAAGGTTCTGGTTCTACAATTAATCAAAGGTTTTGAGAAAGGAGAAGAAGGGAGACTGAATATGCACATAAAATTTCATAAGAATTGGTGAAGCCGTTCCGGGAGTTTTGTTACAGACATTGTGACACGAGAATTTTATGCAATTAGATTCGGTTAGCATAGAATATTGATTTTTTAGAGTTTAAAGAGTCACTGCTTTTTGGATTATTTTTTTATTTTTATAGTTTAAAATCTGATAACTAGCTCAAATGCTTCTTCGAGTCTTTACCAAAGGGCAACAGACAACAAAGCAATCCACTGAATATCCTTGGTCCACAATTAGGTAATTAAAAGTTTATTAACTAGAACGGAGAGACGTACTTCTGTCCGGATATTAACGTTCTTAACAAACAGTCAGTGTAGATAGCATAGTCCGCTAGAAAATTCATAGACTTTATCTGCTGACGGTATAATTAACGCTTTTGTGCACTTTTACTGTTCTGCCGAAAGTTCTTTTGTTGGAAGAAGCCTATAGAAGTATTGGATTTACGATGCGATGGGTTGTATTTTTATCCCCCGACGCAAAAACGACGGGGTCATAAGTTTGACGTGTCTGTGGCTGTTTGTGGCACCGTAGCTCCCGAACGGATGAACCAATTTTGATTTTGTTTTTTGTTTTTTTTTTTTTTGTTCGAAAGGTGAAGTAGTCGAGAGTGTTCTTAGCTATGTTTGATGAAAATCGAACCGACTTCGTTCAACGACTAAAAACTGCCGCCACCACAAAATGGCAAAATATTTTTTAACAACTTCCTCAATATCGATATCAAAGGTCTTGAATAGTAGAATAATGTACTCTGTACTGAAAGGGAGTGAGATGTAGGTACATAAAATCGACACAACCGTTAACGTCGTCTGCCCTCTCGTTTAGCTATAGTTTAGTAATATGGCTTCAGATCTGGAAACTCCACTAATAAGGCTGTCCATGAACTAGTTAACTTTATAGTTACTAATTTGGATTGTAAACAGAAAGTTATCGTTCTTTTCCTGGATTTAGCTAAGGCGTTTGACTCTGTATCTATCCCACTGCTTCTGGGGAGGAGCTCCTGCTTCTACTCTACTTCCTCTCGAACGAGCCCAACGATTGATCTTAAAAGTCAGTCACTTCCTTCCTAGACTATACCCAACAAGGGATCTTTACCAGCACTGCAAAGTTTTGTCAGTACATCAACTTTTTATACTTCATATTATTCTATACAAGCACAGCCAGCTTCTTTATAATAGTTTGCATGAGTCCTCAAGGAGAAGAAATAAAGTCTGCACCAATACTGAAATTTTCCGAACGCAATTTGCGAGAAAATTCTACTGCTTTTTAGGAAGCTTTTTGTACAACAGACTAAACAATATACTTGAATTTTATTCTTTAACTAAACATGTATGTAAGACTAAAGTATCCAATTATCTGCAAACATTATCTTACAAGTGTACTGAAGACCTCCTTAGTATTCAGCAATAGGTGTTTTTAATTTAATTGCAGCACTAAAATCAGTTAAATACATTCCACATCATTTGTTCTCATACACAACACATTTAAGTGCATCACAACATCCTACACACAAACACACACACACACAAACACAAACACACACACACACACACACTCTCTCTCTCTCTCTCAACAACAAAATTTTTAAAGATAAGTGTTTAAATACTAATATATAAAATATATAGATATCAACATAAGTTACAATTTTAATCCTTGGGTGAGGGCCTGGAGATTTGCAACACAGGTTTTATCCTAGCGCAAACTCCAGTCTCTTACAATGGTTTCTTAGATTTTAATAATGTTGTATGTGCCTTGGTTTAAATAACAAATTGTCATAACCATTTAATATGTAGATGCATTGTATGCCTTTGTAATGAGAGAAATAAAGACTATTATTATTATTATTATTTGTATCTTTTCTTTCTTGTTTTATGTTATATTTAGAAATTTACGTACTATTCTACATGTGTTGATTATTGATGCTTTTTGTAGGGTGACGGCTATGTTGGATTTAATATTTAATAGTACCTGGACGCCCGAGCGTTGCTCGGATATATACAATACAATACAAAAATACTTTATTGCACCAGATCCAGATTTTATACAATGAGATAACATTAAATCGTTTATTTTCTAAAAAAATATTTTCTTGGTTTAGTTTAAAACGAAACAATCAATCTGAAATAGCTCCTAATAAAAAAAGTTATTTTCATAAAAATAAAAAATAGACACAATATGGTTTTGATCGAGGTTTGAACCCGGGTCTCTAGTTCCGCAGTCAGCTCACGCAACCATTCGACCACGGAAGCTTTAATTCAATGAACGAAATTTTCATAGAGCTCTTTCAAATCGACGTTGTCATTTCTTTGAACTTCGGATTGGCGGATGGTAGTAGCGGAGCCCAAGAGGGGATTTTCGGATTTACTCGAGCGCGTCAGATTAAGATATGGGGTACACCTTGCATCCTAAAATAAAATAGCTAAATTTCTTGGCATTGAAATCGACTCAAATTTAAATTGGAAAAAACATGTAGAAATAGTATGCCAAAGACTAAATAAATTCATATACGCATTACACCATCTTTCAAAAGTAGCAAATAAAAAACAGCATTGACGGCTTATCACGGATACGTGTGTTCGGTCCTAAGATACGGATTACTCTTATGGGGGAATTCAACTGACTTCAATAGAGCATTTATTATACAAAAGAAATGTGTTAGGGCCATTTAAGGTGCGGAACCCATGGACTCCTGTAAGCCAATATTTAAAAAAAACTAAATCTCCCGCCATTGCCATCAATGTACATCTACGAAAGTCTGATATGTGTCAAAAATAATCAAAATCGATTTGATACCAAAAAGATGATACATTCTTCAATCGGGATCAGGGTCAATTGCATAGACTACTATCTTATACGGCATGCTATTCGAGAAACAGCTTTGTGATGTGCATCAAAATTTATAATTTGCTGCCATCTCGGTTAAAAAAATCTAACATTAAATCGGTTCAAGGGTTTTATTTTTAAATTATTGATTAAGAACTGTTTTTATTCCACAAAGGAATTTATAGAATATTGTCATGCTGGACACCTCAAACGCTTGGCTAATAAATTATAATTTTTTATTCAATTATGCAAATATTATCATTACTATTAATATCTAATATTATTGTTATTAAATTATTATTGTTATTATTTTTAAAAAATTGACATGTACCTTCGGGTATGAAATTGCATTTAATATCCTTAAATTAAAAAAAAGTAAATTAATGATTTAACCTATAGATTAAGGATATACTGTTATCACTAAAGACACGATGACTTTATCTTATTTATTAATAAATATTTGCCCACCGACTAGGTCGGTAAGACACGCATGAACAATATTGTAAGATTTTTATCGTAAAATGTACCGTGTTTTATGAAAATAAATATTTCATTTCATTTCATTTCCTGTTGAGTACTACCACGATTAAAAAAGACCTTCTATATAGGTACAATATTTTTTTTATCTTACTTCCGGATGTCAAAATAGTCAGATTAGAATACGCCGCTACCGTTGAACCATGAATTTTAAATAATAAAAATCTCTCTCCACTGGTTAAACGCAAAACGTCATAAAATATAATAATATTAAATAATATAATATTTTAAACTTCCTACCACCCAACCTATAAAAAGCACAAGGTCCTGATGACGCTTGAGGAAATCCACAATGAGCCTCGTGGGCTCCCCCGTTTGACAGCGTTTACGCCACAATATTATTAATACTCTCCAATAGATGTCAGGAAGAGTCGTAATTTTCAGTTTATATTTAAATTGATTATCATTGAAAATATTTTTATACAGTTAAAAATTTCCAACAATAAAAATTTTGTGGATCGATTTATCACCCCCGAATCCAGGGTACTAAATTTCATCAAAATATTTGGAGCCGTTTCCGAGATTCAAAAAATATATTTAGATACATACAAGAATTGCTCGTTTAAAGGTATTAGATTTTTAAACTATTGAATAAACTTTTCGGTATGACTCCTGTTGATGATATAACTATTGGAACTATGTGGACAGTTTGGGCTTGCCATTGCTTTTTAATCTCAATAGAGAGATCTCTATATTTTATCATTTTTTCATTTATTGTTGACTGAATATTATGGGTGTTTGTACAGCTATATCAATAAAATATACGATCTTTTTTTGTTTATCATGAAGGGTAATATCTGGTCTATTGTAATGTATAGTTCTATCTGTCAAAATTGTTCTGTCCCAATAGAGTTTATATGTCTTGTCTTCTAATACTGTTTCGGGTTTGTATTTATAATACGGCTCTTTATTTCTTATGAATTTACTTGTGTGTGCAAGGTGTTGGTGTATAATGGAAGCTATTTGGTCATGCCTGTGTTTATAGTCTGTTTGAACTAGTAATTTGCATGCTCCGGTAATGTGCTGAATTGTTTCCGAGGCACTCTTACATTGCCTACAGCTATCACTTTGGAGTGAGATTTCCTTGGTGATGTGCTTGCGGTAGTTTGCAGTATTGACGACTTGGTCTTGAATAGCCAACATGAAAGCTTCAGTCTCTGGGAATAACTGACCGTATCTAAGCCATGCGTTCGACGCTGTTTTGTCGACATGTGGCTGTGCTAGATCGGCATAGTGCCTTCCATGAAGGGACTTTCTAGCCCAAGTATCATTTTTTTCTTTAGAGCTAATGATGTGTTCATTATGTTCTGTGTGTCTATCATACAGGTTAAGAGGAGTGTATTTATTGTCAATATCAGTTGCAAATTTGTGTAGTTCCGATGTATCTGCTTTGGAGTGAAAATATTGTCTTAGTGTACTGATTTGTTTATGGTACAAGTTTGTGATATCTATTAGTCCTCGTCCTCCTTCGCGACGCGGGATTGTTAGTCGTTGAATGCAAGATTTCGGGTGATGCTTACGGTGTTTCGTTAGAGTGGTGTTAATGATTTGTTGAAGTTTAATCAAGTCTGTACGTGACCACTTGATTACTCCAAACGAATATGTAATAACTGGTATGGCATAAGTGTTGATCGCCTTAAAAGTATTTCGGGAATTAAGTTCCGATTTAAGAATTTGGTTAAGCCTAACTTTGAATTTCTTTGTGATCTCTTGTTTTATTTGCTTGTGGTGTATCTGTTTGGATTGAACGAAACCTAAATATCTATAACCAACCTCGTTTTTCATAGAATCAATTACTTCACCGGTTTGAAGAGTGTAGCTTGTATTTAATGACCGGCCACGACTGACTGAGTGAACTTTGCATTTGTCGATACCAAATTGCATTTGTATATCGTTGGAGAATTTTTCGGTGACATCAGCGAGACGGAAAAGTTCGTTCTTATTTGAGGCATATAACTTGATGTCATCCATGTACATTAGGTGTGACAGTGTGTGATGCGATCGATTGTATGTAAGCTTATATCCGGCCTCGGTTTTATTCAATATTTCGGACAGAGGGTTAAGGGCTAAACAGAACCACAGGGGGCTTAATGCATCGCCTTGAAAGATACCTCTTTGGATACGGATCGGTTCTGTTGTTACTGAGGTTTTGTCGTGATTGAGGTAAAGGACTGTTTTCCACTGTGTCATTGATGTGCTTAAAAAGTTTTTTTATGTGCGGATGTATTTTATAATGGTCTAGTATATATAAAAGCCAGCTGTGGGGTACGGAATCGAAAGCTTTTTTGTAGTCAATGTACATGGAATGGATATTCTTCTTTCTTCTAAATGCTTGTGTCATGGCGATGGCGTCAATTGTAAGCTGTTCTTTACAGCCCTGGCTAAACTTTCTACAGCCTTTTTGCTGTTCCGCGAGTAAATTATGTTTATTAAGGTGATCATAAATGTGTTTACTTACGCATGCTGTAATGATTTTATAGATTGTTTGTAAGCAAGTGATTGGCCGATATTTTGCAGGATCTTTTGTGTACCCATCTTTGGGTACCATAAAAGTCTTGCCTTGTGTGATATATTCTGGCATTGTGTCGGGTGCATTAATAAAATTATTGATATGTTTCTGAATTTGTGAGTGTGTACAAGTAAATTTCTTAAGCCAGTAGTTGTGTATATGGTCTGTTCCAGGTGCCTTCCAGTTATGAGTACGTTTGATGACCCGAAGGAGTGTATCACTTGCAATGTTTTCAAATTTCATGTCAGGAATAGTGGTGGTGCTGGAGTTTTGGCTCCATTGAGTGTCTGCATTATGTTGAACGGGGTTCTCCCATATATTTGCCCAATAATTGCGAAGTTCAGCAGACGATGGAATTGTTAATCCTGATTTGTTGGTGTTTTGAGATGATTCTTGATTATGTATTCCTAGATTTCTATAGAAATTCTTTTCATTATTGTAAAACTGACTATTTTGTATTTTTCGTTTGGTGCAGTTAAGATAACGCCGAAGTCTGCTAGCCGTTGCATTTAATTTTTGTTTCAGTGTATCTAAATAGTGACTCGTTTCAATGTTTTCATTTTCGTGCTGTGCATGTATCCTATACTTTTTCTTTACTATCCGTACTGTCGCAATAATTTTTGCACTTCTATTACCGTTTGTAAATTCTGTTAGTCGTGCTATGTATGATCTGAGTTCTTCTATTTTACGTTCTAGTCTTTTTTGCCAAGCTGGTTTTCTTCTTACGTCTTGCTTATCGTTGTTGATATTAAATGATGCACCATTACATTTTGCTGCCGTATATGCCGCCACATAAATAAGCATATGAAGAGTATCAAATTCTATGTCATGGTGTAAATATTTAGGAAATGTGTAATGGTTAATATTATGAACAATTAGTGCTAATTTACGTGATGTTTTTTGCTTAGGAATGTAGGGTCTAGAAATAGGATTACTGTTTTCGAATCTATTCAAATTTATTGCAAACTCTTCATCTATATTTTTTCGCATGATGTTTTCATTTATCTGTGCCCTGTCAGTGCTAATTTCTAAAAGTTCTTCATTTTCGCTGTTAAAGTGTTGTGTCTGGAATGAATGTGTGATTATTTGGTTTACGTTTTTAGCTTGTGTTTCTTGTGTTTCTGTTACATTGTTAGATGTTTCAGCTGATATTTCTGTTTGTATAAGCCTTAATTCTATTTCTGTACGTATTTCTTGAATTTTTTCAGCCGGAAGCATTTTATTATGTACAATGGCTCTTCTTTGATCGGCTAATCGTTGTTCAGAAATATGGGTCAAGTGTGGATAGTGTGTAATAAATTTTTCATGTAGTTTTTTACGATAGGCTGTCAAATCTTTTTCTAAATTAGAACATTCAAAGTAAAACCTCATAATACTTTCGTTAATATCGTCGGTCCATTTCATTCTACTTTGACCTGAAAAACTTTGTACTTGATTAATTGTTTGTGATTTAGTAGTGTTAATTTGTGAGTCTGTTTGTTGAAATTGGATCTTAACTTGGTTTCTGATGTCGTCAAGTGTAGCTTGATTTAAAAATTTATTACGTACTATTGCTCTGCATTGGTCGCCTAATCGTTGTCGGGATGCATCCATTTCCGGAAATTTCTGCGTGAACTCTTTATGTAAGTAGTCCAAATAGCCGCGTGTATGTTTTTCTAATTCGGTTCCTATTAAGTATGTACGCCATATAAATCTGTTCATTTGTTCAGTCCATTGACGGCGTTTATTTCTGATAGATCCAGTAGTGGGTGCAAGTTCAGCGGCTATTGCCTCTTGCACAACATCTACTGATCTAGGCGATGAGGTAGTAGATCGCGTATGTGTGGAAGACGATTCTTCATAAGAGCGAGGAGTAGATGCAGGTGAGTCAAATAAACTCTCTAAAGATGATATTCGGGACGAAGAACCGCTATGGAGGTCACCTGTAATAGGTGATAACAGTTGCTTATCGACTGCAAAAGCATCTGCGGAAGTCATATGCGAGGCGGTGCCCACCCCAGAATACGAAGGGCAGCCCAGGCCCGAAGGCCCAGGGCGGGATTCTCCCTCCCGGGTACCCGCCTGGGGTATTTGTCTGTTTCTTAGACGCATCGCATATTTTGGGTTGGGGCCGTTCGTTCGGAAGGGTAAACTATGATGGTATTAGTATTTTAATTTTAAATCCGCCTGCTCAAATTGAGCAGGGTTGTGGCCTTGATGTTTCGGCTTAATATTAGTACATTCCTTCCTTAAGCCCCCCCACCACGACAAGGTGGCCCCCCGGGGGGGTTATTATTATTATTATTATTAGCTGTCCCTCAACGCGACGACGCTTGGATAGTAAAAATATTTGAATTTACATAATATATGTGACGATAATAATTTATAATAGGTTTAAAATATTGTTTTTTTGTTTTTAGAGTTTATTTTTTGGGTCGGGGGGATATTAAAATTATTAATTTTACTTTTATTTTTAATTTTGTTGACATAATAATATGTATAATATACATAGGTGTAGCACTTTTATGGTTTAGCCGGGAAACCACCTCTGCACCGATTTCTGTCAGTGTTTTGATAGAAAGGTAGGGTCGACAAGACCATTCCATACATATGTATGTATACGGCGACAATCAATCTTGAGAGCAGCAGCGCAACTGCATACGGCCTCACACTACCACTGTCTGAATACCACTTGGCTGGATGCTCTTCTGCTACTTCATAAATAAATAAAAAAACACTACTATTATAACAGAAATTTAAACTTCACAAGTGCTTTGATTTTTTTAACTTCTTTGATTTTTATATTTAACTTTTATAACCTGGTAAATCCATACTTTAATATTATAAAGTCGAAAGTAACTCTGCCTGTCTGTTGCGCTTTCTCGCTTATACCTGAACTAATTTGAATGAAATTTAGAAAACAGATTACAGATAGAGCGGGTGAAGCTGCTGGCGGAAGGCTAGTAGCTTTATATTATATTCCTAAAGAAAAGGGTTTGAATAGGCAGACAGACAACAAACAAATTCACTAAGGGTTCTTGGTCTTCAATTATTCAAAGGTTTATTAACGAGAAGGAGATACGTACTTCTGTCCGGAAATTAACGTCCTTATCAAACGGCAAGTGTCGATAGTATCGTCCGCTAGGAAAATTAAAGATTTTATCTGCTGACGGTTTTCGTGCTGTTTTACTATTTTGTCGAGAAAATAAATTATTCGCTTAGTAGACAGAAGTCAAAAACCTTGGTTAAATTAACATCGCAATTCTGTTTATCCCTATACCTACTCGTAGTCTGGCCATAAGTTCTGTTACAAATGAAAATGCATTTTTTTAAATGAAGTAATGTATTAAAATTAATACCGACACATTTATTAGTCTCAGCAAAAAATAATTAAAAATATTCTATTCGAAATGGTCACCTCTTGCTTTTATACAGGCTTTTAATCTGTTTGGTCATGAATCTATGGATTTACGCACTGTTACCAAGTGATTTCGCCACTGTTTGCTCCAAAGATTTTTTAAGAGACTCAATGTCGCCGTGTCATTTAGAGCAAGCCTTGTCCTCTAAAACTGACCTTAATTTGAAGTCTAAAGGGTTGAGGTCTGGGCTAGATGAGGGCCAGTCTTTAGCTTCAAGAGCTAAAGTTGGTTAAAGTAACGTTGGTTTCAAGCCAGGCTTGGGTAGTTCGTGCCTTGTGACCAGGTGCAGAGTCCTGCTGGAAAGTCCACGGTATATTTTTTTTAAAAGTGTATTGCTGAGAGGTTTCACAACATGATCCAAGACTGTATTTTGATACTCTTTGGCTGAAGTTTTCACTCCTATTTCGCAAAAATGTAGTTTTGTGACTCTTTGATAAGACACGCCCCACCAAATCATCACTGACGCAGGATGATGACCACGTTGTACCTATCCAACTACTTTAGTAGCTTCTTCAGAACTGTGAGCATACATTATACGGTATATTACAGACACTTCAAAAGCTCTAAATGTTTACCATGCAATCCTATTTTCTTTAACACCCCAATCCATATTGTAATTTGATAATGATCACGAACATGAAACACAAATTTGTCTGTTTGTCTGTCTGTTTGTTCCGAATGCTGCTGCTGCGGCTGCATTTCAATGGCTGATGTAATAAGAAGTATCTTTTGCTACTTTTTTTAGAAAAATTCTAAAACGAAAGTCCGGACGGCGGACGAAGTCGCGGGCAACCAATAGTATAAACACAACATTAAACATTGCCTGAGATTTGTTTTCGTTGGCTTTTTTTTCAAATGATTTCATTTCATTTTATACTTTGATAGCGCATGGTAGAACACAAGCGATCTCCGCAGCTAAGCTAAACGGGCGCGGTCGGTTGTGAGATGAGTTCCGAGATTCGGAGGGCATGTTAAGCCGCTGAGCCCGGTAGTTATCGATTGATAACAATCATTCAACATTTGCGGAGGCCTTAGGGGCGATTATAAAACTTCCGACTGCAGTTGGCCGCTAACCCGCATCTCCGGCATCCCGCATTTTGTCAGTGTGGCGGAGTAAGCTCCAGGGTTTCCCAAAAATAGGGAGCGATCCATGCCCAGCATAAAAGAAAAGCTTCTTCTCAAGCTGGACAAAAGTTGCACCGCCTGGGCACAATGCGGAGAGTCCGAGGAACTTGGTCAATAAAAAATTAAATTTGTTCCCGAACTTTCTGTCTGAACTTACGTTCCATACAATTCACCGACTCGTTTACATAATACAAATATTTGTCCGTCTGAGACGCAAACTTTAAAAATAATGTAAGCTGACTTTTGTAAAGTGATATTTAAAGATTTTTGTACTGAAATTATAATTTACATATAAGGTTTGTTGCGTCTTGAATTCAAGAAATAACATGAAGGGATTTCAAACAAGAGTTCTTAATATTGATTTTCATTTCATGTCATTATGTGTTCTTCGTAGGAGTATAGCAGACAGACGTACGGACAAACGGACTGACTTTACAGGATTACTCGTTGGACCAATCTAAAGATTCTCCGAGAATTTCATTGAAATCGGTCCAGCCGTTTCGGAGTCTATAAGGAACATACATACATACACACTTTCTCTTTTATAGATATGATAGAGGCTCGCTACAAAATCACTCCACAGGTTTCCTTCGCTTTTTCGAAAATCTGACCATTCATTCTTGGCCTTCTGCCATTCAAGCCATTTAGGCTTGACATCTCTTAAATCTGGCTACCAATGAAAGTTGGATATAAATTGGTTACTTAAAGTTTACTTACCAGATCAATGATCAGGTCAGTGTAGTAGTAGCTACAAATTTTTGACCTTAAGTGTATTGTAGTTATTTATTGTATTTTTTTCTGCTTTTCTCACTTTTTTCGACACCAACCGTCGATTGATGGAATCTGGGGAAGGACCGTGGTCGTTCCTAAACGTAGACAATACGTGTGCTTCCCGAAACTAGGCAATACCCAAAAAGATTTAAATAATAAATACTCATAGTATTAATAATAATATTGATACTACGAGTATTTATTGTATAATACGGAGACGATATCAACCCACAAATATTACAGACTAAGACAGTGAAGTTGGGGCATAGGCTCTTGATGAAATCTGATATTTTTTGACATTGGAGTCATATTGTCCCGTCTTGGCATGAAAATGTGTTTGGTGGGATTTGGGGCGGCTACTGTGTGCCCACATCAGCATGGTTACAATTAACTCTTTCAAATCGATGATAGTCGTTCGCAAAAAAACTATAAATATAGAATAGAAGGAAACAATGTTGTCGCGCTGGCAACGCCGCTTTAAAAGAAAAACACATTGGCGTGGCAACGTCGCACTGTCGTTCTGTTTACAGCCTTATTTGCATTTTAATTGGACAAAATTTTCTTGCAGCAATTTTATTCACCCGCCAGAACCCCAGAACCCCTGATTGATTCAATTGCTGCTAGTTTGTGTATTTTTATTTATTTTTATTTTATTTATTTTTGGGAAACATACAATCATATGATACATTTACAATTATACATAAAATTATAATGCGTTAGTCAACAAAGTTTCCACTGACATATCGTACATAACAGCATTTTAGTAGATAGGAGCGATAAATAGATGGTTTAAATGAATAGACTAAAAATGTTTACAAGATTAAAGATAATGATATTTTTGTTGCGAAAAATTTGCAAAAAAAATAGTATTTAGAATCAAGGATTAGAATACCTGTTACAAAATTCACAGTCAGGTTAACCATCATATATGATTTGTCTAATGTTCTTCTTATAAAGGCCTATCGAACAATTAAGAGGGTCAACGTTTAATAAATGAGTGTTATAAAAACTGCAAGATCGGTACAGAAAAGTAGCCTTGGTGTATTTCCTTCTGCATAGAGGAACATTAAACAATGATTTAATACGTGAGTTTATTCTTGGACATCTGAAACCGATATTACTTACAAGAAAGGGGGAATCAATTAGGTTGTTCAAAAGTTTAAATAAAAATAATTGGTCTCTTTCGGTTCTTCTGTTCGTTAAGAGTGTGGTTGGTAAATCAATATTAAACCTATATTTTAAGTGTCTTAAAAATAATTTATACACTTTATCAATTTTTGTGATTTGGTTTTTGTGGTGTGGGTTCCATGCGATAGAACCGTATTCGAGTAGAGATCTTACGAAGGAATTGAATAGAAGCACAAGAGTAGAGCTCTGTTTAAATTCTTTACTTATTCTCAGAATGAAACCAAGCATACGGAACGCTTTAGGGATAATGTAATCGAGATGATAATTAAATGTCATTTTACTATCTAATAGTAACCCCAGATCTCTCACAACGTTTACTCGAGGAATTATGACATTGTTAAATACATAATCATATTTAATGGGATTCGGACTACGAGTAAATGTTATAATGTTGCATTTTTTTACATTGAGATCCAAAAAATTAATTTTACAGTAGTCTAGAAACTTGTCTAAATCAGATTGTAATTCATAGCAATTAGTGGGGTCTTTTATTATTTTAAAAATCTTCATGTCATCAGCGAATAATAGGATGTTAGAATGATTAAAAGCTAAAATAACATCATTAATGAATAAGTTAAAAAGAAGCGGAGCAACATGGGATCCCTGAGGCAACCCGGACGTGACTGGCAAAAATGAAGAACAGAACCCTTTAATGGTAACTGCTTGGCTACGTTCTCGTAGATAAGACGTTATCCAACGCAAAAGATCTCCTCGTAATAGTTTTTTGCCAAAACAAATGTCTAGAGACTAATAAAACTTTGTTATGTTACTCGTAGTAGGAAAGAAATTGTGACAGACCGAATATAGAACTTGTACTACGAAGTACTGGGTATATTAAAGAAAATGAAAATGTTTTATTTTCACAAATATATGGTTTTTACAAAAATATTTATGTGGTCTGCCTCTGCGCTAGGAGAGGACTCCGGGATCTTCATTGGAACGCACCGGTGTACTCCACGCACGGCGCCCCAGAACGGGCCCATCTTCGGGAGAGCCGATGTGCTCTCGTGTATCTTCAGGTGTTCACGGCGACTTGCGACCACGCACACACCGCCGTCCCTCCCAGGGCTGCTGGCTGGACGGATCGCGCTCCCACTCTCACGATCCGCAACTCCGGAAGTACCCTTTTAGTCGCCTCTTACGATCAGGCAGGGGATACCGTAGCTCTATTCTTAATCCCGAAGCTACAGGGACTAAGGATGTGAAATTGATTAAATTAAAATTATAAACTAATAATTAATTGATTTATTTTTAACTAATAATTGATTGATTTTAACACGCTTTTATTAGCTTGACCTGTATGTATGTATATGTATGTATGTATGTAAAGGAATCTTTAAACTTCATTTTCACTTACTTCTAGGAGTCTGATTAACTTGAAAATTTGCACAGGGGTCAAGGGCCGATGACAATACAATAATCTCATAACTTTATATTAAAGTCTTAACTAGAATCATCAGGATAAAATAAAATAGACGAGGAACGGCTGATAAGTTCGCGGCCTAAGGTACTTAATGGAACAAATATAAAGTTTTATATTTTTTACACGTCTAGGCGTCTGATTAACTTGAAAATTTGAACATTGGTCAAGGGCCGACGACAATACAATAATATGAGAATAAAAATCCAACTAAAAAATTAAAAATAAATAATGTAGTTTAAAAAACTAAAAAACACGCTTTTGTGGAAATACGAACTAAAAAGTAAAAAATAAGAAGAAAATGTATTTTACTGTAAAAAAAGCGTGGGTCGGTTTTTAAGATACTATTAACACCATGCACCCCACGCTTTTTTTTAACAGTAATATACATTTTCTTCTTAGGTATTATGATTCGTGTTTGAATTTAGTTTTTGCCCGAAACTTTGCAGAAGCTTATTGGCAGTTTTAAGATATCTACATTAAATTACCTTTCACACTAATAGTTCCACAGTAGGGTAAATATACCTACCCTGTGACGTGGGTACCATATGGGTACTATAGACACACACAAAAACATCAACTTAGACATCTAGACCGCGGACGCAACCTATTATATTTACAGATATTTTTTATCTACTTCACTTTTAAATATTTCCTACGTTTACATTTAATACGAGTAGCATCCCCAGAACGAAATACCCATTTTTTTAAATAAATAAAATAATAAATAGCGTTTATACAGAGACAGAAACACAAACGCCCAGACCGAGAACAGAAATTAAAACTCATCATTTAAATTTTTTCTTCGCCGGGAATCGAACCCGGGACCCTTGGATTGGCAGTCCGGCATAGTAACCATTGCGCCACGCGGATCGTCAATCTCATTTATTTATTTATTTCGCGTAACCAAGTAACACTTTTCTTTATTCAATAATGTCTTCTGAAATAATAAAAGGGAAAAATGTCTTCTGAAAATAAAATAATGTATTTCGGACATTTTCATTAACAGAAGTAGACAAATAGGCATTTTTGTTTTTGGTAAAATTAGAACAAAAATTAAGGGTTTAACTTTCTCAGAAAACATTTTGTCGATGTCGTAAACAACTTGATGAATGTACCGTAAAACTTGAATTTAGGTTATAGTTGACTTTCTAGATACTTTTGTATAAGTAAGTAGGTTAAGAGGGGTGAGTAACTCTGTTTAGTCCCATTTTACGTGGAGATGTCATGTCATGTTATATTATAAGACAGACATACCGATGTTTCAATTTCAATGATCAGTAAAGTGAACATAAATAATAAATAGACTAAATAACAATCCAATCTCATAGCCTCACAGTAGCAAACTGTGTCATGGGTGCCATGGACACAAACATAGGGACCTTCCCTATGTTTGTGTCCATTGTGTATTCCTGACTCCCTGGACCAGGGAGTCAGGGAGAGGCAAGTTCTTGGTCAGGGGGCAAATTTTTCAAGCTGAGTACCGCGCGTAAATTTGCTTTCCACGTAACACAAAGACATGCACACATAATATTAAATTTTTT
The DNA here is from genome assembly GCA_911387765.1 of Pyrgus malvae. Lineage (NCBI taxonomy): Eukaryota > Metazoa > Arthropoda > Insecta > Lepidoptera > Hesperiidae > Pyrgus > Pyrgus malvae. The sequence continues at coordinate 24,555,110 of OU426948.1, forward strand.
ATACAAAGGAATTAAATATACAAAGGAAATAGCAGGAGGTAGCATATAGCTTATTATTCATAGGTTTCTTTTTTCCTTTTACGAGATCTTTTGGGATTTTTAAATCCCTGAATCTGAACCTTGATTCAGGGTGGGCAGCTGCCCCCCTACCTCTCCGCCCTGGGTACGCCCATGGAGTTATCTAAATATACGTACAAGAGTTAGATATTTCCCTCGCTGGGAATCGAACCAGGACCTCTTGCACGGCACACCGTCACCACGCCGGTTAAATACATGATATTAAATAATTTAAAATCTTTGAGAACTTTTTTTTATTTAAGTGAAATAGTAGACGGACATCATCACAACCTAAAGCAAGCATGAGTCTTGCCTGAAGTCGTATGCAGTGGTTACTCCGGAGGCTGATGTAAGCGACAGAGAGTTAAAGTAAAAGCCAGTTCCCTTTTTGAACCAACTCTATGATTCATAGCATTCTAAATACTAAACAATATCTCAATAGCATGTTTAACATGTGAACGGGGCCTTCTGTTCTCCAGCTTTGGTATTTGCTATAACTATGCAAAGCTTGTACAATAGTACAAAACATATTCATCTGGCGGTATTGCTTCACGACTGACAAGAGATCGCTTCAATTACTACACTACAGGGAAGGAGGATTGGAATGGATCCGTTAGGTACAAGGCACATGTCTCTCGTATAACAAATTCTACGTAAAGCTTCGACATGAAGTAAACAATTTCAAACAAGTGAGACCGGCGGTAGAACTTTTATTATTTCAACCAGGAATTTATACCGTTGTACACATTTTTGTTGTTACTTATACGAGATAAATCGACAAGTATTTGGACGTTCTTTTTTCCATTCCGACATCTTATCGTCCAGCATATTGCCAGTGTCAAGAAAAGACATTTGCACAAAACTTTTACTCATTTCGATGAAAGAAAGCGACATAGTAATAGGTAATAGTCAAAATCAAGTCGTCGTAATCAGTAAGCTAGTCAAGTAAGTCAGATATCCAAATAAAGCAACGGCTACTGTACCAAAACTAGTCTAATGGAGTTTTGGATTGAACCCAAAAAGGCATGTTTATGCACTGTTATTTTATTCCAAAACACTTAGATACTGTTATTAACCTATATATTTTATGCGATATAACTCAAATAAATACGAGTGTATAACACAACTTTTTCAACTCCCAAACTCCCTAATTGGACTTACTTGTAAATGATTTTAATATGCTCTTTTCCAGACGAGAATCAGCAGGTCAGTTGCCAAGATCAGCAAGCATTGACTCCGTGGTGGAGGCGGCGATATGTGCACGACATTCCGAGTCGACACAGTCTACCCTGCAACTACCGAGGGCAGACCGCGCCCTCAGTTTGGTCTCCCCAGCTGTTGGACGACGAGCTAAGTCGCAGAGGGGACAGGCAGGTATGTTTATGATAAGGTATTGATAAGCGATCGAGTGCAATCAATTCAGTACCACAACGAGTTGACTGATCATTTCAACCATTTCAGCCAGCATGTTTCAGAGACTTCAGTTACCTATGTTCTTTGAAAACTAAAGGAAAATGTTCGTGCTCATACATAAAGCCTCCGTGGCGTAGTGGGTGATGAGCTGACTGCGAATTCGATGGGTTCTGATGATTCCCACCCAGGACAAACATTTGTGTGATGAACATGACTATTTGTTCTGTGTCTGGGTGTTAAATGTATTTAGAATTATATAAGTATCTTTATCACCTTTCTGATTACCATAGTACAAGCTCTGCTTAGTTTGGAATCAGATGGTGTTGTGTGAATTTGTCCAAAGATATTTATTTATTCTTAATATTATTAAACGAATATGCAAAATTTTGTAGTCGCATAAACGAGTATATTTTTAGCTGCAACCCTTTATTCGACCCACTGCTGGGCACGGGTCTCTATCCTATCCCCTATCATTATTGAGGAGGCCTGCAGCTTACTTTATCACGCCCTTCCAATTTTTTGCAAGTTTTTTTTTTCACGAATTTCGTCGACACAGTTGGATGACTTTTGACTATTACTTTTATTTGTATATATTTCTACAACTTTTATGGTTCAACTGGAGAAACACAACCAAACTGCCTTGTAAAGATTCTGTAATGTTTCGGTGTGAATGTACAATTATCGGCCTTACATGAAGCGACCATCAGCCTTCGGAGTAGCAGTACAACTAATACATACGACCTCAGGCAAAACTTAGGGATGCTTGAGGTTGTGTTAAGATGTCTTTGGGCTGCAGCGACACTTAACACCATGTGGCCTGCGTGCTTGATTGCATGCCATTCAAATAAAAAAAAATGTGCAAGTTTCATCAAAATCGGTTCAGTAATTTTCAAAAAATGATCTTTTTGTCACCATTGCAAGTTGCCAGCATCTAGGTACGATTTGTGTTTGAAAATCTACAAGCATTTACAGTGAATTCATAATAATAATAACGCTTCACACTCATAGCCCCACAATAGGGGATATACCCTGTGTCGCGGGTACCATGGACACACACAAAGACAGAAACACAAACACCCAGACCGAGAACAGATTTTTAAACTCATCGTTCAAATTTCTATTTCGCCGGGAATCGAACCCGGACCCTTCGATTGGCAGTCCGGCATGGTAACCATTGCGCCACGCAGTCGTCGGTAGTTAACATTAGTAGATAAGAATTAGAACAAAACAAACAAAATTTATGTTTAACACTAGAGTGCACGCGCCCATTTTTGTTACAAGTTTGCTCGCGTGCTCTACTATGGTAGAAAAAGTTAAGAGCATTACTTTACGACTAAAAAGGTATTGATATAAAAAACGTAAGTTTAGTTTAAAAGTTTTTTTATTATAAAATACAATTCTATAAAAATGTGAAGTTCTTAACACTTGCGAACTATTTTAGGAACATATTAGTAACTTATACGAAAAAATCAAAATTTTTGACAAGTTTGAGATCAGCTCAAATAAAAAAAAAATATTTAGTGTTCAGACTTTTATTTATCTTCTTCCTCACATTCGAAGCATAGGACAGCCTGGTGATTAGGACAGATCCATCTGGCAAAACGTTTAGACCACTTTTTAGTGGAGCGATTATGGGCTCGAGAGCACATACAACATTTTCCCACTCTTCCCAGCCTGCTGGGTTCATTAGGTGGCATCTCATCAGTGTAGCCTGAAAGCCATTTTGTTTTACTTTTTAGTTCCCGAGAGGGTTTTCCAATGTCAATCGCCTTGCCATGAGGGGTTTTGCGAGTTCAAATGAGAGATCAAGTAGAAAAATCAAAAAAATAACTCTAAGCAACACGATGGTGTTTCTGCATTTCTTGCGTCTCCCTTTGGACTCGGAGGTCGAAATCTAATATTTTGAGATCTCACCCGCGCTTCTGGAGGAGATGCTTTACTCCATCGTGTTCCATTCTTAGACACATACACAACTTCTCCACTCGCATTAGTTGATGACAGTTCCGATGAAAAATCTTCCATCATCTCTTCGCGTACGAAGTCAGATCTATCTTGCTCCAAAGCCATGGAGCTGTCCTCTCCGTCTTCTAATTCACTGATAGAACTAACTTCATTCTCTTATTCTAGCCACCTCAAGACTTGACTTTCCATGAGTGGATTCATATTTTCTCCAGGAATCACTAAAAAGCAAAATAAACATTATTAAATAAATAATAAAATATAAAGATAATAACAACTTGTACACAAAACTTTCGAAATATTATAAAAAAGAACAATATTATTATCATTATTAGTAAATATTTTAAAATAAATAATTATTTACCTTCATTAATTTTCATTACGCCGATACTCGCACGTACTACTATAGTAGAATGGAGACTTTGGCGAGAAAATGCTGTAATATGAGCCCACGCTGTTGCTTGGCGCCACACTAACCCGTTGCGTAATTTTGTTTTTTAGGCTTATCTAGGGACACCGGAGGAAAACTCAAGAAATGAGTGAGGGGCACGCAAAAATGCATGTGCGATCTACCATAGTAGAGCGCGCGTGCACTCTAGTGTTAAACATCACACAGATAACTAAATAGCATTTCCTTTTCGATAAAATTCCGTATAGAACCTACTACTGTACAAAAATCCAATAGTAGAATATTTTTACATGTTACGTTACCCTCCAAAATTTATGCATTAAAAAGCTCTTTTTCTTTATAGGCTCCTACGTTTACTGTTTGACAGACGTGTTCTGTGCCAGCAATCGCGAGGAAATGTTGCTTGTTACTTGATTAGGGAATTATTATCGTGGAGGAAAAAGGCGTTCTTTTTATCCTTCGCTTATTTTGCAAGGCTCAAGACAAAAAAATATCAGACGTTGTTATGACTGAGATATGATGAAACAGTATAATAAGTATTTGTTACTCTTTTACTGCTCAGAATAAAGTTATTAGATTAGTATATAATTAGTATATAGTATAATTAGTATGTGTAGTAGTGTGAAGCGTGCATGGCCCGACGGTAAGCGTAGAACGCAAGTGATCTATGCAACTAAGCCAAACGGGCGCGGTCGGGTGTGAGATGGGTGACCGCTAGTGGCAAAAAAATTTATGCACGTTTCCGTGCTTCGGAGGGCACGTTAAGCCGTCGGTCCCGGTTGTTGTCGAAAGATAACAGTCGTTAAACCTTGTCGAAGGCCTTATGGGCGGTTTGAAAACATCCGACAGCGGGTTGGCCACTAATCCGCATCTCCACCAACCCGCATTGGAGCAGCGTGGTGGAGTAAGCTCCAGGCCTCCCCAATAATGAGGCCTTAATAATAATGCCCAGCGGTGGGACGTAAAAAGGGTTGCAGCCAGCAGCCATAATTAGTATATAATTATATACTAATCTAATATATAATATAGTATCTATAGGTAAGTTATCCAAATAAAGAAAGGTTTAGGAAATTTATAGCTGTATAAATATAAGATACTTGAAAGACTTTGCCAGCCTCCGCGGCGTAGTGGGTGATGAGCCGACTGCAAGCATGAGGTGGTGGGTTCGATTCCCACCCAGGACAAATATTTGTGTGATGAACATGACTATTTGTTCTGTGTCTGGGTGTTAATTTATCTATTTAAGTATGTATTTAGAATTTTATAAGTATGTCTATCAGCTTTCTGATTACCATAGTAAAATTATGCTTAGTTTGGAATCGGATGATGTTGTGTGAATTGTCAAACGATATTTATGTATTTACTAAATACTCTAACGAATCTAAGGCCAATTACAAAAAAACAATAATCAACGCCGAACCGAAAGCATAACTTCGTTTTTAAAATCTATGTTAGCAAGTATGCCTTTAAAGACAGTAATAGAGTGTAAATAAATTCACATCAATTTTGTTAACTAATAAATTTCACCTGCTCGAGACCGTAATCAGTTCAATATTACTTATGATATGAATAATGAAATTGTGTGGTTACCTTTGTCAGTGACACCTGTTCGTAATTACTGCTTCAGAGATGATTACCTCAACGTAAGAAAAATGACATCCTTTATCATCCTGCTCATTTCACACGCGAAGATTTCCTACTCACATTATTTTCTGCCTCTAGGGAGCAGTTATTTTCCTCGATGATTCACTCACATTGTTACCATAATGATGTTAGGTTTACGCAGTATTCCTCGGAAGTTTTGACGATAAGTACATTAAAACAGTTAGATACTGTAATATATGTATATGCAACCTATAAAGTAAAAATGTGTAGAAACTTTAAAACCGCGTAGATAGTGGCTACATCTGCCATACCCCGTATCTCTTTCGCTTCTTACATATTGAAATGCGCTGTTTTGCAGACGAATAAATTGCTTTTAAACTAATTTTTGTGCCTTTAGGATTTCCCTAATAAACCTGTCTACGTATTTTTTCCAATCTTTTATTTAATCTCTCCTCACATTTTCACTGATGTCTGTAATCGAATCTGGCAAACTTTTTTTCTGCCTTTAAAAATCATTGAACATTATTTAGAAACTTTAGCTTAATCGCTTTTTATATATCTCTCCCTCTGTACGAGTTTCTTTGAGTATATTTAACTTCTTTGAAATAATAAAAAAATGGTCGATTCATTATCTGTGTTACTGCTCTGCATTATATAACAATATAACACTTCACACTCATAACACTACATTGTATACTACATTGGTGAATACAGCTAAAATATTAAGAGTGATTCCGTTCAGCGAATCGTGCCTCGGTTTCCTAATGGAATATCTCAGTCGCAAAATGGCTATTACAGAAGATAAATATTATGTGAAGCTATCATTCCAGTAATATTAGTTCGAAACCATCTATGTTTGCTGGAGGGGTAAATCAACATGTGAAATTCAACATAGTCGCTGGTAACTCTAACCAGACTTATAGCTAATTTAGCCATTTTTATTATTATTTATTTTATTAAATTTCTTAATTTTTGGAGGTTTCTACGAAATTTATGTATACTCACAGAGAGTTATATTTGAGTATTTGTGTAAAGGACATCGTCCGTTCCTGGCCCTGCGTGGACAGGTTGCACAGATTAAAACAATAGGGTAGTTGACACTATGAACAGGAAAATTCAAAATGTATACCTCGAAAAGGTTGCACTAATATACACTTGGAAACTAGGATAATAGTTAATTATTTTTTGTTAATGATTTTTATTTCATTTTAAATCAATAATAATTAAGTCAATTGACTATACCACGTTGTGACGTCATAAATATTTTTCTCGTACAAAATGTATGAGGATGTCGCATTTTGACAGCTCATTAAAAGTATGTCAATTGATTTGGCAGTCAACTACCGCATTATACCAAAAATAAAACTATTTTTTAAAGATAAATACGATTATTTTTGTAACCAGTTTCAGATTTGTAATTTTTTTAGAACTGATTCGTCAGAGTTGTCAAATAAAGTTTTTTTTTCAAAACACCTACGTATTTAGGGATATAACACTGCAAGACACTGTCCCAGAACATAAGCCGTTTACTAGACCTGCATATATTTACTGTATCTCTCCAATCTGCACTGGAGCAGCGGTGATGTGAATATCAATCATCTATATTAATAGGGAGAGACCCAAAGTCATGACTCTCCCTCTCCCGAAGTTATGCTGGTCCCCCTCCTTCCAATGCTGAAAATTTTAAGAACCGTCTGTAATTTGTCTTTGACAAGTCTATCTTAAATTAATTAATCTAAAAAACTTAAAAGCTATGTATGACACAGTACATCTCAAAACATATTCTGTGGATTAAGATTGAAGGAATCATTTGAAGTGAAATAGAAAGAAAGCTTAAGGATACACTTATATCATCATAACAATATGAAAATGTACTTTACAACCAATTCCTCTCGCTTATAAATCTACACAAAAACTCCATCAATTTCAAAATTGGTCAAACCGCCTGACAAGATTGCGACCAAAAACACCATGAGGTATTTAGGATATAATGTTTTATGATGACTAAGACGCCTGATAGGTTTTTAATAGCAATCATAAGCATTAAACTTTAAACATTAACATCTTGTAAGAATCTGTAAACAATAAGAATGGCCATAGATCTCATTGCTCCGACCTTTTATAGTTCTGACTTTTATGTTGAATGGGTCTCCATTAGTTAACATAATGGCTTTATCTTCCTGAGCATACTACTATAAAAAGTTGTTGTTGTTTATGACTGTACAATGTCCTCTAGAAATCTCAAATCTAGGTAGGTATATATTTCTGTTGCATGGCCATTGAGAAGAAAATAATCCTGCCTGCCCTAAATAACCATCCAAAGAAATACCTACGAAGTAAGTTCAAAAATCTATTCGTAAATAACAAACAAATAAATCTTTTGAATAGACAGCACGTTTGTTAATTTATGTTGTGAATATTTATGAGGGTAATAAATATTTGCTAATTTACAATGTGTTATTTCCACCCCAAAACATGATACCCTAAGCAATTGCTTAATTTGCTCTACGGTCTTTACTATATGGCCGCAACCCTTTTTGCGTCCCACTGCTGGGCACGGGTCTCTCCCCATTATTGGGGAGGCCTGGAGCTTACTCCACCACGTTCTGAAGCACGGAAACGCGCATGAAATTTTTTGCCACTAGCGGTCACCCATCTCACACGCGACCGCGCCCGTTTGGCTTAGTTGCATAGATCGTTTGCGTTCTACGCTAACCGCCGGGCCATGCGCGCTTCAACTTAGAATTTAACTTTACTATATAATAATAAAATACCTAGTCCTTCTCATCCATTTCGATGAAGGCGATATTATCGCTAGTCTCGAGAGTGAGCCTTTATATGTACGAGTATTATGATCAGTCTTTTAACACCACGTGGCGTGGCGTAAGTAAAGCAAGGCATGGTATTAATAACAAACTCAAACACTTTTTAACACTTAAGTATTTAAATCTCTTATTTACAATTTCTAATGTCCAGCCATCACGGTTCATGAGATAAAGCCTGACGACAGACAGACGGACAACGGAGGCTTAAGGTGGGGTCCCACGGCCCGCCTGAGTAGGCCTGTCACGGCCCGTAATGAGCATTCCCACGGCGTGAGCCGGCCTGGTGCGGACTTTGGTGGTGTTGGCTGACATTCTCATGAAGTGATACGAAGGGCTTGGCAGTGGTGAACATTTGATTTGAACCAATCAAAAAAGACAACCATCAGGCAACGTCGCACCGCGCCGCGCCGCGCCTTTGAACTTACCGACTCCCGGTACGATCCGGTCGATCGGACGGGCGACAACAGGCCACCGCAGGCCTCCTCGGATGCGTCGGTTCTCACGGCCTGTCGGCCTGGCCTGGCGTGGTCTGACCTGTGAGAAAGCAGGCCGTGGGACCCCAGCTTTAGTAATACGGTCCCGTTGGCACCCTTCGGGTACGAAACCCTAAATAGACACCTTAACAGCTAAATCTACGAAGTACATAGATTAGCGTGAATTGCGCTTATCGACATCATAGAGTCTTCGTACAAGTATTTTTTCTGCCAACGTATAAAGTTTTCCCGTTTTCCCCAGAGGTCATCGCTCTCGTTTACTTTTCCAATCATCGTTACTATAAAAAGAATAAAGTAATATAACAAGACAATCTCTGTTCCATCTTCTAGATTTACTACGTCGATATATTTTCGAGTCTTAGCTTGCAGTTAGAAGTTGTTTCGTCGTAAGCATGTTTATTAATGTGTTATTTAGACCTTTAGTAGGTCAGCTTTGGCAATGTAGGTAGTGTTTAAATTATTACGTTTATGAATGACGACTGAAACTAAAAAGCTTAAAAATATTAGGTATGGTTAGGAAATATTATTCAAGCGGGTTCGTTTGTTTGTTTGCTTGCTTGTTTGCTTGCTTGTTTGTTTGTTTGTTTGAACGCGCTAATCTCAGGAACTACTGGTTCGAATTGAAAGTTATTTTTGTGTTGGATAGTCCATTTATCTAGGAAGATTTTTTTTATTTTTCAATTCGATCCAGTCATTCCTGAGATTAGCGTTTTCAAACAAACAAACTTTTTAGCTTTATATATTAGTATAGATACGAAAGTTTAGCTTATCGCTCCTATGTTTATTACGATACAAGTCTAATAAAAATTCGTTTGATTCATTGCAAAACAAATTCGCTGAAGTAAACCGGTTACCGTTCAGTCAAATTGGACCAAAAAATATAGCGATTTCTGTACATGGCGTCATTCACGCAGTCAAAAGGAAAAGTTGCCAACAAAAAGGATTTTCTTATAAGGATTTCCTACCCAAGCTTTTCATGTTTTTCGTGTGTACCGCAGTGGTACTATAATCATGAGTTTATTTTTTACCGTCATTTAAAGGTTGACTTAGTCGAATAGCAATAAATGTAACTCATAAAAAATATTGTCTGACTGTCCGTCCATATGTAACACCCACTTTCTTCCGAAACCTTTAAGTCAACACTGTTGAAACTTGGTAGGTAGATTCTGGCTTTAGGCACTCTGTTAACTGCTTTTGCGACATTTAAAATAAACACTAAATATGGACGTTAGGCACTCCCTCTTGTTCACTTGTTTTTCAAACTATATAGCATAATTTAAAAAACCGCAGATTTAACTTTGTCATTTATACAAACACTTTGAAAAACAAATTTAATACCTTTAAACGAGCAATTCTTGTATATATCTAAATATATTTTTTGAATCTCGGAAACGGCTCCAAAGATGTTGATGAAATTTAGTACCCTGGTTTCGGGGATGATAAATCGATCCAGAAATTTTTTATTGATAGAAATTGTCGTTTTATTTAATGTTTATGCCGTTAAATATAAAATAACTCTTACTGACATCTATTGGAGAATATTAATAACATTGTGGTGTCAAATGTCGAACGTCAATCCGCCCTTCAAACAAATGACAATGTCGATATGAAAGACCTCTATAAAAATTTCGTAAATGGAATTAAAGCTTTCTTGGTCGAATGGTTACGAAAGCTGACTACGGAGCTAGAGATCCGGGTTCAAACCTCAAGTAGGACAAGTTGCGTTTTTTATTTTTTGTGACATTTTTTTTTAAATTGGGAGCTAGGTATTTCCAAAGGCTTTGTTAAGTAACACTAAGCCAATGAATGTTTTGCTTAAAAATAAACTAAGAAAATCAATTGTTTTTATCCGAGCAACGCTCGGGCGTCCAGGTACTATTTCCCTTATCTAAGCTGGCCAACATACTCATTCTTGGCAAAATTTTGATATGTTGTAGTTATTGGGGAGAAACTAACAATTTAACGTTAGCTGGTTCCGTTATTTTATCAACAAGTATAAATAATAAAATTGTAAAGTGGAAAGATTTTTTTCGTTCGTGTGTTTGTGCCAAAAAGTTAGACTACTTATTAGGTATGGTTAAGTCGCAATGACCGATTTTTAAAGTTCAATTAAATTCATACTTTATACTTTGTTATTTTATTTTTTATTTATTAATAATATAAATTTGAAAGTACTTCTGTCTGTCTGTCTATCTGAAATGAAATGAAATGAAATATTCTTTATTCACTGTACGATTCCTTTACAAACTCTTATTGATCGTTATTGTTTTGTTCTGTCTGCTCTGGGTGCGCTTAGGCAATGCTGAGCTGAAGAAAAGAGCAGACGGAGAAAAACTTCAGCCCTGTTTTAAAATGCGGTATGGTAAAACTGGGGTATGCAATCTGTTACGATTCCACGCTTAAACTATTTAACCAATCTTAATAAAATTTGGAACACAAATATGTAGAGTGAACGGACACAGTATGGTTTTCATCCTACGGTAACCTACGGGTATAAAACGAACCACGCGGGCGAAGCTTCTGACGGAAGGCTGGTAGGAAATAATTTAAATTGTTGATCACCACCATAAATTGTTGACAACCATATTGCGTCGTCCTTTCTTACAAAGGTTAAATGAATGCTAAAACTAAAAAAAATATAACATTAGCATGACGAACGAAAAAATAAAATAATAATAGAATATTTCTATTACTTACTTTTTTTTTCAACCTTTTTAATGTCCCACTGCTGGGCACAGGTCTCCTTCTCACACAATTGAGAGGGATTTAGGCCATAGTCCACCACGCTGGCCAAGTGCGGATTGGTGGACGTCATGCTTTCGAGAAATTATGAATTTTAAGCATGCACAGCGATGGAGAAGTTTCGACTTTATTTATTTTTGTAAGAGCTGTATGGACCACATTTCTGGCATGGCCGCCTGCTGCTGCGTTTTTTTTTATAATTAATCCGAACAATAAGGCAGACGGGCCGCGTGGTGTGAAGCGATCACCGTCGCCTATGGACACGGGCAACCCCAGGAGAGCCGCCCGAGCATTGCCGGCTTTGGAGGAGAGCTTTTTTACACCTTTATAGAAGAACCCCATGTTATAGTCCACTGGGAATGCCTCAGCTGGAAGGTTGTCCCATAACCTACACCTCCGTGGTAAAAAGGAGCATGCAAAGCGGACTGTGGAGGACCGCCACGAGTCCAGATGGTGCCGGTGGAACTTTAACCTTCCTTCGGCATGCGGCCACACACACACCGCCATCCTTCCCGAGGCCGCTGGCTGAACGGATCGAGTTCCCACTCACACCGCCCATAACCCCTGAAGCCCCCTTTTAGTCGCATCTTACGATCAGGCAGGGGATACCATTTTTTTTTTTTTTTGGTATCGGGGGGGAAACCTTCAAAAGGTACCCGACACCTTGGGAGAGGATACCGGGTTATGTGGGATTTGACCGCACTAAAACCCCCTCGGTGGCCTGCCTCTACGTTTGTGAGGACTCCGGGATCTCCATAGGAACGCACCGGTGTCCTCCACGCGCGGCGCCCCATAACGGGCCCATCTTCGGGAGAGCAGATGTGCTCTCCTGCACCTTCAGGTGTTCACGGCGGCATGCGGCCACGCATACACCGCCGTCCTTCCCGGGGCTGCTGGCTGGACGGGTCAAGCTCCCACTCTCACCGTCCGCATCCCCGGAAGCCCCCTTTTAGTCGCCTCTTACGATCAGGCAGGGGATACCGTAGCTCTATTCTTAATCCCGAAGCTACAGGGACTAGGCAGGGGATACCATAGCTCTATTCTTAATTTCGAAGCTACAGGGACAAAGGAAAATGGAACCTACAAATCAACTAGCATTGTGAATACAAGATCCATCTTAATATGTCTATAAATAAAAAATCGGCCAAGTTCAAGTCGGACTCGCGCACGTAGGGTTCCGTACCATTATCTAAAAAAACACGTTTATTGTATGGGAGTCGCCCTTTAATATTTATTTTTTTCTATTTATTAGTATTTGTTGTTATAGCGCCAACAAAAATACATCATCTGTGAAAATTTCTAATATCCATCCAGCCATCACGGTTCATGAGATAAAACCTTATGACAGTTATGACTTATGACAGACAAACGGACAGCGGAGGCTTAGTTATATGGTCCCGTTGGCACCCTTTGGGTACGGAACCCTAAAAAGAAAGAACTTGACAGCTAAATATACGATGTACATAGTTAAGCGTGAATTGAGCTTATCGACATCATAGAGCTTCGTGTAAGTATTTTTTCTTCCAACGTATAAAGTTTTCCCGTTTTCCCCAGAGGCCATCGCTCTCGTTTACTTTTCCAATCATCGTTACTATAAAAAGAATAAAGTAATATAACAAGACAATCTCTGTTCCATCTTCTAGATTTACTACGTCGATATATTTTCGTGTCTTAGGTTGCAGTTAGAAGTTGTTTCGTCGTAAGCATGATTATTAATGTGTTATTTAGACCTTTAGTAGGTCAGCTTTGGCAATGTAGGTGGTGTTTAAATTATTACGTTTTTGAATGATGACTGAAACTAAAAAGCTTAAAAATATTAGGTATGGTTTGGAAATATTATTCAAGCGGGTTCGTTTGTTTGTTTGTGTTCGCGCCAATTAAGTCATTTCACCTCCCTCCCCTTCACCCTCCCTCTCTTCCCCGCAAGCGCACTATTACATAATATGGATCAGGAAGATCTATCAACTCAGTCTGCCTTCGTCCCGCCGCCGACGCGCACGCCGCCGACGCGTATGCAAGTCCTCTAGTGACAACCGCACCGCAAGCCACCTAACACGTGGTCATCAGACTCGCCGCATCGCCACCATCACCGCTGTTAATAGTTTAGTGATTAATAGGTACCTATAATAGTGAGTGTGAAGGACAACACCAGTTCCCGGGCAAGAGAAGATTGATGAAGACTTCAGCAGCACACGAGCATACCATCTGCTCCAGCCCCTGGGATACACCAAGTAAGTGCGCTCCCTTTATCAATCCTTCTCGTTTTCCACATTTAATTCAAACCGCAACTTACAGTCCACAATTCCATCATCCGCAACGGGGGACCACCCTCCTTTCCACCCTTTATTCCACCACCATTTTTGGTCATAGCGAACCGGAGGTCCCCCCTTTTCCCAACAATATCTGGTCCTTGTCGATCCGGATTCCCTCCAATTATTTGGTCCAGTCGAGCCTGATTTCGAATCAATAGTTTAGTAACTTCACCCGGGTTAATTATTTAATCTCATAAATACGCATACATATGTATTTCATGTAATATATTATAAGTGCCTATTCATATTTATTTTTGCAAATAAGTATTATATCTACGATTATTTTATATCCCGCATATTAATAACGCACCGCTCACGTAGGTATATTATTATTTTTGCAACGCACCGCACCATTCGCACCATTATTTACCTATATTTGTAATCGAAATTACACCTCATAGGTACGCATTCTATTTTTCATTAATTGAAGTCCGCCATATTTGTGGTTGCCGGAGCCGACGCGACCGGCGATCGTTGTTTCGCTAGTAACTACCTACGTAATCATTCATTCATTACGCCATACATAATTTTTATAATCTTAACTGTTTTAACTGATTTATCTTGTTCACGACAAAATGTCTACTAAAGGTAAAATTGTATCTGAAACGCTTTCAAATGACGAAATTAGTTTGAAAATATTAATTGCAAAACGAAATTCTATTTACGAACGTTTACAACAAATTTATGATTTATCTATAAGTGCATCAAGTTCGTCAGACGAACAGAACACATTTCTTGACACGGCATCTGACCTTGAATACTTGCGTACTGAGTTCAAGGACACGTTAGAATCTTATAATGTTACAAATTTAAAATTAAATCCAAACGCGCAAGTAGATTTCGGATCGTGGAAATCTTTTCATGATCTATATAGTCGTATTAAAAGTCAAGTGTCAAAATTAAACGCTTCATCTTCAAGTAAATTACAGAATAGTTTACCTACAAAAATTATACCGTCGCTTCCGCCTATAGAATTACTTTCTTTTAATGGTGACATACGACACTGGTCTATGTTCTACCAACAATTTAAAACATTAGTTCATGATAATCAGCAATTAACAGATGCTGAACGCGTTTATTATCTTGTTAGTAAACTTAGTGATAAGGCATTATCAGTCTGCTCAGGCTTAATGCCTACAGCGGAAAACTATTCTGTGATATGGAACGCGCTCATACGTAGATATAACGACGAGCGTGCGCTCGCGACTACCTACGTCAGTCAGCTGTTAGAACTGAAGAACGTAAACACTAACACATCCGCTGGTTATCAAATATTTATGGATAAATTTGATGCTTCTATTAACGCTCTTAAGCAACTTAATATTGATGACATATCTGATTTTCTATTTCTAAATATCGCGCTTAGAAAATTAGATAACGATACCGTAAAGTCGTTCGAAATGTCATGTCGCAACGTAAACATACCGAAATATTCCGCTTTGGTTCAGTTTTTACATGACCAGAATAGGGCTTTATGCCATACAATAAATACTTCGCATACGTCTAACAACCATAAAATTAAAGGTAATTTTGTTCCCGCTCCCGCTAAAAATATAAGCAAAACTTTTATTAATACAGATTCGAATCGGTCATGTATTTTCTGTAAATCGGGTGATCACGAACACCTATTTGTCTGTCCGCATTTTTTAAAAATAAATGCACAGGACAGGTACAATTTTGTAAAACGAAATAAATGTTGCACTAATTGTTTAAGTAATAAACACGCCACTCCTTTTTGTAAGTCACAGCGTTTATGTAGGTATTGCTCCCGCTCGCACCATACGCTACTTCATTTTGTTAGTAGTACGAATAAGGTCGATCAGCCTTCGGTAGAACAAGGTCCAGGAGAAAAAAATGCATCCACGTCATGTAACGTTTCGCGCGATTGTGGTAATGCGCCGCACCGCACTACATTATTGGGAACTGCGAAGATTAAAGTTTGTACTAAATACGGACACCAATATTTGTTGCGTTGTTTAGTGGACCCTGGCTCGCAATGTGATTACATCACGAAACAGTGTTGCAAACGTTTGTACCTACCGATCTCCAATAAAACACCAGTTAGGGAGGCGCAAGGAATCGGTGGGGTGTCGCAGAAGATTTTAGGTGTTACTTCTTTGCAGTTTAGCTCCCGCTTTGATGAAAATAAACTTTATCATATTGAACCGCTAGTTGTTCCCGCTATAACTGGACAATTACCCGAGTCGTTAATAGACGTTTCGAAAATTAATTATATAAATAATTTACGTTTAGCTGACGATCAATTCCATACACCAGGTGACATTGACGTTTTATTAGGGGTTAACACTTATTTACAAATTTTGTTAACTGATAAAATAATTAATTCGCAATCGCCGAGTGCCATAGAAACGTCATTAGGATACATAATAATGGGAGACGCAGATATCGACTTTCCTACTTGCATGCCGCGTTCTTTAGTTTCTTATCCTACTCGTATTGATAAAAGTCAAACGTCGCTAAAGTTAGAGGAGCTGCCGCAAAAAACTTATTTGAGTCCTGATGAGCAGGAATGTGAGAATATTTATAATTCCGCTACTCGTCGCAATTTGAACGGACGATATGTTGTCGCCCTGCCCTTCAAGGACACGCCTGATAAGTTAGGTGATTCTTTTATAACCGCTAAAAAAACGCTTCTCGCTCCTAGAGAGACGTTTTAATAAATGTCCCGATCTTCGCTCCCGCTACAATGACGTCATTCAATAATACATCAACAAGGGTTTTTTATCATTGGTTGTTTCGAATAATTTTACGGAACCTTGCTTTTATCTCCCGCACCACCCTGTCATACGTAATGATAAAAGTACAACTAAATTGCGAATAGTACTCGACGCAAGCGCTAAGTCAGATAATGATATTTCATTAAATGATATTTTACATAGTGGGCAAAATTTACAGTCTGATATTTTTAATATTTTAATAAACGTACGAGTTTATCGCATCGCCTTTTTTGTCGACGTTAGACAAATGTATTTAAGCATTGAAGTACAAAAATCGCACCGCGCGTTTCAACGCATTCTTTATCGCTTTTCTAATGAGGAAGACATACAAACATACGAATTTAATCGTGTGACTTTTGGTTTACGCTCTTCGCCTTTTCTTGCGCTACGCACATTACGTCAGTTGGCTTCCAAGGAGAGGGAGTCCTATCCTTTGGCTGCTTCGGTGGTCGAACGAGATATTTATATGGACGATATCGCGTCCTGCGCGCCCTGCGTCAACAGCGCCGTTGACGTAGCCACTCAACTAATTCAAATGTTTCAGCGAGGAGGATTTGAATTGGTTAAGTGGACTAGTAACAGTTCAGAGATTTTACAGCACAACCCCGCAACTGATTCTTTTTCTTTTCTAGTTTCGCCGCCGCCGCTCGCTTATACCAAGCGTTCTATTTTATCCGCAACCGCTCGCTTGTATGATGTTCTGGGGCTCGTGGGTCCAGTAATTCTTTTCTCTAAGCTTCTCATTAAAAAAAATGGGTTCTCAAACTTGACTGGGACCAGGCTCCGCCCGCTCACGTTGTCACTGCATGGCAACAATATATTTCAGAGTTACCTTTGATATCGAAATTAAGGTTTCCTCGCCATATGGGTATAAATAAAAATTCCCAAGTCTCGCTAGTCGCGTTCGCCGACGCCAGTGAAAAGGCGTATGGCTGCGTGATTTATTCGCACATCGTTAATGATGATGACTCATTAGTGATAACGCTACTAAAATTTATAAAAAAAAAATTACCGTGTAATAAAACTAACCGCTTCTGACCTGGAATACGCAGAGAATACTAATTTTATTGCTTCGCGTTCATACTTGAATGAACTTCATTCCTTTTTACGTTCAGACGAATATTATAAAGTATTTAATCAGATCCTTTCTGATAACCGCATCACATGGAAACTTAACCCTCCAAACGCTCCACATTTTGGTGGGCTTTGGGAGTCAAATATAAAGATAGTAAAGTATCATTTATTTCGCGTCATAGGTAAGCAAATCCTCACGTATGAGGAGTTGCTTACTGTCCTCACTCAGGTCGAACGCATATTAAATTCACGACCGCTTTACGTGTTAAGTAGCGATCCGGCGGAACCTACTGCACTTACGCCCGCGCATTTCCTCGCTGTTAATCCACTTGGATGTTTACCCGCCGCGGATCTTAGTAAGGAACGCATTAATCTTTTATCACGTTTTTCATTGCTTGATTCGATAGTTCAGTCATTCTGGAAGCGCTTCAGATCAGAATACTTACATACACTACAAGCAAGAGAAAAGTGGAATAAACATTCTATTAATTCCATTTCTGTAGGAACCGTTGTTCTTATCGATATGGATAACGCCCCGCCTCTTCAGTGGCCGCTAGGCGTCGTCACTGAACTGTTTCCTGGTAGGGATGGTGTGGTGCGCGTTGCACAAGTGAAGACTAAGAGCTCCACTTTGCAGCGGCCCATTGTTAGACTTTGCCCTCTACCAACGCAATAATATTTCTATATGCCTATGTAGTTTATATTTTATAAGTTATAGTTTAAGTATAAATTCTTATCCCGCTATTATAATATTTTTATTAATTTACTAATTATATTCATCGCATCGCCTGTGTTCACCGCATATATAGTTTTTTCTATATGATATTAACTCCGCTGTATATATTTATGTTTATTTTTTTTAATTCGCTATTTGAGGAGACCTCAAGGCCGGGGGGATGTTCGCGCCAATTAAGTCATTTCACCTCCCTCCCCTTCACCCTCCCTCTCTTCCCCGCAAGCGCACTATTACATAATATGGATCAGGAAGATCTATCAACTCAGTCTGCCTTCGTCCCGCCGCCGACGCGCACGCCGCCGACGCGTATGCAAGTCCTCTAGTGACAACCGCACCGCAAGCCACCTAACACGTGGTCATCAGACTCGCCGCATCGCCACCATCACCGCTGTTAATAGTTTAGTGATTAATAGGTACCTATAATAGTGAGTGTGAAGGACAACACCAGTTCCCGGGCAAGAGAAGATTGATGAAGACTTCAGCAGCACACGAGCATACCATCTGCTCCAGCCCCTGGGATACACCAAGTAAGTGCGCTCCCTTTATCAATCCTTCTCGTTTTCCACATTTAATTCAAACCGCAACTTACAGTCCACAATTCCATCATCCGCAACGGGGGACCACCCTCCTTTCCACCCTTTATTCCACCACCATTTTTGGTCATAGCGAACCGGAGGTCCCCCCTTTTCCCAACAATATCTGGTCCTTGTCGATCCGGATTCCCTCCAGTTTGCTTGCTTGTTTGTTTGTTTGTTTGTTTGAACGCGCTAATCTCAGGAACTACTGGTTCGAATTGAAAGTTATTTTTGTGTTGGATAGTCCATTTATCTAGGAAGATTTTTTTTATTTTTCAATTCGATCCAGTCATTCCTGAGATTAGCGTTTTCAAACAAACAAACTTTTTAGCTTTATATATTAGTATAGATACGAAAGTTTAGCTTATCGCTCCTATGTTTATTACGATACAAGTCTAATAAAAATTCGTTTGATTCATTGCAAAACAAATTCGCTGAAGTAAACCGGTTACCGTTCAGTCGAATTGGACCAAAAAATATAGCGATTTCTGTACATGGCGTCATTCACGCAGTCAAAAGGAAAAGTTGCCAACAAAAAGGATTTTCTTATAAGGATTTCCTACCCAAGCTTTTCATGTTTTTCGTGTGTACCGCAGTGGTACTATAATCATGAGTTTATTTTTTACCGTCATTTAAAGGTTGACTTAGTCGAATAGCAATAAATGTAACTCATAAAAAATATTGTCTGACTGTCCGTCCATATGTAACACCCACTTTCTTCCGAAACCTTTAAGTCAACACTGTTGAAACTTGGTAGGTAGATTCTGGCTTTAGGCACTCTGCTAACTGCTTTTGCGACATTTAAAATAAACACTAAATATGGACGTTAGGCACTCCCTCTTGTTCACTTGTTTTTCAAACTATATAGCATAATTTAAAAAACCGCAGATTTAACTTTGTCATTTATACAAACACTTTGAAAAACAAATTTAATCCCTTTAAACGAGCAATTCTTGTATATATCTAAATATATTTTTTGAATCTCGGAAACGGCTCCAAAGATGTTGATGAAATTTAGTACCCTGGTTTCGGGGATGATAAATCGATCCAGAATTTTTTTATTGATAGAAATTGTCGTTTTATTTAATGTTTATGCCGTTAAATATAAAATAACTCTTACTGACATCTATTGGAGAATATTAATAACATTGTGGTGTCAAATGTCGAACGTCAATCCGCCCTTCAAACAAATGACAATGTCGATATGAAAGACCTCTATAAAAATTTCGTAAATGGAATTAAAGCTTTCTTGGTCGAATGGTTACGAAAGCTGACTACGGAGCTAGAGATCGGGGTTCAAACCTCAAGTAGGCAAGTTGCGTTTTTTATTTTTTGTGACATTTTTTTTTTAATTGGGAGCTAGGTATTTCCAAAGGCTTTGTTAAGTAACACTAAGCCAATGAATGTTTTGCTTAAAAATAAACTAAGAAAATCAATTGTTTTTATCCGAGCAAC
The DNA here is from genome assembly GCA_911387765.1 of Pyrgus malvae. Taxonomy (NCBI): domain Eukaryota; kingdom Metazoa; phylum Arthropoda; class Insecta; order Lepidoptera; family Hesperiidae; genus Pyrgus; species Pyrgus malvae. The sequence goes on from OU426948.1 coordinate 24,575,504, forward strand.
GCTCGGGCGTCCAGGTACTGTTTCCCTTATCTAAGCTGGCCAACATACTCATTCTTGGCTAAATTTTGATATGTTGTAGTTATTGGGGAGAAACTAAATATTTAACGTTAGCTGGTTCCGTTATTTTATCAACAAGTATAAATAATAAAATTGTAAAGTGGAAAGATTTTCGCAATGACCGATTTTTAAAGTTCAATTAAATTCATACTTTATACTTTGTTATTTTATTTTTTATTTATTAATAATATAAATTTGAAAGTACCTCTGTCTGTCTGTCTATCTGAAATGAAATGAAATGAAATATTCTTTATTCACTGTACGGTTCCTTTACAAACTGTTAGTGAACGTTATTTTTTTGTTCTGTCTGCTCTGGGTGCGCTTAGGCAATGCTGAGCTGAAGAAAAGAGCAGACGGAGAAAATTTTCAGTCCTGTTTAAATATGGGGTATGCAATCTGTTACGATTCCACGCTAAAACTATTGAACCAATCTTAATGAAATTTGGAACACAAATATGTAGAGTGGACGGACATAGTATGGTTTTCATCCTACGGTAACCTACGAGTATAAAAACGGGGTCCCACGCGGGCGAAGCTTCTGACGGAAGGCTGGTAGGAAATAATTTAAATCGTAGATCAATAACCATATTGCGTCATCCTTTCTTACAAAGGTTAAATGAATGCTAAAACTAAAAAAAATATCACATTAGCATGACGAACGAAAAAATTAAATAATAATAGAATATTTCTACTACTTACTTTTTTTTCAACCTTTTTTATGTCCCACTGCTGGGCACAGGTCTCCTTCTCACACAATTGAGAGGGATTTAGGTCATAGTCCACCACGCTGGCCAAGTGCGGATTGGTGGACGTCATGCTTTCGAGAAATTATGAATTTCTCTCAGGCATGCACGGCGATGGAGAACATCGTAATCAATGAAATATCACGATATTTTCCATCACCGTGGAGCAGCGATAAATTCGCACATTACAAATTTCTTTGTCAGAGGTGCGAGCCGAGGATTTGAACCTGGGATCGGTCGCGTCGAAGACCGCGGTTTTTTACCACTCGGCCATCGCTGCTCTATATTTTTATTACTTACAAGCTTTTAATGCAATGCTGTAAAGTAGTAAATAATGTAGTCATTAAAGATAACTTTACGTCTACAATATTAAAGTTAGTGCAGCTTTTCGCTCCAACTTTATCTCAGTATACAAGTCTTATCAAAACTCGTTTTATTGTGAAACAAATTCTCTGAAGTAAAGTACGATATTTCTCATGTTTTCAAAATAAGAGGATAATAAGAAACGAAGATGCGGTCTTTTGTGATCTTTTCTAACGCAGGTGTAATTGCGATGCACATTTAGTAATTTATAATATCCATGTAAGTAAGAATTTTGTGTAAGTAAGAATGTTGTGTTGACGACCTGCGTGGCGCAATGGTTACCATGCCGGACTGCCAATCGAAGGGTCCCGGGTTCGATTCCCGTTGTCGGTCTGGGTGTTTGTGTTTCTGTCTCTGTGTGTGTCCATGGTACCCAAGACACAGGGTATATCTACCCTACTGTGGGGCTATGAGTGTGAAACGTTATTTAAACTTTAAAACCGTTTTCGTCCGTGCTGGGGCGGATTAAGAGTACTAACCCCAGCCCCATGTCGGGATACCAGGGTGTCGTAAGAGGCGACTAAACCCGACAACTGCTCGGTGGTAAGGTACCTTCCTGGGGCCTGGCTGGGTGGCGACCACCCTCGGGTCGGAGTCAACCGTTTAATGCCTCTGGCGTGCCTTGGCTTGCCTTGGTGTGCCTCTGGCGTGTTTCGGTTGTGAGCCTGAGATCCAGTTTTCCCTGTCCCACCCATCCCTATCCACATATCGCTCCGTTGATGCCTCTTGGGTTTCCGTTGGATTCAAGGCGCCTATGCCCTGGTAGCCGTGGTGTGTCGGCGCGGGGGCCAGGAAGACCCGGTGAAACGGCTGTCCGCTGGCCGCCCGCTGGTCAGTTGGGGACCCGAACCCAGGCCTCACTGATAACCTCTGGCCTGGGAGGCTGTCCCGCCAACCAGTGAAAAATCCCGTTGCGCGGTGCCGTGCCGGGGTAAGAGACCGGAGGGGGGCCCGGCATCTGCGCACGGGGGGGACCGGGGGCCCTTTCGTCCCCCGCGCCGGCAACCCACGTCCTGCCATCGGCTTGGCGTTAAGAAGCCTACGCCAGGGCCTGAGGGGCACCAGCGGAGCGATTCCCTTCACATTCCCCACTCCTTTTCTCTTTTTACAGGTTTTTTCTATGGGCAGATTTAAAAATAAAAGTAAAGTGTTCTCAGCGGCCATCTCCCCCCCCACACTTACTGTGGACATGTGCAATATCAGGGGACTACACTCCAACCTGAATGCTGTCCACCAACACCTAGAGACAGCTAAGCCGGCTTTACTTTTCCTGACGGAGACACAAATTGCACCACCTGACAATACATCGTACCTGCACTATCCCGGTTACATTTTAGAACACGCGTTTAGGCGTAGGGCAGGGATATGTATGTACGTCAGGGAGGATGTCTGTTGTCGCCGTCTAAGCTGCCTTGAAGACAAGGACCTATCGGTGCTTTGGGCACGTGTAGACGCTGGGGCTAGAACCCGAATATATGCGTGCCTCTATAGGTCCTATAGCGGAGACGCGGAGACGACTCGATTATTTGAGCACGTCCAAAAGGCGTCCGACAGAGTGCTGGAACTGTGTCCTTCGGCTGAGCTGGTGGTTCTGGGTGACTTCAACGCCCACCACACCGAATGGCTGGGATCAAGAACCACCGACTTTGCTGGCAGGGCCGCTTATAATTTCTCCTTGGCATATGGGTTGACGCAGGTGGTACAGAGTTTCACCAGGGTACCAGATATTGAGACCCATACTGCCTCTCTGCTGGACCTACTGCTGACCACCCATCCATCCGACTACCAGGTGACGGTTGGGGCCCCACTTGGGACTTCTGACCATTGCCTGGTAAGTTCTGCCGTACCATTGCCGCCCCCAGAAGGTTCTCGACCCAATGGGAAGCGTCAAGTCTGGCATTACGGGTCAGCGGACTGGGATGGACTCCGGGAATTCCTGGCTTCCTACCCCTGGAGGCAGCTGTGCTTCACCTCGGGTGATCCTAGCACGTGTGCGGAATCGATAGCCGATGTGATACGACAGGGCATGATTGGTTTTATTCCCAACTCTGTAGTATCCATTGGCGGGCGAAACAAGCCCTGGTTTAATGGTTCTTGCGCTAAGGCTTCTAGACTTAAGCAAGAAGCTTTTAAAACCTGGGCTGATGCGCACACGCGTAAAGACCCCGAAACGTCTAAGCTTCGGAAAAAATTCAACGCTGCCTCCCGTTCGGCAAAGAAGCAAATAGCCAAGGCGAAGTTTAGGCACGTCGGCAGAATTGGCCAGCGTCTATCAAGCTACCCGTGCGGGACTCGAGCTTTTTGGTCGCTGGCCAAGGCTGTCGAAGGAAACTTCTGTCGGTCGTCTCTTCCATCTCTACGCAAACCGGACGATACTCTGGCTCACACGGCAAAAGGGAAAGCCGATCTCCTGGGTACCCTGTTTGCCTCAAACTCGACTCTGGACGACAGAGGTGCCACACCGCCGACCATCAAGCAGTGTGAGAGCTCCATGAAGGACGTGCGTTTCACTCAAAAGGCCGTCAGACGAGCTCTGTTAGGCCTCGATGTCAAGAAGTCGAGCGGGCCGGATGATATCCCCGCGATCGTATTAAAGACGTGCGCTCCCGAGTTGGCTCCCGTCTTAACGCGCCTATTCTCGCTTTCCTACACCACTAGTAAAGTACCGTCTTCGTGGAAGGTAGCCCTAGTACACCCAATACCGAAAAAGGGTGACCGCAGTGACCCGTCCAATTACAGGCCCATTGCGATAACCTCCCTGCTCTCTAAGGTGATGGAGCATGTTATAAACACGCAGCTCCTTAGGTATCTTGAGAAGCACCGGTTGATCAGCGATCGTCAGTATGGCTTTCGCCAGGGCCGGTCGGCCGGTGATCTCTTGGTATACCTCACACACCGATGGGCTGAAGCCGTCGAGGGCAACGGGGAGGCTCTGGCAGTCAGCCTGGATATTGCAAAGGCCTTTGACCGGGTCTGGCACAGGGCCCTTCTCGCGAAGCTTCCATCTTACGGTCTTCCCCTGAGGCTATGTAAATGGGTGGCAAACTTTCTGTCTGAGCGGCAGATTAAGATCGTTGTTGACGGATGCTGCTCAGATATGAAGCCCATTAACGCCGGTGTTCCCCAAGGCTCAGTACTGTCTCCTACACTATTCATTCTGCATATCAATGACATGCTGCAACAATCACGCAGTATACATTGCTATGCAGATGATAGTACAGTGGACACACTATACACCTGTCGAGCCAATGCCTCTCGGTCACAAGTGGAGGAAAGCAGAATCAAACTTGTGTCTGAAGTCGAGAACTCTCTGGAGCGGGTCTCGGAATGGGGTCGACTTAACCTTGTCGAGTTTAACCTCACGAAGACACAAGTTTGCGCGTTTACCGCTAAAAAAAACCCCATTTGTTATAACGCCCAAGTTCCAGGGTACCGCGCTCACCGTCGGTGAAAGTGTTGGTATCTTGGGAGTTGACATTACGAGTAAAGTGCAGTACCGGAGTCATTTGGAGCACAAAGCGAAATTGGCGTCCAAAAAGCTTGGTGTCCTCAATAGGGCGAGGCAGTACTTCACTGCGGGGCAACTCCTGACGCTGTACAAGGCACAGGTCAGACCCCACATGGAGTACTGCTCTCATCTCTGGGCAGGAGCACCAAAATACCAGCTACACCCATTTGACTCCGTTGAAAAGCGCGCAGTCCGAATCGTCAACGACCCAAGATTGACTGACAGGCTAGAACCGCTCAGCTTGCGAAGAGACATAGGCTCGCTCTGCGTGTTCTACCGACTTTACTATGGTGAGTGCTCCGAGGAACTTTTCAAACTCATGCCTACATCACCATTCCATGATTATACCACCAGGCGAAGGTTAAAGTTCCACCGGCACCATCTGGACTCGTGGCGGTCCTCCACAGTCCGCTTTGCACGTTCCTTTTTACCACGGACGTGCAGGTTATGGGACAACCTTCCGGCTGAGGCATTCCCAGTGGACTATAACATGGGGTTCTTCAAGAAAGCTGTAAAAAGAGCTCTCCTCCAAAGCCGGCAATGCTCGGGTGGCTCCCCTGGGGTTGCCCGTGTCCATAGGCGACGGTGATCGCTTAACACCACGCGGCCCGTCTGCCTTTTTGTTCGGTTTACATATAAAAAAAAAAAAAAGATAAACGTTATGTATAAAAATGAGAAAATCTGTTATTTAAGCCATTCCTATAGTAAATAAAAAAATAACAATACGAATCATGTTTCCAAGCAAGGTGGAAAAAACATTTCTTGCGAGTGTCGTAAATTCTTCGATTTCACTTCACATATCTAGTGTACTTATTGTTTTTAATTTTTTGCATAGGAAAACGCAATACTAAAGAAAATATACCTAGTAATCCTAGTATACGATAATAAATGCCAATTAGCAGTGAAAGCGGTACTGTTTGACTCGTTGATTGAATTATGGCCGTTTTGACGAATGGGCAGAGATGGTAGGTGATTAGGTGATAGGTACTGTACTGGTTAGTGATCATTCAATAGTAGATTAACTTTTTATAAAGTTAAATAAGTGATAAACATGATTGCCGCAGAACATAGACATCTGTTCCAACCTACAGATATAATTTTACTAGATATAATGGATAAGAAAAATTAATTCCAAAATATTTATATATATATTTTTTTTATAAATAAACCTAACAATAAGACAGACGGGCCGCGTGATGTTAAGCGATCACCGTCGCCTAAGGACACGGGCAACGCTAGGGGAGCCACCCGAGCATTGCCGGCTTTGAAGGAGAGCTTTTTTTACAGCTTTGTTGAAGAACCCCATGTTATAGTCCACTGGGAATGCCTCAGCTGGAAGGTTGTCCCATAACCTACACGTCCGTTTTTATTTTCAACATTAAAATACTCGTATGTACAGACCTGTAGAGCAGCGATGGCCGAGTGGTAAAAGCCACTGTCTTATACGCGACCGATCCCGGGTTCAAATCCTCGGCGCACCTCTGACAAAGAAATGTGTAATGTGCGCATTTATAGCTGCTCCACGGTGATGGAAAATATCGTGATATTTAATTAATTACGATGTTCTTCATCGCCGTGCATGCCTGAGAGAAATTCATAATTTCTCGAAAGCATTACGTCCACCAATCCGCACTTGGCCAGCGTGGTGGACTATGGCATAAATCCCTTTCACTTGTGAGAGTGTGCCTGTGCCCAGCAGTGGGACATAAAAAAAGGTTAAAAAAAAAGGACAGACCTATATAAACGTTATTTAAGACAAAGACAAAGACTTTTATTTGCACAAATATGGGAGTTTACAAAAGGTGTTTTTATACATTTGGTCCGCCATATTTACCTTCATGAGCTACTTACAAATATTAAAATGTACATTGAAACAGATTTCTTTATTACATTACACTTATATTATTATTATCATTATTTGAACCCATATTGCGCCTTTTTATTGATTAATTTTTATTTATGTTTATTTATATTTTATTTTTCGGATCGGATCCGTTCGTCAGCTTTGGGCACCCATATTGCAGGGTTTTTGTACACTAAGAGGAAAAAAAGCCGGCGGAAAAACAACCTCCCAGGTCTTTATGGAATTCCTTTATGTCGCTTTATCGTTTAAAAAATCAGTAAACGAGCAATATGCCTTTTCTAGTAAATACTTTTTAAGTTCCTTTTTAAACTCGTTCCCCGTTGCCCAAATCTCAAGCAATATTTAAATTAAAATTTAAAGAGTTGTTAAGAGTTAACTATCTATCTAATCTGTGACTAATATAACTTTGATTTAACATTAGGTAGCTAAAAGTTTAACATTCAACACGGGGCTAATCGGTTACGGTTACATTTAGTTAAATAATAAAGCTGGTAATATTCGGACTCAGGGTTGCAGAAGTGATCAACCAAGACCGTTTTTTGTGTGGTCCTATAGAGAAGTGGTCGTATCGCGTAGTGGTCATATGGGGATGTCGTCATATTGGGAAGTAGTCATATCGAAAAGGAGTTATAATGGGAAGTAGTCATGTCGGGAGGTGGTCTGATATTAGAATGTGGTCATATTAGGAAGTGATTACCTCGGACTGAAACGATTTCAACATAATAATATTATGTTAATGTATAATTGACTTGTGTTGTTAGTAAGCATATAAACATTAATCATACTATTTATAAACGTTACACACTCATAGCCCTACAGTAAGGTAATTAATACCCTGTGTCGTGGGTACCATGGACACATTCAAAGACACACAAACACCCAGACCGAGAACAGAAATTTAAACTCATCATTCAAACTTCTGTTTCGCCGAGAATCGAACCCGGGACCCCTCGATTGGCAGTCCGGCATGGTAACCATTGCGCCACGCGGGTCGTCAATTTATGAACAAGATAATACTATAATACGAATATTAATTCTCTAACTGTTCCTGTTTTTTTTTTTATTGTAGGTAATAAGTATTTTCTCTCTCATTTGAGTGATAATGTTGTACCAATAATGCACTGATGATATTTATTGCACTTAATTAAGTTCATTCAAGGGCGAACATCAGTGAGATGAGAGCTCTATAAAAAGTATAGTTAACTAGTAATTTGTAGAGAAACTACATGATAGAGAAATACATAGAGATGATCTAACTCCTATCTCATTTTTCTCCTATAAAGTTAATTTCTCTTAAAGCCATTAAAAGTTGTTACATCACTAAATGGCGCTGTCAATGATTATTACAAATATTGGAAATACAGATCTGAAAAGCGAGAAAGTTGAGATATGAACAGAGATTTGAAAAAAAGGGTTGACTTATTAAAGCGTTCAGCGTAAAACTTAAGCGTTTCAGATTAACAGAACTTACAAAAATCTCAAAATTGTTCTAAATCAATCAGAACATCTCCAGACAGCAAAACATGTGCGATCGTTAGTTGTAACTAACTTCAAAGGGATGAAGAACCGTTGTGACAACTGTGCCACAATAGACATAAAAGCCTATTGGTTATTGCTCTATCTAACATCCAAGCCAAATGTGTAAATAGCAGAGAGGTATATCAAAGTTTATCACATCACATCATTTCATAAATTTATAATACCGTTACTTATGAAAGAACAAAGTCATAACATACCTATAAAACAGGTGCTATATAAACAAATATGTTTATGTTTATACTGAAATCGTTCCTAATTGTAAACAATGACATGTCACACCTACTTCTCACGGTTGTCAAGACAATGCCCGAGGTTCTGTGTCTATAATGAAGATAATTAATTAATTATGCAATTTTTAACATACTTTTAAAATAGATAAACATTGTCAGTTAAGTAAACACGGAATTTTGACGTCAGCTATGCCCTGTTTTATCTGAAAGAAGAATTTTCGAAATTAATTACAACTAGAAAATTATGACAAATATGTTCGCCAAAGCGTAATGTATTGGTTATAGGTATTGATCAAGCTTAGTGCATTTATTTTTTAATTTTATAAGAATTACGGATTAATAAACATTTAACAAAATAGAATTCACTTACAAGAAACAGTTACTTTTTTGGTATCGGGGGGAAACCATTGGAACGCAGCGGTGTCCTTGCGCGGCGCCTCAGAACGGGCCCATCTTCCGGACATGAGATATGCGCTCTCCTGTACCCTCAGGCGCACACAGCGGCATGCGGCCACGTCCACACTAGGGCTTTCGAATACCGGATTTTTTCAATACCGGTATTATTAATACCGAATGTGTTTTTCTCAATACCGGGATCCCGGTATACCGGTATTGAAAAAAAAGAAGGCTTATTTTTTTTCAAAATTGTAATTCTTTTATGGAAGTACGTATATAGAAGAGATTTTCGCAGGTAATATTAATAAACAAAGTTTTAATGTAAAATCATCTATTATTTACATGTAAAAATAATATACTTATTTTATAAAAATATTGAGTGTCAGTTAGATCAGTCTTTTTACCATTATTCGCGTTATTAATATTATGGCTAATCATATTTATTATTATAGAATTTCACAAGAGTTGTCTAACAACATTTCTGTAAATAATAAGAATCTCAACAATATTTGGGTTTTAACATCTAAAATAGACAACAACAGTGAAAATAAATACTTTTACATACTCCATCTAGCCAACAAAAGAAATCTTAATAATATAATTTTAGTACCTATTTACTTCGGTTAACATTTACAAAAAAAATAAACATAATAAAAAATTTCATTTTATTATATAATGAATCGTGAGTGTAACTTAACATGATTATTTACTTCAGGCACTACTCACGTTGCATAATTGATGATGCTCAACTAGTTTCGGACCTGAACGAGGTCCTTCCTCATGAGCCGTCGCGGGCGGTCGCTAGGAGGTGCGCGCGGGACTTTCCGCACGGGTAGGACGCACTGGTCGAAGACTTATAATATAAATATAAATAATATGTGACTGTCAATCTGGATGGACTGCCACTTGTCCAAGTTCATTCCTAGTCCCACTCGTCGGGAGGCTTCATTTAGGCTTGACAGCTGCTTGTCCTGCAACTCCTGCAGCGATTCTGCCATAACAACTATGTCATCGGCAAAACGCAAATGTGAGATGTATTCGCCATCTATGCGTATGCAACGTCCTTTCCAGTCCAATAACTTGAAGACATCTTCCAGTTCACAGGTAAACAGTTTCGATGACAGAATGTCCCCTAGTCTCACGCCTCTGTGCAGCTGGATAGGTCTTGTTTGGACGTTCTGGATTTGGACGGACATAATGGCTGAGTTGTATAAACATCTCAACACATCGATGTATCGATAGTCAACTTGGCATCGCTGCAGGGAATCCATAACAGCCCAGGTCTCGATAGAGTCAAAAGCTTTCTCATAGTCCATAAACGCTAGGCACAGGGGCTGATTGTACTCATGTCTCTTCTGTATTATCTGCCTCACTGTGAGAATGTGGTCTATGGTGCTAAAGTCTCGTCGGAAACCGGCCTGTTCCGGTGGCTGGAAATCATCTAGTCGCCTAGTGAGTCGATTCGTTATGACCCTCGAAAACAACTTATAGATGTGGCTGAGGAGCGAGATGGGGCGATAGATTTTTAGGAGTGTTTTGTCCCCCTTCTTATGGAATAAAACGACGATGCTCCTGTTCCATGCCTGCGGAGTTCTTCCTGTCTGCAAGACGGAATTAAAAATTCGGGCTAATTGTGTAAGGATTGGTGTACCGCCGACTTTAATAAGCTCTGCTGTTATTCCGTCCTCACCAGGGGCTTTTCCGTTTTTAAGTTGTCTCAGGGCTAAAGCCACCTCCTCAAGACTGACTTCAGGAAGCTCGTCAGTGTAGTGACGTGTTAATGTAGGTCTGGGATCTGTGGATTGGTACTCAGGCTGCGGAATACGTGAAGCATATAATTGGCTGTAGAACTCCTCAACCTCGGACAGTATTTCTAACTTAGAAGCGACCGTTTTGCCGTCATGCGTCTTAAGTTTTGAACGATGGCTTATACCCAGACGATGCGTGAATATCTTAGACCCCGGTTCTTGTCAATTGCCTGTTTTATAACAAGTGTGTTGGAGCGCCGGAGGTCTTTGCGTATCCATTTTCGAATATCTCTTGTGAGACATCGGAGTTCTGATGGGGTGGCATTTCTGTCTTCGTGTCTTTGCTTCATAAGCATGAGAGTCCTATCCGGAAGTTTAGACTTCCGGCCCTTATGCTTCGTCCGAGAAAACCTGTTACCTTCGTCCCTTAATCCACATTTTCGTAGTCCTCGTCAAAATCCACGGCGGGTTCCAAGGCATCAACCCATCAACCGATTTATCAGTTCAAGCTGAAATTCATTAGGCCCCGTTTCGATTTGAAGGAGATTTGGTCAGAGCGTAGACTTCAACATACGGCGTCTCTCGAGCTGAAGATCTATATTTAAAGAGCCTCTTACTAGTCTGTGATCACTACCGGTGTTAAACCTATTGATTGAAGTCCGTAATGATGAAGTTTATCTTGTTTTTGGACTTACAATCATTGATATACCGATTCCAAAATAAAAGAAATGGATATAAATGTCTATGTGCGGTATTGATAGTTTATTATTTTGTGATTTGTACTAAAATTAAAATAAAATCACTAATACCGGGATCCCGGTATTGAACAATTCAATACCGGTATTCAAAAACTCGAAAAAATGTCCGGGATCCCGGTATTGGCTGATACCGGGATCCCGGTATTGGAAGCCCTAGTCCACACCACCGTCCTTCCCGAGGCTGCTAGGGACGGGTCGAGCTCGACTCTCGATGTCCGCAAGAAACAGTTACCTACGAAATTAGGAGTGCTAGATGGAGTTTCCCATAGTTTGTACATTTCTTTTTTTATCAGTTCTGGTTGGGCGATTTGTTATTATAATGTTACTTTCATTTTTCATAGGTTTAATATCTATATAAAACACTCTCAATTATTGCTAGCTTGCCAGCATAATGTTTTCAGGATTGCTTATCGGTTTCTGATTCGCAGTTTACCGAACTCCTTTCATATTGGATGAAGGAGAACGGTATCATAGGCCATAATCGTTGTCTATGATTAGAAAAAAAATAGAATATTATCTACGCCTGCCAGTATGGCGGCGGTTGCATACGAACGGTACTTACGTCGACTAGCGTTCTTTGGTTATGTTCGACAATATTCTTATGTACTAATCTAAAACCCATCAAAAACTACAAGCGGAACCTTGAAGCGGCAGACTGCAGTCTGGAAGAACGTCCAGGATCCTGTGATTGGATATAGGAGAGGTGGCTTCGATTCAAGAATTCCGTAAGTACGATTGGAATATATATTATGTTGGTTACAGTAGTAATTGGAGTGTTCCACTATCCCAACAGTGGGCTTAGGTCATAATTACGCGCCCGCCCACCCATATTCTGGTCCTTCAGAGCTCGGATGAATGTCATCCAGCTTTAATTTAATTTATTATAAATAATTCTCTGCGTAATATACGCAAATTGAACATACCTACGTATGTTTTCTGTAATTTTTTGTCCCATTTTACGTAATATTTTGGATTTAAGCTTGGATTAATAATATCCGGCTGTTTTTTGCAACCTTAAATTCATATTTATAGAAAAAATTACATTGCATAATATTTGCATAACCTTTTTTACATCAGTAATAAGATGGCGACCGTTCACAATAATTTAGCTCGACTTACCGCCAAGAAGGAGCGATTATACGCTCGTATGAATGAATTATATAAATTAGCATCAAATATTTCTGATTTTTCGTCTAGAAGCAATGAGAATTTCATGGTTAAGTCTGAAATCATCGACGAAATGCGTATTCAGTTCGAAACATACCTCGATGAAATAATAATATACGAAATTCAAGTATCTATAGATTCGAAATTCAAAATTGATTATCAATGTTTGGATGCGTTTGATGATTTATACCTTAAAGTAAAGCGTGTTAGGAATTATATTGTTCAAGCTTCACGATCAAATGTCTCCAAACGTGAAGATTCTAATGATAATTTTCAGTCAAAATGTAACATTAAATTGCCACCGATTGAATTGCCTTACTTTGACGGGAAAATGGAGAATTGGCCTAAGTTTTATGAATCTTTTAAATCTAACATACATAACAACAGTGATCTGACTGACTCGCAGCGCGTGCAATATTTAGTAGGTAAATTGACACACGGCGCTCTTAAGGTCACCGCAGGTATTGTACCTACGGGCGACACTTATAAAATTTTATGGGATAATTTAGTGAATAAATATCAAGACAAGCGATCATTAGGAACGCATTACTTAAATAATATTTTAGATGCTAGGAGCTGTAGTGATACTGCCGGCAGTCTCGATTCATTCATTGAAAAATATTCAGCTTCCGTTTTAGCTTTAAAACAATTAAATTTCAAAGATCTTGCCGATTTTATTTTCTTACATTGCGCTTTAAGAAAAATGGATTCGCATACTATTCAGGCTTTTGAGTCGACTGTTCGTAACGAAGACATGCCTTCCTTTGATAAGTTAAATTTGTTTATTCGAGATCGAGTTAAAATTTTAGAACGCTCAAACACAAATCATTCAAGTTCGAATCGATCGTCGGACCCTGCAGTAAAAATAAATAAAACGTCTACGTATCCATCGCGATCAGTACATAAGTCATTTATTTCTAATAATAACAGTCATGCTACACATTCTAGGCGCTGTGTCTTTTGTAATAGCACTGATCATTCTGTTTATAATTGTGTTCAATTTAAAAACTTAAATACACCAATAGCCCGATTTGAATTTATAAAGTCGAAAAATGGCTGTGTAAATTGTCTTGGTATTACACATACTGTTTCATCCTGTACATCATATGTTGTATGCGAGCTATGTCAAAAACGTCATCATACACTCTTACACTTCGAAAATAGAAACGTAAAAAAATCTAAATGCCGTTGTTCTGCGTCTACATCGCATAGTATACCTAATGAGGGTGAGTCGTCGACCACTAGTGCGACGCGTAGTGGCCCTGTGAGTGGCCCGAGTTCGAATTCGTTTATTGCAAACGCGAACATGGCCAGTGAGCGCCACGCGGCTCGTGCGTCTTTCGGGGAGCCGCAGATGCAAATTTTACTGTCGACTGCTCAAGTTTATGCAAGGTCGAAAAATAATAATAACGGGAAAGTAATAATAAGATGTTTAATTGATAACGGTTCACAGAATAATTTAGTTACACTTGATTGTTGTAAAGCACTCAAATTGCCGATAATTCCTTTAAATAATTCTTTTATTAAAGGAATTGGTTTAGCTTCGCGTCCTATACTGGGCTACGTGTATTTGGACATTGAGTCCCGCGTATACCCAAATAATAAATATTCTATATACGCGTTAGTAGTTGATTGTATTACAGATCAACTGCCCAGTCAATATATATCTAAGATTGACATGGGCTACCTAGAGGGTATACCCCTTGCTGATTTGTCATGGAATGTTCCTGGCAATATTGATGTCGTGTTAGCTGCACAATTATTTCCATATATTTATTTAGGTAATAGAATCGAATCGGGGACAAAGTTGCCACACGCTTTATCGACTGCATTTGGTTACATTTTAATGGGTGATTACCCCAGCAATGCCGCTGTACCATCTTCGTTCTCTGCCATTGCTCTTAACGATTTAATGCAAAATTTTTGGCAGATCGAAGAGATACCGAGCATAAAATATTTAAGCCCGGATGAGACCGAATGTGAAAATATTTATTTATCGTTGGTTACTCGCGCGGTCGATGGGAGGTACAGTGTTGCTTTGCCCTTCTGTAAGAATCCGAGTGACCTTGGTAACTCGCGTTCTGCCGCCTTGCGCCGACTTATGTCTTTGGAGCGCAGATTTAAACAGTTGCCGGACTTACGTTTAAATTACAATAAAGTAATTAGCGAATATATAGAAAGCGGTTACCTGTCTGAGGTCAATGAATATGATCTTGCTGATGAGGGTTATTATATTCCTCACCATGCTGTCACCCGGGCGGACAAGCCACTGCCTCGTATTGTACTCGACGCAAGCGCCAAAACTCACACAGGGTTGTCACTTAATGACGACCTGCATACAGGGCCTAACTTGCAGGCCGATTTGTTTTTGTTTTTATTAAATTTCCGATTGTTTCCCGTAGCTATGACTGCTGACATAAAGCAGATGTATTTGCAAATTGGTGTACTTCCAGAGCATCATAAATATCTTAGAATATTGTTTCGATTTAATAATAATGAAAGTATTAGAACTTTTCAATTTAATCGTCTTCCATTCGGGTTGAAATCCAGTCCTTACATAGCCATGCGAACTGTTCGACAGTTAGCTGAGGACATGAGGCCACACTTTGGTGAAGCTGCACAAGTAGCAGAAAGCAATTTATTTATGGACGATTTAGTTCATAGTGTGCCTGATGACGTCATCGCCGTCCGCCTTTCTAGAGAATTGATCGCTTTGTTTAAGGCCGGGGCCTTTGAATTACTTAAGTGGACGAGTAATTCTTTAGTTTTACTTAAAAATGTACCCGAGTCTCTTCGCGACTCAATAAATTTTTCTGAGGGCTCTAACAATGCCACTAAGGTGTTAGGCCTCTCTTGGCAACCAGCCGACGACAACTTCTTTTTCACGACTTCTTATGTCCAGGAGAAGTGTACGAAGCGGACCATACTCTCCATAGTCGCCCGCTTGTTTGACGTCCTAGGCTTGGTAGCTCCTGTCATATTATATGCCAAATTACTTATTAAAGAATTGTGGCTATGTAATATTGGTTGGGATGATACACCTCCAGAAAACGTTATTGAAGGGTTTTCTGATCTCATACAAGAGTTTTCTTTATTATCTACTCTAAAAATTCCACGTCACAGTGGTGTTTTGAGCAACAGTACCGTACTGGTTGTCGCCTTCTGTGACGCCAGTATGAAAGGTTATGGCTGTGTCATATACATACACACCACCGCTTCAAACGGAGATATCACTTGTAGATTGCTGTGTGCGAAATCAAAGGTTTCGCCCACCAAAATTATGACACTTGCTCGTTTGGAACTTTGCGCAGCGGTATTTATGTCGAAATTAATCAAAACTGTTCATGATACTTATCGCTCGCGTATTCCTATTACAGGAATATATGCCTTTTCGGATTTGACTAAGGCAAATTTACCCTTCGAGGTAAATCATCCCGTTTTACTCCCCAAATGAGATCGGGTAGTAGATTTAATAATAAACCATTATCATGTTAATCATGTTATTAATTTTCATACCGGCCCGGGACTTCTTATGTCCATTTTACGACAGCGATATTGGATATTACATGCCAGAACTGTCGTAAGGGCTAATGTGCGTAAATGCATTTCTTGTTTTCGTGTACGTCCTTCACATCCGACGCCTAAAATGGCTGATCTTCCTTATTGTCGCGTGACTGAAGCGAAAGCCTTCGTTCACACTGGAGTTGACTATGCAGGCCCTATTAAAATTACTCTTACTCGGCGTAGAGGTCAACGATCCCAGAAGGCATATATCTGCCTTTTCGTCTGTCTGGTAACAAAGGCACTTCACATTGAGCTAGTCTCTGACTTGACTTCTAACGCATTTTTAGCAGCCTTCAGCCGCTTTATATCGAGACGTGGTCCTGTATCGTGTTTATACTCTGATAATGGAACGAATTTCATTGGTGCAAAGGCCCACTTAGACGATCGTTATAAATTTCTTATGAAATCAGAGTTCCATACCGCTTTAGGGAAAGATTTAACTAGTCGTCGTATTGAGTGGAAAATGATTCCACCCCGCGCACCTCAATTTGGAGGTATGTGGGAATCCAACATAAAAAGTTTAAAGACTCATCTTTATAGGGTTATAGGAGCCCAAATACTTACGTATGAGGAATTACAGACGGTGCTAGTGCAGATCGAGTGCATTTTGAACTCGCGGCCACTCACAGTAATGTCTTCGGACCCTCATCCTGAAGTAATAACACCGGCTCATTTTTTAATGTCCACGCCACTGCAGTATTTACCTGCAGCGGACCTAACAGACACGCGAATTAGTTTGGTCGAGCGTAAACAGTTGCTGGATAGCATGGTTCAATCCTTTTGGAAAAAATGGCGTCTAGAGTATCTGCATACGCTGAACGCTGCAAGTTAGGCAGAAATGGTCTACTCCGGACCATCCAGTTCAAATCGGTACTGTCGTACTCGTAGGACAGGACGATTCTCCTCCATTAGCTTGGCCGCTAGGTATTATTACAGAAATTCATCCTGGTTCGGATGGAATAGTTCGCGTTGCAACAGTTAAAACCAAGTTTGGTATGTTTAAACGTCCTGTTGTAAAACTATACCCGATACCTAATCAATAACTTTTGAGATAATTAAGATAATAGTTTATTAGATAAGTAATAGGTATTAATATAACCGTATTCTTTAAATATTTGCTATTGTAGCTTTTAAAATTAAATTAATATATCGAAGTTACGTGCTTCAAGCTTGACCATGAGACTTCTCCATTGGTTTTAATGCTCTTAAATTACGTATACTTATGATCTTCGTTTTCTTTCTTTTTGAAAGTTTTCTCCAAAACTTCCAAGGCGGGGGAGCATGGTTGGGCGATTTGTTATTATAATGTTACTTTCATTTTTCATAGGTTTAATATCTATATAAAACACTCTCAATTATTGCTAGCTTGCCAGCATAATGTTTTCAGGAGTGCTTATCGGTTTCTGATTCGCAGTTTACCGAACTCCTTTCATATTGGATGAAGGAGAACAATATCATAGGCCATAATCGTTGTCTATGATTAGAAAAAAAAATAGAATATTATCTACGCCTGCCAGTATGGCGGCGGTTGCATACGAACGGTACTTACGTCGACTAGCGTTCTTTGGTTATGTTCGACAATATTCTTATGTACTAATCTAAAACCCATCAAAAACTACAAGCGGAACCTTGAAGCGGCAGACTGCAGTCTGGAAGAACGTCCAGGATCCTGTGATATAGGAGAGGTGGCTTCGATTCAAGAATTCCGTAAGTACGATTGGAATATATATTACAGTTACAGTACTAATTGGAGTAATGGTTACAGTAGTAATTGGAGTGTTCCACTATCCCAACAGTGGGCTTGGGTCATAATTACGCGCCCGCCCACCCAAGTTCTATTTAATAATTAACCACAAAAACTCGTTGTCATCATTATTTGTTTATTGTTATCATATTGTGCACATTTTTATTTGCTTACTGCAAATACCTCTACACCTTTTTCTGTTCTAGGAACATTTATATGTTCGTATGGGGGTTATCCCCCAGCCCATTAACATAACCAGTAGCGACATACAGTTAGGCCTCGGACAGTGCCACATAGTAGGACCTACAAGGCGAACTCCTAGCGGTCCGTGAATCCCGCCAGCTTCCTACTAAAGACATTTGTGTCACTATGATTTATCCATCGTATTTGATTAATTAGATCTATTTTTGTTACTTTTGGATAAAGACAAGTCTTCTTTTTATTTTCAACCTTTTTTTATGTCCCACTGTTGGGAACATATCTGTTCTCACAAGTGAGAGAGACTTAGGCCATAGACCACCACGCTGACCAAGTACGCATTGGTAGATTTAAAAAAAATCACACTTACCCCTTCGTGGGTGTCATGGACACACACAGAGACAGAAACACAAACACCCAGACCGAGAACAGAAATTTGAACTCATCTTTTAAATTTCTCCTTCGCCGGGAATCGAACCCCTTCGATTGGCAGTCCGGCATGGTAACCATTGCGCCACGCGGGTCGTCGAATGGTCGGCGAGTATAGTATGCGGGTAGTCGTTTTTATCGACTTATAAATATAGTCTTCATTATTTTTGGTTTATCCAGCAACTCAAAATAGAAAATACTTGCCTATTAAACCCACAATGGTGGTTTTGTAAAACTGTATAAATTAGACATTTTTACGGTCAAGATTATACAATATTGTATTGAATGTGAATTTTATTCCTACTTTAATTTAAATCAAATACCATTTTAGGCGTCACCACTTTAGTGAGGGGTTGGTTACCAATTTGGTGGTGCGCAGATGAGTTGGTAATATGGGTTTTGAAATAAGAACTGTCCAAACACGAATCACCAAAGTTTATTTTTCGCACACACATAGAACGCCATAGAAAGTCAGAAGGAGTAGTAAGCAAGCGACAGGAAAAGTTCGGAAAGTTCACATACAACACAGATAGAAACAGAAAGATCGCGAGTAAGAATAATTTTTCAAATAAGCGGCGCGAAAGCATTGGCGCGTTGCAACCGTGCTATCGTATATGGAAGATTTCTTTCAATGAATCTATCATGCGCGTGTGGCGTGCAATGCGCTCTGTGACTGCCGCCCGCGCGCCGCCGCCCGCTCGCCCTCGCGCCACCGCCCGGCCACCAGGTAGCTACGCCGGCCGGCAGCGATAAGATAACGAACAATATTAATATAGAAATCGAACTGTTTGTCCTTTTTACATACAAAATTAATTTGACAAATTTTATTTTATTTTCTTATTTTAAATATTTTACTTTTACATTTAATTTTGTTTTTCATTTACTGTTTTAATACAGTACTTTTTTATTTATTTCATTTTTGATTATTTATATTTTTAAAGATTTTAAATTTTGATTTTCACATTAATAATATTTTAAATAGTGTAAGTAAATTTCTAGTAGGCCCACTACATCACCCCCCTCCAGAGACCGTCCTACGGGCGATAATAGTCAGGGAATCTAACCTTGCGCCCCGACTTAGTTCTTCTGATGGCATGATCTTCAGTGACAGGATCATGCTTAGTGGTATCGGAAAAGGACGTGTTTTTGTTTGTATGTGTGTTTGAAGACGTGTGATTGGTGGGTGATTTGATTTGTGAGGTGTGTGGTGTGTGTTATGTGTAGTGTTAGGGTCACACAGTATGTAGGCTGGTTTCAGGCGGTCTACTGATACTGTGACCTTGTTACCGTTATACAAGATCTTCACAACCTTTTCACCTCGTTCCAACACCTCATGGGGACCAGAATATGCTGGTTTTAATGATCCACTCGTGGTGTCGTCTCTTAAAAATACGTGAGACGCCGTTGCTAAATCCCTGAAAATAAACATAGGGCGTTTTCCGGTATGACAGCTAGTCTGCGACGGCTGGAGGTCCTTAATGAACCTACGTAGCCGCGACAGGTAATCTGTCACATCAGTGACGTCATCATGAGCTGGGTGAAAAAATTCACCTGGAAGTCGGAGAGGTTCCCCATACAGAAGTTCAGCCGAAGAGGTCTTAAGGTCCTCTTTTACAGCGCTGCGAATGCCTAATAAAACAAGAGGCAGTGTGTCTACCCACGACGCGTCATTGTGGCACACGATTGCGGCTTTCAGCTGTCTGTGGAACCTCTCGACCAGCCCATTACACTGCGGGTGGTATGCAGTGGTTCGACGATGCTGAAAACCAATGATGCGGGATAGATTTTTAAATACGGCGGACTCAAATTGTCTCCCACGGTCGGTTATGATGTCCATAGGACAACCGTACCGTGAGATCCAACCACTGAGTAGTGCCTTGGCTACGGTTTCCGCTGTTATGTCTACAAGTGGTATTGCCTCTGGCCAACGCGTGAATCGGTCAACGGCGGTAAGGCAGTATCGATACCCTTGTGACACAGGCAGCGGTCCGATAATGTCTATATGGACAAAAGAAAATCGGGCTTTTGGGAGCTTGAATTTACTGAGCGGCGAAGTTACGTGTCTCGTAACTTTCGAGCGCTGACATGCCAGGCAACTGCGAACCCATTCTCGACAGTCACGCTGTACTCCTGGCCATACAAATCGCTCTGACACCAGCTTGGCAGTTGCATTTGAACCCGGATGGCTCAAGCAATGCAAACTGTCAAAAATCTGGCGTCGCAACTGTGAGGGAACAAAAGGTCGTAATGTATTGTTCCTCTCATCACAATACAGCTCCACCTCATATCCAGGCAATTTTACCCTCTTCAGGTGTAATGAAGAGTCACCGCTAAGTAGGTCCTTCATTTCGCAGTCTGACTTCTGTGCTTGGGCTAATATCTCAAGGTCGACAGGTTGTGCAATAGCCTCGATACGAGACAGCGTATCAGCAACAACATTGTCTTTCCCCGAGATATGCCTTATGTCAGTGGTGAATTGCGAAATGAAGTCCAGGTGACGGAACTGCCTGGGCGAACAATTCTCTTTTCGCGAGTGGTAGGCGAAAGTCAGAGGCTTGTGATCTGTATAGATCGTGAAGTCTCTAGCCTCGACCATGTGGCGGAAGTGCTTCACACTCTCGTAAATAGCCAGCAGCTCTCTGTCATAAGGAGAATACTTCTGCTGTGAAGGGCTTAATTTACGAGAGAAGAAAGCTAATGGTTCCCACGCAGTGTCTCTAAGCTGCTGAAGAACGGCACCAATAGCCTTGTCTGAGGCGTCCGTCACTAAAGCCAGCTTTGTATTGCAAGCGGGGTGCGCAAGCAAAGCTGCCTTACACAGGCTATCCTTACAGGCGTTGAAGGCTTCCAGGTGTTCAGCTGTTAGGTTGACTGGATGGGAGCCCTTAACAGAGCCTGTGAGGAGAATGTTCAGTGGAGCTTGGTGCGATGCTGCATCTGGAATAAAACGACGGTAAAAATTGACCATTCCAAGAAATCTACGGAGCTCTCGTACTGTTTTTGGTACAGGAAAGTCGCGAATGGCTTCGACTTTGGCAGGCAGTGGCTTGGTACCCTGGGCAGAAATAGTGTAGCCTAAGAAAGCTACTTCAGGTACGCCGAATACGCATTTGCCAACGTTTATTACCATGCCGTATTCCTGCAACCTGGTAAAAAGCTGATGCAGGTGCTGCTGGTGGGTCTCCGCGTCCTTGGAAAAGACTAAAAAATCATCTATGTAGGCATAGACGAAATCCAAACCACGAAGCATGTCGTCCACGAACCGCTGGAAAGTCTGGCCGGCATTCCGAAGACCGAAGGTCATATACGGAAACTCGAAGAGACCAAACGGCGTAGTGATTGCAGTCTTCGGAATGTCGTCCGGGCTGACGGGAATTTGGTTATAGCTCTTAACAAGATCGATAGTTGAAAAAACGCTGCATCCAGACAAACTGTGGGCAAAATCGTGAATATGCCTGATCGGGTATTTATCAGGCACGGTGCGGGCGTTCAGCATACGGTAATCTCCGCACGGTCGCCATCCGTTGTCCTTTTTAGGAGCGAGGTGAAGAGGTGAAGACCAGGCAGATCCTGATGGACGGCACGTTCCGATCTGTAACATGGCCTCAAACTCAGCCTTCGCGATTTTTAACTTGTCAGGCGCTAACCTACGTGGCGATGATGATACTGGTGGCCCTGGTGTAGTGTGAATGTGGTGAACTGTATTGTGTTTAGTGATACGGTGCAAGCCAGATGGATTTACTATATCTGGGTATTTAGAAAGGATGTTATGATACACAGAATTTCCTAAAACCACTTTCACAGAAGATATGCCTTCAGAAGATAATGCAGGCAAACCCGTGGTAGCAAGCGTTGTATTAGCATCAATTAAGCGTTTGCCACGAATGTCGACAATTAAATTAAAATGTGATAAAAAATCAACGCCAATAATTGCCTTTGTAACATCGGCTACAATAAATTGCCAAGCAAAGTCGCGGCGCAAGCCTAGATTCAAAACTAAGTGCATATAACCGTATGTATTAATCGTAGAACCGTTCGCTGCACACAATTCGAAGCTTGTTTTTGTTCGATGTTCTTTTAACGCGGACCGGGGAAATACACAAATATCACTACCCGTATCAATAAGAAATTGTATTTTCGAGCGCATGTCAGTCAGAAATAAGCGACCTGAGCCTGGACAGTCACCGGCCGCCATTACCGACTGTCCGCGTTGTTTACCGAATAATCACACGGTTTTATGCACTTACTTGCCTTATTCCCGAATTTATTATGGTACCAACATATTGGGTACTTCCGATACTCCGAAGCTGACCTCGTCATAGGACGGGATCTGGAACGGTGACGCGATCGACTACGTTGCCTATTCCTAGACCGGTCATCGAATCGATAGGGATTTCGCGTACACTCGTCGACTTTTAATGCTAGCTGCTGCACCATGTTTTTCAATTCGGCGATCTCGCTGGAATGGCTGCCGTGGCTGGTCGATGCTGCCATCACAGTACAGGGCGCGACGATATCCTGGATGTTATCAGCCAGGTCTGCAAGCTGCTCCAGAGACAGTGTAGGCTGCGAAGCTAGCAGTGGCTGGATGCTGGTAGGCAGACGCTGGCACCATATCGTCCGTATGAAATCTGCTGGGACTGAGGGTCCAGCCAGGTCCTGGAGATGGCGCAGGAACTGCGATGGTTTTCGGTCTCCCAGCTCCTCGTAAGTCAGCAACTGTTTGACTTTATTTTCATGGGAAGCTGAGAGTCGACGAATCAGCTCCGCCTTGACCCTCTCGTACCGGTGCTGGGCTGGTGGATTCACAATCAGATCCTTTACGGCCTTTGCATGGACCAGATCCAAGTTGATGATGACCTGGTTGAATTTTGTTACGTCATCCTCGATTTGAAAATTGTCAAATTGGGCTTCTAATAGAGCAAACCATATTTCTGGGTCCTCCGGCGAGAAAGGTGGTACCTTCATGTTGATCTTGCTCGTTTTCGGTGGTATCGCTTCCGCGGGCAAGCTGCATGGCCGCGCTTTTTTCCTCGGCCGCATGGTTTCGTTGTCGCCATTTTGTGAACGGGCGGTCTGCGAGTCGCTGCTGGTATCGCTCATCGTGTCCTCCTCGGGTCACCACTTTGGCGTAGTATGGTTGCCAATTTAGCGAGGGTTGGTGTGCAAATGAGTTGGTAATATGGGTTTTGAAATAAGAACTGTCCAAACACGAATCACCAAAGTTTATTTTTCGCACACACATAGAACGCCATAGAAAGTCAGAAGGAGTAGTAAGCAAGCGACAGGAAAAGTTCGGAAAGTTCACATACAACACAGATAGAAACAGAAAGATCGCGAGTAAGAATAATTTTTCAAATAAGCGGCGCGAAAGCATTGGCGCGTTGCAACCGTGCTATCGTATATGGAAGATTTCTTTCAATGAATCTATCATGCGCGTGTGGCGTGCAATGCGCTCTGTGACTGCCGCCCGCGCGCCGCCGCCCGCTCGCCCTCGCGCCACCGCCCGGCCACCAGGTAGCTACGCCGGCCGGCAGCGATAAGATAACGAACAATATTAATATAGAAATCGAACTGTTTGTCCTTTTTACATACAAAATTAATTTGACAAATTTTATTTTATTTTCTTATTTTAAATATTTTACTTTTACATTTAATTTTGTTTTTCATTTACTGTTTTAATACAGTACTTTTTTATTTATTTCATTTTTGATTATTTATATTTTTAAAGATTTTAAATTTTGATTTTCACATTAATAATATTTTAAATAGTGTAAGTAAATTTCTAGTAGGCCCACTACACCATATTACTATTGTAGCGACCTTCCGCTACTCATCAAGAGATGGCGCCACGGGTATTCCTGAATCACGCTATCAAAGTTTTCGGAATATCCTACCATATATACAAGCTCCGAATTGAGTCAGTTGGAGCGCGGCCGCTCATGCCTTGCCAAACTATCGTATAACCTTTGTAATCCCTATATTCTCGAACATCGTGTTAGATGAAAACTGACAATAAGACTTTTATAGATATTCTATGGTAGTAAAAATGCATTGACTTTATCCGAGGTTTAAACAAAGTTATTTTTTGAGCCAGTCCTTTTTATGCATGTAAGCCCTTGTCCACTTTTATTTTTACATATGTTGGAAAAGCTATAGTAAAATAAAATAAATAAATAACTTTTCACACTCATAGCCTCACAGTAGGGAAATTATACCCTGTGTCGTGGGTACCATGGACACACGCAAAGACAGAAACACAAACAACCAGAATGAGAACAGAAATTTAAACTCATAATTCAAATTTCTGTTTCGCCGGGAATCGAACCCTCTGATTGGTAGTCCGGCATGGTAACCATTGCGCCACGCAGGTCGTCGATGGAGTAACTAGAGTGGAGCTAGTAGCTAAAAGTATGTAAGCCCTACTTAAATGTTTGCAATTGTCCCAAACAAGGGCTCCCTGTATTTTAGGTGCCATGTATAGAAATAGTTATACAAAGACACACTTTTTTGACACAAATTTCATTTTTAGTAGGTAAACGATTCCTGTCCAGCTTGTGATAGAATGGGAAAATCTTCTCAGGTAGAGTATTCATTTTGTCACTTTGACTGCGTCTTCTAGATTCAATTTTTCTACCTTTTCGCCTTCGCCTTTTGCCTTCTTTCTTTACGAAGCAGTCTTTAAGCCACAAAGACTGTTCGCTCCAAAAAATAATATATAAGTGACGCACGTTTGTCTCTAATCGCCAGCTTTATTCAGTGCTAGAGAAAAACATTTCGTATTCTCAAAGTAGACCACAATTTGCCACGTAATTTGAATCACTATTTTCTATTCATTGAAATAGTATTTTTCTTTTGGATAAGGCGTGCCCAATAACCCTTTCTGTGTCCTTGGTGTTGCTTGAAATATCATGACTGTCGATTGAAAGTGTAGCGAAAGAAATAATAAACATTTTAGTTAGTATTTAGAGTTTATATTATTTAAAACAATAATTTAGTTTCTGGATTTATTCAAAAATAGAGCTACGGTATGCTTGATCGTAAGCGGCCAGCAGCTCCGGGAAGGACGGCGGTGTCTGCGTGGCAGTATGCCGTAGTAAGCATTGGAAGGTGCAGGAGGGCACGTCTGCTCTCCCGAAGATTGGCTCGTTCTGGGGCGCCGCGCGTGGAGCATGGAGCGAACACCGGTGCGTTCCACTGGAGATCCCGGAGTCCTCCCCAAGCGCAGAGGCAGAATACCGAGGGGGTTTTAGTGCGGTCAAATCCCACATAACCCGGTATCCTCTCTCAAAGTGCCGGATACCTTTTGAAGGTTTCCCCCCGATACGAAAAAAAATTTCTTCCAACAATATCAGCTATCTGCCAGTGAAAGTCCCGTCAAAATCCGTCTAGCCGTTTCAGAGATTAACCGGAACAAATAGACAGACAGACAGACAAAAATTGTAAAAAATGTTATTTTGATATATTATTATGTACGAGTACTGTATTTAAATTCATATGCATGTGGAAAAAAACATTTTTTTAATATTAAAAACACACACTCCAATTTTGTTTAGATAACACTTCCGAGAATGTGCTAACTCTACAAGTCGTGACCTTTTTTGGAGCTCGTTAGGTAGCTATGTTTATTGGACCAAAAGTGACTAATGGTATATTTAATGTCGGGCTGGTATAATGAGCTAATGTAGCAATTTCAGTCGCGCAATGTTGATAAGATGCTAAAGGTTACCTGCGATATATTAATCGGATTAATCGGGTTGGATTTCGTAAACTTACTCAATTTACATGTGAAATTAAACATAGAAATTAAAATTTTTTTTTAGATTCAATGGATCATGGGTACTATGGAAACGCCCAGTCAAAAACAGAAATTGAAACTCATCATTCAAATTCCTGTTGTGCCGGGAATCGAACTCGGGTCCCTTGACTGGTAGTCCGGCGTAACCAATGCGCCACGCGTGTCGTCACATAACACATTAGAGATATTTATCAGTCTTTTTTCATGTTTTGGAAAAATCGATTTAAATAGCTCAAATTATCAAAAACTTTTCAAAAATCTTTTCAAAAACAACAATATGCTGTGAACGATTTAACGGTTTTACCTACTGGCATAAAAACTATTAAACGCCCTATAAACCACGTCCCTGCCACTTGTTATAATGCAGATCCGCTGAGAGATAAACTGTTCAATGCATAAAGGATTTCTTTCAACGAGAACAATACCATACCTCCACAATAAAACTTGAAGCCTCCGCGCATTCTATAAACAAAAGTCGACCAAATCTACCTACGTACATGAATTCTACCATAAGCAAACTACGGCCGAATAAGTTCTGAGCTTTTAAGGCTTTTCCGGCCGTCCCTCCCGCACTTTAACAAATAGTATATCTGTCTCTCTCGAGCCACGAGCGCCAACTAGCGGCCTAAACTTGCACCAGTTGACATGCGCGTGCGCTCATTCTTTGTATTGTATTCGGTATTGCGATGAACGCGACTGCTATATTAAATTAAATAGTTTTAACTTATCAGTGCATCGAACAACCCCGGATAATGACTCGTCTATGATTCGTGAATATGTGTGTGTAAGGAAAATGGGTGTTTGTGTCAGTAAATGAATGTTCGCGGATTTGTTGACATATCGGGATTGTTGACTTGGAGTCCGAAAAACAGTATCAAGATAAAGCTCAAACGTAAGTAAAAGCTAATTTTTATCTATAACATAATAGCACTTTGTACTCTGTGTGTCTTTTTTTTAGAGTTAAGTCTAGCAACTTTATTATTTTGTTCAGTGTGCTTTTCTTTACAATTTTTGTAGGACACATTATTGTGTTAACTTAATTTTTCTTTTCGTATATCTCAGACTAATGACTATTCTAAGATAAATAGAGGTACATATAAGTGAGCTTATAATAAGAAATAAAGGCTAACAGAAATATCACAGTCCAATGTTATAGGTCTTTTGCAAATGTAGAGAGCGTGCATTTAATGCATTTTATTAAATTTTGATATTCTTAATAATATGTATGTTTTGTTTCTATATTTAAAAAACTGAATAATACAAGTAAAGAATCAAGGTTATAGTAACCTTTAGTGGGTAGTAATTATTTAAGTATATTTGATAATAAATTTAGCACACAAGTAAATTTAAAAACCGGTTTAACCTTAATCGAGTGTGCGACAATTCTCTAAGGTTTTTGACCTCTACGTATGTTGTGATGTGATTTTATTATCTTAATATATATAAATTACGTGTCACGTTGTTTCTCCGCGATGGACTCCTAAACTACTTAACCGATTTTAATAAAATTTGCAAACCGTATGCACTTTGATCCAACTTGAAAGATAAGATAGCTTACATCTCAATTTATGGTCGTAATTCGGAAGACGTTCCCGTAAGAAGCGTGTGGAGCTTTTCTTCTTGGTTTTTGCTTCAAATTCGGACAATTTTATCGACTATAACTTAACTAGTTGTCATCATAACACCCTAAGGACACCCTACAAAGGAACAGTAATTTTTTTTCAAAATCATTTTAGCCAAAATTATCTCTTTTATCGTCAAAATTGCATAAAGAGTCTTAAAATCAATTTAATTGGCAATCTTAACAAATCAAAAAACTGCACAGCTGGTCAATGCTGCTACTTTATAATTATGAATATCTTACGTCACAATCCCAATTTAAAATTCAAATGAAAGTGTGCGTCTTGCAAAAAAACGTTCATCCATTTATTCATTTGTTCATCAACAGACCGAAACCAATAAAATATCTCGCAATCGGGAAAGAAAACTCAAGAAAATGTCGGCAAAGATGACAATTAAGCCGGGATTGCCGAATCATTCGAATAAATATTGAATTAAGACTAGCTGGGTCCTGCGGTTTTATCCACGTTAGAAATAATCAAATTAGTACATAATAATGGTCCGACATAGCTTTCAAAATCTGCAAGCTAAAGTAGCAATGGGCAGGCAGTTAGGAGGACTGACAATCGATGTGGAAGAAAGGTCCTCCAAAGGCGACCACGTCTCGGCAAAAGGAGTACCTACAGGCTGATCTCCAACTGTCCTGGTTGAAATTCAACCTGTGTTCTTTTGCCACGTGTAGAAGACAGTGGTAAGCCTCTGGATTCAGAAGGCGCAGGACCGCTCGGAGTTGCGAATATTAGGGGAGGCCTATGTCCAGGTATGGCCTTTTAAAGGCTGACGGATGGATGGACATTATAATGAATCTTCCCATGGGATATAGACGTCATACCGCGGTATATAGTCACCTACATCACTCTCCAGCCAGCCTCCTCCTTTTTTTTGGTATCGGGGGGAAACCTTCAAAAGGTACCCAGCACCTTGGGAGAGGACACCGGGTTATGTGGGATTTGAACCTCACTAAAACCCCCTCGGTGGCCTCCTCTGCGTTTGGGGAGGACTCCGGGATCTCCCATGGAACGCACCGGTGTCCTCCATACGCGACGCCCTGGAACGGGCCCATCTTTGGGAGAGCAGATGTGATCTCCTGCACCTTCCGATGCTTACGGCGGCATGCGGCTACGCACACACCGCCGTCCTTCCCGGGGCTGCTGGCTGGACGGGTCGAGCTCCCACTCTCACCGCCCGCAGCCACGGAAGCCCCCTTTTAGTCGCCTCTTACGATCAGGCAGGGGATACCGTAGCTCTATTCTTACTCCCGAAGCTACAGGGACTAGCCAGCCTCCTCCTAGCTATCTCTATGCACAAATCGCAAAAATCATTACATAAGATCACAACTCCGCGTCGTGAAAGAAGGACAAACAAACAAACACACTTTCGTATTTATAATATTAGTATAAGGATAGTCGTTATTCGATTTCTTGAGTTTATGTTGGAAAAACGATTTGTCGTTCTTTTAAAAGCCATTATTTTCTTACGATGGAGTCGAAATGTACTTCAGAAAGTACAGACGGAAGCGTGTAATTTATTGTACCTATACATATACATATTTACTGCTTTACGAAATAAGTAAGTTTGCCTACCTGCGAACGCCTCATATAGATTGTTGAAAATATCATGTAAATTTATCTTCTTTCAATACAAGTGAGGTGCCAAGAAGCACCTACAATCAGCATATTTCTATAATTTACTTTAATTTTAATAATGTAAAAGCATCAAACTTTTTGTAAGAACAATATTAATTTATGAATCCTAAAATCCTTGCAACGACAATTTAATATAGCGATCTCTGCAAATTTATTTTCTAATGTTCCATTTTTAAATTGCGCATCATCCACTATTTTTATTTTTTATCGATGGCGGTTACATACTGCCAAAGCCAATTAATAAAGTAAATAACATACTTTTAGTTAAGTTAACCTGTAGAAATCACAGTTCTAATAAATCATTGTGAAATCATTACATACGTAAGGAAGAATACTAATGAGAAAGGCAGTTGGGTGCATTTTTAATAGAACAATATTATTTATGACTCATGAAGTTATGCCTTCCTGATTAGCAGATGGCATATCACTGCGAATGTTCCCGAGAATCGAACCCAGGACCCTCGATTGTTAGTGTGCCACACATTCGCGATTATCGGCCTAAGACTGAGGTCTACAGCCACACTGATAACGGTGAAATGTCTGGGTTTGTTTATACAATTAAAATTTTTCGCTCAATTGAAAATTAAACGAATGAAATTCAACCAATAAAAAGAAACTTGTAGCTTCTAAATGCAGCTTAATTGAGCCAATAAGTAGTGAACGCGCATTGAAAGGCAGTTAGAGCGACCGACAGCTAAATTGCTCTTCGATATAGACGCCTTAGTTCTAGTTCTGCTAGCAATGAAGGCAGGTTATAACTTTGCCACACTGAACACGCTGTAGTATTCTTATATCAGCATTTTAAATGAAAAATTAAGTTTTAAAGTTTAAGTTCTTTTGAAATCGTTACACGTACGCCATTATTACCTGTATATTATATTACATTACCTAATAATGTATAATTAAACTAATTAAGCCGATTTTTCATCCCCGAATAAAACTATTCGTAGATTAAATGTTAGCGCTATCCTTGTTACTCTTATGTTATGAAAAGGAGTACGATAATATTTACTGAGTAACTAATAAATTATTTTATCTGGGTATTGGAAAAGCGGATCCTTTTGTTAGCAAAATTAAATGTGTATCCTTCACTGGAGATGCGAGTGGGCGTTTTCTAGTTCAATAAGAGCAGAGCTACTAAAATGATAAATTAGGCTCGATATAGTTAATCTGTATGACTCGGTTCGAGGGTTCTGCTGATTTTGGACAATAAGTAATTTAAAGACTATCCAGAGTGAACAGAGGGCCCACTCTGTACGCCCGTATCCGAAACTAAGTGAATTTTCGGACCTCATTTTTGGATAAGACTGAAGAAATTCTAGCAATATTATTCATTCAGTAGCTTAATGTCATCAATGACAACGCTTATCTTATTATTTCGTGAAAATAAAAACGATCTGAGTATGCTAAAAATGATTCCGAAAATGTTAGAACTTACGGACGGATGCTTACAGAGTGGGCCCTCTGTTGCGACAATGTTTGATTCTATATTAAGAACAGAAACACAAACCAAGTCTTGCAACCTCAAAATGTAAGAATCTTATTTATTCCCACAGGTATATCGAGCTGTCATACAATACACCGCAGTTAAAAATATCATGTTCATCCCTAATTACCTAATGATAAGGAAGCAGACATTCCGCATAAGTAGCGGTTTCCGGCCCTCTGATCATCGCTGCATATAGTTACATTATATTGAACAATGGGAATCATTTAAAGCGGTTGTACTAATTTAATCATGGATGCACATAGCCCCTCGACTGATGTACGTTCAGTATCTTGTAAAATAACGCTAGATTGGGTTAAGATTTAGGTTTATTTTATTTTATTTGAAGTTTTTGATTGGAGTCAAATTCCCACACCGTGCTGGAAAGTATCAAAAGCCAGCCAAATGGCCTCATCCTAGTAAGTTAATTTCTTTCTTCCCAGTCCGATTCAAAAGGAGGTTAAGCTTACAATATTTACATTTACAATATTTACATTTACAATATTTACATTTACAATATTTGCATACCTCAATGAGGTAAATATGGCGGACTGTTAAAAATGTATATAAAACAACTATTGTAATACCCATATTTGAGCAAATAAATCATTTTGTCTTTTGTCTTACCTTCGTCATATTTGTACCCTTCTCATTAGTTTCTATTCTATCTATGGTTAATTAATTAGATACCACACACGTATCAATTTCTTTGAACGCTGACTCAAGCTGACTCGTTAGAATCAGTGACAGCTCATAACAATATGTTTATGAATGAAGAATTTGCTTACAACGGAATGGTCACTTGCCATGCGAAACGCATCGAGTCAGGCGGTAACGATGGTGAAATATTAAATGAGTTTTGTAGATGGTAGAACTTTTATCTTTCGCCCGTGGAAGTACCACCGCTGCACCTTGCCGTTAATCAATTTTATTTTAATGTGTTCCAGTGGAAAGGTGCTATTGCCGGGCAGATTTTCATGAGGCGACTATTAGCCTCCAGAGTAGCAGCGCAACTAAATACGGCCTCAGACAAGACTTACCTATGCTTGCTTGAGGTTGTGTGTCCATGGGCTACAGCGGCTACTTAACACCATGTGGCCAGCACGCAAATCCGCTACTCCATTAATTTTTTTATTTATTTGTATGAAGTATAAAACGAAAAATAAAATTTTGGTAGTTTAACGGAGTTTACCAATACGTTATCTTACCAAAACCAATCCAAAGTTGTCTCAACCATAATACGTCTCTCTTTTTAAGCTCCAACTCTACAAATTCTACATTTTGATAATGTCGTGGCTGTTTTGTGTCCGTCAATGCTTATGCTAAAAAATACCCAAACGTGTTAATTTCTCCATATAAATCTAGACCTCGCAGTTTCGTAGATATGATTAGAAATTAAGTGTAATGTCTCGGCAATACTTAATTGTAAGAAAAATAAAAAGAAACATTTTTGGCCAAAATGAAGAAGATTGCCGAATATGGTCTTGGACACTATGCACAAAAAAATTCAAAAACCTTACCTTTAAAAGGTTGCACTAAATCACGCTTAGAAAGCAATATAATTGTTAATTCTTTTTTATACATGATTTTTATTACCGATTAAATCAATAATAATGAAGTCAATTGACTATATATGATAAGTGACGTCACTTATCATTTTCTCATACAAAATGTATGGGTATGTCACGTTTTGACAGCTCATTAAAAGTATCTCAATTGACTTGGTAGTCCAAGACCGGATTAGAGCCTGGCGAATTAGAGACCCTTCATGAGGATGACCTTTTTTATCCTTATCGGCTTGTCTTGCCTACCAGTTATATGAAATGTTCTTTAGATATTTTAATTAAAGATAAATAATATACCACACATTTATCAATTTCTTTGAACGCGTCAAGCTGACTCAAAGAATCACTGGCACTACATAACAATATGTTTAAAGAGTGAAGAATTTGCTTACGTGGTCACTTACCATGCGCGACGCATGGCCAGGCGGCAACGCTGGCAAAATATCAAGCTAGTTTTGATATGAAAAGGCTTTGCGAATACGGTATGCTCAAAAGTATACTTCATGAACTTATATGTTCAAAGAATGTTCATTCGTATTTGTACCGCTTAATTTACTGAAGAGAAGATTTAGTGTCCCAATTTTAAAAAAATCAACTCTTTGACAGTAAAATAACTGATGAAAGTTAGTACGTAGAAACTTTTTATGTTACACTGATTTACTTGAAATGGATTGGCGTTGCTACAGACAGTATTATTATCCATCAATTTGATGACTGCCTCGGCTGCCAATTTTGATGAATGTCGTTTTTCAATCTTTTGAACGAGTCGACGTTAAAATATAAATGGCTTTATTCCTTTGACGCTTGCATTGATCAGCTTTCGAGACTTAAATTGATTTTTGGAGAATTATTCTACTTTTCCCGTACTTGGCCAGCGTGGTGGATATTTGCCTGAATCCCTTTCAATTCCGTGGCAACGAAAAAGTTTTCAGAGAGTTCTCTTTCTCGATGTCACCTAGTGAGACATAAAAGAAATTAAAAAATATATAAAAGTTTGTAATTTAATAATATATTTTTTAGATATCTAATACTTTTAAACGAGCAATTATTGTATATATCTAAATATATTTTTTGAATCTCGGAAACGGCTCCAAAGATTTTGATGAAATTTAGTATCCTGGTTTCGGGGATGATAAATCGATCCAGAAAAATTTTATTGATAGAAATTGTCATTTTATTTAATATTTATGCCATTAAATATAAAATTACTCTTACTGACATCTATTGGAGAATATTAATAATATTGTGGTGTAGAAAGAAATGTCGACCGTCAATCCGCCCTTCAAACAAATGACAATGTCGATATGAAAGACCTCTATAAAAATTTCGTCAATAGAATTAAAGCTTACTTGGTCGAATGGTTACGAAAGCCGACTACGGAGCTAGAGACCCGGGTTCAAACCTCAAGTAGGCAAGTTGCGTTTTTTATTTTTTGTGACAATTTTTTTTAAACTGGGAGCTAGGTAATTCAAAAGGATTTGTTAAGTAACAATAAGCCAATGAATGTTTTGCTTAAAAATAAACCAAGAAAATCAATTGTTTCTATCCGAGCAACGCTCGGGCGTCCAGGTACTGGACTATTTAAGTGAGGCTATAACCCGTATGTTGTCTACTTGTCACTCTACACTCCTATTCCTTAAAAATCATCACACAACTGCCTGTTTTACCTAAGGTTATACATATGCGTTTATGCTGTTACTTACAGACTCATGGTCTCCTATAGTAATGCACATAATAAACATAATAAAAACTGCGTCACGGCAGAATTGGGTACATGCATGCATGTTGGCTGGACGGATCGAGCTCCCAGTCTCACCGCCCGCAACCTCGGAAGCCCCCTTTTATGCCTGCCCTACACGTTGCGAGAAATCGTTCAGATTTCTCTGAACAGACCTGTTTCTTCAGATTTATCGCACGCAATCGCACGTGTGGATGGTAAATCGTTTGCGATAAATCTAAAGAAACCGGTCCGTTCAGAGAAATCTGAACAATTTCTCGTTACGTGTAGGGCAGGCATTAGTCGCCTTTTACGATCAGGCAGAGGATATCGTAGCTCTATTCTTAATCCCGAAGCAGGACAGGGACTACTGTGAGACTTCCTGGTCGAACCATTACGATTTACCACAGTTAAAAAAATATTAATTGGACCTATTTATGCAAACCGGAACCAACCCACACATGATGATGATGATTATAGTTTTGAGAAAAAGCTGTTTAATGTATTAGACAACTGATGTTTTGTGGATTGGTAAACATGTCATGAAAATGTTTTGTTCTGTCAAAATTGTCAGATCATTTTGATATTTACAGGGTCGATCACGGAGTTGCAAATAACGCGCACACCCCCCGGGTCGATAGAAGGTGCAATTTTAAGGTTTTCTGTATACTTAACTCAATTTCAGCATGAGTGTGGACTGGTTCCGGTTTGCGTAAATAGGTCCAATTACCTATGTAACGCTTTTGTACTTGAACTACTAATCAATGTTTGTAACAGTAAACATGAACCAATTGTAGCAATTGATATCAGTGTTATTGTTACGGCCGTTTGGACTGCATGTGTTTTCAATTAGGTTTTATTGAGATCATAAACATGATTGTCAACCGTCCTTACATAACCCAGATTGGTTTCCAATTGAAATGTTTGTTCCAGATTGCGTTTCAATGATGTCTGTCGAATGTTAAATGATTCAAGAACATTGTGATTAAACCAATATTTTGTAAGAGTAAAATCCATTTGACAGTTGATATGACTTGTAAACAAACAATATGGCTGATGTTACCAAGCTGAATCCCATGAACGTTATTTTCCATTGATTTATTATATTATTATTATATTGGGTTAAACTATTTGGACATGTGTCAATAATATCTCTGATGAGCCTTACAGAATGCAACATTATCATAAAATTCTATAAGCCAAATATTCATATAACGTAGAATCGTACACAGTGATACTACTTAATATTCTTTGTGTCGTACCATGGACACACATGAAGACGTGAAAACAAAACAAACACCCAGACTCAGACCAAAAATTTAAATTCATTAATTTTTCTGCCTCGCCAGGAATCGAATCCAAGCCTCGAACCAGTATGGCAACCATTGCGCCACCAAGGTCGGCTAAGAACGGAAAATCAAATCACCATCAAATTTCAATTCAATATTTCGCTTTAGATTGAAATACTTTGATATGTTACGCAAATAAACTGTTTCGATCAAAATAAAATAACTGATCCTAAAATACTGATACAAGTATATACCTCGTTATAAATCGATTTAACATGGTTAGTTGCATCAAATAATAAATTCGTATGACTATTACGAGTACAACGAATTTAATATGCGCATATCTGTGACAAAATTTCCATAAAAATTTATAATATTTGGAGTGTTTCAGTTCAGTAGAGTAAAAATGAAATATTTTAGAAATTTATAATGTGATAATTTTTTATTGTTATTTAAATGGAGTATCATATGAACATGCGGGCTAAGTGGTGTTAAGAGGTTTCTACAGCCAATAGAGACTCAAATAAGCGTGGTTCCTACTCCAAAGGCTGGTGTTGGTCGCCCCATATAACTTATATGGTATAAGTCTTTCGCCGGTGCATAGTATAAGACTTTCACCGGTACGTGGACCTCACACTTGTTTTGTCCTTTCCGGGAACTTCGCCTGTACCATTAATACTGGAAACACTCTTAATCCTTTACTTACGTACGGTCGTAAGTAAAGGATTAATATTAAACATTCATTTCTTCTGTGAAAAATTCTATTGTGTTTCGGTGAAAAAGTGTGTTTACCGGGCAGACTTACATCAGGCGTCCATCAGACTCCGGAGTAGCAGCGCTACTCCTCAAGTGCATACAAACTCATCCAAAGATTAATTAGATTTGCTTAAGATTTTTAGATATCCATGGGCGGTACTGAGCCATAAATACCTCGTTGCCGGCGTGACCCTTCTGCCTCTCCATCTCCTACTCCATCAAAATCAAAAAGATAAATATTATTAATGGTTATATTCTGATCCCTATATACAGGGACCCTAAATATTCCAGGGACATATCGCTTTTAATACAACGTACTGCCGAAAGTCAATTTTACAGTCAGTTCCAAATACGACCATGCTTTCTTTAGCGGTCGTTAACACGCCAATAAATTTCTATTTCCATATTTATTTAGGCACCCGACCTGAATATTGAGTGGGGTTCGTCGAATGTCAATCATAACAACGAATAAATTGACTTCCAATTGCTTTGTAATTGGTGCAGGATGTCATTAAAAACTGTTATGAATTCACATCGTACGAATAGAATTTTACATATATGTATACACAATACCATGCACATTTATGGCGTTTGTGTTTCTGTCTTTGTGTGTGTCCATGGTACCCACGACACAAGGTATATAATAATAATAATAATAATTCCTTTATTTCAGGCATTAAGGCCCATACAATAAATACCTTAAAGACTAGCATACATAATAATTATAACTTAAAAACTATATATATCTATATTTATATATATCTACCCTACTGTGGATCTATTAGTATAAAACGTTATTTATTTATTATATACTATCACACTACCTTTCCGCCCGCGGCTGCGCTCGCGTACACTAGATAAACGGTTTTCCTCATAAGAAGAGAGATAAAAAAAGATAAGATGAGTTGTCATAAAGTACCGGCAAATTGGGATACCGGCTTATATGGGCTTCGGCTTCGGCTTGTACTGCACTAAAACCCTCGCGGTGGCTTGCCTGAACCCTTGGGAGGACTCCAGTATCTACAATGGAATGCACCGGTGTCCTCCATACACGGTGCTCTTATTGGGCCTATGCTTAAGGCAGTGAGCAGCCACGCACACAACTCCTTCCTACTAACCTTTCCACAACTCCAGATGTCCCCTTTTTGTCGTACAGATAATGGTTTCCCAGTATAACTTTTATTAGCCCCAAAAATGAAATTATATCTGCCAATTACTTTGGTTGTGGTTGGGCTGACAACTATCCGTTTGATATTATCGGTATTTGACTCCAAATCAACTAAATCCAGCCACATCAAGTTTATGAGGAATTTGAATGTCCTACAAATTCCTTCTGCGTCGATTGAATTGCATCGGAACTCAAGCACCACTCAAATAGTTGTACAACTTGAATAGTTCGACCAGGGAAGAGAACTGCAGCCATTTCTGCCGTGAAGAAATTCCCTTGTATTTCAGTGTACTTATTATTTAGTAATTGATGTTTTATCCAGCTATAGTTATATAAAGCGCCCATCAGTATTTATAACTTAAAAAACAACGGGTTGCACTCCGGGAGTGCCGGCAGAAGAGAAAACTTGAACGTTAACGTTGTGATTTTTGATATTTTGTAATTGCTTAAATTATCAGTATTATTTTTCATCTAGTATTTTCAGTAGGTTGTCATCTAGTATTTTTATAAAGTAATCACTCATTCTCTTTCACTATTTCTTCATCACTTTTTTCATTAATAGACGCTCTTTGTTCAATTTCCATATTTTAAGTACTTGATATACACGAATTTTACAAGTATACAGACAGTTGAGCCATCAGATGTCACCACTCCTAAACCTACTGAAAATAATAAATGAAAAATAATACTTATAAATAATAATAAAAGCAATTCGTGCGAAATTATTCCCTAACCATTCCAAAATATCAAAAACGCACAACGTTAATGTTCAAGTTTTCACTTCGGAGTGCAACCCGTTGTTTTTTTTAAAGGTGACTTTATCTAGATTAGTTTAGTAATGATAGAAGAAAATCTGTCGTAAAGTTGTTTTTTAAAGGTGACTTTATCTAGATTAGTTTAGTAATGATAGAAGAAAATCTGTCGTAAAGTTGTTTTTTAAAGGTGACTTTATCTAGATTAGTTTAGTAATGATAGAAGAAAATCTGTCGTAAAGTTGTTTTTTTAAAGGCGACTTTATCTAGATTAGTTTAGTAATGATAGAAGAAAATCTGTCGTAAAGTTGTTTTTTTAAAGGTGACTTTATCTAGATTAGTTTAGTAATGATAGAAGAAAATCTGTCGTAAATTTTCAATTTCATAAACTATATAACTTCTTTATTTAACATAATCTTAATGCCTTCAGGCAAATTAAGACATGTAGAAGCCTTATAGTTTATAGCATGCTTTGTCTTTGGTTTACGGGTTCGGTTTCTGCTATGGCAGAACAGAACAAACTTTCGTCCACACAAATTCCGAATAATACATAACCCTTTAAGCGTCGCGTATTCGGCTCAAATGGCCTAATAGAACCTTAACACTAAAATTAAAACAATTACTCGATCGATATATAGAGTATTCGTATAATTGACACGGCACGTGAGGCAAAATTATACGCTTTCACCGGCTATTTCGAGGTCACTTAACGGCTCGAAACTGTTGCAGTCACACGAGGGCCATTAACGATAAATGATAACATATTGAATTGCAGATATTGATGTGGACAGTGCGAATTGAGTCACGAAGGCATCGTCGCTTGCAGTCGAATATTGTTTATGATTTATGACATTGTACGAGCAACAACATATCAGTGATATAAACTGCATGTATACTTGGAAAGGATTCCCAAAGGAAATAATAATGTAGTTTAAAAAACTAAAAAACACGCACAAAAAAGCATGGGGTGCTTTTTGAGATACTATTGACACCGTGCACCCCACGCTTTTTTACAGTAAAATACATTTTCTTCTTATTTTTTACTTTTTAGTTCGTATTTTCACAAAAGCGTATTTTTTAGTATTATAAACTAAATTATTATTAATTTTTTAGTTGTTTTTGTTTCATATTATTGCATTGTCATCGACCCTTGACCCCTGTGCAAATTTTCATTAAGTACCTTAGGCTGCGAAGTTATCAGCCGCCCCTCGTATATTTTTTTTATCCTGAACCTAGTTAATGTATTGTGATTGTTATGAGATTATAAGTATTGTCATCGGTCCTTGACCCCTGTGCAAATTTTCAAGTTAATCAGACTCCTAGAAGTAAGTGAAAATGAAGTTAAAAGATTCCTTTACATACATACATACATACAGGTCAAGCTAATAAAAGAGTGTTAAGAAGAAATAAGAATTTTAGCTTAGTTTTTTTTGCAAACACCTTAAACTAGGAGTTACAAAGGGTTAAACCTTATGCCTTAAGGCATTGTCTTCCAGTCAACCCTGGGTGATGGTGAAAATATGAGGTCGGCTTTAGTAATGAAAAACAGTTAGAAAGTTAGAGCAATATTAGTTAAAAGTGAATAATATGAGAGGAAATTCTAAATAGGAATAATAAATACATACATACATTTACTCAAACATATACATATACGAAACATAACCATACATATACCTATACATGTTTTCAACTATTGCTTTAAAAGAAAAAAAAATATCAAATACCGTTTATAGATATGACCCTTGCTGAGAAAACTTATAAGTAACGCGAGAGAGTGTATACCTTTTTTGTTACCGGGGGAGGGGGGAGGGACTTCAAAAGGTACCCGGCACTTTGGGAGAGGAAACCTAGTTATGTGGGATTTGTACCGCACTAAAAACAGAGTGAGTGAGTGTGAGTCGGGTGAGCAGATGCGTTCTCCTGCACCCTCAGGCGCTCATGGCGGCATGCGGCCACGCACACATCGTCGTCCTTCCCGGGGCTGCTGGCTGTATGGTTCGAGCTCCTACTCTCACCCCGAAAGCCCCCAGAGAGAGGGTATACCTACTGAGCACCGCATTGTTCGTCAAGTATCAAAATATCATTGATTATTTTGAATGTTTACCATCAGTCTTTATTTTAAAACGATATTTTAGAGCGGCCATAACGTATTACACCTCTTTATTTTATTATCATTGTTTTACGTAATTGGGTTTTGGGTGGCTCCGATGTCACTGAGGAAAAATTTGCTGGCAGAAGATATATCACTATGAGCAGTTATGAATAAAGTAGGTATGTAGGTGGTAGAACTATTATGGTTCGCCCGGGGAAGTACCACCGCTGCACCCACTTCTGCCGTGAACCAACTCTATTGTGTTTCGGTGGAAAGGTGCAGTTGCCGGCCACACTTACATGAGGCGACCACCAGCCTCCGGAGTAGCAGCGCAACTGCATACGACCTCAGACAAGAATTGCCTATGCTTGCTTTAAGGTTGTATGTAGATGTCCATGGGCTGCAGCGACCACTTAACACCACGTGGCCTGCATGCTCGTCTGCTATTCCAATCAAATAAAAAAATATGAATAAAGTAAAAAAATACTAAAATATGTTCATATGTACCAGACCACACCATAATATCTATGGTAGATGTGAAGGTTTCATTATCTAAGGGTATTAATGCTATGAAACTGTCACTGATACGTACAACAAAGTTATTTTACTATAGATCAGCTGTTCTTGGATCCCGGGAAAGATAATTGGAAACTTGATACTATCGACCTACGGTTATGTCATTACAAGTAAGTAGTAACGGAATTTTGTATGGGAATTTAGAAATATTATAATTCCCATAGAAGGTGTCTCGTCCATTGCCACCCCTTCTATTCGGTTCACTGGCTCATGAGACATATGGCGCAAGCTATTAAGGTCAACCATATTGCGTAATACACGCATATTTTATTATCTAATACCCCTTTAAACGAGCAATTCTTGTATATCTAATATCTTTAAACGAGTAATTCTTGTATATATCTAAATATATGTCGCAGCCTTCAGTTTTGGGGGGGGGGGGGTGTAGGTAAAGACTATTTCTCTACTCTATTATTAACATAATTAGCCTTCCACCTTCCACCATTGTTTTATAGGTTCCAGTAGGATAAAAACCATTCTATGTCTTTTCTCAAGGTCCACTCTATCTGTGTTAAATTTCATTAAAATTTGTTCAGTAGTTTAATCGGCAACGCTTTCCCGTTTACTCCTGTTACGCTTAACAGACAGACAGACAGTGTAATATTCGAATTTATAATATTAGTATAGAAGTATATTCTTCACATAAAAAGTGTCTCAAGAAATATTTAGTCGCCTCGCTTTCATCATAATATTTTTTTTTATTTATTTATTTATTATATTTATATATTGTTGTAATTGCCTCTAAATATTTGGTTTAAGTATTAAAAAATGTAAGGTAATAAATTTAACTTCTTCTTAATATAATTTGGCAATACTTACTCGATTTTCACTTAAAATATAACAGCAGTTCATTCCCAAGCTATGTTGTAGAAGATTACAGATGGGAGATAGCTAGCTCCAACTACCCTAATTCTCGAGAGATCTCGTGAACATACAGATTGAGTTGGTTCAAGATGAGCTTGTAGCTCTGCGGCGTGTGGATACGATAAATTAATTAAGTCTGTCTTCATTTCTGTGAAGAAACATGTGCCCAGCGGTCTGATGTAAAATGTATTTGGCGTTTGATTTAATGATAGTTTTGTAAGCCAAAAAATATCAGATCTAGTGTCTTGCACACTCTAAGAAAATACAAAACACAAAAACAAACCACAAACCAACCAAAAATTATATGTAAATCAACCAAAAATTCAAAGCATTCAAATTTCTGACCTGCTGGGAATGAAACTCAGGATTCTTAAAAGGCAGTCCGGGAGTTTTGGCGGGAAGTCTGAAGGGACAAGTTGTGCTCTTATTTTATTTTCATTTTCTTGGTGTATTTTTGAGTTATATTGGATAAACTCATTTTGTTTGATATAGGTGAACGTGCATGAGTGTTGTGAAATAAAATAACAGTGCGAAAACATGTATTTTCGACTTGCCTCCAAAACTCCATCGGACACGTTCTGGTAAAGTAGCCATCACTTTACTTGTACATCTGGCTGACTAGACTTACTGATACCTGACGACTTACTGATTTTTTCTAAGACTACTAAGTGATGCAAAAATTATACATGACGCTGGCAATATGCACAGACAGAGCCATTATTTAAAAAAATACTTAAAAAAGGCAGTCCGGCGCGTTGTAACCATTGCCCCACGAGTTTTTAATGTCCGGCAATTTTATATTTTTTATCTTCAACTTCCGTCTGCGTTATTTATCGTGATAAAAACTTCCGACTTATGCGAGATAAACCATTATAGTCCAGCTCAATAATTGTTGCTATTCTTTTTTCAAACATACATACTTAGATACGTGAACATAGACAAAGTAAAAAAGTACCTATTCCAGCAAATTATTAGTCGAAGTAGGTAACAGGTTGTGTGGTTTTAATACTGCTCGCAACGAAACGCAACTTTGCAAAATGTAAACCGTTAAAATGGTACAGTCCGATAACACGTACGGCAATTTGAATAAAAAAATTTATGCGTAGATATAAACTTAAAATGGTTTCGTGACAATGAAAATGACATGCCTACTATAGAGTTTGATGCTTCACATCAACCTCAATGATGATTACTGGTTACTTATAAAAGTTTATTAAGAAGATATTATTTTTAAAATACGAATTAGTAAATGTCGCTCTTTTCTGTATTTTGTCTGATTGATTTAGTTTTAGCTCAGCTCCCAATCTATACTAATATTATAAAGAGGAAAGATTTGTATTTTTGTATGTTTGTAATGAATAAACTCAAAAACTACTTTTCCGATTTCAAAAATTCTTTCACCATTAGAAAGCTACATTCACATGTAGACTACTTTACCGCGACAAAATGCTTCATTCCTACGTGAAAACGGGTAATAGGGTCAACGCGGTTGAAGTAACTGGCTAAACGCCTATGATTTTAATATAGCAATGAAGCCTGGAGTAGCACATAGGCTATTTTTTATCCTACGGGGACCCATTAAACGGGTCCACGCGGGCGAAGCCGCTGGCGGAAGGCTAGTAAAGTTATATTTAAAAATCGAGACAGTTTTCCTTCGGTAGCTTCCCCACAGTATACTATCTAGGCATGTACTTAAATAAGTACCTATAACATTATGTTAAAGCAAAACAGATCAAGCTTTTAATAGATACAAATAGAGATTAGCAAATGTTCATGCATTGATTA
Source organism: Pyrgus malvae (assembly GCA_911387765.1). Classification (NCBI taxonomy): domain Eukaryota; kingdom Metazoa; phylum Arthropoda; class Insecta; order Lepidoptera; family Hesperiidae; genus Pyrgus; species Pyrgus malvae. Next base: position 24,618,926 of record OU426948.1, read on the forward strand.
GAACAGGTGCTGAAAAAAAAAATACCGTTACGGGGGCTGTCTAACATGAAGTGACCCATCTGTTGGCTTATCTGATTAAATTATGGAAAGGAGCGTAGATGGTTTGAAGGTACTGAGGGACTGAGGCATGATTAGGGACAAAACTGCGCCATTTCTAATCTCGGTCGGTAAATTAAATTGGGCTGAATTTGGCTACGTGATTTACCTACGTTTCATCTCGAAATTATTACAGTAGTGGTTTAGGACGCTAGCGATCTACGTAGCTAAGCCAAACGGGCGTGGTCGGGTGTGAGAACGGTGACCGCTTGTGGCAATAATTTCATGCGCGTTTCCGTGCTTCGGAGGGCACGTAAAGCTGTCAGTCCCGGTATCGATACATTACAGTCGTTAAGCCTTGTCGAGGGCTTATGAGCGGTTTGAAAACATCCGACAGCTAGGTAGCCACTAACCTGCATCTCTACCAACCCGGATTTGAGTAGAGTGGTGGAGTAAGCAACACTTGAAACGGACCCGTGCCCAGCAGTGGGACGTAAAAAGGTTTGCAGTTAGCCAATACTCTCTAGGTCGGTAGGTTTTTTTAGGTGGTAGAACTATTATGGTTCGCCCGGGGAAGTACCACCGCTACACCCACTTCTGCCGTGAAGCAATTCTATTGTGTTTCGGTGGAAAGGTGCAGTTGCCGGCCACACTTACACGAAGCGACGACCAGCCTCCGGAGTAGCAGCGCAACTGCATACGACCTCAGACAAGACTTACCTATGATTGCTTGACGTTGTATGTAGATGTCTATGGGCTGCAGCGACCACTTAACACCACGTTGCCTGCGTGCTCGTCTGCTACTCCATTCAAATAAAAAAAAAAGTTTCGTAAAATAAATTGAGCAAAATCAGGTGTCGTGATTTACGTTTCATCCCAAAATTAAAAGTCTTTATCTTCTAGGGGGATTTATTTTGGAACATACCTTATAATTGGGTCTTATAACAAAGATTGGATCGTTCGATTGGATTGGGTGCTACTTCTGCTATGGATGCAGATTTTAAACGAAATCTAAAATTTTATCAGATTTAAATTAACATTTCAGTCTCCATTGAAATGGATTAATATCAGTTATTCAATCTTGTACGGGACTTTAGAGACTTTATAGCTTAGAAACATTTTAAAAATGTACATTCAATGAATAAGTTAGTTACGAACTCCACTATTCTATAATTTGAGACATGTTAAGTCGTTTTTTATAAAATTGAAATTAATTTTGTCAGCCTCCGTGGCGTAGTCGGTGAGGCGACTGCGAAGCGTGAGGTTGTGGGTTCGATTCCAACACAGGACAAATATTTGTGTGATGAACATGACTATTTGTTCTATGTCTGGGTGTTAATTTATCTATTTAAGTATTTATTTAGATTTATATAAGTATATTTATCATCTTTCTGATTACCATAGTACAAGCTCTGCTTAGTTTGGAATCAGATAGTGTTGTGTGAACTGTCCAAAGATATTTATAAGTATTTATTTATTTATTTTTAGAAAATATCAAGATTTATCCAAAAAGATAAAATTCCAGAAGTTACGAAAGTCATGGTACCTACGGCCACTAAAAGGTAGCGATAGCCGAGTGGATAAGACGTCGCTATCCAACATGGAGGTCCCCAGTTCAAGTCCTGGCGGAACTATGGCCTAAATTCCTCTCAGTTCCAAGAGGACCGCTCAGACCAGTAGTGAGACATTTAAAGAGTCAAAAAAGGGAGTGAAATAAAGCTAAGACAGGTTTAGAATATCAATCTTTTGTACTCTAAAAAGCTCAGATAAGTAAAACGGGCAAAGTTCCAAGCAGAAGTAACAAAACCTCAGAACAAAACACCCTCCACTGTGCGGTATTGTGTTGACGGCAGATCTAAGGCCTTTCAAATGGGGCAAGTTCGTGACACATTTTAAGACTTTAAACCTTAGAACTTCGCATAATGAGTGGCAGGAATTGTAAATGCTCGCAGAAAATGTGACTCTAAAAGTGCAACTATCATGGTATGCAAAATACCATGCTATAGTGGGTCTTTGTTTTAATTCTCAGCGAGGCAGAAACTTTAGTGACGTGAATTATGAATTGAAATTTTTGTTTCGTGTTAGGTGTTTCTGCTTTTGTGTGTGTGGGTGTGGGGTTAATATAGGTGTTAAGTATTTTTTTAATGGCTGGCTGCAACCCTTTTTATGTCCCGCTGCTGGGCATGTCTCTCCCCCCTATTGGGGATGTCTGGAGCTTACTCCACCACGCTGCTCCAATGCGGGTTGGTGGTTTTAAAAAAAATATAAAGCTTATTTTAGTGTCTTTGGAGTCTTTCAAACGTTTATTCAAAATAACAAGATAATAAGGTCAAGGCTTTCTTGCAAGTCATTAGGAATAAGATAATATAGCTACGGCTTACTTCATAATATATCTTGTTGGTTGTACGCAACGAAAGCTAGCGATGCTTGATAACAGCTGACAGAATTTACCAGGTCGCTGCACCGTGTCTGGCACTGATGTTACGAGTATTAATGATCTTTGCTGAGCGAGTATACTAAGCAAAAATACCTTATTTATACGAAGGAGGCTCATTCTTACTCTAAGTATACTATTCCCGAGAGTGTGCAATAAAAATATAAAAAGAAAAGAACCCGAAAAACAAACTTCTATTCTACATAGATCGTTCTAAAAAAAATTACTCTTCACTCTTTAGTAGCAAACGTATTTCGATTATAGTTTTCAATCATATTAATGTTACGGTAAACGGCACGCAAAAGTTTTCTTTGGTGAAGTTATCGTCCTTTCTTTTTCAAAAATACTTATATGAAGTTAGAATAATTACAATTACATTATAGAAAGCAAGTTCGCGCGCCCAAATCGAAGCATTTTGATTGGTGCCATTAATGGCACCAAACGCCGGGCCGCTCCGTAAGACTTAAGGTTAAATTTTATCCCAACACTTTTTAAAAACAAAAGAAGTCTTATAAAATAACTTAACTTTTCACAGTGTTTTCAATATTTTGTAGTAAGTATTTTATAGTTAATTTGGTCAAAATAAAAATATTTTGTTTGTCAGATGTGAAAGCTGTAGGAATCTATTTAGTGCTTCAATTTTGACATCGCACTTGTATGAAGGCACTCATTCTATACGTATTTATTCTAAGTATATGAATTGTGGCACGAGGCATCGTAAGCACAATATAAAGAGCTTCTTTCGTATCGTAAGTCGCTAAACAGGTGATTGTAACAATACCAACCAAACTTTTAGCCTTTTCCCAATTCGTTAGTACATATATTATTATTATATAGAGATTTTGGTTACGAAATAATAATAATAATATAAAATGAAGGATCCATTTACTTCTATACCTACATAACTTCATAAAAAATTACGAACTATAACTCACTTTTTTAACTTAATCTAAAATTTATTCCGAAAAGAAATATGCTCAGAACGAAACATGAGTTTCGCTTCGTTTAACGTGTTTTCAGTTTCAGAAACAATAATTCTGTTTCGAAAGATGTTAGTCGGAAACTTTCAGCACTTTACAGAGGTTCAAAAGATCTAAATCAGCGGATATAGTTCTTGGCACTTTCATATTTATGTGCTAGAGTACAAAGAAAATTATATAATTTTGTAACTTGTGTACAGAAAATGCGTGTCTTTTTGGAATATATTTTTAAACCTTTTAATATCACTAAACTCTAACTCACTGCCTGTCACAAGTCTCCTAAAAGAATTGAGTACGCTGGACGCATCGCGCATGGCCCCGTTGGCTGGCCAAACGAGCGCGGTCGAGTGTGAGATGGGTGGCATAAAATGTCATGCAATAATCTTTTGTTTTGTGATTCTGTTTACGAACTTTGTACGTAAGCTTACATAAGCATTATTGCAACAAACTTTATTTTTAGTGCCGCGCCTAAGACGTATAAGTATTCGATATCTTAAACCTCTTTATTACTAGAAATTGCAAGAGTCCAGCTATGAAAAATTTGACACCGTTTATAGTAAACTAGCGGCCGCCCGCGACATATATATTAGTCATATATATTTATATATATATATATATATATATATATATTAGTCATAGCATGATGTTATCATAGCCTAAAGCCTTCCTCGATAAATGAACTATCCAACACAAAAATAATTTTTCAATTCGAACCAGTTGTTCCTGAAATTACGCGTTCAAACTCTTCAGCTTTTTATATTAGTGTGGATTTTCCCCGTTCTTGCAATATTTTTCACTGATGCTTCGCTCCTATTGGTCGCGGCGTAATGTTATTATAGCCTAAAGCCTTCCTCGATAAATAGACTATCCAACACTAAATACTTTTTTAATTCGAACCAGTAGTTCCTGAGATTAGCGCGTTTAAACAAACTCTTAAGCTTTATATATTACTATTAGTATTTTGGCAAAGGGAGATCTCTCGCCGGGCGAGATGATCATGCCCGGGGAGCGGCCGCGCTCCAACTGACTCAATTCGGAGCTTCTATATATGTTAGGATTTTCCGAAAACTTCGATAGCGTGATTCAGGAATACCCGTGGTGCCATCTCTTGATGAGTAGCGGAAGGTCGCTACAGTATAAATATAAATACTGACTGTTAAAAATATTGATGTTCAATATCTATAAGTAGAAAGTGTTTCACATCTTCATTACACTTTGATGGCTTACACGGAATTCCTGTCAACTCGACTCCTTCGAGCTTTGATATAGACAGGAACATAGGAAAACTCTTTACTTTCTATCCTTTAGTGTGAATCTTTCCTTACTTAGAAAAGATAAAATATTATTTCCTGTAAAATATTCATCCGTGGAAATCTTGTAGGTTCCATGGCAGTCCCGAAGGCATCTTATTACAATTCATCGGACATTCGCTGCAGCTGTAGCCAGTTTATGCACCATTATATCTTACTGCAGAATTGTGAAACACGTCTTGAATATTTACGTAGAATATAATAAATTAAAAGGAATAAAACGGAAAGAGATAGCGACAGCGAGAAGCTAAGTGCTAGAAAAGAATAATGCTTTCTAAGTGCTAGAAAAGAATAGTGCTTTTCTTTAAAGCTGACGCTTTACGAGCGTATTTTGGAAGGGCTATGAAATCCTTGCAGCTGGTGTCGATCGTAAACTATCAAATTATGCAATTTCGAACAGTTTCGGTTCTTTTCAGGGTTCCGTAGCCAAATGGCAAAAAACGGAACCCTTATGGGATCGTCATGTCTGTCTGTCTGTTCGTCCGTATGTCACAGCCACTTTTTCCGAAACTATAAGAACTATACTGTTAAAACTTGGTAAATAGATGTATTCTGTGAACCTCATTAAGATTTTCACACAAACATAGAACAAAAAACAATACATTTTTTGTGTGTTGGGTGTTCTCCATACTTAGAACAAATTTTTTTTTCATCAAACTCATACGTATGGAATATCTATGGATAGGTCATCAAAAATGATATTGAGGTTTCTCATATCATTTTTTTCTAAAAAGAATAGTTTGCGCGAGAGACACTTCCAAAGTGGTAAAAGGTGTGTCCCCTCTCTGTAACTTCTAATATAAGAAATCTAAAACTTATTCTGCCTTTTTGTTCGGTTTACATATAAAAAAGAGAATGATAAATCTAAAAATATAAAATATGATTTAAATTACGATGCAAACTTCTAAATTGGTTTGAACGAGATCTAGAGAGTTTTTTTATACGTCATAAATCAAGACGAAGACCTGATCCCCGTGGATCTACTAATAATCCTCAATGGATGCGCATACGCTCCGTTGATGGATTATGCTTCTGCCACGGTCCAAGAAGAAGGCAGCAACTAAAAAAAGTTACATTCGATGGCAATAATAAACTCCGGCGGCTGTCGGACAGTCAAATACCATTTGTTTAACGATCGTGTAATCTCTGGAGAAATTCCACACGGACAGGAGTAAAAATGAGTTTAAAAGTTTACGAGTCCCTGAAATATTATGTGGTTGTTTGGTTTTACCTTTTGTGGACATGCAAAATTTCTGTTATTTTTTTATGATTCCCTGTTTACTGTTTAAAAATGTAATTGAAATGTCACCATTATTTTAAGTGAACGAAATCCTTCTGGAGGCATTAAATTCCTTTCAAATGATGAAATACGAGCGTGTTAAATAAATGGCGGACGACCACGAGTGCGAGTTGCATTTAAGTAATCTATTCAAAGAAAAAAGTACATTAAAAACACACTAACATTACGAACACAAAAATTCCCCAAATTTCTTTCTTCAATATTGCCTATATTGATTGTTTGGCCTCACTCCAAGTCAAAATGAAGCAAATTGGAATTGGAAGAATCATTGGAATGTGCCGAACCAACGCTCGGGGCCAATTAGTCACCCGGGACCCGACGAAGGGTTTGCCGCGGGGTTATTACATCTGGGTTATAAGCAACCCGGATAACAGAACGGCATAGTAATATAGAGATTTACTGCAGCCTTAGAGCATCAAAGATACTGACTCACCCTTCAGTAGAGACGGCATAGCGTCTCGCTTCGATACATAATTTTTGTGCCAAATCTGGTACGGGGGAAGAACTCACACATTTTAATTTTTTCATACATTCACAAATATTCTTTCATCGCTACAGACGCATATATTTCTATCATAAATATGTCAATTTCAATTAACAACGTCATTTTCTATGCACCGTCAACACTGACACCGACCCACACAGACACACTAGTTGTATAACTAGAAGGCACATTGTGCATGGACGTTGGGACGAGGGGTTCGCCCGTAAAGGCCACTCCTCTGACGGCTGTCATACCTGTCATACCTTGATGCTCTAAGACTGCAGCCGAGCACGGAATGGAAATGGACAATAATGTTTGCCGGGTAACACGTAGGCTAGCCTTAGGACTACAATAACCAAGTAAACTTGTGTATAACGTTGAGTTCGCTTTATTATTATATTAAATACAATAATATATGATTCTGTCAAAAATAAGTTGAATTCACAAATGAAAGTTTTTTTTTTCAATTAGGTATGGCATCGCAAACTCTGTGCATACTGCCAGCGTCAAGTATAATTTTTGCATCATTTTTTTGCTAGTTTCAATGAAACTGGACGAAGTTATAACAAAGTCAGTAAGTAAGTCTTCAGTAATCAGTCAGTCTAGTCAGTCCAACATTCAAGTAAAGCGATGGCTACTTTACTAGAACGTGTGCGATGGAATTTTGGAGGCAAGCAGAAAAAAACATATTTTAGCACTGTTATTCTATTTCATAAACACTCGTGCACTGTAATTAACCTATATCAAACAAAATGCCATCAACATTATCCGATATAAGTCAAAAATACACCAAGAAAATAAAAATAAAACAAGAGCACAATATGTCTTTTTCGACTTCAAAAATGAAAGATTACCTATTAAAGTTAGAGGTATAACACCCGTATTCATAAACAATACTATGAGATCTCATATTTATTACTCGTCAACGCATAGGGTCATCTAAACGAATTCATAGACGATACTTGAGTGAAGCCTGCTACTATGCGTTTGTCAAAATCGGCATGAATCGATGGCTTGACATAATGAACGCACGTCCAATAGCGCTCTTGGCATAGCGTTGCCTGCTTACTTGAGCAAGTATGTTCCTTGGATACGGCTGTTAAAATAGCTTTTTCTAGTTTCCCCCAAAACTCCATTAGATACGTTTTGGTAAATTGGAGTTTTCACTCTAGTATCGATAAGTCTTACCATCTGTTTGTATTTGACAAGACAAAAAAATATCTAAAGTCATAATCAGTAATGCCATGTTCCACTGAAATAAGACAAAGAAATGGGTCTCCATCACAAACATACCATGTATGTTGTATGTATGTATTATGTAGTTGTAGTATATAACTATTTATTTCTTATCATTATTTTTATACCAATAACTTTTAAATTACACATTTTCCTGCCTACCGTAAGTTCTCACCATCACCCAGGGTTGATTGGCAGAGAATGCCATTAGGCGTTAAGTCTTTACCTTGAAACCCTTATTTTAAGGTGATACAAATAAATAAATAATTGTAACTAAGTAAGGGTTACACATGTAACCTGTTACTTGGATTGAAAATGTGTAATTATTTTCTGAACAATTTCAGTTCAGGAAAAATATGATAGTATAAAACTTTCCGGCGACTTTTTTGGTAATTAAATAAAATGTTTACTTTTATCCGTTGAGTTGAAGTACAGGAGAAACTGACACAATTTCCCTGTCTCACAATTTTATTAACGTATTTTTTCTAGGCTCAGGCGAAACAAATATAGCTAATTTATTTCAGGCAGACAAATGGTCAATTATACCTGACCTACTGTAATCTTCGGAGCTTTGTGGGTACGAGCAAATGTAATTCCACCAAAAACATTTTCATGAAAAATGTTGCCAAGACGAGACCTTATGGCGCGCACTGTCTAGTTGCCGGCCAAACTTACATGAGGTGACTATAGGTACGAGTATACGACCTCAGGCATGATTGCTTGCTTGAGTTTGTGTGTCCAGATGTCCATGGGCTGCACCAACCACTGAACACCACGTGGCCTGCATGCTCGTTTAATACTCCATTCAAGTAAACTAAAAGTTTTCAGTTCTCTTTCTCATAAAGAGCCAAGCTTCTAACTTCTAACTAACGCCATATTCAAAATACGTAGCATGGCCATTTTGCCCATATTTGTGTAAATAAAAGTCCCACAATTGGGCCCGGGTCTCTCCCAATAATTGGGGAGACCTTACTCCACCACGCTGCTCCATAGTGGATTGATGGAGATGCGGATTATTGGCAACCCCGTATTCGGACAAAGACAAATACAAATGATTTATTTGCACAAATATGGGTATTACAAAAGTTGTTTTATACATTTAATAATCCGCCATATTTACCTCAGTAAGGTATGCAAATATTATCTAATACCTTTAAACGAGCAATTCTTGTATATATCTAAATATATTTTTTGAATCTCGGAAACGGCTCCAAAGATTATGATGAAATTTAGTACCCGGGTTTCGGGGATGATAAATTGATCCTCAAATTTTTATTGATAGAAATTGTCGTTTAATTTAATGTTTATGCCGTTAAATATAAAATTACTCTTACTGACATCTATTGGAGACATGCGCGGATCCACCCATATGGGCACTATGGGCATGCCCACAACACTAAATTCACTAGTTGTAACTGGAAAAGTCTCACTTTCATGGTTTATTGAGATCCATAGGCTGATGTACATATATATAAAAATGCTACATCTGACTAGCCTTAAAAAATCATGCGTTATTTGAACACAGCCGTTTAAATATGCATGATTTTTAAGGCTAATCTAGTTCGCAGCCACCTTACAAGCTGCCGCCACTTGGTGTAATGGTGCTACTGGCGCGTCCTTGAGAGTAGCGAAAAGAAAATTTCAATAAGCCTGTCTGTGGGCGCGCCTACGACGGTATTTCACGTTATATTTTAGGGGGAGTTTTTGAGGGAGATAAATCGATCTAGTTCGGTTTCATTTTTAGAAAACTTTGTATTATCTGTGTTATCAGGCAATGAAAAACTGCTACAATATCATTAGAATAGTAAGGTAAATATCGCCACCATCTACAAAGTTATAGGGTTATAGGTAATAGCTCAGGGGGAAAAACGCGTAGTCCCAAAACCAAAAGGACCCCGGTGCGAGTCCAGGTGTCTTTGATTCAATTTTTTCCCTTTTTTTCAAGTTCCTTTTTATGAGAAAACCTGTTATTGAGAGCCCTTTCACAATAATTCGTATCTAAGTAAATATTATTTTATAAGTACCTATATAAAAAAAAAATTAAAAAAAAATTGAGAACTTGCATATTAGGTATACATATTTATGAGAATCTTTATATCATGACATGATTGATTTTAGATTTTTAGATTGCTTTAAGAATGTACCTATACCTTACTATATACATATGTACCCACTGTATACCTACATAAATAAATAAATTACAAATTCAAGGCTACCGAAGAAACAATATGCCTCTTGGAAATAAAAAAAATATATAAATAAATTAACGTTTCACACTCATAGTCCCACAGTAGGTAAGGTAGATTTACCCTGTGTCGTTGGTAGCACGGAGAAAGACAAAGACAGAAACTCAAACACTCAGACCGAGAACAAAAATATAAACTCGTCATTCAAATTTCTGCCTCTTTTTTTGGTATCGGGGGGAAACCTTCAAAAGGTACCCAGCACCTTGGGAGAGAATACCGGGTTATGTAGGATTAGTACCGCACTAAAAACCCCTCGGTGGCCTACCGCTGCACTTGTGGAGGACTCCGGGATCTCCATTGGAACGCACCGGTGGCCTCCACGTGCGGCGCCCCAGAACGGGCTCATCTTCGGGAGAGCAGATGCGCTCTCCTGCACCCTCAGGCGCTCTCAGCGGCACGCGGCCACGCCCACACCGCCGTCCTTCCCGGGGCTACTGGCTGGACGGATCGAGCTCCCACTCTCACCATCTGCGACCCCGGAAGCCCCCTTTTATTCGCCTCTTGTGATCAGGCAGGGGATGCCGTAGCTCTATTCTAATATAATATTCTATACTTAAGCTACAGGGACTACCGGGAATCGAAACCGTGACCGCAATTGGTCGTCTATCTGATTGACTTTATATACAAAACTGCTACTGCAGATGCGAACTTTATATGGGAAGTACATGGACTTGTACGTCCATGGGGAAGTAGATTTTTTTTTACTTTTTCCATTATGTGGTTTCTTTGAGAAGACTGATCGTGTAAACTCATAGTCTAAAAATATTAATTCAATATTAATTAATATACTTAAAATCTACTAAACTGATTTCAATTTTTTTTCGGCGTTAGCTATAAAAAATAAAGGTCCACTCGTGTTAAGAAGGGACATGTTGCTAGTGTTTGAGCTTGTTTGTAACTCTCATTTGGACTAAGAGCATTCATAGCATATGAAACTAAATAGTGAAAAATAATATAGTTTAAAAAATTAAAAAAAAACACGCTTTTAAAGCTCATCAAACTAAAAACTTAAAAACATTTTTAAAATAAGCTTAAAACAATAATGAAGGGAAACATTATTGATTTAAACTTATTTAAAAAATTATTGATAAAATTATTAAAATTTTGATATAAAATGAGTTCGTACTCCGACTCGCTCTTGACCGATTTTGAGATGGCCGTGCCCACAAGACTATTTGAGGGCTGGATCCGCGCCTGATTGGAGAATATTAATAACATTGTGGCGTCAAATGTCAAATGTCAATCCGCCCTTCAAACAAATGACAATGTCGATATGAAAGACCTCTATAAAAATTTCGTCAATGGAATTAAAGCTTTCTTGGTCGAATGGTTACGAAAGCTGACTACGGAGCTAGAGATCTGGGTTCAAACCTCAAGTAGGCAAGTTTCGTTTTTTATTTTTTGTGACATTTAAAAAAAATGGGATTTAGGTATTTCAAAAGGCTTTGTTAAGTAACACTAAGCCAATGAATGTTTTGCTTAAAAATAAACTAAGAAAATCAATTGTTTTTATCCGAGCAACGCTCGGGCGTCCAGGTACTATTATATTATTAATAAATGAAAGTACTGACTAAAATCTAACTTAGAAATTTTAATTTATTTAAGTATTAAATTAACTAATCATCATATTATTGATTTATATTTATCCCATATTTGCGGTTTTTTTTATTGTTTTTGGTAATTATTTATACGGTATTTTATCAGCGTCATCGGCTTTGGGCACCCAATTACCTGGGTTTTTATACACTGAGAGGAAAAAAAAGCCGGCGGAAAAAAGACCTCTATGCTTTCAAACCACCCATACGGCCTCCGAAAAGGTTTAACGACTGTTATCTATCGACAACAACCGCGACCGATGACTTAACGTGCCCTTTGAAGCACGGAAACGCGTATGTTTTTTTTTTTTTTGCTTAGTCACATAGATCGCTTGCGCTCTACGCTAACCGCCGGGCCATACTATAAATTTTACCAACAATGAAAGTTACACTTAACATAAGTAGATATATTGGAATGTTCTCTCCACAAAGATGGTCTTTAAAATTTATTTGCACATCACACTATTGTAATCAAAATGTTTTATTAGAAAATGAAGAAAGTACAAAATCCGCCCTTAATTATTATGATGCAGCAAGATCTGACTTTAACTTTTCTGCTAAATTTATAGACTTTGGTCAATAAAGTTATTTTGCTTTATCTCTGTAACTGTTAATAAAATGTCAAATATTAGCAACTAATTTCCGGCCGCTTGGACCACACGTTTTTCCCTCAGAAATGATGTATTTGCAGAGTAAAAAGTAAGCTCTCTCCAGTCCCCTAACTATCTCCATACAAAAACACAAGTCAATACATACGAGTAGCACTGTTGCGACGTGAAATAAGGACAAACAAACAAACACACTTTCACATTATATGGATTTAATTAGGTACTGTGCCTTTTCTATGCTTAAACGAACGTGTAGTTAGTTTATTTCAGCTAGACAGATTGCCAATTAGACCTGACCTGCTGTAATCTGCGGGGCTACATAATGTACATTACATATGCAGCCCCGCAGATGTAACCTATGTTGGGTTGGGGCATATATGCTATATGTTAGTCATTTACTGCTACTTACGTCTGAATATAGGTAATTGCTATGAGTTTATAAATATTAAAAATTATGTTTGAGTAAATGAGTGAAAATGAAGCTTGCATAAACTGGCAGCTGGCGTAAAACGCAAGCAATCTACGCAGCTAAGCCAAACGGGCGCAGACTGGTGTAAGATGGGTGAGCGCTAACGGCAAAAATTATAACATGCGTTTCCATGCCACGATGAGCCGTTGGTTCCGATTGTTTAAGATAGATAACAGTCGTTAAAGCTTGTTAGAGGCCTTATGGGCGCTTTGATAACATCCGGCGGTAGGTTGTCATGCCAGTAACCCCCATCTCCGTCAAGTCGCATTGGATTAGCGTGGTGGAGTAAGCTCCAGGCCTTCTGAGGGGAGACCCGTGTCTAATAGTGGGGCGTGAAAAAGGCTTACAACCAAACAAGTGAAATACAAATTTTACAATTTTGTGCTCATCTTCGTCCTCCTCCTCCTCCTCCTCGTTGTCCGGCCATCTATTAGAAAATCAGTATGGCCTTGATCTATACTTATATTATAAAGAGGAAAGATTTGATTGTTTGTTTGTATTGAATAGGCTCCGAAACTACAGTACCAATTTGAAAAATTATTTTACCATTAGAAGCCGACATTATCTCTGATGAACATAAAATACTATTTACCGCGGGAAAATGCTTCATTCCTACGGGAAAACGGGTAATAATGTCCACGCGGTTGAAGCAACTGGCTAAATGCCTATGATTTTAATATACCATATATCGTCTTACGTCGTATTACAAATGAATGGAAGAAAGTTAGAGATATAACCTGGAATAGCACATAGACTATTTTTTATCTACGGGTCCATGCGGGCGAAGCCGCTACCGGAAGGCTAATTAGTAAATATTTTGGGCTAAAAAGTAACAATACCGCTTTTATAAAACAAAGAAAGTTTAAAAATCAGCCCCTAATTAATAGTGTTCAATAAGGATTGACTTAGAAACTGAAATTTTCAGCAACATTATCATTTGAATAAAACTGTATAAATTTATTCGTTGAGTTTCTACAGAAGAAGCTTATAAAATGTCGGTCTCTAGCCATTTTTATTACCGTATCGTGACTTTTCTAGGCCCGGACTAAACAAATGTAGCTAGTTTATTTCAGCCAGACATATTGCCAAATTAAGCCTGAGGCCTGAGGCCTGACCCACTGTAATCTGCGACTACCTGAGTACCTATAGGTATAGACAGATAAAAGTAACTTGTACGTTGTAGAAGCGCGCATGGCCTGGCGGCGAGCGTAGAACACAAGCGATCTATGCAGCTAAGCCAAACGGGCGCGGTCGGGTGTGAGATGGGTGACCGCTAGTGGCAAAATTTTTATTAAATTAAATTTTTTCGTGCTGCGGAGGGCACGTTAAGCCGTCGGTCCCGGTTGTTGTCGATAGATAACAGTCGTTAAACCTAGTCGGAGGCCTTATAGGCGGTTTGAAAACATCCGACAGTGGGTTGGCCACTAACCCGCATCTCCACCAACCCGCATTGGAGCAGCGTGGTGGAGTAAGCTCCAGGCCTCCCCAATAATGGGGAGAGACCCGTGCCCAGCAGTGGGACGCAAAAAGGGTTGCAGCCACGTTGTAGAACTTTAATGGTCCGACCGGCGAAATAGGGGCGCCACGGTAGTAAGCCATACTTAGCGACTTCGTGCTTTCTAATATATAAAATTCTCGTGCCGCAGTGTTTGTTGCCAAACTCCTCCGTAACGGCTTGACCGATTCTCATGAAATTTTGTAAATTTATACACCTACCTAACTGTTAAGGGTGGTCCACGCCAAACATTTAAACGCGGTACTGAAAAACATTCAGTTACTATAAATATTACTTTACCTGTCAATTATGATAAAAATAATTATATTATTATCATTTGCATTTAAAATTTTATGTGATAAATAATTCAGAATTTATAAATTGGTTTGCGCCTAACTTATATTGCGCGAATCTTTATTAAAGTGAACTCTAAAGAACCAGCCCAGCATTAAAAAAGAAAGAAAGAAAATGTATTTATGTCACATGAAGAATACAAAATATATGTTTCTGTATTGTATTTTTTTCGATCATCCCCTTAGGTGCCCGTTTACGATAAGTGTACTGAGAGAAAAAACGCAGAAAATAAACTCCCAGCAGATTTTTTGTATCAAAAAGAGTATATAATGTACTTGAGATAACAGAATGTCTGCGGATCATTCTAGCCCTAATCCCTAAAGGCTAGGTAATAGGTATAGTATCGAGCCTCCCGCTACTAGTTCTTAACTATGAATATTGGCAAAACTTCTGCCACATTGAGGCTTTTAATCCGGTATTAAAAGCCTCATTAGCGGCTCAAGTATAAGAGCGATAGCGACCAGCGTAGTTAACACTCGTTATTTTGTAGGTGGTAGAACTATTATCGTTCGCCCGGGGAAGTACCACCGCTGCACGCAGTTCTGTCGTGAACCAATTTTATTGTGTTTCGGTGGAAAGGTGCAGTTGCCGGCCACACTTACATTTTTTTAAATAAATAAATTAAATAATGTATGCTTGCTTGAGGTTGTATGTAGATGTCCATGGGCTACAGCGACCACTTAACACCACGTGGCCTGCATGCTCGTCTTCTACTCTATTCAAATAAAAAAAAGTTGTTTATGAAGCGTGTGTACGCGCGGAACATAGAGATTAGGCATTCAATCAGTTGTAAAAAGTAACGTGCATAATATAAATATAAACGTTACACACTCATAGCTCTACAGTAGGTTAATTAATACCCTGTGTCGTGGGTACCATGGACACATACAAAGACAGGAACACAAACACCCAGACCGAAAACCGAAATTTAAACTCATCATTCAAATTTCTGTTTCGACGGGAATCGAACCCGGGACCCCTCGATTGGCAGTCCGGCATGGTAACCATGAGCCACGCGGGTCGTCAATTTTGCATGTACTCGTAAGCGCGTTTACCGAAACGACCTTACACGCGCTGAATAATACGCTGCTTTGATATCACTAGAGCGGTTTCAGACCACCTTATTTTGCGCTCGTAAATTTTGTATTTGGAAGCGCGGGACAGAGAGATTTGACCTTTTCAGGTGCAAAATTTTCAGGTGCGACGACCTGCGTGGCGCAATGGCTACCATACCGGACTGCCAATCAAGGTGTCCCGGGTTCGATTCTCGACGAAACAGAAATTTGAATGATGAGTCTAAATTTCTGTTCTCGGTCTGGGTGTTTGTGTTCCTGTCTTTGTATGTGTCCATGGTACCCACGACACAGGGTATTGATTACCTTACTGTGGGGCTATGAGTGTGTAACGTTTATTAAAAAAAAACAAAAATAAATAGAAAACGCACAGGAAAATACGCTGGTTTGAAACCTCTCTAAGACCAAATGGCAGAAAGTTCGATGCTTTTATCTTCATATTCTATTATTTCATTTAGCCATTCATTGACCGTCGTAAGTGCCAGCCCTGATTACGTATCGCCTGGATCAATCGTCTGGACATATGCTTAGTAATTTTTTGAAGTGAAAACTTCATTAGCGGAGTTGTGCACTTTTTTTGGGAAGGCTAAAAATGTTAAACTCGCGTCTATCGCGTCGCCTGATCGAATATTCGTAAGACAGAGGGGTGACAGCTGATGGCTCGACTGTATATGCTTGTAAAATTCGTTTATATCAAGTATTAAAAATATGGACATTGAACAAAGTGCATCTATTAATGAAAAAAGTGGCGAAGAAATAGTGAAAGAAAATGAGTAAGTACTTTATAACAATACCAGACTACTGAAAATACTAGATGAAGAATAATACTGATAATAAAAGCAATTCGTGCGAAATTATTCCCTAACCATTCCAAAATATCAAAAATGCACTACGTTAATGTTCAAGTTTTCACTTCTGCCGGCACGCCCGGAGTACAACCCGTTGTTTTTTTATATTATTTTAATAACAATCGCCTGGATCAATCGTCTGAATAAATGCTTAATATTTTTTTATTATTTTAATATCATGACCTCTCTGTCTGAGTGAGTCTAAGATTATTCAAGTAACCAAGATATAACCCGGGATCGAGGTTAACGAGTGTAAAGCCCACTTATAGCTTAACTACTCCTTAACTATGAATATAGCAAAAGTTCTGCAATATTGAACGCAACTCTGTTAAGAACTTAAATTATGTTAACTGGTTAGCAATGTATAAAAGATTTTTATTTATTCTATTTAAATTCCTTGTGAGCTCCAGACAAGTATGCAGTTAACACTTAACACGTGGTGTAAAGTGGTCTCTGCAGTCCATGGAATCTATATACAATCGCATGCAAGTATTGTCTTGTCTGAAGCCGCATTGCCCTGCAAATCCGGATTGATGGTCACCTCATGTAAGTCTGGCCGGCAAAGGCACTTTTCTATTGAATCACAATAGGATTGCTTCATGGCAGAACCGTTTCTGCATCCGTTGTAGCCGCATCAGTTCTACCACTTATAAAATATTCACACTCATAGCCCCACAGTAGGGTAAATATATGCTGCGTCGTGGGTACCATGGACACTCACAGTGATAGAAACACAAGCACCCAGGCCGAAAACAGAAATTTAAACTCATCTTTTAAATTTCTGTTTCGCCGGGAATCGAACCCGAGACCCTTCGATTGTCCGGCATGGTAACCATTGCACACGGGTCATCCCATAGATAATAAAAGAAGTTAATATCTGGTTTCTGCAATGCTGTTGTCTCCCACTGCTGCATACGCGCCTCTCCTCTTCATCGAGGAGGCCTATAAATTAATCTAACGCTGCTCCAAAGCGAGTAGGTCATTATACCTTTTTTTTTTTTTTTTTTTTTTTTTTTCAACCTTTTTTATGTCCCACTGCTGGGCACAGGTCTCCTTCTCACACAATTGAGAGGGATTTAGGCCATAGTCCACCACGCTGGCCAAGTGCGGATTGGTGGACGTCATGCTTTCGAGAAATTATGAATTTCTCTCAAGCATGCACGGCAATGGAGAACATCGTAATCAATGAAATATCACGATATTTTCCATCACCGTGGAGCAGCGATAAATTCGCACATTACAAATTTCTTATTCTGAAATTATACCTTTACAGATTGTAAAACTTATGTATGGAGCTTTAATGCAGAAACAATAATAATAAGTTACTTATTTAAAACACGGGTAATAATACTCAGAACCATTACTACAAACGCATTAATAATGTTGATTGCCAATAGATATAATCTGTGTTTGCCGGTTTTCTGAACAATAGTGGAGAATAGCGGAGAATGAAAGTTGTAAAACAAAGAGACAATCGTTTATGTAACACTTTAGGGCTGGAACGCAGGGCCATTGTTCGGAATTAAACCTTTTCCAATAGTACAGCCCAATGTCTTTATGATTTACTCAAGTGAGTTAGAAACGTAAAATATCAGCTACAAGCAGCAGAGATGGCGATGAGTAGCGATGGTCGAGCAGTAAGGGCCGTGGTCTCTGACACGGAGGTACCGGGTTCGAATCCTTGGCACAAACCTGTGACAAAGAAATTTTGAGTGTGCGTATTTATCGCTGCTCCACGGTGATGGAAAATATTGTGATAGGTATTTAATAAATTACGACGTTTTACACCATCGTGCATGCCCGAGAGAAACTTATAATTTCTCGAAGGCATGATGTCCACCAATCCGTACGTGATATACGTACATATATAAGTATACGTACGTACGTGGTATATCTTTTCTCGAAGTGCCTCGAAGTTATTTGAACTCCCATAACTTGTTTTTCGAATACCTATGACATAATATAGATCTCGGGCTTATCAGTCACTAGACATTAATAGGGTATTTGCTGAAGTGCCGAGCGAACGAGCCCATATTCGGTGCTCTCCTGCACCTTCCGATGTTTACGGCGGCATGCGGCCACGCACACACCGCTTTGGCAAAGGGAGATCTCCCGCCGAGCGAGGTGGTCATGCCCGGGGAGCGGCCGCGCTCCAACTGACTCAATTCGGAGCTTGTATATATGGTAGGATATTCCGAAAACTTCGATAGCGTGATTCAGGAATACCCGTGGGGCCATCTCTTGATGAGTAGCGGAAGGTCGCTACATCACCCCCTGCTCAGACCGGAAGTCGATATCTTCAATCCATGCTTGAGTAATCTTCGCTTACAAGCGCCTTGAATGCCCTCTATCTGCGGTGAGTCGAGATGTGAGGGTGCAGACCTTGCGTCTCCCTCTGTCCACGGTGAGTCGGGATGTGAGGGTGTAGCGAAGTGTGGAGATGCCCTCTATCGGTGAGTCGAGATGTGAGGGTAGGTTGGAATGTGGAGGCGAGTAGAGTGGGTACTCGAGCCGTCCACGACGTCGCAGGAGGTAGCTTGATCAGGATCAGGAAGCGTGTACACGGTGCGCTGCGATAACCCTGACGAGCTGGTGAATTGATGCTGCAGTCCATCCAGGGAGTGAAACTGCGACTGATGACGGTCAGAAGGGACGTATTCTTGTCCGGGGTCACCAGTTTGGCAAAGGGAGATCTCCCGCCGGGCGAGGTGGTCATGTCCGGGGAGCGGCCGCGCTCCGACTCAATTCGGAGCTTGTATATATGGTAGGATATTCCGAAAACTTCGATAGCGTGATTCAGGAATACCCGTGGGGCCATCTTTTGATGAGTAGCGGAAGGTCGCTACACCGCCATCCATCCCGGGGCTGCCGGTTGGACGGATCGAGCTCCCACTCTCACCGTCCACAACCCCAGAATACCTCTTTTAGTCGCCTTTTACGATCAGGCAGGGAATACCGTAGCTCTATTCTTAATCCCGAAGCTACAGGGACTAACTATGGATACCTAGTGTGATTATAATTTATATACAAACATGGCTATGTTGAATTTAAAGCGACGCTAATAAAATAACAGTAACAGGAAATACTGCGTAAATGCCTTTATATTTTTATTGCGATATATTGGTTTTTATATAACGCATAAATTCCAGCGATGCACAACCAGCGCAACGAATTATTTATAATTAAAAAAAATCTTCGTTAATAAGAAGGCAAACATTTTTTGCATTCAGTTTTCTTTTGTCCATCGTTTCTCTTTTTGGAACGACGTAATTTTTAACGAAGCACAGATTGCTAACGCATTACATCATCGTGTGTCGGAAGTATAAGGAATACCAAGCGCGGTTCCATTGTCTCACTTAATATAATGATTTGGGGTTTTGCGCGTCTATTGTAATAAATGTATGATGTTTCCATTGTTTAAATAACTATATTATTTTCTGAATACATATGTATAAACCTACACAATATTTAATTTTTTGCCGAATAGTCAAACTTGACTGTCAAATATAAGTAGGTATATAGGTAAGTATATTTAATTTTCAAAAGCAGTTTTAAACTTATTCAAGTAAAAGAACGAAAATTGACTTTATTTAATAATAATAAATGATCATTTACTTTATTTAATTAATTATCTCTCAAAATTTGCAAGCTGAAGTGGCAATGGGCAGGCCATATAGTTAGAAGAACCGACAACCGATGGGGAAGAAAGGTTCTCGAATGGCGACCACGTCTCGGCAAAAGGAATACAGGCTGCCCTCCAATCAGGTGGATTGATGACCTAAAGAAGATAGCGGGAAGCCGCTGGATTCAGAAGGAGCAGGACCGGAAGGAATGGCGAACGTTAGGGGAGGCCTACGTCCAGCAGTGGACTACAAAAGGCTGAGAAGAAGAAGAATAAATTAATTGTTGAAATAATTAAACAAAGTGCCTCTTGGACACTAGTAAGTCTAGAGCTTTTGCATAAACATGAAAATTATTTAAATATTACAAGAGAGTATATAAGAGTCAACGTCATTAAAAGAAACGGTAAATTCCTCGTCAATGTACGGCAAATTTTTAGGTTGGTTCTTGGTCAAGGAGCAAATTTTTTTTCATGCTGGGTAGGTACCGCCTAAAATTTTCCTTCCACGTTACACAAAGACGCGCACACAAAATATTAAATATACAAAGGAAACAGCTGGAGACAGCATATCTAGTTTATTATTTATAGGTTTCTTTTTTCGTTTAGGAGATCTTTTGGGATTCTTGAATTCCTGAGTCTAGACCTGGATCCACGGGGGGTGCGAATTGGTGGACGTCATACCTTCGAAAAATTATGGTTTAGTTACTATCAGGCTTGTACGGTGATGGTAAAAATCGCAACTAATTAAATATTACAATATTTATATTCCCTCGCCATCGATCAGCGATAAATATGCACTTTAAAAAAATATTTGTCCGAGGTGCACGCGGGTTTGAATTCGATATCTCCGAGTTGGAGGCCGCGGTCTTTACTACTCACCATTGCTCATGTTATTGTGAAATCTCTGTAAAAATTGAGCTTTTTAACTACGCAAACATTTTAAACTAAACAAGCAATATTTCTTTAGATCTGTATGGCGGTGGTGCTACCACTAGCGCCATCTAGCGAGAGACAATGGAAATGGTCTATCTCTACACAGTTATATAGGCAGTTGGTGGTTGTAGACATAACAAGCAAAATTGCTTTTTAATGACATACCGTAGTCGGATTGGTATTTGGATTGGACGTAACAGATAAATGTTTTATTTGTATGTAACTCTAGATACACATCCTATACATCGATCTCACTAAATACAGCTTTTACGGGTCTATTGAACTTGAATTACGAATTTGATTTAAAAAATCAAAGTCGTATAATAAAATCCCAAATAAACCTACTTACTCTATAAGATAAGACCACCAACCCGCACCGCAGCAACGTGGTGAAGTAAGCTCCAAGCTAATGGGGAGAGACCCGTGCCTAGCAGTGGGACACAAAAAGGGTTGCAGCCATAAGATAGAAAGATATGAAGGATAAAGCCATAAGATATGAAGTTTTTTTCCGTCTGCTCTTTTCTTCAGCTCAGCATTGCCTAAGCGCACCCAGAGCAGACAGAACAAAAAAAATAACGTTCACTAAGAGTTTGTAAATGAACCGTACAGTGAATAAAGAATAAGTATTTCATTTCATTTCAGACAGTTTCATAAGAACAACAACAAAAGTTGAAGTTTACATTTAAATGAATAATTCTTAAAAAATGGAGTTTTTATGCTAAAAGTGTTACATTTTTTTTATTCATTCAAAAAGTTGTTTGTTTTATTTATTCAAACAATCATTCAAAATTTAGGAGATAGATAATAGCATTTATGCTTTTCCAATGGCATTCTGTAACATCGAATTGCCATTTCTGTCCGGATACGCAAATAAATAAATGTTCTCTCTTTATTCGCTTCCAAAGCAATGGTAGTTGTAACACAGGTAGTAGCTATTTAGGCTGTTCATTGTTGTATCTCCCAAGCTCTAATTGCATTTCGAAACATCGGATTGTCATTTCTATCCGGAGACTCAAATAAATGTTCCCTCTTGATTCACTTCCTTACATCGCCTGCTGAATTCAAAAGTGGCACAAGTAAAAGTTGTGAATTTTTAAGTTAGTAATGAATTTTTGTCCTTAATTAGTTACTTTTATTTATGCATTAAAAACAACTCGATAGTTTATGCACAACAGGTAGTTAATGAAATATTAAGTTGTTTCTTAGTTCAAAAAGTAAAGAACTAATTTAGAACAAGAATTCATTACTAAAATCAAATGTTCACAATTTCAACTTGTACCACTATTAAATTCAGCAGGCGATACAACGGTTGTACTGGACACAGAAGTACGAGTATGCTAACCGATTAAGGTTCCAAATTGTGAATTCATTATCAAATTTCTAAAGAATAAAAATTACCTATATCATAAAAACTATTTATAAACTTAATGAAGCCAAGTATATTTTAAATCTACTTACACTTGTTATTAAACTATACTGCACACTTACAATGCAAAGAAACAGTTCGAATAGCCGGCTTCCAAAGGAAGATTCAGTAAATACTAAATTAGTTTTTAGTTGTTTTATCTGTGACCATAAATGTTAAAAAAGCTAAGAAATGTTTTTGTTTTTTTACATTCCTTTCCTAATGTCCCAAACAAAATGGTACCCTAAGGTCTCTTTCTGAAAACTGCCAATTCTCATTTAGACTAAGTTCACCCTGAATCTAGCAGACAAATTGTTTAGGCAGACATTTCTATTACTTTTATAGATGAAGTTCTTCAACTTCATTTATTTTTGTATGTTAACTTTTTAGGAAATTATTATACTTATTAAAATATTTAAATTTGCCAATTACCCAATATATTTTGTAAGAAAAGTCATTTCATGATGGCCTGATTTAAATTATACCCTTGAGATTTTCTCAACAGCCCATTTCAATTAAGACCATTTTCCTTCCACATCTACCATTATTATATCTTTTGGCGCCATAATTGCTTTTCTATTTACATACCGAAACGTCGGATTTCCAATCAGATCCGCTGTGAAGGCTACAAATAAATGTTCCGCTTGATCTATTCCCATTGACATTGGCCCTACTAAAATGACAGAGCGACACTTTGTGCTCTAAAACTGATACTAGATGTGCCCCGCAGTTTTATCTGAATTATGGCGTGTTGTTATAGGCATAAGTCGTTCTCGATGAATGAACAATTCAACACAAAAGTAATCTTTCAATTCAAAACAGATATGGAGGAGCGCTTTTAAGCAAACACACTGTTCAGTTGTGACACTTGTGACGATAAATCCCTAAAAACTATTTTCAAAAATATAATCGTAAGTAAAACTAAATATTATAAATATAAAGATTAGTACAATAGATTGAATAAAAGTAATACAGACACGTAAATAAGAAAGATAGAAAATCAACATAATTCCTATTAAATAAAAAACATTTTTTTGACTAAGTTCGGGCATAACGAATCCCGGTTTTCAATTGAAATGGAATTGAAAAGCTACTCGTATCAAATCCATTTAAAACTTATTCGCTGGATTCGAATTTTCTCTAATTACCGAAAATCTACTGAAACTGAATATATATTATAGTATTTATGTACAAAATATGTAATATAGTCTTCGTACTATTATAACAAAATTGAAATCGAAATTATTACTAATTAAAAAAACGAAAGAGTCATATTTATTTTAGAATATTGTCTCTTTTTAGCAAAACGAAATTTTACCAATATTTTGTACTATGATACAGGCATGTGATGTACCGATAATATATTCTCTTGAATATTTTTGAGTTCTTCAAAATCTTATTTTAGTGTTTTAATCCACTAATAAAAATGCTTCAATTGAAGCAATGAAAAAATGTTGGTCAACATCCCTAATGCTTATCGCCTACTCTGAGTTCTCTGGCGCAGGGACAGATACCTTCTGGTTAACTTGTTTTAGGAATTTCAGGACAAACTATAAGTTTTAGGACACTGTAATGATTGTAAAGTCTGATAATAGTTTAGACGGAGACAAATGAAAACGATTTACAAGTTCTTACCTAAACGAAAAAGATTTATGAGATTAGTTTTAGATATTCATCATTACATTAATATTAGAAACATTGATCAGATTACAGGTAAAATTGTTTTTAATTTAGTACATTACAACAATATTATAGTTAAACTGAGCTTATAAAATTAATAGAATCAGGCGTTACTTTGCGGAAGTATACACCAGTAGAGTCAATAACTCTGATGATGCTCTGTTTTGGGGCGAAACACGTGTTGGTGGTGGTACGTATGTTGGTGTATACTTTTTGTTGTTGCATGTGCATGTGTCCTATGTGGGAGGTGAGGGAGGTGCTATTGCATTAAAAATGAAAAAAGTATTCACCCTCGTACGTTCTGATTGCGGATTGTTGCAAAGTAGTTTTTACCTAACTTTATTAAATTGAGCTTGCAAAATCTTATTGTAACGGACTCTGAATGCTATTTAGTTCGTGTAGTTCCCGGTAGATGGCATCACACATCATACCATAAGAATAAATAATACTACGTAGAACGGAAACTCCCGCTCAAAACGGGCTCAAGGTCACGATATTAGCCTACACTTTAATTTCGGCTAAACCGACTACTGAAGACGGGCTGTCTCGGACGGGCGCGTCAATTACAATAACGGCGCCAAGTTAATGTGGTGTGTTTGGTTGTACAAACAATTCTAAAACAATGCCAATCTTAAGTTTTTTTAGTTTGCCCAAAGATGATGCGAGATAAGTAATATTTTTTAAATATTATTCCTTTTCCGTACCTAATTTATCAAAAGGATGTGACCAGTTCTTTTTGTGTAGCCAATTGTTTCACTTTCACTCAATTATAGAAAAAAATGTTAGATAACTACAGCATTTTAACATGTCGCCAAAATATTTTTAATAGCCCCCGCCATCGGTCATTGAACCTTTCTCGATTGTTTTGCCTGGCGATTGCGGCGCCGCGGCACTGGCGCACGCACGTTATACTTAATATGTAATTCGTTTATTTTAAACCTACACTACGTAAATACTTACACCTATGTAGGTAAGTAATACTTACTTAAATGGCTTCATTTGGTATGGTACTTATAACTTATTAAGTAATATTATTTATAAGTATTTATAGAGTAGGTAAGTATTTATCATTCTCATATTTTGTAATACTAAACTAAAATAATGATTTTTAAGTAAAGAAAAACTTATATTTTTGCGATATTATCTTTAGACATAAGCATTACTAACAGTTCACAGCCCTGGCAGCACGCCTGGGCGACAGAGGGGCGTAACGGGGTGAAGAGGGAAGTAGGTATATAAATTGCGGCATATCGATGGCGGTCAAAGGAGATTCCGTTCTATGTAGTATTATTTATTCTTATGATCATACGAGCATATTAACAGGAAATAGTACTTCTGTATATTCAGTGCTGCAGTTTATTGGCGATATATGTTCATTATAGCTACTTAATGTCTCTTCGACGGGAACATGTCTTCTGTGACCACAGCCTGTGACGAATAAAAAAGTTTTAGGACATAAACCTAGAATGTGGTCAAGTACGATTTAATTAAACTTTACTTAAAAATTCACTTAATAATAAAATATACTGTAGGTATCTGATAAAGCGTTATTGCTACATATATCTAACATTTCGTCGTTTTCTGATAGAAAATATATTGTGTATCTAATCATTTAGTATAAAACCTTAAGCTTAGACTGTCACGTTATATTCACTTCCCTGTAGAAACAAATAGCAATAAGGTTTTTTGGTATATCTGTCTAAGCAAATTTACGTTCTAACGTAAAAAGATAACAATACTCAATCTGTAATAGCTTCCTGAGATCTTTTAAATGTAGATACTCAATATCGGTCAATAGAATTGTAGCGAGCATTCGATATTATTGAACAACTACGATATGTCATTACTAAGGTATAATATTCTAAAATCTCTAACTATATTAAAAAATATGTACTTGAAATATTTGAAATTACCAAACCTAATTTCAATAAGCCTACCAAAATCTAATTTCAGTTATTTACATAAGTAAATCGCGCGACAATCGCGCTTTTGCGATCATATAAATTTTGTGTAGTGAGGTAATAAGTTGATAGTTAAATTTTTAAATGAAAATTTTATTTTCTCCTTCTCAGAACCTTTAAATAAAATATTTAAAAATGGGTTTTTGCTTTTAATTTACACATTAATTATTTTCAGTTACCGTAGCGGATAAATAATTATTGTTTCGGATATCCGATATTTTCGGTCACAATCCAGCTCCATACATCAGTAACATGTATTATGAGGAAGTTTTTAATAAAATTGTTCTTACGGAGGAATAGAGAACTTGAAATAAACAGAATACAGAAAAATATACTTACAATAGATCACTTTAAACGAAAGGAAAGGAAGATATATGGAGTTCTACGTTATACCTAATTGTTGAGATAGAATATTAGTGGTAAACGTATTCAGAATTTAAAACTAGCTTCTATGGTATTAAATCAATATAAGTGGCATTGGATAAGATTGACGATAAAGACGGAGAGAGCTACGAATTTTGTGAAAAAAAGGTTTTTTTCGTATAAACAAAACAATCGCATGGAAGCTTTACTGCTTTATAATTTTATCTACTGCAATGAATTCTGTTTCCTTATTTGATGACTCTATAAAAATGTTTCTTATTTACGTTCTTCTTAATTCAAAATAAAAAAAAATTTAAAATTTTAGTACCTACGTTTTTTTTCACAAAAGAGTGGTTTTTTAGTTATTTTTAAGAAAGTATTATTTCATAAATAGTTTTGTAAAACAAAGTATTTTATTATTGGAAATTTAAATAAAAAACATTTTTAGCAGTTTGCTTCTACTCTTAGCTTGTTTCCCGCCAACTTTCACCGCTTCACTGGTTTACCGTAGCAAGTGCGTACAGTAAATGTATACAATTTTCTTATGCGATCATTGCATGATACGGAACTAGCGGAAGTTATAAAAAGCTTCCCCTTTTATTGCTCACTATTCTTCGTCCACTTCTGTAATTATTATTACTGTTGATATAGTATTGGTCTCTTGTATCCTCTGTTATGTTTATTATTCTAAAAAATATTTAATCTACGAGTGATTTTTAAGTGAACTTTAGTTTTTTTTGGTAAAAGTGTTATTTTTATTTACAACGATGCTAAAAACGTTTGAGTCTTAATTATTTTAAACCTATTTCAATATGATTTAATTTTAATATTCTGTTTACACGAGAGTCGAATGGTGTGATCATTATTAATAAGCTTTAAAGATAAACTTCAAATTCCGTATGTTAAATTAAGTATAAAGTTAATAGGATGAATGTTATTTTGTGATTATCTCACTTTCCAATTACAATCTTATAGACATTACGATTGCTACAAAAACATAATTTTTTTGTAGAGCAGCTTGCCATTTTCATTTTTTCATGTCACAAAATATTTGAACGTCTTCCATACCACCTGCCTACCTCAATTTGCTAATAAATGGATTTCGATAAATTGTCTTGAAAATTCTCTCAATTTTTTATTTGACATCAACATTAATTTGTTAACTGAACACTGTGAACACTCTTCATAGTGAAAAAAAATATATCTTAGCTGAGCAGGCAGACATGAGACCGATAATCACTAGTTTTTCTCCAAGCAGACATAATTCGTTATGCTACCGACGTATATGTCCAATTAGTTTATAATTGTGTTCCAATAATGTTCGTTGATGGTTATAATGATCATGACGATGCAATGCACAACTTTATACCTATTATTTTTGTATTATTATGTGATAAACACTAATTGGACTCTTGTTATGTTCATTGCATGAAATTTAAATGGTCGATTTAACACACAGTGAAGTTTTGACATTTGTTTAAGCATCATGGTAAACTAGTGAAGTGCTCGGGTATTTTTATTAGAGTAAAATTTACCATAGCTTTTTAAAATTACCAAAAGCTGCAACTATGTCGTCTGTAGAACTTGTAAGTTATACATTTGATATCACAATGAGGGAGATATCTTATAGGTACATTATCCCAACTGATTCTAAATATAATAGATAATTAAAAAATCGTTTGTAATTCTAGGATCTTTACAGATTTGAATAATGAGCGAAATATTTGATTTATACCTCAGAACAATAACAGAGTCTAGATATCTGAGTCAAATATCTTCTGAAACATTTTTGTAGCTTACAAAGAGCTTACAAACAGAAAATTTTAGTAGGTAATCTAATCTAAGGTAAGCTCGACCTTGAATTCTCACTAGCAACCTTCTAGCAACATAAATCTCGTTAAATAACTTGCGCATAGGCACATGTTGTGATCAAACAGGTTTGTCAGTGCCCCATTCATTATAATATCGCGATCAGAGGCCGTTGACTGACGAGACGGTCATTTTACCCGCCATGTTGCCTAACCGTTGCCACCATTTTATTTCCGTCGCATTATGTTGGTTGCCCTGAGCAACAACCCGGTAACTTCATGCCAAACAGTTGTTTACGGGTCGCGCGCGTACGTTACAATAGTTATGTTTTGAAACTATAATATCTGTGCGTGGATTGAAAACCATTGAAATCGACATTTATCAATGGAACGAATAAATTTGTGCAGTGTTACTAGTGAACATCAACTTACCAATCTTAATCTCATTCAAGAGTTCAATGTTCGGACTTGTTGTTCATTACGGTGCTAGTTAAAAAGTTCTCAGTGAAAGTGTGGTTATGTTGACAGTAAAGTTAATCGTTCAGTAGAATCGCGGTTTTACTTTTTTAGATTTATGGAATCAAACGTATTATTCGTAAGTTGAATACGATCTACCTTAAGTTCCATATTGATTACTTCAACTACCTCAATAACTTTTGATCAATGTTAAACTTTATTATCATAATTAATAGGTTCTTTTACTTATTTAAATTGAACTTCGATCAATTGTTTGTTAGATGCTAGGAGTAATGTCGTGACAAGTATGACCCTGTCACTATTAAGAGCCGGTTTTGTTTTAAAGATCTTTTGGTACGCTCGGTCTTCTACGCTGTGTTTGGCACTGAGATGAGACTTCTGAGATTAACAATTCAATTATTATTTCAAATGATAATTTGTGGTAAAATTATTTGATTTCGTTGTTAGAGGAATTATATTCAAAGTTAGAAAATCATAAAGATTTCTTTGTACGGAAAATAATAATAGTCTTAAAGGTGTTGAATTCTGATTTTCCAACCTTTTTTACCTTCCTTAATATCCTTCTGCTGGTAGGGTACCAGGGACTAGGGAGTCACACTCACCTTAGCATTGAGGATGGAGAGGCATTTAGGCCATTACTTCTATTTACTACACACTACAAGCAATTTTGGGCTGGTAATTCAATGAGAAGCATAAAGAAAAAGACCTAAATCATAAAGAAGGAAAGATACAGAAATTCGTACCGCAAATCGCGATAGCCCCTTTTTATTTATGATGAATGACTTCATAGAATTAACAATAAAGAAGGCCTAGAAAGTAACAAAGCAAGATTAAGGCATCCAAATCTTGTTTACAGATAAGGCCGTTAACAATAAAGCAATAATTACACCGGCTTCTTGCCGCACAAAAGACAAAACTATATGTCTTAGGCAGATAATAGGAAAACAGTACTTAAGCAAAACTAAATAAACCACTAAAAGTATAAGGAAACTAAAACAGCAAACTTAAATTTTAATAAAAAATATCTATACTAGAAAATTAAGAGGTAAAATTACGAAACACAGGTGTTTTATTTGATAGTCTAGAACTGGTAAAACCGATAAATTATGTGTGACCATGTTATGCATATTAGAAAGGAGCAACTTAGTAAACATTTAGTGGAAAAACTTCTTTGATTACGTAATAATGATCAATCCTTTTTATTTTTTTCGAAATTTATAAAGATATGTATGTACCGTCAGTAAACAGTATTGTCACAATACAAAACAAAGAGCGCCTTTCTTAGATTGTGGAGAGTTCTGTTGAGAACGGTAAAACTAACAGGGAAAAATGTATTCCGTATGGTCAACTTTTATAGGCTGGTGAAAAATTTAAAAAAAAATCGCAAAAAAAAGATCGCATTTACCTTTGAATATAATTCTGATTTTACGTATCTTTACTATAATAATAAATATATATTTAATACTTCTCGTGTCCGATGGAGTTTATGAGGCAAGCCGAATAACATGTTTTCGCACTCTTATTTTATTTCACAAACCTGTCATGTCATTAACTTATAACGAACAAAATGCCATCAACTTTATCTGATATAAGCTATAACTCAAAAATACTAATAAATACATAATGAAAATAAAACAAGAGCAGAACATGTCCCTTCAAACTTCCCGCCAAAAACTCTCTTCGCACTCTTATCATAGCATAGAGACATTTTATATTTTCTTTTTTGGTCTGTCAAAAGTCAAAATTACTTCATTCGTTTCGCAATAGTTCTTTATTCTACCCATAGTTTAAAATATACGTATTAATATATGTGCTTACTGGTGCTTGTAATCTAGAGGGATAAGCTTTACATTAATCACATTCAAACATTCAAATTTGGATTAAAATGAGAATTTTGACAGAAGAACGTCGGGCATGTTCGAATATTATTTTGAATTTCTCTGTGGCGTCCGGATTTGCATATTGATCACAGCGGTAGTACAGCTGCTTTGAGCTTCCGCGTAGATTGCGTAGAGGTCTACAATAATCTACTTTTTTATTTTTTGAGGTTAACGCCGTTGTTTCGCGGTAAATTATTCATTACGCTGAAACGTTTTATTGCCCCTGGTATCTTTATGTTTTTTTGGCTTAATACTTTCAATTTCGTTACTTAGCTAAAGACTCTAATTGAATGTGATGAATGAAAATTCTTACTATACTGTAACTATACCTTTCTTATTTGTGTCGGGGGGAAATCTTCAAAAGGTATCCAGCACCTTCGGAGAGGATACCGTTTTGTGTGGGATTTGACCGCACTAAAAACCCCTTTGTGACCTGCGTTTTGGGAGGACTCCGGGATCTATTATTTACCGTAAAGTATTATAATACATACAGACATACATACCTACATGACTAAGGATGACAAATTACTCGTTACATACGAGTAGGTAATTTGTCATACTGTGCCGTTTTAAAGGAAAATTAAAATTGATTATTGACCGCGTGACGTGACGACATTCCATACTCATACCATCGCATTTTTATCATACGTATGAATATTGTGTCAAACTATATTGATTTAAAGTATTTGAAGGACACACCTTTATAAAAGTATATTGGTGATATCGTTACAGTCTCTGTTCTACTGTGGCCAATTAATCTGGCTGCAACCCTTTTTTGCGTCCCACTGCTGATCTCTCCCCCTTATTGGGAAGGCCTGGAGCTAACTCCACCACGCTGCTCCAAAGCGGGTTGGTGGAGATGCGGCTTAGTGGCCAACCCGCTGTCGGATGTTTTCAAACCGCCCAAAAGGCCTCCGACAAGATTTAACGACTTTTATCTATCGACAACAACCGGGACCGAAGCACGGAAACGTGCTCATGACGATACTGACCATAAAGAAGTTGCTGATAAACCAATTAAAATGTTACTTTTTAATAAACGTGTCAAAATATTTCCTATACATGGCACATAGGTTTGATTGCGAATTGCGGATGCTGTCGAGGATAAGATGGGTGAGCCAGTAATAATATTTTCATAAAACCGCTTATCATCGATAGATACCAGACGTCAAACCTTGTCGAATGTTTTAGGAAGGCTTAAAAAGATGGTGTTGGCTACAAACTTCAGTCGGTAGAATCGGCGTGGAATTAGCTTAGTAGAGAGAAGTACATGACTACCCTCGTGGCGCAACGGTTACCATGCCGGACTGTCAATCGAAGGGCCCAGGGTTCGATCCCCGGCGAGGCAGAAATTTGAATGAGTAAGTTTCTGTTCTTGGTCTGGGTGTTTGTGTTTCTTTGTGTGTGTCCATGGTACCCACAACACAGGGTAAATCTACCCTAATGTGGGGCTATGAATTTAAACGTTATGAAATATATGAAACAATATGTCAGCAGTGCAATACAGCAAATAAATACGGTACAGCCAACAACACAATTAATTCAACCTTCACCCTTATAGCCCCACTATGATTCCTTGTTGTGTGGGTGCCACGATACACATAAAGAAAAAGACACGAACACCCAGACCAATAACAAAAGATTAAAGTTATTATTGAAATTTCTGTCTCTCTGGGAATCGAACCCAGAACCCATTTTTCGAACGACCGTCGTTAGGAAAAACTATCAAAATAGGTACTCAGTATGCATTACTATCACTACAAGTATTACAACAACTTACAAGCCATGAATAACGTTTTCTATGCTGTTATTCTAGACCAGTGGTTCTTAACCTTTTTATCTCTGTTACCCTTATGACCTAACTAGGGTCACTGATTTTACCCCTCCTCCCAACGTTGAAGTAAACAATACGTGTTACTACAAATACGAAGGCTTTTTAGGGTTCCGTAGCCAAATGGCAAAAAATGGAACCCTTATGGATTCGTGATGTCTGTCTGTCTGTCTATCCATCCGTATGTCACAGCCACACCAGAAACTATAAGAACTATACTGTTGAAACTCGGTACGTAGATGTATTCTGTGAACCACATTAAGATTTTCACACAAAAATAGAAAAAAGCAATAAATTTTGAGGGTTTCCCATAGACACAATCTAGACATTTAATATTTTGGTGTGTTGTTATACTTATTAGGTATCTAATCTTATTTTATCAAAATTTACTTTGAATAAAACATAAGACTTCACACCTGCACAATTAAACTTTATTGAATACTTCCTTTAATTTTACCAAACAAACTAATCTAACAATTTAGTGGTTTACGTGGTGTGTAATTCAATAATTACTAATTAATCAATCTGCCTGGTAATTACTCTTAAGCATTATGTAGGTATTGCCACAATATTAATTATTTTGAATTAGTTATGTAGCTTCGGGGTTAAGAATAGAGCTACGGTATCCCCTGCCTAATCGTAAGAGCCGACTAAAAGGGGGCTTCCGGGGTTAT
Source organism: Pyrgus malvae (assembly GCA_911387765.1). Lineage (NCBI taxonomy): Eukaryota > Metazoa > Arthropoda > Insecta > Lepidoptera > Hesperiidae > Pyrgus > Pyrgus malvae. The sequence goes on from OU426948.1 coordinate 24,652,028, forward strand.
GGGCGGTGAGAGTGGGAACTCGATCCGTTCAGCCTGCGGCCCTGGGAAGGACGGCGGTGTATGCGTGGCCGTACGCCGCTGTAAGCATCGGAGGGTGCAGGAGAGCACATCTGCTCTCCAGAGTTCCGTTCTAGGGCGCAGCGCGTGGAGGACACCGGTGCGTTCCACTGGAGATCCCATAGTCCTTCCCAAGCGCAGAGGTAGTCCACCGAGTGGATTTTAGTGCGGTAACAAATCCCACATAACCCGGTAACTCTCCCTCTCCCAAGGTGCCGGTTACATTTTGAAGGTTTCCCCCGATACGGAAAAAAAGGTACTTATTAATAAATGTTTGGATATGATGAATATCTGTAAAACCCTTTTCAAATCTTTCGTATACGAAAATCATTTACAGTATGTTTTTTTACAAAACAAAGCAATCTATTGCTTTTGTATAGTTTTGTATAGCCTTCAAAAACATCCTAGTTTTTAGCATTTGCCCATATATTATAGCGTAATTGGTGCTTTTTAGGGTTCCGTACCTCGAAAGGAAAAAATGGAACCCTTAAGGATCACATTTCTGTCCGTCTGTCTGCCTGTTAAATCAAGACCCTTTTTCTCATTAACGCGTGGAGGTATCAAGCTGGAATTTCCCTTGGAGCTGTAAAAATTCAAACTTCTAAGCCAGCGCAATCAAAAGATACAGCCGTTTATGCCGCAAATTTTCGAGACTCGCAAGGGAATCAAAACTTTGCATGCGGGTGCATGGTGTCAATAGTATCTTAAAAACCACCCCACGCTTTTTTACAGTAAGATACATTTTTTTCTTATTTTTTAATTTTTAGTTCGTATTTTCACAAAAGCGTGTTTTTAGTTTTTTAAACTACATTATTTATTTTTAATTTTTTAGTTGGATTTTTATTCTCATATTATTGCATTGTCATCGGCCTTTGACCCTTGTGCAAATTTTCAAGTTAATCAGACGCTTAGACGTGTTAAAAATATACAACGTTATATTTGTTTCATTAAGTACCTTAGGCCGCGAACTTATCAGCCGCCCCTCGTATATTTTTTTTTATCCTGATGATCCTAGTTAGGACTTTAATATAAAATTATTGTATTGTCATCGGCCCTTGTCCCTTGTGCAAATTTTCAAGTTAATCAGACTCCTAGAAGTAAGTGAAAATGAAGTTAAAAGATTCCGTTACATAAATACATACATACATACAGGTCAAGTTAATAAAAGCTTGTTAAAAATCACTGAGTCACCTGCTTTCATTGTGGCTTGTTACCAGCTCCATCATACCAAAACATGATAAAGAAATACGGTAAAAATAAGTTCTACCAACTGTACATTTTCTTCCAGTATTTGTTTTTAAATTCATGTTTAGAATATTCATTCAATATTAAAGGCACCATAGAATCGTTTTTTGCAGTCAGCTGTATTTTATTTAAGCAGGTAGGAGGTAAGGGGTCTATACACCTGTTACCTGACACCCTCTTACCCTAACCACTTTATGACGACTTTAAAAATATTTTTTCTGAGAAACTCGACTTTCATCTCTAACTTCCTACTCGGGAACCTCAAGCAAATTTTAAAACTTAATTTACATTGAAACGGAGAAGGTTGACGTTATTAAACTTGAACATAAGTATTTAGTTGTGCTAAAGTTTGGTAACATCATTAAAGATCTTAATAATTGTAATTATATATGACGGGTTATTTTATAGTGCGAGTATACGTTTCATAATTAAAATTCATTAATGACTATAGAAACAATCTACTACTATATTAAAGTTTATAGCGATTTATCAATAATATTAATTTTTAATAATGATGTAAGAGGAGCTTTATCGAATACAGGTATTAATCCGGTCTTGGACTACCAAGTCAATTGAGATACTTTTAATGAGCTGTCAAAACGTGACATCCCCATACATTTTGTATGAGAAAATGATAAGTGACGTCACTTATCATATATAGTCAATTCACTTCATTATTATTGATTTAAGCGGTAATAAAAATCATGTATAAAAAAGAATTAACAATTATATTGCTTTCCAAGCGTGATTTAGTACAACCTTTTTAAGGCAAGGATTTTTTTTTTGTGCATAGTTTCCAACACCCTTCCACCATTAATCATCGTTGATTGGATAAGAGTAAATAAATAATCGTAATAAATCAGAAAAGTTATTCGGAAGTGTATCCGAATTCTTAAACATATCCGACAATACCAGTCCCCAAGGCTTATTTCGTATTGACTTGTGCTTAGATTGAAATAAATTCTGCCATATGCGATCATTGTCAACGTCTCCTATAAATTTATTAGTGTGGAACTAACTACTCAAGAACCATATTGGTTTAAGTAGTGATGTACCGTTATTGATTTTCTGCCGTTTACTTCAGTTCGCCTGTTTTCTTAAAATAAGTTTTGTTTTGAAGTCTCAAACGTGCGTGTTTCTATCGATATGTGAATTAAGTTGGTCGCTTTATGTTAATGTGACACGAAAATGCACCTCTTGACAGAAAGCATTAGCAGTCCCTGTAGCTTAAGAACAGAGCTACGGTATCCCCTGCCTGATCGTAAGAGGCGACTAAAAGGGGGCTTCCAGGGTTGCGGGCGGTGAGAGTGGGAGCTCGATCCGTCCAGCCGACAGCCCCGGGAAGAACGGCAATGTGTGCGTAGCCGCATGGCGCCGTAAGCATCGGAAGGTGCAGGAGAGGACACCGTTGCGTTCCACTGGAGATCCCGGAGTCCTCCCCAAGCGCGGATGCAGGCCACCGAGGGGGTTTTAGTGTAGAACAAAATACAAAAAAGAGGGTCTACTCTGTACGTATCCGTAAGTTCTAACATTTTTGTAGTGAATTTTGATGTATTTAGATCGTTATTAATTTCACGAATTTGTAAGTTTAGGTAGTCAATAATAAAGCTACTAAATGACATAATTGCTAAGATTTCTTTTTTTTTTCAAAAAGAAGGCCAGAAAATTCACGAAATTTTGGACATACAGAGCACAGACGTAAAGAGCATCAGATATATCCAACAAGCAAATGAATACGTCCTTAGGTTATAGAGTACTAGTCTTCCGCCAGCGGCTTCGCCCGCGTGGATCCGTTTTAACGGTTCCCGTAGGATAAAAACCATCCTATATCCTTTCCCAAGGTCCACTCTATCTGTGTTCCAAATTTCATTAAAATCGTTTCAGTAGTTTAAGCGGGAAAGCGTAGCAGACAGACGGAGTTACTTTCGAATTTATAATATTAGTATGGATAGGCATATATGAAAAATATACTATATATAAAAATAAAGTATTATATATAATAATACTTTACAAAAGCCATAAATGCTTTTCTAACTTTGTAAACGAAGTAAACATTATTTTTCTTTCATCTGCTTAATGCATACAATATAGGAAAAGTAATCCTAAAACGAGCAGCGATGACTGAGTGGTAAGGACCGCGGTCTCCGACGCGGGAGATACCGGGTTCAAATCCTCGGCACGCACCTCTGACAAAGAAATTTGTTATATGCGCATTTCATCGCTGCTCCGCGAAAATATTGTGATGTTTAATGATTACGATATTTTTCATCGCCGTGTATGCCTAAGAGAAATTCATAATTTCTCGAAGGTATAATATCCAGCAATCCGCACTAGGCCAGCGCAAGTTTAAAAATACCCATTTTTCAAACTTTCGTAGCCGCATTATATTATTTAGTTACATTAATTAATATGTAATACCTTGGTACTATAATGTATTCTGTGGTAATACACTAAAAATATAAATTAATTAAAGTTTATGTTTTCAATAATAAATATAATTAACCATAAACTAATTTATATCTGCAATAATTAAATAATGTGTTTACAAATTTATATAAGCACACATTTTATTGTTAGTATTGTTTACAGAGGCTAATTTGTAGTAATTAATGTATAGCGAAATGGCAAGTTAATATTAACTGCAAATGTTTACCCGTTAGAAATTAATTATGTATCATGTTATTTAACGGTAAAGAATAATATACTGTAGTAGGGGAGCCCACAAGGCTAATTGTGGATTTACTCGAGCTAGGAATATTAAAAGATTATATTATTATGACGTTTTCCGTTTAACCGGTGGGGAGAACGCCTATACATTTTCAAAAAATTTAAACGAAAACGTACAAATAAAATAACGACAAATATCGATCAATAGTAGAATAAATAAAATGCACGGTAAGTCATATTTCGGTAATTTAAATGCATGGTAAGTCATATTTCAGTAATCTGGTGATTTAAGTATGAATGTATATACAAAACAGCGAAATAAAAAAACAGAATTTTGGCAATCCCGGGAGAGTTCGAATTTACATTATTTAAATACTCATGGCCCAACGGTAACGGGGTATTCTAATCTGACCATTTTGACATCCGGAAATAATATAAAAAAATAAAAAATACTGTACCTATAAAGAAGATTTTTTTTAATCGTGGCAGTACTCAACAGGATGCAAGGTGCACCCCATATCTTAATCTGACGCGCTCAAGTAAATCCGAAAATCCCTTCTTCGGCTCCTCTACTACTGAGTAAACACGGATCTGAGAGTATGTCCGTGATGTTGTCGGATGTTTTGATTTATTCATCAAAGAGATCACAACTCTACTTAACTTTTCCATATTTTGGGCTTCCTTAGCAGCTAGCACGGTTCTCTGTGGCAGCTAGTCAGGTTAAGACAGGTGTATAGTATTTCTTAGGCTGTTTGAAACCGCCTTAAGAAATCTGCGAGTGGATTTGGACCTCCAATAGTTAATATTGTAAATTCCAGCCTGTACACAACTCTCGTAAATCAACGTTCGATTCTTATTTTCTTTATTTTGTTCTATTACGGGTAGTTATAAGTTATAACTACTTATGCCAAGGCGTACTGCCAAAACAAGCATGATTCTCTTTTTATGTTACATATTAAGGCATTCTAGATCAGCATGTTATGCAATAACTTAACCTTTGACATTAGTGTTTTATAGATCTGTTACTTTAATTTAAATAGTGTAGTAGGAACGTCACTAGCTACCTGATAGTAACGTAACAGACAGGTATTAATGAGCGTGATCAAAGACAAATTGATTTTTAAATTAATGTTTTTTTCATAATATTCAGCTGTAATATAGTTTCGTTTGTAAAGGAAGGAAAGATTTAAAATTTTCCAGATGTTTCTCCTAACAACAGTATCATGTGAACACTATTTGGTCGATTTAAAAAGAGCAAACGCTAGATTATAATATTTCATTAAGCTTAGAAGCAAACCCCTTTATCTCTGTCTTATTTGAAAATAGTTATCTAAATCTCGAGCCGCAACAACTAGATAAATTACCATGGAAGGCTTCAAAATGTATTCTAACATAGTAGTACGGATTTCTCCAACGTTGGCCTGCAATAAATTTGGCGAGTTTTATCGAGGCGGACCGTTTCCGGGTCCCGTCTTGCAGTCTCGTAAATCACGCTGTACGGCCGAGCAATTGCGAAACCGATACTCAACACTATCTCGTCGAATTATCGACCCAAGAAACCGAAACACTGCATTCATGAATTTGACACCGCAATAATACACGAGACCTTACCTATCTCCTTTCTACGTCACAAAACAATCTCAATCTCAGACACAGTGCTTACGCCAAACACACGTATCGTACACCTATCTTATCAAATCAAAAGATTGTGCAAATGAGAACAGTTTATCAGAGCATCGCGTTCACGACGGGAGACCGGGCTACCGCGAGGTCTGAGGTCGCACCGAGCCCTACCAAAGTACTTCGATTGTTGTAGGCATTCAGCGATCCGACGCCGCTTCGAGTGAACGTCGGAAAGAAAACGACTCACGTAACTATCATTCGAGTGAATAGCGTGCGCGTAGTCGATCGTAACGTGCAATGCCCAGCGCCCCGCGCGCCCCTCTACCCCTCGTAGGGCTATGGAGACCCTCCTCGATAAGTTCAAGAGGGAGCAAGGCGGCCTACGTCGGTCCCGATCCGTCCGCGCTTCCCTACGACTGATCGGGAATCGCTGGCGATCCACCAAGGAGGAAGGTCCTCCAGAGGAGCTTGATACGATTAAGCGCGATCGCGTGGTATTCACAACTCAGATTTGGAACAGCGAGAAGGATATTAACGTTGCGTACACGGGCATCGACGGCACCTACAAGCCAAAAACTCCGATCATGGCGAAGACAAAACAGGACCGGCCGAGGAAGAAAAGCGGCGACATAGACTTGAACTTGAAGCCACAGCGACCGAAGAAAGTCGAGAAGCCAAAGTTTTCGGATTTGTTTACGAACAAAAAGCAAAAGAGCATATCGGCGAAGGAGTTGACGATCCCGGAACGGATACCGCCGAAGGCTGCGGCGATCCTACACATCCACTCGCCGGAGAAGGATAAAGGGAAGAAGAAGTTGAGGGTCGTCGGTAAATCAGAGTCAGCGAAGAGTATAGCGGAGATGGGAACGCAAAAGCGGACGCGGCGAGGCTCGGAGAGTGACATGTGCGAGAGTCAACCGCGCGGGTGTGTGAATCAAGCGTTTGTGTACAGTACGCCACCGAAAGACCGCAAGTTGCCGCTGTCACCAACGGCGTATTTGAGTATGTATATTTTTATTGAATCCTTTTTTTTTAATTTAAATGTTACTCCATCTCCATCTGCAGAAGAATATCCAGAATAGGTCTATCTTCGGAGAGTAGATGTGCTCTCCTGCACCTTCCGATGTTTACGGCGGCATGCGGCCACGCACACACCGCCGTCCTTCTCGGGGTTGCTGGCTGGACGGATCGAGCTCCCACTCTCCCCGTCCACAACCCCGGGAGTCCCCTTTTAGTCGCCTCTTCCGATCAGGCAGGGGATACCGTAGCTCTATTCTTAATCCCGAAGCTACAGGGACTAACCATAATTACTCACCAATATGTCGGTGACCCCATAGCGCAATTGTTACCATGCAAGACTGACGATCGAGGGGTTGGGTTCGATTCCTAGCTATACAGAAATTTCAATGATGACTTTAAAGTTGTCATACTGATGATTTATCACACGAAGATGATACTTGTCTTGTTCAGGTTTAAAAAGGTTTTAAATGTAGGAAATTATACCTAAAATTAGTATCAGCTGCGTTGCTCACCTTCAACCGGTCATAATAAACCATGCCTGCAACTCGTTTTGGGAACATTACTTATCTGTAACTTCCGCTGTGTGACAGCTGTCATTATGACACTTAGTTGAGCTAGTAAAAAGGGCAATTTTGTACATCTATTAATACATTTATAGGAGCAATTCTTGTATATACCAAAATATATTTTTTGAATCTCGGAAACGATTCCAACGAATCTGATGAAATTTAGTCCCTGGTTTCGGGGGTGATAAATCGATCAAGCTAGGTTTTATTTTTAGAAATTTTAAATTTAAAAAAATCTTTTCAACGATAATCAACATGAAATATAAACTGAAATATTAATCTGAAAAGATAAATACTAGTTTCCATGCTGAAGCGCGTATGGCTCACCGGTTAGCGTAGAACACAAACAATCTATGCAACAAAGCCAAACGGACGCGGTCGGGTGTGAGATGGGTGACCTCTAGTGGCAAAAAAAATCACGCGCATTTCCGCGCTTCGGAGGGCACGCTAAGCCGTCGGTCCCGGTTGTTGTAGATAGATAACAGTCGTTAAACCTTGTCGGATTGTTTGAAAACATCCGACAGCGGGTTAGCCACTAACTCGCATCTCCACCAACCCGCATTGAAGCAGCGTGATGGAGTGGAGTAAGCTCCAGGCCACCCCAATAATGGGGACTGACCCGTGCCCAGCAGTGGGACGCAAAAAGGGTTGCAGCCAGTTTCTGTGTTACAAAGGATACGATAATTCGTCGTCCCAGTTATTATTGAAAGAAAGCACTCGATTAAACTTGTGGCGTTTCTAAACATTAGACAACAGATTGCCCATAATTATAACCGAACCAATCCGCGTTGGTACAGTTTGGTTAATTTAACTCAACCAGGACCATGTATGATTAAAAACATAACATGTATGATTGCAATTAATTTTATTATTATAATCAATCTTTGTTTTAAATATATTCATTTATATATATATATACTAGCTGTGCACGCGAACTCCGTACCGCCCTTAAATGTTCGGGGTGGGCCACCTTTATCAGTTTGGGGGGGGGGGGTGAAAAATAGATGTTGGCCGATTCTCAGACCTACTCAATATGCTCACAAAATTTCATGAGAATCGGTCAAGTCAAATCCGTTTCGGAGGAGTATGGCAACGAAAACTGTGACACGAGAATTTTATATATTAGATATTTATATTTACTGGTGCTGAATTATTCTGTTTTATGTTGCACTGTTTATTATAATTAATTCTATATTGTAATTTATATTTTTATTTAATGTGAGTAACTGTTGACATATACTTATTATTATTATTATTGGCTACGGGAGTCCCATAACATACTACTCGTTTGTTTGGTGCCGTATAACTACAATACTTACTGCATTAAAGGTTGATTTGCCGCAGTAATTTCACATGCGGTTTTTTGTATTGAAATTCTAGTCTACAACAAGTTGCAGTCAAGCGCATCGAAGTTTTGAAACTATTTTAAGTTGCACTTCTGAGAATTCTTTATGTACACTAAAGTATGACTTCTAAAGTATGCCAATTTTTGTTAGCCGTAATCGTAGCCATTCCATTCCATAGATGGAGTCACAAATGAATCTTTTGTGATGGAAAGTCGTGAAATACAGTAGTTTAAAATATTTCTAAACCTTTCTAGCTTGTTAGTCGTAGCCATTTGTCGTAGCCATTAGTCGTAACGATGGAGTCACAAAAATTAATCTGGAAGTCTGTGATATACAATGTTTTAAAATTATTCTAAACCTTTGCTGAGCTTGTGTGTAGCATGTAGCTATAATATTTAATATTTCTACATATATTATTAGTCTTTGGAAGTCGATTATAGGACATAGGCCTCCCCTCCCCTAATTTGCGCCACTCCATCAGGTCCGGCGCCCTCTGAATCCAGCGGCTTATTTCCCATCATCAAGATATACAATCCCCTTTGCTTGAACCTAGTAAAAATTAAATATTTATAGTACATACATGTACTAGTATCTTATGTAACATATACGATCAGAATCCCTGTCAGCCCTTTTTTTTTTGTTGTCGGGGGGGAAACCTTCAAAACCCGGCACCTTGGGAGAGAGTACCGGGTTATGTGGGATTTGACCGCACTAAAACCCCCTCGGTGGCTGCCACTGCGCTTGGGGAGGACTCCGGGATCTCCGGCGGAACGCACCGGTGTCCTCCACGCGCGACGCCACAGAACGGGCCCATCTTCGGGAGAGCAGCTTTGCTCTCCTGCACCTTCCGATGCTTACGGCGACATGCGGCCACGCACACATCGCCGCCCTTCCCGGGGCTGCTGGTTGGATGGATCGAGCTCCCACTCACACCGTCCACATCCCCGGAAGCCCCCTTTTAGTCGCCTCTTACGATCAGGCAGGGGATACCGTAGCTCTATTCTTAATCCCGAAGCTACAGGGACTATCCCTGTCAGCCCTAGTAAACAATTATCCCTAATCTTATCTAATTAATTTTTATTTCTATATTGTAAACTAGCCTTCCGCCTTCTTACAGTAGAATGTATTCAATGAGTTGAGTTTAAAGCATAATGTTTTTTTAAACCTGTGTCCCTGAAAACTAACCAATTTTCTCAAAAGCACACTTGCCGTTTGCAATACTCGTAGATTATGCCTTCAACCATTCCTATTCCTATTAGTAATTGATTATTGAATAAGCTGCTAGCGATGGTAAGACCGCCACATGGTGAAACTTCTACCGTCTGATTAGAGTGGTAGCGTCTGCTGACAAATGCCAACTATTCTTGCCATTAAACACTTTTTTTACTGGTTACAATTAGAATTTCACATTGCTACAACAATTTTATTACGATTGTAATAAAAATACTAAATCTAACTACATACAAATAAATAAAATTGGAGTGTCTGTTTGTAACATTAAAATGACCGCTTTTTACTACATAGAATTTATATACGGTACATATACAAATATACCCAAACAGCATTTTTTACATTTTTTGTCTGTCTCTCTGTCTATCTGTCTGTCTGTTTGTTCCGGCTAATCTCTCTCCAGCCGTTTGGACTGATTTTGACGGGGCTTTCACTGGCAGGTAGCTGATGTAATAAGGAGTAATTTAGGCAACTTTTATTTCAGAAAAATTCTAAAACTAAAGACCACGCAGACGAGGTCGCGGGCAGTCGCTAGTAATAAATATATCTCAATTTTTATCACTGCACTCATGATCTCTGTTTCAATACAATTTATGTACCGTAACCGGTCATTCATAACAATCATCGATAACAATTGACAAATTATGCACAGCTTTCATACAAAAAAGCAATTCATCATTACTTAAGAAATTTTTCTTAAGGTTTTTACTGATATCAACCTGAATAAAAACGCAGATTGTGAATCCCCGAACTCGATGTAATTATTCATAGTTTGTTATTGTATACGTCATTCTAACATACAGTCATCATGTCATGCGAATGTTAGTTTCTAGGATTTATAGGAAACGGTAAAAGGGAAGGTGTGTTTTACATGTCAAAAACATATAGGTTGATGTCACATAATTTTCGAATTTTCCTCTCAGGCATTTAGTCATTTGTAGCATGATTCGACCATGGAAGTACCATTAAGACCCACGTGGTGTAATGGTTACCATGCCGGACTGCCGATCGGAGAGTCCCGGGTTCGATTCCCGGCGAAGCAGGAATTTGAATGATGAGTTTAAATTTCTGTTTTCGGTCTGGGTGTTTGTGTTTATGTCTGTGTGTGTGTCCATGGCACCCACGACACAGGGTATAACTACCCTACTGTGGGGCTATGAGTGTGAAAGGTTATAAAAAATGAAGCACTTCAATTGAGTTTCAGTGGGAAGGTGCGGTTGCCAACCATACATGAGGCATCAATCAATTTCCGAGGGATTTTAAATAGACTTTACAGATGTATTTACGATAGACGCTTTCATGATTATATTTAAAACGACTGTAAGTAAATCCACAACGATATATGATGCAGTTGATGCATAAATAAATTTCTAAACAAAAAATCTGTGTTGTGTAATCACAGTTCTGAAAAATATGCAATCCATTCAACAACTTTCAACTCACCCGTACAGTATTTCATAAAACCCACAAAGTTTGTTTGCTGTCTGAACTGCGGACAGTTAGACAAGTTTGACTTTAAAATACACAACACCATTTTAACCATTACTTCTCTGCACGTATTAAGTAATAATTATACTAAATTATTGTACATTTTTTTAGGTCGTAGAACTATTATCGTTTGCCCGGGGAAGTACCACCGCTACACCCACTTCTGCCGTGAACCAATTCTGTTGTGTTTCGGTGGAAAAGTGCAGTTGCCGGCCACACTTACATGAGGCGACCACCAGCCTCCGGAGTAGCAGCCCAACTGCATACGACCTCAGACAAGACTTACCTATGCTTGCTTGAGGTTGTATGTAGATGTCCATGGGCTGCAGCAACCACTTAACACCACGTGGCCTGCATGCTCGTCTGCCACTCCATTCAAATAAAAATTAATAAAATAAAAATATTTAATCCCAAAGAACAAAAATAAATAAATTGTTTCTTTGATTGAACACGCTAATCTCAGGAACTACTGTTTCGAATTGAAAAATTATTTTTGTGTTGAATAGTCCATTTATTGAGGAAGGCTGGCTATATAACATCATGCTATGACTAATACCAAAGTCCACGCGGACGAAGTCGCGGGCTGCCGCTAGTAGATTATAACGGTGATAGAATTAAAAAGATCATAAGTACCTACCTAAATTTTTATGCTTTCCAAAAGTTTGTCTGTTAGGATTGTATTGTACTTGTGTGTACTGTCTGAATTTTTGTGCAAACTATTAAATTATTATAATGCTAGCCTTCCGCCAGCGGCTTCACCTCCGTAGACCCGTTTTGTATGTTCCCATAGGATAAAAACCATCCTATGTCCTTTCCCAAGGTCAACTCTATCTGTGTTCCAAATTTCATTAAAGTTGGTTCAGTAGTTTAAGCGGGAAAGCGTAGCAGACAGACAGACAGACAGATTTGCTTTGGGATTTATAATATTAGTAGGGATGTATTATGAATTTTAGCTGTAATATTTTCAGAAGCTTATTAACTTTTAAAAAAAGAAGTGTATAAAATATATATTTTAAACTGTAAAACAAGTTTTGACGACGAATGATCTATTAATATCAAGTTTGTTCCTGAGAAAAACAGAGTATACATCCACTATATTTGAATAATAAAACATTTAAATGTGACGTCACGATGGAAACAATACTAGGACCAGTTTCCCTTCAAGCAGACCTCAATTAGGGCCAAAACTTGAAGTGTTGTAACATCCTACGCCACTCGTTAGCTGCCCACACTGTGTCTATTCAATTAAGCTTTTCTGCAACTATTGTGAATTAAACCTTATGTAATTAAGGGTATACGCAAGCCGTCCTTATGAACATTTCGCAAGCACCAAAGCTTTAAAGTCACGATGAAGGACTTTTTCTGATTGACAAAACTACAAAGTTGCCATCTAACTCTTAAATCAAGAAGATAATTTCATACAATTTTTTTGACTAGTACTGGTCGTCTTTAAGCTGAACATAAGAAAAGGCAGAGTGGAGCGAAACGATACCTCGTACCACAATTCATACGTTTTAAAAAGAGGACAAATTCGCCAAAGCGAACTTTTGGCTCAATTATTTAATTTTTACTTTTTAATTTTTAATTAAAATATCCTCTATAATAACGGTCAAGTCTTAGAAAGACAGTTAAAAAGACACACAGCTTTCAATTGAACCATATAAATTCTACCATAGTAAAATGATTAAATAAACATTCATAGCCCCACATTAAAATTCCCTGTGGGTATCTTGGACACACACAAAGACAACCGAAGCCCTAAAACAGAAATTAAAAACTCATCATAACACATCATCACATCTAGTGTTTCTTCATTCGTTTATCTTAGTGCTTGGATACGTCACATGAGCTTTCAATGCACAAAGCAATTTTATTTTAAATTCAAAAGCACACTTGTCTAAAATATTCATACAAAAGCTCATTTTCTTTTTAAATCAAAAAGAATAAACGCTGAAGTGAAATGAGCAACAAAAGATTAAAATGCAACGATTTTATTCGAAACTTCGCCAATTTCTGCAAAGGATTTAAATTTCAAACCAATTTCACACTATGGTTTGAATAGCTACTTACTCAACACATTACTTGCCTTTCTGGTCATTAGCTGGCCATTATTGCATCATAACTCATTGCGTAATAAATTATGTCTATTATGAAGTACCTACCGTACTTGTGGCTTAGTTATCCTGATAGCTGATACGCAAGGTTTAATGACCGTAAATTACTGCTTCTTTTTTCTTCACAATGAGCACTTGGATGCCTGAGCTTTGCTCGGATAAAATTGTTATTCTTGGACTAACCTCTAACCAAACTTAGAAAATATAGGTACTTAGATACGAATTTGATGCGTTGATAAATGGCCCCATTTTTTAAACAAAAGGAAAGAAGATAAAAAGGTGTCTTCTGGATTCGGGACATTTCGGGATAACCCGATCTCCCAAATAAGCTGTCACAACCTTACAGACAGTGGCAAAATTTATCTTCGTATGATATGGTGGCAACTTTCATTGCCTGAAAACATGGATATAACTTTTCCTAAAAATGAAACCTAGTTAGATCGATTTGCCGGCCCGAATAATTGAAAACCCGTTTTCGAGATTCAGATAATAGGTACGATAAAGATATAGACACGATATATATACAAAAACTGCTCGTTTAAAGGTATTATATATAAATAATTATGTATATTATTACCATACCTCCGTATGACATAGTCAAGCCACCATAGCTGTGGCTTGGTTATGTGATACGCAAGAGACTTAGATTAGAACCATCCAGCCATAGATCCCACTGATTTCATGGGTTGACATTACCAACCTTAGCAGCAACATCATGCATATTCCATCAAACATTTTGCATTTTTGATCAAAAGAGTTCAATCCCCAAATTGCAACACTTGAGGTGTAATTGAACATGTTCAGCACGTATTGATGGAGTGCGCTCGGAGCGCGACCTTACAACAGACGTTCCTTTTAAATAATGGAAATTCACAAGTCTGTCTTCTAGATAGCATTTTGACGAAACCCATGTCGAGAAGCCAAATTTATTCATTCATTATCAGATATGGCATTGTTGTAAGAAATTATTTGTTTTTGTTTAGATAGGTATCCGTAGAGTAGACTATCGGGACGATATGGTCGCCCAGAGACAAAGTCCTTCCTTTTAAATAAAAAGAAACACGAATGTAATGAATGACTGAATGACTGCTTCTTTTCTTTACAATCATAATATTCATAATACAATGAAATACGATTCGTAGATATGTCTATTTTAACACGGAAAACGAAAATGGAAAGTCTAATTAATCATTGGTTTTACTTGTAACAGAATAATTATGTTAAAATTTACACTTAAAAAATGTAGTTTTTCTGTTATAGCTGACTGCTATTTTATTGTCTGCTTCGTATGTATGTAGGTACAGTTATTTTATTTATCAGGACATGGTTAAAACAATGGCATTATTTATTATTAAAAAGTTAAAAAAGGTGGACTGGTTAAAAGTGTTACATTTTTGAGCGGATACTGCGAATTATTTTATTAGAGTATTTTTTTAAACCTTGTTGGCTGGGCACAGGTACTCCTCTCACAAGTGAGAGTGATGTAGGCCATAGTCCACCACGCTGGCCAAGTGCAGATTGGTGGACGTCATGCTTTCGAGAAATTATGAATTTCCTGAACGGCGATGAGAACATAGTAATCAATTAAATTAAAGTAACTCATAGTTTCTCGAAGGCATGATGGCCATAAAACCGCACTTGTCCAGGGTGATGTATTATGAAGTGAGAAGGACTACTTAGAAAAGAGGAGACCTGTGCGCTGTAGTGGGTTAAAAAAGGGTTGGAAAAGTTTAGATTTTTTGTTTACATTTTTTTGTACGACATAATTTTTTTGTACAAAGTAGGTATGTGCATACAATGCTTAAAGCTATAATTAAAACTAAAGAAATTAATATCGCCAGAATCTACCATTTAACATATATAATGAAATAATGCTCGTTTGCATAAATAAAGAAAAAACAAACATATGTTTGAAACCCCTAGCAAAAGGCATTAGCATTTCAAAGCAAGTATGTGAATTATGCAGCATATTAACGAAAATCTTAAAGTACAAAAATACCACAAATGCAAAATGCATTAAAGGAGTTCTTTGACTTTCCATTACCGCGGAATAACCGTTTAACAATAACCGCTTGCGTCTATAATGAAATTCCTCTATTCATTTAAAGGATACAGAAGAATTTTTAATAAAAGTTCTAATAATAATAGTAAAAAGCGTAAAAAGCAACAATCTGCTTTCTATGCTTACACAGTTTTTACTTTGTTGTTTTACAAAGTAAAATTATTATAAAGATGGGTTTCATTTACATAATTTTCTATAACTAAGGTTTTTATCACATTTGAATAATCCATCTACTTTGCAGTTGTTTTTTTGGGGTTGGCTTTGTTTGAAATCAATTTTAATGTGTGTATTTCGCAACTTATTGAATATACTCGTAGACCCTACGATATTATCCGTGCAATAATACCTACATATTTGATTTTGACTGCTACCGAATTTTAAAACCATTTTTTATCAGCTAAGTTGGTACTATGATGAAAATGATGGCTCAAAAATAACTAGTTACCTAAATCTTGGACACTATGCACAAAAAAATTCAAAATCCTTACCTTAAAAAAGTTGCACTAAATTACGCTTGGAAAGCAATATAATTGTTAATTATTTTTTATACATGATTTAATAATGAAGTCAATTGACTATATATGATAAGTGACGTCACTTATCATTTTCTCATACAAAATGTATGGGGATGTCACGTTTTGACAGCTCATTAAAAGTATCTCAATTGACTTGGTAGTCCAAGACCGGGTTGGTACTATGATGAAAATGATGGCTCAAAATTTAAGTTATGATGGCTCAAAAATAACTAGTTAACTAAATCTATTCCTTAATAAGTAATGACTAAAATTGCTATTCTTCCATAAAGCTATATTTTACCAGCAAACGTCACGTTTATCAGTTCATATCTAACATCAAGTTCAAATGTTTAAATTTCTCGCTTTTACCGCAAATGGAGTATTCTTTGTTTTACAATACTATGTTGGGCTGGCGTTGTTCCAACTAATCTCTTATGTTTTTCTGAGCGTCGGAAAGCTCGGATACGCTGTTTTCAACTTTTTGCTGCTATTTAAAGTCTTCTACTTATTTGATGTTATCTAAATTGCTTACAAAAATATTTATTGCTGCCGTGTTGCTAACATTGAAATTAGGTATTGTTTGTTTGTTTTTATGAATAAGTTATATATTTCAAATGTTTTTTAAATTCGTAATTTTAACTGAAGTTAGTATCTTTATACCAAATAATAATCACGCATTATGCATCTCCGTATCTATTAATAGGAAACAGTATACCAACAAACGCAAACTCGATGAATCTGCTAATTTAAATAGCTAATGAATAAATCATCACAATGTAAATTATATATTTATAACCAATAAACAAGACTTAATAATCAAGAGCTGAATTTAAAGGTATCCAACAATAATACAGGTATTTTGACTTACAAAATACCTGACGGCCCTGGCCACGAATCTACTAATATGTGATACTCCTGATACTCGTGAATGATATATCACTGGACAGTTACAAGAACGTTAAAGCGAGTACACAGTCATGTTGAATAATAGCCGTCACTGATAGAACCGGACTGCATGCTCGAGCGCCCACTAATCGGGAATGATCGGTTGCAATCCACAGTTATTTACTAGCCATAAATTAATAACACATGAGGCATCCCAAATAGGGAACATTACAAAGCGTTGCGTTGCTCAAAATCCGGTATTCCAATTCCAACATCGCTCAGTGTTGCAAGCCTATGCAACATTTTTATCGATTTTTTGCACAAATTTGACTGTTATTTAACGCGTTAACTGGACGATAGAACAATTAACACTTGGTTTCGTAATTTGTGTTATGATTATGACTTTCATGTTAAGAATAATTTCAGCTATTTCCTCAATTTCGTTGAAATATTGGACAACTTATGTAAAGACACTTAAAACATAATACTTGATATTAAATAACTTAATTGATTATTTTCCTCGAATGTATGATTATAGCACTTGAAATAGTACTTAAATTAATTATTAAGTTTACAGTGTTGTTTGACCAGATTCTACACAAATTCAAATAGATTTAAATGATATTGATTATAAAAATGAATTATGAAACTAATGAAATAGGTTAAAACAGGTGATGCTATGTTTTGTTAGTCAGATATTCAGTTTTTTTACATAGGTAATAATATGGGTGTTCTGCTTTAAAAATTAAAATTTGTAGTACATATTGTTTAACCTACATGTTGACCAACGATAGAATAAAAAAAATTGGTAAATATTGATTTAGATCAAATTGCCCATCACTTTTATAGGCAGTAAGTCAATGTGTTCGATGCTCTAAGGCAGAACCTAATTACTCTGGAATGAATTCAAATTAGTCCCATTTTAAAAGAAAATTTCGTAACAATATGTTTGTATATTTGACAAAGAGAGCGGAACAAGCAAACAAATAATACTCTTACAATAATAAAAAGATTAAAGTATTCAGCACTTACGTAATTATATATGAATTCTAGATAACAGTTTTGCATCCATCATTACAAGATATGTCTCTGTACCCATTTAGTTATAAATATGAATTTCGATTGTTAATTTTGGTGTGTTAATGAAAAATTCAATATATCTTTTGAGTTCAGCAGATAAAAGTCAGTAATAATGTCTTCAGCGTTATTGTATTTAAGTATGGAATCATTTGCGATATAGATGAGATGCGAGGTACCCATGTAGGTATGTAACTTCATTCGTCATATTATTATAATATACGTTTGAGGGCAATTTTACATCATTTGTGGAGATTAGTAGAATGTATTAATACATCTGACACTTCAATACTACCACACGCCTGTTTCCCAATAAACCGCAAAAGTAATTAGTTAACGTAACATAACAATCGCTAATTGAAGCTATTTCAGTCTACAAATTTCTGAACTAAAGTCAAATAAATCTTATATCAACTTCAATGTTTCTAATATATAAACTTAAGAGTACAGTCATTACGGGTAACTTTGAATTGACGTGTAACTTTGAACAAAGTTAGAAAAAAGATTTAATAATTTATTACATCGAAACTTTTTGATGTTTCAATATAATAACTGTGTTAAATGGATTGCCAAAATGGTTTTGTACCAAATGAAAATTATAGAAATAAACTGTCAATGCCATAATTCTGAAAATTCCCGCCTTTTCCGTGGTTAAGTTGCTGGAAGTTTTTGAGCTCTGATTTGGAATCGTAAACTAGTCCACTTTGATTCATATGGCAAAACCAAGCTATTTGTTACTTTTATACGTCAGTGTAGATGTCATTTTTATAGATAAGGTTTTTAAATTTAATAATACCTACCTCCTTTTTGTTTTGCCTAAACCTTAAAATATTAAAGTTTTTTACATTCTAAAAATTTATTCAAAGTTACCCAAAACTCATGATAACTTTGAATTCGAGTTTTAGGGGAAATTATGGGTAGTTCTCTTGTTTCTTCCGCAAATTTATTTTGTTAGACAGAAAAACCAACTCAAAAGGACACTATTCATTCAATAAAATAAAGGTGTCATAAATAAAAATTAGTTTTAATAATACAAATAATGTAAAAAATGTTCAAAGTTACCCGAACTGTACGTACTAGTTAAGGTACGTACAGTTAAATACGTTACAATAGCGTTAAATTGTAATTAAAGCTTTGTTGTCTTTATACCAAGAAAGAAGAAACATTGAGCCTACAGACATCCTCAGCCAATAATGGGTTTAAAATATTTATATTATTATGGATCTGAGAAAAATTAGGTAAAAGTAACGTCTCACACTCATAGCCCCATATTAAGGTAGGTGAACCCTGCGTCGTGGGTGCCATGGACACACACAAAGACAGAAACACAAACGCCCAGACCGAGAACATAAATTTAAACTCATCATTCAAATTTCTGATTCGCCGGGAATCGTGCCCTGGACCCTTCGAATCGCAGTGCCGAATGGTAATCATTGCGCCACACGGGTCTTCAAAGGGGTAGTTACCGTGTATTTCATCATCATTTAAATTTCATCACGATTTTATTCGCTATTGTAGAAAAACGATTTTTCTTTTTGCAACCATCAGAAAATAAATATTTTTCAAATATAAATCGAACGCAAAATACATTTTAGGAATGAGGGAAAGTATTACCAAATCATACCCAACCAAACATCAAATCAAAATGGTTGTTTGGCATAACTATGGACCGAAGCGTACCAGAGCATAAAGTATCCATTGTAAATAAATAAAGCCAACCGGGCGTCAAGCTGAAAGAAATTAAGAGTAATTATAACCACTCGTTACACTGTGGATAATCGAGCATTTCTCCAGAGCGTGGGACTTATTGTAACGACTTCGAAAGTGATTCAGTATTATTGCTCTTACTTAACTATGTACTTATAACACTGTGTAACAATAACAAATTTATAAAGAAGAGAAATGGCGATTTTTATTGAAGATTCGGTGAGATAGATTATGATAAAAAGACTTCTGGAATTTAAGAGGAAGATACAACTAATTATAATGCAGAAACAAAGATACTAAGTCCTTAGATATTTTGAGATGTTGTTATTAAGAAATTGATATAAAAGATTACAAATGGCAATAAATATTTCTGTTGTTACGGAGTGTATCAAAATTTTTGTTTATTTGCATACGATTTATGTGTAGTCAGAATATTAATAATTTAACGTGATAATTATATTAATCAGTCACAAAGAACGTGATATGATTAAGTGAAAGTAAATAATGATAAAATAACATGATATCATCGAAATTACAAAACATTCGTTTAACAAACACGGAATTCCTTTCAATGATATTAACCTTTGTTTTAAGGAAAGATAATGGAGGAAAATAACCTAACCTCTATCCATTGTTTTCTTATAACAAGCGTTGTCAGCAAGATACCGCTAGGCAAAAAGATAGAAAGTAAGGAAATGTCTGAAATAATAAGCGACATTTTCAGCCTAATGATTATGTATCTTAACGGAAACAAATCGCTAAATAACATTGTTATAGAGTTATAATATAAATATTTAGGGCTATAACGAAACGCAATTTCAAAACCACTTCAGCAACTTCAACGGTAGCTGCAAACGGAGGCAATATAATGTGGAATGCATTAATAAAGGGATAAAAGGGAATTGTTCGCGTTACAGAAACCAAAGAAATTAACAAGATGGCACAGTTTAAATACCTTTCGCAACAAAAACTACTGAGAAAGAAATTCAACAAACAATGACCTGATGTAACGCCATCCACACCTACTTATTTGGACTTACGTAAGTCCAGGAGTCTTTGTGAGAGCAGTAATTTGGTAGTTAGTTTGTTACGAAATGAGTTGGCATCTCGAAAGCAGACATTGACCTTTGCTAAAGCTTCATGGTATCTGATGGTGATTTGATAAGTCGAGTTTCTATTGCCTTTAGTTGTGGTTTATTGTTCTTTTACATCTGTGGCACTGTGGTTAGTCTAGAATAGTTTCATCTGATTTAGAAAACAAAACAAGTAGAAACAAAAATTTGTTTGTACACAAAACTTTACAACTTTTTTACTAAATGTTATATTGTATTGTTTATTCATTGAATATTAACGTGATTTAAGTGCATTTAGCATTTTTAAGTACCTATCCATCATTAAATCACCATTGATATTACTTGCATTTTCATGTTTTTATCTCAACGGCTGAGCCATCTAAAATTTGGAAAGAGATTTAAAATTAATTTTTTAATCACTTGACTTAAAGTAAATTGTAAAAATTCTGCTCCAAAAAAGACGGCATCTAACGAAGTATGATATTTCAAGCCGCCTCGGCGTGAAAAGGTAATAATGCAATTTGAAGTAGCGCCCGGCACTAAACTAATTTGAACTTGCACTCCACCTACTTACGACTAACTGCTCCTAAACCTACCTACACGTAAGACGTAACTTTCGCACACTGAGCATCTGATACAATGACGACATAAGAGATCTAAGATATACACACAATGGCACAGTAGCGAGCTTCCAAACCGTGAGAGTTGAGACCAGCTCAGTTGCAATAATGATACTGCAATGGAGCGACATGGTGGACTTCTTCACGTGCGGTCAGTTTCATTTCCGAGTTTATTAACTTATTCAAACGTACCGAGTGTTGTGCCAGTGATAAAGCTATTGTTTTTGTATCGTGACTTCATTAAAACCTAATTCATCTTTGGTCGTGTATCGTGTACCAGTGACAAGGTGGTAACTTCCGATTCTGTGTCGTACTTCTGTTTGGTAGCATGTCCGATCTCGTGCATCGTTCCGCGCATTGGCCTCCGTAGTTTCCGCCTTACAGAGTTGGGTATTAGAAACGATGCATCACTGTTACTTTCAAAGACTTTTTGTGCTAGTCGACATAGAATTGAGTAACGATCAACCACGCAATGTGTACGCACGGTATCGTAGTCACGAGCTATCGGAACAATAGTGTTTATGGTATCCAGTTAGTAGATACAATCATGGGAACCTTTCACCTCATTCTGGGAACTATGTGTTTCAATGTGTCGTTTGATTGGATTAGTTCATTTTTATCGTCAGTCAGCACTTCAGCTTTTGCACATTTGAATCGAATTATAGAGCTAGAAAACTCATAACCAAAGAAATGTTTCTTTTTTTAACCTTTGAAACAATGAGCTTATTTTTTACGGTTTATGAAATTTGTTCTTGTAATTTTAAAGCGTTGCCAAACAAAATTGTTTCTTCGTTTTGCTTAACGCCTAATAAAGTAATGTAAACAGGAAACTCTAGTCGTGAATCGGCACTAACAACACTGCATTGAATACTTATTTCATCCGTTCTTTCAGTTCTGTATGCGCCCTCTTATTAGCCATTAAAATCGCTTCTCCGATTTCATTAAATTTGTTTCAGTAAAAACAGTCAGCAAGCAGCTTTTATTAAACTTTATTACGCTATTGGTTTACCTATTTAAATTAAACTGGAAAGGATTTTCTTGACTGCAATCCTTTTTACGTCCCACTGAAGGGCATGGGTCTCTCCCCATTGTTGGGAACATCTGTATTTATCTATAACAAGTTTTTAGACATCTAGATAACCCAGGATACCTTGTGTGGAGCTACGAGTATCTACGCAGTCTTTAGCCACTGCAAACGTTGATAGAGTAAGAGAATGGGTAAGAAAAGGAGTTCGCTGCTCCTATTTTTATTTTTTTTTTGCAAATGAAATATTCTTTATTCACTGTACGATTCCTTTACAAACTCTTAGTGAGCGTTATTTTTTTGTTCTGTCTGCTCTGGGTGCGCTTAGGCAATGCTGAGCTGAAGAAAAGAGCAGACGGAGAAAAACTTCAGCCCTGTTTTAAAATATGGGGTATACAATAGCTAGCTTTCTTACAGAGTAGCTATTAATATATTAAAATGTCTTGTCCAAATTCTGGTGAGTTCACGCTATTCGATAGCGACACTGGTGTTGGTACGAATAGTAGCTTAGGGCACCTCTGCTATTATTTGTTTTCTCAGTGGTACATCCACACTAGTTGTCAGTATAAAATATTAAATGGATAAGTTCACCTTGCCATGATCGGCAATTCCAAACCTAATCATAATGTACCACGCGGTGCCAAATAAGGCTATTGAACGTCCGTCGAGGTTGCAAACACAACCTTCAAATGCTCAATTCGAAAACATGCGAGTAATATATCTTATACGACAATACAAGTTCTAGAACTCTATTGATATAAGAATGAATAACAAACTTTCAGGTCAGACTTTTAGGCATTGCAGTTTGTTTTTCGCCCCTAAAACAATTCAGGAAATAAATAAATAAATAAAATATCGCTACAAACCCCAATAACAATAGGATTTCCTGTGTAGTGAGTACCATCGCCAAGATATGAACACACAAATACCCAGACTGAAAACCGGAAATCGGGCGCGGGACCGGGATTGGCAGTCCGGCATGGTAACCATTGATACACACGGGTCTTCGCAATAAATTTTTATTACTTATCTCACTCAGTATGGTATTATATTTCTCATTATTAAAAATTATACAGATAAATTTAAGTAAACATTTAGTAAGTAAGTAATAATAATTAAGTAAGACTTTAGTAAGCATTTCATCTTTGTAAGACAAATCGGTATAATAATATGTTACAATCATTTATTTCCTTAATGGACAGCATTAAATATTTGTTCACTATTATTTAGCTGCAACTCTTTTTGCGTCCCACTGCTGAGCACGGGTCTCTCCCCAATATTGGGGAGGCCTGCCTGAAGCTTACTCCACCACGGACCTAAAAATAAAATCAAATAAACTTAATGCAACTTTAATCTTTTCTACTTACAGTGAATTCGCATATGATTACTAAATAGCAGTCATTAAAATTAGTTTAAAAATAATTAGTTTTTTTTTTATTTCGATTATGAAATTAAAGCAACGGACGTTCAAAATGACAATCTCCGACGGAAAAATAAGTTGTAAGAGCTCATTACCGCAAACCATTCAGCTTATGATCTCCTTTATAATTTGACTGAGCACTTTGAATAAATGGACACAGATTGCCATAATGTTTCTTTTCGGACGTTTCATAAACTTTGTCTTTTTTGCTGCTGGCAAAAATAATTATGTATTGTTAAAAAAGTTTGCTAAATATTCGCTTAGATCTTTGCTGGCACCGCAAAGTTTTTCTACCGAAAGTAAAGTCGTTATTTCTTTTATGTTCACTCTGTACATGATAATAGTCCCTTTTAAACGTTCCTGTTTATTAATATGAATTCTGCTATTCAAATTATATAATTTACTGTATTACAAAGGCTCTTTGTAGGTTTTTGCGTAAAAGCTTGGATATTTAATTAGGCGTGACATTTTTTACTTTACTGATATTTATTTAATACTGTTATTGGTAAAACCCATAGTTTTCGTTCATATTATTGTCGCGGTAATTACTATTGTTTATTTCTTTTTGATAAAAATTGATATAGATAGGTAATTGTATATTTTTCCAATGAATGTATCATATGTATACCTACTTTTTTTTCAATTGTGGCATCGCAAATGCTGTGCATTCTGCCAGCGTCAAGTATATTTTTTTGCCAGTTTCAGTGAAACTGGACGAAGTAATAACAAAGTCAGTAAGTCGTCAGTAATCAGTCAGTCTAGTCAGTCCAACATTCAAGTAAAGCGATGGCTACTTTACTAGAACGTGTCCGATGGAATTTTGGAGGCAAGCAGAAAAAACATATTTTAGCACTGTTATTCTATTTCACAAACATTCGTGCACTGTAATTTACCTATATCAAACAAAATGCCATCAACTTTATCCGATATAACTCAAAAATACACCAAGAAAATGAAAATAAAACAAGTCTTTTTCGACTTCCCGCCAAAACCCCATATGTATACTTAACTACGAACTTATCATAAACATGACCTTATAATATTATGCTCTTAGTGATGTTGCATAAAAGTGGAAAATTTTTAAGAGATATTTATTATCCAAGCAAGTACATCCTAAACATTATTACGACCCGCGTGGCGCAATGGTTACCATGCCGGACTGCCAATCGAAGGGTCCCGGGTTCGATAACCCGGCGAACCAGAAATTTGAATGATGAGTTGAAATTTCTGTTCTTGGTCTGGGTGTTTGTGTTTCTGTCTCCGTGTGTGTCCATGGTACCCACGACACAGGGTATATCCACCCTACTGTGGGGCTATGAGTGTGAAGCGTCATTTTTTTTTAAATTTCCGGTCTATATTCCGCTTTATTTGGAATTTGCACACTTGGAATGAAAACATGCTATTATTTATCGGCAGTTATTATAAATCGCTACAAATTTACCTTCTTCCATAAATCGTTTGGGACTGAAATTTTATGAGGTTTCCTCACGAAGATAGAATTCTCTTTATTGCGGGCTTTACTTACTATTGTATTAAGATATAATATCGTTTGTGCCTATGTTATTCGATCGGGTTATCAAGGGAAAACTTGAATACTTAAAGGATAAAAGCCCAACGCTAGTCCCCGCATCTTAAATTGAATCACCTTTTTCCTTACTACCATTATTGTAGATGGGATGTTCGGAAGGTTTGATAAATTCCCTTAAAATATAAATTGCGGAAAAAAATATCTGCAAAATACTGCAAAAACTTATATAGAGAATATTAAAATAGATTTCGTAATTGGAATCATCACTATGTATGTTATTTATGTATAACTTAAAATCTAGGAGGAGAAACATGACCCCCGCAAAATCCGTCAATTAAAGGATGGAGCAGCGATGGCCGAGTGGTAAAAAACCGCGGTCTTCGACGCGACTGATCCCAGGTTCAAATCCTCGGCTCGCACCTCTGACAAAGAAATTTGTAATGTGCGAATTTATCGCTGCTCCACGGTGATGGAAAATATCGTGATATTTCATTGATTAAGATGTTCTTTCTCCATCGCATCGTTCATATATTCGTTCTCGAAAGCATGACGTCCACCAATCCGCACTTGGCCAGCGTTGTGGACTATGGCCTAAATCCCTCTCAATTGTGTGAGAAGGAGACCTGTGCCCAGCAGTGGGACATAAAAAAAGGTTGAAAAAAAAGAAGATGGAAGGTGAAACAAGCCAAATTGGGACACCTCTTCCCCAATCTCTTAGGACCACGTTTTGGTGACACCTCCCCCCCCCCATCCCTCCCCCGAAATTGTAGACTGCGACCGCGCCTGTTCCAGGATGTTTCAAAATGAAAGGTTATTGAATGGCACCAATTAAAATGCTTCAATTTCGGCGCGCGAACTTGGTTTCTATAATGTAATTATTCTAAGGACCTTCATATCTTTATAACCGCTTGAGCTAGCTTCATAAAACTTAAGCTTCTAGATATGTCCTTATGGATTTAATTAAACACACGTAGTTTTATGTGTTTACGTTAAATAGATTTTGAGTTATAGAAGGGTCAAAAGTGGCACCAAGTGGTTCTTGTAATATTACCTACTCTCGGCACTGGCTAGACAGTTCCTTTGCTTGAACTTGGCTTGACATGCTGCCGCGTGTCTAGATTGCTTAACTATTTAATTAAAATTGATATTTATTGTGTTTGTGTGAGGCTAGGAGTATGTGGCGTTATTTACACAGTTGCATTCGATTGCTTGTATAACTTGTATTGATTATGTCTTTCGCAAATAAATAGTTATTTTACATTATTATGGTATATTTGTGAATTTCTGCAACGCTTTGTTCATCCGTTTCATCTGCATGATGTTTCCTTTTAACAAATTTAATATCGGAATTCATCGTAGCTCCAAGTAGGAAATTTACAATCTAATTTAAGCAGTAAACCGTTGGACCAAGCCAAGGCATTGAGGCTTAAGTTTGTTCAGGTGCAACATGAGCGGTAAATTTGCATAAAATCCATAACAGCTTTAGAGATATTTAATGGAGGACTTTATTTATTATTGAGAACGGAGACATTACAATTAAGAATAAATTCGTCAATTTTATTATATTTTAGCGCCAATGTACTGCAGATTATTTAAAATTTATTAGAGTATTATTATAGTATTTAAAATTCAATTCATCTTCTCACTAAATAAAAGAATATCAATTTTTATACATTGGCAGATAGGTGCGATTCCTCTTGCCAATATAATATGTTCACATGTATCCTAGTCGGATAGGTTTTTCTTTTATTTTGCGGTAAGGAACTCCAAAAACTTGTGGTGTAGCTTTAACTTGAATACAACCATGTATTTTACGTAAATAAAAATAGTGTAAATAACATATTTCTGTGTGTTCATACATGCAGCTACGTAATTCCTTGATTTCCTTCGCCGTTTTAGATGATAACCATGTAGCTAAAGCTAAAACACCAAGTTTATTATCTTCAGATTTTTTGAACTCTCCCCTACTTAGAAAGCTTTATGATGTGTTTACGTCAAAAAACATACTTTATTTATGAGCCATAAGATGAAGGTGTAAACATGTTACGTAATGATCTACGCCGCAAACCTACAAGGTTCTACGCATAGACAGTTACAGTTACGCACGTTAAGAAATTTGAGATACCTTCCACTTCCGTATCTGTGTTTGTTTTTTTTTATGTTGGTGTGTTGTTTATTCTGAATATTGATTAAAATAGAGTTTAAAGAGATGAAGATAAAACTGATAGATTATAATAAGATTAAATATTAGGTCAGAAAATTAAGTTAACTTTAAAAAAAGTTTAAGCTCTAACTATCAAAACTGTTAAATTAATAAGTATAAATTCATTACAATTTTACTATTATGATTTGTCTATAAAATAACTTGTAAGAAAGGAAGTAATTATAACGGCTAGGCTTACTAAATAGGTTAATTTTCGCTGATATTTTTTACCTTTACCGTTGGAGTTTCAATTGTCATTCAGAATCTAGGTATCAAAACTTAAGTTACTGTGACTAATGAGTACTTAAGTAGGTTACTTAAGTACTTCATTTATTTTTGTTATTCTTTGACTTCTCTTCCATTTACCTCTTTTCGAAGCTTTTAATTATAAGATATTTAATATCTAGGCATGGAAATATTATAGCTATCGCATCATTGTTCACTGTTTTTATTATTTCTCCTATATTCGTGTGTTTTAATTAATTGTTTATAATTTGGACATTTTACATATCTACTCATATTTTTTATCT
This sequence comes from Pyrgus malvae, assembly GCA_911387765.1. Classification (NCBI taxonomy): domain Eukaryota; kingdom Metazoa; phylum Arthropoda; class Insecta; order Lepidoptera; family Hesperiidae; genus Pyrgus; species Pyrgus malvae. The sequence continues at coordinate 24,680,028 of OU426948.1, forward strand.
CAAGTAGATTATTGTTTGTTTTTGTTTTCTGTTATTTACTATCCCCTCCCTCCCTAGAGCTGCAGTACGGCGCCCTGCTGGAAGGGTGCGGGGGGGAGCTGCCGTCGCTAAGCGCGTGCGCACCCCTCCCCCCGCACCTCGACAAGGTAACCCGTCGCCAACAGAAGGATGCGCGTGCTCATCAGGACAAAATCGCACAAGTTAACATACATTTACAGGGTATTTTTTGTTTTTTATTTTGTTTTATTTTTTTCCTTCTTTTTATTCTGGATTCCATTTTCAAATTATTATTTTTTTCATAGCTATCATATTCATCACTTGATTTCATTTCATCCTAAACGGAATATTGACATCCAGTATGTTTCGAAATCTTCTTATCTGTTTGTTCTTGTAAAACGTACGAGTAGTGACTTTATTGTCAGGCCTAATGTTCCTAGCTCTTCTTATCTTTTAGCTGTATACAACAACTAAGTATGGCTACAACCCTTTTTGCGTCCCACTGCTGGGCACGGGTCTCTACCCCTTATTGGGGAGGCTTGGAGCTTACTCCACCACGCTGCTCCAATGCGGGTTGGTGGAGATGCGGGTTAGTGGCCAACCCGCTGTCGGATGTTTTCAAACCGCCCATAAGGCCTCCGACAAGGTTTGACGACTGTTTATCTATCGACAACAATCGGGACCGACGGCTTAACGTGCCCTCCGAAGCACGGAAACGCGCATGAAATTTTTTGCCACTAGCGGTCACCCATCTCACACCCGACCGCGCCCGTTTGGCTCAGCTGCATAGATCGCTTGCGTTCTACGCTAGCCGCCAGGCCATGCGCGCTTCAACTCAACAACTAAGTATAATACTAGTTAATAGGTAGCTCATAGTAAAAAGCTTTTCACCGTTGATTTATCTTTTGTTTCAGCACTATTTGCAGCAGTTGAACATGGCTACCTTGATAAAGCGAGAAATATCTTGGAATCTACCGACGTCGATGTTAACAGGTAGATAGATACATTTAAAATATTGAGTCCAAATGTTCAGAGTAATAACACTAATAACGAATCTTATATGAAATATTCCTTCATTTCAAACGATGAAGCAATTCATATTTTGGAATCCAGTAATGTCTACATAAATTTTATTTTCAAACGTATTTATTACCTGCGTATTATTACCGGGAAAGCCCACGAAGAAGGACCACGTAATGGTCCGAAAGTAGTGGCGAGATTCCGGTAAAACTACCGGTAATTTGACAGTACAATAAAGAAATATACTCTTATACTATACTATATAATCTTCTTAATATTGTGGCAGTGGGCATAAGATAAGTTTAGTACTTTTCACGGAGTTTCAAATAACACACACCCCCTCAAAGGAGATGGCACGAAGTATCACTAGCATGAGTATAAGTAAGCGCGATCACGCTAAACTAACTGCCACCACTTTCAGGGCCGACAGTTGCTCTTAAAGGATTATGCATTACTTTAAGACCTAATATTGAATATCTATGAAAGTATACTGAAGGTAATTAAATAAATCCGTTGCCAATTATATCAATCTTTTTTATGTATTGTTATATTTTACTGATATTTGAAATATGTTCGGTTCTGGTACAGAGAGGTAAGGGCACCTCTACTATCATTCGTTTTCTCTGTGGTGCTTTTCCACTACTCGTCCCTCCCGATCCTGATTTTTATTAATTTGTGGTTACTCTGTACAAATTTGCAACTCTACAATTGTTTTCACTTTCTCCTTTCAGCCTCAACCCCGATGGACTGTCACCGTTGGACGTCGCCGTGCTGGCGTGCAACCGGCCACTCGCCAAAATGCTTATGGAGTTTGGTGCCAAAGAAGGGACTCAATGTAAGTTACCGTATTTTGTTCACCTAAACATGATCATATTTTTTTTCTTTTGACCCCGGGGCTAAAACCCATAACATTACATGTATATAATACACTGTTCTCAATTATATCTCCATATAGGTATGGGTAGAAGAACCACAGAAATAGGATAAACCGAAAAAATCTAAATCTATGAGTACAAATTATAAGTACCTACTTGTATGGTTCCAGTACCTCCGCTGCACCTTTTTTCTGCCGTGAAGCGGTTTTAATCTTTCGGTGTAAAGGTGCGTTTACCAGCCAGACTTACATGAGGTGACCATCAGCCTCCAGAGATGCTACTTTGGAGGCGGATGGTGAACTGCATACGATCTAGTTTGCAGAATACAACGACAAAGTTTGCCGAAGTCAGCAGCGACTACTTAAAACCACGTAGCCTTCCTGCTCGTTTTTATTAAATTATAATAAAAAATCCATCTCCCTGTTCATTTACAGTTTTAGATGATACCTAAGTACCTAACCATAAATGGATGGGCGGGCGCGTAATTATGGCCCAAGCCCACTGTTGGGAAAGTGGAAACACTTCAATTACTGCCCACACCCCCAACACAAAGTATTCATATCGTACTTACGGAATTCTTGAATCGAAGCCACCTCTCCTATATCCAGTCACAGGATCCTGGACGTTCTTCCAGACTGCAGTCTGCCACTTCAAGGTTCCGCTTGTAGTTTTTGATGGGTTTTAGATTAGTACTTAAGAATATTTTCGAACATAGCCAAAGAACGCTAGTCGACGTAAGTACCGTTCGCATGCAACCGCCGCCATACTGGCAGGCGTAGATAATATTCTATTTTTATTTTTTACTAATCATAGACAAAGATGCCTATGATACTCTTCTCCTTCATCCAATATGAAAGGAGTTCGGTAAACTGTAAATCAGAAACCGATAAGCACTCCTGAAAACATTATGCCGGCAAGCTAGCAATAATTGAGAGTATTTTATATAGATATTAAACATATGAAAAAAATGAAAGTAACATGATAATAACAAATCGCCTAACCAATTACCAGGCATACAAATGTGACGCAGGAACCAACCAACAGAGTCAAGTAAATATGACCAGTATCATCCTATTGCCCTGTTGACGCACTTGCATTTTGCTTACCTTTAAAATATACAATATTTTTTTAAATAATACCATTTGTCTCTCTTTTTCTAAAAATTCCTAAAGTATAAATATGATAAAATAAAATATAAATCGACCGTGTAATACTACCCTTCGGAGATGCTCTTTATCTTGATCAGTCCTTATCCTGTGTCTAATGCGGAGTATCTGGTTTCCTAGACATCGTCCAAATACGGCCAACAGAGTGCAAACAAGTTAGTTTGCTTTGATAGCGATATTCGTAATATATTATTTCTTACACACCCCGCACATTGAATAAAATTTATTGAAATAAAATGAAATGGTCATTTTTATTTATTTTGCGTTTTTTTTACAAACTCTGATTAAACTTATTGTACGTAAGCAAGTAATAACCGAAAGAAAAGAACAGGGACAAAACAAAATCACTTTTAAAATACAAAGTATATTTTATCACGCGTTTCGTGGGCTACCACTCCTCAACCCACCCTCGGAACCGCAGCTGATGTTTACAACGCATCATGGTACTACTCTCTGAAACATTTTACAAGATATCAGTCGAGAGGAAATAATTGACGAATTTTACGTCTGGCTTATTGTACTTTTAACTTACAAAAGAATAATAATTTGAGACGTCTCAATTACAAATATTTAATTCATGTAACATAATGATGCGTTTAACAAATTTTACGTCTGGCTTACTGACCATAAGTACTTTTAACTTACAAAAGAATAATAATTTGAGACGTCTCAATTACAAATATTTAATTCATGTAACATAATGATGCGTTAAACAAATTTTACGTCTGGCTTACTGACCATAAGTACTTTTAACTTACAAAAGAATAATAATTTGAGACGTCTCAATTACAAATATTTAATTCATGTAACATAATGATGCGTTAAACAAATTTTACGTCTGGCTTACTGACCATAACTACTTAAAAATTACAAAAGAATAATAACTTGAAACGTCTTAATTCCATATATATTAAAATTCATGTAACATATTAAGGCAAAATTTAATAATATCTTGAGTATAATCATATATTAAAAGATTGTCTTTAAAAGATGGATATCATCATCTACTCATCTTCGAGAACACGAGTTCAACAGACAGCAATCATGATGTCTGCATACCACGTATCCAATCGGTATTTCCCAAAAATGCAATAATATTTTTATCGGCTCACTTACAAATGATAAAATCATCTGTCAATAACCGTTATCACATAATGATGTTATCAAGTCATTTGTCTCGTCGTACACTATTCAAATCAGTGCTTATCAGATTAGATATCCATAGTTTTGATAAATTTATGTATTGTTTTCTTCTTTTGATTTTTCTCGGTCAAGATAAATTTAAGACGACAATTTTAGGCGGAGCAGGCGCGGTCGAGTTAAGATAGATGGTGACACAATTTAATTTCTTTCCGGCATAAGCCGTCGGTCGGTCATCGTCGGTTATTTAGGGTTTTTAAGATTAAGATGTAGAGTTTTTAGTAGACCCTTCAAAAACCTAGATTGTGCTGTAGGTATAGGTATAATGTATGTTTGGTGCGTTTTTCCTTGCATCCTTTTATTTTATTTTGATAAAGTAGCAGATGAGCATACTGGCTACTTGGTATTAATGGTCCCTTGCACCCTGAATCTCACGCCTGCACACACAACCTCAAGTGAGCAGAGTTTTGCCTGAGATAGTAAGATCAGTGAGCTGCTGCTTTGGAGGCTGATGATCGCCTCATATAAGTCTGACTGGCAACCGTACCTTTTCAGCAAAACACAAAAGCAGTAGCAAACAGCATAAATAGAAGCAGTCATTGTACTTCCCTGGTCAAAAATACGAGTTTTGGTCAGCCTTGGCGTAGATAGCTAACATTTTACAATTATTTCCAGTCAAAACCCCAGAAGCTCTTGGCGCCCATCTCCGAAAGCTGACGCGAGAAGCCGAGGCCAGGCTGCACGAGGCCACTGGCTGCGTCCCCGATAGGACCTGCAGGGAGGACGCTTGCACAAGGTAGATTATTATGGCTATTGCCCTTATTAGAAGAACATTAATAGCGCGTCCTTGAGACATGGAACCCACGACGAAAATACACAATACCGCCCAAATCGGGTTCAATTTGGCAATATTTGAAATCTCTGATGCACATAACACAGCCTCCGTGGCGTAGTGGGTGATGAGCCGACGGCGAAGCGTGAGGTCGTGGGTTCACCCAGGACAAATATTTGTGTGATGAACATGACTATTTGTTCTGTGTCTGGGTGTTAATTTATGTATCTATTTAAGTATGTATTTAGAATTATATAAGTATGTTTATCAGCTTTCTGATTACCATAGTACAAGCTCTGCTTAGTTTAGAATCAGATGGTGTTATGTGAATTATCCAAAGATATTTATTTATATTTACATAAGTGTCAGTAGCAACTGATTGCAATGTTTTTTGTGCTTACAACTTGGGACAGCTAAATTGAAGATCCACACAAGGCCATCCATCTTGGCCTTGAAGTTAGCTCTACCATGTTGCTGCAATGTGGACTGGACTGGAAGGGTTGGCGATGACAAATGGCCAGCATGCTGTTAAGCTATAGTGACGTTATAGGTTCGATGGGAATAAGAAGGCGTTTGTAATAAAAGTCTTTGTCTTTGTAGTTAAAGAAGTATTTATTATAACTCTATAATCTATTGTCTTGCTTATATTATAAAGCATGTAATTCCTTAGACACACACTACTACAAGCGCTGACATAAAATAAACGAACATTTCTGTCTTATGAATGTAAAACATCGTATGCAGCACCTACATCTAGTTATAAATATCATGTTTCGCTACATTGATTGATTTTTATAATAAAATACATATAAATGTAAATATTTACGGTTGTAGATCTTCTGCCGGCGGTCAAGCCGGTACTACTGGTTGCGCTGGCGGGACCGGCTCCGAGAAAGACAAACAGGCGCAACATTGGGAGAGAAGAGTGCGATCTTTAAAGTGAGCATTAACGATTATATAATCATTTCTGTTTTTTAATTATTTCAGTTGAAGCGCGTTTGGCTCGGCGGCTAGCGTAGAACGCAAGCGATCTACGCAGTTAAGCCAAACTGGCGCGGTCAGGTGTGAGATGGGTGACCGATTCCGTGCTTCAGAGGGCACGTTAAGCTGTCAGTGCCTGTTGTTATCGATAGATAACAGTCGTTAAACCCTGTTGGAGGCCTTATGGGTGGTTGGAAAACATCCGAGCTTACTACACCATGCTTCTCCAACACGGGTTGGTGGAGATGCGTATTAGTGGCCAACCCGCTCCCAGATGTTTTCAAGCCGCCCATAAGGCCTCCGACTGTTATCTATTGATACCCTCCGAAACACAGAAATGCGGGTGAAGTTCTTTGTACTGTGACTAGGGCTTCCAATACCGGGATCCCGGTATCAGCCAATACCGGGATCCCGGTCATTTTTTCGACTTTTTGAATACCGGTATTGAAACGTTCAATACCGGGATCCCGGTATTAGAGATTTTATTTTAATTTAAGTACAAATCACAAAATAATAAACTATCAATACCGCACATAGACATTTTTATCCATTTATTTTATTTTGGAATCTGTATATCAATGATTGTAAGTCCGTAAGCCTGTAAGTAAAAACAAGATAGACTTCATCATTACGGACTACAAGCGGATATTAAAAGATGTCTCTGTGATCAATAGGTTTAACACCGGTAGTGATCACAGACTAGTAACAGGCTCTTTAAATATAGATCTTCAGCTCGTGAGACGCCGTATGTTGAAGTCTACGCTCTGACAAAATCTCCTTCAAATCAAAACGGGATCTAATGAATTTCAGCTTGAACTGATAAATCGGTTTGATGCCTTGGAACGCGCCGTGGATTTTGACGAGGACTACGAAAATGTGGGTTAATGGACGAAGGTAACAGGTTTTGTCGGACGAAGCATAATGGCCCCTGTGCCAGCGTTTATGGACTATGAGAAAGCTTTTGACTCGATCGAGACCTGGGCTGTTCTGGATTCCCTGCAGCGATGCCAAGTTGACTATCGATACATCGATGTGTTGATATGTTTATACAACTCAGCCATTATGTCCGTCCAAATCCAGAATGTCCAAGCAAGACCTATCCAGCTGCACAGAGGCTTGAGACAAGAGAACATCCTGTCACCGAAACTGGTTACCTGTGCACAGGAAAATGTCTTCAAGTTATTGGACGTTGCATACGCATAGATGACGAATACATCTCACATTTGCGTTTTGCCGATGACATAGTCCTTATGGCAGAATCGCTGCAGGAGTTGCAGGAAATGCTGTCAAGCCTAAATGAAACCTCCCGATGAGTGGGACTAGGAATAAACTTGGACAAGACCAAGGTTATGTTCAACGCACACATTATTACTACCCCAATTAGCGTCGAAGGTACGACACTCGAAGCTGTTAAAGAATATGTTTACCTTGGGCAGTCCATCCAGATTGACAGAAACAGCTTCGAGAAGGAAACCGATAGGACGATTCCATGGGCTGGGCAGCATTCGGGAAGCTCCGTCACATATTCTCGTCATCCATACCACGAAGCCTCAAGACGAAAGTCTTCGACCAGTGCGTCCTACCCGTTAGGATCTACGGAGCCGAAAGTCGCGCAGCTAGCAATGGAGAGAGCTATGCTCGGTGTGTCCATTCGAGACAAGATCCAAAACCAGGAAATCCGGAGGAGGACTAAAGTCACCAACATATCTCTAAGAGCTAGTTAGCTGAAGTGGCAGTGGGCTGTTCACATCTGCCGAAGAGCCGACAATCGTTGGACGAGACGGCTTTTGGAGTGGAGACCGCGTTCAGGCAAACGTAGTGTTGGACGCCCCCCTGCGAGGGTGGCGGGAAGTAACTGGATGCGTAGCGCCGAAGATCGGGTTCAGTGGCACGCCTTGGGAGAGACCTATTACCAGCAGTGGACGAATATGGGCCGATGAGTAAGAGAGTGAGATATCAATGATTTAACGACATGGCAGTTACACGCAACCCAATAAACGAAAGTCTAAGATACATTATAAATACGGATATGGCTTATAATTATTTGTCATGTATTGAAGCGGAAACATCGTTCTCTGATAAAAGCCTAGATACTCTTTCTCTCCTTAGAACGCAATTTCAGGAAAAAAGAGCCTAAATAATTAAAACATTTTTTAATTATGAGATTTTTTTATGTTTATTTTTTTGTAAATGTTAACCGAAGTAAATAGGTACAAAAATTATATTATTAAAATTTCTTTTGTTGGCTAGATATTATCTGTTGATTACCGAAGTATGTAAAAGTATTTATTTTCACCGTTGTTGTCTATCTTAGATGTTAAAACCCAAATATTGTTGAGATTCTTATTATTTACAAAAATGTTGTTAGATAAGTCTCGTGAAATTCTATAATAATAAATATGATTAGTCATAATTTTGATAACGCAAATTATGGTAAAAAAGACGGATCTAACTGACACTTAATATTATTATAAAAATATATTTTTACATGTAAATAATCGATGATTTTACTTTAAAACTTTGTTTTTTAATATTACCACAGAAAATACCTTCTAAATACGTACATCCAAAAAAGAATTACAATTCTGAAAAAAATATGCCTTCTTTTTTCTCAATACCGGTATCCCGGGATCCCGGTATTGAGAAAAAAACATTCGGTATTAATACCGGTATTGAAAAAATCCGGTATTCGAAAGCCCTAACTGTGACGGAGGGGTGACAGCTGGTGGCTCGCCTGTCTGTTTACTTGTAAAATTCGTGTATATCAAGTGTTTAAAAATGGAAATAGAACAAAAATAATACTGATAATTAAAGCAATTCGTGCGAAATTATTCCCTAACCATTCCAAAATATCAAAAATGCACAACGTTAACGTTCAAGTTTTCACTTCTGCCGGCATTACAGGAATGAAACCCCTTGTTTTTATTTATTCTCAGCTGACGGCTGGTATCCTTATGTTATTTACGGGTCAGACCAAGTAAATAACGTCTGAAATTATTATTACTAACTGTTTATTGTCTAGCTCTCGAGAAAAGATCTGTGCATCTAAAAAAATGTTTAATTTATTTTTGCCTACAGACGGCTAGTCCTCGGCTGGCAGCAAGCCCGAGTGCCCGCAGCGCTCCCACCACCAGACCTAGAAGTGTGTGGTGCCCACGCGGTCTCCGTCCGGCTGAAGAACAACCGAGCGGCCTCCGCTACCCGAGATCCACCCATTATTACTAAGTATAAAGGTAATCTATGATAGAGTAGTGCTCACATGAAAATGAAAATATTATTACTTACTAGCCTTCCGCCAGCGGCTACACCCGCGTGGACCCGTTTTATAAGTTCCCGTTGGATAAAAACCATTCTATGTCGTTTCCCAAGGTCCACTCTATCTGTGTTCCAAATTTTATTAAAATTGTTTCAGTAGTTTAAGCGGCCAAGTGTTAGAGGCAGACAGAGTTTCGAATTTATAATATTAAAAATATTAATTATAGATGAATAGGCCCACAATTCATTGGAATCCTTAATGGTACTTACTTAATTAATTCTAGTGCAGTTGAAAGATAGTCAAGCTTTACTTGAAATAGGCCCTCCAAACTAATCTTAAGTCCGGATAAGTCTTATACGAGTATAATTTAATATAATATTATGTCTGGACAAGCTGATAAGATCAATATTGTACTTGATTGTTGTAGGGAAGATAGCAATGTAAGAACGTGGCTTTTGGAGTTACTAGCAAAACTCCATCAGACGCGTTTTGGTAAAAATATAGCCATTGTTTTACTCTAACATCTGATTCTGTTTCAATAAAACTGTTATAAATTGTGTTGAATCGTTTTTACTTGATTTTTATGCATAGATCATGCCATGTCATATTTGAAACGAAAAAAATAGGGTGACGTCATGAATTTTTCTATCTACGGGCAATAGATAAATGTGCGTAATGTATGTTTATATGGGAGATGTCGTAGGTACGTCAATATCTCTATCTGACCCAATTTTAAAATACAAACAAAATACCTAGTATGTTTTCAAAAAATATTTTTTACTTGGTTACAGTGGAATGGGCATCCCGTTCGGACTTCTCAAACGTGTGCGGCTGCCGGGAGGTGCACGCGTCAGGCACCAACGGGACCCGGGTCTTGGCAGCTGGGTTGACAAGAGGCAGAAGATACTTCTTCAGAGCAGCCGCTGGAAATGTTAAAGGATGGGGTCCATTCACTGTATCTGTCCCGAGGAGCGTTGTACCCAGCAGTAAGTAGTTTTTTTAATGTAATAAAATAAATAACACTTCACACTCACATCCCCACAGTAGGGTATATATACCCTGTGTCGTGGGTACCATGGACACATACAAAGACACACAAACACCCAGACCGAGAACAGAAATTTAAACTCATCATTCAAATTTCTGTTTTGCCGGGAATCGAACCCGGGACCCCTCGATTGGCAGTCCGGCAATTCTATTGGACGAAGAACGAAGAGTCAGATTGTGGGATGATGATGACCCGATAAATTCGAAACGTTCTTTCAAATAATTTGGACTAGATGAGTTGAACAGGACACAGTATAGAGCAGAAAGTATAATAATATGAGCATTTCTGCGAAGGCGAATGGGGAGCCACTTGAGCCTAGTACGATAAGCTGAAACGTGGTCATATTTACGAAGACCGTAAATAAACCGTATACAAAGGTAATAAAGAATAGGGACTAATAAAGATTGTGCAAGCATAATTTTAGATGTTATCTTATTGGATATTTGATTCACCGATTTCTGTATAAATTGAGCTCATTTTTGTAAATAAAACCACTTCCGATCTGACCACTAAAGGGAGTTTTACTCTGAACCAACAAGCTCTCTCTCCAAGGACTCACCAAGCTTCTGCAACCTGCTCCATCAATGCTAGAGGATCTACTAGGTAGAATCTCTGCCCAGTAGGCTACCTCAACACACCTAAAAGACTTCATGTGCCACGTAATTTTTTCTAGGTTGGCGTGACGTTTCCTCGCGGGCATCCCGCGGCGAGTCAGGCGGAGCTGCTGCGGCGCTGGAAGCACTGGCCACTGCGGCTGCGGGCGCTCGGCAGCGACCACCAGCCCAACCGCCACGATTGCCCAGGAAAAAGACCGCAACTATACGGCAACTGTTCACCGCTGCTAGCAAATTCCAGAAGAATTTAAGAAGGTACAATAGTGTTTATGAACTATCATCATAAACTTTTCAATTTAGATCAGACCTCTTTTTTAACAACCTTCTTCACCAACCACCATAAAGGTCAAGACGATGGGTGCGAGGGCTTCCTGGTCTAATTTGTAGTACTCGTTGTGGCGCGCGTGTCTTTTTGCACCCTCTAAAAGATGACGGTGGGAAAGTTGCCACAATATGAAGGGTTATGAGACTAATGCTGTCAAGGTCGCGGAAAAGAATACGAGAGCGTACCCGTAAGCCTCATAAAAAAGCATTCTGAGGATTACCGTTGAGTTTTATTTGCCGATTTTTGCCGATTGGGGTTGGTATAACATCTCTGTAGCCATCGCAACGCATCGCAACGCATCGCAAGCGTATCCATGATGTATTTACCCACGTAAAAAGGGTAACACTTCTTGAACGAAAGTCAAAAATGATTTATCGATTATATTAGAGTATTAAACCCACATTGGAGCAGTGTGGTGGAGTAAGCTCCAGACCTCCCCATTAATGGGGAGGGACCCGTTCCCAGCAGTGGGACGCAAAATGGGTTGTAGCCATTAGATTATTTAATGGTAGGCATAATAGTAGGTATTGAATCGCTTAACCACATAATCGCTTTTCAGGGGTTAATTAAATCTTACTTTTTTCAGGGGTGTATTATACTTAGCCTGCGTACTGTACCATGAAGACAAAGTTACAATAACAAATTGAGACACAATGAATGGTTTAGTGAAACCCGAGCCTCGCGGCGTGGCGCGGCGGCTAGCATAAAAAAGTTGGGGCAACCTAGGGTTAGCGGTCAAGGCCGTTCGTACAACCGAGCGGTTAAGACACTTCTTAGGACATTAATTACTAACGTTTATATGGAGCAGCGATGGCCGAGTGGGAGCAGCGATGGCCGAGTGGGAAAATAACGCGGTCTTCGACGCGACCGACCCCAGGTTCAAATCCTCGGCGCGCACCACTGACAAAGTAATTTGTAATGTGCGCATTTATCGCTGCTCCACGGTGATGGAAAATATCGTGATATTTAATTGATTACGATGTTCTCCATCGTCGTGCATGCCTGAGAGAAATTCATAATTTCTCGAAAGCATGACGTCCACCAATCCGCACTTGGCCAGCGTGGAGGACTATGGCCTAAATCCCTCTCACTTGTGAAAAGGAGACCTGTGCCCAGCGGTGGGACATTAAAAAAAAAGGTTGAGAAAAAAAATTGAATCGCTTAACCACATAATCGCTTTTCGGGGGTTACCTAATTAAATCTTACTTTTTTCAGGGGTGTATACTTAGCCTGCATACTGTACCATGAAGACAAAGTTCTTGTTACCAGTGAAGAGTTCCTACCGGTTATAGAAGTTGATGAAACATACCCTGCCTGCATCTACACTGACTTCCATTGGTTAATGAAGGTATCTGTCGCAAATTTTTGGTTATTAAGTAAAATTGAGTATACAAATCGATAACTAAACCCATTACTTTACAAACACACATTACGTTTTATAAAAGGGTAAAATCTTGACCCCGTTTGTAGGTACCTACTCATTACTAATATAGTATACCTACCTGAATGAAAAAAATATTTATTTCATATTAGGAATACTTACAAAATATTTGCTTAATGAATGTCATTTTTTACCGGTCATCGCCGTTAGGTGCCCGTTTGGGCTAGATGTTGAGCTGAGAGAAAAAGGCGGCGAAAATAAACCTTCAGAAGCACTACTATTTATAATTGTGCAAAATCAAAATATACTTTGTGCTACATGTATATTTAGACTAAAAAGGTCCTCAGAATACAACATTGCTTATAAAACGACTGCACAAGTAGGTGTTTAGTTTTTCCGGCTATTGGAGTTTTCCAAGGATAAACGGAAATCATATCCACTAGGTCCGACCAACGGCAAAGCTCATTCATCCCTAGGGAACGTTTTCTTTTTGACAGATTCTCAGTTTGCGAAAGCGTACAGGGAGCCATTTCCCGAATTCTCTATCGCAAGTCAGTCAGTCGATTGAATAATATTTTTTTCGAATTAGGTCTCCTGCTCATGGGACGAAGTAAAAGCGTTAAGATCAGACATGGAGAAGCACACGTCTTCCTCGATCCACTTCAGGCTGAAACTTCTCACCGCAGCAGCGCAGATGCAATCTGCTTTATGTGTACAGGATTTAGGTAAGTTTTCAAAAAACTTTCTGTAACTTTTTTCATTTACAGGTGTACAGTTATAAGAATAACTAGGTGACAACACAGGAGTGGTGACAATAAAAAGTGCATGGTTTGACCGAGAAGTACCATTGCTGCTCCTATGTCTACGCTTGAAAAATCATTTTAATTGTTGTTCTTTGGATAAGTGCTGTTGCCTGCCATTTTTATATGAGACGATCATCAACTCAGCTCTAAAATGGCATCACAACTACATACGACGTCAAAAAGATGTATATTTTGCTAATGATAACGTGTGCTTAACGTGTAGACACGTCGTGTGGCAGTGACGTTGTTGAGCACGTTTATTAGCTGTAAGTATAACCCAAGATCGTCAACCCAGGACAGTCGGAACAGTCCTATTTGACTATTGGTCAAATGTTCTATTATATGCAGTAAGCCCAGATAAATTTCTTCATCAAAAGATCGCTGTCATGGTGTAATCGAGAATAATTCTCAACAACAAATTCAACGGATAACATTAATTCATTCATGCCTTGTGACTTACCTACTTACAGCTGTTTTTAATAAATGCTGATTTCTTTCCCAGGCCAATTATACCACAAACCGCTCCGAGACGCGCACGGCACAGTTGTCCTATCGTGTGTGAACAGCGTAAAGTCAATCAAGGCGGTCTCAGCGCTGAACTCACGTTGGGCGCCTGTTTCTCGACTGAGACGACGAGTGCTGAGCGAGGACAACACTATGGGGGAGCTGTTGATGGCTTCGGTGCACGAACAGATCGCTTACCATCAGGTGAGAACTAGACTAATACCAGAGTAAGGGTGGATCGATAGATATCATAGTGTATAAACAGCTCGAAGTTGATCAAGGCGGTGTCAGCATTGAACTCACGCTGGGCGCCGCTTTCGGGACTGGGACGAGTGCTGAGCGAAGACAAGTCTATGGGGAAGTTGTTGATGGCTTCTGTGCACGAACAGATCGCTTACTATCAGGTGGGAATTATAATAGTAATAGTCAAATAATTCAGATAGATCTATGCAATCATCCACATGATTTCTTCTGGAGTGGGTCACCCTGTAACCATTCCGTTCAGTCCTGTGCCATCTTAAGCCAAAAGGCTCTTCTTCAAGTTGTCATTACATTAGGTTGGAAGGATACCTGTGCTCCTATTTCTCATGGACATGGTCGCGACTCGGGATCCTTTCTTCTTGACGGTATTCAATTCTTCTAGCATTACTTTCGTTCACCTTCGGATTTGACTAGGTATTACTAATATCTTCGCATAGAGAAATATCAAGTATAGCCCTTTCTACTCCCTATCTTCGCTCCCCGATTTTGCGATTTTGAAAGCATCTGGTGTGGCTTGGCTGTAAATATTATTTTTTAAACGTTTCACTCTCATAGTCCCACAGTAAGGTAGATATACCCTGTGTCGTGGGTACCATGGACACACACAGAGATAGAAACACAAACACCCAGACCGAGAACAGAAATTTAAACTCATTCAAATTTCTGTGGGAGTTGAACCCGGGACCCTTTGATTGGCATTCCGGTATGGTAACCATTGCGCCACGCGGGTCGTCAAATTGAATACGAAGGCTATGCTGAATAAAGAGAGAGAAGCTGAAAATCCAAGTCACTATCATTTGTTTTGTTACCATGAATAAAAAAATTAAAATCTTTCTGAGTTCATCATTGTTCTGTGGTTCCAGGTGTCACGAGTGCAACTGCCCCGCGGCCTGTACCTGGGCTACCTGAAGCTGCAGTCGTCGGTGGAGGTGGTCCGCATCGTGGCCCCGGCGCGCACCCCCAATGTACCGCCGCACACTAGAGTTAGAGATAATCCACATGTCTCTGCGTAAGATATATTTAATGTTTTTTTTTTTTCATTTAATAACAATATTAATAATAAACGCTACACACTCAGCTCACGGACACACACAAAAACAGAAACACAATCAGCCATACCGAGAACAGATACTTTAAAATTAATGTCTAAGATAAATTTTATAAGGTTGTCGATCTTGTCTCGTTCGACAGGGAAGTACCACCGCTGTGACTAAAGTGCTAAGGTGCGGTAGTTATAAACCTCTTTAGTAACAGCGCAATCGCAGACGATAATTAAGAAGATTTATTTAAGATTTTGTGTTTTCCATTTCCTGAAACTTCTTCACTATACTTTTGTTATTAACCAAATTTTTTGGTGAATTCACTTGACCATCACCTAAACGTAATATTTAAGTAAATCCACTGATCTGTCGTCACTAAATGACTTATCTCTTTCACAGTGAAGAATGGGAATACCTGAAACTGCAATCAGGAAAACCATCTGAAGAGACGCCAACTATCCCAAACCTAGCAATAAACGCAAACAACGAAAAGCCATCAGAATCTCAAGAAATGTTCCTAGAGCAGATCGCGACAGCCGCTCGCAGGTTGTTCAAAGAAATGGAAATCCCGTTAGATACCGTCGTTGTCCACCGAATCTATGATCTCGAAGTCATTGAACTCAACAGTGATGTCAGTTTCGTCATGATCTGTCCACCGGCAGAACAGGCGTGTTCCGTTCCTGGACAGAAAGAAATTCTCCTCCAGAAAGGAGACCTCCTAAGCCTACCCATACAGGCCTTCGAAATGATCCACCTCCAAACTTACCACACTAACATGCTGAATAAATACTCTCGACTCAGTTGTGTTTTAGAATTAGACGTTGCTCTAGCTGCTCACTCCCACAGAGAAGCATTCTCGTGCACGGAACTGCAAACTGCCAAAGAACGATTGACTAAACTAGAAGACCTACAAAACAACCTCAATCTCGTGTGGAAGGCGGAACGGTGGCTCATGGATCTCATAGGGTTCGCGAGGGACAAAGACAAGTCGGGACCAAGTACTGGTATACTGCTAAAATATGTCCTCGACAAAACTCCTTCACAGATCTGTGACGAACCCGATGGCGAACCTTGCGATAAGGACGCGAATCTGAAAATAGATTTACTGCAAATACCATCCCGAGATGGTAAAATTAACAAAACCTCGCCTGGTCGAGGATCTTGGCCTGGTCCAGCGGGTAACGGCAATCACACGAGCTTACACCCCGAATTCAGCAAATCCGAGCAACAACTCAGTCTTGCACCGAGGCAAACGTCCGTCTCAACCCTTAATTTAAGCAGCTCCCAGTATTTAAGCACTGATCTTAATAATTATCCGAGAAAAGGCAGTGCCGACTCCCAGTTCACTCACTCCAGTGCTGTAAGCAATAACTATTTAAGTAGCAACTCTCAATTCGACATCAAGTCTACCGGCTCCCACACCAGCATCGGCAGTAACCGCCTCCCTCCATCACGTAGCGAAGACACGCTGGTCATTCAAACCGAAAACGTAGAACCTAAGGCCAGACCGCACAGTATTAACACGAGCATGTCAACTTCTTCTAGTCCTCTTCTAACTGTCAAAGGTTACTACCCCGGAAGCATGATAAGCGTTCGAACTATGAAAGCGAATGTATCAGAATCCGCCCAGAGTTTGTCCAGCGACTCGGAGAGTCAAAGTTGTCCGGTGACGACCGCAGTTCCTTTAAAAGTCCGTCCTCAAGTGAATCACCGGGCTCAGTGTAGCGTTATCGCTTCTAAAAGCATGACAAACGTAAAGACTGCTGACGTAGACTTTACGGATACGGGGCAGGAATTGTTCCAAAAGCCAAATATTTGTGTCAAGCGACAACCCTTGTTAGAAACGCAGGAGGACACGGAGTATCACAACAAAGTTCCAAAGACTGAGGATAGGAGCAGTGAGGAGAGGAAGCTCAAACCACCAGAACAACGAACGCCAGACCAAGCAGGGATATTGCAGGTAGGTTATGAATAACACACACATTATTGGTATTTAAAGAAGTAAGAATATCTTAATCACCAAGGCACGCAGTGCCATACTGCTGAGCACTGCAAGGCTCTTTGGACGCAAAGGGACTTAGTTGGCAGCAGTGAATATAGGTAAGGTTTTCATACCAAACGCAGTTTTTGGGAAATACTATACGATACAAAAAAATCTTGCAAAGACGTTTGATTTACCTTGGTTTGACTTAACTATCTCTTTGCGTCCTAAAGTCCTGAACTGAGGTTCCTACTCATAAGTTGAAGGTCACAAAACTAAGTTGCCCACATGACAGGACGCTCCAAAATTAACACAGCGTTCCTAAATTTAAATATTAAACTAGATTTTTTTACTCCAGGTGTTTGCGGCATACGAAACTGGCTTAGCTGCAGGAACGTCTCTCAAACTACACGTCACACCTCGAACATCTGCGCGTGAGGTCATCGATCTAGTTGTTAAACAACTAAACATGGCCGCCGTTCTCAAAGGCAAATCCGGGCCCGTGTACGGTCCAGAGAAACTACAAGATTTTTGCTTGGTAGCCGTCATCGGAGCGAGAGAACGGTGTCTTCGAGATGACTTCCGACCTCTTCAGCTTCAGAACCCTTGGAGGAAAGGGAGACTATACGTCAGACTCAAACACGACGTACTAGCAGCGTTGCAACACTCTGCCAAACAACCAGCTTTCATATAAACGTCCATCGCTCATTATTTAGAAAGACACTTATGAATAACCGTTATTCCTAGATTTTTTATGTTATTTTAAGAGAATAGAAGTAACTATCGATACTAGAGTATCAAAAACGAATATAGTTTTATTTTTTGGTGCCAATTCTTATTTGTTGATGCTTTAAATTATTAGATAAGAGCCAGTTGTGAGTAACTATAGAGAGTATACAGAATTTATGGTGCTTCTCCTGTAAATTTTTATTGTTGTGTCGCTTCTCATACTTACCTATATTACCAGTATTCTTTGTAGACAATATAAAATATAGGCGAGTGCTTCTATATTAAAAATAGCTTTCTCTATCTTAGTTAGTCACATCTTTCTTTAATAACGACTTAATATAGAATCAAATCTGCTTATAATCACGTCAAATAATGAACAAACTAACTAACAAACTCTCTGTTATAAAGAGAATAATCATGTAACGAAGAGAGTGCTGTTTGACGTTCCTTATAATATAAAGACATAGACTTTTGCTCAAATGGGTTTTTACAAAAGCTGTTTAATATTTAGTCTGGCAATTTTGTTTATTTAAAATTTATTACATACTTATTTACATTAATATTAAACTTATTATTTATTTCACCTCTGTCAATTATCCTCATAATTAATTCGCGAGCTTTTTATTCCAGCCGCTATCCCACTGACGAACGTTGGCGTTTCTTCAACGTTGTCGTTGCGCAAACGCGTGATCATCAGTGAGATAGCGGACTTGTTTCAAAAATGAGTTATTCTCTTTATAGACAGACTAGAAATTCATTTCAATCTTCAATGTAATAGAAAAATGTAAAACATAAACTTTCATTTTCTTATAGTTTGGAGTTTCTGGATGTAAATTTACACAAAGCTCAAATATATCAATTTCATACAAAACATATCTCTGATTTAAAAATATATATTTGTCAATCACTTAATACTATTTTAAATCTTGATATTACTAACATACTTTCTTTCTTGGGTATATTTTAGCTATGTGTAAACGCAGAATAGATAGTAAATCATATCTCTGGAGAACACAGGGTTACAGAAGAATCAAAAAATCTGATTTGCATGAGTTTTTATCTTTAAATGCGTAATTTAAAAAATGTTTTCCCTTGTAAACTTTAAGAAAACTTATGGGTTATAAATCCAATAAACTCAGATAAATAATAAATGTATAAATCACGAAAATGAGATTAAATATATGAATTCTGTGACTCATTGATTTAATACTAAAACAATTTACAGAAAATATACATATTAAATATATTATGATAAATATAAAATGTGAACTTAAATAAATAAGCCGAATGAGGGCTAATATAAGAAGTTTTAACTATTGTGCTAGATGTTGTTAAAATGTAAAGTTACTGTAGGTAACCAACTTTTGTTTTAATGTGGGTAGTATTGAAATATTTATACCTACAAATATAGATACAGTTTTGTAGTATGTTTTTATTCTCTGACAAAAAAAGTATAATAAATGATAAGTAGTGTATATTAAACATTCGCTATTATTTTAAACATTAAATATAGATAAAATACAGATCAAATTATTTTTCTTATGTTGTTTGATGATTTATAAAACGGGTAAATGCAAGATAAGAAAATTATTTATTTATCACACATCCAATATTTCTTTTTAGCAAATGTTACCCATGATTAAAAGGATGATACATTTAGACATGTCACATTTTTAAAGAAATACTCATATTTTTCGTACTTATAACTTTTTTACTTCGAAGGCAAAATGTATATTATGTAAGTAGCTAACTGTGTACAAAGTCTAAAATTATAACGTTTAGTGTAATGACATCTATAAAAAAATTATCAACGATTCGAGCCATACTTAGACAGATCGCAATTAATATTTAAAGCCTAACTGAATGTCTTATGATCATAAATTTTAAAATATGTTTTATTTTAGATTATTTTAATATTTATGTGTTCACCCTAATTCGCGGTGTTGTACATTAGATTTTAGAGTGAGTGGGAGTATGAAATGAAGCACAAATAAATGTATTTCAAATCTTTATGCGTTTTTTATTTTCTTTTGTTTGTAGTCTCAGAAAGAGATTCAGTACCACCAGTTAAACATACCTCCATTGGTACATTGGGAAATATATTTTACTATAAAAAGTCTCGTGAGGATAGGTAAATAACAGTTGATAAAGTCCCGGCTTACCTCGCGGATTACTTCGGGGGTGCCGGACATGTTTCGGACCGTACCGAGGTCCTTCATCTTGAGACATCGCGTGCGGTCGCTAGATGGCCTCGGCGAAGTCTTCGGTCTCCTCGGTACGGTCCGAAACATGTCGGGCGCCCCCAAGAAATCCGCGAGCTAAGCCGAGACTTTATAAACATAATAATATTAGGAAATCTATTTTTCCCAAATATAATTGTTTAGTTAAAATAGGATAGTGGGTTGTAGAATTTGCCCATGTTACCTAGCCCGGTTAAAATAGACACGATGTCTATTTAGGGTCACCCTTGCATTAATTCACAACCAGCAACAAATTTGCAGGCAAGTAACGAATATTACTCTAATGAAATCCTGAAGTCCTTTTTGATCTCGTGTGTTCAAATCTTTTTATTCAAGGTCGAAGGTCGCAATTTTTTTAATGTTTTGGCTAAACGATTAGTCGTACGATAAAAATAACGGGGACTAAATTGTAGATCGGGTAATAGTCAATTTTTTTCTCTAAAATTTATCATTTCTGAGAAAAAGCCATCCGAAAGATAGCTGGAGCTGCATTCTCTATAAAACGCACACGTTTCCAACACGTTATCATTGATAATGACAAGAAAACATTGATTTCTTGTTGTTGTGATTGATGTGTAAGGTCACTCCTATTTTGTAGGCTAAATTGACCGTTCTAGCCCCTTAAAGGTATGTGACAGGTATAACACCCGTCAGAGAGGAGTGGCCTTTACGGGCGAACCCCTCGTCCCAACGTCCATGCACAATGTGCCTTTATACAACTAGTGTGTCTGTGTTGTGTTGACGGTGCATAGAAAATGACTTTGTTAATTGAAATTGACATATTTAGAAATATATGCGTCTGTAGCGATGAAAGAATATTTGTGAATGTGTGACAAAATTAAAATGTGTGCGTTTTTTCCGCGCACCAGATTTGGCACAAAAATTATGTATCGAAGCGAGGCGCTACGCCGTCTCTACTGAATGGTGAGTCAGTAACTTTGGTGCTTCTAAGGCTAGCCCCCACTAATTATACAGGATGTAAATTGTACGGGTATAGATATCAATTAGATTACTATAGTTGCCTGCCAGTAACTAGAACAATAGTATAATAACCTAACCGGCCACTCGGGTGTAAGTAACTAAATGGCACCTTCTTAGGTAACACACACACAGATATTATATGCACATGTTTACAGCCTGCAATCATGGTTCAACATTGGAACTTATGGAACCTATAAGAATCCTTAAAGCAAGAGAATCAAAAGAAAACAAATAAATATAAAACGCACTTTATTTACAATGCATTCACAATCAACAGTGCTGCATATATGCCATAAAAATATACATTTTCATTTAGTTTACAAAAATAACATTTATTAAATATTTTTATGCACCAGGAGTATTTTCCCTAACATAATGTGTAAATTTACCTAATATGAGTAAACAAGTGGAAATATTATAAATAATCATCCATGTTATAGTGAAACATTATAATTATTGGAGTTTATAAGCCTGTTAGAATGTGATGGTCAGATGAAACAGTCGCCTAAAGCGAATTTTGTGAATTAGTGTACAAATTACATAATTTTATGCTATTGCTACAATTTGGAAACAAAAATTGGAAAAATGAATATTTGCAGCTGACGGTTTTCAATGAAATTAATTACTTAAATATATTTATAACATAGACAACTAAATAAATACAAGCATTTTTTTTAAATATTATGCTTCAAAAATATAAAAATCAGTTCTAATTATTAAAATTTTATTGAATGATAAATTTAATGATAAGTAAGTAAAAAATATTGTATGTATAAAATTCGTATTTTTATGTGGTTTATTGTGATCTAAAAAATATTGCAGGGCACATTCATAAGTTATCAAATTTACATTTATTTACTCCCAAGCTTCCCAAGCAAAATATAACACATTCCATACATATTTTTTACATTCATTAAAAATATGATCGTTTTAAATAACTTCTTTGACAAGTAACAAGTGATGTAATATGATTTTTAGACCTTGTTCTTAAGCGATTTCATCATTTTTTCAAGTTTCATCGCCTTCTGGAGATCACCACTGATTTTCAGTTTGCCCATCATGAATGCTGTTGTCGGCTTTAACTTTCCTGAAAATAAAAAAAAGTAATTGTATTGTTGCAATATCATGCATGAAGTTCCAAAAATCATTATATTTTTTAAATTATTAACTTTCTATCAGTTTTTCTTTGGTCAAGTCTGGCCTTAGGTCTTATACAATCCGAAGATGGGCCCGCTGCACCGGTGCGTTCCTATGGAGATCGCGGAGTCCTCCCAAGCGCAGAGACAGGCCACGGAGGGTGTTTTAGTGCGGTCAAATCCCACATAACCCGGTAACCACTCCCAAGATGCTGGGTACCTTTTGAACGTTTCCCCCGATACCAAAAAAAGTTCTTATACAATAGGATCTTGGACACTACACTATGCACTGAAAAAATTAAAATGCATCTATAGTAATATACAAAGCTGAAGATTTTGTTTGTTTCTTTGTTTGAACGCGCTAATCTCAGGAAATAGTTTCGAATTAAAAACATTATTTTTGTGTTGAACAGTCCATTTATTGGGGAAGGCTATATAACATCATGCTATGACTAACACCAAAGTCCACGCGGACGAAGTCGCAGGCGGCCACTATTACCTTATAAGGCACTGGCTTGAAAAGCTTGAAAAGAACTGCAATTGTTAATCTATTTTTATATATTACCTTTTAAAACAATCAAATTTTAGTCAGGTGACTATAAATGAGTTGTGACGTCACAAATAATTTCTCATATAAAATGTATGAGAATGTCACGTTTTGACAGCTCGTTAAAAGTTTCTCAATTGATTTGGTAGTCCACGACCGGATTGCAATACTATTCCAAAGACGGTGATTGTCTCATAAAGTCTGGCCGACAACTGCACCTTGCTACCGAAACATAATAAGAGTTGCTTCACGACAGAAGTGATGGTACTTTCCCGGGCGAACCATTAAACTTCAGTACTGGTACTTTTTAGTCACGTTCGTCCTCCTGACGGAAAGCCGCTCCCACAGGAGTTAGTGCGGCTAGCTGAGTCCTCCGATGACGACGGCTGACGGTCGTAATGTTGACCAAACCTTGGCAAAAATGCCTACCACCTAACGGCGGAGTGACTCACCTTGAGGCAGTGATCCTCATGAGTGCCCGGGTAAAGAGATTGTTCCTCTCTCCCGTAGTCACGTTTGAGTGCTCAATGTGTCGCGTAAGAAGTCCCTGTCTGTACTTTTTAGTACCGAATACCACCATCTGTTATTGGAGATAGTTACCGGCGAACATCTCGGCGAAGTTCTTGCTGTCCATGGTGAGCGTGGCGTCGGGCGCCGCCTTGGGCTCGCCCTGGCCGCATGTTCCTTCACCGTTCTTCAAGTCCAGGTGCCATACTCCTTCCTCTTTGCCTGGGGATACAAAATAATTTACGTCTTAAACTGTATCAAGCTTTGCATTTGCGTGATTTTCGTAAAAAGCTGTAGCAGGCAACTATTAATATCTGACACGTGGAGTTTTGGCGGGAGTCGAAAAAGACATATTGTGCTCTTGTTTAAGTATTATTTATTTTCTTGGTGTGTTTTTGAGTTATATCGGATAAATTTGATGGCATTTTGTTTGATGTGGGTTAATTACAGTGCACGAGTGTTGTGAAATAAAATAGCAGTGCAAAAATGTGTTTTTTCAGCTTGCCTCCAAAATTCTATTTGTCACGTTGTGGTAAAGAAGCCATCGCTTTACTTGAATGTCTGACTGACTTGACTGACCGATTACTGACGACTGACTGACTTGACGCTGGCAATATGCAGAGTTTGCAATGCCATAATTAAAGAAAAAAAATACCTGACATCTGAGTGGCCAGTCAGGTTCTATAGGTACCTTCTGGTAACTAAAGTAAGGACACATTAGTTACGAAACGTATAACTTAGAGGTGTTGATAACTTTAGTAACTTGCTGGTAATTAAAGTGAGATCTAACCATCTAACTGATTATAGTTTCATAATTCCTTTATTTGGTAAACCTAAAAATTTCATACATTCATAACCTTGCTACGTACCAGTTTGGTAACAAATAGGATTGCAAGTTTATGATCTAGAAAAGGCGACGTATCACATTATACTTATCATTACGGTTCATTGCGTTTCGATTCGTTGTAGTCTTTAGCTACAACTCATGCACATAAAAACTAATAAATTTTCTTTAAACTCTGCGTCACGAGTTACGAAATCACTCAAGTTTATGTAAATATTTTTTATGCAACATTTAAAAGCGTTTCAAGAATCAAACTGCATAGTTTATATGGCACAATTACTTTGGAAAATTATAAGCTGATAAATTTACCTTGGACATTAAACTGATATACTGCTTGTGTCTTCTTCACGAGCTCAGGGGTAATAGTTTTGCCGATAGCGTCGAACAAAGTGGGGATTTGACCACTCGGTGGCTAAAACATAATATACATTTTTTTACATTTTAATCAGAACAGAAATAACTGATTAAAATATATTTTTTAAATTTACAACATTTAAAATACAACAGAATAAAATATAATTTACTAGCCTAATTAGCAAATTACCCACTACCCATTTTCCATTATCATTATTAGCTCAAAGAAAATTAGAACAGCAACATTAAATTAAAGAAAACCATACCGTGCGGTTTCACGCCAGCGTATTTTTCGGAACGTTCGCGCGTATTTTGTTTTTTTTTTCAAAGCGAGAGTAGCCGCGAACGGCGAAACGTCAAGATTTGTCATTTTTCAGTACAAATAGTAGCGCGCGTGTAAGCTCGTTTTCCTAAACGACCGTGTACGCGACGAAAAATAAGCTAATTTGAAACCGCACTTAACCTTAGACAGATAATCGGATTTTTGCTATTACATACAACAAAACAAGCAAAACGTATTATGCAAGCACAAACACTAGTGGTCATAGATAGAACATATTGTCTCGGATAACTCTCAAAATCAGAAGTTTTTGCTAAACATAATAATTGTTATGCTTCCGTAATGCTTATTCGTAAATATTACCTAAGCTACGTCATTTTAATGCCAATTTCAAAATTTCTAAATAAAAAATGGTTCTTATAATTAAAAATATGAATTAAAAATAATGTAATCGAAAACCGTTTAGAGAATTGTTTTCACACCTTTTTAGCAGCAGCGGTGAAGTCACCGGGCAGCTCCAAAAAGAAGTCAGGTATTCTACGTATATTAAAAATAGCTTTCTCTATCTTAGTTAGTCACATCTTTCTTTAATAACGACTTAATATAGAATCAAATCTGCTTATAATCACGTCAAATAATGAACAAACTATCTAACAAACTCTCTGTTTAAAAAGAGAATAATCATGTAACGACGAGAGTGCTGTTTGGCGTTCCTTATAATATAAAGACATAGACTTTTGCTCAAATGGGTTTTTACAAAAGCTGTTTAATATTTAGTCTGGCAATTTTGTTTATTTAAAATTTATTACATACTTATTTACATTAATATTAAACTTATTATTTATTTCACCTCTGTCAATTATCCTCATAATTAATTCGCGAGCTTTTTATTCCAGCCGCTATCCCACTGACGAACGTTGGCGTTTCTTCAACGTTGTCGTTGCGCAAACGCGTGATCATCAGTGAGATAGCGGACTTGTTTCAAAAATGAGTTATTCTCTTTATAGACAGACTAGAAATTCATTTCAATCTTCAATGTAATAGAAAAATGTAAAACATAAACTTTCATTTTCTTATAGTTTGGAGTTTCTGGATGTAAATTTACACAAAGCTCAAATATATCAATTTCATACAAAACATATCTCTGATTTAAAAATATATATTTGTCAATCACTTAATACTATTTTAAATCTTGATATTACTAACATACTTTCTTTCTTGGGTATATTTTAGCTATGTGTAAACGCAGAATAGATAGTAAATCATATCTCTGGAGAACACAGGGTTACAGAAGAATCAAAAAATCTGATTTGCATGAGTTTTTATCTTTAAATGCGTAATTTAAAAAATGTTTTCCCTTGTAAACTTTAAGAAAACTTATGGGTTATAAATCCAATAAACTCAGATAAATAATAAATGTATAAATCACGAAAATGAGATTAAATATATGAATTCTGTGACTCATTGATTTAATACTAAAACAATTTACAGAAAATATACATATTAAATATATTATGATAAATATAAAATGTGAACTTAAATAAATAAGCCGAATGAGGGCTAATATAAGAAGTTTTAACTATTGTGCTAGATGTTGTTAAAATGTAAAGTTACTGTAGGTAACCAACTTTTGTTTTAATGTGGGTAGTATTGAAATATTTATACCTACAAATATAGATACAGTTTTGTAGTATGTTTTTATTCTCTGACAAAAAAAGTATAATAAATGATAAGTAGTGTATATTAAACATTCGCTATTATTTTAAACATTAAATATAGATAAAATACAGATCAAATTATTTGTTGGGAAAAGGGGGGACCTCCGGTTCGCTATGACCAAAAATGGTGGTGGAATAAAGGGTGGAAAGGAGGGTGGTCCCCCGTTGCGGGTGATGGAATTGTGGACTGTAAGTTGCGGTTTGAATTAATGGTGGAAAACGAGAAGGATTGATAAAGGGAGCAAACGCACTGACCTGGCTTCTCTCTTCTTCTCTTGCCCGGGAACTGGTGTTGTCCTTCACACTGCACTATTATAGGTACCTATTCTTCACTATAAGTCAGTTAAATACAACTATTGACAGCGGTGATGGCGGCGATGCGGACGAGTCTGATGACCACGTGTTAGGTGGCTTGCGGTGCGGTTGTCACTTGTCACGAGAGGACTTGCATACGCGTAGGCGGCGTGCGCGTCGGCGGCGGGACGAAGGCAGACTGGCTGATAGATCTTCCTGATCCATATTATGTAATAGTGCGCTTGCGGGGAAGAGAGGGAGGGTGAAGGGGAGGGAGGTGAAATGACTTAATTGGCGCGAACATCCCCCCGGCCTTGAGGTCTCCTCAAATAGCGAATTAAAAAAAAAAAAATAAACATAAATATATACAGCGGAGTTAATATCATATAGAAAAAACTATATATGCGGTGAACAGAGGCGATGCGATGAATATAATTAGTAAATTAATAAAAATATTATAATAGCGGGATAAGAATTATACTTAAACTATAACTTATAAAATATAAACTACATAGGCATATAGAAATATTATTGTGTTGGTAGAGGGCAAAGTCTAACAATGGGCCGCTGCAAAGTGGAGCTCTTAGTCTTCACTTGTGCAACGCGCACCACACCATCCCTACCAGGAAACAGTTCAGTGACGACGCCTAGCGGCCACTGAAGAGGCGGAGCGTTATCCATATCGATAAGAACAACGGTTCCTACAGAAATGGAATTAATAGAATGTTTATTCCACTTTTCTCTTGCTTGTAGTGTATGTAAGTATTCTGATCTGAAGCGCTTCCAGAATGACTGAACTATCGAATCAAGTAATGAAAAACGTGATAAAAGATTAATGCGTTCCTTACTAAGATCAGCGGCGGGTAAACATCCAAGTGGATTAACAGCGAGGAAATGCGCGGGCGTAAGTGCAGTAGGTTCCGCCGGATCGCTACTTAACACGTAAAGCGGTCGTGAATTTAATATGCGTTCGACCTGAGTGAGGACAGTAAGCAATTCCTCGTACGTGAGGATTTGCTTACCTATGACGCGAAATAAATGATACTTTACTATCTTTATA
Organism: Pyrgus malvae; assembly: GCA_911387765.1. Taxonomy (NCBI): domain Eukaryota; kingdom Metazoa; phylum Arthropoda; class Insecta; order Lepidoptera; family Hesperiidae; genus Pyrgus; species Pyrgus malvae. The sequence continues at coordinate 24,707,942 of OU426948.1, forward strand.
TTTGACTCCCAAAGCCCACCAAAATGTGGAGCGTTTGGAGGGTTAAGTTTCCATGTGATGCGGTTATCAGAAAGGACCTGATTAAATACTTTATAATATTCGTCTGAACGTAAAAAAGGAATGAAGTTCATTCAAGTATGAACGCGAAGCAATAAAATTAGTAGCGTTATCACTAGTGAGTCATCATCATTAACGATGTGCGAATAAATCATAAATCACGCAGCCATACGCCCTTTCACTGGCGTCGGCGAACGCGACTAGCGAGACTTGGGAATTTTTATTTATACCCATATGGCGAGGAAACTTTAATTTCGATATCAAAGGTAACTCTGAAATATATTGTTGCCATGCAGTGACAACGTGAGCGGGCGGAGCCTGGTCCCAGTCAAGTTTGAGAACCCATAAGGTTTTAATGAGAAGCTTAGAGAAAAGAATTACTGGACCCACGAGCCCCAGAACATCATACAAGCGAGCGGTTGCGGATAAAATAGAACGCTTGGTACAAGCGAGCGGCGGCGGCGAAACTAGAAAAGAAAAACAATCAGTTGCGGGGTGCCAACGAAGACCCAATACCTTAAAAATACTTTGGTCGTCGAATGAGACCTCGTCAAGCTGACGGTGCGTTGCGGGGATGTGCTGTAAAAGCTCTGAACTGTTACTAGTCCACTTAACCAATTCAAATCCTCCACGCTGAAACATTTGAATTAGTTCAGTGGCTACGTCAACGGCGCTGTTGACGCAGGGCGCGCAGGACGCGATATCGTCCATATAAATATCTCGTTCGACCACCGAAGCAGCCAGAGGATAGGACTCCTTCTCCTCGGAAGCCAACTGACGTAGTGTGCGTAGCGCCAGAAAAGGAGAAGAGCGTAAACCAAAAGTCACACGATTAAATTCGTATGTTTGTATGTCTTCCTCATTAGAAAAGCGATAAAGAATGCGTTGAAACGAGCGGTGCGATTTTTGTACTTCAATGCATAAATACATTTGCCTAACGTCGGCAAAAAAGGCGATGCGATAAACTCGTACGTTTATTAAAATATTAAAAATATCAGACTGTAAATTTTGCCCACTATGTAAAATATCATTTAATGAAATGTCATTATCTGACTTAGCTCTTGCGTCGAGTACTATTCGCAATTTAGTTGTACTTTTATCATTACGTATGACAGGGTAGTGCGGGAGATAAAAGCAAGGTTCCGTAGAATTATTTGAAGCAACCAATGATAAATAACCCTTGTTGATGTATTCTTGAATAACTTCATTGTAGCGGGAGCGAAGATCGGGACATTTATTAAAACGTCTCTCTAGGAGCGAGAAGCGTTTTTTAGCGGTTATAAAAGAATCACCTAACTTATCAGGCGTGTCCTTGAAGGGCAGGGCGACAACATATCGTCCGTTCAAATTGCGACGAGTAGTGGAAGTATAAATATTCTCACATTCCTGTTCATCAGGACTCAAATAAGGTTTTTTGCGGCAGCTCCTCTAACTTCCAAAATTTTTCGAGCGAATGCGTGAGCGACGTTTGACTATTATCAATACGAGTAGGATAAGAGACTAAAGAACGCGGCATGCATGTAGGAAAGTCGATATCTGCGTCTCCCATTATTATGTATCCTAGTGACGTTTCTATGGCACTCGGCGATTGCGAATTAATTATTTTATCAGTTAACAAAATTTGTAAATAAGTGTTAACCCCTAATAAAACGTCAATGTCACCTGGTGTATGGAATTGATCGTCAGCTAAACGTAAATTATTTATATAATTAATTTTCGAAACGTCTATTAACGACGTGGGTAATTGTCCAGTTATAGTGGGAACAACTAACGGTTCAATATGATAAAGTTTATTTTTATCAAAGCGGGAGCTAAACTGCAAAGAAGTAACACCTAAAACCTTCTGCGATACTCCACCGATTCCTTGCGCCTCTTTAACTGGTGTTTTATTTGAGATCGGTAGGTATAAACGTTTGCAACACTGTTTCGTGATGTAATCACATTGCGAGCCAGGGTCCACTAAACAACGCAACAAATATTGGTGTCCGTATTTAGTACAAACTTTAATCTTCGCAGTTCCCAATAATGTAGTGCGGTGCGGCGCATTACCACAATCGCGCGAAACGTTACATGACGTGGATGCATTTTTTTCTCCTGGACCTTGTTCTACCGAAGGCTGATCGACCTTATTCCTACTACTAACAAAATGAAGTAGCGTATGGTGCGAGCGGGAGCAATACCTACATCTACGCTGTGACTTACAAAAATGAGTGGCGTGTTTATTACTTAAACAATTAATACAACATTTATTTCGTTTTACAAAATTGTACCTGTCCTGTGCATTTATTTTTAAAAAATGCGGACAGACAAATAGGTGTTCGTGATCACCCGATTTACAGAAAATACATGACCGAGACGAATCGGTATTAATAAAAGTTTTACTTATATTTTTAGCGGGAGCGGGAACAAAATTACCTTTAATTTTATGGTTGTTAGACGTATGCGAAGTATTTATTGTATGGCACAAAGCCCTATTCTGGTCATGTAAAAACTGAACCAAAGCGGAATATTTAGGTATATTTACGTTGCGACATGACATTTCAAACGACTTTACGGTATCGTTATCTAATTTTCTAAGCGCGATATTTAGAAATAGAAAATCAGATATGTCATCAATATTAAGTTGCTTAAGAGCGTTAATAGAAGCATCAAATTTATCCATAAATATTTGATAACCAGCGGATGTGTTAGTGTTTACGTTCTTCAGTTCTAACAGCTGACTGACGTAGGTAGTCGCGAGCGCACGCTCGTCGTTATATCTACGTATGAGCGCGTTCCATATCACAGAATAGTTTTCCGCTGTAGGCATTAAGCCTGAGCAGACTGATAATGCCTTATCACTAAGTTTACTAACAAGATAATAAACGCGTTCAGCATCTGTTAATTGCTGATTATCATGAACTAATGTTTTAAATTGTTGGTAGAACATAGACCAGTGTCGTATGTCACCATTAAAAGAAAGTAATTCTATGGGCGGAAGCGACGGTATAATTTTTGTAGGTAAACTATTCTGTGATTTACTTGAAGATGAAGCGTTTAATTTTGACACTTGACTTTTAATACGACTATATAGATCATGAAAAGATTTCCACGATCCGAAATCGACTTGCGCGTTTGGATTTAATTTTAAATTTGTAACATTATAAGATTCTAACGTGTCCTTGAACTCAGTACGCAAGTATTCAAGGTCAGATGCCGTGTCAAGGAATGTGTTCTGTGCGTCTGACGAACTTAATGCACTTATAGATAAATCATAAATTTGTTGTAAACGTTCGTAAATAGAATCACGTTTTGCAATTAATATTTTCAAACTAATTTCGTCATTTGAAATCGTTTCAGATACAATTTTACCTTTAGTAGACATTTTGTCGTGAACAAGATAAATCAGTTAAAACAGTTAAGATTATAAAAATTATGTATGGCGTAATGAATGAATACGTAGGTAGTTACTAGCGAAACAACGATCGCCGGTCGCGTCGGCTCCGGCAACCACAAATATGACGGACTTCAATTAATGAAAAATAGAATGCGTACCTATGAGGTGTAATTTCGATTACAAATATAGGTAAATAATGGTGCGAATGGTGCGAATGCGCTTTGCAAAAATAATAATATACCTACGTGAGCGGTGCGTTATTAATATGCGGGATATAAAATAATCGTAGATATAATACTTATTTGCAAAAATAAATATGAATAGGCACTTATAATATATTACATGAAATACATAAATATGCGTATTTATGAGATTAAATAATTAACCCGGGTGAAGTTACTAAACTATTGATTCGAAATCCATAGGTCGCTGGTTCAAATCCGGCTCGAAGGACCAGATATTGTTGGGAAAAGGGGGGACCTCCGGTTCGCTATGACCAAAAATGGTGGTGGAATAAAGGGTGGAAAGGAGGGTGGTCCCCCGTTGCGGGTGATGGAATTGTGGACTGTAAGTTGCGGTTTGAATTAATGGTGGAAAACGAGAAGGATTGATAAAGGGAGCAAACGCACTGACCTGGCTTCTCTCTTCTTCTCTTGCCCGGGAACTGGTGTTGTCCTTCACACTGCACTATTATAGGTACCTATTCTTCACTATAAGTCAGTTAAATACAACTATTGACAGCGGTGATGGCGGCGATGCGGACGAGTCTGATGACCACGTGTTAGGTGGCTTGCGGTGCGGTTGTCACTTGTCACGAGAGGACTTGCATACGCGTAGGCGGCGTGCGCGTCGGCGGCGGGACGAAGGCAGACTGGCTGATAGATCTTCCTGATCCATATTATGTAATAGTGCGCTTGCGGGGAAGAGAGGGAGGGTGAAGGGGAGGGAGGTGAAATGACTTAATTGGCGCGAACATTATTTTTCTTATGTTGTTTGATGATTTATAAAACGGGTAAATGCAAGATAAGAAAATTATTTATTTATCACACATCCAATATTTCTTTTTAGCAAATGTTACCCATGATTAAAAGGATGATACATTTAGACATGTCACATTTTTAAAGAAATACTCATATTTTTCGTACTTATAACTTTTTTACTTCGAAGGCAAAATGTATATTATGTAAGTAGCTAACTGTGTACAAAGTCTAAAATTATAACGTTTAGTGTAATGACATCTATAAAAAAATTATCAACGATTCGAGCCATACTTAGACAGATCGCAATTAATATTTAAAGCCTAACTGAATGTCTTATGATCATAAATTTTAAAATATGTTTTATTTTAGATTATTTTAATATTTATGTGTTCACCCTAATTCGCGGTGTTGTACATTAGATTTTAGAGTGAGTGGGAGTATGAAATGAAGCACAAATAAATGTATTTCAAATCTTTATGCGTTTTTTATTTTCTTTTGTTTGTAGTCTCAGAAAGAGATTCAGTACCACCAGTTAAACATACCTCCATTGGTACATTGGGAAATATATTTTACTATAAAAAGTCTCGTGAGGATAGGTAAATAACAGTTGATAAAGTCCCGGCTTACCTCGCGGATTACTTCGGGGGTGCCGGACATGTTTCGGACCGTACCGAGGTCCTTCATCTTGAGACATCGCGTGCGGTCGCTAGATGGCCTCGGCGAAGTCTTCGGTCTCCTCGGTACGGTCCGAAACATGTCGGGCGCCCCCAAGAAATCCGCGAGCTAAGCCGAGACTTTATAAACATAATAATATTAGGAAATCTATTTTTCCCAAATATAATTGTTTAGTTAAAATAGGATAGTGGGTTGTAGAATTTGCCCATATTACCTAGCCCGGTTAAAATAGACACGATGTCTATTTAGGGTCACCCTTGCATTAATTCACAACCAGCAACAAATTTGCAGGCAAGTAACGAATATTACTCTAATGAAATCCTGAAGTCCTTTTTGATCTCGTGTGTTCAAATCTTTTTATTCAAGGTCGAAGGTCGCAATTTTTTTAATGTTTTGGCTAAACGATTAGTCGTACGATAAAAATAACGGGGACTAAATTGTAGATCGGGTAATAGTCAATTTTTTTCTCTAAAATTTATCATTTCTGAGAAAAAGCCATCCGAAAGATAGCTGGAGCTGCATTCTCTATAAAACGCACACGTTTCCAACACGTTATCATTGATAATGACAAGAAAACATTGATTTCTTGTTGTTGTGATTGATGTGTAAGGTCACTCCTATTTTGTAGGCTAAATTGACCGTTCTAGCCCCTTAAAGGTATGTGACAGGTATAACACCCGTCAGAGAGGAGTGGCCTTTACGGGCGAACCCCTCGTCCCAACGTCCATGCACAATGTGCCTTTATACAACTAGTGTGTCTGTGTTGTGTTGACGGTGCATAGAAAATGACTTTGTTAATTGAAATTGACATATTTAGAAATATATGCGTCTGTAGCGATGAAAGAATATTTGTGAATGTGTGACAAAATTAAAATGTGTGCGTTTTTTCCGCGCACCAGATTTGGCACAAAAATTATGTATCGAAGCGAGGCGCTACGCCGTCTCTACTGAATGGTGAGTCAGTAACTTTGGTGCTTCTAAGGCTAGCCCCCACTAATTATACAGGATGTAAATTGTACGGGTATAGATATCAATTAGATTACTATAGTTGCCTGCCAGTAACTAGAACAATAGTATAATAACCTAACCGGCCACTCGGGTGTAAGTAACTAAATGGCACCTTCTTAGGTAACACACACACAGATATTATATGCACATGTTTACAGCCTGCAATCATGGTTCAACATTGGAACTTATGGAACCTATAAGAATCCTTAAAGCAAGAGAATCAAAAGAAAACAAATAAATATAAAACGCACTTTATTTACAATGCATTCACAATCAACAGTGCTGCATATATGCCATAAAAATATACATTTTCATTTAGTTTACAAAAATAACATTTATTAAATATTTTTATGCACCAGGAGTATTTTCCCTAACATAATGTGTAAATTTACCTAATATGAGTAAACAAGTGGAAATATTATAAATAATCATCCATGTTATAGTGAAACATTATAATTATTGGAGTTTATAAGCCTGTTAGAATGTGATGGTCAGATGAAACAGTCGCCTAAAGCGAATTTTGTGAATTAGTGTACAAATTACATAATTTTATGCTATTGCTACAATTTGGAAACAAAAATTGGAAAAATGAATATTTGCAGCTGACGGTTTTCAATGAAATTAATTACTTAAATATATTTATAACATAGACAACTAAATAAATACAAGTATTTTTTTTAAATATTATGCTTCAAAAATATAAAAATCAGTTCTAATTATTAAAATTTTATTGAATGATAAATTTAATGATAAGTAAGTAAAAAATATTGTATGTATAAAATTCGTATTTTTATGTGGTTTATTGTGATCTAAAAAATATTGCAGGGCACATTCATAAGTTATCAAATTTACATTTATTTACTCCCAAGCTTCCCAAGCAAAATATAACACATTCCATACATATTTTTTACATTCATTAAAAATATGATCGTTTTAAATAACTTCTTTGACAAGTAACAAGTGATGTAATATGATTTTTAGACCTTGTTCTTAAGCGATTTCATCATTTTTTCAAGTTTCATCGCCTTCTGGAGATCACCACTGATTTTCAGTTTGCCCATCATGAATGCTGTTGTCGGCTTTAACTTTCCTGAAAATAAAAAAAAGTAATTGTATTGTCGCAATATCATGCATGAAGTTCCAAAAATCATTATATTTTTTAAATTATTAACTTTCTATCAGTTTTTCTTTGGTCAAGTCTGGCCTTAGGTCTTATACAATCCGAAGATGGGCCCGCTGCACCGGTGCGTTCCTATGGAGATCGCGGAGTCCTCCCAAGCGCAGAGACAGGCCACGGAGGGTGTTTTAGTGCGGTCAAATCCCACATAACCCGGTAACCACTCCCAAGATGCTGGGTACCTTTTGAACGTTTCCCCCGATACCAAAAAAAGTTCTTATACAATAGGATCTTGGACACTACACTATGCACTGAAAAAATTAAAATGCATCTATAGTAATATACAAAGCTGAAGATTTTGTTTGTTTCTTTGTTTGAACGCGCTAATCTCAGGAAATAGTTTCGAATTAAAAACATTATTTTTGTGTTGAACAGTCCATTTATTGGGGAAGGCTATATAACATCATGCTATGACTAACACCAAAGTCCACGCGGACGAAGTCGCAGGCGGCCACTATTACCTTATAAGGCACTGGCTTGAAAAGCTTGAAAAGAACTGCAATTGTTAATCTATTTTTATATATTACCTTTTAAAACAATCAAATTTTAGTCAGGTGACTATAAATGAGTTGTGACGTCACAAATAATTTCTCATATAAAATGTATGAGAATGTCACGTTTTGACAGCTCGTTAAAAGTTTCTCAATTGATTTGGTAGTCCACGACCGGATTGCAATACTATTCCAAAGACGGTGATTGTCTCATAAAGTCTGGCCGACAACTGCACCTTGCTACCGAAACATAATAAGAGTTGCTTCACGACAGAAGTGATGGTACTTTCCCGGGCGAACCATTAAACTTCAGTACTGGTACTTTTTAGTCACGTTCGTCCTCCTGACGGAAAGCCGCTCCCACAGGAGTTAGTGCGGCTAGCTGAGTCCTCCGATGACGACGGCTGACGGTCGTAATGTTGACCAAACCTTGGCAAAAATGCCTACCACCTAACGGCGGAGTGACTCACCTTGAGGCAGTGATCCTCATGAGTGCCCGGGTAAAGAGATTGTTCCTCTCTCCCGTAGTCACGTTTGAGTGCTCAATGTGTCGCGTAAGAAGTCCCTGTCTGTACTTTTTAGTACCGAATACCACCATCTGTTATTGGAGATAGTTACCGGCGAACATCTCGGCGAAGTTCTTGCTGTCCATGGTGAGCGTGGCGTCGGGCGCCGCCTTGGGCTCGCCCTGGCCGCATGTTCCTTCACCGTTCTTCAAGTCCAGGTGCCATACTCCTTCCTCTTTGCCTGGGGATACAAAATAATTTACGTCTTAAACTGTATCAAGCTTTGCATTTGCGTGATTTTCGTAAAAAGCTGTAGCAGGCAACTATTAATATCTGACACGTGGAGTTTTGGCGGGAGTCGAAAAAGACATATTGTGCTCTTGTTTAAGTATTATTTATTTTCTTGGTGTGTTTTTGAGTTATATCGGATAAATTTGATGGCATTTTGTTTGATGTGGGTTAATTACAGTGCACGAGTGTTGTGAAATAAAATAGCAGTGCAAAAATGTGTTTTTTCAGCTTGCCTCCAAAATTCTATTTGTCACGTTGTGGTAAAGAAGCCATCGCTTTACTTGAATGTCTGACTGACTTGACTGACCGATTACTGACGACTGACTGACTTGACGCTGGCAATATGCAGAGTTTGCAATGCCATAATTAAAGAAAAAAAATACCTGACATCTGAGTGGCCAGTCAGGTTCTATAGGTACCTTCTGGTAACTAAAGTAAGGACACATTAGTTACGAAACGTATAACTTAGAGGTGTTGATAACTTTAGTAACTTGCTGGTAATTAAAGTGAGATCTAACCATCTAACTGATTATAGTTTCATAATTCCTTTATTTGGTAAACCTAAAAATTTCATACATTCATAACCTTGCTACGTACCAGTTTGGTAACAAATAGGATTGCAAGTTTATGATCTAGAAAAGGCGACGTATCACATTATACTTATCATTACGGTTCATTGCGTTTCGATTCGTTGTAGTCTTTAGCTACAACTCATGCACATAAAAACTAATAAATTTTCTTTAAACTCTGCGTCACGAGTTACGAAATCACTCAAGTTTATGTAAATATTTTTTATGCAACATTTAAAAGCGTTTCAAGAATCAAACTGCATAGTTTATATGGCACAATTACTTTGGAAAATTATAAGCTGATAAATTTACCTTGGACATTAAACTGATATACTGCTTGTGTCTTCTTCACGAGCTCAGGGGTAATAGTTTTGCCGATAGCGTCGAACAAAGTGGGGATTTGACCACTCGGTGGCTAAAACATAATATACATTTTTTTACATTTTAATCAGAACAGAAATAACTGATTAAAATATATTTTTTAAATTTACAACATTTAAAATACAACAGAATAAAATATAATTTACTAGCCTAATTAGCAAATTACCCACTATCCATTTTCCATTATCATTATTAGCTCAAAGAAAATTAGAACAGCAACATTAAATTAAAGAAAACCATACCGTGCGGTTTCACGCCAGCGTATTTTTCGGAACGTTCGCGCGTATTTTGTTTTTTTTTTCAAAGCGAGAGTAGCCGCGAACGGCGAAACGTCAAGATTTGTCATTTTTCAGTACAAATAGTAGCGCGCGTGTAAGCTCGTTTTCCTAAACGACCGTGTACGCGACGAAAAATAAGCTAATTTGAAACCGCACTTAACCTTAGACAGATAATCGGATTTTTGCTATTACATACAACAAAACAAGCAAAACGTATTATGCAAGCACAAACACTAGTGGTCATAGATAGAACATATTGTCTCGGATAACTCTCAAAATCAGAAGTTTTTGCTAAACATAATAATTGTTATGCTTCCGTAATGCTTATTCGTAAATATTACCTAAGCTACGTCATTTTAATGCCAATTTCAAAATTTCTAAATAAAAAATGGTTCTTATAATTAAAAATATGAATTAAAAATAATGTAATCGAAAACCGTTTAGAGAATTGTTTTCACACCTTTTTAGCAGCAGCGGTGAAGTCACCGGGCAGCTCCAAAAAGAAGTCAGGTAACAAATTATCTACATTACCTGCGAACAAATATGCCAATTTTGAAAAAGGAATATGTACTATTTGTTTGTAATGTAAAAAGCTTCATTAAGTTTATTTTGACAAAGCTTTGGAATCGATTCGATAACATAGCAAGTTACTTATTTTTTGTGTGAATTTACGACCCGACGACATTGTACCTTTACCTTTTACCTATGACCACTAAATACACTAAGTACATAATAATGACACAAGCAGAAACTGTTGGGAAATTTCACTTTTAGTGCCTAAAATATAATAAGATCTATACAGCATAAATTATATTAATATTAAATTTGCTCTACTTAGTAACCGCCTCCCTAACATGCATATCATAGTAATCAGAAAAGCATCGTGCATTGTTTTTTTCACACTTGGATTTAGTTAACTATTTCATAAAAAATATAGAGCTATTTTACACCGTCAATTAAATATATTGTTACGCGCTATGGGTAAGGAAAATGCCGTTTGAAACGTAGAAGGCGTTTATTGTCAGCTTCCACAAAAATCCACTTACAGAGTCCGAATCACAATGCACAATCACTATAGTCCAATATCTTCGCTTGAGTCGTCGAAATAATTCTTCCTTGTCGCTTGGTAGAGATCGCTTCGGTTTCACTTCCGAAAATAAACTGCCCAGTCGCGGCTCGGCGCGTGCCTTATATACGGCCACCCATGGTTCTCTAGAAATTTCCCGAACCACCAAATACAATAGACCCGTCCCGAACCTTCCTTTATGTTATTACGCACCTATGTACAGCTTATGTAGTCATAAACAATAGCCGCGACCCGCGATGTAAACAACCTATACATGTACGCTATATATAGGTACGTACTCGCCGCGGACCCCGAATTTGTTTACTGGTAGAAATCGATGTTTTTCTTATGACCGATTTTTCGAGAACTTTCTTCACTGTTCGATAGTAGACCTAATACCTGTTTATGCGTTTTTGGGGTTTTGCTGTACGACGCTTTGTTCTCGAGATATAGGTACTCAAAGTCGTAACATTACCCCCTCCTTAGTCATGCTCGTCCCGAGCATGATTCTTTCCGTGGTATTTTGCTAGTCGGTCTACATGTACTACTTTTAGCTTGCCGCGGGGACCCTTCTTAATCCGGTACGTGATGTCGTTAATCTTTGTGACAACAGTGTAAGGTCCTTCCCAGCGAGGTTGTAATTTCGGGGACTTCCCCTTCTTTCTCTGTGGATTGTGAAACCACACTAAAGCTCCTTCTTCAAATCCCTTAGAATTGGCTTTCCTGTCATAGCGGGTCTTCATGCTTGTGCTGGTTTTCAAGCTGTTCTCCCGAACCATCTTGTGTACCTCATTTAGCTGGTATTGAAGATCACTTACGTACTCCGTCACAATCTTGGGACCATCCGGTGGAGTGCCAGTAATGGCGTCTATCGGAAGCCTCATTTCTCTGCCGAAGTTAACCCTTGCTGGAGTAAATCCTGTACTGTCGTGGAGTGCCGAACGATACGACATAAGGAACAGAGGTATGTATTGGTCCCAATCTTTTTGATGTTCATCCACTACCTTAGCCAAGTGATTTTCCAACGTTTGGTTGAATCTCTCGACCATACCGTCTGACTGTGGATGAGCAGGAGTCGTGCGCGTCTTATGCATGCCCAGCAAACTGCACATTTCTTGGAAAAGTCCCGACTCGAAATTACGTCCTTGGTCCGAATGGATTTCCATAGGTACACCATATCGGCAGACTACTTCTTGCACGAGCTTTTTAGCCACAGTGTGTGCTTCTTGATTGGGAGTGGCAAATACTTCAGGCCACTTGGTGAAATAGTCCTGCACAACTACGATGTATCGGTTTCCATCTTCGGTTACTGGAAATGGTCCAGCTACATCAATAGCTATACGCTCCCAAGGTGCTCCAACGTTATACAACTTTAATTTGCCTTTACTTCTTGTTTGGGGACCTCTGACTGAAGCGCAAGCTGTACATTTTCGGCACCAGTCTTCCACATCTTCCCGACAATGTACCCAATAGAATCTTCCTCGCAGCTTTACTAGTGTTTTCTTCACGCCAAGGTGCCCACCAGAAGTTCCATCATGAATGTGCCTTAGGACGGAAGACACCATACTTCTTGGTACTACGATCTGTAGAGTTACTTCCTTTCCGGTGTTAGACTCCCATCTTCTATGTAAGACTTCATTCTCCAAGACCAGGCTGTCCCATTGGGCCCAATAGCTTTTAGTGACTGGGCTACATGCTGACACATCATTCCAGCTGGGTTTGTTCTCACTTCGCTTCCAGTCCAGTATTAACCGTAGATCATCATCTTCTTCTTGCGCCTTTTTCATGTTTTCGTTGGTCCATTCATCGTGTAAGCCTTGCGTCCTTATTAATTTAACATGTCCAATGGTTTCCTGTTTCTGACAGTGTTTGCAATCTTCAGGACAAGGTCTTCGTGATAAGGCATCGGCGTTGCTGTGTCCTTTTCCACTCCGGTGTTCCGTAACAAAATGAAACTCTTGCAGTTGCTCGAGCCATCGTGCCACTTGACCTTCAGGATTTTTAAACTGCAGGAGCCATTGTAACGCTGCGTGATCTGTCCGTAGTGTAAACTGGCGACCAATAAGGTACTTCGAAAAATGTTGCAAGACCTTGACCACGGCAAGTAACTCTCTACGAGTAACGCAGTAATTTCTTTCTGGTTTCGAGAGTGATTTGCTGAAGTATGCTATTACTACCGTGTGCTCGCCTTGTATCTGTGATAAAACGCCGCCGATTCCAGTATTACTCGCGTCCGTATCCACGACGAACCTCCCGTCGCGACTTGGATATCCTAATATAGGCGTTTCACACAAACAACGTTTTAGCTCTCTGAAAGCATCTTCACAAGTGGAATCCCAGACAAAATCTCGTTTTTCTTCCGTAAGACGATGTAATGGCCTGGCTATATCTGAAAATTTCTTTACAAAACGTCTGTAATACGTACACAGACCCAGAAATGAACGTACTTCAGATTTGTTCCTCGGAGTAGGCCAGTCCTGCACAGCCTTAATCTTCTCTGGGTCGGTTTTAACTCCTTCCGGGGAAATTATGTGCCCAAGATAGCTCACTTCTTTCTTGAAGAGGGCACATTTCTTCGGGCTTAGCTTAAGGTTGGCGTTCCTAAGCCGTGTAAAGACCTTTTCCATATTCCGCAGGTGTTCCTTAAAAGTACGCCCCATGATGATAATGTCATCAAGGTAGACCAAACATACGTCTCCAAGAAGGCCCACCATTACCCTTTCCATGAGACGTTCGAAGGTTGCCGGTGCATTACATAAGCCGAATGGCATGACTTTAAATTGCCATAGACCGTTACCTATTCCTGTACTGAATGCTGTCTTTTCCTTATCTTTCGGATCTATCTCCACCTGCCAATATCCACTCTTCAAATCTATGGTAGAGAACCACTTCATACCACTGAGCATGTCCAGCGTGTCATCTATTCGAGGCAGGGGATAACTATCCTTTTTGGTAACGTTATTCAACATCCGGTAATCTACACAGAACCTTGTGCTGCCGTCCTTTTTCTTTACTAAGACAACTGGTGAAGACCACGGACTTGTAGAAGGTTCGATAATTCCGTTACAAGCCATGTCTTTGACGAGTTCAGTGACTTCTTTTTCTTTTGCCCATGGTATCCTTCGAGGTCTTTGTTTAATGGGCCTAGCGTCGCCGGTGTCGATTTGGTGCTTGACGAGTCCCGTTCGTCCGAAATCACAGTCCTTTGCAAAAATGTCTTTAAATTTTGATAGGAGTTCCCATGCCTGCTGTCGCTCGGAAGTAGATAAATTCTCCTTAGAAGCTTCGAGAAGTTGACATATAATATCGGCGCTAATTTGTTTCTCTGGCTGTACTGCTTTGATATTTCCCAGCTGTCTAAGAAGTTTGACTTCCTCGCATCTTCCCATTAAGCTGTTCTTCTTTAAATGAACTTCCTCTTTACTCATATTGAGAACCCGAACCGTAGATACTCCTTTGGACATGAGTAAAGTTCTTGCAGTAATCAAGTTATGGTTACTTCCGGTGTCCTCAACAATCACGCATCTTCTTACTTTAACCTTCGAGGGGAATTTCACTTTCACTAGAGACTCCGATCTGGGTGCCAGTACAGTGTCCTTCAAGCAGTAAAGATTGCATGGTTCAGATCCATTAAGACATACTTCTTGATCAGGGAACCTCAAAACCCCTTTCCGTACGTCAACAACGCACTGTTCTTTCCTTAAGAAGTCCAGTCCCAATATGCAATCATCGGTGATACTGGCAATTAATACTGGATGTCGGTATACACGGTCACCAATCTTCAAATCGACGTCTATATTGCCGAGGACGGTAACTGGTTGGCCGGTTGCCGTCTGAAGTCGGTGTGCTGGAGATCGCTTGGTCCACTGAATGGTCCTAGGAAGTAGCTCAGGCTTCACAATTGAACAAGAGGCTCCCGTATCCACAGTGAATTGGCAAGTCCGGTTATTCACAATACCTTCAATTGTTAAGCTGTTTCCGTTACAAACTTGGTTAATTGTAATACAGGGGGCATTAATTTGACCAACCAGCGCCCGCCCCGCGGCCCTGGCGACATCTAGTTTAACGGCAACTCGTCCACTTGGGTCTCCGAGTCAGAAACCCATCTTCTTTTCTTCTTGGGGCACTCTAAGCGAATATGCCCCTTTTCGCCGCAACCATAGCAGGTGGGGATAAAACGTGGCTTCTTTTGCTCCGTGACCACTTCTCTTACTTTGTGGTACCTTGCATCCTGTCTCACGGCTTCGACTTCCAGGGCATGTGCCAAAGCATTCTTTAGAGACTGATGATGGCCCAAACGCACAGCAGCCCTGACCTCTAGGTCTCGTATCCCGTCGACAAATGCCTGCAGTAAGTACACTTCGATATTCCCTGGTGTCGAAGAGTAAGCACGCCTTACAAGCCTTTCAACCTCCGTTGCCCACTGCTGGAGGTTCTCGTTGGGCTTCTGGGTCCTCTCTCGAAGCTGGGCTCGGTACACATACTCTAAATGTTTCTCGCCATAGCGAGTTTCTAGCGCTTCCATTAGAGCTTCCAGTGTCCGGCCTTCCTTTGGTAGGTTATCTATAGTCATCAAGGCGTCTCCTCTTAAGGCCAGAGTTAGAGCAGTAAAAGAGTAATCATCCCCCCAGGCATTTGCTTTTGCGAGCGTCTCGAACTGGTATCGGAACGCCGACCAGGAAGAGCTTCCATCAAAATGTGGAAGGTCGAGCCTCGCCGATGATGACGACGGAACAACTACGGGCTCGCGAGTCTTTAGTTTCACGACCTCGTTGGTAAGCTGTTGTAGGCGGTTGCCATGGCCTTCGACTCGCTCCTCCAAATGATCCGTCCTCAGCGTAATTTCCTTTACTTCCTGCTGCACCTCTTTGAGCTTTGCCCCAAGTCCAGTCAGCCCACTATTAATTTTGTCGATGACAGTTTCGCGGCTGGCCTGGATCTGCTCCTGGATTTCGCGACGGCTGGCTTCCTGTTCGCGGCGGCTGGCTTCTAGTCGAGCCTCTAGATCGGCCTGCATCCCCTGTATGGCAGACAGTAGCGCTGTCATATCCATTGTCGGAGCCGGTGCTGCGGTTGCCCCTGACGACGACCCCGGCGCAGCGGTCTCGTCCACCCCTTCAGCCGCAAGTTGTCGCGCAGCATCCATACCGACCTGTCTCCTGGTCCTCGGAGTGCGCCCCTCTTCGTCTCGTTGTACTAACGGCATTCCGCTTCTGACACCAATTGTTACGCGCTATGGGTAAGGAAAATGCCGTTTGAAACGTAGAAGGCGTTTATTGTCAGCTTCCACAAAAATCCACTTACAGAGTCCGAATCACAATGCACAATCACTATAGTCCAATATCTTCGCTTGAGTCGTCGAAATAATTCTTCCTTGTCGCTTGGTAGAGATCGCTTCGGTTTCACTTCCGAAAATAAACTGCCCAGTCGCGGCTCGGCGCGTGCCTTATATACGGCCACCCATGGTTCTCTAGAAATTTCCCGAACCACCAAATACAATAGACCCGTCCCGAACCTTCCTTTATGTTATTACGCACCTATGTACAGCTTATGTAGTCATAAACAATAGCCGCGACCCGCGATGTAAACAACCTATACATGTACGCTATATATAGGTACGTACTCGCCGCGGACCCCGAATTTGTTTACTGGTAGAAATCGATGTTTTTCTTATGACCGATTTTTCGAGAACTTTCTTCACTGTTCGATAGTAGACCTAATACCTGTTTATGCGTTTTTGGGGTTTTGCTGTACGACGCTTTGTTCTCGAGATATAGGTACTCAAAGTCGTAACAATATGTATACATAATTACATCAATATTAATTTAAATATAACAGCTATTCCAGTGCAGTAGCGATAAATAATTTCCTTCCTACTTGGTCTACATTACGACAATTGTGGCATAATACTTAATATGTATTTTATATTAATATGGGGATAGTTAAATGAAAATCAAACATTTATACATGTTTAATGAAAAACACAGCAGTGAAACAAATCTATATGAATACTTTTTATATCTCACAAATGCGTATTTACCATGATTGTGGGAGTGCATACTTTTTCAAATTGTCTCTATATGCCTGATAAGCTGCTAATCGAACATCAATTTACTATAGTTACCTGTATGCTACAAATATACTATAGTTATGCTATCCTCTAACTACCAACAATTACCATATTCTGGTGATAACTAGTACCCTGCCCGAGTGACCGGACGTGATGGACTGACTGAAAACTTCTTAGGTAACGCACACAAAGTCTCTGTAGCTTCGGGATTAAGAATAGAGCTACGGTATCCCCTGCCTGATCATAAGAGGCGACTAAAAGGGGGCTTCCGGGGTTGCAGGCGGTGAGAGTGGGAGCTCGATCCGTCCAGCCAGCAGCCCCGGGAGGGATGGCGGTGTGTGCTTGGCCGCATGCCGCCGTGAACACCTGAAGGTGCAGGAGAACACATCTGCTCTCCCGAAAATGGGCCCGTACCAGGGAGCCGCGCGTGGAGGACAAGGGAGCGTTCCACTGGAGATCCCGGAGACCTCCCCAAGCGCAGAGGCAGGCCACCGAGGGGGTTTTAGTGCAGTCAAATCCCACATAACCCGGTATCCTCTCCCCAGGTGCCGGGTACCTTTTGAAGTTTTCCCCCCGATACAAAAAAAGGTAACGCATACAGACAATGTACACGTGTATATACGCCCACATCCATGGTAAATGGGTATTCGTGAATAAGAGTTTCACTATAAATAAAATAATAATTATCAAGCCACAGCTAACGTAACTACCGTAGGCACACGAACCTTCTCAGTGTATCTAACCGCCGAGGTGTGGTAGTGGCGCACTGACGTGGTGCCTTTGGCCACGTGGCTAATTGTGACTTCGCCGTCGAGGAACCCGTCCAACATCAGGTTATCAGCGTTCTCTGGTCATATCCATCTTTTGTTATAGTTTTGAAGACTACTTTCGGTGTTATTTAGAAGACGTAGCACATAATATTACGTGGTAAGTGGTTACTTGAAGACATTTGAAGCCAACCTCAAATAGAAATAGACCAAACGTCTAAAAGTCCTATCTATAATTTTATACTACTCATGGTCATCTCATATAATATAGACCATCAACTATTATTAATCGATATCATCTATACTCCGTTCTTTCTAAAAACATAGTTGTGTTCACCGATCTTGACACTACTTTTTATTAAATATTAATAAAACGTAGTGCTACTATATACTAAACAGCAGGTAATTTTGGTTTTGGATGAGCTTTTACCCCCATAGCCTTTTAATTATGTTTCTATTAAAAAATCCAAAAATAAAATACTACATTCGAAAACACAAAACTACATTCAAAGAAAAAACGAAGTATACAAGATAAACTTATCTATTAGGGTGATTAATTGAGATGGGAATAATAAAAAGAAAACAACTAATACTCTTCGTGTGCTACAGAACCATCGATATCGACTTTAGAGTTAAGAAAAACTGCATTCATAATTTTCTAAAAATATCTTCAGAAAGTAAGATAATCTAAATGTAGTGGGATAGAAATTCATAAATAAATAAGTGTTAAAACTATTACTCTAAAAAAACTGTAAATTATTTTAAACTTATCTGTAGAAAATATTTTGAAGACATGTTGTAAGGAAATAAAACGGGAAAGGGACAAAGTTAGAATAAAAACTACGACTTATAGCTTAGATAGAATAACTAGTGCAATTGTAATTGTGACTTATAAGTGTTATTTCGTATGCCTTTTGGTCCAAATTAACATCGTTATAATTATTCATTATTCATTAATAATAAATAATTAACTAAAGGGAAGATAGTGAGTTTCCGCTCTAAAAACTAGTGAATAAAACAGTCAACTTTTTTAAAGGATGTAACTTAACCTTAAAAGTGTGAACCAGTCAATACTACGTCTTCAGTTACTATATTTACAAGGTTACTATAGTTATTAGCAATTAGGTTTGACATTTTCCGTGGCGTAGGGTTATGAGCCGACTGCGAAGCGTAACCCACGACGGGTTCGATTCCTACCCGGGACAAATATTTGTGTGAATATGACTATTAAAATTTGTTCTGTGTCTGAGTGTTAATTTATCTATCTTAATATATATAAATTACGTGTCACATTGTTTGTCCGCGATGGACTCAACTACTTAACCGATTTTAATAAAATTTGCACACCATGTGCAGTTTGATCCAACTAGAAAGATAGGATAGCTTACATCTCAATTTATAGTCGCAATATTATTTTATTTCTGATACTTTAAGGCAGGACAACGTCTGCCGGGTTAGCTAGTTTAAATATGTAATTTGAATTATATAGTATGTTTACCAGCTTTCCGATAACCATAGTAGAAGCTTTGCTTAGTTTGGAGTCAGATGGCGTTGTGGGAAATATATATATTTATTTATTTTATTATTAATTTAGTTAACTAACTTCCTCGTGTATGGCCGACTGATTGACAACTTTTTGGTCACACAGACAGAGCCTGTGCATACACCCCTACAATAATAGTAAACCCGCATTCGTGAGAAAGAAGAGCTGTATTCAATCACGCGCGCACATGGCCCGGCAGCGAAGCGATCCGTGCAGCTAAGCCAAACGGGCGCGGTTGGGAGTGAGATCAGTGACCGCTACTGCCAAAAAATTCATGCGCGTTTCCGTGCTTCGGAGGGCACGTTAAGCCGTCGGTCCCGGTTGTTATCGGTAGATAACAGTCATTAAACCTAGTCGGAGGCCTTATGGGCGGTTTGAAAACATCCGACAGCAGATTGGCCACTAACCCGCATCTCCACCAATTCGCATTGAAGCAGCGTGATGGAGTAAGCTCCAGGCCTTTCTATAATGGGGAGAGACCCGTGCCGCTAAAAAGGGTTGCAGCCAGCCAGCCATTATCTCACGCAACAGGTTCACACTTTCTAAGGTTAATTTATTGGTTACCCCCTAAAGCCCCCATGAGATAAAAGGTCTATCATAAGATAAGGGACATCCTAGCATCAGACAAAAATGTTATTAAATATACTCACTCGGATCGCAGGCATATGAAGTGAGATCTTTGACGCCTGCTTCCCTCACAACATCGTCGTCGATAGCGAAGTTGCCAGTGTACGTCTTTGGGTCCCTGGCAAAAAACTGGATTATTTTCAAGAGGTAGAAAAAGTAACTGCTGGACGACCCGTGTGGCGCAATGGTTACCATGCCGGACTGCCAATCGAAGGGTTATTTTTTCGATTCCCGGCGATAGTCTGGGTGTTTGTGTTTCTGTCTTTGTATGTGTCCATGGTATCCAGGACACAAGGTATATATACCCTACTGTGGGGCTATGAGTGTGAAGCGTTTTTATCTCATTACAATAATAATGTAATGTATTATACCCCCTTTTTATCTCTATTCTAATAATGCTTTTGTGTTTCGGTGTGGTTGCCAGCCAGACTTATGTGAGGCGACTGTCAGATTTTGGTAGTAACATCAAAGCTGTGTATAATCCTCACGAATCCTCAGGCAGGGACATCTTGAGGCTGTGCGTAGACTTTCATTGCATGCACTGCAGTGACCACGTAACACCTGAATTGTAGTTTTGGCGGGAAGTCGAAAAAGACATATTGTGCTCTCGTTTTATTTTCTTGGTGTATTTTTGAGTTATATAGGATAAATTTGATGGCATTTTGTTTCATATAGGTTAATTACAGTGCACGAGTGTTGTGAAATAAAGTACCTAACAGTGCGAAAATATGTTTTTTCAGCTTGCCTAGAAAATTCCATTGGTCAAGTAAGGTAGCCATCACTTGAATTTCTGACTGACTGGACTGACGACTTACTGACTTTACATATTATTACTCACCCAGTTTCAATGAAACTGGCAAAAACGTGATGCAAAAATTATACTTGACGCTGGCAATATGCAGAGTTTGCGATGCCATAATTGGAGAGAAAAAAAAACACCTGAATGCTCGTCAGATTTTGTTGTTGTTTGATGTTCGTGAGATTGACACTTCAAGGTGAATATAATAAATTATAACAATTATATTCATAACATTAACTTCGACTTACTTGCACAAAATAGCGTAAGCGGCGTCCGATACTATTTCTGGTTTGCGGCTCGTCGATGTGTCTCCGGTGAGCATTTCTATCGCCGCAGTTGCGATAGCTGAAATCAAAAAATAATCATTATAACGGAGCCCTTACAATAAGGGCCTCTTTCAAGTTAAGTGACAAGTACGCTAATTGTCGGTTAAAGTCACCCGTAACTTCAATTTTAATTTCACGATATTCGAGTAGCAATAATCATATGATAAACTGACTCATAGCTGAACTGACTGGCTTTCACTTGCCAATTAAATTTACTTGGGACGTAACTAATCAACATTTTACTTAGAGATGGTGAACAAGGTCCTAAGACTTATAAAAATAGATCTCTTTAAAAACTCACAACAGTCTAGTGATTACATAAAACAATTGAAAACAGCTGTTCAATCTGGAATTGTCAACATTTTGTTGGAGCAACTTAAATTAGCAAAAGTTTAGGATTGTACAAGTGTATGGCAAGTGTATCACTGTAAATAGACATTAAATGAATCAGAATGAAACTCTCCATCATAGTAAACGAAGCTCTTCATGAAATTTTCGTTACATCAGGATTCTAAACAGAACAGTGATAAAGAAATTCTCAGGCACAGAGGTGGTCGAATCAGGAATTGGTCACATGAAGTAAAGATAAGTCTTCGATGGTTGCAACCCTTTTTGCGTCCCACTACTGGGCACGGCTCTCTCCCCATTATTGGGGAGGCCTGGAGCTTACTCCACCACGCTGCTCTAATGCGGGTTGGTGGAGATCCGGGTTAGTGACCAACCCACTGTCGGATGTTTTCAAACCGCTCATAAGGCCTCCGACAAGGTTTAACGACTGTTATCTATCGACAACAACCGGGACCGACGGCTTAACGTTCCATCCGAGGCATGGAAAGGCGCATGAAATTTTTTACGCTAGCTAGCTTAAAAGCTTAGCTTAGCCGCTAGCGGTCACCTATCTCACACCCGACCGCGCCCGTTTGGCTTAGTTGCATAGATCGTTTTGCGTTCTACGCTAACCGCCGGGCCATGCGCTCTTCGCATGTCGCATTAATACAAGTCTTCGATAGAAAATAAATATTTACCTGTCCTAGGCCAGAGGGCGTTGACACCAATTTTGTATGGTTTGAACTCTTCACTCATGCCAAGAACGCACATCGACATTCCGTACTTGGCCATGGTATACGCCACGTGGATTGAGAACCTGGAAAAAGACAAACAAGTGACGTTTGTTTTTTTGAACGCGCTAATCTCAGGAAGTACTGGTTCGAATTGAAAAATTCTTTTTGTGTTTAATAGTCCATTTATTGGGGAAGGCTATAGCCTATATAACATCATGCTATGACTAGCGGCCGCCCGCAACTTCGTCCGCGTGGACTTTGGTATTAGTCATAGCATGATCTTATATAGCCTTCCCCCAATATATGTATGTTTGAAAACATCCGATAGTAGGTTGGCCACTAACCTGCATCTCCACCAATCCGCAATTCCCAGCGGTGGGAGGCAAAAAGGTTTACAGCCATGCCATGTAAAATATTGTTTTTTTTTTATGTCCCACTGCTGGGAACAGGTCTCCTCTAACAAGTCAGAGGGATTTTGGCCATAGTCCACCACGCTAGCCCAGTGCGGATTGAGTCGAGAAATTATGAGTTTCTCTAAGGCATGCATGGCGATGGAAAACATCGTAATCAATTAAATATCACAATATTTTCCATCACCGTGGAGCAGAGATGAACCGCGCACATTACAAATTTCTTTTGTCAGAGGTGCGCGTCGAGGATTTGAACCCGGCATCTTCCGAGTCGAAGATTACCATTCAGCCATCGCTACTCAAAATAATGTATATTATGTATTATATACAATTAGTTTTTGCCATTATTTTTATAAAATCCACGTGGCTGTAGCATGTTCTTATAGGATAATAGATAATTAACGTGAATATATAAAACAAGAGGTTTGTTTTTATAGAGCATTTTCATCTGCTGATTTAACAAAACCTTGTAGTTTTTGTTAACACTTTTTCTATCCTACTTGCTTGACGCTAGAGGTTCACAATTAATATAAAATTCATTGATTTATTTTATTTATAATTAAGGATAATAAAAGTTTATAATTGAGGATAATAAATAATTAGGGGGGATTATGTGTAAATGTGAAATGAAAATATACAATTTGTACAAATAAAAATTGAAATTTTAGGAGATTAATATAAATTATATTTGCATCACAGTATACTAATGAAAATATAATGTATGTCTATAAAAAAACAAGCTTATATAATTTATTGCTCTGCATAGCTTGAATGTGTTTCGGCTAGGAATGGCCATAAACTTGCACCCCATAGGTGCAAAAAACTGACCATTCATTAGGGCATCTGTCAGTATTTACAATAAAATCCCAGAAATGGTTCAGTCTCCTTTCTTTGGACTAATTTAAAAAAATTGTCAAGGAAACAGGTAAGCATTATTTAAGTTACATTAAGCCGTATACGAAATTTTTCTGATTTTGCCGATTTAGCTGATTTTATACAGGGGATTTTGCAGTTAAAATACAGTATTTCCATAAGTTTTATTGCACAATATGACTGATAATCGAATACATTAGCCACTTTTTTAGCTTGCGTCAAGTATTATAATGCGAGATTTAGGTTAAGTTTTTTAATGCCAAATTTTCATTATTAATTTGATTTATTTTTCAGGAAACGGATTGTTTATGAACTGAAGTATATTAATGT
Organism: Pyrgus malvae; assembly: GCA_911387765.1. Taxonomy (NCBI): domain Eukaryota; kingdom Metazoa; phylum Arthropoda; class Insecta; order Lepidoptera; family Hesperiidae; genus Pyrgus; species Pyrgus malvae. The sequence goes on from OU426948.1 coordinate 24,731,603, forward strand.
AAAATAATTTTTTTCAATTTTCCGAAATCAAATGCAATTTCTGGCCCATTTTCTCACTGGCATATTCCCATACAAATGTATTCTGCTATTTTCTCCTTGGATAATGCTTCTAGTAGAGGAATGATTTTTTGTGACAATAGCTAAGTCTGCTAAAGCTATGCCCCTTTTTTGTTTTTTTTTTTCAATCAACTAATTAGATCAGAAAATATGACTTCAAAAATCGTAGTAATGCCTTTTCAATACAGCCCTAATCCAACCACTGCAAAACAAATTTGAAAGGTTTTTACAACCAAATAAAAACATAGAGGCATAGACTTATTCTATTTCTTTATATATGTGAAAAAAAAAATTTAATGAACTCAATTTTAAAGGAGGAAACAGGAGAATACGAAACCTCGATTAAGTCAGAAAGTTTCTAGGTATAATCGGTCTGAGCTGCATCTGTCCCTATCGCACGCGGCTGATAGCGCAGCGCGATAGCAATAGTTACTCCAGAATACCTATTTTTTATGCTAGTACTGCTGAAGAGATTGGGGGTTTTTCTCCTCTGGCTCTTTTCTTTCAGTTTCACTCATCACCCTAACACCCACATGGGCACCTAGAGCCAAAGACTGTGTAAAGATTGATTAAGAGAATAAATATTTGTATTCCAAAAATAAATGAAATATTTTATGTAGGTATATCCCTAATATATTAACATTATAAATATGAAAGTAACTCTGTTTGTCTGTCTGTCTGCTACCCACTACTGAACCAAATTTAATGAAATTTGGAACACAGATAGAGTGGACCTTGAGAAAGAACATAGGATGGTTTTTATCCTACAGTAACCTATAAAACGGGTCCACGTGGGCGAAGCCGCTGGCGGAAGGCTAGTTGTTATATTATTTTACTTAAATTCTTAACTGACTAAGAACTCTATCTCGGGATTGCAGAATCAACCTTCAATGAACTTAATTTAAAAAAAAATGTTTAAATCATTACATGACTAAAGAAAAATGTATTTATTTCATCTTACCAGTGTGGATTCATGTTAAGTGGAGGTGACAAGTTGAGAATGTGAGCATGGTCACTATTCTTCAGGAGAGGTACACACAGTTTAGATCTGAAACATTAAACATTCATTTTTGTTCTTACAAAACTTATCTTAAAGAGATTGCATGTTACTGTCAAACAAAAATAAATGACATATAAAGTATTCTGACTGTGTCAAAATTTAGAATAACATGGCAACACTACACAAAATACAAACGTTGAACAATAATTTATGTGGGAAAACTACTTATAAATAAAAAAAATTGAAAAACATTTTCCAGTGAACCAAATTGGGAAACTAAACCATTCTTAAATCCTCTCGAACATACACAAAAAATTTCATCATAACTTGCATGCACACAAAATATAGATATATTAAGATAAAGACATTTATTTGCAAAATTAATGGTGTTTACAAAAACATTTAATGTATATTAAGTTACAGGTATGCAAACATATATGATATGAGATATGTAAATTTTGAAATCATATACAATAATTATACAACTTTATTTGGCATCTAAATATAATTTTCAAATTAATATAATTAAATAATTATGTTTAATGGAAGCTTCATAAAAGTAAAGCTATATTCAGGATATATTAGTAATTTACTTCTATTAGTAATTTTTTTTAAATAAAGGAATTATTGGACTTACGTCAAAAAAGTGCCCCTTGTATTGATATTGTGCATGAGGTCATATTTCTTCATGTCAGTTGTTTCTGTTCCCGTGAGGGAGATAGCTGATGCATTGTTTACCAGGATGTCAATTCCATTGAACTAGAAATACATTAAAATGTATAGAAATTTCATATAACTACAATTAATTACTAATCCTAAGAGCAGTGATGACCTAACAGTAAATGTTGCAGTCTTCGACATGGAGATACTGAGTTCAATCTCAAACAGTAAATGTTGCAGTATTGGACATGGAGATACTGAATTCAAAGAAAGAAGAAGAGAACCTCATAACTACTAGAAGGCATGGTGTCCACAAACCCGCATTTGGTGTATGACCATAATGGTGGACTATGTACTAAAATTGCCCTCACTTCAGAGAACAAACCTTTGCCTAGCAATGGGTCATAAAAAAGAGTTAATTTTTTTTTTTATCCAAGTAGGTTTATAATTTAAGGTGCAGTTTCAACGGCGAGAACTTTGAATGAAACTTCTCCATACCCTTTCTCCTGCATATTTTATCCAGGTTTATGACATTAGATCAATGATTCTTTTTTATTCCTATCCATATGAATACATTATTCTATATCTTTACTAATATATAAAGCTGAAGAGTTTGTTTATTTGAACGCGCTAATCTCAGGAACTACTGGTTCGAAATGAAAAATTCTTTTTGTGTTGGATAGTCCATTTATCAAGGAATTTTAGGCTATATAACATCATGCTATGAGAAATACCAAAGTCCACATGGACAAAGTTGTGGCGGCCACTAGTATTATTTTAAACAAAATCGTATTAGTATTTTTCTTCATCTTTATTCTTTAAATCATCCTTCCATCCATCCATCAACCTTTCGTAGTCCACTGTTGGACACAAGCTTCCCCTAACGTTTGCCGTTCAATAAATAATTTCATTTCATTATTCTATAAATAATGAAGAATATTCTTACCTTTTTCACAGCATCATCAATGGCTTTTTGAATTTGTTTTTCATCTCTCACATCTACAATGCATGGCAATGCTTTGCCACCAAGAGCTTCAACTAAAAATTATAGAAAACATTGAATTGCTTAAATTAATACCTGCAGAACACAAAATATTTCAATTTATTAAGACTATTTAAGCTTAAAAATACTATTTCTTTAATTCATAAAATTGTAATAGATATAATAATATGTATGTAACATAATAATACAAAAATATCACTAAGAATACTACACAAAATGTTATTGGTTTACAAGAAGTGAATTTATTCTCACACTTTTTCTATTTCGTAGTATACAATCCTAGACTGTTTTTCAAAACTGGAAAAACTAGATTTACAAGCAAGAAAGTTTTAAACAGGTCTCAGAGGAAGTCCAAAGTCCAACATAAAGAAAATTTTGTTGAAACTAATTTTTACACCTAATAGCATTAGCTTATTTTATGCAAAGGTAATAGTTATCGTATTCTGTAGAAGTGTTATGTTAAACAGTACCCACTTTCTTCGGCTGCAGTATAAATAGTTCCTGGTAACTTCGGATGAGGTTCAGCGGTTTTCGCGGCGATCACCACATTCGCTCCATCCTTAGCAGCCTTCAACGCTATAGCCTTTCCAATACCACGCGAAGCCCCTGTTATGAATAACGTGCGGCCAGCCAATTTCCTATTGAAGCACATAAATTAAGTGTTAAAAGAAAGGAGGCCACATCATTTTCAAACTTTCTTATTTAAAATTTTAAAAACCTTACCCTGTATTAGCGACTAAACTCATTTTTTCAATATTTTATCTACTTAAACTTTGATCCCAAAACTTCAGTAAGTATTAAATCGCCGAACAAAGTTGGACTTGTATGAGTTATCTTCTTTTGATAAAATTACAATAGGTACAATACAACCAATTCGATTCGCGACATTCGCGTCTGTCCAACGTAGGTAGAGTTTTAAAATATGTCAAATGTCAACCTTGACACCTTGATGTCAACTGTCACTGCTGTCCATCACTGTCAGTCTTTTTTTTTCGTAAGATGGACAAAAATAAATTAGATACTTATCCAAATCAAATACAAATTCTAACCTTTGTAGAAAAAGTCGTTTTATCCGTGTTTTCTTTCAGGATTCATTTCCTGCTCTGCTAACTGGTCAAATATCATTAGAATACGACGGTAAATTCGCCAACATTTGTAAAGTTAAAATAGGTTATGTGGGGAATCGAACGGTCCCGAAGCCAGAAGACCCCAGTCATAAGAATAAATAATACTTATTTATTCTTATGCCCCAGTTCGATTCCTATCCAACAATATTTTTTTCTTTTTTTTTAGTTTTTGTTGGGGAGCCAAGATTCGCTTATTACTCTGGCTTGGAGCTTTCTACTCGGCCCGCAACTGCCGAACCGGTCACTGGGTTGGTTGGCCAGGTATGGCCAGGTGTCCCTGCGTGACTCATGGATGGAGGATTGCGGCTTGCGCCGCTGGTCATGTCCGGTGGAAGCGCGGCACCTTAGTTAGGTTAGACCAAGAAAGTCAATTGTTTTATATCCGAGCATTGCTCGGTTATCCAGGCACTTTATATTTATAGCAACAAATTAAAGTTATAAATAAGTTGGTAAGGGAAAGGCGCACTGTTATGTGCATTTTAAATATTTTTATGATGTTGACCATAATAATAGGCTGTATTAGAGTGTGGAGAGTGGCAGTGTAGTTACAATACACTGATTTTGTCTTAGAGCATCAAAGTTACTGACTCACCCATCAGTAGAGACGGCATAGTGCCTCGCTTCGATACATAATTTTTGTGCCAAATCTGGTGCGGGGGAAGAACACACACATTCAAAAATATTTTTTCATCTGTTTGTGTTGATCTTAGAGCATCAAAGTTACTGACTCACCCTTCAGTGTCTAACCTGTCATACCTTGATACTCTAAGGTGTAAGATGTAAGATACAGCTAGCTATCCATTTTGTTGTACATCGTTATCCATCTAGCCTGTATTACTAAAGAGCAGATGCGGGATAGAAATAATAAATTGATTTATTTTATTACTTTTATTTTAAATTTATCCATCCGTACATTTTTATCCCCTTTCATAAACATATACTTTTATGTAGCGTTGCCAGGCGTCCGGATAAAGCCGGACATAGGTAGGCTTTTTGATTGCGTGTCCGGCCAAAATAAACGGTGTCCGGCTTGTCCGGCTTTTGTTAGGCTTTTTACATTTCGCAAACGAGCAAGCGCCGAGCGTGGCCGAATGCAGGCGAGTAGACTGTCGGTCGCTCTTACTTAATACTGATTTGGTATTCGATTTTATTTATTATTTCATTAGAATTTAACAAGATTTATGACAATAACTAGCTTTCCGCCCGCGGCTTCAACCGCGTGGAATTCGGTTATATCGCGCTTTTTACATTTTCCCGTGGGAAGTTCTCCCGCAGTAAAAAATTGCTTTTCCAGGACTCAAACTACCTCCATACCAAATTTCATCAAAATCCGTTCAGCCGTTTAGGCGTGAAAGAACAACAGACAGACGGAGTTACTTTCGCATTACCATAAATACCATATACCATTAATAGAGCACAACTATAAGAAAACTTCTCATTCCCACGGGAAAATCTAAAAAGCGCGATATAACGCGCTGGATACGATGAGTTGTTAAACCAAAATTGAATGGTAAACTATACTATGTATATGTTTTGCCTTGGGGAGCAAAAACATGCAGATTTTGGGCACTATGGATACCCGGGAACACGCTACATAGAGCTGACCATGCGAAAAACAATGTTTTTCCAAGTGTTCTCCAGCAACCCTCAGAGTTTGGCCTTGTGCTTTATTAATGGCAAATGAAACCCTTATAGGAAATTGAAGTCTTTTAAATTGAAATGGGAGGTCTGTTGTAATAATCGGAATCCGAGGAATGAGTACACTTTCACCCTTTGCTGCGCCAGTTAAAATAGTTGCTGTAATAATATTCCGCCCAAGCTGAGTGACACGCAGCCTGGTACCATTACACAGTCTAGGGGCATCGAGATTACGCATGAGCATCACTGGAACCCCTACTTTTAATTTTAATTTATGAGAATGCACCCTAGATAGTTACAAAGAATTTAAGAACTCTACAGGATATGAGGAATTATGTTCTGTTTCTATCACTGTGTCTACAGATAAATATTCAGTAGTTAATAACCCATAACTTCATCCAAAATATTTTCATTATTCATATTTCATTTAATTTTTGATTATTCATAACTTTTGTTAACCCTCTGGAACAGTCTATTATACCAGGACCAGGATAAAGGGTAGGTAAATAAGTACAGAAGTTTTTGCTTAGCTGCAGTAAAAAAATATTAAGTACACAGGATAAGTAGATGTAAAAAACCAGTTTAGACGATAAACCAAATTGTACGTCATCCCTCGGGAATTCCTCATTTTCGGAGATTAATTATCGTATCATTTAGCTTCTAAGTTTACATGTGCATATTCGTTTGCAATATATTACCTTGTTTTAAACGACACACAGCGCCATCTATCACCGAACTGGTATGAAGCTAACAATATTTTTGTTTTCCCTCGGGAATATCAAATTTTTCCGGGATAAAAAGTACCCTATTATTTAATCCGAACTTCTAACTTTACGTTTGCAAAATTTCAAAGCAATCGGTTCAGTAGTTACGGCGTGAAAGCGGAACAAACAAACAAACAAACAAACTCACTTTCCGATTTATAATATTAGTAAGGATAAAAAAACTACATTTTATTTACAATTTTTTTGTCGTACCTGTTAATAATGAGACACAAAATCCTCAATAATGTAGGGTGTCCGGCCTTTCTACCCAAATGTCCGGCCAAACTGGCTGGTCTGTCCGGCTATTAAGTTTGGCGACCTGGCAACCCTACTTTTATGCATATATTCTACACAAAATTATTTATTATTTATGTCTCACATCTTTTATTGCGTATTGTATCTCCAGGCAAAAAGGAAGGAGTGTGGCACCCTCAGTACATTATACCTCAATGGTGGCACCTGGATGCCTGGACCTGAAGATCGGCGATGGTGCGTGAGTTCATGGCGAGCCCAATGTAACTCTCGACGCCACGCTCACTATGGACAGCAATAACTTTGCTGCATCGTTTGCTTGTATAGATATAAAAAGAAATAATAATATTGAAATTGTACTTTAAATGTGGTATTTGATTACCAAATCAATTGAGATACTTTTAATGAACTGAAAATGTGACCTCATAAATTTTGTATGAGAAAAAAATTGTGTCGTCACAAATCTGAGGTCATATGCAGTTGCGCTGTTATTTCGGAGGCTGACGGTCGCTTCATGTGGATCTAGCTGGGAAATGCACCATGATACCGAAACTCCACAGAAGTACCGAAAAAACAGCTATAAGTACATCCGAAAAAAAAGCTAACAGTAACATACACTTGCTCACTGTAAAAAAAAAGAACCGTTAAAATTTACTGTATTTTTTATTTCAGGAAATTAAAGTCTGCAATAGCATATAATATGCTGGGCAAATTAAAAAACATGGGGATCTACAGAAAGCGATAAAACTCGAGCATATGATGAAGTCTCTTAAAAAGAAGGCTTAAGAAAAAACTTTATTAGAAAGTGTCTGTGATATCTGATATCTATCTATACTCTATAGGTACTACTATATAATTATTATGTAAAAAAGTTCTTTAAAAAATACTCCATTAGGTATTTTTTTGACTTTATGACATAAGCAATGGACATAAGATTAACTGGCTAACTGGCAGTAAACATGAGAAACTTAGATTTAATGAAGTTTCTATTATAATATGTACTCAACTATTTTTAATGAATAATTGTAATTTGTTTATTGTAGTTGTACCTAAATAATTAGAAGTTATTTTTGTAGAATATTTATAAGTACTTTGTAATTAATATACTATAGGTTTTTAAAATTAGGGATATGATTGTAAATAAAATACATATTCCAAGCGTGTATTTTTAATTTCTATCAACACAAATGTAAAATAAGTTACAAGGGTATAAGAAAAACCTTAAATAAATCCAGTATTTAATTTAGAGAAAAACAAATTAGGTAGGTACCTCAGTAGAAGACCAAATTAGGGAGTTCCTGCTAATACAAGATTCTTAAATCAATAAACTAAACAACCAACTATTAGAAGAGATACAGCAGCGACAGTCAACTATTGCAACAGTCTATTTATTGCCAACTCTTGCAACAACAACAATAGTTTTCATTTCAATAAGTTTATTACGTCAGACTACAACTTTACTGATAACCTTGTTATCTCAATTGAATTCTCCCGCGTATTTGATTTGAGAGACCTTGAGACACAGAGTACATTTGTATAATTACTGAAACCTTGAGAGGTTCAATAGCTGACTCGTATCGTACGGTTTAGTTAAACGTCAACCAGTCAGCTGTTTATACTCTAGTTTTCCTAGAAATTTGAATGTCCGTATAAATATTTTTTTAAGTGAAACTAAAAATGTTTTCTATCGACGCTCCCTTAGAAATTCAGAATACGGAATTCTGTAACTACCGGTCACCACTTAGCACCCGCTATGCTTCAAAAGAAATGCAATATAACTTTAGTGACCAAAAGAAGTTTTCGACGTGGCGTAAACTATGGATTTATCTAGCGAAAGCTGAAAAGGTAAGTAAGTTATAGTAAAATCTGAAATAAATCAGCTTATCAGTTTTGTTTTGATTAAAATATTTTTAGGTTAACTTTGCGTTTGGATACTCGTACCGGAGCGGAGCATAGCTAGCAGTAATACATTTTTTAATACAGTATACAGTTGCTCAAAAAGTGACGTACCTATTGCAGGGACGTTTAGCGTGCGGGATGTGGGCTATTACACACTCGTGCTTTTTCTTTCTTTACCTTTTCCGCCGTAGATAGAGAAGTTTCTCTATCTACGTTTTCCGCACTCGTGCGTTCTCTTTCCCAACTGTCAAAATAATGTCTAATAAAAAGAAAAAAAAAACCAACCACGAAGTTTTAGAAGTTTTTATAATTCATGCAAATATTTCTTAAAAGAAGCTACTAATTTGTTTCAATATCAGATGTCATGATTTGATTCAATGAGTTAGGTTAGGTTTCATTTCATTTCATTTCATTAACATTTTCATTTCATATTAATAAAAAAAATCTACTGAAGACTTGGATGTATGGGCATAGTTACCTTTGCCTACCCAGAATGGGTGAAGAAATCCAAAAAAGTCTCTGCATATAGGTATTCTTTTACGAGTTTTGGCGGGAAGTCTGAAGGAACAAGTTGTGCTCTTGTTTTATTTTCATTTTCTTGGTGTATTTTTGAGTTATATCGGATAAAGTGATAGTGCACGAGTGTTGTGAAATAGAATAACAGTGCGAAAACATGTTTTTTCGGCTTGCCTCTAAAACTCCTTCGAACATGTTCTCGTAAAGTAGCCATCGCTTTACTTGAACATCTGACTGACTAGACTGACTGATACCTGACGACTTACTGATTTATTCTATGACGCAGAAATTATACTTGACACTGGCAATATGCACAGAGTGCGAGGCCATTATTTAATAATGAAACGAAAATATTGATTGGCTACAACGATATTATCAAATGCCGTAAAATGAATGAAAAAAAATTCGTTGCGCCATTTTTCAAAAATGTTCTTTGCGAGTTTTTATTATTTTATTAAATTGCTTAATTTTTTCGCAACTGTATTAAAAATAGTCGTTCAGTACACGTGCGGAACCGTCATTGGAAGGAGTTCCGACTGTCAACCCTCACCTTCGGCTGCGCCTCGGCTCGGGTAGACATTTGTCGGAACTCCTTGCAATGACAGCCTTTCCGCACTTGTAATGAAATATACTATTTAATGCTGCAGATTTTAACGCTTTCATTACGCTTTCCACAGGACCCTGTTGGCAGTACAGGGGTAGTAACTATCTATAGATTATGTATGACTCACTTTGCCATGGACGTGACTTTGCATCTTAAGGTCTGATTACATTTGCCAACCTGCAGGGGTCGACCCGGCATACATTGCTGGTTATCTGAGTACATTGTAATAAAATATCTATAGTAGTAACATAATCCGTAAGGGTTTTTGGCGGGAAGTCGAAAAAGACATATTGTGCTCTTGTTTTATTTTCATTTTCTTGGTGTATTTTTAAGTTATATCGGATAAATTTGATGGAATTTTGTTCGATATAGGTTAATTACAGTGCACGAGGGTTGTGAAGTAAAATGACAGTGCGAAAATATGTTTTTTCAGCTTTCTTCCAAAATTCCCATTGGTCACGTTCTGGTAAAGAAGCCATCGCTTTACTTGAATGTCTGACTGACTTGACTGACTGAATACTGACGACTTACTGATTTTACCTACAGTTTCAACGAAACTGGCATAAACTTGATGCAAATATTATACTTGACGCTGGCAGTATGCACAGAGTTTGCGATGCCAAAATTGAAAAAAAAAACAATCCGTAGGAGTTTTGGCGGGAAGTCGAAAAAGACATATTGTGCTCTTGTTTTATTTTCATTTTATTGGTGTATTTTTGAGTTATATCGGATAAAGTTGGTGGCATTTTGTTTGATATAGGTTACTTACAGTGCATGAGTGTTTGTGAAATAGAATAACAGTGCTAAAATATGTTTTTTCTGCTTGCCTTCAAAATTCCATCGGACACGTTCTAGTAAAGTAGCCAAGTAAAGCGTTGAATGTTGGGACTGACTAGAGTGACTGATTACTGACGACTTAGTTACTGACTTTGTTATTACTTCGTCCAGTTTCATTGAAACTGGCAAAAAGTTGATGCAAAAATTATACTTGACGCTGGCAGTATACACAGAGTTTGCGATGCCATAATTGAAAAAAAAAAACATAATCCGTAATGAAGGAGTTTTGGCGGAAAGTCTGAAGGGACAAGTGCTCTTGTTTTATTTTCATTTTCTTAGTGTATTTTTGAGTTATATCGGATAAAGTTGAGTGCATTTTACTCGATATAGGTAAATAACAGTGCACGAGTGTTGTGAAATAAAATAACAGTACGAAAACATGTTTTTTCGGCTTGCCTCATGAACTCCATCGGACTCTCCTCAGACTGACTGATATCTAACGACTAACTGATTTTTTCTACGACTACAATGTGATGCAAAAACTTCTACTTGACGCTGGCAATGTGCACAGAGTTTGCGACGCCATTATTAAAATTAAAATTAAGGAGTTTTGGCGGGAAGTCGAAAAAGACATATTGTGCTCTTGTTTTATTTTTACTTTCTTGGTGTATTTTTGAGTTATGTCGGATAAATTTGATGGCATTTTGTTCGATATGGGTTAATTATAGTGCACTAGTGTTGTGAATACTGTTACCAGTGCGAAAATATGTTTTTTCGGCTTGCCTCCAAAATTCCATTGTTCACGTTCTAGTAAAGAAGCCATCGCTTTACTTGAATGTCTGACTGACTACACTGACCGATTACTAACGACTTACTGACTTCACCTATTATTTACTCGTCCAGTTTTACCGAAACTGGCAAAAACGTAATGCAAAAATTGTGAACCCAAATTGAAGCATGTTGATTGGTGCCATTTTGTTTTTTAGTCTAATAAAATAACTTTTCACAGTGTTTTCAATATTTTGTAGTATTTTATAGTTAATTTGGTCAAAATAAAAATATTTAGTTTGTCAGATATGACAGCTGTAGGAATCTATTTAGTGCTTCAATTTTGACAGCGCGCTTGTATGAAGACACTCATTCTATACATAAGTCTAATCTAAGGCTGACGATATTTTTTCTTTTTTCGTTTGTCTTATGTAGAACATCGTAATGAATTAAATATTACAATATTTTTCCATCACCGTGGAGCCGCGATGAAATGCGCACATTACTTATTTTGTCAGAGATGCGCGCCGAGGATTTGAACCCGGCATCTCCCGCGGTGGAGACCGCGGTCCTTACCACTTATACCATACTTAGAGATTAAACCATCAAATGTACCTATTAACCATGCAGTCACCGTTAATAAACGAAGTCGAACTTGTCACAAAAGGTATGATTTCAAATATTTATAAGTTTTTTAGAAGTTGAATGGCTTGACATAATTTTATTTAAAGCATATAGTCAAATTATTCGTCAGTAATCAGTCCGTCATTCAAGTGCCAAAGTGATGGCTACATTACCAGAACGTGTCTGATGGAAGTTTGGAGACAAGCTGAATAAACATAATTTCGCACTGTTATTGTATTTACTTGTGCACTGCAATTAACCTTTGCGAACAAAATGCCATCCACTTTATCCGATTTAACTGAAAAATACACCAAGATAGTGAAAATAAAAGAAGTGCACACTATGAATCTTCTAACTTCCTGCCTAAACTTTTCCTTTTCGTTCCTTTAAAATGATCGTTGTAAATTAAAAAAAAAATTACCTAGAGATTATGAATTATGAGTAGAGATTCAGTTTTATTTATTGTTTAGATTAGACGTTTCTAACTTAATTTTACGTTATTGAAATCTTGTTCCCATATTAATATATTATTTGCCGCACTCTGATTATATACACACATTACGGCTAACCGTTTTCAAAATCGGGGCCGTTTTGTATTGCGGCGGCTCACGTATATGCTCGCATTGTACGCATTAAGAAAAATAAGCCTAAAGATAAAGTCACAATGCAATTTTGATTATTTATTTGATAAAATTACAGCAGATATAATGAATAAATAAACGGTATTACATTGGATTTATATGATATATTATATTCGTATATATACAAATTAAACAAACTCCATGTCATGTCAAAAATTTACAAAATATAATAATTTGAAAAAATGTGGTTATACGCCGCGAATGCCTTAGTTAGTACGGTGCCGAATGTAGTGCAGGTTTATTAAGGTAACATTAGCGCCAAATAACTTTTATATGAACAAATTAAATATAATTATGAAAACAACCCATTTCGCTGCAAAATTTAGCTTGACCGAGAAATGGATTGCCAGTATTTTTTAACATTCACAACACACAATACATGTTAAATATAACTTACATCTAAGAATCTATAATAATGTAAAAATCTAAACTAGCGACGATGATGAAAAATGTTCTTTACATAATAATTTTGATTATAATAAAACATTCAAATCGACTCTATCAATAACCTATGCAATGAAAAAGCGATGTAACTCTAAAACTAAATGAGATTAATTACAAAATAAGAAACTTATTGAAAGATAAAAGAAAAATTAAGAAAGTAATAGAAACTATATTTGAAATAATGAAAACAGTCAAAATTTTACTAGAAAAGGACATTGTTTTATAGATCGACGGAATATTTTTAAATAGTCGTAAGAGATTCAGTTGTTAATAATATTATTAAAGGAAATTTTATTGTAAAATAATGAATGGAATGTTACTGACCAGTTAATTATAAGTGTTAAGAAAACTTATCTACCACTGGACGGATACTGATTACTGCTTTGGTTCTCCCTTTAAATACAAAATAATCCTTAACTAAAAAAAAACATTAAATATTTAAATGAAATAATGTGCTTTCGCCTAATAACTAACACTATGAACTAACCGAAAGAAACTTTTAAGCACCGAATTACTAAAAACTGATCGATGAGCGTTTTTTTTACTTAACATTAGGGTTAAAAGGAAAGGAAAAAAATTGGAATTTTGGTTACTTACTTACCTTAAGTTAGTAATAGCAACGGTGGTTTTATTTCGTTCGTAAGTCTAAGATTTAGTAAATATACTATCAAAGTAATAATCAATGAAAATTTTTATACAATTTTTTTCAAAGCTTGATTTAAAGTTTGTTTCTTTTTCTGATGAAAGTCGAATTCTCAATTTTCAGTCACGAGAAAAATACTAATTATACTATTTTTTACGTAATATCTATTTATGTTGCACTTATTCGGCCAGAAATTAAGTCCTCTATATTAATGTAAATTAAAATTTTAGCTGCCCCAACATTCAGATATAGCTGCGCCATAGGACAACTAAAAGAACTGTTACTTACCTAATTTATAGTACATTTCATAAAAATAATCCCATTAGCAACTCTCCAGGACAACTTACATCTTATATACAATTATTCGAACCTATATCTTAATTTACACAAAATACGTTAGGCTAAAATTAATACTTTGGAGTAAATAAAAATGATATTATATGCATACTACATTCTTACATTTAAAGTACTCGGTAATATTTTAAGTATATCTAGGTATAAATTATGTTTATTTTAATACGTATTATGTAGAAGTTATGTTTGGTTACATGTTGATGTATGCTCGGTTTTTAGTGAGTGCAGCATTTTAATAATCTGCATCATTCTTGAAAGTAAAGATGGCGTGGATGAGGAATACTGCGGCGTCGATGACGGCAAACACTCCGGAGGAAATTAGAAGATCATAGGCCTCCTTGTTAGGACGAATGTTTGCATAGTAGGATCTGTGCCAGTCTGCAAAAAAGAACAATTCGTTAATTGCTTTTTTACCGACAAATTATCTCTCTTTTTGTGTAATAAAAGTGAACGAAATTCACCATTTATATTTCTGGAAATGCAACTGGAAATTAAACTAGCAAATATATTCGATTAGCTCTTAAAGCATCAAGGTATGACAGAAGGGTGAGTCAGTAACTTTGATGCTCTAAGCCTAATCCTTACATGAAATATAAATGGAAAATAAATGTTTCTTATATATTTCCCTTCATTCCCAAAACTACTTACTATATTATTGCTTTGTTTTGAAATAAATGTTATTTTCTCCAAAAAGATTTGCAAAACCTGGATATTTTAAGATTTTATTTATATAAATTAGTTTTGAAGACGTTAACAATTATTATGTACTTGTGTCAAACAATTTTCTAGTTCAGAACAAAATCACAGTAAGTGCATGACAAAATGGACTGAAAGTAACAAGGATAGTTAAAAAGTATTAATTATTTAATTGTTTAATAATTATTCTAATAATAGCAACATTGACATGGAAACGGAAGCGCAGACGTCGAATCCCCGTTCATTCCATTCCATACTGTTTACAGTAAAGTAAGCAAACAGCTTTGTATCGTGCATATTAAAGATGTGTTACGGTACTGCTGGATTTCAATAAATATTGAGCCCAATGAGTAACGAATCCCAAAGATTGAGCCTAGATAAGACATGATAATATATGACAACGAAGGTTCCGTTCAAAAATTTTACAAAATAGGTATTCTAACGTTTTCCTTGGATAGATACTAAAAATTTCGAGTAATAGATTAGTAGTCGTCTTGAGACTACTAGAAAAGGTGAAAAGATTATGACTTAATTTCGATAAAATTTCAACACAAATTTTCAAAGATGAGATAAGTTATTGGAAATTAAAAGTACCTAATGGAAAATTTTCCTTAAATTATATCTAAAGACTAAGGGCCTCTTTCACCATCTCCAAGTAAAGCGTTTATTAGTTACGTCCCAAGTGAAGTTAATGGGCAAGTAAAAGCTATGAGTACGGGTCAGTTTCTCATATGATTAGAGCTACTCGAACATCGCTGTTTTACCAACGCTTACGTGCTGCTTGGGTTAGTAGTCGTCTTGAGACTACTAGAAAAGGTGAAAAGATTATGACTTAATTTCGATAAAATTTCAACACAAATTTTCAAAGATGAGATAAGTTATTGGAAATTAAAAGTAATGGAAAATTTTCCTTAAATTATATCTAAAGACTAAGGGC
This sequence comes from Pyrgus malvae, assembly GCA_911387765.1. Classification (NCBI taxonomy): domain Eukaryota; kingdom Metazoa; phylum Arthropoda; class Insecta; order Lepidoptera; family Hesperiidae; genus Pyrgus; species Pyrgus malvae. Next base: position 24,747,007 of record OU426948.1, read on the forward strand.
CTCTTTCACCATCTCCAAGTAAAGCGTTTATTAGTTACGTTCCAAGTAAAGTCAATTGGCAAGTAAAAGCTATGAGTAGTATGAGTACGGGTCAGTTTCTCATATGAGAGCTACTCGAACATCGTGAAATTAAAATTGAAATTACGAGTGACTTTAACCGACAGTTAGCGTACTTGTCACTAACTTGAAGGTGGTGGTTTCACCAAAAGAGGCGCTAATCAAAATGTAAAACTAAACTATCTATTCTCACATTCTAAAAATCCTGTGTTTAGTACCACAGACTTATACACTTCATACACCTCGCATACCAATACTGTGATCAATATCAGTGCTAATAGATGACTTAATAATAGATCCTGTATGATCAAGCATTATTAGCACTATACCAGCTAAGTTCTGTTTATGCGTATTACGTTATCTGTATCTAACAATAAAGGTACCTACCTAATCACCGCATTTGTAGCTAAACATGATAATTATGCAACAAAGAAGCATTATTAAATAACTCTACGTTCACGGATAATTGACCAGCCGTTAGTCCTGATGGTTTGATTGATTATATAGTTCGCGCAACATGTTACATAAAACGTGAACATAATGAAGAACATTTAAACTAACAGTTAATGAGAAATGTAGGTTATATCAATATACATCACCTTCAACTCAATATTCTAAAGGTGCCTAAGCATTTTGATTCAAAATTCATTCTAATACTCTAACAAAAATCAGTGCGATGATTTTGATGATTAGTGCAACGCAATAATTAAAATATTAATTCGACATATACTACCATATACTACACATATTTTATATTTTGTTTTTAATTACACTACCTAGTTTTTAGGGTTTCATACCCGAAGGGCGCCAACAGGACCCTATTACTAAGCCTCCGCTGTCTGAATGTTATTTTTTAATAAAATATCAATAATTCTCCACTCCAACATTTCGTAATTGTCCATAATTTTTCAATATATTGTATACTAGCCTTCCGCCAGCGGCTTCGCCCGCGTGGACCCGTTTTATAGGTTCCCGTAGGATAAAAGCCATCCTTTGTCCTTTCCCAAGGTCCATTCTACCTGTGTTCCAAATTTCACTAAAATTGGTTCAGTAGTTTAAGCGGGAAAGCTTAGCAGACAGAGTTACTTTCGAATTTATATTATTAGTAGGGAAGTAGGGATAGTAGAGATTGGTAAAATTCGATTCGTACTTGACACAATTACTTTTACGTTCCACTTTATTAAAATTTGGCATATAGATAAGGAAAGAATAAAATTAAACTTACCATAGAAGATAATGCCAGCAGCAGCCGTAAACATGATGAAACCTATGACCGAGAATATGAAGGAAGTTTTCCATCCCGCCGACTCGCCCAACAGCCTCGCGATGATTAACACACCGGTGATGATGATAAAGCCTGAATTAAAAAAAACTCTTAGAAACTCACTTCAGTATGTTTCTTTTATCCCTTATAACAATTGAAAGTTAAGAAGGAAAGTATATCCGTACTCGTATATAATTAAATGAAACATTAGAAAGTTATATTGCAGTTAAGTTTTCTTTCTCGGATAAATTCTAAATACCTTGACGACCGAGCGTTGCTCGGATAAAAACAATTTATTTTCTTGGTAATTTAAACGAAACACTCATTTGCTTAGTGTTACTTAATAACGCTATCTGAAATAGCTCCCAATAAAAAAAAACACAAAAAAATAAAAAATAAACGCAATAATGATTTGATTGAGGTTTGAACCCGGGCCTCTAGTTCGTCCACGTTCGTTCGTTCGTTCTAGTCAGTCCACGTAACCATTCGGCAAAGGAAGCTTTGTATAATGTATAATATACAAGATTTGCTCGTTTAAAGGTATCGGATTAAATATCTATTGTTTGGTAATAACAAAACATGCGCTCTAAATGTGAATATTTAGCATCGTTAAAAATAAATAGACAATTTGCGCTACAGCAATAACTTGAAATCAATTCACTATTTATTTACTATATTAATTATAGATAAAGTTCCCTTCAAATCACTACTAAACGTTGACTAAGCATAAACAACTTGAAATTGTTATTTGGACACTTAATCTTGGGAATATAATCACGAATGCTTTCTTTTAACCTTGGTAAACAAACATGTGTTAAAATCACAGAGTTCCAAAGTTAAAATATTTGTATGTTTTAATTTTAAATCGTATGGCTTAACAAACTGTAATAACTCACAGAGTGGACAATTTTTTACTTTCACACACAAAGTTCAATGAAACCAATTTTCCAGTTAATGAAGAAGTGAAACTGATTTTAAATTGATATTGCGCAAAGAGTCAGCGACATTGCAAGGCAGTGGTCATAAATATTATCTGTGATGATAAAATGCAATTATTACCACATTAGTACTGGATACTGTGAAACGTTAAGTATTCATTAATAATTCTGATCGATGATTTTCAGTGAATCCGAAAAAATATTGCAGCATTCTATAGTTGGACATTCATTATAGCATACTTCATAAATGCAAATATTGAAAGTAAAAATGAGAGACTTGGATATTAATTGAAGGATAAAATTACAACCAATCTTGAACCAGAACAGTTACAGTTACGTTCTGCCTCGCAGTAGGGTTGAAATACCCTGTGTCGTGGATACCATGGACAGATACTTATAGAGAAACACAAACCCCAAATAGAGAACAGAAATTTAAACTCATCATTCAAATTTCTGCCTTGCCGGGAATCGAACCCGGGACCCTCCGATGCCAATCGGCATGGTAACCATTATGCCACACGGGTCGTCGATAGTAGTACAGTAGAACTTGTGTTTGTAATTTTCCCTAAAAGTTAACAATGTATCCACAGTAATTTTCCTAAAAAAGACCGAATAGGCTGACCTCTCAAGGCTGGGTTCAACAGGAATAGATAGCAACAGGAAGATGATTCAAACAATATATGAAAAAAAGACGTTGAAAACCCTACCAATTGTTTCAGAGGAACTCAGGGACAATGAGGTGACGCTAAATTAAAACTTAATTAGTGAAACACCAGGCATGACAAGTACCCCGTTAAATTAGTCTTAATTTATCGTGTCAAGAACTGATTGCTACACAGAATTATTTTATCAAACTTTCAGTTAAGTATCTTATTTTTAATTGATCTGATATTTATAATAAAACTAGTGAGCCCTACAGATATTGTCCTAATGTCCTATATTGTCCTGCCTTAAAAGTATTGAAAGAGGATTTTTTTCTTTTTCATCTCAAAGAGTTTTTATGTTACTGTCAAATAAATAAATATGAAATAAATTATAACAGAGGAACTGTTATTCAGACTGTGTCAAACTTCTGGACGATGGCGCGAGGAATCAATTACAGTTACTTACAGTTTATATGAGAAAATAAAATTAGTTGTTTTACTATTAATTTCGCAATTTTTCCATATTTTCTCACTGTTTAAACCTTCCCTGGACTTCTAATAATATTTCAAAATTAGCCATATCGGTTCAGCCGTTCTTGAGTTTTAGCGAGACTAACGAACAGCAATTAATTTTTATATATAGAAAGAAGATATTGCGGTACAACGATGTTCATTTCATAAAAATAAATTTTGTTAATACTTCTTTTACAGATTTCGCCAAAGCATTTGACGGATAGTAAATCGGTTTTACAAGTGTAAATCGATTTTTAACAATAAGATTGTCTTTAAAGTGAATGATTAGAACAAATTCAGTGCAACAATTAGGTCATGGTTTTTCTCAATTGTGTAAAAGAAAATACTGCTCAGTACAGTGTAATTTTTTTTAAAATGCCAATACATAATATTTAAAACAATGCAGTTAGCTCTTACAGCATACGAACAGGTAGGATTTGAATAATTTTCGAATTGTAAAAATACTGTGAATGACACCTTAACTAGCATGGCAAAAAGACTTTTCACTGTATAATTTTCGATTTTGTTTTTTCGACATCTAGTATCTAACGGCTTATTCTATAACTCAAAGGTTTCTGATTTCTGATCAATATATTTATTTATAATTTAGGCGTTTTTCCTAGTAATTATTTCTAGTGCCTAATTCATTTTATATAATACTTGATAGATGTATTTTGTTACTTACTCGAGTATGAAGAGTAGATGAGAGCGATGTGTCGGTGTTTAGATGAAACTACTTCAGGATAGTACAAGGCGCTGATGATAAGACCGATGGCGATCACGGCGAGGATCTAAAAACACAAAATTAATATCTTCAAGTCTTTTTCAATTATTAATTCAATAGCAGTTTGAATATGATATAGCTTAAACGGTCACAATAAAAGATTGGTGGACATCATGCCTTCAAAAAATTATAAGTTTCTCAGACTCTATTGGAGTATCATTTGATTATATTTTGGTGATACAATAATCATTATTTTTATTGTAATAAAAAAGTTTAGTGTTGAAAAATAAACAAAATCCAAACTCAATGGAAATCCATTGGTTTAAATGGTACGGAAGCAACGCCATAAAAGCTACGATTTCGACGTCCAGTTATAATAACTATTCTGTCCCACATACAAATCATGTCATTAAGAGGAAACGCTAGCGCCGTATTCCCATACAAATGTATTCTCCTATATTCTCCCTGGATAATGCTTCTAGAGAAATGATTTTTTGTGACAATATCTAAGTCTGTTAAAGCTATGCCCCAATGTTTTGTTTTTTTCAATCAACAAATTAGATCAGAAAATATGACTTCAAAAATCGTAAAAAATGCCTCTTTCATAGAGCCCTAATCCAACCACTGCAAAATTGAAAGGTTTTTACAACCAAATAAAAACTTAGAGGCATAGACTTATTCTATTTCTTGATATTTGTGATTTTTATTAAAAACTCAATTTTGAAGGAGGAAACAGGAGAATACGAAACCTCGATTTAGTCAGAAAGTTTGTAGGTATAATCTCTGAGCTGCATCTGTCCCTATCGCACGCAGCGGATAGTGCAGGGCGCAGCGCGATAGCAATAGTCACTCCAAAATACCTATTTTTCTAATTCGGCTAAAGCCGCATTTCCTCTTAATACTAAATATCATGGACGTATACAATTTTTCCGGAATAGTATTCATTCCACTTAAACATTAAATGAGATTGATATGCTTTTAATTTTTTAACTACGACTCTTCCTAAAAAGCGCTAACCTTGTTATTTTTTAACAAAAAAAAACAATGACTTTTTAACAAAAAAAAACAATGTGGTAGAGATTGGCAATTTTTTGTGCTTATTCAGGTGAATTGTAAAACAGCGAATCAATTGCAACTTATCAAAACTTTTTGCGAATTCAACAATGGATCACGTAACTAGAGAAAATAATAAAAATGTCATTTGGGAAACTGGCCTTCGGTACCACAGATTATACCTTTGGTGAAAGCATCAATCGCTGTTAAACATCAGTTTTCTCCTTTTGAATATTCGTAAACACCACAAGTAAATGCCTATCCAATGCCACAGGCGTTTTCTTAATGGCTGGTACTCGGTTTTCGCTTTCACGCATTCTCTTCCTATTTAGTCTTTGATCGGGTTCACTTTTTATGATTTTCTCGGTGTTAAGATTTTTATGGTTACTTTAATCTGTTACGGGACAGATTAAAACAGATGGTATTCGTATTTTTACCACTTTAAACACTTCATAGCTACTGGTCTAATATTTTTTACAGTTGATACTGTCGAAAGCTATAAATTCAAAAGCTTTGTTTATATTTGAGATTCTCATCATCTAAACGAATAAACAATCCAAAATCCAAATTAACTAATTAGGCAAGAGTATTATTCTAATTGATGTTTTTGAGGTCCTTTTAATTGCCTTCTTTAGAATCACGATCGTGTTGAGCGATATTCACAACGATGTCTTTGTGAAGTTTTAATGAAGACACAAGGTAGCTTCATATATCAAGGACATCGTGAGGAAATGTTTTATCCAGCCTCGTTAACACGTGTTCGTTCTCACGTTTCGGAGTTTGTTTGAATGTCACCTGCATTGGTAGTCGGGTCGGGTTATCAACATGCTACAACCCCTATCTATTGAATGTGTGCTCATTCCTCTTGCTTGTACGCGATCGCTTTTAATTTCAATGCCTCGGTTTTATTACTTTTAAAATTTATTTTATTCACAAGTTTTCTACCTTATTTAGTTTCCTTTTACTTTACAATATAGGCAGTTTTTCATTTTTAGTGCTTTCATGGTATCAAAAAAAATTAAATTCAAAATATTTTACTTATCCATTTTTGGAATACAAAATATTCTCTTAATGAAAGTCGTTTTTTTTGCGGTAATCGGCTCTGTGTATGCGTGGCCGCATGCCGTCGTGAACACCTGAAGGTGCAGGAGAGCACATCTGCTCTCTCGAAGATGCGCCCGTTCTGGGGCGCCGCGCGTGGAGGACACCGGTACGTTCCAATGGAGATCCCGGAGTCTTCGCAAACGCAGAGGCAGGCCACCGAGGGGGTTATAGTGCGGTCAAATCCCACATAACCCGGTATCCTCTCCCAAGGTGCGGGTACCTTTTGAAGGTTTCCCCCCGAAACCAAAAAAAAGGTGCTAGTTAGCTAGGTTATGATCGATAACTTGGTCTGAGAGAAAAGACCCGTAGGAGAAAAACTCAATCCATGTAATTGATGTAATCGATTAATGTTTCTAATTATTTCTAATATCGATAGTTTTTTTTCTAATTACTTGATTTTTGATTACAAGCTAAATCAGCAATTCATCTCACAATCAAATCTATGAAGTTTTATTGAAGCTACGAGGTAGCTTTACGAGTATGTATCAAGGGCAGTGTTATTATGTTCATTCACACGTTTCAGAGTTTGTTTGAATATCACCTGCATTGGTGACCGTCGGGTAATCAATACACTACATGTCCTATCTATTCAGAGTATGCTGATTACCTCTTACTCGTATTTTGACACCTCTTACTATCTTAGCTCGCCCGCTTTATATTATATGAATATGTTGTAATGTTATTATCATTACCATTGAAGTTTCTGTTTCTTATCAACTCAATGCTTGTTCTTTTATATTTAGTTTGAAATTTTATTTTATGCTCTCATGTGTTTTAATGCAGTTAAATATTTGTTATATTAGTTGAAAGTTATATTTTTTGTATTGTTCCATACAAAACTTTCATGACATTTCGGAACTAATCGTTTGACGATACTTATCGATTCTCTGAATACTTAATTGCTAACAGAAGGTACAGAATCGAATAGTAAACGTAAAAAGATCATCAATTGTTTGATTGCGCTGCCTATATAATTAAGCAAATTGTTAACCTTTAAAGTCATTACGATTTGTGTTTATGATACAGGTTCCTACATTAAAAACAATTTTACACTTCTTCCAAACCGGGACTGTTCGGGAAATTATATTGTATGCAATACCGGTAACATATCGATAAATAGTTATATCCAATCAATACAACGAATGCACAATTACTTAAAAATCGATCATTTTTTAGAGACCCGTCACATAGGCATGTAATATAGCAATAAATATTGTTTCCTTCAAAGAGAAACTACACAATTCTGTTCCTCCATTAGATTCATCCGGTCTGCTTTTGCTATACTTAATTTTATTGTAGGCAATGTAGAGTAATGAATATGTAGTCAAAACAGTTAGATTGTAGCCCAGCGGTACAATTATATCTATCCGCTTTAAAGGATTGCTTGCTGAAAAGTATCTACAGCTTTCTGTTTCTATATTCGATTCGATGATTCAATTATATATACATATATTGTGCACACACTAATAAACCTAATCATGTAATTGAAGTACATATTACATAATGATTACATAGGACCTCTAGGACGCAGTCTTTCACAGCTTTTTAAATTTAAATTTTGCACTCGTCGTGTAAGTAAATTTTTGCACTCAGATTTGTCTGAGCAGTATAGTTAGCTTGATAGATTAACAAGTTGTCCGGTATCTCTTCTCATCCAATACGTTCTTGAGAGAGCGATCGTGATCGACTGGTGGGAGCAAATACAATTCGCCTCACGACGTTCCATAATCTCTCTTGTCAGCCGTCATCCTGGATAATCATCACTTACAGGTCCTCCGACTATATTAATTAGAGTATTACCTATAAGAAACTTAAGATATAAATTAGTTATCCTACCCTAAAAACATATAAATTACCTTACCAGTTCAACTATCCTCAGCCCAACACACCAGTTCTTCTTGAGGACCTTAGCAGCCCTCCGATCTCGGTCGCTGGAGGCTCCATCCTCGCCCTTCTTGGCCTGCGCCTCCGCCTCCCTATCGCCCGCTGACATGGCCCACACCACTCGCGCTCCGCCCCCGTACTCTGACACCTGATAGTGACAATGATGTTTGTAATATAGACATCAACCACAAACACCTAAATTCTTCACGTGGGAGGATGCGTACTACATGTAGTAATATGTACACTACAGCAGAGTATTGAATAAGTTGTTAACTACTGAAATTGACGAGAATAATGAATAATCCACCATATAAACCTACAATATACACGTAACTTATAAAGGAATACAAATTAAATAATAAGAAAAATATTTACACGGAGAAATGAAAATAAATATACAAAAGACACTAATTATTAAATTAAAATTAAACTATATCTAAATTTACTTTATGAAAAAAATATGTTAAAAAAAATAGAAAATTTACATATTAAATATAAAAGGCTGCATCCAAATTACTGTCCTTGGGCAAATAATTATAGAGATGTTTTATAGGTGCTGAATCTTGATACGATTCTATTTAAAAAAAAAAATACAACACTAACCTCACACCAGCGCCTAACACTCATGTCACTTATCTTATCACCCTTAAATTACTTTCGTGGGAAGATGCGTGTATGTACATACACTACAGCAGAGTATTGGATAAGTTGTAATTGAAAATGGTGAGAATAACAAATTGATGTTTCAAAGGTGCACCTTGCTACTAAACAAATTAAGGTTTTTACCTCTCTTACAACGATAACCTCATACCAGCCATATTTACTTTTGAAGTTGTGGAAATCTTAGACACTCACTTTACGTTTAATCACAATGTTGATATTTGACGAGAACTTATGGCCCACAGCTTATATCTGTCGCAGTCGGATCGTAAAATCCGCCGTATAACATTACAGCTAGCCGGTTCCAAAAACAGGGCCATTCTGTATTGTGGCGGGTCCACGATTAGCCGGATTGTTATTGCGATACTTTCTACAATATGGCGGCTCACGTTTAGCCTCATTGTAATGAAGTATCATTGAGCTAAGCAATATCCCTGAACCTATTTCACTATAATTATTTATATTCGAAAAATACCCAAACCGAATCAGAGCACCCCACTATCCACGTGGTCTTGTCTGTACTACCCCTAGAGTGTAATAAAAAGCCGGAGGCGCGGAGGGAGACCACTCCTCGCCCGCCGTAGGAAAGCGCAGGCATCAAGAGAGCCGTAGCTGAGGCAGGTCGCCGAAGGCGACCATAAAGCCGAAGCTGCGAAGGCGAGCGCAGGTGCTGCGCTTTCTTAAGCTGGGGCGGAGGGAGTGGTCTTCCCGCAGCGCCGGAGATGTCACAGAGCCACTTGTTTTATTACATTATCCAAGCCTTGGAAGATATTGTATAAAATTGCTAGTTAGGTAATGTGATTAATTCATTGTCAATTATCACTTTATCTATATAAATAATGGCTCGATAATATATAATATCCGGATTTATTACTTTGACTTTAACATTAGACAATTGGGCGGCACGATATTACGCCGCTTTGACGAACGCGAAGAGCTCATACAATACAACGTTCGCTAATTTAGCTGAATTGCAATCCGGCTGAACGAGAGTGCGCCGCATTACAATACAGCCCTGTTTTAGGAAATAGCTAGCCGGAATGTAATACGGAATGTAATCTGACTGCGACATATCTATATTCTATATATATTTATATATTTTATGTGCTTGTTATGGTCAAGGGAATGTTCTTATGAAAGAAAAAAATAAGAATACACTATCACCATATTATATTTTTATTTTTATAAGTACATCATATTTTTTTCCTTTAAAATTCGAATTCAATAATCATAGTTAAGAGAGGATAACGAGAATCAAATAAGAAACTTTTCGTTAAAGTTTTAGCCCTAAAGGTAGCGTGGAAATTCTATATTGCAGACTTTATTGAAAAATTCTTGATTTCTGTGCCACACTACGATTTGTTTTGGCATTCTTTTCTCTTTGTAGCCTGCTTTTTTTATAGGAGAATGTGGAAAGAGTAAAACAATCAACTTAAAGTTGATAAATGAAACATTTCAGACTTAATTCATCGCACTAGCCTAAGTTCTACTTAGGGTTACTATTTTATCGAAGTGATGTTAGAAATTTTTTGACGGTGATGGTTATGCGAAGTAGAATACAGATAGACCATACAAATCTGGTTAGTTAGAAATAAATAGAAATAAAGCGTGACATTCACGGCGCGACGACCACGGCATACATAAGTCAGTAACAAATGCCAATCGCTGGATCGGAACGCACGCATCCACTTTCCAATAGTGGACGCGTTAAATATTCGTGCGATTTATTACTTGACTGTCTTTCAGTGACTTTCCAAATCCGTCATCAATTTTTTGTTCCTCTTAAAGGTGCATCATATACAGTCACAGTCCCTCGAAATTCTTTAAGTAGTGTGCGATATACTACATGTCAAGATGGCAAGGAAACTGATGGATTTAATACTTAGAGCATCAAGGTATGATAGGTATGACACCCGTCAGAGTGAGTCAGTAACTTTGATGCTCTAAGATTTAATATGACTGCAAATGTGACGTTACATGCACCAAACTTCAAGTGTTAATTTTTTAACTATTTTTTTAAATTTTATAGCCATATAAAATCTTCTGCATTCGTCACCAGTTTAGGAGACATATCTGTGATCCTGATTGTTGTCCATCGTTTGATGTTGCAATAAAATGATTTATTGAAGAGATATACAATGTTACAACAATACATTCAGTGACTACTGATATTTTCGCTAGGAGTTCCCTGTGTTGAATAACAACTTTAGAGTATCGTCCCTCCTGCTGACTCTGATCGAACTGATCACAAGTTCAAAGTGATCACAAACAAAACAATCATAAATCAAACAAGCATAGATGCATACATAGATGGTTTGAGCTTCTTACCGAAATTCCTATCAGTTTTAAATTAAGTCTTTTCTACATTTGTTTGGTGCATTGGTTTCTTAGCCTCTTAAGCAATAAACGAAATCTGTCACTCCGGTAGAATCACTCATTACCCGTTGATAACGTCTAATCAGATTTATACGTTTTATTGCAAAAAACATAAAACTTCTGTTTGTTTTCTTCTTTTATGTAACCGAGGTTGTAGTCTCATAGCGTAGATAACCATTAAAAACCTGGTTTAAAGCGTATCTTTGCATTTGAAAAAACTAACTGTTAATACCTGTACTATTATGTATTCTATGGTGTCAGTTACTTGCTATATTCCTACTTTCGTACGTACGTTTTGCCGTGTCGTAAAGTAGATCTTCAATCATATGTTGAACACCCATACTTGTCTCAGCATAATTTATTACTTTTTTAATGCTATTTTAGTGTTCCTTTTTAAATTAGTATGTACTGCATCCACCAGCCCGCTTTGGAGCATCGTGGCGGTGTAAGGACTTACACGTTTATGGGGCAAAATCTGTGTCCAGTAGTGGGACGCAAAAGATTCATTAGATTTGAGTCTAATCATTAGTTAGACCAATATGGCTCATTCATTAAGGTTCATTAGACTATTTCAGTAATCCCTACATCCCTATCCCTACTATTTAATACGCTTTCCCTCTTAAACTACTGAACGAATCTTTATGAAATTTGGAACACAGATAGAGTGGACCTTGGGAAAGGCCCTAGGATGGTTTTTTATCCTACGGTAACCAATAAAACGGTTCCATGCGGGCGAAGCCGCTGTCGGAAGGCTAGTATTATAATAAGTTTGAATTTATGGAAGTAATTTTTAAAATAATATTAAATATCTCCTGCTGTGATTACTGAATAATTCATTTATATATTATTATAGTAAACATGTTTCAATATCATAAAAATATATGAATATTAGACAACTACTTAATTATAAATGTTATTAATTAATTAGGTATTTATTGAAGTACCATTTGACTAGCCTAAATGAATAATAGTTTTGTTTTAGAATTACTGATTAGAAATTCAAGTGATTAATCTAATGTATTCGTTGGAAAACTCGTTGCGCAGCCATTAACCATTAATTTAAAAAAGAAAAATGTCATTACTTATGCAAACGCATTAGAAAATGTTTACAATACATGCAAGCCACTTGTGTTTACTTTTCTGTATAGTATGGCTTATAGGTCCTGTTTAAACAGTTCACCGCAGTTTTTATTACTTTAGTCCCACTTTTAATTTATCTATACTAATAGATATTATAGATGTCAAAGTTTGGATGAATGTTTGTAGTTTCATCGCGCAAGAACAGCTTAAAGGATCTGAACGAAATTTGGCACAGATACGAGTACATATTATAGTCTTGAATAGCACATAGGCTACTTTTTTATCCTGGAGAACTGTACTGTTTCCGTGGATTGCATTATATATCGTTTAGGTTAGAGTAAGACATACACAAAGAAGTAATGTACAAAAGCTCCTAAAACCAATATTCCGTATGCATTGCATGTTGCGCGATGGTTTTTAAAGTAAATATTATTTTAACCCTAATAAATTAAATAAGGCTTCTTACCCGAAAAGAAAAAGTCCAGTAAGCGGTTTAAAAAATAGATGGCACTTCAGATCACTCAGCCGTAGATTGTTTACGAAAAAAAGAAAAACACCGATTTGAATTTCGAAGCGCGTTTGGCGGGCTCTGCGTTCCTTTTCCCACTGATAGCGGGTGCGTTCAGAGTGCGTCGCGAACCGACTGTCGGTAGGTTCTCGATGGCTGCAACTCAATGCCTCATCACGTCCAGCTTTACGACCTGCGATTACTCATACAGGTGCCCCGTTATCGCCTTTACGTCATAGGGGGTGGGAATCACCGTAGGTCACTGAAAACTGGCCGTAGCATCGTAGAACCAGTGGCGTAGTAATGCTACTAATGCTACACATTTGTGTAAATAAACAGTTTTCATTCATTTCAATTCAAAATGCATGTATTATTTATACATAACATTGCGAGGGTAAACATAAGGTGCTGTCTGATCCCCATTTCATCGTTTATAAAATAGCTGTTTTTTGCGTCGTAAAATTATGTTAGATTTTTAAAAGTTTCGTATCCCCTAAAACTTTCTTGCACAGAAAAGCTTTCTAAACAAATTTTAACCATTGTCATCCCCATTGTATTCCAATCCAAATTTTCTCAAAAGTTTGAAGTATCAACCTGGTGACGGCTTCTTCTGTGGTAGTTTTTGTTACCGACTTCCAAAAGGAGGAGGTACTGTATTCGGCTGTATGTATTTTTTTTTTATATATATGTTCACCGATTACTCCGCCGTTTGTGGACCGATTTTCAAAATTCTTTTTTTGTTCGTATGCTTATACTCCCGAGGTGGTCCCATTGTCACCAAATCAGGATCTGATGATGGGATCCCAGGGAAATCGAGGGGAACTCTCAAATTTTATAGGCACACACATTGATTTTCTTATACTTTCTGAAGCATAAGAGATATTTGTGCATAGTAATCATCATCTCATGTTGCTGAGCTGATGATGGAAGGTACTGCAACAGTGAGGAGTTGAAAGCAAATAGTTTTTTATTCCAAATCTTACATTCCTGAGGTGGTCCAACTGTCAGCAAGTCAAAGTCTGATGAGGGGATCCCGGAGAAATCGAAGGGAACATTCAAATTTTACAGCACAACAAATGATTTTCATATTTTTACTAAAGCAAAACAGGCATTTTTGTATAATTATCATCATATCATATTGCTGAGCTGATGATGGAAGGTACTACGAAGGTTAGGAGTTGAGAGCAAATTCTTTCAATAAATGGTTTTTTGTTCGATATCTTAAATTCCTAAGGTGGTCCAACTGTCACCAAGTCAAAGTCTGATGATGGTATCCTAGAGAAATCGAAGGGAACATTCAAATTTTATTGCACAACAAATGATTTTCATATTTTTATTAAAGCAAAATAGGTATTTGTGTATAATTATCATCATATCATGTTGCTGAGCTGATGACGGAAGGTACTACGAAGGTTAGGAGTTGAGAGCAAATTCTTTCAATAAATGGTTTTTTGTTCGATATCTTAAATTCCTAAGGTGGTCCAACTGTCACCATGGCAAAATCTGATGATGTGATACTAGGGAAATCGAGGGAAACACTGAAACTTAATAGGCACACACATTCTTTTAGTCATATTTTTTAACATAATACAAATATTTATGTCCGGTAATTATCACCTCATGTTGCTAAGCTGATGATTGAAGGTACAACTCCTCAACGGTTAGGAGCTGAGAGCAAAATCTTTCATTAATTTATACTTTCAGGTGGACTAATACTAGTATGCTTTCAGGGTATAAGATGGCTATTAGATAAACATAATTATAAAAGGTATCTCTTTAACGTTTAGAAGTTAAGTGAAAAAAAAATCTAATTATGCTTAAACATATGTGAAGAATTATTAAAATTACTAAAAAGAGTGAAATAAATTAAGTTTTTAACAAAAAAATAGAACCGACTTCAAACGGTAAAAAATAAAATTGTTCAGTACCTACTTCATCTTGCTTATGGTAATGACTCTTAAAACTATTTTTGGAGTCGGGCCCTTAGTAAAATCAAAAATTTCCTGTCTTAATGGACACCAACTCCAATATTTTAACAGTCATTACCTTAACCAAAAAGAAGTACCGTCCTGTCCGTACTGTCCCACTGTCTGTACTGTCGGTGCCCATTTAGAACGAATGGTACGACATTTTAGTAGGGGCCCGACTCCAAAAATAGTTTTAAGAGTCATTACCATAAGCAAGATGAAGTAGGTACTGAACAATTTTATTTTTTACCGTTTGAAGTCGGTTCTATTTTTTTGTTAAAAACTTAATTTATTTCTAAACGAATTTCTAGTTGACTTTAGATATGTGACTAAACACTTAACTTTA
This sequence comes from Pyrgus malvae, assembly GCA_911387765.1. Taxonomy (NCBI): domain Eukaryota; kingdom Metazoa; phylum Arthropoda; class Insecta; order Lepidoptera; family Hesperiidae; genus Pyrgus; species Pyrgus malvae. The sequence continues at coordinate 24,762,125 of OU426948.1, forward strand.
ATTCCTTTAAATAGTTACTTAATCTAATTAGTTTTCTCTATCCTATATTACAACATTTTACATTAACTACAGCGGTTTTAAATATTTTCATGGTATTGATTTATACTGACAGAAATGCCCTATAAATGCGAACAAACAACATACAGATAACATTGCAGAACATTTAATTTTAATTCAATGGAACGAAATGGGTTTTACGATTTTTCTAGTATCTGTTCTTGATTAAATTTAGAACAGTAGGTAGGGAGTTTTGGCGGGAAGTCGGAAAACACATGTTGTGCTCTTGTTTATTTTCATTTTCTTAGTGTATTTTTTTTTAGTTATGTTATGTCGGATAAATTTGATGGCCTTTTGTTCGATATAGGACAATTGCACTGTACGAGTGTTGTGAAATAAAAAAATAGTGCGAAGACATGTTTTTTCGGCTTATCTCCAAAACTCCATCGGACACGTTCTGGTCATCGCTTTACTTGAACATCTTACTGACCAAACTGAGTGATTACTGACGACTTACTGATTATTTCTATGGCTACTGAGTGATGCAAAAATTATACTTGACCCTGGCAATATAATGTACACAGTGTTTGCGATACCAATATTGAAAAAAAAAAACAGTAGGTAACTTAGAATTCGATCGTTGTTGATATTTTACAGGATTATTTAAAAAGAATAAGATTCGTAACCGATATCAACTGCTGTGTTGTATGAATTCGTCCGTAAAGGTTAATATTTTTTGTAAAACTTTTCAATTGGATCTAGCCCAACAAGGTTGAATCCAGTTAGAGGACACAGAAGAAAAAACAACAAATAACCATAAAGACAGACACTGTTATTTTATGTAGTTCTGTAGCGCACTTTTATGTTGAAAAAGAGAGACATTTATATCGTATGTCCGACTGCTATGGCTCCTTCCTATGATTAAAAAGACCTGAAGCATCCTTTACCATCGTGATTCGGGCTCTAGTTTGGAATATGTATCTAGTGAAGATTCTAGTAATGTTTGGTTTAATTTTCCATTTTCTGTGTTTTACTATTAAACATTCATAATTAGAACAGACAATGCACAGACAACCTAACATCCATCGTACTTCCGATAGCATTCGATATAAAATTCCTTGTAGTTTGCTTATGTTTTATACCAACTACGGAGTTACTCGTATGTGTGCTTCCCCTATGTTGTTCTACCATATCCACAGTTTGCTTATTAGTAAGCTTAGTAATTACTGCCAAACAGAGGATATCGGTGTTCAAAATGAGATCAACAAGATCGTTTATTTTTTACTGCGCTATTATAGAGTAAAGCCGACCAATCGTTTATTATGTAGCTATTCGAAAATTGAAAAGCCACTTTCTAGCGTTTTCCGGTCTAGAAGTCAGCGTGCGCGCATAACTGCATACATGTATGCGCTTGCGCACGCACTGACATCGTTGGGTTCGTTCTATTCCGGTAGATGACTATTTGATAGCTTTTGAAGTTTTATCATACGTTCATGCAACAAACCTACATACTCGAAGTTTCTTCTAACCTGGTGAACCTGGTGCTGGTTACACTCATATCCTTATATAACTTACCATCAACGCTATTAATTTATTTTAAATAATAAGCAAAGATTTTGGAACATTAAATGTCACAGTATTGATAAATTTTAGCTTCGCTTTACCAGACATTATTACTGGAACTAATTTACACTTTTTGCTATCTGTCTGAGATTTCATTTTCACCTATTTATCAGGTTATTATTGTGAAATTGCTTCTGTTTAATATTTTTATAGTTACTTATCATCTAAAGTTTGTTTTCACAGTTTGTCTGTATGTCCTTCAATGCTTGTCTTTCTTTCGTATAATGTACCTATGAAATATTCATACTTAGGTACTTTTGCCGGCAATTTTTTCGCTCCACTTAATATTTAACCCCCTACGCAAAAACGACAGGGTGTATTTTTCGGAGTACCTAAATTATTTTGTTGCAATCTGTGATTTTCTCACTTAGCGGGCCCCCGACGCGACGACGCTTGGAAAATTAATATATTTTTACTTATTACATAGTATTATATTGTGACCATAATATTTATAATAGTTTTAAAACATTATTTGTTAGTTTTTAGAGTTTATTTTTTGGGTCGGAGGGATTTTTAAATATTAAATTTTACTTTTTACCTAATAATAAGGTCTGAAAGCCGAAAACTGGGTATTGTTAACTCTTACTAAATTTGAAATCCTAATTTTCGATAATAACAATCGTAAATAAAAATGTAGGGAACAGAACAAACTTACGTCGTTGTGGCCAGTGCTGCGCGAAATGATCACGATTTACTGTCACAAAGTACCATAATGATGGAGACGATCAAATTATTCTTCGATTTAGTAAATAACAGTGGTTAATGGTAGCATACAGACACCTGCGTTGGCTTCTGAATATGTCGTTATATTAGGTATTTATTAAGATTAGATGTGATCTAGTAAAAAGGTAGATTTCGAGTTTGTTCAAAATGAGGATAGGCATGGGCACATGCTCATTCTTCTTCTATCGTATGTCGTAAAACTCTTTTCAAAGCGGTCGTGGTTGCCATCTAGTATCATTGCTGCGGGCAGATGTTATACGTCTCACGAGCAATCGCCATTGTTCTCGGATGGTGGTAAGCCTGGTACAATCATGTAAATGACCAACATGCACATTGATATTTCTTTATTCGAATGGAGTACCAGACGAGCGTTGAGCATGCAGGCCACGAGGTTTTTTTTATTTGAATGGAGTAGCAGACGAGCATGCAGGCCACGTGGTGTTAAGTGGTCGCTGCAGTCCATGGACATCTACATACAACCTCAAGCAAGCATATCTTGTCTGAGGTCGTATGCAGTTGCGCTGCTACTCCGGAGGCTGGTGGTAGCCTCATGTCAGTGTGGCCGGCAACTGCACCTTTCCACCGAAACACAATAGAATTGGTTCACGGCAGAAGTGGGTGCAGCGGTGGTACTTCCCCGGGCGAACGGTAATAATTCTACCACCTACACTATATGGTGGTGTTAAATGGTCGCTACAGTTCGTGAACATTTACACACACCCTCAAGCAAGCCAAGTTTTGCTTGAGGTCGCATGCAGTTGCGCTGCTTTTCTGTGGCGTCATGTAAGTCTGGCCGACAACTGAACCTTTCCACCAGAACACAACACAATTTGGTACTTCACGACAGAAGTGGGTGCATCAGTGGTGCTTTTCTGCTCGAACAGTTTTAGTTCTAGTACGTATAAATTAACGTTTAATATAGTGCCGTCTTTTGTTTTCAATTGTTTATCAAATGGCCACGCCAAACCTTTCTGATGAACAAGATTTTTTTATGCACCGTTTCTTAAAGGACAAATTTTATTGAAGTGGTTATATACCGCACAAGTTAGAAAGCAATAAGGAGTGTAGGTATGTAAGAAAACCATAGGAAAATAAAAAATAAAGAAAAAAATTATTTATTTCATACTAGATAGAATACAAAATCATTTCTTCCCGGTCATCGCCTGTAGGTGTTATGGAAGGTCACAATTCATCCACTCCAAGTTTTAGATATCTGCCTCCTATTTTCCGGTATAGTTTCAATTATTATTCCACAGTAATTCATATTTAAAGATTAGTTTCAACGAACGCGGGTCAGTACCTGGAAAATACCTTCGAACTCATTTCAATTTATTTATAATTCATATCGTTGTAATTGACTGAAACTGAAACTATGTGTCACTTTTTGTGAGTAACGGGATGAACAATGGGTCCATGTACCATGCTCTGTGGTTACTACACAATAAATTAGTCATTAACTATGTGATAATAAGGAGTTACAGCGCCTAGTTGTGATGACGTAGGTACATAATATTGATCTGTTATTGTTCATTTAAAATTTAATGTAAAGAATGTCCTAAAATTAACTAAAAAACCCAAAATACGTAGAAGCTTTAAGCAAGCCTGAATCTTGCCTGAAGTCGTGTGCTGAGCTTCAGATTGGCGACCATCAAATCGCTTTATGTAGGTCTGGCCGGTAACCGCACCTTTCTGCCGCAACGGAATTAGAATTGCTTCACGGCTCCCATTGTAGTGTATAATGTAGCTTTCCCGGTCAAACCATGAAACACTGCAAACACTTAACTGTTGACAATTTTATGTAAAACCTTATTGACCTATACTTATTGACAAATAAATTCTATTCTAGTCTCTTCTATTCCATTCTATTATATTCTATTCTGTTCTGTTCTATTCTGTTCTATTCTGTTATATTCTGTTCTGTTATATTCTATTATGTTCTATTCTATCAAAGCAAGTTTTGGATCACATTTCTGAAGAAGAGGAATGTTCGTGAAAATTTTCAGTAAAACCATATGTACATAGGTACATACCTACCTACATACATTACCTAACATTAGTTTTAGGAAAATTTATGAAGGAATCGTTATTCATATCATTTTTCCTGGGGTTATAGAAATTTTACAGGTGTAAGTCTATTGTTTTACCTTTCTAACATAAGGTAATTATTTGATTTCTCATCTGCTTTATTTCCAAAACGCAATGCAGTACATTGCGTTTTGGCGACTACAGATTCCTTCACAGGATCAAAATGGAGCATTTCAGAGATTGCTGTTAAAAGGGAACATGACGATCGACAATTCTTAAAGAATCATGCTTGCAAAGGACCTTAGCATCTTAAAAGTTTACTAGTAGGTTATAATAATGTTTTTACTTATGAACTTCATACTTTTTGTCCTCTGTAGACCTTGCGCGTAAGGTTGTCACTTGTCATATTATCGTTTTTATGGTGGTAATAAAACATGACAGCCAAATCACGCATAAAATATGTTTGGCATAATTTGTTGTCCTTATTATTTCAACAAAAACAAAAGTGTATGTTATGATAACATATAATTGGAGCTCAAAACAAAAAGAAGCAATTAGTCAGAGTTTTCTGTTTATGTATTATGGTAAAATGGGTAGTAGGAACCTATTTCTTTGTGGCATTTGTTTGCGATTTAAAGCTTACTGTGCTTACTGTACTTAAACTGTGTAACATTTAGTATGTTCTTACTACAAGCTATATACATAGAGGTGTCCATATGGTCTCAGATAATCACTAATGTTTTCAATAAGTGGTAGAACTGGAGGGTGTAGAACTGTCTTGTAAACCTCAGACAACCATCAACTATCGGACGACGCCGTCACTGCATGCAACCTCATACAAGACTAACGGTTGTATGTGGATTGATATTCAAGGGCTGCAGCGACTACTCTACACCACATAAGTTGCATACTCGTCTGCTACTCGATTAAAAAAGAGCCGTTGCTAGAAAAAATATTAAAATAATATTATGAAGCTTCAGCACTGTGCTTTTAAGATTACTAAAAAAACGAAATCGCCTAAACCAGTCTACATTACGTTTAATTTTCAAAACCAACTGGACCAGTAAGCACATGAAACCCAAAGCAGTTCTAACAATGAGTGATTGTGACCGTCTGTAATGTTATTGGGCTATTGTTCCCACGTCGCTTTCCCGAATGCGTTCGTTGACGTTCAACACACCGATTATAACCTACAATAAGCCCTATGTTTTGAAATATTTTTTTAATAACCAAAAAGTATGACGTATTTTGACTACATTGTTGATTAACTTTAGTCCATTTTCAAAGGCATTGTAAATCCATCGGGAAAACCAAAACAAAGGCAAAATTTGTCTTCAATAAGTAGGTAGATATACCAGTATGAACAGGTACATTTTTGTGCCCATAAACAGTTGATATTATTATCTACATCATCAGCTTAGCATAAAATGTGATCTTTTTTCTTTTGCTCCATTACCATTTTTACTATTTTTTATTATAAAACATTATTTTTTAACACGATTTTAGCTTCTTTCGCATTAGCTTCAGTCTTACGTATGTATGTATATATGTATGTATGTATGTATGGTATCTATGTTTGTAACGGAAACTTCTGTTAGCAAGTAACTAATGAGTCATTATAAGTTGGCATCATGTCTGTCACCTTTTTGACATTAATAGTTGTATATTTATGTACGCTTTGTGTGTATGTATATATTTATATATGTATGTATGTATGTATATATATTGTATGTATGTATTATGTATGTATATAACTATTTTTTTTTCTTTTCATTATTTTTATACCAATAACTTTTTAATTATACATTTTCCTGCCTACCGTAAGTTCTCACCATCACCCAGGGTTGACTGGCAGAGAATGCCATTAGGCATTAAGTCTTACCCTGTAACCCTTATTTTAAGGTGATACAAATAAATAAATAAATAAAAATAAATAAAATAAACTTTGAACGTGATTTTGACCGATTTCGAAGCGTCGTAATCATTTAAAACTTTGCATACTTATTAAGGACCGATAACAATACAATAAAATTGAAAAAATCCAACTAAAAATGAAAAAATTATAATAGTTTAAAAAAAACTAATAAAACACGGGCGAACAAAAGTGTGGGGTACTTTTTGAGCTTTTTTTTACAATAACATATATTTGTATTTTTTAGTTCGTTTTTGTACAAAAAGTGCTTTTTAGTTTTTTTAAGGCTAGAAAGGAAAAAACGGAACCTTATACTTAGGATCACTTTGTTAACCGTCCGTCTGTCTGTCTGTCAAGAACTTTTTCTCAGGAATGCTTGGAGGTATCATGGAATGGCTGGAATTTATATCAAATACTCAGGTCTACTGTCCCTCGGAGCTGTGAAAAATCAAACTTTTAAGCCAGCGCAATCAAAAGATACAGCCGTTTGTGCCGCAAATTTCCGCAAATTTTCGACACTGCCAAGGGAATCAAAACGTACTTTCCGTGAACTCAGAATCTTGAAATTTGGTACAAAACTACGTCTTATAGCACAGATAAAGGTTAAATTGTGATAACTGTATACTTTTAGTTACATCATATATTAAAAATATTTTTATTTATGCTCCTCCAGCTTTCCATATTGTAATGTTATAGATTTCATTTTTCAATAAAAATTCCATAACTATGACTCGATATGAGTAATGGGTGAACATTTACTTATATAATAAAAATCAATTTATTTCAGACATTAGGTCCATACATTGTGTTAGTATAACAAAATGCTTACGTAGCTATGTTAGTAGAAAAAAAAATACATCCATGGGTTAGTGTATAAACTTATCCTATGTTAGTAGTTATTTTGAACAATATACCTAGTAAAAAGACTATAATATACACACACGCCTGTTCGGAAGCGTGTGTGCCCTATTCCAGGCGAACCACAGAGGGCTGTCTAGCTTGTACGCCAATGTGCTGAGGATGGCGTTGGTACTCCCCACCAGCCGCCTCATCATTGACGCCATACGTTTGCGGATGAGCGCGTAGAAGTCATCCACAGTCGCCTCCGCAAACATGGCGGATGCACTGCAGTAACGGGGTTTCCTTAATACCGCCCTCAACACATTGTTGTACTGAACACGAAGGGCTCTGAGGGTCCGCTGCCTCTTATATACTTACAGGTTTGTACGGAGCCCTCGGTGCGCGAGTCCGATTCGCACTTAACTGTTTTTTTTTAACTATTATTTTTACCTTAAAATCGTGTAGTAAGTACCTAATCAATTCATTTTTATTTTCTACATATTTGAATGCACAGATTCTTAATGTCATAGAGTATCTGTAAACACAATTCGACGTAATCAACTAATCCTCTTTATATTCTGGATCTTCCCCCGTTCCCGCCATATCGTCGCCGGGTTTGGCGCCAAAGTTCCTGCGCCAAGGGGTGCGTTTGAAGGTTGTTGGCTGACCTGTTTTCCAAGCCAATGTCATTGTTCCAGTTTTATTTTACTACTCACGTAATAATGTATGTACATTGTAATTCTTGGGGTAGTTTTACGAATTAAGGATGCATGGTTATTTGGAAAAAAATTCAATTTACAATTACCTATGTATTTATGTATTTGTTGGGAGTTTAGGACACCAAAACGGGTTCAGATTTTTTAGATGCTTACCTTTATAGACAGTTTCAGGTCTAATGGCAAAGGAGTCTAATTTTGAAATCACACACAAAAAAATTCTGTAGTTGTAATTTTAATATAAGAGATTTTTATGTAACGACTTGTTTGGTATGCATTAAAAAATAAATACATTGTAGATTAATACTGTTTGTTGACTAGTACGTTTCCGTGGTTCGGAGGGCACGTTAAGCCGTCGGTCCCGGTTGTTAGCGATAGATAACAGTCGTAAAAATTAGTTGGAGACCTTATGGGCGATTTGAAAGTAATAATTAAAAAAATAAAATGGCAGATTAGTACTTGAATTAAAATTTTAACATATGTACCTATATGTTTGAAATTCTTATACCTAAGTAATACTTTTATATTATGTCTTCTTGTTGACACTATTTGCCCAATGAATAAAATAGCTCTATATAGAGCATCGAGGAAAGAATGATGACTGCATGCGCTGGTGTCTTTATCATTAAGACAGTTTTGAAGGCAGTTTTCCTAAATTCAGTGTAGTGTTACTGCATACGATCAGCTGTCACGTGTGCCCATTATCGACCCATAACCATACTATTATCTCAAATATACCTATATGAATTTTAAAAGAGTGGTACTTAGAGTTTTTTCCGCCGCCTTTTTCTCTCAGCGCAACATCTTGCCCAAACTGGCACCTAAGTCGATTACCGAAAAAAAACGACATTCATTAAGCAAATATTTGTATTCCTAATATGAAATAAATATATTTTCTTTCTTTCTTTCTTGTTAGAGTATTACCAACATTTATATGTTAGTATCATATTGGCTATTATTCACCTATAAATAGTACATTGTCCTCTTTGTGTCGCAAAGCCGGGTTAATACGTTTATATAAAACTTTATCATCAAACTAGAAAGACAATAGACCGACACCTATAGAACTTCTTAATAATCTGTGGGAGGACCCAATTTACCTACAATACCGATAGATAATGAGCGTTCACTTTCTAAGCGTTTTTATGCTAGACAAATGAATTGTCGCCCGTGGAACCTACTTTTTATGCTAATGGGCCCTTTGCCGACCTACCGTTAGCGCGTGCGATGTGCGTTAGAAACGGTCATGCCGTTATTTCGGTTCAGAGACCAAATAGCTCATAGAAACGCATAGGATTGTTTTAAGTCCAGCGCTGCCACGTCCGGAACAGAATAAATTGGTTTCCCTACTTTTTTCTTAATTTTCCTTCAGTTATAGCTTCGCACGCATGATTTATGAAATAGTCAACTAAGGGCCTCTTTCACCACCTTCAAGTAAAGTGACAAGTACGCTAATTGTCGGTTAAAGTCACTGACTTGTGGTTATTTATATACATTAGGTACTGATAAGGCCCAGCTTCGCACTGATGATTTTATATGATCGAATATACAAAATCAATCCCTCGGCAACAGTACAATTTTTCAGGATCCAAGGTCCACTCTATCTGTGTAATAAATGTGTAATAAATAAAAATTGGTTCAATAGTTAAGGATAAAAACGTAACAGACACACAGTCGCATTTTTAATATTAGTATTGGTTGCCCGTAAATAATCAGGGCATACAATAATGCGAGTAGTGCAACAAAAATAAAACGGTTTCAATACAAAGAGACGCACAGAGGCGGTTCGGCGACGCGTGTAACGCACGCCACGCCTGTACTTATTGGACGTACTCCTATAAACGTGAACACGAAATAACAATAATAGGGTCTTGACTATGCACAAAAAAAAATCAAAATATAACATACCTTGCATTGATTGAGCCACGCAACAGGATAAATATTAATTCATTTTCATACATGATTTTTATTTTTTTAAATAAATAAAAAAATGCCAATTGACTATAAATCATTTATGACGTCACAAATCATTTTTTCATACAAATTGTATGAGGCTATTACGTTATGACAAATTGACAGTCGTCATAACGTAATCGGATCCGACCCGAAATATAAATAAATAAATATTTTAATTTATTTTTATAAAAGGTGCAATATGGGAGAAATAAAAAAATATATGTAAATGGGCATTTTGTATTTGTGTTATAATTTTTTTCTGTTTAATATTTTCACCTTTGTAATATTTGCATCTCAAGAAGGTAAATGTGGCGAATTTAATATAATATAAACAACTTTTGTAAACACCCATATTTGTGCAATTAAAATTGTTTACCTTTGTCTTTGAAGCACATTAAAATTATTTCAATCGATTTGGTAATAAAAATATTTCGACAGTATCGGAAAATATCGAGTAATACTTACTCTTGTTGTACTCCAAAAATGTTTAGAAAGCGTTAAAAAATATGGGAAAATTGCGAGGAAAATAGTAAAACGAACGTTTCATTTTCCAAAATCCTTAATCGTCAAACATTGGTTGTTCGTACCATCGTTCAGAAGTTAATTTACGTAATTTGTAAAGACGCAGACGAAATATTTCATCTGTAGCTGTTTAATAGTTTAATTAACACTAACTCATTACTATCCATAAATTTCCTAATTAAAATGAAAATATTTGTATTGATACAATACCAATAGTACCAATACCCAAAAGTTAAAATACAATACAGGAACATTACCCAAAAGTTCCAAAATTTTAACTGGATCCGGCTGATGGCATTGCATCGCGAATCTTGATTTTCTTTCAAATAATTTTCGGTCTTTAGATTTTGGTAATTTTATCACTTACACAACTATGCAACTTTGACTTAAATAAGTTTGTCATATGCATATTTATTTTATTTATGTCACTTCTATCAACTATAATGGTCTGAATCCCTCATCGTACCATTGCAGACAGGAACTTCAGAAAATTAATAAAAACCCTTAAAATAACTAAGGACGAGGATTATAACCTGTGTCGATGCTGTGTTTTAATTTACGAACCACGGAGTTCCAAATATCGCACACCTCTGCGACACGAACACAGTAATAATTAAAAGTCTATCATGCATCAAAGCACATCAAAGTACCTAGTGTTTGTTTGAAATGGGTACTTACGGTTTCCGTTAAGGGAGCAATTTTGACGTCGTATATATCCAGCTCGCACATAAATTCCTTCGACCCGGGTGAAATGATTACCAGACTGTTTGTATATATACACTCCAGTTTCTACTCAACCTGGGACTATAATATTCTTATGCCCTGACAATTAACACAAACCCTTGGCAGAAATATGACGGAGAATTCTAACCGAACTGTCGAACCGTTCTAATTTTAAAAATTAGAGATGTCGCAAAATCGAACATAGAAAAAAAAATTACACACACATTACGTTGCCAGCCAGTAGTCAGATTCACGACTAATGCAAAAAGACTAACTATTCAAACAGTTATGTCGCATTTAACCCATGAACCGTAATTTGACTCCTTATTAACCCCAAACCGAGTCATTAGTTGGTCTTCCGTGGGTTTAGTCATCAAATAAAGAACTCCCTTCATTCTGGACCTACATAGTATTCGACAAGGACCTAAAGCTGTATAGAAGTATTTTTTTAGATTTAAGAACTTTAGGCTGTGTTTTTAGGACATAGTGTAATAAAACTACTTCATGTTTAGCACAATTATTTATTTTATTTTATATTGTGTTACAAAGCAATACAAAATAACATTTTAAACATAAAAAATCTAAAATTTAATCCTAACTATAAGAAGGAGGTGGGAAATCTCTTAGATAAAATTCGGAGAGCTATTACAGTACCACTATTTGTTTTCACACAGAAAAGTTAATGGGTTTGTCATATAAAAATATTTTTTATTATATTACTTAAAGGTGTATTTCTAAGTAAAAGTTTACAGTGCTTACGTTATAGTTCGTTGTATTTTAACATACAAATAAGTTAAAAAAAATAAGTTTCGTAAATTCTCTTTCTATCGAAGAAATCGTGACCGGCATAGCTAAAAACTTAATCGTTAAAGAAAATGCTTAAGTGTCTTCACAAATCATTTATTGCGAGACGCAATGATTCTTAAAATAACGTTCGGTACATGATGTTTTAGGAATACGTTCTCAAGATTTTGTCATCATAACCAATGCAACTAAAAACTTAATCATAAAGAAAATGTTTATTGTCTTCTAACACCTTTGAGATACGTAATACTAAAACATTTTTAGTGAATTGTTTATGGAATTTCTAGCTAAAATATTTATTAATTAGGCCTTATTTATATAAATTACATCTCCTTAGTGAAGTGTATAACGGAGAGCGCAGTATCTAGAAGGTAGACGGCCCCTTGGATCACACAGAGAGCTCCTACCGCGAGACCCACCTGTAAAATGTAAAAAAAAATACGTAAGGATTTATTACTTCTTGTTTTAGGGTTCCGTACCCGAAGGGTGCCAATGGGACCCTATTACTAAGGCTCTGCTGTCCGTCCGTCTGTCTGTCATCAGGCTGTATCTCATGAACTGTGATGGCTAGACATTAGAAATTTTCACAGATGATGTATTTCTGTTTCAGTTATAACAACAAATTTAATACTAAAAATAAAATAAAATAAATATTTAAGAGGGTTCCCATATAATAAACGTGATTTTTATAGATAATGGCACGGAACCCTTCGTGTGTGATTCCGACTCGCACTTGGCCGGTTTTAATAAAGTGTTGAATGGAATTCATGTACATATCTATACTTCCTAAAGAATTTCTGTTTAATACATTTAAGTTTCATTTTTTATCATTATTAGGTATAACACTCAGCAGTATGTACTGAAATAGATCATTTAAAATTTCACTAACTTAAAGTAACAACAGTAGATCCTGTTGAATTTTATAAAATACTGGGTAATACTCGTAAAAACTGGAGTTGGCGTCGAGTTTTAACTACTCTTTTCTTTCAATAGCGTTCGATCGAATCCAATCGAAAAGAGACTAAATTAGGGATCGCCAATGGTAAAATTCTTTTAGTCTTGGTCCTTATAGGTACAACGTAGTGACAATGACGCCGCATCGCATCTTGCAATTGCTTAAATTACACCTATAATATAAATTAAAAACATAGATTTCGTACCTGCTTCTCAGCGAATACGAACTGGAACTGGTGCTCTCCTTGATATCCACCCCAGTAGTGCAGCGCTACAGCTCCGACGGCAATCCACAGGAACACACCCACAAAGTTCATCACTATTTCTGACAGTGCCCTGATGGAAAAACGGAAAATTAAAAAGATCAGATTTTTGCACAGTAATTATGCAAGCAGCAAGACACAATTCGATTCTTGATAACAGCCAGATGAGTATTGCGTCATATCAAAAGACTGCTTAACTGGAAAGAACCTCTTACTGCTGCTTTAATGAATGGATGATTTTTTGTAACCCTTCTTAACGTCTAACAGTTCGGACCCCCCCTTGACCCCCACCAAAATCCATCAGTCATGCGTAGAAAGAAGGAAAAACAAGTCAATTCGGGACAACTCTTCCCCCAAATTTCTTAGTGACTCCCCCCCCCCCCCAAATTTATTGGCGACCCCAAAACTGAAGACTGCGACCGCACCTGCTAACAGGTGGGCACAGTTCTCCTATTTGCTATATTTTACGCTTGCCAATAGCGGATTTGACCATTCGTCCCTTTGTCGTATCAATAAACCCATGATAATAAAAGAACTTTAAAAATACGGAATGCTATTCCACTTGGTAATGACCTTTTGTGAAATTAATTTGACAATAAAATGTTTCAGCAAAGCTTTGCATATTCCATATTCCTTTACCTCTTATGCTCAGTAGTGCCAAACAGATACGTGACGACTTGCACCAGTGTGTATATGAGATAGCCCACGATGACTCCTGAAGCTACGATCTCAGCATCTGGATTCTTCTCCTCATTGAGGTTCCACGTGCCTCCTACACCGAGGAACTCGCCATTGTAGCCAGTACGGTATAGCACTAGGATCACGATGTTTAAGACCTGGAAATATTAAAAGAGAATACATTACAATACAGTTATAATTTAGTGTAGGTGCAACAAGTACAATTAAAATAAAATCAGATATAAGAGTAGTGTATATTCATTTCGATGAGTTTAGCATACTCGAATGCAAACAGACAAATTTTGGTTGGAAGACGGATGCAAAAATATTCGAGTATATTTGAAAGATGATAAATTCTTATATAATATACGAGAACTGTTACGAGAACTTTTATTATTCCTTATTATTTAATTTGAAAAAGTCTAAATAAACGATGAAAGTGAGACGGACAGTTGAATTGAGAAGAAAATATAAGGTACATAAATAAAGCTTTTAACAAAAAAATAGAACCGACTTCAAACGGTAAAAAATAAAATTGTTCAGTACCTACTTCTTCTTGCTTATGGTAATGACTCTTAAAACTATCTTGGGAGTCGGGCCCTTACTAAAATGTCGTACTATTCGTTCTAAATGGGCACCGACAGTACAGACAGTGGGAAATTACCTACTTCTTCTTGCTTATGGTAATGACTGCTAAAAGTATATTGGAGTCGGTGCCCATTCAGAACGAAAGGTACACTATATTTACTAAGACAGGACATTTTTGATTTTACTAAGGGCCCGACTCCAAAAATAGTTTTAAGAGTCATTAGCATAAGCAAGAAGAAGTAGGTACTGAACAATTTTATTTTTTACCGTTTGAAGTCGGTTCTATTTTTTTGTTAAAAACTTTATTTATTTCACTCTTTTTAGTAATTTAAATAATTCTGCACATATGTATAAGCATAATTGGATTTTTTTTCACTTAACTTCTAAACGTTAAAGAGATACTTTTTATAATCATGTTTATCTAATAGCCATCTTATAGCCTGAAAGAATACTACTATCAGTCCACTTGAACGTATAAATTAATGAAAGAATTTGCTCTCAGCTCCTAACCGTTGAGGAGTTGTACCTTCAATCATCAGCTTAGCAACATGAGGTGATAATTACCGGACATAAATATTTGTATTATGTTAAAACATATGACTAAAAGAATGTGTGTGCCTATTAAGTTACAGTGTTTCCCTCGATTTCCCTAGTATCACATCATCAGATTTTGCCATGGTGACATTTGGACCACCTCAGGAATGTAAGATTTCCAACAAAAAACCATTTATTGAAAGAGTTTGCTCTCAACTCCTAACCGTCATAGTACCTTCCATCATCAGCTCAGCAACATGATATGATGATAATTATACACAAATACCTGTTTTGCTTTAGTAAAATCATTTGGTGTGCTATAAAATTTGACGTTCCCTTCGATTTCTCTGGGATACCATCATCAGACTTTGACTTGGTGACCGTTGGACCACCTCAGAAATGTAAGATAGCGAACAAAAAACCATTTATTGAAAGAATTTTCTCTCAACTCCTAACCTTCATAGTACCTTCCATCAGCAGCTGAGCAACATGATATGATGATAATTATACAAAAATGCCTGTTTTGCTTTAGTAAAGATATGAAAATCATTTGTTGTGCTATAAAATTTGAATGTTCCCTTCGATTTCTCTGGGATCCCCTCATCAGACTTTGACTTGGTGACAGTTGGACCACCTCAGGAATATAAGATTTGGAATAAAAAACTATTTATTGAAAGAATTTGCTTTCAACTCCTCACTGTTGCAGTACCTTCCATCATCAGCTCAGCAACATGAGATGATGATTACTATGCACAAATATCTCTTATGCTTCAGAAAGTATAAGAAAATCAATGTGTGTGCCTATAAAATTTGAGAGTTCCCCTCGATTTCCCTGGGATCCCATCATCAGATCCTGATTTGGTGACAATGGGACCACCTCGGGAGTATAAGCATACGAACAAAAAAATAATTTTGAAAATCGGTCCACAAACGGCGGAGTAATCGGTGAACATATATAAAAAAAAAAACATACAGCCGAATACAGTACCTCCTCCTTTTGGAAGTCGGTAAAAAGTATCGAATATAACGTGTTTCAAACTCTGTAGCAATTAGCAGACGTTTTTTGTCATTCAAATATTAAATATTTTTTTATTTACTTAACACGTTTACTGCGAAGCTCAAAAACATAATATTCCACTCTGGTGCGGTACAGGACAATATTGCCATGTACTGTTAATTTTTCTAGTGCGAAACAAGGCAAATGTGTCCGGTACACAATTCTTTTTAAAACTTTTTTTTTTCATAAAATTTTTACTTTCTGGCAATTCTTTAACTTTTATCAATATCTAAAAACTTTGAACTATATACATTTCTTTTGGTTCTAGAATTGGACAAATATTTTTTCACTTATAGGTATAAACGTCTTACCGGACTCATATGTCATGTGGCGCACAAGAAGTGGTGAAAACGTTCAAATAGTCGATAAACAGTAGTGGTGTTATATAAGAAAACAAATATTTATCGATAATACTTTTATTTATAAAGCAAATTAGGCATTATTACCCGACTGCGTGAGAAGGAGGGTTATGTTTTTCGAGCGTATGTATGTATGTATGTATGTGGGTATGTATGTCCATTTCTTTGGCGCACCGCACAGCCCAAACGACTGGAAGATTTAAACATATGAGGTGTCGTTAAATTTGTTAGGATTGTCAGATTGACATAGGCTATATACATTTTCAAAATGGCGTCCTCAAATTTGAAAAAAGGGGAGTGGGGTTTTTTTTCTAACCACAGCAATATGGGTATCAAATGCAAGCTAGTGAAAAAACTATTTCAAAAATATATATATATCATATCACATTTCTACTATATTTTAAGAAAAATCTTCAAATAACTAAACAATTTGAAATTAAATTATTATTATAAAAACAAAAAGACCCGACTGCTTCAAAAATGAACTGAAAAGAGAGAAACAAGTATCGCAATGTATATTTAAATAAGTTAAACTAAATATTTTAAGGTACTGCACGCGGTGACAAACGATGTTTTGATAGATCTTTCTGTGCCAGTAGGTAACAAAGTAAGTACCTATTGTTTATAAATGTCGATACTGTTAACAAATATCGATAAACGATAATAATATCCGTTTCTCACTAATGCATACGTCCTAGCCAACAGTGCGATACCGGACATACACATACAAGTCGTATTCGTCCGGTAACGCATGGAATGTAAAATTTTTTCGTTCTGTGCGTACAGGTCAAATATGCCATGTACTTTTTTTCTATTGTAATAAGACCATCTGAAAGTAAGAAGCAATGATGTTTATTTGTCCCTTTTTAACTCACAGAATATCGTACCTAAAATGACGCCGCACCAGCGAGAAAAACTAGTTTTTGGCGCTCGCACCACGGGAGAGTTCATTACCGGCTATATACGTCCGGTAACGCAGTTAACGTGTTAAGCAGCAAACTATAAGGGTATATGCCATTGTTTTTTCTAAGAAATTTAAGTGACGAATTGTTTGCACTTCCGTTTTCGGTATTAGTCATATATTTATTTACCGGAACAACTGTAGAGATAAAGTTTAGTATCTTCTTTCGTTGCTTTGTGATAAGCCGTTTTTAAGAAAATGAATGGTTGGTTATATACATATGTCCTGCACGTTTGAACTCTTTACGAGTCTCACGACGACTAAATAGTTTTGAAAATGGAGTTGTATCTTCCGTAAATTTATGAGCATCTTTTATGTCTCGTATCTATAGTGTCTCATACGATCAGCTGTCACGTGTGCCCATTATCGACCCATAGCCATACTGTTATCTCAAATGTATGTACTTTTTTTAAGTCACGTGTGCCCATTATCGACCCATAGCCATACTGTTATCTCAAATGAGTTTTTTCCGCCTCATTTTTCTCTCAGCTCAACATATAGTTTTAGCCCAAACGGGCACCTAAAAGATGACCGGGAAAAAATTACATTCATTAAGCGAATATTTTGTATTCCTAATAT
Source organism: Pyrgus malvae (assembly GCA_911387765.1). NCBI lineage: Eukaryota > Metazoa > Arthropoda > Insecta > Lepidoptera > Hesperiidae > Pyrgus > Pyrgus malvae. Next base: position 24,779,939 of record OU426948.1, read on the forward strand.
GATTTAAACATTTTGACTTTGACTGTCTTTGACTATGTTTGTAGGTATATTCGTCTACTGTTATATATTCATGACTTCATGCTCGAAATTACATGGGCTTGTTTACGCATTACCAAAGATAATGATAAGTTATCGATAGACGGAATTGTATGCACGAGGTTCTTGGCGACATACCTTTTAATCTTTTTTTAATTGCCCATTGTTCTCAACTCAAACGATTGAACACCATATTTGATTTTCATTTGTACGACATCCTCAAAATTGCTGCAATGATGTTTACTTCCGCATGAGACAAGCATTTATCTCAACTAAAATAGATTTTAGACGAGATGCTTTTGAACATTACAGATTGAACAGCAAAATGAACACGGCATAAGCGATTACGCATTCAGTCAGTTATCTAATATTTGGTACTATTAAAGCATCCAATAAGGAATTTAAAAATATTTTTATAAATTGATTCGAAAACCACATGCAATTCCACGTTTAATGTTACTATTCAAGGTTGGAAGAGCAAACTCGACTACAAAACATAGGTAGGTGGTAGAACTATTATTGTTCACCCGGGGAAGTACCACCGCTGCACCCACTTCTGCCGTGAACCAATTCTATTGTGTTTCGGTGGAAAGGTGCAGTTGCCGGCCACACTTACATGAGGCGACCACCAGCCTCAGGAGTAGAAGCGCAACTGCATACGACCTCAGACAAGACTTACCTACACTTGCTTGGGGTTGTATGTAGATGTCCATGGGCTGCAGCGACCACTTAACACCACGTGGCCTGCATGCTCGTCTGCTTTTCCATTCAAATAAAAAAAAAACATTAAAAAAACACTTTGCTGGCATTCACAGACATTAATTTCCATTCATAGCGACGTTATGAAAACCATATAGACAAAAACTATATTTCGATGCAGTAATGCTGGTAAGACCTGGAGAGAGTATCTAAACTGCAAAATTCTTTAATCATAGAGCTAAACACCACACAATCAATGACGCATTAAATTAGATAACATTTGGCTTCGTTCAAAGAACTCCGGCAGGGAATCAACAGGAATTTTGTGAAACACAAGTGATTGGCATGAAGACCACACGCAATTTTATCAGTACCCGCTTATCGTAGAAATAAGCGTTACGATCATAGTTGGTATTGCGATGATACGTTAAAATCTACATAGTGCATATTCATTGTAACTGTTCAGCAACTGTTGGGTGGTCTTTTATCTCCGAACAAATTACTACCTCTGATGGTATATTTAACAGCAATACTTAGTTATGAGTAAAATAACGAAAAAACTAATCTACACAATGACATGAAGGTAGAAAAAGCTATAGCAATTTTAATTAAATAATTCATAATAGGACGCAATTACATAATACATGGTTAGTACCTATATAAACTGGCGATAAAACACGTTGTTCCCAACTAAATTTAACTAATTCTTAAACCAATCCGCAACTGGCGAGCATGATGGACTATGGCATAAATCCCTCTCACTTGTGAGAAGAGCTTGTGCCCAGCAGTGGGACATAAAAAGGTTGAAAAAAATCTTAAACAAATTATTTTATATTTTATTGAAGATTGAATTAACTAAATCTTAAACCAATCCGCAACTGGCCAGCGTGGTGGACTATGGCCTAAATCCCTCTCACTTGTGAGAGGAGCCTGTGCCCAGCAGTGGGACATAAAACTGTTGAAAAAAAATCTTAAACAAAGTATATTTTGTTTTAGAATTGAATTTAGTCAATCTTTTTGACTATTTATAGGTGAACATGCAGGCCTTTCAGGTATAGCACAGTATTGAAAAAAATAAGTGGTCGAACAACAAAAGTTACTAGTTAGTTACATTATGTCACTTTAGTTAACATGTAAAATAATGGTAAGTAATCGATTCATCCGAGAAAGTGACAAATATAGTGTTTAAGTGGAGTCTTATTATCACTTATTAAATAATATCAGGGCTGCCTCACAGGATGAATTAATTGATGTAACATGTCGCATGCTCGGGTCAGGAGTCAATACACCCAAGGAAGGAGCATATGGGTGAATGTAGAGTAGGAATAATCCAGAGTGCTTCCGAAATGTATTCTAATTCGAAAATAATTGGATAGGATGCTTGAATCATTGGTTAACACGATCCAAGTATTGGGAAAGTAGGAATCAAAGCGAATCTTCCGTTTAACTTTACAGGGTCACTAATAACTTTTATCATTTCGTTTGTTTAACATAACAAAATGTTTTAGATATCTTAAATACTGTTTCATTATCAGTGGTATGTTATTTTTCTTAGTTTATCAATAACTCTTTAACTTTTACTTTATATATTTTTTATAAAACTGTTTATTCTAAGTAATTGGGGCCAAAGTAAGTTTTGCCCATACAAGATAGGTTAGAAGACAGCGAGGCTAAAATGCCTGCGTGTTGTCGTAATTACAGACATTCTTACTCGTAGCTTGGGCCTGTTTGTGAAACTTGACAATATAATATTAATATTAAACATGGCAAGATTCACTGATTACTATGGACTGATCATTATGACCCTGACTTACTGACCCTTCCCAGTCATATAAAACTGAAATGCTTCTATTACCATCATAACTAAACAACACCTTTGTTTATTGCATCATTCTTTACTGTTTATACTCTGTACTTTATTTTTCTGCTTTTCTGAACTCTCTTTTTACAGATGATTGAATAAATGTTATAGAATCCAAAAATATCAAATGAAACCTAAATTTTGTGTTCTATCGCAAGTTACTCTGTTCCATCAGCTGACGATGAACAAAGCAATAACAGCTTTAATTGCTCCCTAACCTGCCGGGACTCAGGAAACAGATTGTAACTCGAATCTGCGGACATTGATCACTTCCTACCATTCTATCGACGACTAGATTCGCTAGTGGTGGAGATGGTAATGGAAACCGTTTGCATGCCGATATTTCGTCCAAAACGACAATCAAAATATATCACCATTCCACGTGGGAGGGTTTGCATTGTTAGATTTACGTACACTGTCGCTGCACGCATTTCTGTCATGAATTAATAGGGTAGTTTACTGTATATGAGAAAAATGTGGCTGCAACCCTTTTTTGCATCCCAATGCCGGACACGGGTCTCTCCCTATTACTGAGGAGGCCTGGAGCTTACTCCAAGGGGCGAGATGCGGGTTAGTGGCCAACCCACTGCCTGATGTTTTCAGACTACCTATAACCTCCCCGACAAGATCGTCTGTTATCTATCGATAACAATCGGGGCTGACGGCATAACATACCCTCCGAAGCATGGGGAACGCTCATGACATTTTTTACCACTAGCGGTCACATGTCACTCCCTAAAAGTCGTTCATAAAGATTTGACCCTTGCTTGAGGCTGTATGTAGATTCTCTTTTGTTACTTAGTTCAACGCGGAACGTATTGGGCCAGTAGAAACTGACAGAAAAGCAAAACAAACCAGTGATTGGAATATAAGAAGTAGGTGCAGTGCAGTATAAGAAATAAAAATAAAAACTCTTCACAGAAAAAGTTTAATCAATACTATAGAAAACAAAGTGAAACTTTATCTAAGAGGATTTGCTCTTTTGATCGCCTCGGCGCAGATATTTTTTGACAATTTTGGTTTAGTTTCAGTAAAATGATGATGATAATTTAATTTCCATACTATAATAATAATGTTATTGTGTTAACAAAATATTTGCTTTGCCAATTACTTAACCTAAAAGAACTGGACTCGCCCAGAGTATCCCTGTATCGCCGCTGATCGTAGTTGGTATTCAATGGTGTAAATTATCGGCTTACATTAATTTTTATCTGCCTTAATGGTAAATGATCTACATACAACAATGTTTTATGTAGATCATTTTGTAACAACATACGATATAGTACGAGTAAAATAAGATTTAGGGGAAAAAACTGTACAAAACTATTTGTACTAAAATCGTTTCGGATAAAAAAATCCAAGGTTTCCAAAACGAAAGAAATTTAGGTCAACTTAATAACGTTGATCTTAAATTTTAAAACTTCTGCACAAAATTCATTTTTGCAGTTCCCAAAACAAAGAAATTTAGGTCCTCTTATAAATCAATCAAGTTTTCATTGTTCTGTGCGAAATTCATTTATGCTCAAAATTTTTGAACATAGATAATGATATAATCATTCCTTTGACAAAGACTTTATAGGCGACCTTAGAAGCTAAGTAACCATAACTTGGACACATAAACTCGTTGGAGCGATCACGTACATAATGGCACAGTGGCGCGTCAAGGAGACGCTGATTGTCCATTGCCCAGAGGAGCGACTACGGTACGCATTACAAATAGTCGTTGCGTGGTTAAATATGGATTAGCGTAATTCTACTACCGATTTCTGTTTTGATTTTTTTCTTCTGGGATTTGTCTGTGCCATTTCTTTTACAAAATAAATTTTCTTTTGTTGCTGTTGAAAATTTAATTCAAAAATAAACCATATAAAAAATTTACAAGCGAACTACGAATTATTGTTACTAATTTCCGTTTAATATTTAGTGTTTTTTAATATATTTTAATAAAAGTTAGTGCCTAGATTTTATACCACACCTACAATATCTTAAAAAAAGGAGCTTAACTTAGTGTAGTTTAAAAGTTTGAGGAGTGAACATACAAATTCTGTTCATCTTTAGCGTGAATTTTTTATTTCCATCTAAAAATTTGAATTTAAAAAATGGATGATCGCATAGTAGAATAAGTCTCCAGTATGGCAGTATCAAAACCTTTCAATGCATATGTGATGTTATGATCAGGGGGATAGATTTGCATAATTGTGACCGATAGCCAATAGGCGGAAAAATCGACTGCATCTTCCAATGTATTCTTATTAGGCGCGTCTTACATATTTATTATTGTTTATGCATTAAAGTAAACTATTTAATAAATTATTGATTACAAGGCGACAAGTTAATAAAAGTTATTGTTACTAATACTACACTTACTAATCTTAATCTTAATATATATATATATATATATATATTAAGATATATATATATATATATATATATATATATATATATATATATAAAGTAAAGGGTTTTCTTGGTACGTAAAATAATTGCAATTTTTTTTAATGAATTTAAAATATTTGAGAAAGTTCCACAAACTTCTCTAATAATAATGTACCTACTGAAGATTTTTTAAATATGTTGCAAACTGTAAAATAAATTAGGAATGTTCGAGAAAGTTCCAGAAATTTCTCAAATGATCTGGAAAATCCTACTAATATTATAAACGCAAAATTTGTAAGTAAGTAAAAAGTATGTTTGTTACTCTTTTAATTAAAAACTACTAAATGGGTTTAAATGAAACTTTACAATAATACAACTTTTACAACTTATACATCAGAATAACACATAGGCTACAATTTATAAAGATATTGTGTGAATTGTCCAAAATATGACGATAAGTGTCAAGTAAGTAAGAAAAAATCTGCGAGCTATTCTAGCGTGCGCTGCCAAAACCGCTGGAGTTACTCATAAGTAATGTATGATGGAAATATTTATCTTAAATAGTCCTATAAAAAAGCCGATCCACGGCACTTCAGAAGGGACTTCACTTTATGCTAATGATCCTCTCTAACGCGGGTTAAACCGCGGGGCGCAGCTAGTACTGTACAAAAAAGGGAGGCTTATCCGTAAGTATTCAGACATATTATTTAGAGCTTTTTTCTTTCATTTGAAACTCATTACGTACCTTTCCCTTTGTAGCGACCTTCCGCTATCCGCTTCCTGAATCACGCTATCGAAGTTTTCGGAATATCCTACCATATATACAAGCTCCGAATTGAGTCAGTTGGAGCGCGGCCGCTCCCCGGGCATGACCACCTCGCCCGGCGGGAGATCTCCCTTTGCCAAACTGGTGACCCCGGACAAGAATACGTCCCTTCTGACATTCATCAGTCGCACCTTCACTCCCTGGATGGACTGCAGCATCACTTCACCAGCTCGTCAGGTTCATCGCAGCGCACCATGTACACGCTTCCTGTTCCTGACACAGCTGCCTCCAAGGACTTCATGGACGGCTTGAGTAGCCATTACTCGCCTCCACATCCTACCCTCACATCCCGACTCACCGTGGATAGAGGGCATCATCTCCACTCTTCGCTTCACCCTCACATCCCGACTCACCGAGGACGGAGGGCTACACAAGGTCTGCACCCTCACATCTCGACTCACCGCAGATAGAGGGCATTCCAGGCGCTTGTAAGCGAAGACTACACTTGGATTACTGAAGTCATCGACCTCCGGTCTGAGCAGGGGGTGATGTAGCGACCTTCCGCTATCCGCTTCCTGAATCACGCTATCGAAGTTTTCGGAATATCCTACCATATATACAAGCTCCGAATTGAGTCAGTTGGAGCGCGGCCGCTCCCCGGGCATGACCACCTCGCCCGGCAGGAGATCTCCCTTTGCCAAACCTTCTTTGCGTATTATTCTGTTGCTTAATATTTTTAAGTATGTATAAATTTGTTGTATGTGTTGGTCAAAATTTGTCTAATGTAAAAATATGAATTGGAAAATTAATTAATTATTAATTTAGTGGAAATTTCTAATGCTCCTCACTTATAGAATATGTCAGTTAAACCAGGCATGTATTTACGATTCCGGAAATCGTAGTAAACTACTCCAAAGTTACTCACAGTCGTTAGTCACGAGTAGTCCATTGTAATTTGTTACCGCAGTACCTGCAGGCATGCCATGAGTAATAAGTAATGCCCTCGTATCTGATAACAATTGTTTACTTACCTACCGTTTTGCAATGGGCACACATAGACCGCTGTGATGAACTAATGAGTCCTTGGTTAGGAATTTGATATAACCTACAATTTAGTTGCGATGTACTTTTAATTCTATCCGAATGAAAAAATAGTAGGACATTGTTGTGCCTTGCGGAACTTTTCCTCATTAAACTTAATAAAATTAGCAAATGTCAAACAACAGTGAATTTAAAAATTCAATGTTATTTAGTAATGATAACAATCAAGAAATAATTGATTACCCCAAATCATTTAATCAACTTAAGTTTCACTTAAACATTTACTTAGTTGACAAATAAATGTACCTGTAATCATTGATTCGCTAATCAAATCTTAAGATTTTCTGCAGTTGCGATCATATGAAAAAACAAGGTTAATGCAAATGAAGGTCACAAAATAACAAAACAATGTTTTTACTTCTGGAAACTGGGTCTTTGTGTCTATGTGGAATGTAACAGTTTATCGGTATCTATTAAAGTAATAGAATTAGATAGATTGTGTTACCTACTACGCTTCTGCAAAAGGATCATACTTTTTTTTCAACACGTAGCCTATTATATTCATTCCTATTTAATACAAAATTATATCTACATAAAGGCTTTGATGACATAAAAAACTTTTCTTTTTATCTCAATGTGTGTGTGTTAATGTGTGTCAGTGTAAATTAATAAAATTAATGAACAGAGGGAGTGAAGGATGAACAGTGACCAGCTGGCAGCTATTTTTCTCAAAAAAATATCTTATTAGTTTAGAGGGGAAATAGGTATATTGTAGGTGGTAGAACTATTATGGTTCGCCCGGGGAAGTACCACTGCTGCACCCACTTCTGCTGTGAACCAATTCTATTGTGTTTCTGTGGAAAGGTGCAGTTGCCGGCCACACTTACATGAGGCGACCACCAGCCTCCGGAGTAGCAGCGCAACTGCATACGACCTCAGACAAGACTTACCTACATATGCTTGCTTGAAGTTGTGTGCAGATGTCCATGGGCTGCAGCAATCACTTAACAACACGTTGCCTGCATGCTCGTCTGCTACTCCATTCAAATAAAAATAAAAATAAAAAAATGAGGGGAAATGCTGCCAGCGTTCTGGGCACAATACCACAAGCGATACCACTTATAGATAGGGTTTTCTTTTTATAGTCAATTGTTTTAGTTTTTATTATTAATTTTAAGTTGTTTGTACTAAAATGAACGAACATAATATGGGTTTTCTTTTCAAACGAAGAGTGTGTAACAAGTTAATTCAACAAGGCGCGGGCTTATCAGTACGATAGAAATTGAGGCCGCTAAGGGCCTATCAGTTTTATTATAGCTATGAACGCATGAGTAAAAATCTAGACCTCACCTACACTTTTATGTGATATTACCATAAATATCGCGGCCTATATTATTATTAAAAGTTCGTTATTTTTACTTTTTAGTACCGGTTAGTGGCAAACTTAAATGGAATCTGCTAGCAAAAAATAAATATCGATTGTGAAATTAAATCAATTTTTCTAAACCTTTCATTTGATTGAATTACAAATGAACTAATGCTATGCTACAAGTGTATTCTTAATGTTCAAAAGCTTAAGGTATTTCGCTCCGCTCTAATTACTCTGAGGAATTGACACTTCCATTCGTTGCGAACACATTTACTGATTTCCCTTTCATCCATTTTATCAATAATTCTCTTTATTTCTGTTCTTCACGTATGTAATTTAGATTCGATATTCTAGTGTAGCGAAACAAGTAGTAATCTTCAAACTTAAATTTTATGTTTTTATATTTTCCCACTTTCAACCTTCATATCACCGTAAAAGGTCCTGACGATATCGTATGTATTCTAAATAAGCTAAACTCAGTCCAAGTCCTAGTCCTAAACTCATTAACACCTTATATAAGTAAAGGAACTACTTTTGGATCCATGGCAGTTATTTGTTACTTTTGTATGATTGATAATACATCTCTTATCATCGCTTTTCTAAGCTTTGTATTTGTTACAAGAGATGTCAACATAAGGCTTGCCGGAAATTCATACCTTGACCTGATTTAAATATTATGGTTGCTCGGATTTTCTCAGCAGTTAAGCACTTACACAAGACTTAATACAGTCTAGTGCTATTATTTAACTACATTATTCTGTAATATTGTTAATTTGTAATGTTCAGTAAATAATGAAGCTATCTAAAGTTAGATCTGTATACAAAAATCAATGTAACTTTGTAAGGATTCATCACACCTATTATTATTATCATGAAATATTTTTATGTCAATTTGCAAATTTTATTTGCTAACAGAACTTTACAGAATTAATACACGAAGTTCGCAGTTTTCAAAGTTTCTATAAAATTGGTTATTTTATTCTGAAAATATTCCATTTCTTATACGTTATGATAAATACATAAAGGACAATATTATGGCGTCTTGTATTGAATAGAATTCTAATAATGTGCGATGGTTTATCTAAATTACTAGGAGTATTTATTTATGATTCATCTTATGTATTATTCATTCATTATTCTACTAGTTATTATATTGTTTGCACCACCATTACAGGATAATTGTATTCAAATGCCACTTAATTTGTTTTGACTGAATGAGAACCTTTGATAGCTTTGTTTAAATTCTTGCGTTTCTCAAAGATGTTTAGTGAGTCATGTTTGTTTTCAATTTTTGTCTGTACATGAGCAAGAATCCAAAACTGTTATTTCTTCAGTTTCCTTATCGCCACACCCTATCAATACGTCGATATTGTTTCAATCGATGGATGAATCGTTATCTACACATATCTTCATCCCTTTCATTTCCTTTAAGTAAAATGCAACAGAAAATTTCTTTGGAAATTTAATTGGAATTGTATAGTTTATTTTTAATTAATTTAGTCAATAGTGCCCGCTACTGTTTCTTGCTATAAATAATTAATAACTCAAGTTTTTTTTAATTTTAATCAATATGACACACTTATATTTTACTTTATTTATCGTCACCTTATTACACTAGTGTTACCCACATAACTCATTGTTTTAAGTTCTTCTATAAGATATATATATAATGTGACTAATAAAGGGTGGGTGTAAGGGTAAAGTCCAGGGTTTATCCCTATTTATTTAAGCTTACCTTAAAAAAAGGATTTGTATTACAAAACTGATTGATTCTGATTTGCTCTTTCGATGCTAAAATCTCATTTGGCTTTGCTTAACTTTTCATTACAAACTAATTCGTTGCGTACTTACAATTTTGAACACTTTAACCACGATCGTGGCAATTGTTTGCACGGACACCATTTTCACTGATTTCACTATATCCTTTCAATCCACTATCTTTTCAACACCACAATTCTTTTGTCTTATGTCCGTTTTTGTGAACAAGTTACTCGTCACTGGGTGATTTCATTTATCAGCAACTATAGTTTTATCTTCGTGGTTCAAGCGAGCTGTAATCTTATCTCTTTCAGCGAATTAGTAGGACAGGTTGCAACGTACAATGTTTTGGCAATACTAAAGTTATTCAAGATTCGATTTTAAAGAATATGGATTTAAGGGCCAATTTCGCTACTCAGTAACGTGACATTCTGAAAATTTTATTTAGGTTTTGGGCATCGTCATAATTTATTCTTATTCTAAATAATATTAAATGAGTAATACAAAGTACTAATATGACTTGTAATGAAAGTATGCGATAGGATTTTTTCGTACTGTACTACAAACTTCTAAACATTGCATAGTGTATGGCTGGTCTTGTGTAAATGCAGTGTTTATATAAACAATATCATAGATAATTATATTATAATGTCATAGCCGAGCCGGATCACTAGTAATATTATAAAAAATATAGTGCAAGAAATATTTATATTTTACTTCTTGAGGCATAAACCATACATTACTAACCACACTATGTTACAATACACCAAACATTGCAGTGTGGTTAGCTGCTGACCTATTAAACTAATTTTATGATTATAGCAAATTTTATCGAAGAACACGCCATGAGTACTGCAATAAGAAATAAGCGTTTCTGGAATGATGCGTAGAATGTAGGACGTCGATCAATATGAATATCATACTATTGTAATAATTAAACTAACAATCACACTTGTTCATTTTCAGGAGCTTGGTTTGGACATAACAAACGAACAGATTGAGGAGCTGGAAGCTGCAATCCACGATATTGACTTCGCATCCGCTGCTGAACATGAGAAAAAGGTATGGTTATTTGATAAAATAAATATTCAGTACCAAAACATTATCTTATTTATTACTACCATTATCGTTTCTACCACTGGCTGGATCACAATTAAATTAAAATTTTAAAACTTGGTGAACTCGGCTTTGCTAAAGATTTGTAGATATGCTTATTGCCAACCAGTTGCAGCGACCACTAAACCACGTGGCCTGCAATCAGGTTTGTTTCTTCGTTTAAATAAAAAAATCATAATATGTCTATTGTTATTGACTTATGTTTGTACTAGCTTTCCGCCTCCGACTTTGCCCGCGTGGAATTGGTTATCATTTGATATTAAACTCTAATAGTACAAATATTTATTTTCATGCCTAAATACAGTTACATTTTTTCATCATCGACGATGACAACACTTCATACAAATTTCAACTCCTTTGAGCCTATTTTTCGGGAAAAGCAATCCTGTGTCCTTTTCTAAGGAAGGTCCACTCTTTTTGTGTAACTTTCATTGAAATTGTTCAGAGTTCAGTGGTTTAGGCATAAAAACGTAACATAGACACACACACAGCCAGAGTTATTTTCGCATTTATAGTATTAAAAGGATGTATATACATGTATGGAAAGTATGGTATAAATAACGTTTCACACTCATAGCCCCACAGTAAGGTAGATATGTATACCCTGTATCGTGGGTACCATGGACACATACAAAGACAGAAACACAAACACCCAGACCGAAAACAGAAATTTTAACTCATCATTCAAATTGCTGTTTCGCCGAGAATCGAACCCGGGACCCTCCCATTGGCAGTATGGCATGGTAACCATTGCGCCACACGGGTCGTCAAATATCTGGCTGCAACCCTTTTTGCGTCCCACTTCTGGGCACGGGTCTCTCCCCATTATTGGGGAGGCCTGGAGCTTACTCCACCACGCTGCTCCAAGGCGGGTTGGTGGAGATCCGGGTTAGTGGCCAACCCGCTGTCGGATGTTTTCAAACCGCCCTTGAGGCCTCCGACAAGGTATAACGACTGATATCTTTCAACATCAACCGGAACCGACGGCTTAACGTACCCTCCGAACCACGGAAACGCGCATGAATTTTTTGCCACTGGCGGTCACCCATCTCACACCCGACCGCGCCCGTTTGGCGTTTAGCTGCATAGATCGCTTGCGTTCTACATTATTTTCTCTTTCCAGGTTCGTCACGACGTCATGGCCCATGTCCACACCCTGGCGGAGCGATGTCCTAAAGCGGCGCCCATCATCCACCTCGGAGCCACCTCCTGCTACGTCGGGGACAACACCGACTTGATCGTCTTGCGGCACGGGCTGGACCTGCTGCTGCCGAGACTGGCGGCCGTTATTAGCAGACTGGGCAAGTTTGCTGATGAGTACAAGTACGTACTTTCGCTTTTTAATGCCTTTAAACCGTACACGGCACCGAATTAACTAGGTAATGTAAGGTTGGTATCTTATGACAGTACACTACTAAACTCGCACAAATTTCATTATTTGTCATCTCTGGAATCAATAAAGCTTCAAGATACGGGTGCCCAAAGTATCACCTATGATACGAAAATAAAAATACCAAAATTAGTTCTAAAATGATATTGATTTGAGACGACAGCTTACGAAATAGTAAGATTAACGATAGTTCTTTACAATTACAATGAAAATAACAAGAAAAAATAATATTTAATAAAATTTACCTCTTCTCGAATTCACCATGTTGGTTTTTGCAAGTACCTACAATTTCAAATAGCAACCCAGAAGACCCAAGCTCACAAACATTAGCCATAACCACCTATAATCGTGTTTGATAACTCTTTCAATAGTGTTGTAATAATGATTCAAGCTAAAAAAAACTGATGGCGATGAAAAAAAATTAAATTCCGAAGTATCATAGATGATACCGGGGGTCTCAGGAGGATAGGCTCCGAAACAACTGGGCTGATTTGATAAATTATTTTACCAATAGAAGCCAACATTATACATATATTATTTTACCATTAGAAGCCAACACTATCCCTGATGAACATCGGCTACTTTTGATCGCGAGAAAATGCTTCATTTCTATGGGTAATAGGGTCCACGCGGTTGAAGCAACTGGCTAAGCGCCTATGATTTTAATATAGCAATATATCGTTATACGTCGTATTTCAAATGGAGGGAAGAAAGTTAGAGATATATCCTGGAATAGCACATAAGCTATTTTTTATCCTACGGAAATAATGGTACGGAGGTAACGGGTCCACGCGGGCGAAGCCTGCTGGCGGAAGGCTAGTCTGTAATAAACCACATCGGTGGCCTGTATTAGCGCTTGAGGAGGGTTCCGGGATCTCTAGCGAAACCCACCGGTCCTCCATGCGAGAACTTAAGTAGTCAGATTTAATATTTTAATTATTTTTTTATTGTAATTTGCAGAGAAATCGAACCAGTAGCAGTATTAATAATATAATTTAAGACCCAGATCGAGACTAAAAATAATCATGTGCTTATAATGTTATAATTATAACTTAGTAGGGTAGAGAAAAACATTTTAATAAGCATGTGGGTGAAAAAGATAACCAAAATTTCCTTTAAAATAATACATCGCAGCCCATTTAAACAGAAATGGGATATGTAATGGATGATGAAGATATTTTTATACTTAAACATAATTCTCAGTTAACAAACTTTATCTCTTTTTCAGGTCATTGCCAATCCTAGGTTTCACTCATCTGCAACCGGCTCAACTGACGACTGTGGGAAAACGTGCCTCCTTGTGGCTGAGCGATCTACTTATGGATGAGCGGGCTCTATCTCGTGCCAGAGAAGATCTACGTTTCCGAGGCGTTAAAGGCACTACTGGAACACAGGCATCGTTCCTCCAACTATTCAAAGGAGATGGTGCTAAAGTACGCGCTCTAGACAAGAGGGTAGCAGAACTGGCTGGTTTTGACAAACGTTACATCGTTACTGGACAAACTTATTCGAGAAAGGTTGACCTTGAGGTCATCGCTGCTCTATCAGGTCTTGGCGCAACGGTGCATAAGATGTGCTCAGACATACGTATCCTTGCTTCCCGCAAGGAAATTGAGGAGCCTTTTGAAGCTTCACAAATTGGATCTAGTGCTATGCCTTACAAGAGAAACCCGATGCGTTCTGAACGTTGCTGCGCCTTAGCTCGTCATTTGATAACTTTGCACGCTAATGCCGCTAATACCCATGCAGTACAATGGCTGGAGCGCACTCTAGATGACTCTGCGAATCGTCGTATAACTTTAGCAGAAGCCTTTTTAACTGCTGACGCTACTCTAATTACTCTCCTAAACATTTGTCAAGGATTGGTTGTGTATCCTAAAGTAATTGATCGCCATATTGCGCAGGAGCTTCCATTTATGGCAACTGAAAATATCATTATGGCTATGGTGCAGGCGGGAGGTGATCGCCAAGTTTGTCACGAAAAGATTCGCGTTCTATCGCATGAAGCAGGGGCTGTGGTAAAGCAGGAAGGAAAAGACAATGATTTGATAGAACGTGTGAAAAATGATAAGTACTTTGCTCCGATTATACCTCAGTTGGGAAAAATTTTGGATGCGTCAACCTTCATCGGAAGAGCGCCTGATCAAGTCACCGAATTCCTAAATGAGGAAGTCGAGCCTATAGTCATGAAATATAAGGACGCTCTGGCTGCAGTAGAAAAACCCGTTACATTGAACATTTAAGCCACTTATTTATTATGTATCTTACATATATATTTTTATTACTTTGACATGTATTGAAATGAAATACAATTTATGAATAAAATGATATATTTACATTACAGCGCAATGATTTATAAACGTACAAAAATATGACTTCACTATTTTACACAACATTACATACTATATGAACTAGACACTGGTAACTAATGTTCAATCAATAATGCCGAAACTTCGAAATACTTATCGATTTATGATATTGACGAGAGCATGAGTAATAAATAACTATAAAATAACATTACAACAATCAAACAAATAAATAAGCCTATAGAATTAAAAGAGAGACTCAAATCATCAACTTAATTACTCCTGGAAAACAGAAAGAACGTAGGATATCGTGATCACATCTTATCACAATTTCGATGGCACGTCGAGATTCATTGAACGGTCTTTTAAATAACTAACTCAGAGCGTATTAGTAAGAAGTGTATCGCCTTGACAAGCGGGGCCCTGGCTTGGCCAGTTGCAAGCACCTAGATTAGGATCGAAACTTAATTGTACGGGACAGTTGAAAACATGAAGAGTAAATCTCTGTTTCGTGCAGTCCCATCTGCAAGCGTAGAACTTATTACATTGTTTCGGGTGTCGGAACAATCCGGCTCTCTTACAGTCCACTGATCCTTGTAGAGTCTCGTCTCTGCTTCTCCATCCGCCAGGACCATAGCGGTCGAACGACTGAGAATTGATGGACACAGTATCTCCTCCCTTGTCGACCGCTGTTGGTGTTACTTCTTGGTCAAGCAACACAGTTTTATAATTAGGAGCCGCAGTTGACTTAACTCTGGGCCCAATCCGAACGGACTTCTCTGTTGTAGAAACTACTGGGGTACTCGATACATAAGAATCAGAGTACGCCTGACCATTTGAAATGATGTCGACATTGTCGTTACTAGCTTCCTGATATTCTTGATAGAAGGAATCGTCAGGTACGATGATAGGATTTAATGTGGATGTAACGACTGGCGTGGGAGTCACAGGTGTAGTTGCTACTGAGAACTTAGCTGACTTTTGTGCCCAATCATCATCTTCAATATCTCCGCGACTAGAATCGTCATAGCTCGTACTATAATCATTTGTCTCCTCTTGGACCTTTGTGCTAGGTCTTCTTCCCTTCAATACTAAAACTGGTGATTGACAACTGCAAACTGCACCCAATTTTCGTACCAAAAGAGGATTGAAGTCGTTTATCTTTGTTACGACAGCGACCTTGGGCTTGGTTCTACGGAAGGAAGTTGGTGTGACTTCAACTAACTCCTGTTTGATTGGTGCAAACGTTGAACTGTAAGATTCTACGGGGGCTGCTGATGTGTATGTCGAAACTAAGCCGGCGTCGGGTCCGACGGTTCCAAAGCCAAGGAGATTTAATTTAGCAGTTTCAACGACAATATTTTGCTTCCTTTTCAATGGAGCTGCGGTGCTAGACACTAAGCTATCGTCGCTATTAAATACCTGGTACTCTTTGTATATTGGCTGTTCAGCCTCCTCAGATGGAGGTAGATATTCGGGAGCTTGGAATGCTGTTGTGGATTCATAATAAACAGGTTCTTGGGTCGTTGATTTAACGACCGGTCTTCTATATTTTGGTTTAGGTCTGCGTGTTGAAACTTCAACGGTTTCGGGGGCATATGTAGACGTAACAATTGGAGGTAAGTAAGAATTGTCAGTAGTTGATATTAGTCCAGCATCTGGTCCAACAGTTCCGAAACCAAGTAACTGAGATTTCGCAATTTCTACGACAATGTTTTGTTTCCTTTGGGGTGCTGCAGTAGAGGACGATTCAGGGAAATAAGTTTGAACGGTTTCTTGGTAAGGGTTGTAAGCTATTTTAGAGTCGAACGATTCAGCGTTGTTATCGTATCCAAAACTTTCAAAATTGACCACGCTTGACCCACTCGTTTTACGGGGTGGCAAGTATTCCAAGGACTCCTTTGTTGGTGAGGGTGGAGGCTGGTATGTGTTCTCTGCGGGCGGCAAGTAAGTTTCTTCGGCGGGCGGTAAGTAAGTTTTTTCTGTGGGTGGGAAGTAAGTTTTTTCTACAGGAGGAAGGTAGGTATTTTTCACTGGAGGCAGATATTCAGGGGCATTGTATTTAGGTTCTGGCGGAGGAAGATATTCGCGTGTGGTGGTTGTCGAATAACGTGGTTTGTAAGTTGTTGTTACAGGCCTAGCGGTTGATGATACTGGCGGTAAATACTCTTCAGCTTTGTAAATTTGCACAGGTGGTAAATACTCTTCGGCCTTGTAACCTACTTGAATCTCTGGTGTTTCGTAAACCACGTGCTTGAATGTAGTTTCTATCTTTTTAGGAATTTCATATTGTTGAGTGTAAGTTGGCTCATATTCGTCGTGAGTCACTGATTGCTGATAAATGACGGGTGGAGATGCTGTAGAAACAGAGTATGTTTGCTGATACTCAGTCTTTGGTGGAATGTATTCCGGAGCTTTGTAAATTTCTTTTGGCGACTCGTATTCGGTGTAATGACTTTCATATACAAGTGTCGATGGAGTCGTTGATACAAACACCAAATTCTTTCCGGCATCTGATTGGACCTTTTCGTGTGACAGATGGAATTCTTGATGAGATACTAGACTAGCATCGGAGTAGGATTTAGAAACTTCGATGTCCCTTTGTATCTCTGGCTGGTTGTATGTGTATCCTTCGTTAAATTGTACATAGGATTCCTGAGTAGTTGGAATAGGCCGAGTAATTTTAACGCGAGGTTTGTAGGTTTGAGTGTACACTTCGGCCGTTGGTTTGGTGTATTTCAGAATCGGGTTCTCATAGACTGTCACTTCGGGCTGATGGTACGCAACTTCAACTACTGGTGATGCTGTAGTCGACACAGGAACGAACTTCTGCTTTTCCACCTTATGGAAGGTTTGTTGGCTGAAGGAGTGAGGAGCATACGTTGAAACTACGGGTGCTGGAGTAGACGATACAATAACTGAGGCGTCTTCAAATTTAACTGCTGGCTTAGTATATTCATATCCAGATTCGCCTTCCGAGTGAGTATTGACCTTGCTTGCTTCAACCTTATGGAACGTTTGATGGCTGTATGTATGAGGTTCGTAAGTAGATACAACAGGCTGTGGTGTAGTATATTGAACAATCTTCGGGCTTTCATACCTGACTACTGGTTTAGTGTATTCATATCCCGTAGAACCAATTTCTTCAGCTTGTGTTGTATGTGTCTGGTGAATAGTTTGAGAACTGTAAGATTGAGCAGGGCTAACGTAAGAAACTGGAGTAACCTCCTTAGTGTACTGCAAAATGGGGTTTTCGTAAAGGGTAACTGGAGTCGAAGAAGGAACTATCTTTTGAGTTTCAACCTTGTGAATCGTTTGGTGGCTGTAACTTGGAGTTCTATATGTGGAGGGGACCGGCGCAGGTGTGGAATATTGATAGCCTTTAGGTTCTTCGTATAACTGGATTTTCGGTTGGTTGTATTCGTACCCGGTTTCAGTATCCTGAGAGTATGTGGTTATTTTGCTTGTGTCAACTTTGTGTATGGTTTGGTGGCTATACACTTCAGGTTGGGGAGTACTGCTGCTGTATGTTACTACAGGTTGAACTGCGATTGTTGGCTTAGGAGTAGAGTAATGGATGACAGTTTGAGGTTCTTCATAGGTGACACCAGTGTTAACTGCTTCGTATCCACTAACTTCCACAGGTGGTAAGTAAGAATTAGTTACTTGTTTCACTGGAGGCAAATAAGAATGGTTGACTTCTTTCACAGCAGGCAAATATGTATTGGTAACTTCCTTAACTGGTGGTAAATAGGAATTGCTTGCTTCTACTTTGTGTATAGTTTGATGGCTGTAGGATTGAGGCGTGTAAGAAGCCACTGTGGGTTGAGCATATGTTTCTCCTGTGGTGTAAGCTACGACCTTCTTGAATGGCACTTCGGTAACTGGAGTTGGATTTGAATATTCGTAGCCGGTGGATTCGACCTTGTGCACTGTTTGTTGACTGTGACTGAAACCACGAGGTTTGAATGTTGCTATTGATATAGCTGGTGTCGGAGTGGAGTATGAGATACCATCCTCAAACTTTGTGCTGGGCTTCGAGTAGTGATATCCAGTGGACTCCTTGCTAGACCCGGTATTGTAAGTGGAGGCAGTGTAATCCCTTGATTCGTACTGGTAGTTCGATCCTTGGCTGTGGTCGACTTCAATGCTAGGCGTGTATTGTTCCTTTACAGTAACTACTGTAGGTTGAACATACGTGACCGCTGGCTGAGTATAACCAAAGATTTGTTTTACACTGGATTTAGGTTCAACGGGGAGGTAAGTCGTTTTTAGCGTAGATGTCACTGCTGGCAATGAAGTAGTAACTGCAAAAGGCGTGGCCGTTGTTGGTACTCCAGATGATGTTGGATTAGTAACATAGCTGTAGCCATCTATTTTTTGGCTATCGCTTCCAGCGTGGCTAATGGTAATACCTGAGCCCACGTAGCCCGCACCACCTTGAGTGTCGTGTACAATTTCGTGACCAGTGTGATAGCTTCCTTGATCTGTGTAATCGACATCAACCAAAGATGTCTTTCCTACCAAACCAACATTGATGGCTCCAGCGGTCAAAGTGTGAGAAGCGCCAGTGTACGCTTTAGAGTCAGTTACGTAGTTGCCAACATCGGCATTACTGTATTGGTACTGTTGGACATTGATTTCGGAATTTCCATCACCAGTGTAACCTCCAACTTCGCCTTCGAGTTTGTAAAGGCTTCCAGTGGATTGGAATCCGGTAGTACCGAAATCGACATACGCTCCTGACGAGCCGTCATCAGTGTATCTTTGTGCTTGGTACGCTTCACCGTAGGAGATGCCATCTTCGAAAGGCTTACTGGGCTTAGGGTAGTAATAACCAGAGGGCTTCGTAGTCTTGCTAGTATACTTGCCAGTGTCAAAGGCGCTAGTGGTGTGCTTATATGGTTGGACACTATGTATGTAGGGCTTGACAACAGAGTCAACGTGTTTGTACGGCAACGCGCGATCACCGGCCGGGTTATGAACGTAACGACCGGAGTTGTCTTTCACATATTTACCGGTTTGATACCTGCGAGCTGATGTAGTTTTTGGGTACGCAGGGCTTGTAGCAGTTTTCTCTTGTTTATATTGTCCTGAGTTTGCGGAAGCGCGACTGAAGGAGTCCGAAGAAGCGGCAGGTAGTCTATAGTCGTCCAAGATTAAAGACCCACTGGAGTATTCACCTTCGTCGTGGTATCTGGTGGCTTGCACGAGGCCTACGTCACCGTTAGAATGTTCAGCTTCTACATTCAAAGCGAGGCTGCTGGTTGAGAAACCGGGGGCTGTAGTTTCGGTCCTGAAGATCTGTCCGGAGGCCTCTGGGCTATACTCCTGGGAGGCGATGAAGTTGGCGTCCAAAGCGTCAGCACTGGTGAGGAATCCATCCTGGATACCGACCAGGTTGTCCAAGGAAGCTCCGGAGACCAAGCTTTGGTGGGCTGCGATATTCACAGAGTCGGCGGTCTGACCTCGGAAACCGGTTGCACCTGAAATAGGAAAGGTGATAATCAGACCTGATCCATACTAAGATTATAAATGTAAAAGGGTGTGTGTGTATAATTTTCCATTTTTCACGTCGCAACAACGGTGCTACCGATTGACCAGATTTTTATATGAAGATTGACCAGATTTTTATATGAAGATAGATAAAATTCTGGAGAGTGACATAGGCTATTTTTAACCGGGGATAATTTTTCATTCTTATTGGAAAGAACGTGTAGTCCACGAGTGTTCTACCCTGCGGGCGAAAAGCTAGAACAGATAGACTATATCTTAAGAAAAGACAGGATCCGTAGGATAGATTAGTATAATCATATAAACACACCGATCACCCGAACGAAGCCGGGCCGGATCACTAGTATCTAAATAATTGTGTGACAGTTAATATATTACTCTTGTGGAAAACCTACTTACCAGAAAGAGTAGCAGCAGAAAAGCCGTAAGCCTCTGCCTCGTATCGGGCGATGTTCCCGCAAGCAGGCACCAGCCACGGCCAGTCGCACTTGAGGCGCGCGGCGTCGAACCCAAGACCAAACGGGCAGCGGAACTCATACGCGGTTAGCGGTGCCGTGCCGTGGTCGAGACACGCGAAGAACCACCGGCAGTTCTCTGGGTCTGCGTAGTAGCCTGTGGGAAATTAATGATATAATGTAGTTGCATTATTTATTTATACATAATAGGAACAATTAAAAAAACTAAAAAACACGCTTTTTATAGAAAACCGAACTAAAAAATAGAAAATAAATTTTAATGAATTTAAATTAAGAAAATAGTGTTAAAAATTTCAATGAATATAAGTTAATAATAGTGTGAATAAAAAAATATTTTATTTTAAAAAAAGCGTGGGGTGCATGGTGTCAATAGTTATAAATATTTTATTGACAGATATGAGTAGAGTGATTATCATTTCGATAATATTTTAAAAAGCACCCCACGCTTTTTTTTAAATAAAATATTTTTTTTATTCACACTATTATTAACTTATATTCATTGAAATTTTTAACACTATTTTCTTAATTTAAATTCATTAAAATTTATTTTCTATTTTTTAGTTCGGTTTTCTATAAAAAGCGTGTTTTTTAGTTTTTTTAAACTATTATTTATTTTCTACTTTTTAGTTTGGATTATTTATTCTTTCCATGATGTTTCCACGAGCAATGGACTGGTTACTGAGAACCTTCTTCTTTCTTTCAAAAATATCTTTATCTATCATTAGGCTTGTTACATAACAAGGTTACATATTTTTTTAATTTTTACGTTTTCATAAAATTTCACCTGTCTTACGACTTAACAAATTATTTATATTCTTTATATATCTCATACACGTTTTCGGTTACTGAGCACCAATAGTCTACTCCCCTACATAAATATGAGCAACCCAAATAGCAAAGTAGTCGAATAGTAATTAGATTACTCAGCCTTTAATCGTATAAGAGCCGAGTAACCGTTCTTAAAACACCCATTTATCGTGTAATAGCGGTTATCTCGACTATTTGGCAATATTTGCTAATGTGTGCTTTAAAGACGTCGAATAAACGTTTACAGCACTATGTTTTAGCACTTTTACTCCACCTTTTAGCAGATGCTGAATTAAAGTGGCTAAAATACTCGTTATTAGATCGTTTGATCTATAACAGTCGTATAATAGCTGTAGCTCTATAAACGCAATCGAACAAAAATCATATTTTGCAAATTGAAAAATGGAATAATTTTATCAAATTAGTGTATTGTCATCGGTCCTCAATAAATCTACAAAGTTTGAACGAAATCTGGCCGTTTAAAGTGGGTCAAAATCGCGCCCAAAGAAGTCGGTTACAAACATACAAACATACAAACATACAGGTGAAGCTAATAAAAAGCGTGTAAAAAGGACGATGGGCGAAGACGGGCCGCGTGATCTTAAGGATCACCGTCCACCTCTGGACACGAACGACTCCAGGGGAGTCACCTGAGAATTTCATTGTATTTAAAGGAGAGATTTTTTTTCAGGTTTCTTGAAGAACCAATTATCATGTCCACTGGAAATGCCTCAGGTGCAAGGTCAACACCATAGATATCGTACATCGTTATGGCCCTATGTTTCGGTATGCTATAGATGCTACAGTACGCTTGCACACCATTTATTGATTGCTTGTTATGGAAAGACAGCAGTTGTTAAATCGTATTAGTGGCTTTAGAAATAGAAAGGTATGTTTGAAAACTTGAGACAGACAAAGTCTGAGGCACGCTTGCGGGCAAACTCACCAAAGAAATGCTCAGTTTTAACAAATTTTTTTACACGCTTTTTATTAGCTTCACCTGTATGTTTGTATGTTTGTATGTTTGTATGTTTGTAACCGACTTCTTTGGGCGCGATTTTGACCCACTTTAAACGGCCAGATTTCGTTCAAACTTTGTAGATTTATTGAGGACCGATGACAATACACTAATTTGATAAAATTATTCCATTTTTCAATTTGCAAAATATGATTTTTGTTCGATTGCGTTTATAGAGCTACAGCTATTATACGACTGTTATAGATCAAACGATCTAATAACGAGTATTTTAGCCACTTTAATTCAGCATCTGCTAAAAGGTGGAGTAAAAGTGCTAAAACATAGTGCTGTAAACGTTTATTCGACGTCCTTAAAGCACACATTAGCAAATATTGCCAAATAGTCGAGATAACCGCTATTACACGATAAATGGGTGTTTTAAGAACGGTTACTCGGCTCTTATACGATTAAAAGCTGAGTAATCTAATTACTATTCGACTATTTTGCTGCTTGGGTTGCTCATATTTATGTAGGGGAGTAGACTATTGGTGCTCAGTAACCGAAAACGTGTATGAGATATATAAAGAATATAAATAATTTGTTAAGTCGTAAGACAGGTGAAATTTTATTCACACTATTATTAACTTATATTCATTGAAATTTTTAACACTATTTTCTTAATTTAAATTCATTAAAATTTATTTTCTATTTTTTAGTTCGGTTTTCTATAAAAAGCGTGTTTTTTAGTTTTTTTAAACTATTTTTTTTTTTTTTCAATTGGTCCATATCATACCTTCGTGTTCAGGACACACAAAGCGGGTCCGGGGTACAGGGGCAATCTCGGAGGATCCGGGGCAAGCCTGAGAGTGCGGCAAGCTTCCGGGCCACACGCACACCTCATACCGTGAGTCGAACGCCAAACCAGCGGGACAGTCGAATTCGAATACCTGTGGGTAGTCATAAAATTAGATTGATGAATATCCGATTTTTTTTTCAAACTTTTAGTGGGTAAAATCCATCATTGATAGTTAAAAACAATAATCTGTACACAAAGAAAGAAACCCTAAAGAAGGGTTTCTTGGCGGGAACGGAAGCGAAGCATGTCGTAGTCGATGGTATTTTATTTGATATAGGTTAAATTATTGACAGTTTCAGAACGTTGTGGAATAAAATAAAATTGTACAAACGCCAGAACGTTTGTACCATTTTATTTTATATGTATACTAGCGACCCCGGCAGACGTTGTCCTGCCTTATATAAATTAAGATATTAAGATTTTAAAGTAGTCTACGTTTTACTCGATATCTGACTACATGACTGACTTGTTACCTCAGATACCAGTACTTTTTTTACTTGATATAAAGTGGTTACTTACTAACGACTCAGTGATTTTGATTATTTAATTAAGTATTTTGACTTCACACTGGCAAAAGAGAAATGGAAACGATGTTCTAATTTCTGTTCTCGGTCTGGGTGTTTATGTTACTGTTTTTGCGTGTGTCTATTGTCCATAGTACTGATGTAATAGGAAATCCTAGTGGCTATATACTAGATGGCTATATCCTAAGGGCTGTAAGAATGTAGCGTTACTGGCACTGACAGCTGCACAGATCATTCGATATCAATAAATAATAAAATATAACTCACAGTAAAGTCGGGAGAGAGCTGGTCAAACTTCACACAACGATAGAACCTTGCGCAAGAGCGAGGGTGCACGAAATAGCCTTGGCGGGAACAGGAGAATTCGGTTCTGGTGTCCTGGAAATCATATCACTTTAAAGCAATTGTCTTACACATCTTGAAATGAAACCTTTTAAATAGCAAATGTAATAATATAAGAAATGATAGAAAGATTGCAAGCAAAATCTTCCAAGCCCCTTTTTTTCTTCACATAAAGTCTATGAACTCTTTCTTTGACGCTGATTAACGAGAACAAGGCGAGATCCACTAGTCTTACGTGACTTACGACTTATGACTTAACATCTAATTTTGCCGGTGTGGCGCAGTGGTGTGCTGTACAAAAGGTTCGATTCTCAGCAGGAGTAATCTACATGATGAATTTAGATGTCTTATCCTGTTCTATGTATTTATGTCATTGTCTTTGTCTGTGGCTATAACACCCATGACACAGATAATAAATATAATCCGAGTCTGAGGCCATGACCTGGAAGCGATAATTTGGCTACAACCAAATTTGTTCCCACTTCTGGTGGCACGGGTCTCGCGCCATAATTTGAAAGACCAGTAGTCTAATCTGTGCTACTCTAATGCTGGTTAGAAACGTTCATTTATTTATTCTCATTGACTTCCCAAGAAGGCATAAATCTAAGCAGAAGTGTTGTGCAGAGACTGTTTTTAAAGATTAACGTACATATATTTTGAAGGGAGCATACATGTGCCCCCTTAAAAATAATGTGGCTTACCTCTCGAATGGAGTGTATGACTCCATCGGAATCAACGACCTGCGTGATGCGGTAAGGAGACACCTGGAGGGCGTCGAGAGCTCGCGCATGGCTTGGAGCTGACAGGATCTCGGTTTCCAGAGATCTGTGGAGTGTACCAAAAAGTTATTGCACATTATTGACAGAAGAATTTTCGTTCAACGTTCAGTTGTCAGGCTCGACTGTTATTAACAGATAGGTTGTTTTCTGCATACGTGCACAGAAGACTTAGCAGTAGGCCTATATCCAGCTTGACGCTCCGATAGTGTTAATTCCCCAAAAACCTAGATAAGAAGTTTACCATTAACACTATACTCATAGACAAGAAAACTTCTGTTCCGTTATTGCTGCAATTTGACTATCGTCTTAACTGATCAACCCATTCTCGTACGGACTTTTACGGACATTAATATTGACTTTAATGCACTGATGCGGTTATCTTTAACTATAGAAATTAAGAAATATTACCTTAAAACAGCAGCTCTGGGCGCTCTGCTCTGCTGGTTGAGCACCTTAGTGAGCGACGCCTTGAGGGTAGGTCCGCACGGCGTCTCAGCGTCGCGGTCGGCGTCTTGCAGCGCCAGACCAGCCAGGCCTCTCACTCGCGCGTATTTGCCCTTCACGTCGACTGAGGACGCGTCTTCGAAGGAGATCCAGGTCTTGTCCCTGTAGAATAATGATTCAATTTAAGGATTAATGAAATGCTATCTATACACCACGGATATATATATATATTTTTTTGGTTGGCTGCATCCCTTTTTGCGTCCCTCTGCTGGGTCCCACCGTAATTGCGAAGGCCTGAAGCTTAATCCATCACAGTGCTCCAATGCGGGTTAATGGAGATGCGTGTTAGTAGAGATTCGTGTAAGTGGCTAATCTGCTCTTGGATACTTACAAACCGCCCATAAGACCTCCGATAAGATTTAACTAAGTACGAAAAAACCATCAAATACTCTGGAAATATTCACCTAATTGTTAAAACTTTATAGTTCTTGCTTGTGTTTTTCAGTTATTTTTTTTTTCTTGCACTGCATTATATTGTCACTAATTTAAGTGGTTTGTCCGACTGACCCTTCATGTTTCAGTGGTACACAGTGGCCTCAACTTTCACGTAATGAAATACTAGACAATATTAAAAAATATGTATAGAAACAAAGAAATCACTCACTTAAAAGCATAAGGCGCTGACAGATCCTGGTCTCTCTCTAGAGTCCACCTGCCCTTCCTGAGCTGTCTGCAGAGCTCGGCTTGATCGATCTCCTTGGGTTCGTCTTCCTCAGTGGGGCTGCCCGGAGTACTGAGGGTCTCGTTCTGCAGGCGGAACTGGCGAGCTGTCGCTGGCAGGCTGATGACCAGCTTGGAGGCTGGCACTCCAAGACCGATGACCAAGTCTACTACTGAGTCCTGAAAGAAAAGTAGAGGATTAGTAAATGGAACGTAAAGTAACAACGCACATAATACGTTGAATTTGAACGCACACAATACGTTTGTATTACTAGTGTCCTCCTAGGTAAACACTTTGTATCAGACTTATCGACCACAGTGAGCAGCTATATTGCACGGATCTCCTTTTAGGACAGGTTTTTTTTTTCGACGTGGCTTCAACCCTTTTTACGTCCCAATTAATGCTAGGCACGGGTCTCTCCCCATTATTGGGGAGGCCTGGAGCTTACTCCACCACGCTGCTGCGGGTTGCTGGAGCTTTTTCGACGTAATTTTGCGTGATTACGGAAACACATCTAAAAGTGTTTCTCATACGCCTATGACTTTTGCAAAGCAAATGCAATACTTTACAATATTTCTAATTTGTGTTTACAATCTGCACCTTATCTTGTCTACTTGCAACCCTTGTTGTTCTGCCTGTAACGAGGAGCTTACTCTACTACTCCAATGCGGATGAGTATCTTTATAAATAAAGAAATAAAATAGCTGACTATAATAGTTTTTAAATTTTTTCCAACCTCTCGAAAGGCTTTCAAGAAGGATTACCAGATATCTACTAAAAACAACCACGACAGACAACTTATCGTGCCCTCAGTAACGCGTATGCATTATTTAGAGATTACCTACCTATAGGTAGGCGAGGATACACATGCCAGTAAATCGGGAAAGTAGCTGGCATGAAAGTTACTGGGATGTACGAGTAACTGGCACACATCGGATACATTTGCAAGTAATACTGGCATGCAAGTTGTGCCTTTGCATGCCAGAACAACAGAAAACGTACGCCTATGGCTACAACTGGCATGCCCGTAGCTGTCGCGTCTGTTCACAGGTGTCAGTTTAGCAACCCCCCTCCCTCAACGGGCATGCAAGTAAATCAAATGTTGTGCTAGCTACTTGAATGCCAGTTACAGGCATGCCAGTTAGCGTATACACATGACAGTAGCTGGCACGTGCAAGGAGCTGGTATGCTAGTGTGCAAGCTACGGGCATGTGGGGATACACTTAGCTTATCTCGTGGGGCTAGAGCCGCTTTTCTTTAATTGTTTTCATTATTTGTTGGTACACTCAGACTGCTGTTCTTAATCTTAAACAAATACTACATAATCACACGAAACAAATTATTTACTGATTTCATCATTGAGCTTATTACGATATTACCATATTAACGCGTATGACATGTTACAATGGTATTATGAAAGCGCAAACCATTTGAATAATCCGCCTATGGAAGGATTAAGATTAACAATTGGAGGTTGCAGCAGGAGGTTGCAAATTACTAAGAAATCTAGGCTCAAAAGATGCACCTGCCATATGGCCTAGTTTGAACTAAATGAGAAGCGCATTCAATTACAAATTACAATGGTTGGGACAAAAATAGGCTTTATTGCGCTTGTAATAAGATTTGGTGAGTATTGCTGGAGTTTTTCTTGTAGTAGTTTACCTTCACTCTTTAAAAGGGCCTAGACAAATATGTAGGTACAAGACAAATAGAAATTGTAGGCAAGTCTTACAATGTTGGAAAATAGATACGCATAATCACTAACTTAATTTATGCAAACAACTACATATTATATAGTAAATTGTATGACTAATCTAACGATTTAGCACTATGTTTATCTACACTAATATTAATTAAAAAACTAAAAACACGCTTTTGTGAAAATACGAACTAAAAAGTAAAAAAATAAGAAGAAAATGTATTTTACTGTAAAAAAAAGCGTGGGGTGCATGGTGTCAACAGTAACAGTGGTAAAAACCACCCCCCGCTTTTTTTTACAGTAAAATACATTTTCTTCTTATTTTTTTACTTTTTAGTTCGTATTTTCACAAAAGCGTGTTTTTAGTTTTTTAAACTACATTATTTATTTTTAATTTTTTAGTTGGATTTTTATTCTCAAATTATTGCATTATCATCGGCCCTTGACCCCTATGCAAATTTTCAAGTTAACCAGACGCTTAGACGTGTTAAAGTACCTTAGGCCACGAACTTATCAGCCGCCCCTCGTATATTTTATTTTATCCTGATGATCCTAGTTACGACTTTAACATAAAGTTATGAGATTATTGTATTGTCATCGGTCTTCAATAAATCTACAAAGTTTGAACGAAATCTGGCCGTTTAAAGTGGGTCAAAATCGCGCCCAAAGAAGTCGGTTACAAACATACAGGTGAAGCTAATATAAAGCGTGTAAAAAAAGAGGAAATATTTGTATTTTGTATGTTTGTAATTTGTAATGAATAAACTCAAAAACTACTGTTCCGATTTCAACAATTCTTTCAACATTCAAAAATTCTTTCACCATCCTGAGTAACCCGTTAATTGAGTCCCCGTAGGATAAAAAATAGCCTATGTGCTATTCCAGGCTTCATTGCTATGTTAAAATCATAGGCGTTTAGCCAGTTGCTTCAACCGCGTTGACACTATTACCCGTTTTCACGTAGGAATGAAGCATTTTCCCGCGGTAAAAAGTAGCCTAAATTACTCAGGGTGAATGTAGCTATGTAGCTTTCTAATGGTGAAAGAATTTTTGAAATCGGAACAGTAGTAGTAGTTTATTCGTTACAAACATACAAAAATATAAATCTTTCCTCTTTATAATATTAGTATAGATATAGATAAAACTGACATGTAAGCAAATAATGTTTGACAATTTTCATTCAAAACATGGCGGACTCCTACATAGTTAATGATTTTTGCCATTCTTTCAACGCAAACAGATCAAAATCTCTGTGTGAATTTAATTTTAAGGCCCAGAGACAAAATATTTCACAGTTCAATTAATATGATTTGGAAATTTCACGTTAAAGATCTGGTCAGCTGGTTGCTACTAAAAATATTTTAAAGTCTTATAAAATGTCAATCAACAAGCAATCTAATAATTTTAGAGTTACCTACGTGTTTATGTACCTTTTTTTGGTATCGGGGAGGAAACCTTCAAAAGGTACCCGGAACCTTGGCTAAAAGTACTGGGTAATGTGGGATTGATGTGCCCGCACTAAAACCCCCTCGGTGGCCTGCCTCTGCGCTTGGGTAGGACTCCGGGATCTCCAGTGGAACGCACCGATGTCCTCCACGCGGGGCGCCCTGAATGGGCTCATCTTCGCGGGAGCAGATGTGCACTCCTGCACCTTTCGATGCTTACGGCGGCATGCGGCCACGCACATACCGCCGTCCTTCCAGGGGCTGCTAGCTGGACGGATCGAGCTCCATCGCCGTGAGGGGGGGGGGGGCGGATCCACAACCCCGGTTATATACCTATGTTCCATTTTTTATTTGACCTTTTTGTATCCCACTGCTGGGCACAGGTCTCCTCTCACAAGTGATTTAGGCCATAGTCAACCACGCTGGCCAAGTGGGATTAGTGGACAACACGCCTTCGAGAAATTATAAGTTTCTCTCAAGCATGCACAGTGATGGATAACATCATAATTAATTAAATGTCACAATATTTTCCTTGGAGCGGCGTTAAAAACGCACATTACAAATTTCTTTGCCGAGGATTCGATCCCGGTAGATCCGTGTCGGAGACTGCGGTATTAACCGCTTGGCCAACGCTGCTTGAAAGAAAAGAAAGAAAGAAAGAAAAAATATTTATTTCATATTAGGAATACAAAATATTCGCTTAATGAATGTCATTTTTTCCCGGTCATCGCCGTTTGGGCTAAATGTTGAACTGAGAGAAAAAAGGCGGCGGAAAAAAACTCCCAGCACTCTTTTAAAAAAAACAGTACATAATAATATATTTGAGATAACAGAATGGCTATGGGTCGATAATGGTCACACGTGACAGCTGATCGTGTGAGCTTGCTTGCATATAGCGCATAGGCAATGTTCCATAGCATCCTATTATTGTCGTGTACACTTAGTAATTATAATAACTATTTTAATACATACGTGACGAACGCAATCAACTCTACAAGGAAAACTAAGACTCATTACGCGTTAGGAACATAACATTCACATTTTACTTGAAATTATTGTGACATGATAACCGCATTACTGTGTCTATGAAGCTATATTAACGCAAATTCATTAAAATAATTAAAGACGACTTTGTATCCGTGATTATTAATGTTATTAGATACACATGTAAATTTTGCCGGATCTGCAATATATAATACTCTGATTCTGATTCTATTTACTCGTATTAATACGTAACAAGCAGGTTGCTGTGTTGGATTGGAATGCCGAATGCAACTGGTCTTAAAAATACGCTGAGTGTGTTCATAGGGCAAAATAGGAAATATTATTTTACTATCATAGATACACGATCAACGGTTCACATATCCGAGTAGTTATCGAGGAATCTGGATTCGAGTTCCAGAGGCAGAAGATTGGATGAACTTTAAATTCCCTACATAGGTGTTTACTGAACTGTTTTTGTGTCCATGTTACTTACGACACGGGTACTCTAGTTCTGGGCTATGAATGCGAAACATTACTACAACATTTAAGAGAAATCTTTAAAACTTAAACAATCGATTGTTCCTATATACAATTAAGTATCTAAAATCTCAACAAGAAACTTACAAAACAATTTCTGAACTTTCCTCAACACCCATTAGGATCTTTTTCCCAATCAAACAATTTTGTTACGGATGCAACATTCTTTTACCTGCAGCAGACCTGCTAATTACGTATTTTGGTACCAAATCTTAAAGTAAAGAAACACAGGAAGGATCGTCTTAAAATGTTTTTCAACATCAGTACACCCATAAGACGAAAGTCTTAAGAATTTTGGTCAAAAGATTAGGCAACCTTAATCTTTTGACCAAAATTATTCTTTACTATTCTTCACAATTCTTGCCTACTGATACTAAAAGTATCATATCTACTTGAGCCTTGACCATCTGGAGATCTTCCAGTTTGGTGGAATTCCCAGCATTTAAGGATAAATAATAATTGCTATAACATACTGATTTATAGTAACTCAGAAGAAACACTTCATGCAGATCAGTTTCTAACCAACCATAAAAATCATTGTCGATATGCTTCCAGTGTTTTATTAATTGACTTCCTACTTATCAAGTTTCCTACTTCGATTACAAAAGTCCTCTAACGTCCTCAATAATTCAGACACTAGGTCAAATCGTATAACTATTATGTTTAGCACGTGCTAATGATTTTGTTACGTAAGCCAATTGGATACGCTCAAATGCAAAATTTGGTTTGATAATAATTTTAATCGGTGTTACTCTGATTTGTTTACATTAAATTAGTATTTCCAATAGATTGGAAATTATTGGAATTGTGAACCGCGCGTGGTGTATGACCACGAGTGTGGTAAAACGCAATCGAACTACGCAACTAAGCCAAACGGGCGCTGTCAGTAGTGAGATGAGTGATCGCTAGTGACAAAACTTTCATGCGCGTTTCTGTGTGTTGTGGAGGACACGCAAAACTGTTTGTTATCGATATGTACATAGCAGTTGTTAATCTTTCTAGATGGTTTGAAAAATCCGACCACTAACCCTAACTAACTAAGTGGAGATGTCCACTGGTGGTGGTAGAACTATTATGGTTCGCCCGGGGAAGTACCACCGCTGCACCCACTTCTGCCGTGAACCAGAATTGTGTTTCGGTGGAAAGGTGCAGTTGCCGGCCACACTTACATGAGGCGACCACTAGCCTCCGGAGTCGCAGCGCAACTGCATACGACCTCAGACAAAACTTACCTATGCTTGCTTGAAGTTGTGTGCAGATATCCATGGGCTGCAGCGACCACTTAACACTACGTGGCCTGCATGCTCGTCTGCTACTCTATTCAAATAAAATAAAAACTTACCGTATTCATCATGTCCCAGAGACCACTCAGTCTGCTCGGGTGATAGGTCATCTTCTTAACTAGTCCTAAAGCGTGGGTCTGCACCATCATGAGATCAGTTTTCTTGACTAGGCTCCTCAGGTCGTAGTACTTGGCGAGGAGTTCCGGGTGCGCGGGGAGGGCGAGGAAGAGTGGACCGCCTCCGGACGAGCTGATCGCAGCCCGGGCAGAGTCCACGATGTGCACCACCTTCGTCCTGTTGAGGGTACGGTGGGCATTGTAGATCTCCAGACCCTGGACATGTTTCGATTTGACCAGCGAACGGAGGTCCTGTAAAGAGAAGAAAATAGGGGCTTAGATACAATTGTACAGTTTATTTAATTTAAGGAAATAATGGATACAAATCACTTTATTAGCAAATTGCTGATGAGTAGATTATATTACCTATGATAAGGGCCAAGTTCATTGGAAGCAGTTAAGATTTTTGTTGAAAAAGGACCTCGTTTAGGTCCCAAACTTGTCGACCTAGTACGTGCGTTAAGTAGTATAAATAAATCATAATACAATTTTTGACGTGACAACGTCTTATAATTCGATGGAGCCGGCTGCACGCACGAAAAAACATGACTCATGCGGCGTTACCTCGCTCTGAGGCGTTCCATTTAAGGCTGGAAGTGCAAGCGAGAGCGCGGAAGGAGCGACAAAGAGGCACAATCAGCCCCCGCGTTCGGCAGCGTTCGACATCTGTCTCTCTCCTACTTGAGTGAGCGATGCGTCCGCGTGGACAGCTGCTATACAATAATACATTTACATGTTTTCGCCAAGTATGAAGTGCAGTGAAAAGTGAATGTGGTGTCAATTGTTTATAGCAACAAGTATTTTCTTATGACGTTGTCACGTTCAACTATCGTCAGCAAACCGACTTTACAGACAACCGATTTTTTTATTTGTATAAATAATCATTGAAATATATATAAGTTTTATCATTGGAATACCGTTATGGTGTTTTAAAAGTTTCAAATATATTTGGCTCGAATAGGTACTAATCTTTATTTTCCAGTTAGTGTATGTTGCTTTGAAGTTTAGAAAAAATGTACTTCTAGGTCAACGCGATCAAAAATATGCGGCCGCTAATGCCTCTTATTTCTTACTTTTCACAATTCTATATATCTAGATATCCAGGGTACTCTTCCTGTTGACCTAAAGCCATGAAAGTTTCAAATCTTACAACTCTGTAAATAAATCTTTCCCCAAACCACAATGTCATATTTTATCCAAGCATAGGCGTAGAAGCGCGTATGGCCCGGCGGTTAGCGTAGAACGCAAACGATCTATGCAATTAAGCCAAACGGGCGCGGTCGGGTGTGAGATGGGTGACCGCTAGTGGCAAAAAAATTCATGCGCGTTTCCTGCTTCGGAGGGCACGTTAAGCCGTCGGTCCCGGTTGTTGTCGTTAGATAACAGTCGTTAAACCTTGTCGGATGCCTTATGGGCGGTTTGAAAACATCCGACAGCGGATTGGCCACTAACCCGCATCTCCACCAACCCGCATTGGAGCAGCGTGATGGAGTAAGCTCCAGGCCTGCCCAATAATGGGGAGAGACCCGTGCCCAGCTGTGGGACGTAAAAAAGGGTTGCAGCCAGGCGTATGCGTATTATACTGATAAAGCTACATGTGTGTTGGTACTGTCGTTAAACCTTGTCGGAGGCCTTATGGGCGGTTTGAAAACATCCGACAGCGGGTTGGCCACTAACCCGCATATCCACCAACCCGCATTGGAGCAGCGTGGTGAAGTAAGCTCCAGGCCTCCCCAATAATGGGGAGAGACCCGTGCCCAGCTGTGGGACGTAAAAAAGGGTTGCAGCCAGGCGTATGCGTATTATACTGATAAAGCTACATGTGTGTTGGTACTGTCGGTAAACCTTGTCGGAGGCCTTATGGGCGGTTTGAAAACATCCGACAGCGGGTTGGCCACTAACCCGCATATCCACCAACCCGCATTGGAGCAGCGTGGTGAAGTAAGCTCCAGGCCTCCCCAATAATGGGGAGAGACCCGTGCCCAGTAGTGGGACGTAAAAAAGGGTTGCAGCCAGGCGTGTGCGCATTATACTGATAAACCTACATGTGTGTTGGTACTTTTATTTATTTCCCGTAAATAAGGGTTCACATTGTACTATTTGGGTATGGAACCCTAAAAAACTATTTCGATTTCGATTTATTAGCTACGCAAACTACAACATCAGTCCTAAAAACTGCCTTAATTTTAATAATGACCGATTAGAAAACTCATTCATCAACACAGTTCCTAGGTAGTATTTTGTAACCGTTATAATTATAAGTAGTGACAAATCGAGGCTTATCGTCAGTTTATTGGACCTGCTCTCGCAATAAGTAATCTGATTATAGACCTTTATCCATGAGACAATTGCATATTATCTTAGATTATGATGTTTCAAGGTTCGGATATTGGCGGTACTATTGACGCGTTTATATTTGAAAGCAAATTAAATGTCAAATCGAATGACTACATTTTCTATACCACATTCACATTTTGTTTTAGGAAGTGTGTAGGTAGTTACATTGAAACTCATAATAACGCTAATAACATTAAAAAATAATGTGTTTTAATCCTGGATCCTCAGTTCCAAATTTAAATCTAAATGATATATAGTTTTAGGAAGTATGTACATTGAAACTCATAATAACGCAATAACATTAAAAAATATAGTGTTTTAATCCTGGATCCTTTCCAAATTTAAATCTAAATGATATATATGGAATAAATATAGGGCGTCCCCTGGTATGGGATGTTACTTGTGTGGATACTTTGGCCCCATCGCATATCTGCGACACTGCAGAGAGGGCCGGGTCCGCCGCCGAGCAGGCCCAGCTCCACAAGCGACGTAAATACAGTAATTTATCTGACAATTACTTATTTGCGGCGCTTGCTGTGGAGACCTTGGGCCCATGGTCTTCTGACATAAAAAAAATCATGTCAGAAATGTCGTCCAAACTTGTTCTAGCATATGGCGACCCAAGAGCTCGTGAGTATTTCGCTCAAAGACTTAGCCTCGCTGTACAACGGGGAAATGCCGCCAGCATCTTGGGTGCCATGCCGAACACGGACATTTTAGAAGAAGTTTTTTATTTATATTTTTTTTTATTTGTAATTTTCTTTTATGTACAGTTTTTTAAATTGTGTATAGTTAGTTATATATTTTTATTATTATTGTACATATGGAATAAATTGATAAAATTTGTCAATATTAAAAAATGACTAACTGTAACCCATTTTGTGTCCCACTGCTTTGCACGGGTCTCCCGATTATTGGAGAGGCCTGTAGCTTAATTGCTCCAATGTAACCCACAGGTTGGAGATCTATCATGGGTTATTATAGTTATCAAACTTTCCTCAAACAAATTTAATCTCTCCTTTCATCTTTATTGCAATATTTTATCGAACATTTTACGTCGGAATAGCATCGGCTTATAAATCTTGATTTAAATTTTTCTGCTATTAATCTGTGAACATAATCAATTTAAATCAAACATAAATATCAATCAAGTGATCTGTAAGAACCGGACAAACAAACATTACGACACCGCGTCTTTAAATAACTTGCAAATAAGGTGAATCTAAATTCGCGCCATTTCACAATCAGCTGGTTTCTGTTTGTACGATTAAGTTACGTCCTGCATCTGTTGTACTCTTAATAATTCACCTATGCTGGGTAAGTTATTAAGTAGGTAAGTAACATTTGTAAAACTGAAAATTTATGTTTAATATCTAATTATGAAATGTAGGTAGGTATATCTATCTAATACTTTTAAACGAGCAATTCTTGTATGTATCTAAATATATTTTTTGAATCTCGGAAACGGCTCCAAAGATTTTGATGAAATTTAGTACCCTGGTTTCGGGGATGATAAATCGATCGACAAAATTTTTATTGATGGAAATTTTTAGCTGTATAAAAATATTTTCAATGAAAATCAATTTAAATATAAACTGAAAAATACGACTCTTCCTGACATCTATTGGAGAGTATTAATAATATTGTGGCGTAAACGCTGTCAAACTGGGGAGCCCACAAGGCTCATTGTGGATTTCCTCAAGCGTCATCAGGACCTTGTGCTTTTTATAGGTTGGGTGGTAGTAAGATTAAAATATTATATTATTTAATATTATTATACTTCATGACGTTTTGCGTTTAACCGGTGGAGAGAGCGCCTATAGGTTTTCAAAAATTTTATACGAAAGGTCCAGGTAAAATAGTAGAATAAATTAAATGTATGCTTAGTCATATTTCAGTAACTTAAATGCATGGTAAGTCATATTTCAGTAATCTGAAGATTTTAGTATGAATGTATACAAAACAGCGAAATAAAAAAACGGCATTTTGGCAAACTCTTACAGAGTTCGAATTTTTATTATTTAAAATTCATGGCTCAACGGTAATGGGGTTTTCTAATCTGACCATTTTGACATCCAGAAGTAAGAAAAAATACTGTACCTACATAGAAGGTCTTTTTTAATCGTGGCAGCACTGAACAGGATGCAAGCTGTACCCCATATCTTAATCTGACGCGCTCGAGTAAATCCGTAATTCCCCTCTTGGGCTCCCCTATTACCATACACCAATCCGACGTTCAAAGAAAACTAAATGACAATGTCACTTTGAAAGAGCTCTATGAAAATTTCTTCCTTTGAATTAAAGCTTTCGTGGTCGAATGGTTGCGTGAGTTGACTGCGGAACTAGAGACCCGGGTTCAAACCTCAATCAAAACCGTATTTTTTTTTTTATGAAAATAACTATTTTTATTAGGAGCTATTTCAGATGGCATTGTTAAGTAACACTAAGCAAATCAGTGTTTCGTTTGAAACTAAACCAAGAAAATAAATTGTTTTTATCCGAGCAACGCTCGGTCGTCCAGGTACTAGTTCATAAATAAGCAGCAAAAACGGGGGACGCAGATCCTGAATGAAGTGATAAGATGCTAAGAACCAGTGTGACGAGGAGGGCTTCGTGAAGGTTGAAAAGAAGACGAAGAGGAAGTCCACACGTCCGAATAGATGTGACACTGCACCGATCGGCCCAGGCCGTTTTTTGACAGATTTGAACACAAATTCTTGGGCATAACAGCATAATCTTTTTGGTTTCTGAATCGATTTTGGTGGTTATCTCGTTTTTTTTTATTTGGTATTTTTCGAGGTTTTGATAGCAATCAAATTACTATCCACTTTTAATAAATATTTTTTATTCATATTTAATAAAAAAAGTAGTTAAATAAATTAATCTACCTATTCTGCCACAACGTACTTTACCGAGAATTATGTACACGTATCTAAGTATATGTTTTGCTATGTAGTGCAGCTCCATTACATAACAACTGTGATTTGAACTTGCACGGACTTTTTATAGAAGGTGTCATTAGCAAGGCAAATTTTATAAACAAAATTCGTTAGAGAAAACCCACGTAAGACTGATTAGTATTAATGTTCGTGCCTAACAAACTTTATATTCAGGACGACTATGTATAGAAATCGTTCATTATATAGTTTGACCAATCACTCGTTGTCGGAAGCTAGACAACAGCTAATTAATGTATTTAGATGTGAGTCAGATTATTGATATATGTTGTCGCCTTACGAAGTCTATAAAAGGCGATGTTAGATACATTAACAGATTTTTATGACAGTTTTGCATATAATTCATTGATCAGAATTAATTTACCCAATGTTAGGCTATCATAGCACACACACATAGGTATAGATAAGAACTGATAATGAAATATTTTTTTAATATAGTGTTACTCTACAAATAGTAAATTTTATTACTTTCTTAGTGCATTGTAGACAGAAACGGTCCCGGGGGTCATGTCCGCTGTGACCCCCCCCCCCCCTAAATCCATCAATCATGCGTAGATGGAAAGCGAAGCAAGCCAATTTGGGACACCTTTTCCCCCAAATTTCTTAGTAACCCCAAAAATTTATTTGCGACCCCCCAAATTGAAGGCTGCGAACGCGCCTGATTGTAGAACCTACTATTTAAATAAAATGGATAAAGATGCCACCAGTTAAGAATGAAAGATAACGGTAAAATTCCTTTCCATACTACAAATTCTTTTGTTATTTATTTTTAGTAATGACTGCAACCCTTTTTGCATCCCACTACTGGGCAAGGGTCTCACCACATTATTTGGGGAGGCCTGGAGCTTACTCCACCACGCTGCTCCATGCGGGTTAGTGGTCAACCCGCTGTCGGATGTTTTCAAACCGCACACAAGGCGTCCGACTAGGTTGAACAACTGTTAGTCCCTGTAGCTTCGGGATTAAGAATAGAGCTACGGTATCCCCTGCCTGATCGTAAGAGGCGACTAAAAGGGGGCTTCCGGGGATGCGGACGGTGAGAGTGGGAGCTTGACCCGTCCAGCTAGCAGCCCCGGGAGGGACGGCGGTGTATGCGTGGCCGCATGCCGCCGTGAACA
This sequence comes from Pyrgus malvae, assembly GCA_911387765.1. NCBI lineage: Eukaryota > Metazoa > Arthropoda > Insecta > Lepidoptera > Hesperiidae > Pyrgus > Pyrgus malvae. Next base: position 24,818,554 of record OU426948.1, read on the forward strand.
CCTGAAGGTGCAGGAGAGCACATCTGCTCTCCCGAAGATGGGCCCGTTGTGGGGCGCCGCGCGTGGAGGACACCGGTGCGTTCCTATGGAGATCCCGGAGTCCTCACAAACGCAGAGGTAGGCCACCGAGGGGGTTTTAGTGCGGTCAAAACCCACATAACCCGGTATCCTCTCCCAAGGTGTCGGGTACCTTTTGAAGGTTTCCCCCCCCCCCCCCCCCGATACCAAAAAAAAAAGGTTGAACAACAGCTGTTATCTATCGATAACAACCGGGACCAACGGCTTAACATGCCCTCCGAAGCACACGCATAAAACTTTTACTTCTGGCGGTCACCCATCTCATACCCGACCGCGCCCGTTTGCCTTAGCGTAGATAGCTTTCGTTCTCACCGCCGGGCCAGGTGCGCTTCAGTTTAGTAATGACATTAATATTTTCAAAAAAACATATGTAAGTATATTTAGAAGGCAACGGAAACACGGCTTTAAAACTTGGAGCTTTTCGCGTTTCTTGCTTAACTCTGAACAGTTTAAATAAGGCCCATTTCCTGTCCATTTGATTTATTGGATTTCACGAAATTAGTTCATATTAGCGAAATATTCAGAGTACAAATTTCTTGGTATTCAGACTTAACAAGTCTTGATTACTGCATAATATGTCCTCCATACTATGCAGTAATCAAGACTTGTTAGGTACTTTCGGAGTAACGCAATAGATATTTACATAGGATAAATCATCGATTTAAGTTAGTGAATGACGTTCATATGGGATTTATAAATCTTAAAAACAAAAAAGTGTCGCCAGAAATCCTGTAAAATTTTGAGTACTTAACATAAAATTTATAAACCAAAATGTTCAAACTAGTGCTATGTAGTAATTATTTCTTTAGCTTTCCGCTAACTTTAGCTGTATTTAAAATGTATTTTTGACTCTACTATTTTCCAAACATTATTATCTGCCTAATTAGTAGCGATGGTCGAGCGGGAATAACCACGGTCTCTGACATGGATGTACCAAGTCCAAACCATCGGTCCAAAGTCCAAACCCCCGCGCGCATCTTTGAAAAAGAAAGTTATGTGCGTATTTATTGCTGCTCCACAGTGAGGGAAGATTTCCATCACCGTGCATACCAGAGAGTTACTCACAAATCCTCGCAGGCATGATGTCCACCAATCCGCACTTTGCCAGCGTGGTCAGTAGGCTTTCTGACTATATTTCTCTCACTTTCAAGAAGAGACCAGTGCTCAGCAATCGGACATGGAAACGATTGAAAAAAAAAAGAATAGTTGCACTATTTCTAATAAAAACAATGACAGTTCAAGAGACATGCTGCCATCATTGCAAACTATTCATCACTCGAAGGTTTGTGTACAGTTGGAGGCTATTATTAAAATGTCAGGACGCCTACGCTAATTTTATAGGCCATTATTCCACATGTCAGTACTGAACGAATGAATAAATGAACAAATTCGTGTGAAAGGACGTTCACACGAGCTTCCGGAGCTTTGTTTTATGGTAATGTGAGGCCGAAGTAAGATAAATCGATTGTTTTTACACTGTTGTTTTATTTATTTACTAGTGGACCCCGCAGACGTTGTCCTGCCTTAAAAGTAATAAAAGAGGATTTGTTTTCTTATTATCTTAAAGAGACTTCATGTTACTATCAAACAAAAATATAAAACAAATAATGACATACGAACTGTCCTGTTATTCTGAATGTGTCAAAGTTTAGAACGGTACGGCACGAAATACAAACGTTTGACAGATACGAACAATTTATATGGGAAAACTACTTATAAATAAAAAAAAATATTAAAAAACATTTCCAGTGGCCCAAATTGTAAATCTAAACCATCCCCGAATCCATTTGAATACACACAAAAAAATTCATTAAAATCTGTCCAGCCGTTAAGAGGCCGTATACGAAATTTTGCCCATTTCGCTGATTTAGCTCATTTTATACAGTAGATTTTGCAGTTAAAATACAGTAATTCTATAAGTTTTATTGCACAATATGACTGATCATTTCAATAATAAACTATTAATTAATGAGCCACTTTTTAATTTTTATTTTGTTATTTTGCTTGGCAGCAACCCTTTTTGCGTCCCACTGCTGGGCACGGGTCTCTCCCCATTATTGGGGAGGCCTGGAGCTTACTCCACCACGCTGCTCCAATGCGGGTTGGTGGAGATGCGGGTTAGTGGCCGACCCGCTGTCGGATGTTTTCAAACCGCCTATAAGGCCTCCGACAAGGTTTAACGACTGTTATCTATCGATAACAACCGGGACCGACGGCTTAGCGTGCCCTCCGAAGCACGGAAACGCGCATGAAATTTTTTGCCACTAGCGGTCACCCATCTCACACCCGACCGTGCCCGTTTGGCTTAGTCGCATAGATCGTTTGCGTTCTACGCTAACCGCCGAGCCATGCGCGCTTCATTATTTTGCTTAATAGACCTGAAGCTGGTGATAGTTTTGTAAATATTACTGAAAAAGGTATAGAATATCACATATTTCTTGATCATTTTAAAGTCTATAGAGATCGAAAAAAATGCCATGTATTGCTGTAAACATCACATATATAGTGTATGAGCCACTTTTTGCCACTCTCATACAAAACATATTAGTAGAAAAACATTGAACTTAGTCAATTTTGAGAGAAAATGGGTCAAAAATTGCATTTGATTTCAGCAAATTGGACTAATCTTTCGTAAAATTTATTTGACATAAATACTCTTCAGTTTATAATCAATCCGTTTCCTGGAAAAAATTTCTTATTAATAATGATGATTCGGCATTAAACATCTTTTAAAGTAACCTAAATCTCGCATCATAATTCTTGACGTAAGCTATAAAAGTGCCTAATGTATTAGATTATTAATGAAATGAAAAGTTATATGTAAGCTCAAGGCCTCCCCAATAACAGGGAGAGACCCGTGCCCAATAGTGGGACGCAAAAAGGGTTGCAGCCATATGAAATGGTTAGCAAATAAAAAGATTTCAGACTTTATATTACCTACGAGATATCTTTTAAACTACTATCTAAGCTTGTAATATAATTGTTGATACAAATCTTAATAATAACAAAGATTGGCTGGTACATTGTACATATATGTAATATGCAAAATATTACATTTTATGCACCTTGCACCAGACTTTCGTAAATATAAAAGCGATAAAATAACATACGCTCACGTCATTAACAACAGTTACTTCACATTATATCATGATTACACCTCACGAGCTGACAAACAAAGGTTGTTGAATAAGAGTTTTATTTCGGTTTTATTTAACCATTAAAAAAGTGGTCAAGTGTAAGTCGGGCTCTTATTACGTAAAGGGTTCCACAGTAGAAAGCGTAAAACAGGGATATTGCGTGCTGTATCTCAAAAACTTCTAACCAAACCAATTTTCGTTTTTTATAGAAATTCAGCAAGATAATTAAACTACGATATTATGATAATAGTTAATGTTATTTTACATATAATAATACCTTTAAACGAGCAATTCTTGTATGTATCTAAATATATTTTTTGAATCTCGGAAACGGCTCCAAAGATTTTGATGAAATTTAGTACCCTGGTTTCGGCGATGATAAATCGATCCACAAAATTTTTATTGATGGAAATTTATAGCTGTATAAAAATATTTTCAATGAAAATCAATTTAAATATAAACTGAAAAATACGACTCTTCCTGACATCTATTAGAGAGTATTAATAATATTGTGGCGTAAACGCTGTCAAACTGTGGAGCCCACAAGGCTCATTGTGGATTTCCTCAAGCGTCATCAGGACCTTGTGCTTTTTATAGGTTGGGTGGTAGTAAGATTAAAATATTATATTATTTAATATTATTATACTTCATGGCGTTTTGCGTTTAACTGGTGGAGAGAGCGCATATAGGTTTTCAAAAATTTTATACGAATGGTCCAGGTAAAATAGTAGAATAAATTAAATGCATGCTAAGTCATATTTCAGTAACTTAAATGCATGGTAAGTCATATTTCAGTAATCTGAAGATTTAAGTATGAATGTATACAAAACAGCGAAATAAAAAAACGGCATTTTGGCAAACTCTGAAGAGTTCGAATTTTTATTATTTAAAATTCATGGCTCAACGGTAACGGGGTTTTCTAATCTGACCATTTTGACATCCAGAAGTAAGAAAAAAAACTGTACCTACATAGAAGGCCTTTTTTAATCGTAGCAGCACTGAACAGGATGCAAGGTGTACCCCATATCTTAATCTGACGCGCTCGAGTAAATCCGTAAATCCCCTCTTGGGCTCCCCTATTACCATACGCCAATCCGACGTTCAAAGAAATGACAATGTCAGTTTGAAAGATATCTATGAAAATTTCGTCCATTGAATTGAAGCTTTCGTGGTCGAATGGTTGCGTGAGTTGACTGCGGAACTAGAAACCCGGGTTCAAACCTCAATCAAAACCATATTTATTGTGTATTTTTTATTTTTATGAAAATAACTATTTTTATTAGGAGCTATTTCAGATGGCGTTGTTAAGTAACACTAAGCAAATCAGTGTTTCGTTTAAACTAAACCAAGAAAATAAATTGTTTTTATCCGAGCAACGCTCGGTCGTCCAGGTACTTATTACAAATGGAATAAAAGTTAAAATTTGTCTGTCAAAAATTCTCTAGTTGTGTAATAACATTTGTCAATAAGAAATTTATGAAGTTGTTTTTTAAATTCATTGTCATCAACAGTGGCACGAATCGATTTTGGCAGTTTATTAAAAATATGTGGTGCCATTCCAAAAAAACTTTGTTTATATAGATGCGTCTTACATGCAACCGAACATAATTTATTTTCATGTCGTGCTCTAGTGTGAAACTCATATAATTTTAAGTTATTTCTTACAAATAAACAGCTTTCAAGTATATAGAGGCATGGTAGAGTTAAGATTTTAAGATCTCTAAAATATTGCTTACATGAATCTGTCTGTTTAATATTCACCATAGACCGTAAACACCTTTTTTGTGCTTTGAAGATAATTTCTTTATTTGTAGAATTTCCCCAAAATATGATGCCGTATCGAAGGACTGACGCAACACATCCGTGATAAGCGGTCAAAAGTGCTTTTTGATTTACCACTTTCCGTAAGTTACGCAGTGCGTAAGAAAGATTACTTAACTTTTTACAGAGGCTGTCGACATGTGACTTCCATTTCATATTGTAGTCTATATATAAACCCAAAAACTTCGTACTATCAATTTCAGAAATTTTTTTGCCCTGGTAGTTTATGTCCAGTTCAGTAATGTCTAGTTTACGTTGCATAAAATTCATAATCATCGTTTTGTCAAGGTTTATTTTTAAGTTATTACACTCTAACCAATTAATAATACATGTCAGTGAAGAATTAATGTCATTTTTTAAATTATTCAAGTTTTTGTTATAATAAAGTATATTGCAGTCATCTGCAAATAAAGTCATATGATGCGGAGTCACGTTTGGTAGGTCATTAATGTAGATAATAAATAATAAGGCCCCATGCACACTTCTCTGAGGCACACCAAACTCTACTTTACGAAGGTCAGATTCATATGTGACTTGAGATTTAGATTTCATGCATATTTTATGTACCTGGGTAAATTGGTACCTGTTTTTTAAATATGATATCATGAGATCATATGCCTTTCCCCTGACGCCATATTTATGCAATTTGTACAACAGTATGTCGTGATCTACATGGTCAAATGCTTTTGTTAAATCCATGTATAGAGCCATAATAGGAGTTCTTTTATCCATTTTATTCATTATGTGTTGCAAGAAATTGAAGATTGCCATATTTATCGATTTGTTCCTTCTGAATCCAAATTGATGTGGGGTTAATATTTTGTTCACTTCCAGAAATGAATATAGAGCATTGTAAATTACTTTTTCAAATATCTTAGAGAGAACTGGGAGTAAAGCTATTGGTCTATAGTTATCAATATTTAATTTATCCGACTTTTTATGTATAGGTTTTATAATTGCTCTTTTTAGTTCCTCAGGAAAAACACCATGTTCAATACACAAATTAAATACGTAGCTTATTGGTGGTGATATAATTTGTGCCGTATCTTTAATTATTTGTGTAATAATTCCGTCGTATCCTGGACTATCAGTTTTTTTTAATGAGTTTATGATTTTGTATATATCTTCTGGAATTGTCGGCGCAATAAAAATTGTATTCAGATTGTCAAACGATAATTTATAATTAATTTTCATGTCATTTCTTTTTTCGGACTTAGCCACGTCAATGAAATAATTATTAAATATATTAGCAACAGTCTGTGTATCTCTGATCAGCTCTCCGTTGACTTTTAGTTCAGGTTCAGTATAAGTTGAATATTTTTTTCTAGATGAATTGTTGTTTATTATTTTCCACATAGCTTTTGTTTTATTAATTGAATTATTAATAAAATAGTTATTTTGAGACCTCTGCGTAAGATTAACAATCTTTTTAAATCGCTTACTATAATTTTGATAGTTAATTTTGTTTTTGACGTTAGGATTAAACCTAAATTTCCACAGCAAATAACGTTTATGCTTGCTGCAGATCCTGATACCACGCGTTATCCACTTTGGTCGGGCTTCAGTTTTAACTTTTATTCTTTTAACTGGAAAGCAGAGGTTATATAATAATTTAAACCAATCATAAAAATAACTAAAGGCATCTTGAGGGTCATCCATTTTGTACAGATCAGTAAAGGTAAGTTGTTGTAAGTAATTAAAGAATTTATGACGGTTTACTTTAGAATAGTCGCGTTTATTAGTATACCAAAACTTGATAGTACAAGTTTTTTTTACAGGGCATTTAAGAACCTGTGCATTGTGGTCAGAGAGAGCCAGCTCCAATACTTTGCTTTTGCATCCCATTATATTATGTAAAATATTATCAATGCAGGATCTGCTGATACTACGAGTGGGTGTTTTTATTTCAATTTTTAAATTATATGAAGACAAGAGGTATTCAAATTCTTGTGAAATTTTGTCATTCTTTAATATATCAATGTTGAAGTCTCCACAAAAAATTACTGGCGTATAGTTTTTGAGATAAGTACCTAAAACTTGCTGTAATTTTGAGAAAAAAGCCTCATACGATTGTGAAGTAGTTCTTGGAGGTCTATAGACACATATAACATGTATTTTATGCTCTATCAGTTCAATAGCCGATATTTCAAAGATTCCTGTTATTGATAGTTTATTGATATTATGTGAAATTTTAAACTTGTGAAGGTTGTTAACGAGAATACAACATCCTCCATGTCTACTTTGCCTCATGAATGAATGAATGATTTAGCAACATCTAGAGCGGTTATAAAAAGGATGGGTGTCAACAAAGTTAAGCAATGTCGAGTGCGGTCAAAAGTAGGATGGGTGGCAATTCAGCAACATATAGTGCGGTCAAATGTAGGAATGGTGGCAATAAAGCTCAGCAATGTCGAGTGCGGTCAAAAGTAGAATGGGTGGCCACTAAGCAACATCCAGTGCGGTCATAAAAAGGATGGGAGTCAACAAAGATAAGCAATGTCGAGTGCGGTTGCTATAGTTGTAAGCCGTGTTAGAGACAATAAATATGTACCGTGTAAGCACTTCCTTATTTTGTAAAGACATTACACTGTGGCTACGCCTTTTTTTATCTGTATGTCTGTAGTATGTAATCTGTGGTGTTAAGGTGCATTCTATTATCTACGTCTCTTTCTCTTCTGTCTAAAATCTTGTAAAGTTAGGGCCCTCGGTGCAAATAAAGTAAAATAAAAAAATAGTAACCCCAATGACATTTTAAAGAGGTGTACTATCTACGGACAACCCACACTTATAGGTTCGATGAAAAAAAACAAAGTTAATAAATAAAGAGCTGTGTAGTTCTACTAGTTTTGGACTGTAGTGGCTGTAACATGCGGACAGACAAACAGGCAGTCATGACGAATCTATAATGGTTCTTTTTTTGTCATTCAGTAACGGATCCCTCAATAGCGTTGCTTAATCTGCCCTTAAAGCCTGATAAGCCTCCCCTGCCTCGAAAACCAATATTTCCCAAGAGCACGTTGAACGTTGACAAACCTGTTAACCTTGTCTTGATTAAAATATAAAATTTATGTATATGGTCTAAAATCGACGATCGTTCAAATTATAGCGGGGCTTAATCGATTCGTTACGTTTCGAGCGACATTGAATCGATTTTATTGCTAATCATCGTACGGGTTGTCATAAAAGACGAAAAGGAATCGTGACTAAAATTAATAGTTTAATAAGCTTCTTAAGACTTTAAGTACTTACTCGTTAATTATAGTTTTTTTTTTCAAATAGTAGCCAGGTAACCTTTACGCAAGTTTGCAACATAAAATTGTTAACAGAATAGGCACCTAGTTATTAAGTATGCACTTAGGTATAAAACACAAAATAGGTGGCAAGTGTTAACTTTCTACACATTTTTGAATGACATGGCATTTACATTTTATTTGTGAAATATAAGATGTTTATAAAAAGTGTTTTTTTTTTATTTACCTATTTATTTTTATGTTTTTCTTAATTATTTTTTTATGTCCCTGTAGCTTCGGGATTAAGAACAGAGTTACGGTATCTCCTGCCTGATCGTAAGAGGCGACTAATAGAGAGCTTCCGGGGTTGTGGGTGGTGAGAGTTGGAGCTCGATCCGTCCACACCCACAGCCAGCAGCCCCGGGAAGGATGGCGGTGTGTGCGTGGCCGCATGCCGTCTTAAGCATCGGAAGGTACAGGAGAGCACGTCTACTCTCCCGAAGATAGGCCAGTTTCAGGGCGCCGCGCGTGAAGGTCACCGGTGCGTTCTGGAGATCCCGGAGTCCTCCCCAAACGCAGAGGTAGGTCACCGAGGGGATTTTAGTGCGGTCAAATCCTACATAACCCGGTATTAAAACGGTAGTAGGTAAGTACATGAGGCGACCATTCGCCTCCAGAGTAGCAGCGCCAGCAGTAATATAATCTCAAGCTTGCTTGAGGTAGTGCCACATGAAAAAAACGGAGTAAAAGTGCGGGAAATGTACTTGTGTGTTTTTAGGATATTTTTATTACTTTACGAAGTGGCCTATACTTAAAGAAAAACATACAGCAAGTATAAATATAATTCCACGCTTTGGTAAAAAATACAATACACGAACAGCGCTACCATATACATGTGTCAGGGATAAATTAAAAGGCTGAAAAGACACAACAACTGTACTAAGCACTGCCTAAAAAGGAACGCGCTTCCGGTCTCACTGTCATACAAACATGTTTTATTGATTGCCAGAAAAACCGCAAACTAAACAACATTATGCTGGATAGCCCGAGGTCGGCAAAATTTGAAATTGAAATGAAAATGGTCAACACGTGAGACACCTTGGTCAGTCTGAATCGAGTCTAATTAGACGTTAAACTAAATTGCCATATGAGATTTAGTATTGGGCTTTTTAAAGAGTTGACGCAAGTTAAGCGATTTGTAAAAAACGATTTTTGGTATCGATCTGTGAAGCGCAATGGTTTCTATGCAGGACTGCCAATTCGAGCCGGGTTCGATTCGATGTTAGTATCTACACACTAGATGTAAGTGCGTGTCACGAATTGCAATTAGTTCAGGTCAATTAAGGCCCGACATACGGTCATTTTTCAAACAAATTAACCCAATTTGTTTTCCGTCGTGAAGAAAAATGCCCATGTGTTGAGACAATACCGGTTTTTTCACACTGTTTGCAGTGATGTAACAGCGATGGACAATGGGCTAGTCATTTGTGTCCAGCTATTGTTTATTGTACTGGTTATTTTGCACATTAATTTCCCTGTTGTCGTTACTTTTACGGTCGAAAGCAATATACAATCCACAGTTTGACAGACAAGAATCTGTCAGTGAACGTATTTGAACATCTATCGGCAATCTGCGTATCTTAACAATAAAATATAATTCCTTTTATTATTATCTTTTATTGTACCTCCTTGTATTGGTACTCTCCATCTCCCCACTGCTGGGCATTGGTGTCTCCCTCCACATTATTGAGGAGGCTCCGGAGCTTACTTAGGCACGTTGCTTCAATGCGCGTTGGTGGAGATGCGTGTTAGTAGGCTGCCAGAGGTTTTCAAGTCGCTCATAAGCCCTTCGCGAAGGTTTAACAACCGCTGTCTATGGTTGATTGTAATAGTTACCTAGTATCTGTGGCTATAGGTAAGAAGCGGGACCGACGGTTTAACGTGCCCTCCGTAGCACTTTTCAGCTTTAAGAGTTTTCAAATTTTGCTTTGTCTATTTATCATTACAAGCTATTTATTTTAATTAATTATTTCTGTATCATACAAAAGTTTGATTCCTTTTAATTTTTACTTCAGGTTTATAAATTATTAACACTATTTTTGACAAAGACTTTACTTGCAAAAGTTACGTCGAATTACAATGCGTTTTCAGATTTAACAATTCCTTTATTCCAAAACACTTATTACATGTTGCCAAAACAAGTTCATATGCATCATGTGCATATGCACATGATGCATATCATGTAGAGCCAAGATCCTAAATCTACACGCCATAAATATACCAACTCAGAATTCATCAACCCTCAAAAGTAGTTTTATGACTGACCGCGGATTAGTCCGTTTTAGAAATTGATAAAAATAATGTAGCTTAAAAAACTAAAAACACGCTTTTGTGAAAATTCGAATGCTTTTTTTTACAGTAAAATACATTTTCTTCTTATTTTTACCGACTTCCAAAAGGAGGAGGTACTGTATTCGGCTGTATGTATATTTTTTTTATATATGTTCACCGATTACTCCGCCGTTTGTGGACCGATTCCAAAATTCTTTTTTTGTTCGTATGCTTATACTCCCGAGGTGGTCCCATTGTCACCAAATTAGGATCTGATGATGGGATCCCAGGGAAATCGAAGGGAACTCTCGAATTTTATAGGCACACACATTGATTTTCTTATACTTTCTGAAGCATAAGAGATATTTTTGCACAGAAATCATCATCTCATGTTGCTGAGCTGATGATGGAAGGTTCTGCGACAGTGAGGAGTTGAGAGCAAATTATTTCAATAAATGGTTTTTTATTCGAAATCTCACATTCCTGAGGTGGTCCAACTGTCACCAAGTCAAAGTCTGATGATTGGATCCCAGCGTAATCGAAGGGAACATTCAAATTTTATAGTACAACAAATGATTTTCATATTTTTACTAAAGCAAAACAGGCATTTGTGTATAATTATCATCATATCATGTCGCTGAGCTGATGATGGAAGGTACTACTACGGTTAGGAGTTGAGAGCAAATTCTTTCAATAAATGGTTTTTTGTTCGAAATCTTAAATTCCTGAGGTGGTCCAACTGTCACCAAGTCAAAGTCTGATGATTGGATCCCAGCTAATTTACTAAGGGCCCGACTCCAAAAGTAATTACCATAAGCAAGAAGAATTAGGTACTGAACAATTTTATTTTTACCGTTTGAAGTCGGTTCTATTTTTTGTTAAAAACTTAATTTTTTTACTTTTTAGTTCGTATTTTCACAATAGAGTGTTTTTTTTGTTTTTTTCTTCATATTATTGCATTGTCATCGGCCCTTGAGCCTTGTGCAAATTTTCAAGTTAATCACACGCTTAGAAGTAGGTGAAAATGAAGTTAAAATATTCTGTTATCTACATACATACAGGTCAAGCTAATATAAGCGTGAATTACGTTAGCTGCGGTCGGAGGATCCAAAAAAAACCAAAAATTACTTTAACTAATTTATTTTAATAAAAGAAAAATTACAATATTATTACAAACTAGCCTAGTCTACTATCATCGAGGTTGGATGATTAATTGATCAATAATTAAAAATTACTTATAATGCAAACTCGCAATTTCACAATTCCGTAATACAGTAAATTGGGTTGCTGGCTACGTAGGCATTCTTGGTAGAGCAGCACTATGTAATTCCTCCACCCCCAGAGCGGCAACTATTTTAGAACATTTAAAGAAAATGTTGCCGGCATCCTTTCCGAGTCTTCTTCCTTTGGGGCCTGTTCTTCCTTTCCTGGTTGATCCTTTCTCTTACTGCAGGTCCACTTGCAGGTCCTATGTCTGCGGGATACGAGGATTATAGCCACGATTCCTCCAATCAATAGGAATATGTAAAATGGTATCGTTGTATGGTACATGGGATCTAATTGTCCATTATAATTCTGCAGGGGTTTTTGATCCAGAACTTTCTCTTGAATCTTATGCAGGTCTTGAAGGTTAATAGAACTAAGCTGAATATGCGTCGATACTGGGCGTTGAATGTCGTCATGGGTAGGTAGCTCCATCAGCCTAAGGGGTTGTCCTCTTATCTCATCGTTGTCGTTGAGTATGGTGAATTCTGAGGTTTTCAGGTGACAGTTAAGCGGGATATTAGCGAGGTAGCTTCCATGAAGCAGCATGTAGTCGACTCTGCCACAGGTGAGTTGAGCTTTTGCTTGTTGTGGGAACGAGAGTACATAATGTTGATCGTCGAGTTTTTCCATTGCTTCCTGGGCCAAAGTAATCTTCGTGAACTGGCAGGATGTTACTAGGTGCTGGTTACTAATTATTTCCTGGATGCAATCACTTTTGGTGCGGACTTGGTGATTAACTTTTTCGTCACAGAGATACCAGGTATTTAACTTCGGACATTCTGTCTCAATGTACACGAATGCTTTCTCATTAGTTGCTATGTAAGGAGAGGGAGGAATAAGGGCTTGGTTATCTTTGTTTGGTGCAATGGATAGTTTATAAAGATCAAAATGTTCTTTAGAAATTATAGGAAACTTAAATATTAGAACTATCTGTTCATTAAGGTAATACGACCCAGGTTTTATAATATCATAATATTCTCTTAGCTCTAAGTCAGGCACATAGTCGCTACCATAAATACTTTTCACTTTACTTATCATTGTCTGTAAGATTTCTATGTCTATCATGCTATGATGTGTGGTGGAAAGATGAATGAAAGCTAAAGTATTTTCTATTCTTAATATCTCTTGCATAAGGTCTTCCGCGTTTTCGCTAGATATTTCTAAAAGTTGAGCGAACCTGGCGTATTTAATTAAACTAGATTCTCTGTAGGCGTCACTATTTAGTATAAGTTCTAATGTATCATTAATTTTTCTCTGGTTACCTATTAATTGCTCTAAGACATTATTATGTTTAATCATCCATTCTTTGCTTAAACTTATATGACTATTTAAATGGGATACCATTTTATCCTGGTTGTTCTGTAGAAATTGGATAGCTTCATTATACTTTATTGCATCGTTCTGATCGAGGTTACCGGTTATACCTTTTATGACTGAACCAAGGCTATCTATAAGACCTCTTTTGGACCTTTTTGGTTCTAATGCATGCAAATGATTTAAGACTTTGTTAAGTTTGTTGGAAAGGTAATCTATTTGGAGTTCGTACAAAGAAAAAGTTTCATTAATAAGTCGATTCTGGTAACTTTGTAATTGATTCCGTATCAGATTAATTTTGTTCTCAATGTCGTTAAGTTGTATGTATTGAATGAATATATGATGGTGAGTAGTGAGTTTCATGGTTCCAAGTTTGTAAGGTAAGAGACCTGGTCCGTCGGCTAGACTCTCAAGTTTTATCTCTTGAGTCCATATTGTTTGGATAGTCAGAAGTAGTAGGATCCTGTAACAAATTGGCGGATTTAGGAATTCTTTTTAGTCTGGATTTAGCAACTGGTCCACGTTTTTTAGACGTGTAAATATGGATCGGTAAATTAGAAAGGACAGTGTCGTGGGTATAGCGTGGTGCTGTTTTCTGTCTATTGGCGAGAGGATTTTTAATAAAAACTTGTTGCTCTGGTGCATACTCAATTTCTGGTTCGCGATTTTTATTTCTATTCTCAATAAGATTAGTACGATTGGCAAGTGAGGTTTCATTTATTATGTCGTAAACTTTTTTCATTTGCTCCCTATGGTCTTGTGTGTATTGCTGCAATAAGTGTTGGGTCAAATCAATGTCTAGAATGTCTCGTGGGTCAAAGTGTCCGGTAAGTAAGTCGAATGGTCTACATTTGGTAAAGCTATGTATAGAACTATTGTAAGCTATTATGGCATATGGAACGAGGTTTACTATGGGTTGGTCTTTATGCTGTAACTTAAGGATTCGAAGGTGTTCCAGGAGTGTAGAATGGAATCTTTCAATATTGCCATTATCGTTAGGTGAATGAGCTAGAATTTTATGGTGATTTATTTTGTGAGTTCGAGTAAATTCAAGGAAAAGTTGGTTGGTGAATTCAGTTCCATTGTCGGTGATTATGGTAAATGGAACTCCAAAATGTGTGCAGAACATTAATAAAGATTGGACTATGCTGACAGCTGTACCATCACGTAGGGGGTAAGCTTGTCCATACTTGGTAAAAACGTCTATGAAGGTAACATACTTCTCACCCTCGACTGTAAATAGGTCCATGTGAATAATTTGGAAAGGTTTGGTTGCTGGTGGAACTATATTAAACTGTGGTCTAACTGGGTTCCTATCGTATTTAGCTTGTCCACAAATGATACATTCATTAATAAATTTAGTTATGTGGTCTTTCATTTTGGGCCAATAAAATTTACTTGATAATGCTAAATAACATTCATTTATACCACGATGATTCGTTTTTCCTTCGTGATAATTGCGTATGATTTCCTGTTGGCGAAGGTATTCTTTAACATTTTCTAATTCAAACTTAGTTAAGACAAGATTCATCGAAGAACTTTTGAATGCATTCTGTAAAATAGGAATTATAGTGTACATAGCTAGAGTAGGGTTAATTAGTAAGGCAGTTTTAACTTTAGGTTTTACATATTCTTTTACAGCATTTATTACATCTTCTTCTAAATTGGATTCGGACAGCTGGATACTAATACGAGTGTGAGTATCAAATGGTTTTGTTACAACTGGTTTTCTTTTGATGTCGTTAACAATGGTGAAGTATATCTGTCGGTTGTATTTGTTAAATGGTTCGTCTGTAATAGGGATTTCTAGTATTGGGTTTTCCTGACTAGTGTGTACAGTCTCAGTGGAAGATCCAGGGTCTAAGCGTAAACAGTCTGTAGGGTTTCCTAATAAAGAGTTAAGTTCGTCAATTTCGTCCATTAAAGTCTTAGTCTCGTCGTTGTGTATTTCAATTCTTGAAAGTGCATCTGCGTTAGAGTTGCATTTGCCTTTCTTGTAAATAACTGTAAAGTCGTACTCGCTTAGTCGTAGGCGCCACCGTGTAAGGCGTGAGTTAGATTCCTTCAGGTTCATTATCCACTGTAGTGGTTTATGGTCACTTAAAACTTTGAACTTTCTACCGAAAAGATATGGCCTAAAATATTTAGTTGCCCATACTATAGCGAGAAGCTCTTTCTCTATTGTGCTATAGTTCATTTCACTTTCATTGAGTGTACGTGAAGCGTAACATACGGGTTTATCTGAACCTATTGGGCCTTGTGATAAAACGGCACCGATGGCAACGTTGGATGCATCTGTGGTCAAATTAAACTCTTTGGTAAAGTCTGGGTATTGTAAAATAGGGTCATTAGTCAGAAGTGTTTTGCATTTTTCGAAACAGTTAACGTACTCTGCATCAAGTGTAATTTTCTTTCCTTTTTTAAGACATGTAGTCAACGGTTTAGTAATGCGTGCAAAGTCTGGGATAAATTTACGGTAATAACCAAGAAGACCTAGAAACTGTTTTATTTCTTTTGGGGTTTTAGGTATGGGGTATTTTACAATAGCGGCTATTTTATCTGGGTTTGGCTTTACACCATCTTTACTGATAATGTGACCTAGGTAGGCGGTTTCCAGCTTAAGGAATTCCGACTTGTCCATTTGGATTTTAAAGTTGGACTCGCGGAGCCTCTGAAAAACCTTTTCTAAGTTCACCATATGCTCTTGCAGTGAGGTGCTGAAAACAATTATATCGTCTAGGTACACTAAGCATATGTCATTTTGCAAGCCTCTAAGCACATTGTCCATAACCCGTTGAAAGGTGCTGGGTGCATTTTTGAGACCCATGGGCATTCTAAGGAACTCAAAATGGCCATGTTCAACATTGAACGCGGTTTTTGGGATGTCTTGGGGGTCCATTTCAACTTGGTAAAATCCGTTAGTTAAATCTAAAGTGGTAAAATACTGGCATTTCCCTAACTTATCGAGGACGTCACTAATATTAGGTATTGGGTATTTGTCATCAATGGTTTTTTCGTTGAGTTTACGAAAATCGACCACGAGACGCCATTTTTGTTTGCCTGATGAGTCTAATTTCTTGGGTACCACCCAAATTGGTGAACTCCATGCGGAATCAGATGGTCTGATTATACCCTGTTCTAACATTTTTTCTATCTGGTTCCTAACTTCCTGTCGGTGGACAAACGGATACCTATAACTCTTGGTGTGCACGGGGACCTCGTCGGTGGTTCTAATACGGTGTTTTATCTTGTTGGTGAATGTTAGTGGGTCACCTTCTACGTAAAACACGTCTGAGTACCGAGAACAAAGAGCTTTAAGGTTAGCCCTCTCTTCCTCATTAAGGTGATCTAATCGTAAACGTGAAATTACATCTTTCGCGTGCGACGAGAGCCTGTCGGTGCGAGTGCACTCGATATTAAATAATTCCGCATGCGCCGGTCGGTCAAGAGAAAATATTAAGTCGTTTGATGTTGGATTTTCGACTTCAACGTAACCGCGGCTGTTACTAACGGTGGTAATGCATTCATGGATAATACAGTTACAAATTATTTGTTCTCTTATATAAACTTCGCCGTCTTTTGTGTCAATTGGCACACGGATAGCTTTTGAGGACTTGGCTGGTATAATATCCTCGTATAAATTTACATTCCGAGAGTTATACATTTGGATTGGATTTGAGGCAGAACGGGTTAAAAGTTGACATTCTTTTAAATCAATACGGGCTTCCCATTTACTTAATAAATCTAAACCTATCAGTCCGTCGAAATAGTCATGGAATCGGTACACAAATAGTTTCATATTACTCGGGTCATTGAATTCTGCAAAGCAAGGTAATGTAATAGAATAATTATTCCTACTGGTCGCGTGTATGTTGGTGACTTCAAATGGATCAAAGTTAAGTGGGTAAGTATAGAAATATTTTTCGACGGCTTCTGGACTAATAAATGATTGATTTGCACCTGTGTCTATGAGAAATTTTAATGGGGGGTTCGTGATTTGAATATATGGCAATTGTCTTTGTGTCTGAAGATTAAGTTCTATCCTGGTTTTTGTGAAGTTGAATTCTCCTGAAAATCCTGTTGGTCATGGCTATTCTCAATCGGTAAATTAATTTTTTCGTTATTCGGCGAATTATAGTCGTTGTTATAATAGTCAGAGTCGCAATTATAGTCGGGTGCATAACTACTGCAATAATACGTATCGTCATTGTAATAGTACACCGGGTGTTGATAATAGTCATATGGGTAGTAACATGAATCGTCGTATCCTGTGCATTCATTGACATTCATTTCGCGAGTTTTAAAATAATTACTCGGCGGTGGGTTACCTGACCTTCTCCAATCATGCCCTGACGTTAATGGTAAAGGTTTTGGAGTAAATCTTTGAACACCGCTCATAGGCTGAGGGCCTTGGGCTTGAGGTGGATTGTCGCGAGGTGGTAATCTAAAAACGTTACTGCGAGGGTTATAATTAGGTGGTGGTGCACCAAATACCCTTTGAGTATGCGTGGGCATGCGATGTTGCTGGATAGGATGGTTGAATTTAAATGGCTGAGGCGGAGGCCTCATGGGTTGGTGCGCTACTGGGGTCGGCCACTTGGGAACTGGGTGTTGGATATGCTGTGGTCTAGGTGGGGCGAATGAAGTAGAAGGAGATGAATGGACCTTATGTGCTGATTCGTTCTTATGAGGTTCATTACGCTGTTGCAAATAAATTACATTAAGCTCCTCCTGAACGTACTCTAAGGCCTTTTCAATTGTAGTGGGGCGCATACAGCGTATACGGGACCCTAATGGTTCTTTCAATCCGCGAACGAAAGCCTGCATGGTGACTTTCTTGTAAAGGTCTCGTTTAGCTTTTATAGTGGTGTCTAAGGTCTCGTGTAGTGTCACGTAAGTCATCAGAGTGCTGAACAAAGTCTGACAGTGGTCGTAAAATTCTTGGGGGGATTTATTGCCTTGGGTAGATAAAGAGAGGTCATTGTATAGCGTTGTTTCGTCGCGTTGGTCTGAAAAATTATTAATTAAGGCGGTACGGATACCTAGCCAACTATCAGGAATCCCATTTGAATTAATCGTACAAGCAGCGGTACCAGTAATTTTATTTAAGATGCCATTTATCACGCAACAGTTAGAAAATTCACTACCGGGCTCTTTACTGAGATACTTGGCAGCTAATTGATCACATATACCAATGAATCTAGTGAGTATATTGGGGTTCCCGTCGAAATCAGGAACTAGGCGAAGGGCCTTGCTAATCGTATCAGGATCGAAAGACATTTTACTACTTAAATTTAAATTACTTTCCTCTAAATCAATATTTCTAACACTATCAATACTATCACGGCGAGCCTGACGAAGTTCAGACCCCCGTACCCTAGAAGATTTAGGGTGGAAAATGATGAAGGATTATAAGATAAAAGGAAGCAACACGAGAAAGATTCTAGTGCACTTACTGGTGTAACATTCCTGGTTCTCTCTGGCACGTCGATGGCTGGACGCTCCTCCGTACTGGATCGCAGCAGGTCCGTAGGTTCTGGATACTCGAAGACTGGACTGGACAGCCTCACGGGAGACTTCGCGACGCGTAAATCGATTTTTAGATTCCTAGCTAATCGCGAACCGGCCCGCGAGTATCCTACCGACTGCGCCAATTACGTTAGCTGCGGTCGGAGGATCCAAAAAAAACCAAAAATTACTTTAACTAATTTATTTTAATAAAAGAAAAATTACAATATTATTACAAACTAGCCTAGTCTACTATCATCGAGGTTGGATGATTAATTGATCAATAATTAAAAATTACTTATAATGCAAACTCGCAATTTCACAATTCCGTAATACAGTAAATTGGGTTGCTGGCTACGTAGGCATTCTTGGTAGAGCAGCACTATGTAATTCGTGTTAAAATACATTTAAACCTCTACTAATTAAATATGTAAGTACTTATTTACTTTTAGACCTTTTAGTGTATTTTTTTATTTGAATAAAGGGCTCGGGCTATATCAGCCCAGGGTACTTCAACCTATAAAGATTGTTTGTACCCGTAGCCAGATTACAGATCACCGTCCAACCCGATAGCCTTGATAAAGGCTAGAATTTTATGGACGGTGATTTGTTTGGCTTCATCTGGCAGCAACACGTGCCTCCCAAGATGAATGCTACGCTTGTGGTTTAGCGCACCACAATTTAAAAGGAGGTGGCGTGGTGTCTCGCTCTCCTCCCCACAGTATCTGCACGTGTCGGTTGGACTTAGTCCTAAAAGCGACATATGTCTTCCGAGCTTACAGTGTCCAGTAAGGACTCTGGTTACCGTGCGGATATTCGTTCTGTTGAGCTTTAATAGCTCTTCAGCATAACTCCGATCATATCCCCGTATCAGAGCTTTGGAGTGGCTGTGCCCTGGTCCTTCAGTCCAGTCCCTCATCGCCTCCTCCATGCACTGAGTGAGATTTTTTTTTCGGATGGTCGTTTTGGAAATACCACAGAATGGTTCAGGACCAAGCTGAGTCCCTTTTGCACCCTCACGTGCCAGGACATCAGCTTCCTCGTTTCCTTGTATGGATGAGTGTCCTGGAACCCATATCAAAAAGACTCTGTTTCTCGCAGCCAGTGCGTTGAGTCGCTCTATGCAGTTCCTGACCAGTTTCGAATTTACAGTGTACGAACTGATGGCCAAGAGTGCTGCCTGGCTGTCCGAAAAGATAAAGATGTTTCTGTTGACGTATCGTCTTTCAAGGTTTAGCTCTGCGAACTGTATAATGGCGAACACCTCCGCCTGAAAGACTGTGGCGTGGGCTCCTAGGTGTATGCTAAGCCTCGTTTTGGGCCTTTCACCGTAAACTCCACATCCTACGTCATGACCCATTTTAGATCCATCAGTATACCAAACCACACCGTTCAACCCTCCTGGCACCTGGCCTTTTAGTGTAATAAATGAGTCATTATTTACCAGATTTCCGATTACGTTAAACTAGATCACTTGCCATATTTGGTTCGCTTGATATTAAAATATACGTTGTTAATTCAAGGACAATTTATGATTTATCTTTAAGCTCTCAGAACATTTTATTTGTTTATAATGTGGCAGTTAGTCTCATAAACAATTAATAAGGATTTCCGGAATAATCTTGAATAATAATAGCATGATCTAATTAAGTCCACATTACGCTTTAAATTTTGTGTCAGTCATCGATAAAAAATATTCACACTAGAAAGAACTTTTTACCAGATGACAAGAGTTGTTTTAACTGGTAACTTTTTAAGTGTTGAATTTGAATGTAAACAGACCAGGCTGACAACTGGCAACTATATAACAATAAGCATCAGTAACTGGTAAATTTATATTAAGCGATATATTAACCCCGAGGCTAACTTCTCCGAAATAAATTGGAATGGAAAATAAAAATACATGTAGGGGACTTTCGCGCCTGCGGAAGTTTACCATGTTTTGTAGAAGTTAATTAAAAAATATTAATGAATACGTATTTCCTACAAACATAAATAGACACATCATGAAACAAAATAATGTATCTTATTTTAGAAAAATTATAGATCTCCACGGTAACTGTAAAAATTTTGATCGAAATTCGTCTTTGAAAAATAAATGAACCTAATATTATATGGTTATAATGTTGTCTTTAAGGTATCGTGAGTGTCTTTGTTCATTGTGATATAAAAACGGTTCTACTCACTTGGTTTTTCGGGATGGCCCGACTAGATTCTTGTGACTTGGTTATAATGTTACTTATCAATGTGTGGACACTGATGAGTATTATAAACCTCTGCAGTTCAGCTTCAACTTTTGTGTCAGACTTCCGTTACTTGACAGCTTATAATAATATGATACGAAATTATTGAAAAAAATCCAACTAAAAAAATAATAATAAATAATGTAGTTTAAAAAACTAAAAAAACACGCTTTTGTGCAAATACGAACTAAAAAGTTAAAAAAATAAGAAGAAAATGTATTTTACTGTAAAAAAAAGCGTGCGGTGGTTTTTAAGATACTATTGACACCATGCACCCCACGCTTTTTTTACAGTAAAATATATTTTTATTCTTATTTTTTTTTACTTTTTAGTTCATATTTGCACAAAAGCGTGTTTTTTAGTTTTTTAAACTACATTATTTATTTTTAATTTTTTAGTCGGATTTTTTTTCAATAATTTCGTATCCCATTCAACAAACCCTTTTAATTAATACCCATATCATGGGGGTGCATTTCAAATAGCCAATCCGCCATCTTGGATGTCTGCCATGTTGAATTTAAGTCACGTGACTATTTTTTCGTATTCCTGACAGCAAGCCCTTTCATTTGATACCCATATCTGGGTGCATTTCAAATAGCCTGTCCGCCATCTTGGGGTGGCCGCCATATTGGATTTTTTAATGACATTTCTTCGCTAGTCATGTATTGTCATCGGAACTCAGAGCGTGTGCAAAATTTCATCCTAATCGAAGACCGGGAAGTGGGTCAAATTAAGATTCCAAGATTTTCTTACATTCATACATAGTTACAAGTGAAGCTAATATAAGCGTGTTAAAAAGAAGTGCGCATGGCCCGGTGGTAAGCGTAGAAAGTAACCGATCTTTGCAATAAACCAAACAGGTGCGAGTGAGTGTGAGATGTATGACCGCTAGCGGCTAAAAAATTCATGCGCGTTTCCGTGCTTCGGAGGGCACGTTAAGTCGTCGGTCCCGGTTGTTATGCATAGATAACAGTCGTTAAACCTTGTCGGAGGCCTTATGGGCGGTTTGACAACATCCGACGAGCGGGTTGGCCACCAACCCGCATTGGAGCAGCGTGGTGGACTAAGCGCCAGGCCTCCCCAATAATTGGAAGAGACCCGTGCCCAGCAGTGGGACGCAAAAAAGGGTTGCAGTCAATTTAAAAAATAGTTATAGAAATCTTATATATAAAATTCTCGTGTCACAATGTTCGTTCCCGTACTCCTCCGAAACGGCTTGACCGGTTCTCATGAAATTTTGTGAGCATATTCAGTAGGTCTGAGAATCGGCCAACATCTATTTTTCATCCCCGTAAGTGATAAGGGTGGCCCACCCCAAACATTTGAACGCGGTACGGAGTTCGCGGGGTCAGCTAGTAGTTATATAAATAGGCCGCAAGAGGTCCAAAAACATGACATAAAATATTTTCTTCTCCGATACCTTTTAAAAGTCCAGTAGTTGGATATAATAAGTTTCCATCTCAGTTTTTAATCGATTGGTTAGCTAATTTTAGGCTTTAATCAATGTCCTTTCGCTTTTGAATAATCGACATGCACCTTTCTTAAAATAAGTCTAACACATGATATTAATTTCGTCATTTCATTTGCATAGTATCTTATTACGACTATACCTGCTGAGTTGCACTAAATATTGGTGCGTAATATGTCATGACACGTGCAGACGTGCATTGCCTAACTATATTAAATAACTAGCCTTCCGCCAGCGGCTTCGCCCGCGTGGACCCGTTTAATGGGCCCCCGTAGGATAAAAAATAGACTATGTGCTATTCCAAGCTTCATTGCTATATTAAAATCATAGGCGTTTAACAAGTTGCTTCAACCGCGTTGACCCTATTACCCGTTTTCACGTAGGAATGAAGCATTTTTCCGCGGTAAAAAGAAGCCTATGTTACTCAGGGTGAATGTAGCTTTCTAATGGTGAAAGAATTTTTGAAATCGGAAGAGTAGTTTTGGAGTTTATTCATCATAAACATACAAAAAAAATCCTCTTTATAATATTATAGTATAGATTATAGACCGCCCGCCATTATGTCGCTGCGTGTGTGAAATCGAAATCCATAAAGGCAATAATTTGATCACCTGTGGATGAGAATGGATACTACAGATAGATCACGCTATTTCAGTATATTCCGAAGATTATATTAAAGTTCCGAAATTTAAGAAATCGTAGACTAACGAAATTAGACCGGGGAAGCACCACAGGTGCAACTTTTTCTCTTTATAGTGCTCTGATGGGAAGGTGTTGTTGCTGGCCATATTAATATGAGGCGACCATCAGCTTTCGGAGTAACACCGCTACTGCATACGACCTCAGTCAAAACTTAGGCTAGCTAGAGGTTTGGTAGAGATACCCAAGGGCTGTAGCGACCACTTAACACCACGTGGCCTTGTAAGTCTGGCTGGCAACACCGTTTGAATACCGCGACAACCACCACGATACCACCGCGATAAGAACATGAAGGAAAGAGCCTTCATGTTCTCATAATGGTATAAGAACATGAAGGAAAGAGCCTTCATGTTCTTATCGCGGCGTAAATAACAGAATGTAATGTAAACCAAAATATACATATATAACCTATAGATTACGAGGGCGGAGCCAAAGCTGGTTTAAATAAATAGATATTTCGCAAGTCACAAACACCAATTTCGCAATAGTGCATACGTGCAAAATATATAATATTATGTGCATTTTTATCAAGGCTTAACGAGCGATCTACGTTAACCGGCCGATCTAGTCAGCTGAACGCTAGTTGTACACCGATCAATCAACCCTATCCGGTTCACTTCACTTAATTTTCTTGTTCAATAATAAATTGATACGTCTTAATTGCAAAACGTCGATACTGAGTTTTGCGATGATTTATTTAGGTAATAGGTTGTTTCGTAAGGCGGAAAATTTCACATTAAATTTATAATAGCACATTTTAGTTAAATTTAATTTGTAAAGATTACAGTGTTTATATTTACTTACTTAGAAGTAAATCCATCTTCCGCAGAGTTACATCTTTACTTAGAAAATGAAGCCTGTTTTGCAAAGACGTGTGCGTGGGGCGGTGTTGCGATCATAATTTAAATTGGCCGCAACCCTTTTTGTGTCCCACTGCTGGGCACGGGTCTCTCCCCATTATTGGGAAGACCTGGAGCTTACTCCACCACGCTGCTCCAATGCGGGTTGGTGGAGTTAAACATAATTTATATTACCCCACTATTATTATTATCATTATTAAGCCCTCTGCATGCGTTAGCCTTTTGTACAGTAATCATTTGTGTTTACATAAAAATTTTGGTATAAGTAACCACAACCCCCGAAGAAAGAATATACAACTGCTTTAGCGAGGTGGTGAAGCCCAGTGAAGCATAATATATAAGCTTCATATCCGATATAGATATTCCGCAAGAAAATGCGCTGTAAACGTGTATTCTGATTAAAGTATCAGAAACGATAACGACACTTGACCTCACTTAATTTTCTTCTTCGATATATTGATACGCCTCAAGACACTTTCAACTATTAATAACACGTCGGTACAGTGTTTTGCGATAATTTATTATATTGATTGTTTCGTAAGACGGGAAATTGCGAGCTTCTTGATTAAGTTTACACGTTTGAGTTAGATTTATGGTGTGAAGATTTCAATGTCTATAAGTCCCTTTACACAAAAATGCACTGCATAAAAATATTATCACCGGGCGCGACAGAGTAAAGCAAATTAGTTTATTGTAAGCAAATGGAGAAAACTATTTTCATCTGGGCCCAATGTAACTAGTTTTTGCTCAAGTTTTTGCTTGTTAACTAGGTTTTCCTGAAATTGCGAAATATGTAATTTTTTAATAGACCTAATAAAATACCTTCGGGGGAAAAGGGAAATTTGTTAGTGACTACACTGACTACCTCGCTCTTAGAACTTTTTCAAACCACCCTTATGATTCACCATCTCACTCGTACGATAAACCGAAGTTTAGGCCAAGCCTTTTGACGATTTTAGGAAATCACTTAGTACCTAATGTAATTTGTTAAAGACCGATTAATAATACGTCACACTTCACTACATACTAATGACAGGATGACTGTGTCGTGTTACACAATTGTGTAACTTCGGAAGTGGCCAGACCAGTGGTCGTAAAATAAAAGCTAAGGTCGATCGCTTCTAGCATTGCTTCTTCAAATTACTGGCGATGTGCTAGTTTGACAAGTGTATGAGTGTTCCGTACATACTTGTACGGGTACATTTTGTCTTTCTTTATTTTTTATTTTTAATATTTCTTTATTCTTAATCGATTTAATTTTTGTTTAAATTTCGTGATTCCTGTACATCAACACGCCCAAAAGCACATTCCTATATTTATTATTTCCTGATATTTTCTTTGAAAATAATAAATACCTATACCTAGTCATTAACAGTTGTATCGTTGTATTGATTTTTTTCTTTTATTCTTAACAAAAGACATTAATGTTATATAATGGTTGTATAATCTGATCAATTTGTTTGATTTAGATTTTTATTTGAAGAAAATTCATTTGAGCATTGACAATCGGAAAATTTATATATTTCATATTATATAGAAAAAACGCTAGGTCAGACGTGTCTATTTCAAATCAGAAAAAAAATTATGGTACGGAACCCTAAAGCCGATATTCATCGTTAATCACCCATTCATACGAAAAGGGGGCCAACGATGCTGTTATAACGGGATTATGTGTAAAAGTAAGAGTAACAAAAAACTTGTTTTAGCGTGGTACACGACTAACACAAGTATTTTTTCTTTTGGCTTTTGTTCTATGGTTATGCTGTGTCTATGGTTTGAATTCTCGACTATGTTTCTAATTTTAATTAGGTAGGTAATTTAAGTACCTATAATAAAATACCAATACCAATATTTAAAAGCCTTTATGTCGAAGCGCACATGGCCTGGCGGAGCGGCGGTGGCGGCGAAACATTCCACGCTCAGCCTATACCGTAGTGAGCCACGGCCACTGATTTTCAGCGTGAACCATATTTTCGTGGTTCACATTCATATAAATTACAGTTTTGGAAGTCTTATAATGTTATGGTGCTCGTCAAAGTTGTCCAATTAGCGAACTAATGTAATGTCGTTCTGTTGCAAATGCTTGTCGCATCAGGCGCGGTCCCAGCGGGGAAGTCACAGGGGACATGACCCGGGATGGATGGATGGAAGGCGATGGATCAGGGGATGGGTAGATGGAAGGCGAAACAAGCCAATTTGGGACACCTCTTCCCCCAAATTTCTTAGTGACCCCCCAAATTTCTTAGTGACCCCCCCAAATTTCTTAGTGACCCCCCCCCAAATTTCTTAGTGACCCCCCCAAAATTGAAGGCTGCGACCGCGCCTGCGCCCTCGTAGTGAGAAACTAGTTATAGGAAATTAATAACCGGCACACAAACTAAATCACGCGACATTTGCCATAGACATTTCCCCCAAATTTCCCCCAAATTTAGTGACCCCACCCAAAATTTAAATCCGCCAATCCCTCAAATTAAAGGCTGCGACCGCGTCTGTGTCGCATAGGCCGCTAGGCCTACCTAGCGGCCTATGCGCAAAATATCATTCTGAAATACGACAAAGACAACTGCGAGAACTTAACTAATTATCGTTTTGCATAACATGCAGATGCAGTAATGATTCTGATGGAGTTGCGATCAGCAGATCCAAATCCAATCCAATAAGTGACGTAGGCCTACACGCGCAAAACAGCTTTACGGTTAATAGCACTTTGACAGGCGTCCTTGCTGTCGAAGTGTTATGGTAACCAGCATAATTTATGTGCATATTGAGCGCAAGGCGTGAACGGAACTCGATCCATTACCATAGTTGCATCTGCTAAGATTACAGGATTTCGGTTGCGATACTCGGAAATGTTAATGTTGCGGTCAATATGCTCTGCTGCCCAATATCGTCTCGTAATATCGTCTTTTTGAATAATGATTTTTTAACATCGAAGTTCCGACCTTTAAATATTTGCTGTAGGGAATAAGAAATCTTTTCATAACTTTTTTAAACAATACATCTTTGACAATAATATTAGATGTAAAATATAAGTGGACAGATTTTATTTTCATTTCTTTCACTATGCCAGCAAGAGAGACAGCTCTTAGCAATATGAAAATGTAAAAAAGGCTATGGTTAATGAATAGCTGCAACCCTTTTTAGGTCCCACTGCTGGGCACTGGTCTCTTCTCATTATTGGGGAGGCCTGGAGCTTACTCCACCAGTGTGGTGGAGTAAGCTCCAATGCGGGTTGGTGGAGATGAAGGTTAGTGGCCAACCCGATGTCGGATGTTTTCAAACCACCCATAAGGCCTCCGACAAGGTTTAACGACCGTTATCTATCGACAACAACCGGGACCGACGGCTTAACGTGCCCTCCGAAGAACGAAAACGCGCATGTTTTTTTTGCCACTGTAACTTTTTATACAGTAAGTGTGAAAGAAAAGTAGGTAGGTACTTACATAAATCTGTTTATCTTATTATTCCTTCTAGAGCGTTTGTTTGTGGCGCACGGTGACCCTTTATTTTAGAATTCTGTCACTAGCAAAATTAAGGAAAAGAAAGCGTTATTTATTTTATTGCTTAGTTTTATACAGCTTAAGTTTAACTCACAAACTTTGACATTGTACTGTAGTGATGAGACTGCCGTGGGTTGGTGTCGATGAGAGTAGTCACCGGGAGTGTACGGGAGGGTAGTCCCGCGAGGGGTGTAGACAATGATATTCATAGACTACATCTTGAATGTTTTATTATCACTGTACATATATATAATAAACTTCTCAATATGATCTTAATACAATGATCGATATCGTCCCCTAATAACAATATATCTCGCCTTATATACAGATGATGTACGTGAAAGAACGGATGTTAATCAATGGACGTGATTACGTGACTTTGCAGCGCCTCCCGAATTAGGCGTACTTCCGCATGATTTCAGCATTGAATAATTTACGTCTATCACACTATCAACTATCACACTACAGGACATCTTATAAGTTGATAACTGCTTATAGATAAAATTATATTTGATGAATGCTTCTGGACAATCATTTTATGACTATATTTAAATAAAGAATGAGCTATTAGCCAATTATTAAAAAAACTTAATGGATATAATCGATTAGAATGCAAATGGTGAGTCGCCTAGGTTTTTAAAATCATCTGACCTATTCTAGTGACGAAATCTCCAAACTAAGGAAGGATTTCTTCTCCACAAATCCGATGTTTCGCAAAGAACTCATCATATATTATGTATAATTATTAGAATTTTTATGTTTATGGAATAAAACTATAAATAGTTCTTTATAGGCCGTTAAGTTATGTTGTATTCGTAGATAAATGAGATCGTTTGTGTGTGACGAAATGACAATTTATACAGAGATTATGATCTGAATTAAAATATGTATGTGGATGATGCATGACAAGATTAACTACTATAAAATCATTGACATTTTACACACCTTAAAATTAAATCTCATTTGTATATCAATACGTGTGGACCGGTATGGAAAAGGTAAACAAATCAAAATCTTGAGTACTATAATAATAACAAAGGGCGTCGGAAGAGAAGCCAAGGGGGTGGTGAGCACATCTGGTGCCTGCTTTCGAATTTTTTAATAACAATAAAACGAAGGCTGAACAAATAAAATATCTTTAGTTGAAAAGATTTGATCAAGTTACAATCGAGAATTTTTTGAAACTTTAAAGAGTAAATTACGTATATAGTGGAAATAAAAATGGAAATATATATTTTATTTGCACAAATATGAGTAATAAAAGGTTTTACAAAAATACCTAGATCACCATCTCTTATTATATATCTCGACGACCCGCGTGGCGTAATGGTTACCATGGCGAACTGCCGATCGGAGGGTCCCGGGTTCGATTCCCGGCGAAGCAGAAATTTGAATGATGCGTTTAAAATTTCTGTTATCGGTCTGGGTGTTTGTATTTCTGTCTTTTTATGCGTCAATGGCACCCACGAAACAGGGTATATCCAGTATCAGTACTAGTAGGGTGGGGCCACATGAGTGTGAAGCGTTTATTTATTTATATATTATAGACTGTACAAATTTAAATTTGTGTGACCAGGAATATAATGCTACTTAACAATTTCAGATGAGTAGTTGTAGTACTCGTTTAAGCCCCTAAAGTCTGCAAGGCTATATAATATAAGGCTATATACAAGTCTAAAGCTAAACGCGACCTTTCTATCTTACTTTCTGGTCTAGACAAAGTACATTCTACAATTGTTAACGTAATGGAATAGAATAAAAATATAGTTATAGAAAACGAAAAAACACACTTTTAAAGCCCTCAAACTAATAAGTTGAAAATATTTTTTTAAATAAGCTTAAACGGTAATGAACGAAAATATTATGAAAAAGCGTCGGGCGCTCGATATACGAAAAATATTGCACAAAGCGCCATGCGCCAACGCTTTTTCTATAATATATAGTAAGTATTTTCGTTCATTATTGTATTAAGCTTATTTTAGAAAATATTTTTAACTTTTTATTTACGAGTGCTTTAAAAGCGTGTTGTTTCGTTTTTTTAAAACTATATTTATTTTTCACTGTTTAGTTTCATATGTTATGAATGCTCTTACTCCAAAAGAGAGCTACAAACACAAACTCACATACATACAGATGACGCTAATGAAGCGCGCATGGCCCGGCGGTTAGGATAGAACGCAAGCGATCTATGCGACTAAGCCAACCGGGCGCGGTCGAGTGCTAGATGGATGACCGCTAGTGGCAAAAAATTTCATGCGGGTTTCCGTTCTTCGGAGGGCACGTTAAGCCGTCGGTCCCGGAAGTTGTCGTTAGATAACAGACGTTAAACCTTGTCGGAGGCCTTATGGGCGGTTTGGAAACATCCGACAGTGGGTTGGCCCGCATCTCCACCAACCCGCATTGGAGCAGCGTGAAGTAAGTTCCAGGCCTCCCCAATAATGGGGAAAGACCCGTGTCCAGCAGCGGGACGTAAAAAGGGTTGCAGCCATTCCACAAGTGTGTACGATAGTAGAATGTACTGTGTCTAGCCCACTGGGGCGGTTTCAAGGGCGGTTTGCAAGAAATATTTTGCATCTCTTTACTGACTAAACAAACTTTGCAAATAGTGAATTCGGTTCTCATCGTTGTGAACAGGCACAATTATCTAAGAATGTAGGTCCATTAGCATGTGTTACACATAACTTAAGATCTGTTGCGAGTTCCGAGGCGCGGCCGGCCTTAAACTGTAACATATAGGGAGATTTATGCTGCGATAGAAATACTCGCATTAACAGTTTATAGTTTATGTTAGTTACGGCGTCGAATTCTTATAAAGATTTATGCCCTGATAGCTATTTATCAGTTAATAAAACTTAATACAACATATTAAGAACTGCGGCTGGTGAAGCAGGGCCCCATCGAGTTAAAGTTGGGTTACCACTTGCGGCGAAAATTGTACAAGCGATTTTGTGCTTCAGAGCGCACGGAGACTTTACAGGAAAGAACCGAACACTTTTGTATGGTTAGACCGAAGTAGGGAATGTAATCCCGCAACAAAATTGTAATCCAGGTATTTATGGGACTCTCAGTGTCATTACCGTCTCAGTTCTGCTTCCACGCTTGTGGGTACAACTTTAAATAAAGCGGTGTAGGCGAATCGAAGATATTCGCCTTTTAATCCACCATACTTACTTAAACCAATTCATGTCTTTCTTAATCAAAACTTCGAGAGAATGAACTCCAGAATAAGTGTGACATGCAGTTTTAAAACTCGATAGAGTTTGTTCAAGTTCATCTCGAAGAGATATGGGTTCAGGCTCCGTAGCTTCAGCTTGCATCATAGCGGCCACTGTAGCAAGAGTTAAATCATCATTTTGAGTGGAGATAGAAGATCGTACAAGCATCTGATGAGATTAACATTTCTCATCGGTCGTTGTTTACTGTTGCGCAGTGCTGCTAATCCCGCTCGATTTATGTGCGGGACTCGTCCCGCAAAAATAGTGCGGGATCCTGGTATTTCGGGATCCTGGTATCCCGATATTGCATTCCCTAGACCGGGGAAATACTGCTGCTGCTGTATGGCATAAGTATTTCGAAGAAGATTTTCCCCGGAACGGCCATCAGCCTCTGTAGTAGCGGCACAACTGTTCAATATCTTAGATAGGACTCGAGCGATTACGTGGTACACTGCCTGTCAGGCTGCAGCTCTTATTGCGTCCCACTGACGGGCACGGGTCGCTCTCTATTATTGGAGAGGCCTGGAGCTTCTTCCACCTCGTTGCTCCAATATCGTTGGTGGAGATGCGAGTTAATGACTAACCCGCTGTCGGATGTTCACAAACCGATCATAAAGCCTCCAACAAGGTTTAACGAATGTTATCCATCGATAACCACCGGGACTGATGACTTAAAAGGCCATCAGAAGCACGGAAACGCGCATGATTTGTTTCGCTGGCGCGGTTGGATGTGAACAGTGCAGCTTCTCACCTGTCTCGCATCCAACCGCGCCAGTATTGCTTAGCTCCGTAGATCGCTTGCGTTCTACGCCAGCCGCCAGCCGCCGGACTTGTTGGACGGTAGTAGACTAAATTATGTTACTAATAAATAAATTCAAAAATATTTCAACGAGAGCGGTAAAGAAATACTGACTTTTGTTTCGGTTTCGTTTGATGTTGTTTGAAGTCTACTTTTAGTCCGGTTGATATTCATATCAACCGGATTATGCAATGCAACTATGATTCATGTGACTTGAACTAAAAGTAGACCAGCCAGGACTTACCAAGATGTCTTTCCGATACAATCTTGGCGGAAAAAAATATAACAATCCAATTTTAACCGAACAGTATTGAACTAAGTATTTATTGTTTCTGGTGTTTTTTTAGGCTTTTGTCCGTTCAATAAGATGCCCAAACCTGATGACGCGATACTGCTAAGCTAACATATGAGTACTGAAATAATAATAATCAAGAAAATTTAAATTTAATTAAGACAATTTGAAGCGCGTATGGCCCGGCGGTTAGCGTAGTACGCAAACGATCTATGCAACTAAGCCAAACGGGCGCGGTCTGGTGCGAGATGTGTGACCGCTAGTGGCAAAAATTTCATGCGCGTTTCCGTGCCTGGTTCCGGTTGTTGTCGATAGATAACAGTCGTTAAACCTTATCAGAGACCTTATGTTTGAAAACATCCGACAGCGGTTTGGCCACTAACCCGCATCTCCACCAACCCGCATTGGAGTAGCGTGGTGGAGTAAGCTCCAGGTCTCTCCAATATTAGGGAGTGACCCGTGCCCAGCAGTGGGACGTAAAAAGGGTTGCAGCCAAGACAATTTGTAATAACGTCATGTAAATCATCTAACAGTATTTTATATTAGCTACATAATAATATAATTTAATATTTTTTTACATCCGATATCCCATGGCGCTTGGGGTAAGCGAAGCGAACCATACATACCTACATATTTATACGTACTTTTGTAGAACCTTCTTTTAATCCAAGAAGTTTATTTATTTATAAATATTTATATTTTTATATGTTTTTTTTGCCTTTTATGTACAGTTTTTTATTAAATCGTAATTGTATATAGTTAGTACACATGTAGTTGTGCAAGTAAAATATTTTCATTTAATTTTAGAGATATTATTTTACTAACAATATTTTAGTTTTCATATCTGAAAAAGGGAAGTTGTATTCAAGGAGATAAGTTAAGTAAAGTTGTGAAGCCCTGAGTGTCAGTGCTTCAAATCCCCATGAGTCGATTATGATCGAGTTTTACGAAATCATTTTGCAATTTGCACGTGCGCGGAAATGTATGACACATGTGTGACCCCCTTAAATCTTAAATCGTTATCACGGCACGAAATTGCCCCTTGCATTGATTTATGTTTCAATAACGGTGGTAAACAGCCAAGCCCCAGCTGACCAACACGCTGACAAATGATCTATCTGCCCTTAAATGTATGTGAGCTAGTTTACGTATGTGTGTCCAATCTAGGTTTGTTTCAGTATAATGATGTTCAGAAGTTAGATGTGTAGAGCTTTACGCACTACAGACCATATAGAACCTTTTGGGACATATTGTATGTAGCTAGGTACCAAATTCCCAGTATATTTAATCAAATATACGATGATGTTATTTATCCCCTCGTCTGCGGAATCAACATATTATGTCGGCTGTCAATTATAATTATCCCTATCCCTGCTTAATATTATAAATTCGAAAGTAACTCTGTCTGTCTATCTGTATGTCTATATGTCTGTCTGTCCCCGTAGCGCTCCTGTCGTCTGCGTAGCGCTTCCTCGCTTTAACTTCTGAACCAATTTTAATGAAATTTGAATTTGGAACACAGATTGACCTTGGGAAGGGACATAGGATGGTCTTTATCCTACGGGAGCCTATAAACCGGGTCCACGTGGGCGAAGCCGCTGGCGGAAGGCTGGTAATAAATAAAAAACGAACGAACCACGTACCATAAATAGATTAATGTTATACAGTGAAGGTATTTTTATTGTGTTGGATCGAATGAGATCGAATTCGATCGTACTTTTGACATCGAATCTAACATTATCAATCTAAACTTTCACTACTGGCTGAAACTCTTTTTGCGGTTACGTCCTACTGCTGAGCACAAGTCTCTTCCCATTCGGCTCCAATGGTACCCCCTTTGGAAAATTGGTGAAGAAACCTAAACTAAATTCTCTTAATGATTGAACGGAAACTTTGATTGGGGTCTAATGTAGTCAATGCGACAAATAAAATTATGTGAACTAGTGGGTGGGTAATCACTAAGCAATAAACTCATAGATTTAGGCGTTTGCTACGCTCTCACAATAACGGTCACCAGTTCGTTAGGACAATAAACAATATTATCATAAACAGTAAGGAAAAAGCATTTAACAAAAGTATGAACTTGCTAATGAAATTCGTTTTATCAACAATGTCACAGTCAAGTCACTTTTTGGGTTGATCTATAATCGTTTGTGCCAGCAAATTGGGGTATCAGATTCTATGCAAAAATATCTTTAAAAAGTTATTAAATTTTTTAGCTAATAAATAAATTGAAGATTAAAATTATACTTTGCTTCGTCCTCGAAATTAGATTACTTGTAGTAGACGTACTGTACTAGCCATTCATACACTAAAGTTGAGAAATACAACCTAAAAAATAAAAAGGTTGTAATAAAAAGTAAAATCACTCAAAAGTCTGTACACTGACAACACCTGTCATTCGTCGCTATCTTCATTCGCGTTTTAGTGCCTAGCCGTTCAACACGTGAAAGTATTTTCTTATAAAGTGAAGTTGTTAAACAGGAAAAATAAAGATGTGAATTACTGATTAATGTGTTACGAAAAATAAGAAAGCAGGAAAAAATGTTAGAAACAAAATCAATAATGGATATCGAGTGAATCTTCTGAAAATAAAATTCTATTATGAAATTGTTACCACAGAAAGGTATGTATAGTATACAATAACTATTGCGCGACATGGTTGCAACACCACTATTTCCGTCCCACTGCTGGGCACGGTTCCCTCCCCATTGGGGAGGCCTGCAGCTTTTTCCACCACGTATACAACTATTGTAAAAGATGGCTGCAACCCTATTTCCGTCCCACAGCTGGGCACGGGTGCCAATGCTGGTTGGGTGAGACATACAAGCGTTTTTTTAACGCGCTGTGTAAAGTATGTAGTAACAATATAAATATGCGTTGGGTACATTTCCTTTTGAGAATGTTACGTTCGCAAGAAATTACATGAGGGTAGTTCATGGGACTATCGCCTTGTAATAAAAATCGTTAATATGAAATAACGAAAAATGTAATGAATGTATTAATCTACGAATTAAGTAGTATTCAAAATCTTTTGTGAAACATTCTTACAAGCAAATAAATATGCGTTGGGTACATTTCCTTTTGAGAATGTTACGTTCGCAAGAAATTACATGAGGGTAGTTTATGGGACTATCGCCTTGTAATAAAAATCGTTAATATGAAATAACGAAAAATGTAATGAATGTATTAATCTACGAATTAAGT
Source organism: Pyrgus malvae (assembly GCA_911387765.1). Classification (NCBI taxonomy): domain Eukaryota; kingdom Metazoa; phylum Arthropoda; class Insecta; order Lepidoptera; family Hesperiidae; genus Pyrgus; species Pyrgus malvae. The sequence goes on from OU426948.1 coordinate 24,853,522, forward strand.
AGTATTCAAAATCTTTTGTGAAACATACTTACAAGCAAATAAATATGCGTTGGGTACATTTCATTTTGAGAATGTTACGTTCGCAAGAAATTACTTGAGGGTAGTTCATGGGACTATCGCCTTGTAAAATCGTTAATATGAAATAACGAAAATTGGAATTGATGTGTTTATCTACAAATTAAGTAGTATTCAAAATATTTTGTGAAACATTCCTACAAGCAAATACATATGCGTTGGGTACATTTCCTTTTGAGAATGTTACGTTCGCAAGAAATTACTTGAGTTCAAGGGAGTGTTGCCTTGTAAAACATTTTTGATATAATGAAATGATAAGTGATGTGATGAATAAATTCATCTACGATTTAAGGATGAGATTCATCTATTACGGATGATTCCTTCATTGCATGAATGCATGAGTATAGGTTATTTGCTATATGAGTATAGGCTTGTATCTATATGCAAAAAATTCATGCTTTCATAAGTATACTGCAAAACTTATATTTTTTACATTCTATCATTTCAGGCAATCAGATGTGTGAGTTGCAGATTCAACAAACACTGACGAGATTAATTAATTTTATACACTTTAAATGTCGCCAACCGAATACCGAACCTTTTAATTCGGAATTACCTCATATTCCGATCCATTGACCCCACTATAGGTCTTTGGATTCGGCCTCACTGGCACCATCGACACCATCAGAACCTAGCGTCAAGCATTGGTGTTTCTCTTTCTAAAAATAAGAGAAAGACTTCACCTTTTCAGGATGAACTGGCTGTTCGTTGGGAACATATTACTATACCTACTTCTGGTCTTTCGAAAGAAATGAGTTTAAGATAATATTTAACTTTACAGAACTGTCCCGTCGTCCCGTCTATCGAATGACCATTGAAGCCGATGATAGATGAAACTAGAATTTTGTATGATTCACATTATGTAGAATCTTTGTCGCAACGAATTTTCTGTCGTCTACAATCAAATAAAGATACTTACCTAAGTATAAAATACCAGTTAATTTCTACCAAAACTAACAGTTATGCATTTGGGGAAAAATTGGCTGAAGGGTTAGTCAGCAAAAGCTATAAAAGCTCCGGATTTATTCAGGATCAAGGTAAAAAAATAATAATATAGGTACCTAATAATAAAGACGCTATAAAAAATATCAACAGCAGAAACTTCTACCACTCTCAAAACTTTAAATTCGAGAGCCCGCTCATGTTAGCGAGACAAGCACGAGCGGGGAGAAGTCTACCATTTTTTGGTGCAGCAACCACGTTGCCACAACAAGCCACGGCTGCTGCGCACTCAATGCTTCCGACGCCGCTGCAGCAGTGCGCACACAGACTCGCCGATAACAGAGGTACGCCACGTTCCTGGAAGATTAGCGCTCTTTCACACCAGATGGAAGTACATCACTAATAATAGTGTCGTGTCATACTAAAAATATCTTTCAAAACCATAGCAATACAAAATTTTGAACCGCCTCTAAAAATTATTTGTATATTATCGTATATCCGTCGAAACAAATCAATTTCAGGCGATATTAACATCATAGTTGAGTTTTTATACTCTGGTGCAATATCTAAATGCTATTCATTTGATTCACAGTATCAATGAATAAAGCAGATTCGTTAATCAAACTCATTATTACAAATTATTTTAAAATTGATATTTATAAACCATTTTAAATTTAATTTCAAAAAATATTGGCTTAGAAGATTGATGCGATCTTTTATTGTCAATTAATAATGAATTCAAAAATATTTACGCTTCACATTCAACAACAATTTACATATATGAATTTAACATTTTTCTTTTTGGATTCAATACAGCATCCCTAGTTTTTGTTTATTAATACAAATAAGGCTATTTAACATCATCAATTTGCTTAGATGATTAGTTTATCGCTCTTACTCATATAAAACAAATTAGAATATAACAAGTAAACATTTTTTTTTAAATAATAAAGCCTATTTACGATACGCCAGTTCGCTCATTTAGTTGGTCTCCTCGCCTCCTGTCCTGCCTGGCTGGTTGTATAATACTAGTATTGAGAGTTGTGCATATCTTGCTATAGAAACTGATGATTATGATGGTTTCATAATGAAAGATCATTATGAAACCATCATAACCGACACATATTATAAGAATAATAAGAGACGATAGCTTTTGCCTGAATATTTATTCCAATGCAAGTAAAACTGGACAGGGGGGGGGGGGAAGGCTGCATGCGGTGAGAATATGGAACGAGATCTTGACTGCATATTACCGTTTAATATTATTTGCCCGGCACATAATGAAGTGTTAAATTCTTCTTCGCAATCATTAGTTGTGTATCTATAACATAACTTCCATTTCGTATATTAAGAAGGCTGGTATGCGTTTCCCATATGCCCACATCATATAAGAATCACCAAGATGACTTGGGAATGATGTGACAATAAAAATATTTATGTTTTTTGCCTCATTAGTTTCCAAGACAGTGAGTGGCATATATGAATCGCGATGTACATACCTATATGTCCTGATATAGAATGTGAACCAACCGACCATTGTGTTCAGTAAAATAGTCTAGCTTTTATAAATGGCTGACATAGACTTGTTTGCCACAAGATTCGAAATGTAAAAAGTTGCTATCTTGGCATAGCATAGCTTGATATTTCATGGAGACCCAGTCTCATTAGCTATCAATTTATTTACTTTTAATTAGAATAGTCTATATATTTACGCCTTTCCAACGATTTTAGATACTTTAAAAATAAGATTTGAATCATACTATAAGATTTGAACTATTTTAACTGATTATAATTTGAGTTATGTTACAGACAAAGCTGAAGGTTCAGTGGTTGAGAATACCAAAGGCACTCTCAACCTTTGTTTTCTATTTTTGAGAGTCTAATTATTATGCCCGGAACAAAAACAAATGAATATTATATTCTGTTCCTAAGAGGAACCTCTGAAACAAGGTTATCAAAAGTTAAGTTAAAATAGTTGTCGCGAAGCCTTAGATATTTTGTGTACCTCCTTATCTGATAACTCGGTAAAACGAAATGGTGTTGCTTTCAAAAAATAGTTTTATTTTTTGCAACTTTCTTTAAATTAATAGTATGAAGCATTTTTTTTCTCAGGGGTATATCCTTGCTAACACTATGCTTCTATGATAGATAATGCTCACTTAAGTTCATTAAATAGTTACAGGTTTGCATTGTCTCGGAGTGATTACACGTAAAAATTGTTCTGATATTAGAATTAGCCGTAGTAGTTAAAGTTTTTATTACCGGCTTTACGTTTTTGTCTTTATCAAAATTAAAGTTACCTGAAATCCAACAACTGGGCTATTTTTTTTGAAAATTGGTTCCCACATATCAGCTTAGAATAATTATTGAGTATTAATAAAGCTGTCATTTTATTAGAACTAGTCACTGTTTATAGAGTTCAAACTACTACTTAAAGTAGTAGACTTGCAAGTACTAATAATATTGAGGTCATAAATGGAGGTAATAAAAATAATTACTAAATACCAGATTTAACTAAAACATATAGATAGTGACTATATCCAACCCACATTCATTCTCTCATTTTTTAAATAAAAAATTCATATTAGCGCAGTAACTGTTTTATTGGATTTTCTTATTGAACGAATCGGGAGTGTACACTAACATTGTAGTTATAGGTATATAATAATATGACACGGCTGTATTCACGTAAATTTTATCGGATTTGCCGACATGTTTTGACGAGGACCTTCTTCAGGAGCTCCTGCCGGTCGCGGTGGCATCGCGGCGGAGATGGATATTGGATTACAAAAATAGAAACAGAAAATAGAAGGTATACTGTAAAACTTTAGTTCTGTCTAAATATTTACAGTATTATATAATTGTTTTTTACAGTTTTACTGCTCATTCCACCAGACTATACTTCCACGTCTTCTGCACGTAACAAGTACATAGTCAGTTTGGAACTTACACGAAAAGCCGCCGTAACCGTCTATTATTGCAGACGAACGATATAATTATCTTCACGATATTTTACAATGCGTTTTTGTTTTTACAATCAAATTACATTTTACAATCAAATGCGTCATAAGTCATATCATAAGTGACAGTGACTGTATATAACTGTTTAAGGAAAAAGTATATATTTACTTTTGTTGATATGTATATTTTATATAAAAACTGGAGATTTTGTTTTAGAAAAATACCAAGTTGTGTTAAAAATGCATCCTATATTCTTTTGCTTGTTTTTACTACAAAAAAAAAAAACATTTTTAATATAATGATATTAATATAATTATATAGTGAATAATTTATTTACTAATAAATAAAATTATTTAATAATTGAATTTAGGAAGTAAATAAAATTACTTATTTACTATTTAAATTAATTTTTATTTACAAATTTTTCGACTCTCAAGATCTACAAGTAATCTAATTTCGAGGACGAAGCAAAGTATAATTAATGATTAAACGAACTTACCTTAAGTGAAGTTCTATCATAATTATACGATGGCTTCGTCTGAGAAATTAGGTCCCTCCCACCCTACCCCAGGGAAAAATTTGTCATAAAAATAAAATTCGTGCATTGCTCTCTAAACTAAATGAAGATAGCGACGAATGACAGGTGTTGTCAGTGTACAGACTTTTGAGTGATTTTACTTTTTATTACAACCTTTTTATTTTTTAGGTTGTATTTCTCAACTTTAGTGTATGAATGGCTAGTACAGTACGTCTACTACAAGTAATCTAATTTCTCAGACGAAGCCATCGTATAATTATGATAGAACTTCACTTAAGGTAAGTTCGTTTAATCATTAAATAAATAACATTGTGTTGTAACTTCAATCAGCTTATTACTTGTTAATACTAACTACCTGTATCTTTACAGTACCTATCTGTTTTAAACAGAAAAATTCGATTAAAACTAGACATATACTTCTGCACAAGTATAAAAAACCCGAGTCACAGTGTTGCCTTTACTCCTCCAATACGGCTTGACCGATTTTTATGAATTGTATATGTACGTATACTAGCTAAACCTGCGATCTTCGTACCGCGTTTAAATGTATGGGGTGGACCACCCTTAACATTTAGGGGGATGATAAAAAAATTTGTCCCATTCGCAGACCTAACCGATATGCACACAAAATTTCGACGAGCCATTTCGAAAGATTTTAATTACAAACACCGTGACACGAGAATTTTGTATATTAGATTCGGTCAATCCGCACTAGGCCAGCATAGTGGACTATGGCCTAGATCCCTCTCACTTGTTAGAGGAGAACTGTGCCCAGCAGTGGGACATAAAAATGTTGGAAAAAATTCGGTAGGACTGAGATTAGGTTATAATCTTATTTTGGAACCCAGTATTTATAAGGGTGGTCCACCCCAAACATTTAAAGGCGGTAAGGAGTTCACGGGGTCAGCTGTGTCAGCAGTATCTTAATAAAAAGATATAGTGTGGTATATTTTCGTATAAAATACCTATTTAAATAAAAACTTTGTAGGTGATGAAAGTCTCTACATAAATGTCTTAAAGTTGAAATCATATCTTTTTATTTTGGTAATCCAATCAACTAATTGACATTTAAAGAATATTGACCTTTAATAACTCTCTAATTAGGTATTGATCTTTTACTGAATACTAGCGTGCACGTGCGTAGTGTGGGTATAAAAATAAAAAATACTTATGTGTGTAATAATGTTTTCGATGCGTCCAATTTTTTTTTCTCTTTTATTGCACAGTTCTCATTTCAGAACTGAGAAGAGTTTATTCCAAAGTAATGCATGCTGGCGAATTAGTTTTTACATAACATGCGTTTGAAAAGTATTGTGATAGTGTAAAGAAATTTTACAATGGATCTAAATACGCACAGAATGACCTTGATGATATTTTGGAGTAACTATTGCTATCGCGCTGCGCCCTGCGCTAACAGCCGCGTGCGATAGGGACAGATGCAGCTCAGACCGATTATACTTACAAACCTTCTGTCTAAATCGAGGTTTCGTATTCTCCTGTTTCCTCCTTCAAAATAGATATTTTCTTTTTTTTCATAAATATCACGAAATAGAATATGGCCCTATGTTTTTATTTGGTTGTAATAACCTTTCATATTTGTTTTGCAGTTGTTGGATTAGGGCTGTATGAAAGAGGCATTTTCTACGATTTTCGAAGAGTTATATTATTTTCTGATCTAAATAGTTGATTGAAAAAAAAACAACTGGTTGCACTCCGGTAGCCGGTAGTGCCGGCAGAATTGAAAACTTGAACATTAACATTGTGCATTTTTGATATTTTGGAATGGTTAGGGAATAATTTCGCACGTATTTCTTTTAATATCAGTATTATTTTTCATCTAGTATTTTCAGTAGGTTTTCATCTAGTATTTTTATAAAGTACTCACTCATTTTCTTTCACTATTTCTTCGTCACTTTTTTCATTAATAGATGCACTTTGTTCAATGTCCATATTTTAAATACTTGATATAAACGAATTTTACTTTTATTATAATTTTATCATAATTATTTTATCATCATTATCTTTTATCATAATTTTATTATATGTTTACAAGTATAGACAGTCGAGCCGTCATCAGCTGACACCCCTCCCGTCTCGGTCTAAGAGCCGGTGAAGATCGACCTTCATCGATCTGATAATTCGATGAGACATATTTTTTATCAAATATAATTTATAAACATACATGCCTATGATAACTTGCCTATCGAAAAGTTTTCTTTTAATATAATTAATTTTTTTCATCACCTCACTCTTGTATATAAATAAATATAATAATAATATTATGTATAATAATATTTATATGTTTATAAATTATATTTGATAAAAAATATGTCTCATCGAGTTATCAAATCGGTGAAGGTCGATCTACCACGTCTCCTCTACTATCTTACGAATTTCGACGATCAGACCATGTGTGTTGACGCGAGTTTAACATTTTAATCCCATTCCAAAAAAAGTGTACAACGCCGCTAAAGAAGTTTTCACTTCAAAACAATACATAGGGGCCATAGCTTTAGCCGACTTTGATATTTTTACAAAAAAATCATTCCGCTAGAAGCATTTTCCAGGGAGAAAATAGGAGAATACATTTGTATTGTATTGGAATACGCCGCGCCGGTACGCCGAAGGCAACATTTAAGAGAAAACGCTACCGCGGTAGCGTTTTCTCTTAAATTTTGCCTTCGGCGTGGGAGTGCAATATGAACACTTATTTTTATGAGTAGGTACCTATTATGAACATACCAGATTATTATCCAATAAAAGCATTTGATTGAGTTAAAGTCTTATTTAATAATAATCTTACTTCTACAAAACTACTAATAATTGTTATGTAGGTACGAGCATTATAACGAGTAGGTAATAAAACTTGTTCCACAATTCGATGACATATAAATGACGCCAACGCTGTTACAGTTTAGAATTAACTAAATAAAATATCAAAAACCTTTAAATGTTTTTCGTTTATGCTAGCATCCGGCTAAATATTGCTTAAGGTATTTATATATTAACTCCGATGCGTCATCACTGGTATTATTATAATTATAATCTCTGTGACACCCGGACAAGTCACTAGATACTTTTAGCATCGGCGATCGGCGACTTAGTTAGTTTTTTAAAAACTAATCTGGTTTCAGTTTACGACCGACCGCTGCATTGCGACGTGCACACTTGAAAATCTTAAACGGGCTATTCCGCTCCAACTTTTAAAGTTTAAAATTTAAACTTAGGTAGTCAAGAATTTATAAAACCGGCCAAATGCAAGTCGGGCACGAAGGGTTCCGTTCTTTAAAAAAAACAACGGGTTGCACTCCGGTAGTGCCGGCAGAAGTGAAAACTTGAACATTAACGTTGTGCATTTTTGATATTTTGCAATGGTTAGGGAATAATTTCGCACGAATTGCTTTTATTATCAGTATTATTTTTCATCTAGTTTTTTCAGTAGGTTTCCATCTAGTTATTTAGTTAGTTAGGTAGTTAAAACTCTATTGTTTGTTAATTTACAACACCATAAGTAATAGAAGAGGAAAAAAATACATACACAAAGCTGAAAAAAACAAACAACGGGCGGCCTTATCGCTTAAAAGCGATTTCTTCCAGGCAACCCTAACAACCAAATGAACAGTGTATATGAAAATATAGGTAATGGTGTAACAAGCAACATAACATGCAATTTTATGGAAAAAAAGAAAAAGATGGACGGGAAAAGCACAAGAATTTACAGCACAGCAGCAAGGTAGTGCTCCTTGACCATATTTTTGAAGGAAACGAGATTTGGAGCTTTACGTATGGTCGCTGGTAAAGAGTTCCATAAACGTATAGTATATAACGGTTATTTTAAAGGACTTATCGGAAAAGGATGTAGAGTGTACAGATATTTGTAGGACCATGTTGTTGGATGAACGTAACAAACGGTTGTGAGTTGTGATCACTTGAGCTTTGCACGAAATTCGGAAATGTGGTCATACTTTCGAAGCCCAAATAAGAACCTAATACAGAGATTTTGAAGACGCTCAAGCTTGTTAAGTTGCTCCTCATTAAAATCAGTATAACATATATCGGCGTAGTCAAGAATCGGTAAGAGTAGGGACTTGGCAAGCGTGATTTTAGTGGACATCGGAAGGAAGTTCTTAAGCCTGCGAAGACTTCCAGTTGTATAAAACAGCTTTCTGCTGATCTCGTTAATTTGAGGAGACCACGACATCGTAGAATCCATTTGAATACCTAAATTACCAATTATACTCTTACTAGGGTTCACTTTAAGTCCAAATGAGCAAGGATTTGGGTTAAGTCGTTATTAATGGTGTCGGCAGCATCAGAAAGTGAGTTAAGTGAAGCTTGACTAAATATGTAGATCGTCAGCATATAGGTGGTAGGAAGAAGAGATATGGGAACAAATAGAATTTATGAAAATTGAAAATAGGAGTGGAGACAACACGCCACCTTGCGGTACGCCGGCACCCACTACAGCCCAGTTCGAAAAACTATCCTGTACCTGGACGCGTTGCTGGCGCCCATACAAGTAACTGTGAAACCAATCAATAGCGGCCGGAGATATGTTGAGAGAGCGTAGCACCGCAATCAATAAATCAAAATCAACGGAGTTGAAAGCATTACTAAAATCTAGCAATGCCAGCACTGTAAGTTTCTGGTGCTCCATACCAAGTCGAATTTCTTCCATTACTTTTAAGAGCGCAGTTGTTGTGCTGTGTCCGCGCCGAAAATCAGACTGAAAAGGACTAAGTAGGTTGTTGGTTTGTAGGTAGGAACTGACTTGTATTTGAACCAACCGTTCAAAGATTTTGAATAGAAAGGGAAGAATTGAAATGGGGCGGTAGTCGGACAAAGAAGAAGGCTTGGATTTTTTAGGTAAAGATGGCCCGTTCCAGGGCGCCTTGCGTTGAGGACACCGGCGCGTTCCACTGGAGATCCCGGAGTCTTCCCCAAGCGCAGGGGCAGGCCGCCGAGGGGGTTTTAGTGCGTTCAAATCCCACATCACCCGGTATCCTCTCCCAAGGTGCCGGGTACCTTTTTAAGGCTTTCCCCCGATACAAAAAAAAGGTATTTACCATCATGTGGCCAGCAAGTTCTTTCCATTTTTTTTTAAAAAAAAAGCCTTGTCGCCTATAATTCGCGGTTCTTTGACGTAAATATCACATACATTGAATGCATTAAAGTGTAGCCCAATGTCGACTGGTTAATCTGTCAACGAGTTTTGAACGCGGTGCTCGCTGGCCTCTAGTAATCCTTGTAGAAGTTTGATATGATTTCATTATATGATAACTGTGCCCCGCGGCTTGTCCCGTGTCAGAAAGGATTATTAGCGTGAAATGCTTCATCGTAAGTATTTTTAGATCATTCTAGAACTGGCGACCCATGTGGCGTAATGGTTACCACACCGGACTGCCAATCAGAGAGTCCCGAGTTCGATTCCCGGCAAAACAAATTTGAATGATGAGTTTAAATTTCTGTTCTCGGTCTGGGTGTTGGTTTCTGTCTTTCTATTTGTCCTTGGTATTCACAACACAGGGTATGTCTACCCTTCTGTGGGGCTATGAGTGTGAAAATTTATTTATTTATTATTAATTATTTATTCATGGTTTGACCATGTTTGACCTAGAAAGTGCCATTTCCGCACCCATTTCTCCTAAGAAGCAATTTTATTATGTTTCAAATCAGTGGAATTCAGCATCCAAAGCAGCAGTGTCACGAACTCAGTACCTATTCCTGAGATTAGCGCGTGCAAACAAACAAACTCTTTAGCTTTATATTCGCATATTATTAGTATTAGTGTAGATTAATTCTCGAGACATAAAAAGTCAGAGTAAAATTTTTAATTTAGCTAAAATATAGCCAAGGATTTTATATACCTACCTATTTACGGCTGGAGTTGCAATATCCCTCGCTGATGAGTCAATTTATTTAGAAAAATACTTTCAACAAGTTTGAATTCGAAATCTATTTACTAGGCCAGTCATTATCGACACAAAAAAAACAAATATCGCAAACGCGCATGTATCTACGAATCTTTTATATGTTGTTAGGTCCCCTAAGAGTAGGTAGTCTATACCAAAAATACGTTACATGAACAACAACAAGATATTTGTATTCATGTGATTGCACATTTTTAAAAAATTCAAAAAGGTGCATTATTAGCAAAGCGTATCAAAATATCACTGTAAAATAAATGATGTGGTTATTTTACAAGTTGGGTTAAACCGGTTAAATAGTTAGCGAATTAGTGCTCTTAAATATTATTGTCACTTACACCAAATTGTAAACAGCAATTTTAGAGTCTTCGCTTTGGCTCAGTATGCAGAGTCCGGTCCAAAATTTAAAGCAAACATTATAAACTAAACACCTATCATCAATCACTTTCGATCCGGACCCGCCCAATAGTCAAGACCCATCGAACTGCATTCTTTGGAACGTCATACAGATCTGTCAAATTGACAGCGGCCACCAACAATCAACAAACAGTGGCCTTGACACCGTCTGTCAGCGCGGAGGTCAAAAACTATAACTATTGTCGGATGGCGATCAATGAGTCACTATGACATGGTGATCGATGAAAGACTAGTGTGTATGAGTAGTTTTTAAATGTAGGTCCATACATTGTTATGCGTATAATCTGCTAGTACCAAGAGAGGTCATGCGATATATAGGTAGTCCAAAAATTCAATGGACGAATCCAAAAAATCAGAAATAGATTTATTTTATCATCTCCACCAACCCTCTCTTAATTTTTTCTTTCAGTAATGTAATCGCATGATCTCTTTAAATTAATAGTAAGTAGCAAATAAACACATTTGTAGATTTTATTTTTGCACGTTTGTTAAAACCGTGTAGTGGGCGACACAGAAATAATTAAAATCAGGATCAAATCAAATGAGTCTGTATCTGTGAGTATCTGACATTTGACGACTGACGAGTTCATTATTTTCAACCTTTATAACACGCTTTTACCTATTAGTTTCGGTCGTATGTAACAAAAATTTTGAACACGATTTTGACGTACTTCTAGATGACGGATTAATTTGAAACTTTGCATACTTATCACGGACCGATAACAATGCAATAATATGAAAAAAAAAAACTAAAAATTTAAAGTAAATAATAGTTTACAAAAACTAAAAAACACGCTTTTATAGCTAATCGAATTAAAAAGTAGAAAATCATTTTTAATTATAATAAAATATAAACTCTTTGTTTATTATTACAGTAGAAGAAGGTCGAACAGTCAATCATAATTAATTAACTCAAAATATCAATTCTTAGGGGTGCATGATAAGTATATTAAATGTTACAATCATTCTATTGGCAACTCTATAAGAATTTGGTTTGGTGGAATTGTTAATCTATGAGATGTTATGAAGAGAGTTACTGTTATGAAAATGTAGTAAAATGCACCCCACGCTTTTTTACTATGAATTGATATTTTGAGGTAAATAGTCCTAATTAAGAGACAATTAAATTTTATTTCTTATTTATTTACATAACATGACTAAGTAAACCTTACAGACTAAATAGCCTAATGCGTTTTCTTAGCTCTATTTCGCACATATATACAAACTGCTTTGCGGAATTTTGCAGGTGCCTAATGAAAGATGTCCAAATGTGGGTTCGGGGATAGTGCACCAATGCAATGTCAGTGCCCGAACTAATTTAATGGCGACCACATCAAAGTAAATACTCAATACTTATTGTTTACATACAAATACATGGCAGGTCTTTCCGATTTTAACGTTGGAGATAAATTGCATTTTAGATTGTTTTTAGATTATCTTAAAGCACAAATTAATAAACAAAATGCAATTTCGCAAATCTAGAATCTCAGCAAGCATATAGGTATTTCAAGCTATGACACATAGTTAAGAAATGACGAGATTAAAAAAATTCGCGCAAGGCCGGCCACCTAGCCTGCACTTGGCCACCATATCAACATTTACGTGACGTAATCATGTTGTGTCAATTATATGGAACCTTTATCTACTCTCATATACACATACTAGCTGTGAGCGCAACGTCGTCCGCATTGATAAAGACTTGTAAATCAGAGATATATTAATTCTTTCCTTTTTGTTGTAACGTAATGTTTTGTAGCTTAAAACTTTCATTGATAAATGTACATACTCCCAAGATAAAATAATTTTTCAATTAGAACAATTAGTTCCTGAGATTAGCGTTTTCAAACAAACAAAGGCTTAAGCTTTGTAATATTCGTATAAAAGATAAGTACCCGGATGATCGAGCGTTGCTCGGGTAAAAACAGTTTATTTTCTCCATGTCCTGTCCTTGGCCAACACCAACTACTGAAGTAGCTCCAAATCAAAAAAAAATAGTATTACTCGCCAACAGATGTCAGGAAGACCGATATTTTTCAGAATATGCTTAAATTGATTATCACAGAAAACGCGGATACGATATTATCTAAAAATGAAATCTAGCTAGATCGATTTATTGCCTACTAAAACCCCTGCAAACCAGTTCTTGAAAATCGTAGAAGCCGTTTCCGAGATTCAGATTCAGATATGTGTATAGCTACATATATGCAAGAAATGCTCATTTTAAGGTATTATATACCTATAGATAAAAGTGGTGCGAAATAATAAATGTGTCCAACATTCTATCTTCCTATCGGCTAAAACTTGTACGCATGTTCTCTTATATCAGAAGCTAGACGGACCGACGGTATTTTTAATTTGTTTTGAATGAAATTGTAACTGGTGTTATATAATTAGCGCTTCACACTTATTTTCTTATTTCTCGTATCAGTTGCTTTTTAAAACACTCACAATTTCAGTGCGGCCATATTTTTGACCAGGATATAGGGATTGTAGAGGCCGAGCGGTGGCTTGTAGAGTTAGGGGCTTGGCCTTATATGAGATTTGATAACTTTTTATCAATGAATCATCAAGACGTAATCAATCAATCGACATACAATAAATTCCCTACTAATAATTTTAGAATTTTTTCAATAAATAATTTTGCAGTAAAAATTGTTATCATACCCAATAGAATGTCAGGTTCTATTCCCGGCGAGAACGAAATTTGGGTGATGTGTTATTCTGTTCTCTACCTGGATGGTGTTTGTGTTCCTGTCTTTGTATTTATCCATGGTATCAACGACAGAAAGAATCCTAATAGAAACCTTGTCAAGGCATAGAATCTTACAGGGGCTATGAGTGCGTTTTTATTGTTTAAAATAAAGTGCCAAGCATACAAAATCTTTAAATTAAAATTTAGGAATATAACGTAATACTACCACTATCATGAAATGTTATTGATAGTGATTTGTTGTTTGTTACGTATGTTTAATTGTGTAACTGTGTAACCGTATGTCACTTTCTCTTGCCCTTAACAATTAAGTACTCTGCACATGTGCCTAGGAAACTAACCTAAGCGTTAGGATTAATTTAAATATATAAATTTAGATTCGCATTTAAATTTAAATTAAAACCTATTACGCATCATCCATTGACTGCATTTTTGTTTCATATATAAAAGTCTGTATTTTAAGTAGTATTTTTATCATTACATTTTGTTCAAACTGCTCTAAAAATATAGGAGACACAATGACAATCAGTTGCTGCGGTTTTCTCAGAAAAGCTGACTGTGTATCCCTTTTGTCAGATATCCCATAGCAATTAATAACTTTAATTTTCTGTATTTAATGTTATGTTAGTGTAAACTGTAAAAATAAAATATTTTCATTTCATTTCATTTCAAATTTATAGATCTCATAGCTCCACACTAGAATCCCTGTGATGTGGTTCCCAAAAAGGCTAAACAATTATATATTTTTTATGTCCCACTGCTGGGCACAGGTCTCCTTCTCACAAGTGAGAGGGATTTAGGCCATAGTCCACCACGCTGGCCAAGTGCGGATTGGTGGACGTCATGCTTTCGAGAAATTATGAATTTCTCTCAGGCATGCACGGCGATGAAGAACATCGTAATCAATTAAATATCACGATATTTTCCATCACCGTGGAGCAGCGATAAATGCGCACATTACAAATTTCTTTGTCAGAGCTATTTGAACTCGGGATCGGTCGCGTAGAAGACCGCGGCTTTTACCACTCGGCCATTGCAGCAGTGGGACATAAAAAAAGGTTGAAAAAAAAATTATATTTTTGACATGTATGTAAAACAAAACATTATTTAGGTTATTTCAAGAAGGTACTTTAAAAATTGAATAAAGCTCAGCTAGCTTAGGAAAGCTTTTAAAATAGGATTATTACTTATTTAACATGCGGCATTTTGTTAAGTCTTATAAGTTGACGACCCGCAACAATGTTGCCGGACTGCCGATTGGAAGGTCCCGGGTTCGATTCCTGCCGAAACAGAAATTTGCATGAGTTTACTCTGTCCTCGGTCTGGGTATTTGTGTTTCTGTCTTTGTATGTGTCCTAGGTACCCATGACACAGGGTATATTAATCTACTACCGTGCAGTAGGGCTATGGGTATAAAATGATATTTATTTATTCTTGTAACCTGTGATAAACGGTGACCTCCATGTGTGGAATGCTGTATAGTAACGAAAACTTGGGCGTTACTGCATACAAGTACGTCCTACAATGTTGCGTCGATCATAAACTTTGCTACTTAATTATTGGACCGTCCACATCTTCATATTTAAGTCCAATAAAAGAAACATAATTTAAAATACAATTGGCAAGTAATAATAAGTTGATATAGACAAAGCATTAAGAGCCTGTGTATCCAAAATTTTAAATTTAAATTTCGATGATCGCGCTTGGAGACAGGCTTGCCTTCCTATAAAAATTGGAGGGCTAGGTATCTTGCACTAGTGCAAGTGTGGCACTCCCGGCCTTTTTGGCTTCTACCCATAGTTCGTTATCCCTCATTGTCAAGTTAATAATAGGTACTTTTTTCGTGAAGTGACAAGGTATCAATTAAGCTACATAAATATTTTCGACAGGTACATTACGAGTTGTAGTATATTAGACATTTTTAAGTATTTTTATAAAATTAATTGGCAGATCAGAATTAAAGGTATCCAATATATCATTACGTTGTGTTAAGTTTTTTCTCCAAACCCAGGGATATATATCTACACCCACATAGTAACATATTTTCTTCTCCGTGTATAGTGTTGAAAGACCGTGTTACGATTTTTTTAATAAGAGTAGATTAAATTAAAAAAGTTTTCGGGACAAATATATTTTTTTTAAATAGTGCTAAGACTGTTTACCGATAAGTACTGTCTAGTATGAAAAAACTGAGTAAACACAAAACCATAAGCAAGGCTAATGTCTTGTCTGAGGTCATATACGGTGTTGCTGCTCCAGAGGATGATGGTCCCCTGATATTAGTCGCAACCGCATCTCTTCACCGAAACGAAAAACTATCTATCTATCTAATACCTTTAAACGAGCAATTCTTGTATATATCTAAATATATTTTTTGAATCTCGGAAACGGCTCCAAAGATTTTGATGAAATTTAGTACCCTGGTTTCGGAGATGATAAATCCAGCAAAATTTTATTGATAGAAATTGTACTTTTATTTAATGTTTATGCCGTTAAATATAAAATTACTCTTACTAACATCTATTGGAGAATATCAATAATATTGTGGCGTAGAAAGCCGTCAAATGTCGACCATCAATCCGCCCTTGAAACAAATGACACTGTCGATATGAAAGACCTCTATAAAAATTTCGTCAATGGAATCAATGCTTTCGTGGTCGAATGGTTACGAAAGCTGACTACGGACCTAGAGACCCGGGTTCAAACCTCAAGTGGGCAAGTTGCGTTTTTTTTTGTGACAATTTTTTTTAAATTGGGAGCTATGTATTTCAAATGGCTTTGTTATGTAACACTAAGCCAATGAATGTTTTGCTTAAAAATAAACCAAGAAAATCAATCGTTTTTATGCGAGCAACGCTCTGGCGTCCAGGTACTATGGAATAATTCACGAGAGAAATGGGTGCAGGGGTGGTGGTTACCCTGGACCATTTACCTACGTTTTACCACCTAGAAATAATATCTGGACTGTAAATATGAAGGTTCAGAAGAAATCCCTTTAAATGGATTTTTACTGTCTGAACCTTCAAATTATAATTTGGGTTTCTTTGTTTTACGAAATAAGTTTCAATATTTTGCTATAATTCCAAGCAAGAAGAAAATAATAGGAACGTAGGTATTAATTTTCTATATTTCACTATTCCATTAACAGATAAACATCATTGATACAAATTACAATTAAACAAACTCGGTTTCTATAACCTCAATAGCTTATGGATGAACAACAATACAAAAATATTACCTGCTATAACATAATACCATAGAACGAAACATAACTAAGATTATAACTAAGATATTGAATAGAAGATATTTATCACAAGCGAAAGGCGTACCAGATTAGATGAAAGGAGATAAGACACAAGGTGCCGGAGTGCTACGAGAAGTAGCGACCAAAAACTGCAAACATTTTCTGGAGGCTGATTTTTCAAATTTCGCTAGATTGGTGGAGTAGTCCATCAATTTCTTTTGGAGTCCTTAGAGTTTGGTCTGAAAGTGGCGTTTGTACATTGTAAGTACCTATTTTTTTACTTTCATGTATGATTGACGCACTTGTTAAAAATATTAGTATGACTTGCGATCACAAAACTTATTTTTTACTATTGTCATGCTCATTTTAATAATATTTTTTATGTTTATTTGAAAGCACAGCTGTAATTTACTATGATTCGTCCGTGCCAAATGCTACTAGAATCGAATTGCCTGACAAACGACTCATTCTGCATTTTACTACTATACCAATTCAAAATAATTTCAAAAATTGGCCTATACAAAATGGTTGGAATTTTTGGTCATCTTCTCTCGAAATATAAGATTACTGTTTGTGTCGCGAACTAATTTATCAAGGTTAAGTAACTTTTGGGTTTGGCTCTTATGCAAGCACCTATAAGCCTATAGAGATATTATTTTATCTATATTATATGAATAGACAAAAATAAAATAATTCATAAGCTTATAAGTTTATACAACAGCCAGACTCTATAAGTGGCAGGTTGAACGTTGGAAGTATGACATCTATACTGATTTCTACTGATAGGCAATTCTATTATATTTTGGTAGAGATGTATTTGCCGGTCAGAATTACAGAAGGCGTCCCTCAACGAAATACAACCTCAGGAAAAATGTATATATAAAAAATATATATGAAAAAATAAATATATGGGTTGCAGCGATAACTTAGCACCACGTGGTCTGCATGCTCTTTGGCTTCTCCACTTAAATTAAAAAAACATCAATTACGCCCGGTCCTACCCGGACAAAGAATAAACCTAGCGGTTTTAAGAAAGAAGAACTTCTTCTCTTCTTCTTCAGCGGGGTAATGTAACATTTCTATGAAATACGATGTAATGAAAATATTATTATTGTGCCAACTTTCTATCACTTGTTTATTTTATCTTATTAATGTATGTATAAATTAATTGAAACGTATTTAAAGTTTTAAACAGCAAACAACTTGCGTGCTAAATTTTAATAACGTTCTAAACGTTTTATTTTGCATATTTAAAGCGTTAAAATGTTGTAGGGAGATTTAACTTTAATGAAGCCATACCTAAATACTCACTCTATTATCGGTGTGAAGTAATTTTATATCTTGCCAAGTAACTTCCGGATGCTTGCATCAAAGTTGCTGTCATATTAGCAAATATCGCCGAATCCCACCCATTAACATATTTATTCTACTTAAAATGAAGATGTTACGGACCTTAGGAAATAAAGGCACTATAATGTCTTCCTCTATAATTTTGTAAGAATAAATTTAAAATTATCGCCTCACCTGATCTCGTGACGATTTATTTAATTATCAAGTAGATAATTTTAGTTATAATTTGTAGATAGTTCGTTTTGTTAATGTTATTTTATTCCACTCGTAGTGAAAAAGAAATATTAAACAATAGTTTCGTTAGAAGCCTTTTATTAAGTAACACAGTTATCTGAAGTTCATCAAAAATATTGAAGAAACGCCAAAAGCAATTTTTAAGTTGCCTCTGCCATAAGCAGTACAGATATTTTGTGGGTTACTCTAAAAGTCTAAAGTATACCTACACTGATCTATTTAGGTATACAGAAAAGATTTCGCCTTATTTTAAAAAGAAATCTTTTTCAAATGGAATAATTTTGTAACCTGACTTGTTGCCAGGCGCGGTCCCAGGGGGGGTCACTGGGGACATGACCCCCCAAAATCCATCACTCATGCGTAAATGAAAGGCGAAACAAGCCAATTTGGGACATCTTTTCCCCCCAATTTCTTGGCGACCCCCAAACTTAAAGGCTGCGACCGCACCTGCTTATAGCCTATTTATTTACTTTGCTCTTTTTGACGCAGAAATGAAATAATGCCTACTATATACAGCAATAGATCGATTTGTTTTTTTACAGACGTAGGCGTTGGAAATTAATGGGCCGTACAATAACAAAGACTTTTTGTTCCGGAAATAGTGTTATATACACAGTTCCTTAGGATTTCTCCCTCAATAAACAATATTCGAATACCGATAGCCGAATGGTAAAGACGCCGGTATCCAACGCGGAGATAACCGGTTAAATCCCCGGTGCGCACCTCTGAATCAGAATTCAGTTATGGGTGTATTAATCTCAGATACACGGTAGCAAAAACATTGTAATATTTTATTTGATGTTTTCAATCATCATTCATTCCAGAAGGTGGTAGAAAAATTCTCAAAGGCATGCCATGTCTACAATCACGCATTTAGGCACTGTGGCCTAAGTCCCTCTTAATTTGGAGACAAAACATGTGAACAGCAGTGGGACATTTAAAGGGTTGTAAAAAACAATAACAATGCTGGTAACATTAAACCTTGAAAAATTGCTTAATAACACTAATGACATAAAAATTATCAACATTGGACGGAGCTTTGGCGGGAAGTCGATAAAGACATACTGTGCTCTTGTTTTATTTTCATTTTCTTAGTGTATTTTTGAGTTATATCGGATAAAGTTGATGGCATTTTGCTCGATATAGGTAAATAACAGTGCACGAGTGTTGTGAAATAAAATAACAATGCGAAAACATGTTTTTTCGGCTTGCCTCCAAAACTCCATCGGACATGTTCTGGTAAAGTAGCCATCACTTTACTTGAACATTTGACTGACTAGACTGACTGATACCTGACGTGACGACTAACTGATTTTTTTCTACGACTACAAAGTGATGCAAAAATTTTACTTGACGCTGGCAAAATAAATAAATAAACGTTACACACTCATAGTCCCACAGTAAGGTAATTAATACCCTGTGTCGTGGGTACCATGGATACGTACAAAGACAGGAACACAAACACCCAGACCGAGAACAGAAATTTAAACACAGCATTCAAATTTCTGTTTCGCCGGGAATCGAACCCGGGACTCCTTGATTGGCAGTTCGGCATGGTAACCATTGCGCCACGCGGGTCGTCAATGCACAGAGTTTGCGACGCCAGGTATCTAAATATGGGAAACTAGCTATAAGTTTCAATTTTCTAATACGGTCAAGCTAGGTTTTAAATTTTAGTAGGCGCGTTATTTTTTGTTAGCAGCAAGTAAATCGTACAGTTAAGGCAATAGTGGCAATATCTGCTCTCGATACGCCCTTCACGTTGATATGTTATTACCACCTGTTTCCACCTTTTGTGTCATCGTGGACGCAATTGTTATATAAAGGCGAATTTAAGTGATCTAGTAATATTTCAGTTTACTATTGTAAATCATCGGTTTTTGTGAGAGCTTAGAAATAAATTGATATCATCTATCCATTATTTAGGATGGGTCCTTATAGCTGAATTGACCGACTCGTTGGTAAAACATTAAACGTTCGCGATTGGAGGGGACGCTTGTGAATGGGCTAATCTTTCAGTATTTATTACTCACTATACTTATAAAAGGTCTGGTTTTCTTAGACAAAAATGGATGATTTCAGGTGGATGCCGATCCCCGTATTTTTTGATAAAGAGAACCATATAAAATACAAACTAAGTACATATTTAAGACCCAACAACGCACCCAATTCGATGCCCTTTCCGTACAGACGTTTTCATATCGATGGTCACTTATACATATCTGCCTATCGTACTGAAGTAAGAAAGTGACGTCACAAGACCCGAGGGTGTCGAAACAGTTGGTTCAACTAGTTGATAAGGGTATACGACACGTAAAAATTAAGAGCAAGTTGCTGGCATGCTCGGACAGCTTGGACTCGCCCTGAGTTTCAATACACTGTCCCCAGAAAGACTCGTGTGACCAATTAATGCGTTTGAATGAGGGATCTCATTTTTCTCTTGCCCATAAATTACATCAAGCAAAAATTTTTAGTCTTGTTACGTTCACACATGCATTATAGGGCATAAATTTTGTATTTTATTTTCCATTTTATGAAGTGAAAACTTCTTTAGCGGCGATGTGCACTTTTTTTAGGATAGGTAAAAAATGTTAAACTCCCGTCAACTACACGTGGCCTGATCGAAAATTTGTAAGACGGAGGGGTGACAGCTGATGACGGCTCGACTGTCTATACTTGTAATATTCATTATTAATTAATCGTTAATCAATAATCAATCGTTAAATTCGTTTATATCAAGTATTTAAAATATGGACATCGAACAAAGTGCATCTATTAATGAAAAAACTGACGAAGAAATAGTGAAAGAAAATGAGTGAGTAAGTACTTTATAAAAATACTAGATAAAAACCTACTGAAAATACTAGATGCAAAATACTGATAATAAAAGCAATTCGTGCGAAATTATTCCCTAACCATTCTGAAATATCAAAAATGCACAACGTTAATTTTCAAGTTTTCATTTCTGCCGGCACTACCGGAGTGCAACCCGTTTTTTTTATTTCTTAAATTGTTTTAAGGGTTTAAAACAACTCCTGTTTAGTTACGGATTTGTACTGTGTACCTACTACATTACAAGCTTGACCAAAAATGGGGATATTATTTGAAATTTCGTCTGACCAATTTGTTTTTGTTTTGATGTCTCACAAAGAAAGAACGTAATGGCCACATGTAGCATGACATGACCCGTTTCGAAATCCGAACAATACCGCGCCGGTTCTGGCGCTCCCAATACGCGTAATCTTTTCACTTGTAATGCGTTTTAAAATATATTACGTAAAATTAAATTAAGCTGTCACTATTGTTAAAACCAAACAGTTGGTCCACGGGGAATGCGCGACCAAAAACCAACCAAGTTCAAGTTCGACACTAAACTAAACGTCACTCATAGATTTATTATGACTAGTAGTACATAAAAATCTATAGTCACTAAACTACGATACGAACGCGTGTTGTTACGGTAACACATAAGAAGATGAAGAGTTTACTACTCGGTCGAGTTAACATGACACCTGGGAGGCTATTCTGTATGCATCCGTTTTCAATCAATCATTGTCAATCAATCATTCATGAATCATTTTTGGCATATTTAGACACTTTCTTTTTTCATGAATTTAAAAGATTAACGTTGTCATTGATAATATTAAGCCACTGAATGAATAATATTGCTAGAATTTCATCAGTCTTACTCAAAAATGAGACCCGAAAATTCACGAAGTTTCGGATACGGGCGTACAGAGTAGCCTCCCAGGTGTCATGTTAACTTGGCCGAGTTATAGGTGACTCTACGTTTCATGTATTTTCGTTTTATATATTCAATCCAGTAATACGAGGGATACAGGCGATACAGCGCCGTGGGCGCCCTGAATCTTCATGAATTTATTGAAACCGTTTTGAATACAATGCACAAAAAAATCAAAATTCATTCCATAAAAAGGTTGCACTAAATACCGTTTGGCAAACATGAAAATTGTTAATTTATTTTTAAACACGATTTTTATTTACCTTTTAAATCAATAAAAAAATTGTCCATTGCCTTCGAACGATATGTGACGTCACCACTCAGTTTCTCATACTAAATGTATGAGAACGTCACGTTTTGACAGCTCATTAATAGCTTTTGTAGTCCAAGACCGGATGGACCAGCTGTGAAAAATATGCGATAATGTTATTGCATATTATATCTATCATCAATATCATCATCATCACCACAACAACAACTGAAGCTGAGTTAAAAGTTTATCATCTAAATCGGTCAACGCGTTTGGTCTCTTCGACGCCGCATAGAAACAAACATACAAGCATACATAGTCTGATAAACATATAACTCATCTTTGTGTCGCACAGTAGGGTAGAAAAGGTTTTGTTTCCTTTTAAATTAACAACACTGCTAGTTACGGAAGTTATTAATATGCTCTTGAGAAAATTTGGGAAACACTCTTAAAAAAAATTATTTCAACCTTGCTCATGTCCTACTTCTGGATAAAGATCTCCTCTCACAAGTGAATGGGATTTAGGCCGAAGTCCACCGCGGTGGGCAATTGCGAATTGGTGGACATTATGCATTCCAAAAATTATGAGTATCATCGTTCGCCCGGGGAAGTACCACCGCTGCACCCATTTCTGCCGTGAACCAATTCTATTGTGTTTCGGTGGAAAGGTACATTTGCCGGCCACACTTACATGAGGCGACCACCAGGAGTTGCGCAACTGCATACGACCTCAGACAAGACTTACCTATGCTTGCTTGAGGTTGTGTGTAGATTCCCATGGGCTGTAGCGACCACATAACACCACGTGGCCTGCATGCTCGTCTGCTATTCCATTCAAATTAAAAAAAATATGAGTTTCCAGGCATGCAAACGCACAGTGACGGAAAACATCATAATCATGATTGTAAGTAATATCTCAATGTTTTCCACCATTGAGGAGTAATAAATACGTTCTTTACATTTTTTTGTCAGACGTGAGTGCCGAGAATTTGAACGCGGTATCTCCGTGTCAGATATCGCAGTCTTAACACTTTGACCATCACCGCGCACCGTGAATACGGTATCGTATTAGTGAAGTATTAAGTTATCTGGAAAAAATAGTCTTGTGTTAGTAAGTATGTCTCCAGGGCAACTTTAACAAAACCAATACGTGAATTACTTTGCATGATTTCGTTCTATTAATGAGTTTCCACGCGATCATTATCGACGCCGACTATCACTATTTCCTTTTCCTAGGCGATTAATAATAAACAAGCATGCAAGGAAAAATCGCTACGATATTATAGGGAGCATTCGCTATATGCGTAGGTAAAGCTGTATCGGGTTTTTTAACACGCTTTTATTAACTTAACCTGTATGTATGTATGTATGTAAGTATGTAACGGAATCTTTTGACTTCATTTTCACTTACTTCTAGGAGTCTGATTAACTTGAAAATTTGCACAGAGGTCAAGGGCCAATGACAATACAATAATCTCATAACTTTATATTAAAGTCCTTACAAGGATCATCAGGATAAAAAAATATACGAAGGGCGGCTGATAAGTTCGTGGCCTAAGGCACTTAATGAAACAAATATAAAGATTTATATTTTTAGCACGTCTAAGCGTCTGATTAACTTGAAAATTTGCACAGGGGTCAAGGGCCGATGACGATGCAATAATAATATATGAGAATAAAAATCCAACTAAAAAAATAAAAATAAATAATGTTTAAAAAACAAAATAACACGCTTTTGTGAAAATACGAACTAAAAAGTAAAAAAATAAGAAGAAAATGTATTTTACTGTAAAAAAGGCGTGGGGTGGTTTTTAATATACTATTGACACCATGCACCCAACGCTTTTTTTACAGTAAAATACATTTTCTTCTTATTTTTTACTTTTTAGTTCGTATTTTCACAAAAGCGTGTTTTTTAAACTACATTATTTTTTCTCTCGAGAAAAAGCTTTTTTTTTCAGGAAAGAGTTTTAATAGTAATAGAACTTTCATGGTTTGACTGGGGAAATAATGCTCCATTAAAACAAAAGCAAAGTAACAACTAAACTTAGTACTTCTGTAAATGTATTACAATAATATAGATTGTTTAACTATTCAAGTTCCAGAGGCCTTAGTGTAAGTCTGCACACGCGAAAACGTTACTAACGCGTTTGCGTTAAGAATTTAACTGTCGACCTTATTCCTTTCAGGTTAAGATCTATCTGTCTAATTTTAACTCGGACGCAGTAGTAACGTTTGCGCGTTTACAAACTTACACTAAGGGCTCAGGTTAACCAGATTAACACAAACATTGAACTTTTTTTACTTTTCAAAAGTTTATTCCCAGAAGCAAATTATATGTCTCGATCTGTTATGGCTTAAATGTCAAATCAATAATTTTTACCTCACCCGAAATAGTTTGGAGATAATTACTGGTAATCTGCAACTAAAAAAGTTGCCACCAATGCAATCGCACTGACATTTGACCGCACCAGATATTGCTTAGCTAGATACCTTAATACCTTATTCTTGAATGGCGTCACGCGTTGTCCAGGTTACCATCACGCCATAAGATTGATTCTTTTGTCAACTGATCGACTTTCAACCAAAACGAGTCATGGTTCACATACCTTCTATATACTCCTCCGCAGACCAAAAAACCTATTTCATAACCAATACACCTACCGACTACTATGTGCTCTACTCCAGTTAGAGGCAGAGTTTTGACACATTACCAAAAAGCCTAACGGATTCATTGTACTTTCCTAAACAGGGCTTGCGTAACACCACCTCGTACAGTCACTGATTAGCATGTTAACAAAGAACTGAATTAGTGTTGGTTTGCCCCAACTTTTCCTTAGTCTACGAAATTGGATCTAATGGACGAGAAATAATTACAGTATTCTGTAAAAAAAACTGGCCAAGATACCGGCCGTGATATGAACTGTACCACCATGATATGAACTGAAATAAGCCGAAAAGTCCAAAAAATTTACTAGGTAATACAAAAAATAATAGTGTTCGGATTTGCTTTTTTAACTATAGCATAAGAGTGTGATTATGACCATATTTGAACTAAATTTCGTAAAATTTCTTGCTTCTAAGGGCCTCGTTCACCATCTCCAAGTAAAGTGTTGATTAGTTACGTCCCAAGTAAAGTTAATTGGCAAGTAAAAGCTATGAGTACGGGTCAGTTTATCATATGATTAGTGCTACTCGAACATCGTGAAATTGAAGTTACGGGTGACTTTATCCGACAATTAGCGTACTTGACACTGTACTTGAAGGTGGTGAAAGAGGCCCTAAGTTAACTAAAAATGTGATGACAAGAATTGTTATTAATTTCAACTTGATACCTAGTCAACCTACCAAACCCTAGTCTGTGTCTACACACAGACACAGAATCGTAAGATGTGTCTACACATAGAACACATCTTACGACGCCCGGGACAGTCCTCGGACAGAACCTGATTTAATGATATACATACACTGGAGCTTATATGTTTTCTAATAATAAATTTATAGAACGCGCAAATGAAAAAAAAAAGCAAACAATGGCACGGACAAAAGTCTGTGGAGTTAAATTGTTAAAAAAAAAGTCTGTGTCTACAGAGACAGTCAAAATTATTAGTGTACAACGATCTGCCGTAAGTGTTCCTTTATTGCTCTTCAGCTAATGAGCTTTAAAGTTTACAGTATTTAGTATTTATTGCCTTAAAATAGTGAACAGTCAAAAATACTTGTCCTATTTCAGTGGTCATATCTGCTAGAGTCAATGAGCGAAAACGATTGAAAGTAGTGATAACTTTTTGTTACTTTCTTAATAAGGATAACAGAACTTTTATGGATCGCGATATATTGATGTCAATAACTAGGCTAGTCCAAACTCTAGCTAATTGACTGGGACCTGTCCCGGATGTACAGTGTATTGTACCCGGTCATATTTTATTAGATGAAGGAATGCCACTCTGAACTCTGGACTTACTCTAGGGATAGCTACTGAGGTAAAGGCTAAATTCTATTTTTAGAATCAAACCTTAATGATAGTTCTTTCACATCGGAACGGTGGTACGGATTGATCTGATTTTATGTATAGAGGATAGTCCCGGGCGGAAATATCTTTTTTTTTTTGGAATTAACGTCCATGTGGGTGGAATGCTAGTGATGTCTGTATCAGTGTGCGAAATAGTAACCAAAGACATTTGATTTGAAATGTAGTAATATAGTGTACAATTGCATACCTAAAAAAAATTTCGTCAACACTTTGTTGCCGTTCTTAAATCTAACTCAATTTTCAATAATTACACAAACAATGTAAATGTAATAAGCGTTTTTTATATCAAACTAGTGGTCCCGCCCAGCTCCGCTCGGGTGCAGACGTTGTCCAAAGAGGATTTGTTTTTTTATTATCTTAAAGGAATTTCATGTAACTGTCAAACAAAAATATAAAACAAATAATTACATACGAACTGTCCTGTTATTCTGACTGTGTCAAAGTTTAGAACGGCACGGCACGAAATACAAAAGATTGACAGGTAGGAACAATTTATATGGGAAAACTAAATAAATAAAAAAATAATTAAAAAAACATTTCCAGTGGCCCAAATTGTGAATCTAAACCAGTGATTCCCAAAGTGGTCCAGGTGGACCCCCAGGGGTCCACGGGAGACTTGCTCGGGGTCTACGTAGGCGTGAATAAAAAATGGGGGTCCATAAGATGTTAATAGGGGTCCACTATCCAATAGTTTTTATAAAAGAGACCCACCATGCACAGTATGTTTGCTTCAACATCTCAAAGTAACGATGATGGCTTGCGGGAATCTTACAATATCTCATTACTTGTATCAAAATCTGGAAAACCGCACACTATCGGAGAACAATTAATTTTACCCGCTGTTGAAGAGGTTTTAAAAACTGTTTTGCACAAATCTCCATTTGACGTACTAAAAAGAATTCCATTAAGTAACAATACTGTACAAAGACGCATTGATGAAATGAGCTCTGATATCGAAAGTTTTTTGTGCAATCATCTACAAAAAACTCATTTTTCTATACAACTGGACGAGTCAACGTTACTCGGTAATGAAGCGGTATGAATGATGTAAGAATGGTTCGGTATTATTGGCATATGTCCGATTTATTATGGAGGAAGAAATTCACGAAGAATTGCTATTTGCCAGAACTTTGGAGACTGACACTAAAGACGAATCAATATTTATTGTCCTGAGTAATTTTTTTACCGAAAAATCGATTCCATTTACAAACATTATTTCAGTGGCAACAGACGGAGCTCCTGCAATGGTCTGGCGATATCGTGGGTTTATAAGTCATCTCAAAAGAGTTATACCAGGACTTACAGCTATTCATTGTGTAATCCACCGACAACATCTTGTGGCAGAACATTTAAGTGACAGGTTGAACCAATCTCTTCATTTTGTAATAAAAGCTATCAACGAAATCAGAAACAATGCATTAAATACGCGTTTATTTGCTCAATTGTGCGACGAAAATGATGAAGACTTCCAACGACTGCTCTTACATACTGAAGTACGCTGGTTGTCGAAAGGTGCATGCTTAACGAGATTTTACTCTGTTTTCGATTCCGTATTAGAGTTCCTAGAAAGTAGAGATCCAGATTTAAAAGAAAACTTGATCAAATTCAAAGCAGACATTGCGTACTTGACAGATTTGTTTAAAAAATTTAATGATATTAACTTTAACAAGGGGATTAACAAGGGGATATTAACAAGGGGACAGCTTGAATTTAATAAAAACAAAGGGGATAATTTCGGCTTTTCTTGGGAAATTGAAATTTATGAAGCAAAACATTAGTCGGCGCGAATTCTCTCAATTTCCAAACTTATCGTAGGTAGAATGTATTGATGAGGATATCCATACATACAGTCAACATTTAAGTGCCCTGCATGATGACTTCGAAACCAGGTTTGAAGATATGCTGACGATGGATATACCACCATGCATCATAAATTTATTTGATGAAACGGAAGTGGCCAATGTTATATTACAAGAGGAGCTGCTCGAGCTAAGCACCAATGAGGAGCTGAAGGTGAAATTTAGAAAAGGCTACCAAACATTTTGGCTGCAAGCAGAAATACCCGAAAAATATCCTGGACTGTAAGAAATCGCAAGGAAATTTTTCATCATACCTTGTCAATAATAATAATTTCTCGTCATACCTTGTCGAAAGGAGTTTTAGTGCCGTTACAAATCTCTTAACAAAAAAAGGATCAAGTTAAACATCACAGAGCGGGGGGATTTGCGGTTATTGCTCACAAAAATAAAGCCAAACATTGATCGTTTTTTGACACTCCATCAAATACATCCTTCCCATTAATTAAAATTATGACCTGAACCTATATCACCTTATTAATAAATTCTTGTAATTCTATTCTTTTAATAAATAAAGTGTTATAAAATGTACCATTTTTCGTTTTTATTTTACCTATCGGAATATAGGGACAGAACTCAGAAGCGACACAATTTTTATTTTTTGGCGATGAATGTGGTAGAAATGTAGCAGCAGGGGGTCCACCGAAACCAGTAAAATTTTGAAAGTGGTCCACGAGAAAAATAAGTTTGGGAACTACTGATCTAAACCATCCTCGAATCCACTTGAACACACACAAGAAAATCATTAGGTAATATCGATCCAGCCGTTTAGGTGAGTTCACTGTCAAGTGTCAACTCACGATGATAATACGAACTGCATTATATATTTTATGCATGTAGATTGGATAACATGTTTTCATATTTATTATCGTAACCTACATCTTTTCCATATTTTAATAATAAGCTTTAGAAATTAGTGTTTTATTATAGCATAGTATTATAGGAAATTGTATCAAACTGGATATTAAAAATATCGCCAAAATAACATATTTTTTATTAAGTATGTGTACTTGTACATTAGTACATTATTCACGAATTAAAAATTTAACAGTATAGGAATGATATAAGAAAGACAGAAGAGGGTTATGCATCATTTCTTTGAAGATAACTGACAGGTATTATTCATTTTATCGATATTCGGATCTAAAGTATGCTCATTTTTATCGCGTATATCTATTACATTTTACTTTTAATGTCTTGATTACAGTTGTTTCTTGTCATTCTTTGCTTTATGGTGCTTACCGAACAAATTCAAAAAATACAAAGTTAGTCAGGTCATACAGTCGTGAAAAACTATGATAGATCCGTAATTTTATAACATTTACCTACGAAACTTGCTCTAGCAGATTGTGACCTATGCTCTATCAGATTGTGACCTAGAAGAAACACTCGTCATCAATGTTATGTTTATTTTATGCTAATCGGTGACAATCAATTTGTAAATTTTCTGAGCGGACCCAGATTTCCCAATTTCCTTCAATGGCTACTGATGCAAACTGATCTTCGCCAAACCTTATAAAATTACTTAACACATTCTGTCTTTCTGTTCCAATTACATAAAACTCCGTATAGGAAAATCGGTCACACCATATCTGCGTACGATTAGTATCGATTGACATTTAAATTTTATTTTATTCCGCGCTCAGATACCGAGCTAAAATCTCGAGATGAAATATGTGGGTGTATTGCATTATTATTTCCTCGTTTCTTGACAAACAAAAATAAAACAAGGTCGCGGAAATGTTGCGCTCAAATTTGAGGGTAGAGTCACTATTCATTAGCACCTACAGTTAAAGTAGGGCGAGAGCTTACCTTATCATTCTCGGATACTCTGACCACAATCTTGATCTTGGGGTTGTTTTTTCGGTAGTCCTTAAGGAGACCGTCGAGTTTGTCTCCTCTCGCGTCGCCCGTGTAGACGAGATGCGTGCACTCGGTAAAGTCAGATGCGCGCGCGCTTTCCACGTAGCAGACGAGGCGGGCGGCGCCGGCGCCTGCTCCCTCGGCCGAATACACAGCGGCCGCAGCCGCGCATAATAACCAGAACCACATTGTTTTAAAAAATCAATCTGTCATCTCCGAACGCGAATTTGAATTTGGGTTTGGAAGCGCGCTGGTCGGTTGGTTACCGCAGTACGAGTGGCGGGGCCGTGGCAGCCGGCCGCAGTCATAGGCGCCCCCGCCCTGACGGTGGTGGACGCGGCAAGGTCGCGCGCTCACCGTAACTCGTAAGTGGAGCTCGAGCCAGTGTCAAGAATGCTTTTACATGTCATTCTTACGTGTGCCCATGTCGCAATCCCATGAAATGCTGGACTGTCCGACCGCTGCGCTGATGAAACTGAAACTGAGATTCGCCTCCATCCGACGTGTATACAGGGCTACTCAAGCGAAACGTGTATATAAATATCGATAGTCAATAAAGCGCTATCGGATGTTAGATCCGGTATCCTAGACGGTCGGCAGACTGGTCTGATTAAGGACGCTAATTAGTGGTGCGTCGCGGAATTCCAGCTGGAATGTTTCGGAGAACTTCAGATTTCCATAAAAGATAGAGCTACGAGCGTCGTCATTTATTTATGCTCCTGACTTCTAATTTACATTTCAAAGACATTAAGGTATACGAAATCAATGCATCCGTTTCGAAGTCAATAAGCATTCAGTTCTACTTAAATAAGTGGTAGGTGGTAGAACTATTATGGTTCGCCCGGGGAAGTACCACCGCTGCACCCACTTCTGCCGTGAACCAATTCTATTGTGTTTCGGTGGAAAGGTGAATTTGCCGGCCACACTTACATGAGGCGACCACCAGCCTCCGGAGTAGCAGCGCAACTACATGCGACCTCAGACAAGACTTAGTCCATGAGCTGCAGCGACCACTTAACACCATGTGGCCTGCACGCTGGTCTGCTACTCCATTCAAATAAAAAAAAATGATTCATGTCATAACCACTACCACCCTAGGATTTCCTGTAACGTTGTTACCGTGGACAGCAAGAAAAGGATTTCGCAGGGAATCAAATCCAGGATCTTTGCAACACAGCAACACGAAATTGTCGAATAATAAAATAACAAAACATTAACCTTAAAACAACCGTAGGTCTTATAAACCACTTTCGCTATTCATATTCGTAGTTGATTAAAAATGTAATCATATCGTAGGTGTATGTGGGTCATATTAGAATAGGCGTCCTTTATAATACTTAAGTGCTTTGATTAAGGAGATAAGTTGCTATGCAACTAACACAAAAATATTCAATTTTAAAGCTTTTTATTTTAATACATTAAAACTCTGTTACATTATATCGATGGTTACTACACACTGTTAGTACACACACTTTTAGGGCGAATTTATTACTCTTTAGTTGGGTACAGCAATGTGAACGCATTATCCGATTTTGTAATAAGCCAAATGCCCACTCGTGTCGTTGAGAACTTAGACGGAACTCGGCCTATCGGCTCTGAGGAAATACCCTACATTTGGTAGCGAATATAGTTCTAATACCAATTACATATTAAAGATATTATCAGTTAAAATTTCGATTTAAAATAAGGGGGCGATAATTGAGCAGGGCGGGCGGAGGCATATATATATAGAAGTCCATGATAGAGCAACTAGCGCAATATATTGCCTGCATGGCTGCAACCCTTTTTGGGTACTGCAACCCACTGCTGGGTACGGGTCTCACCCAATTTTTCGGGAGGCCTGGAGCTTACCCGGCCAGGCTGCTCCAATGGGGGTTGGTGGAGATGCGACTTAGTAGTCAACCCGCTGTCGGATGTTTTTAAACCGCCCATAACGCCTCCGAATACGTTTAACAACTGTTAATCTATCTGTCGATAACAACCGGGTCCGGCAGCTTAACGTGCCCTCCGAAGACCGGAAACGCGCAAGAAGTTTTTGCTACGAGCGGTCACCCATCTCACAACCGACCGCGCCCGTTTGGCTTAACTGCGTAGATCGCTTGCGTTGACGAGCCATGCGCACTTCGCTGTTGCCTGCATAAAATGTTAAAATATTCTAGCCAGAGTACTTTAATTCGTGATAATATTAGCTTATCTGCATACATGTCTAGGTAATATTGCAACTTATTCGTCTTGCCTTACATTTTTAAGACACATTCGTCTTCGTGGACGCTGCGTTTTACTGGATACACACGCGGCACAATTTCCAGGATGAAAAATTTTTAAGGGCAAAAAAGCTTTGACTTTTTTACTAATATTGCAACTTATGCGTCTTAAAGTGCCTTACATTTTTAAGACACTTTCGTCTTCGTGGACGCTGCGTTTTACAGAGTTTTACTGGACTGACTAGACTGACTGTTACACACACAAAATTTTTCGGGACGTCAAATTTTTAAGGACAAACAAGTCAATGATCAAATTTGATTTACACTTCGAAAAATTGAAAAATCGTCCTTTACTTCAATATTTTCACTTTTTTCTGATTTTTAGGAATCGCCTACATGTCCAGTAGCTTTCATAGTATCACAGACTCAAGATTGTATACGGTTCTAGCAAACCATCTCAATGCGTAGTGACGAATCCCTATACACTCTTCCAAGTTCACGTCCTGTGCAGATATATACACTAGTTAGTGCACGTGTGACGGATAGATCAAGGCCATGACATTACCCTGACAGGTACGGAGCGTGCCGAGATTCGAGGAGGACAGAATAATGGTAACACTAGATTATAATTATAGGACTTGTATCAACGACATTAGAAGTAAATACGTTACATGACTGGTTACATTAAAGGAAATTAAGCTCGATACTTGCCCTGAACGTATGCTATTGAAAAAAAAATATGAACCCACCATACCATTTTCATGTAAAATATTGCCAAGATGTGACCATATGGCTCGCACAGTCAAATTATGAAAGCAAGAGAATTTTTGATTTTCGCTTCGTCAAGTCAAAGATAGGTTAATTGACATTATTTTTAATTTTTGTAGACATTATAAATGCCCAGTAGGTTTCCTTTGACTGGTAGTACTTCCACGGCCGAACCCTAAAATTTCTACCACCTACAATTTGCATGTTTGTCTGCTTATCCATTCGAATTAATAATTTTTAAAAAGAACCCGACACTGCGAAACAAATACTAAAAAAGAAAGAAACAAGTTTTATAACTATACACATATAAACAAATCATACATTCTTTACAAAATAGAAGGTATGGCAGCCAGGGCCCATTGAAAGTTTACTCCGACAAGGTTTAACGACTGTTATCTATGGATAACAACCGTGACCAACGGCTTATCTATCGATAATGTACCCGATAATGTCGTTAATGTCACCCATTACACATCAGATCGCGCCCGTTTGGCTTTGCCGAGTAGATTGCTTGCGTTGTCACACCACCAGCTCAGGTCATGAATTTTTTCGGGCCATGCATTTTATAAATATCATTTATTAACTAAAACTGCCGTTCGAATTCAAATTGTAGGTATTTCAGTGAATACGGAACTATAAATCGCACGTTGCCGACCCGTTTGCATAAGCCGCTTGCTCTGAATTTACACTAAAGCGTACAATCAGGTGTACAATCGATTCGAAGTTAAACCTGCACATCATTGATATGGAGAAAATTATTTTATATGGATTGTACGATGACAAGGCGATTTAAAATCTTATCATGCGTCCTACGTACAAGTGATAAAGAGAATGCTACGTTCGGTGCGTTTGGTTTTAGATTATAGCCTAAGCAGCTTTGGAATATGTCGTTTTTAGGAAAGAGATACAGACGAACGAAACACGAGAATTTGGAGGAGTTATTAAACATTCCAGGTGAGTGACTAGTGATCTAGTCTTTTTAGTGCTCAGTAACTGTTACAGTGGAATCAAGTCGGTACGGATGTACTCACAATAAATGTCGTGCATGCGAAAATGTTGTAATTACCAACGCTGTTGTCTTTGTGTCAAAATTGTTCTGTGATTGGCTATGTAATTATTTTGCGTGTGTTTACAAGTTTATGTTACTTTATTATTAGATTATTTTCACGTTATTCATTTCGATTTAGTATAATATATTATTTAATTATTTCAATCCCCGGATAATATTCCCTGAGTCAAGGTTAAAGCTATCATCCTTACTCAGATATATATTTATTATTCTGATATCTTGGGATCGGCCCTAAGTGAAATTGAAATAAGAAGTTAATGATAAGTTTAACGACCCGTGGTGGGTCGCAATGGTTATGCCCGACTGTCCTGAGTTCGATTCCCGACAAGACAGAAAGAATGACGAGTTTTCAGTTCTCGCTCTGGGTGTTTGTATTTCTATCATTGTGTGTGTTCATAGTACCCACGACACTGCTGTTATTAACCTATATAATCTGAAAAACTTTATATCACGTGCTATTGTAGTTTGATGTGAACTTTTCCAAATTATGTAGTTAACATGTTAAGATAGTTTAGTTTAGTAAGTTGACGACCTGCGTGGCGCAATGGTTACCATGCCGGACTGCCAATAGAAGGGTCCCGGGTTCGATTCCCGGCGAAACAGAAATTTGAATAATATGTTAAAGTTTCTGTTCTCGGTCTGGGCGTTTCTGTTACTGTCTTTGTGTGTGTCCATGGTACCCACGATACAGGGTATATGTACTCTACTGTGGGGCTATGATTGTGAATCGTTTTTTTAGTGAATAAAATTATGGAAAAAAAATTACTAACCGCATCGTGTGGCATACTTATAAAATAAAAGGGATTTAAGGATGACAAAGACAAAGACTTTTATTTGCACAAATATGGGTGTTTTGTTTACAAAGTTGTTTATATATATTTAGTTCGCCATATTTACCTTCATGAGGTATGCAAATATTACAACGATAAAAATATAAAAGAGAAAAACTTAATTACAACACAATTATAAAATGTACATTAACATCATTTTTTTTATTTGTCCCATATAGCGCCTTTTATAAATTTAAATATTTATATTTCGGATCGGTTCCGACCGTCGGCTTTGGGTACCCATATCACAAGGTGTTGCTGGTGATAAAGAAACATTAATTCCTCTTTCAATAGAGTTGTGTAGTTACCTACTACAAGAATTTTCTAAGATGGATAAGGTTTAAAATTGTTTGTTTACGTTGAATACCCCAAAGCCTTTAAAGTAACTGACTTTGCAACGTGATTCTTAATTTCCTTATCTTCTATTCTATATCTATACATGTAATAAATCTGTAACAAGTCGGTTTCTGTACATTGAAGATATTTGAGAAAAACTGTCACTAGGACTATTTTTTATCGTAATAGAACCCAAAACAATGATTTTTAGAATTATAATCTGTTTGTTTGTCTGTTCGTTTGTGCGCGCTAATCTCAGGAACGGCTTAACGTAGAAGGATGCGGTTTTCACTGATATATTGGTATTTTTTTGGATTAACATTTAGCGTTATATTCAAATCGGTTCACAAATAAAAAAATTACGTCCATTTCAAGAATTTATCGATCAGTGTTTGGAAGTATCGTTGATGATTTATCGAAAACTTCAGTTAATGTATTGAAGTTTTATAATTTACAGCCCTTAAATGATAACATGAAACTTATAAAATAATATGGTAAACTGTACGAAACAGGGTTCACGCTTTTTCGTACCATTCCCACACGTCGACAATAATTAATTAATTTAATTTAATTTTAATCTATACATAAAGCTGAAGTTTGTTCGTTCATTCATTTGTATATTTGTTTGAACGCACTAATCTCAGGAATAACTGGTTCCAATTGAAAAAATCTTTTTTGTGTTGGATAGTCCATTTATCGGAGAAGGCTTTTTTTTATAAATAAACACCGAACAAAAAGGCAGACATGCCGCGTGGTGTTAAGCGATAACCGTCGCCTATGGACACGGGCAACCCCAGGGGAGCCACCCGAGGGCTTTAGGCTATAACATCATGCTATGACTAATACCGAAGTCCACACGGACGAAGTCCCGGGCGTAAATTACTATATTTAATTAAACTTATTTCTAATACTTTGCAGGACGTCTGCCGGGTCCGCTAGTAACTGATACACGAGTTTCTCGGTTTCGTCACATTTTACTAAACTATTTTAATTGTTTTTAGATTCATTAAGAGACATAATTCGCATTCTGGATAAAGGATCGCCAATCTTTTGCTACACAAAAATAGGTGATAGGAAATACAGATTTATGTTGGAGGCAAATGACAAACACATGACATACACCTTCAACTTGGGCGAGGAGATTGAAGTGGAAAGACTAGATGGAAAAAAGGTAGGTATTTTTTTCACGCTGGAATCGCCAACTCTGAGCATGTTGCAAGCGTCACGTATCATTTTTACTTTTTTTAGCAGCTGAGTCTATTCTGCCAGGAACTGGCTAAATAATTATATTATCTTTATAAATATAATTCTTCTGTACGTGTGTTGACTTGACAGTGATCTCCTCTTAAACGGCTGGACCGATTTTAATGAATTTTTTGTGTGTGTTTAAGTGGATTCGAGGATGGTTGAGATCCACAATATGGTCCACTGGCAAATGTTTTTTAATTATTTTCCTATTTATTTAGTTTTCCCATATATAAATTGTTCCTACCTGTCAAACGTTTGTATTTCGTGCCGTGTCGTTCTAAACTTTGACACAGTCAGAATAACAGGACAGTTCGTGTCATTATTTGTTTTATATTTTTGTTTGACAGTAACATGAAATCTCTTTTAAGATAATAAGAATACAAATCCCCTTTCAAAACTTTTAAGGCAGCACAAAGTCTGTAGGGCCCACTAGTTTTTTTTACAGTAACCGGGTGAATTATGTATTATTATTAGTCCGGCAGTGACGCAAGATTTGAGCGTTTTTTTTTTTCAACCTTTTTTTTATGTCCCACTACTGGGCACAGGTCTCCTTCTCACACAATTGAGCGGGATTTAGGCCATAGTCCACCACGCTGGCCAAGTGCGGATTGGTGGACGTCATGCTTTCGAGAAATTATGAATTTCTCTCAGGCACGCACGGCGATGGAGAACATCGTAATTAATGAAATATTACGATATTTACCATCACCGTGGAGCAGCGATAAATTCGCACATTACAAATTTCTTTGTCAGAGGTGCGAGCCGAGGATTTGAACCTGGGATCGGTCGCGTCGAAGACCGCGGTTTTTTTACCACTCGGCCATCGCTGCTCAAGATTTGAGCGTTTGAGGGGGTAAAAATATTAAATTTTTTTTGTTCTTTATTCAATAGAATTACAAATTTTAATTATTATTAAGTTTAATAATTTTGTTAATGCATTAAAAATAATTCTTTATTTAGTGGAATTACAAATTTTAATTATTATTAAGTTTAATAATTTTGTTAATGCATTAAAAATAATTCTTTATTTAGTGGAATTACAAATTTTAATTATTATTAAGTTTAATAATTTAGTTAATGCATTAAAAATAACCCTACATGTCAATGTATATACATAATTAATGTAATTTATAATTTAATGAATATTTTAAACCTTAAAGCACGGGTATGACACCTGTCAATACCTTGATGCTCTGAGCATTAAAAACAATAAAATTAAATTTCATGTCATGTATTCATTGGAACGTCAGTAGTTAAGAATTTTTTATGTCATTATTTCAATATAATCTATTTTTACCAAAGACCAATAATCCTAAAGACAGCGGGTCGGTGTAACCACTTTGTTGGCATCTCTTTTTCGCAGCCAGTGTTACCCACTTATCATATTTTCCCCCAAATTTACTACAATAATCTACAATATCAAGCAAGTAAACTATAAACATTGGCAGACCAAACTGTGAAAGGATTTATATGCTTGTGCATTATGGTTGGTTGTTTGTGAGTTTAGATTGGTTGACTGGCATAAAGTTAATTGGGTCAGCAAATTACAGGACATACATATAGGAGAAAATAAAAGACAAATACAAAGATTTTTAATGGCACCAATATGGGTGTTTACAAAAGCTGTTAATACATATTTAGTACGTCATATTTACCTTAATGAGCTATGCAAATATTACAAAGATAAAAGTAAACACTTAGTTATAACGCAATATATAAAAATGTACATTTGTATCAATTTTATTATTATTTTTCTTCTCTTTATCCTTTTGGTCAATAAATGGCTTTCAAAATAGAACGAACAAATTCGGAATTAAATTGATGGTTGCCAGTCAATACGTCCAGTGGCCTGAATCCATTTATTTTCGGCAAGAGCGTCAGTTGGAAAACTGAAAAAAATATGACAGCAACATGAGATGAAATTCGTCTGGTAAACTTCTCATAATGTCTAATACAAAATGTATGGAGTATCTTTTTATAGTCTGTGTGAGTGAAATTTAATATGTCGGGAAAATGCTCATAACGTGCACCCCAGGCGCGGTCCCAGGTGGGGGGGGTCACAGGACATGACCCCCCCCCCCAATCCGTCAGTCATGCGTACATGGAAGGTAAAACAAGCGAATTTGAGACACTTCTTCCCTCAAATTTCTTGGCGACCGCGACCCTCCCCCCAAAATTGAAGGCTGCGACCGCGCCTGGTGCACCCAGCCTATAACATTTTACTGGTCTCCACTTAAATAGTTATATATAAACAGGGGGTATTTGAGCCTCCCGCTTGAAATGTAACTAACTACTAATGAGGTAACACATAATCTTTGATATTATTATTGTCACTGTTTTTGTTAAAAATAATTATATTTAAATAAGATGGTTAATTTTTTACTAATACGGGGAGGATATTTTGATTCGAGATCTGACAACACAATTTCGAATTTGACAATGTTTGAAATAAACAAATATAAGTTTATTTTCACGAATTTCACTATATTTACGTTGAATGACTAGTTATAAGACAAAAGTAATTAAACATCTATATATAAACAATACATAAGAGTACATTTTAAAGAGAAGTATTTAACTTACGCGTAAAATGTAATACCTTCCGGCAGCCTTCCTGTTTACGCTCACTGCGGCTCTTACAACCTAAAATACTGCAGCTCATCATATTATGGAACTAGAAAAATGTTATTTGCTTTTAATACAACACAATTTACAGCTGTGAGAATCGATTTTAACACATAAATATTATAAAACAACAATGTCACCCCGACTTCCACAGTTTGCCTGCCACATAATTAAAGGGCACTGTCAAAATATGTGGTTACACCGAAAAGGACAGAAAATCTCGCTCCCATCTCTTTTTAACAAGTTCTTTATGTATATTTCGATCTCGCTTTAGCGTGCCGTAATGAAAATATGCCTCTGTCTATAGTACGTAAGTACATTATTCTTAGTCTAAGATTTTTACCGACTTCCAAAAGGAGGAGGTACTGTATTCGGCTGTATGTATTTTTTTTTATATATGTTCACCGATTACTCCGCCGTTTGTGGACCGATTTTCGAAATTCTTTTTTTGTTCGTATGCTTATACTCCCGAGGTGGTCCCATTGTCACCAAATCAGGATCTGATGATGGGATCCCAGGGAAATCGAGGGGAACTCTCAAATTTTATAGGCATACACATTGATTTTCTTATAGTTTCTGAAGCATAAGAGATATTTACGCATAGAAATCATCATCTAATGTTGCTGAGCTGATGATGGAAGGTACTGCGACAGTGAGGAGTTGAGAGCAAATTCTTTCAATAAATAGTTTTTTATTCGAAATCTTACATTCCCGAGGTGGTCCAACTGTCACCAAGTCAAATTCTGATGAGGGGATCCCAGAGAAATCGAAGGGAACATTCAAATTTTATAGCACAACAAATGATTTTCATATTTTTACAAAGCAAACAGACATTTGTGTATAATTATCGTCATATCATGTTGCTGAACTGATGATGGAAGGTACTACGACGGTTAGGAGTTGAGAGCAAATTCTTTCAATAAATGGTTTTTCGTTCGAAATCTTACATTCCTGAGGTGGTCCAACTGTCACCATGTCAAAATCTGATGATGTGATATTAGGGAAATCGAGGGAAACACTGAAACTTAATAGGCACACACATTCTTTTAGTCATATTTTTAAAATAATACAAATATTTATGTCTGGTAATTATCACCTGCTGTTGCTTAACTGATAATTGAAGGTACAACTCCTCAACGGTTAGGAGCTGAGAGCAAATTCTTTCTTTAATTTATACGTTCAGGTGGACTGATAGTAGTAGTATTCTTTCAGACTTTTAGATGGCTATTAGATAAACATGATTATAAAAGGTAAATCTGTTTAAAGTTTAGAAGTTAAGTGAATTTTTTTCCAATTATGCTAATACATATAGAATTATTAAAATTACTAAAAAGAGTGAAATAAATTAAGTTTTTAACAAAAAAATAGAACCGACTTCAAACGGTAAAAAATAAAATTGTTCAGTACCTACTTCTTCTTGCTTATGGTAATGACTCTTAAAACTATTTTTGAAGTCGGGCCCTTAGTGAAATGTCATGTCTTAGTAAATATAGTGTACCTTTCGTTCTGAATGGGTCGGTGCCCAATACAATATAGCTTTAACAGTCATTACCATAAGCAAGAAGAAGTAGGTACTGTCCCACTGTCTGTACTGTCGGTGCCAATTTAGAACGAATGGTACGACATTTACTAAGGGCCCGACTCCAGAAATAGTTTTAAGAGTCATTACCATAAGCAAGAAGAAGTAGGTACTGAACAATTTTATTTTTTACCGTTTGAAGTCGGTTCTATTTTTTTGTTAAAAACTTAATTTTATCATATGAACTTGTTTCTAATCAGATCCTAATAATGCAACTGTGTTACAAACTTTTAAAGTATATTTTAATATCTGATCTGAGTGATCTGTCACTAAGGAAGTCGTTTGTACTGTAATAGCATTTGTTTACCAAATATTATGTTCTAAGCTTGTAAAGCTTCACCTTAAACATATTTATATCGTTGCTCTCACGTACATATTTCTTTCGGTAATTTATTAAATATTATGTTGGGTGCTATTCCGAAGAAACTTTTTCGAAACCAACGGCTGTTGCAGCGATTGCTGACAACGTGTTTTTTAACTGAAATAATTGAAATACTAATGAAAATATGGCATATGATATATATATAATAAATATATAATGAGGGCAATGTTAGTATTTTAAATTCTTTAAAACAGGACTTACACGAATCTCTTTGCTTTTGGTTAAGAATTTGTTTTTGTACTTTGAAAGCCACCTTATTGTTTGAAGCGTTTCCTCAGAATATTAAACCGTATCTTAATGTTGATGCCACTAAACCATGGTATGCCGTTAAAATTGTAGCTTGGTTGACAATAATTCTTAATTTACGTAAAGTAAGGCCAACGAGATGAGATAAAGAATGTAAACAAAGTTTCAGGGGTTCAAAACATTTTTATTTGAATAAATTATATACAAATTTTGCATTTCACATTCTAATTGCTGTCGTCTTTATTAGATAAAGATTTCGTCAGATGAGTCCGAATCAGACGTAGTTATGACAAAACTATATATTGTACTATCTATCATGTTGTCAATATGGCTATAAAAATTGTCCTCGACTTTTATGATAAACTAGCTTTTACCCGCGTGGTCAAAGGAAATTAACAATGAGTTATTTATCATACATGACATATTTGTGATGGATAAATTGTGACAGTTCCACGATTAAAATATAATTAGAGGAACCAGAGGTAATGCTGACCGCAGATGGGTGAAGATTGATGCAGGATCCACCGATCCTGCTGTTTGAGGGAGAAGTACAGGCAATACTACCGTGGAGAGCACATATAAGTGTGATTTGTTTTCAAAATGGGTTTGATTTTTTCTTTTGAAGTGTTTCCACTCATACACA
The DNA here is from genome assembly GCA_911387765.1 of Pyrgus malvae. Taxonomy (NCBI): domain Eukaryota; kingdom Metazoa; phylum Arthropoda; class Insecta; order Lepidoptera; family Hesperiidae; genus Pyrgus; species Pyrgus malvae. The sequence continues at coordinate 24,895,594 of OU426948.1, forward strand.
GCTTGGGACACAGAACAGAGCACTATTTTAATACGCTGCTGTAGACGATATTATATTATGTCTTTCCATTTGGGGATAAAATGTAAAGATTCTGGGCATTGGACACACGCGAACATGCTACATAATAATTGTCCATGGGAGAAGCACGGTTTTTCTAAGTTCATCCCCACTACCTTTAATTTTTGCCCTTGCGCTTTGTCATGGTCATAGCGAAACTAAGCTTAATAGAAAATTGCAGCCTTTTGAAGTGGAATGGAACATCTGTGAGAATTATAGGGATTCATGCGATCATTACATTTTCACCCTTACTTACGCCTGTTAAGATGGTGGCACTAATTATATTCGGTCGAAGTTCTGTGACCCGAAGTCTCGTTCCATTACATAATCGAGGGGCATCGAAATTTATAAGCATGTGTCCCAGACACCTAATTTTAATTGGAGCTTATGTGAGGGTACACCAGACAGCTCAAGTGAATTTAGAAACTACTTTAGTACTTGTAGTTTCTAAATTCTCGCATCTTCCCTGTTTCATAACAACAATAATTTATCCAGCGTGAATTCAAAATTCAATTCAATTTATTAGTTGCCTATGACTTAATTTATTTACTTGTAACATGTGTTGGCGTGATTCAGATCTTGCAAATGAATTTTACTAACGCCATCTATTAACAACACCTGGAACTAAATATCTAGCAAATAACAAAACATCGATCTTCCCATGGGGATGTTTTACCGCGGTAAAAAGTAGCCTACGTTACTCTCCACCCTTCTCACTATCTCCACACATAAAAACCATACCATATAATAACTTCGTTGCGACGTGAAAGATGGACAAACAAACACACTTTATAATATTAGTACCTATGGAAGTATGGATAGTATGGATGAACTTGTCCACAAAATGGCGGACCAAATGTTGACGACTGCTTTCCTGTACCACGAAACGCAACGACAGCTGTCGTCGACTAACTGACGCCATTACTGCGTATGAATGATAAGGACAGAGATAATAATTGCTCGCTATCGCAATGTAACTTGGTAATGGTTCGTTTGTTTACATTCTTTATCTCGTCTCGTTGGCCTTACTATGGAGCATATGAATATTTGCTTAATTTGCCGCTTATAAGCTCAACATGCGATTTCCAATTCAATCTTTGATCAATCTGTAGTCCTAGAAATTTAGCTTCATATGTTTCATGAATATTTGCTTAATTTGCCGCTTATAAGCTCAACATGCGATTTCCAATTCAATCTTTGATCAATCTGTAGTCCTAGAAATTTAGCTTCATATGTTTCATTATACCGTACCCAAATGTGTGATTTTTAAATTACTTATGACATTTTTATTTATTATATTTTTTAAATTAATGTGATTTGTTTTTAATATATTAATTTTTAAATTATTGCGCTCAAGCCATTGAATTATTTTTGAAGAGTCATTTATATCATTCGTTAAATTATTGATTTTGGCAATTCCTATTATAACCGTGCTGTCATCCGCAAATAAACTTCCTAAAATCTCCTGTCTACTGTGTGAGTTTGTACGGTTTTAGGTTTTGGTTTAGGTTTATTTATCCTCCTAAAAAGCTTTAATCTTACCAAACCGATCCCGTTCGCTTTAAATGACAGGTTCTTTTTGAATTTTTTTGCAATCTTGATGCATGATGTGTTGACGTGTACTCGGACCTCCCGCCTGCTTTTTGTGGGAGGCTTGAGCCCCTTGGATCCGCTAGTAGCCCGCATGCTTGTCTAACTCCATTAAAATGAAATAAAAACTTGAAAATGCTAAAACACGCGATTCCGCGTTCGAGTTTAGGTAGTTACGAAATTGCGATGCAGCATCTTTAAAGTCGATAAGACGCGCGATCCAGCAGCAATGCACACGCAAAATCGCCGATGCTAAATGTGTCTTGTGACTTGACCGTTAGTAATTGTAATTGATTGAACAAAGCTCGTATGGCCCGGCGGCTAGCGGAGAACGCAAGCAATCAATGCAGCTAAGCCAAACGGTCGCGCGGGTGTGTGACCGCTAGTGGCAAAAATATCAATACGCCTTTCCGTGCCTCGGAGGGCACGTTAAGCCGTCGATCCCGGCTGCTATAGATAGATAACAGTCGTTATTTCTTCCATGGTATTAATGTCAAACTATCGGGCAAGGCCATTGTCTCGTGCGATACCGTTCGGCTCAAAATTGGTTCGGGTAAATCAAAGGAACATACGGTAGTACATTCTAAGTCTGGAAGACGTGTTCAAGCTGATAGAGTGGAAAGGGCTGGGTATTTACATCAATGGCGAACACCTCACATACCTTCGATTTGCCGATGACATAGTAATCTTGGCGGAGAACCTGGAAGAACTCTGCACTATGCTAGGTGACCTCCATAGCGCCTCACAACGGGTGGGTCTTAAGATGAACATGGACAGGTCTATGGTGGAACATAAAATTGGTGTAATAAAAGTAAATCGATGGCCACTTTGCAGTATTTATTCACTCATTCATATTATAGATCTTTTATTTTATATATCGAACGAAAATCCCCTCGGTTGCATGCCTCTGCGTTTGGGGAGGACTCCGGAATCTCCACTGGTGCGCACCGATGTCCTCCACGCGCGGCGCCCAGTACGGGCTCATCTCCAGGAGAGCAAATGTGCTCTCCTGCACCTTCCGATGCTTACGGAGGCATGCAACCACGCACACTCCGACGTCCTTCCCGGGGCCGATGGCTGGACAAATCGAGCTCCCACTCTCACCGCCCGCAACCCCAGAAGCCCCTTTCAGTCGCCTCTTACGATCAGGTAGGGGATACCGTAGTTCTATTCTTAATCCCGAAACTACAGGGTAGCTACAAGGTTCTATACTACCTACGATCTATCTTTGCGTAACTACACCTACTATGTTTGCATACTTAACTGCTAACTAATATAGTATATTTCATTACAAGTGCGGAAAGGCTGTCATTGCAAGGAGTTCCGACAAATGTCTACCAGAGCCGAGGCGCAGCCGAAGGTGAGGGTGGCAGTCGGAACTCCTTCCAATGACGGTTCCGCACGTGTACTAAACAACTATTTTTAATACAGTTGCGAAAAAATGAAGCAATTTAATAAAATAATAAAAACTCGCAAAGAACATTTTTGAAAAATGGCGCCAACCGTAAAAGAATACCTATATGCAGAGATTTTTTTTTTTGTTTTCTCAACCCATTCTGGGTAGGCAAACTATGCCCATACAGCCCAGTCTTCAGTTGAATTTTTTTATTGATATGAAATGAAAATGTTAATGAGATGAAATGAAATGAAACCTAACAACTCATTGAATCAAATCATTAAATCTGATATTGAAACAACAAATTAGTAGCTTCTTTTTAGAAATATTTGCATAAATCATAAAAACTTCTAAAACTTCGTGGTTGGTTTTTTTTTTCTTTTTAATAGACATTATTTTGACAGTTGGGAAAGAGAACGCACGAGTGCGGAAAATGCAAAGAAAAAGCACGAGTGTGTAATAGCCCACTTCCCGCACGCTATACGTCCCTGCAATACGTCACTTTTTGAGCAAAGAACTGTATTAAAAATATTTTTCTTGTGTTTCAGTTTAGAGTAATATTCTCATCACCTAGTGAGAACGCACTGAACCAAGTTGTTACGACACCCGACGGCAAAACAGTATACTTCACAAGAGAGTTCACTGCTGATGGAAAGGAAGCCAGAATGGTAAGAAATTTTCTTCAGATTATTTGGCTGCAGCCCTTTTTTGCGTTCCATTGACGGTTGATGGAGATTAGTGGTCAACCCGCTGTTGGATGTTTTCAAACTACCCATAACGCCTACGACAAGGTTTAACGTCTGCTATCTATCGAAAACAACTGGGACCGAAGGCCTTAGCGTGTCGTCTGAAGCGGAAACGGACGTGAAAATTTTTGCCACTATCGGTCATCCATCTCACACCCGACCGCGGCCGTTCGGCAGATTGCCCTAGGTCGTATGCCGTTGTCCTGTCTGTCTCGCCGGTAAACTATTTTTCTGCTCGCGGCTCCAACCGCGTGGTCTTAACGTTTGATGATGATGAGATTCCACGGATAACGAATTACATACATATTATGTATGTCTCTTTCCAGCCCTCCAACTATCTCCATACAAAAAAGCGGTCAATCCGTAGCACCGTTTTGACGTGAAAAGACTAACAAATAAACAAAACACTTTTACATGTAATTTGTAATAATCGTCAATAAATAAAGTTTTTAACAAAAAAATAGAACCGACTTCAAACGGTAAAAAATAAATTGTACTACTTCTTCTTGCTTATGGTAATGACTGTTAAAACTTTTTTGGAGTCGGTGCCCATTCAGAACAAAAGGTACACACTATTTACTAAGACAGGACATATTACTAAGGGCACGACTCCAAAAATAGTTTTAAGAGTCATTACCATAAGCAAGAAGAAGTAGGCACTGAACAATTTATTTTTTACCGTTTGTAGTCGGTTCTATTTTTTTGTTAAAAACTTTATTTATTTCACTCTTTTTAGTAATTTTACTAATTCTGTATATATATGTAAAAGCATAATTGCCTGTTTTGCTTTAATAAGAATATGAAAATCATTTGTTGTGTTATAAAATTTGAATGTTCCCCTCGATTTCTCTGGGATCCCATCATCAGACTTTGACTTGGTGACAGTTGGACCACCTCAGGAATGTAAGATTTCGTACCAAAAACAATTTATTGAAAGAATTTGCTCTCAACTCCTAATCGTCGTAGTACCTTCCATCATCAGCTCATCAACATGATATGATGATAATTATACACAAATGCCTGTTTTGCTTTAGTAAAAATATAAAAATCATTTTTTGTACTATAAAATTTGAATGTTTCCTTCGATTTCTCTGGGATCCCATCATCAGACTTTGACTTGGTGATAGTTGGACCACCTCAGGAATGTAAGGTTTCGAACAAAAAGCTATTTATTGAAAGAATTTGCTCTCAACTCCTCACCGTCGCAGTACCTTCCATCATCAGCTCAGCAACATGAGCTGATGATGATTACTACGCACAAATATCTCTTATGCTTCAGAAAGTATAAGAAAATCAATGTGTGTGCCTATAAAATTTGAGAGTTACCCTAGATGTCCCAGGGATCCCATCATCAGATCCTGATTTGGTGACAATGGGGCCACCTCGGGAGTATAAGCATACGAATAAAAAAAGAATTTTGAAAATCGGTCCACAAACAGCGGAGTAATCGGTGAACATATATAAAAAAATACATACAGCCTTATTTTTGTTATTCTTTGTTTCAGACAGTATCAATGGAAGGAACAGACGCCAAAGGAATCGTACATTTTGAAGCGATTGAATAATTACGAAGAAATCTGCTCTCCTCTAGTCATATGCTCTCGAAAGGAATATTTTGTAAATACCAATATAATATTAAGTCTAGTTATATAATTTACTATGCAGTCTTATTATTTACGTTTACACGAAACATCATAAGAAGTGAAGAATTAAGACACATATTTTATGTGTGTGACACATATTTTATGTGTTGATGCCTCAAGCATCAAATAGAGTGTAGTCTTAATGCTGTTACTCTCTCCACCAACCCGCATTGGACAGCGTGGTGGAGTAAGCTCCAGAAATAAGGGGGATAGACCCGAGCCCAGCAGTGGGACGCAAAAAGGGTTGCAGCCAACGCTATTACTAACATTCCCTAAAAAATGTATGGCTGGGTGCATGGGCGTACCGAGGGGGGGCAAGGGGCGGCAGCTGCCCCCCTCCCCTTGGATCAAGGCCCAGATTTAGGGATTTCAGAATCCCAAAAATCTTCTAAACAAAAAAAGAAACCCATAAAGAATAAGCTAGATATGCTACTTCCTGCTGTTTCCTTTGTATGTATATTTTCATATCACATGCATTAAAACAGCGAGTTTTCATCTCTGTTTTGCCAGTCGAAATAAGACAATTTCAAACCAATGCGAATGTGTCAGTCAGAAACAATGTTGTTTCTGCTCTAGGGGAGAAACGACGTTGTTTCTACCCGGCACCTTCATGTATTTATTATTTACGTCTTTATTTCAAGTCTGCCAGAATCGTCAATTGACAACTGTCGTCTAATCGTTGTATAAGATATTACTGCGCTATTTGTCTGAAATAGTCTTACTTCGACTGTCTACACAGAAATCAAAACTCGTTGTTTCATTACATGTGATATGAAAAATACAGTATGTGGCACGGGAAGAAACACAATTTCAGACCAGGGCGATGACAGCCCTCGCTTCGCTCGGGCAGTCACCTCTCGCCCTCGTCAGAAATCGCCTTGTTTCACACCTTGCCACACAATATACTATTAATATTTCGTGTAAGGAAAATTCATGAGCGGTACCCAGCATGAAGATGGTTTAACCACCCTTCCCCCACCCCTGATCAAACCTGGGTACGCCCATGGCTGTGTGACATCAGTAAAAACATTAAGGTAGTCTGTCGGTCTTAAACATGTATTTCATACAACCAGATGGATCATCTCGTAGGCATGTACATACCTACGATTGCCTTCGACTTGTGCCTCTATTGTGCAATGCTATATGTGCAATAGAGACACCAATCAAAGTAGTGGCTAGTGAACTGCATGTTCCAGTTTATGAACTAACGAGTTTAAATGCGTGAAGTAGTAACAAATTTAGATCAAGAATTCAACTTAATAACTCAAAATTTCGACTTGTGCTACTATTTAATTCAGCAGACGGACAGGCCATATGTAAATAAGGAACAAAGGAGATATGTGGAGTGCCATTCGCACGTGGAACGAACTTTTCTTGCGAATGATACATATTCAGAGGCCATTTTACTTGCACGCAGGGCATGACTCCAAAATAATTTTAAGAGTCATAATGACTACTAAGCAAGCAAGAAAAATCGTATCAGTCGGTTTTAATTGCTTGTAAAAAAAATTATTTGTTTGTTGTGGTGTTATCATTATCCTTAGTTCATAATACTTTTCCCATATTCAAACGTCATTGACCTTCAGTACCTAGTAGATACCTACCGATTGTAGCAATAAATAACCATAACATATCCCTTGCCATATTGTATTCCTGTTTATAAATTACTTGCGTGTACGCATAATCAGTAAGGTCTTTGCATATGCCCCGCCCCCTTCTATTGTTTGTGGTTATTAGGCATTATCTATGGTCCAATCTTAACGCAGTAAGGTCGTACAAGAAAATGTAGTGCAGGTGGAAATAATTTTTTCATTGGAAAGGATGGGAACTACGTAACGGCTCATTTATTTAGAAGGATTTTCCGGGTCAGCAATTGCCTATTTTGATTTATTTTTCAATTAAATTACTTAATACATTAATATAGAAGTATATAGTAGGGAGCGCGCATGGCTCCGCGGTTAGCGTAGAACGCAAGCGATCTATGTGACTAAGCCAAATGGGCGCGGTCGAGTTTAAGATGGGTGACCGATAGTGGCAAAAAATTTTCATGCGCGTTTCCGTGCTTTGGAGGGCACATTAAGCCGTCGGCCCCGATTGTTGTCGTTAGATAACAGTCGTTACACCTTGTCGGAGGCCTTATGGGCGGTTTGAAAACATCCGACAGCGGGTTGGCCACTAACCCGCATCTCCACCAACCCGCAATGGAGCAGCGTGGTGGAGTAAGCTCCAGGCCTCCCCAATAATGAGGAGAGATCCGTGCCCAGCAGTGGGACGTAAAAAGGGTTGCAGCCATATAGTAGGATAAGAGATGGTCTAGCACTATTAAACCTGGGACTATCACGCCAAAGATCCAGGTTCAAATAAAAAAGTACAGGTTAAAAGAGCAACTCTCTGTCGAATTTAAACAGCTCTTAACTACATTTCACTTATGTAAATATTTCGATAGTTTTAAATTTAATATTTTTGAGATCTCAAGGACATATATACAAACAATAAACACATGCATGTACATAACAAATATCAACTGATGTTATCATTTATCAGTTTGATAATAATAGTAATGATCCGCCACATGAAACCGCAGTACACAGCTTTTGTAAGAAGTATAATTTTTAACTGTAGCCAGTTTTGATAATTGCCTTAGGAAACGCACTCAGTAACTACCAGTATTGATAACTTTACCGACTAACAAAGTACTAATTGACGTATTTTACGATTTCACATATGAAAACTGAGCGCTGAATGACTGGGCCGACCAGTATCTTTCGAAACGAGATATATGATAAAACTGGATCTACTTAGCATACAAGTGAAATATTTGCCTTACTTCAGAATATTCTCACGAGATACAGCTGTTTAAAGTATATTATAAATTTAATGTTTTGCTAAAATATAAAGTGCATGTTTACTTAAAATAAGTAAAATTTTACGGATAGAGTGTTCAGAGTTATCCATCTATCTTTTCATTACGCTTTAAAACTGTTTTCTATACTACTATGACTAGTAGATAAGAAGTATAGCTAAAATTACGTAAATAAAATCTAAAAAAAACTTAGAAATTATAGTTATATTCAAAGAAACCCACCTTCCAAAACTGCTTTGTGCAGATGGAGAGAGCTAGGAGCGTCATCGGTATAAAAAGGAGTTTTAGATCAGCTTCGGAACGGCTTCTAAACTGTGGCTCAGAAGATTTTTATGTGCTTTTTATAGTGTGAAAGACCTAAAATTTTTACAAGAGCATACTTTCTGTGAGGTAACCCAAACACAGATGAGAAAATAGACTAGAAGTGGTATTGCGTCGCGTCTCGTTCTGTTGCTGTCCATCGTTTACAGTGAAGCACTTACCATTTTGCGTCTACTTCTGTAACTAAATTACCAACCTAATTGAATTCAAGTCATTTCATTCTACTGTCTCTCCCATTGGTGCCATAGGCCCGAAACCCTGTCATTAGGCCAAGCCCGTATGACCACATGGAGGACATAATAATGAAAATTGAGTTCTAATGTATGCACAGGTGTTCTAATTATAATATTATCTCACGTACGAAACGCCTTTGGCAATGTTGTATCTAACTAACTTATGGCTTTATTCCTATTTAAAGTTTAGTATTTATCTACATAGGTACTTTATATGAATGTCTACAGTAGATTCAGAGCGTCTACTAAGTATGTCAGGCTCGATCGGATATCGGATAGATGACCAATAACAGCGTGTATTTTTTTATATTTACGAGTACATCTCCCTACTTGACTCTTTTTGGCAGTTACTCAGATGAAAAATATGTAATCCATCGGTGCTAGAACTAATCACACTGAATGTTCCAAAAAATTACCCCAATGTAGACTCCACCTGGGAAAAAACTTGATGTTTCTAAACTTTCTTTTAACTTGAGTTTTCTGAGCGCTTTTACTCAAAGGGTTAGTGGATTGGAATAATAGAATAGATATTTTCTGGTCACCCATTGCTGTATTTCATAGCAAGGAAGTAGAATATCTCGAAAAAATTTATGCAATATGGATTGGACTGCCTAAGTCTGTTATGGTTAAAATAAAAAATCAAAAATCCCTACTAATATTATAAATTCGAAAGTAACTCTGTCTGTCTGTGTGTTTCATAGATTAATAAAGTATAGTATTGTCTTTGGCTATATTAGCCCGTTAATCAATATTTTAATAAAGTTAGGTAAAAACTACTTTGCAACAATCCGCAATCATAACGTATGATGGTGTATACTTTTTCATCATTATCATACGTTCTAGTTGCGGATTGTTGCAAAGTACTTTTTACCTAACTTTATAACAATGGAGTGCCGCAAAGTAACGCCTGATTCTATTAATTCAATATTTTAATCTATACATAAAGCTGAAGAGTTCGTTCGTTCGTTTGTATGTTTGTTTGAACAAACTTATCTCAGGAACTACTGGTTCCAATTGAAAAAAAGTTTTTGTGTTGGATAGTCCATTTATCGCGGAAGCCTTTTTTAAGGCACACGGGCCGAATGGTTTTAAGCGATCACCGTCGCCTGTGGATACGGGCAACCCCAGGGGAGCCACCCGAGGGCTTTAGGCTATTTAACATCATGCTATGACTAATACCAAAGTCCACGCGGACGAAGTCGCGGGCGGCCACTAGTAATAAATAAATTGTCGCTGCTACCCATGGATACCCTCACCTAAAGCAAAACTCAAAGCTTGTCTGAGGTCGTATGAAATAGAATTGCTACTCCACATTAAACTATCCTACAAATTAAAAGAGAATCTATAGGATTGTTTAATTATTTAATAGCGCAAGCTGATTTTTGTCCCAGTGATTGCTGCATACGTATAAAGAATCGGTTATCTCATCTTGATTAGCTCCAGCTGTAGATATGCAGAAAAATAAACATTTTAGTATTTTATTTTTTTCAACCTTTTTTTTATGTCCCACAGCTGGGCACAGGTCTCCTACTCACAAGTGAGAGGGATTTAGGCCATAGTCCACCACGCTGGCCAAGTGCGGATTGGTGGACCTCATGCTATCGAAAAATTACGAATTTCTCTCAGGCATGCACGGTGATGGAGAACATCGTTATCAATTAAATATCAGATATTTTCCTTCACCATGGAGCAGCGATAAATGCGCACATTACAAATTTCTTTGTCAGAGGTGCGCGCCGAGGATTTGAACCCGGGATCGGTCGCGTCGAAAACCGCGGTTTTTTACCACTCAGCTATCGTTGCTCCCTCGGCCATCGCTGCTTGGCGATTAGCTTGGCTATTAAATCAATTAAATCATGGGGTGAAACGGGGTGGGGTGGAAAAAACGTGGGGTGCATGGTGTCAATAGTATCTCAAAAAGCACCCAACGCTTTTTTTTACAGTAAAATACATTTTCGTCTTATTTTTTACTGTTTAGTTCGTATTTTCACAAAAGCGTGTTTTTTAGTTTTTTAATTTACATTATTAATATTTAATTTTTTAGTTGGATTTTTTTTTCATATTATTGCATTGTCATCGGCCTTTGACCCCTGTGCAAATTTTCAAGTTAATCAGACGCTTAGAAGTAGGTGGGGTAGGTAGGTTACATACTTACATACATACAGGTCAAGCTAATATAAGCGTGTTAATTAAAAAGAGCGGCGTTGATATATACACTTAGAAATTGGCCATCCGGTCCGAAGCATAAGTGATTGATTAAGCAATTAACACCCATTAATCAGATTACTAATTTAATTAATTGATCTTGTGATATCGACGACTGATATGCGTGTACGCGAGCTGTAAACTCAAAAGTACGTACGCTCCTTAAAATGCCTCTTGGGCATCTTGAAAGAGACTTCGATATGTGAAATTAAAACCACATCTTTGGCAGTCCTCATACTTCCTCATAGTTCATGGAAGGGTCTTCCATCAGGACCTTTCAAAGAACACACCGATGCCATCCTTGCACGACGTCTAACGAAGACTCAAGTGTGCCATAGCAAGAGGTGTAAAAGAACACCTCTCGCAATATAGCTAGGTATCCTAGATGCACTCACTACCCATTTCATTGTGAAATCTGTTAAATCCATGACAAGTCCACTGCACCGGGGCAGCATAGAACAGTAGAACATAGCCCAAGTTATGAGGGTGGCCCAAAACCTTACTAAACTAAAAAGTGGTTTAAAACTGATTCCTATGAAAATGATGGCTGTCGTAAGTTGCTCGGAGATGTCGTCTCTCGTTGTAAAGATAGCGCAACTTTGCTTCATTCAACTGAGTAGAATATTGCAGCTCATTCTCATTTCGCATGGTCAAAGAACTTATATCTAGGCGCATAGACACACATTGAATTTTCACGGATAACCCAATGCCAGTTTTTTATTTCTTGGTTCAAGGAATAAGTCAAATAAAAAGGAAATTTTAAAATTCAAGTTGCATTTCCCTGAAACTAAATTAAACTAAAATTAAGTTCATAAATTATGCTCAGGGGGATTCAAAAGTGGGAATTACGTTCAGTTATCGGTCCTTGGTGGCCTGGCCTACCTTGGCACTTTGGCACATGGTCTCCAGCGGAACGCACCGGTGTCCTCCATATAAGGCATTAAAAGCTAATTGACCTAATGACACCTACCTATATCGATTTTAAGAACGTGACTTATGCCACGAATCCTTGAGCGAAACGGACATGACACTCATGATCTATTTTTTAAAAGTTCCGTATATTAATTAAACTGTATTTTTATAAGGAATAAGGTTCACACATACGCTAAAAATAACAATTTTATCATGATCCATCGTATGCTACAAGTTTAGCCCTTTTATTTGATACCACCGTTATGCGGTAGCGACCATATTGGATTTGAGTTTTTTTTCACAGCGAATAGTATTCTACAAATTAAGTCCTTTGGTTTCATATTCAAAATGGGTCGGTTATACAAGAATATGTAATCCACTATTTTGTTGTGAAGGCTATTTTGGTTTTGCAAAAATAATAAGTATGCACACGCATTGTCTATAATCAAAGCTACACGTGTATGCAAAACTTTCAGCTCAATCGGTTAAAGATATCTGTTTCAAAATTGAGTTGCTATATTTTACTCGAACCAGCATACCTACAAGTTAATAATAAAACTTGTTAAAAAGATTATGACTAAGAACGTTTCTTAACTAAGAAAAAAGTAAAGTTATTATTTTAGATTATTTTTCATAACGATAACGGTGAATTTACATTCCTTCTATTACAGAAAATGTAATACCTAAATCGTTGTACAGAAGTTCTCAAATGATATTAAATTATGAGTGAGCATCTTATAATTTTCTGCATTTTTTAGATAACGATGTTTCAAAGGTGATAAAGAAACAAATTAACATTAGAGAACCCTAAAAACTGGACAGTAATGTTAATTATTAATTACACTAAGTGTTAAATATCGGCATTCGAGCAATCGTGTTGCTACGTCACTTTAAAAGTAACCGCTCTTGATATTATTCATGCGAATGTTGAAAACATATTTGCATATGTCACGTCCTGCAACATGCATGCGAAACACCTATCGCGAATTTATGCAGAATATACAAGAGCAGCGATGGCCGAGTGGCGAAAAACCGCGGTCTTCGACGCGATCCCAGGTTCAAATCCTCGGCTCGCACCTCTGACAAAGAAATTTGTAATGTGCGAATTTATCGCTGCTCCACGGTGATGGAAAATATCGTGATATTTCATTGATTACGATGTTCTCCATCGCCGTGCATGCCTGAGAGAAATTCATAATTTCTCGAAAGCATGACGTCCACCAATCCGCACTTGGCCAGCGTGGTGGACTATGGCCTAAATCCCTCTCAATTGTGTGAGAAGGAGACCTGTGCCCAGCAGTGGGATATAAAAAAGGTTGAAAAAAAAATACAAGATTTAAGATATAATTTACGGAATGAACCATGACGTATAAAATCCATTAAGGTATTGCCTCAATAAGATTGCCTTTGCTGTACTGTTTTTCTTTACTTCTAAGCTTCTAACTATACAAGGTTGTCTGGAAGAGATCGCTGTTTTAGCGATAAGACCGCCTGATGTACATGTATTTATATATGATATGTAAATGTATATTTCAATTATTAATGGTGTACAATAAAGATAATTTGTATTTGTATCTGCTTTGTTTTTATAATCTGCTTTGATTTAAGACCTTTTTTTAACTCGGGTGAATCTTATGAGTGATACATGATGTCTTAACCCAATTTGTATTCAATTTGTATTTTACCCATTAAAATATATAGATCATCCATCATCCATCCATCAGCCTTTCATAGACCACTGCTGGACATATGCCTCCTCCCCCCTAACGTTCGGCACTCCTCCCGGTCCTGGGCCTTCTGAATCCAGCGGCTTCCCGCTGTCTTCTTTAGGTCATCAGTCCACCTGGTTGGAGGGCAGCCAGTAAGTACTCCTTTTGCGGAGACGTAGTCGCCATTCGAGGACCTTTCTTCGATTATTAAATAGTCGCTGTACTGTAGAACAAGTGACTTTCTCCCAGAGGAGTTGATATAAAATTATCGTTACCGTGATCCACACAGCTTACTTTGTACATTGTCAGGCAGGCAGTTGTAATTTAATTAAGAGTTACAGATAAATTGGCGTCATATCTCTCTGTGTGTCTCTGAGAACCTTGAAAATATACACTCAAACTCAAGCAAGCTTGCCTGAAATCTTATGCAGTTCTTATGTTTCTTAACCAGAGAATCGCCTTAAATTCTACCATTTGAAAAGTTCACTTGGGCTTGCCGATTGAGCTCAAATACGTAGAGCTCAAAATAAAGTAGATTGTGGCTTATATGGTCATCAATTGGACCTATTTATGCAAACCGGAATCAACCCACACATGTCATGATGATGATGATGATAGTTTTGAGAAAAAGCTGTTTAATGTATTAGACAACTGATGTATTGTGGATTGGTAAACATATCATGAAAATGTTTTGTTCTGTCAATATTGTGAGATCATTTTGATCTTTACAGGGTCGATAGAAGGTGCAATTTTAAGCTTTTCTGTGTACACAACTCAATTTCGGCATGAGTGTGGATTGGTTCCGGTTTGCGTAAATAGGTCCAATTAAGGTTATCATAACTGAAAGCCTCTCTGAAGTCCACTGAGAGCCCTAAATGAATGAAGGATCAATTAAACGGTAATTTGAAAAACTAAAAAACCCGACTGGAAACTGGAACTGTAAAATCCCTAAAACAAGAGCTCATTGTATATTAAACAATATTTTTAAATACACGACAAAAAATTGTAGTAGTCGGGACCCAGTTTAAAAATAGAGGCTTAGTGAATTCTAAACGCACACCTATATTGCAAATTTAGACGGTTGACTCTCTAGAAAGGGTCCCGACTGCTACAATTTTTGTTGTATTTAGAAATATTGTTAAATATACAATGAGCTCCTGTTCTATAATTTACCTACTACTATTAGTCGATTTTTAAGTTAAGTGCAATCGGGTATGACGACTTTCTTGTTTTAGGGATTTTACATTTCCTAATAACACAGAAACTCAGTCAGGTTTTATTTTATTTTATTTTTATTTTGATATATCCAGTGTCACTCTCACAGTAAATACGAATATAACGACACCTCTTTAGCTATAATCCATTGATCCGTTCAGGCCGTAGAGCGTGCCAATAAATCAATTTGGCGTAAAAATCTGCCATTTTTTAAATTATTATTTTGATATACCCGATGTCACTCTCACAGTAAATACGAATCTAACGGCACCTCTCAAGCTAAAATCCAGCAAGCCGTTCAGGCTGCAGAGCGTGCCAAACAATTATACATACATACATACTCTCGAAAAACATAACCCTCTTGCCGCAGTCGGGTAAAAGACATTGCGACCAGAACCAACCTTAAAAAGATAAGTAAAAAAGTTTACTAATCCTATTTCTTTTTCTTAAGCAGTAGATAATTCTTTTAAATCACGTGATTGGATATAAGAGTCTTAAATTTTAAAACTGCTATGAGAAACCTGAATGGTTCTTCTACCTACAGTTAGCACCAGCGTGTCGGATGAATATTTATATTGTGGTCTTAAAGTATCTTATACCAAACATCAGATCAACCTTTTCTATAGGCCTGAATTCCATATTCCAATATATCGATGATTGGCTGCAACCCTTTTTGCGTCCCACTGCTGGGCACGGGTCTCTCCCCCTTATTGGGGAGGCCTGGAGCTTACTCCACCACGCTGCTCCAATGCGGGTTGGTGGAGTTGCGGGTTAGTGGCCAACCCGCTGTCGGATGTTTTCAAACCGCCCATAAGGCCTCCGACAAGGTTTGACGACTGTTATCTATCGACAACAACCGGGACCGACGGCTTAACGTGCCCTCCGAAGCACGGAAACGCGCATGAATTTTTTTTGCCACTAGCGGTCACCCATCTCACACCCGACCGCGCCCGTTTGGCTCAGCTGCATAGAGCAATTGCGTTCTACGCTAGCCGCCAGGCCATGCGCGCTTCTTCGCATATCGATGATTACGAAATCGGAATTTATGCCATAAGCTTATCTGTTATTTATAGTGTTGCTGACTTTGAAGTTAGATTGAACTTTTAAAAACACAAATTGTCAGGTTACGGTTAAGCATAGCTACGGGCACCTCACAATTTAGTTGTCTAAATTCATAAGCAAAAATATACTTATAAGTTAAATGATAAGTTTAACCACAATTGCGATGAAGAAATATAAAAATATATATGTACATATGTTCTTATTTTTACCTACAAAATAATATTAAAAAATCAATGTTGTTTACGTAAAGTAGGTGATTTAATGTCGGTAAATTATAATATAGAATGTAATATTTCATTAAATGAACATGCTCTAAAAATAACATACCTAAATGTATAAAAAATTTAATAACTTATGTGTATCTTCGATAACACATAAAACGTCATATTATCTTTATCATATTGTGACCTACGCCAAAAGTGAACTTGGACTAAAGCTGACAATGACAACAGCGACCCCGTTCCACTTTAAAATTTCCTCCACTAGCTGACTTAGGAGGTAAACCTTAAGGAATGGGGAAGTTATCAGTCCCTAAGCTTTTTATTATACATGAGCAAAGAAAGAAAGGAAGAAAGAAAGAAAAATATTTATTTCATATTAGGAATACAAAATATTCGCTTAATGAATGTATTTTTTTCCCGGTCATCGCCTTTAGGTGCCAGTTTGGGCCAGATGTTGAGCTGAGAGAAAAAGGCGGCAGAAAAAAACTCCCAGCAGCACTCTTTTATAATATATATAAATATATTTGAGATAACAGAATGGCTATGGGTCGATAATGAGCACACGTGACAGCTGATCGCCATCAACCCACTTCCACCTGCTCACAGATGCGAGTAATTATTAAAACAAATACGAGGAATAAAGGGGATAAAATAACAAAAATGGGAACTACTAAGTATAGTAATTTTAAACTAAAACTACCTTATGGTAGGTATATTGGAGCTTAGTTTGAGTTTATCTCAATTTAATACTCCACTGATTTTAGTGTGATTCAGAGGGCACCGACAATCCCAACTATTGTGGGCGGTTAGAACCCGTCCGACGGAGAGTTGGCACTACAATACTTAGCAATCGAACGATTAATAAAGCGATTGATAAACGATTAATAAAGCGACGCATAAAGGAATTCCACAAAAACCTGGGAGGTTTTTTTTCCGCCGGCTTTTTTTCCTCTCAGTGTACAAACACCCTGTGATATGGGTACCCAAAGCTGACGATCGGAACCGATCCGAAATATAAATAAATAAATATTTTTATTTTTATTTATAAAAGGCGCAATATGGGACAAATAAAAATAATATTAAAATATATGTAAATGTACATTTCGTAATTGTATTATAGTTTAGTTTTTTTCCTTTTATATTTTTATCATTGTATATTTGCATACCTCATGAAGGTAAATATGGCGAACTAAATATATATAAACAACTTTGTAAACACCCATATTTGTGCAAATAAATGTCTTTGTCTTTGTCTTTGATTAAGTAGATACCAAAATCCTACTTTCTTACTTACTGATATCATACATCCATCCATTTTAGAGTCCTCTGCTGGACGTAGGCCTCCCCTAATATTCGCCATTCCGTCCGGTCCTGCCCCCTCTGAACCTAGCGGTTTCCCGCTGTCTGTCTTCAGGTCCACCTGGTTGGAGGGCGGCTTGTGCTCCTTTTGCCGGGACGCGGTCGCCATTCGGGACTACAACTAATTGACTGATATCATTACTTACAAAATAGGTCAAAATATAAGCTGCACGCACACCCAATGTTAATCTTTCCGATTGACCTCTACAATTACGTAAAAGTTACTTGTTTCTCGTCTTTTGCGCGAACTGAGATGCAAGTTCTGACACATGGGCCGCCCTCAAGTGCAAATTGCAATACAGTTACATAATTGATGTTTTCTCAGAGGTCGCGGGTTAACTGACCTTTATTGGTCCACTTTGGACAAAGATCGAATAGCATGGCTTTATTAATAAATAATCCGTTTGATTGTAAATCAATTAACACCCCATATAAATTATGTAAATTCGTTTTTATATACTGCTATGTTGTAAATAAATTATAAACCAATTTTGATGCATTTTATCAGTGCTAGCATCTACGTCGTATAAATCGAATTACAACCTATTAACGTATGCAGCAAATATACAGGTCATTTGGTGATTGTAGCCCGCAGACAAATACACGTCATGCGGACTGTAGCTCTACTCCTTCACACCTTTAATATCAATCTCAAGCAATATCGAATCTTGCTTGAAACCATTCACAATTGTATTACAACTACAGAGACTAATGGTCACCTAAGCATGGATTGTAACCTCTTAAGCATTTTTTTTTGGTATCGGGGGGAAACCTTCAAAAGGTACCCGGCACCTTGGGAGAGGATACCGGGTTATATGGGATTTGTACCGCACTAAAACGCCCTCGGTGGCCTGCCTCTGCGCTTGGAGAGGACTCCGGGATCTCCCGTAGAACGCACCGGTGTCCTCCACGCGCGGTACCCATCTTCTCATCTGCCATCCGATGCTTATGGCGGAATGCGGCCACGCAGACACCACCGTCCTTCCCGGGGTTGCTGGCTCCACGGATCCAGCTCTCATTCTCACCCCCCACAATCCCGGAAGCCCCCTTTTAGTCGCCTTTTAGTCATCGATCAGGCAGGGGATACCGTAGTTCTATTCTTAATCCCGAAACTACAGGGACTAACCTCCTAAGCATCTTTCAGACGACATAAAAAACATTTCATCCCAGTAAGAGGTACTTCCATGTAAGTTTTACTATGTAAGTATTGTTACACATTCACTATGATAGTACAAACAAAATCAAATAAAATTGAACATATTAATTTAGATCCAAAAATAGAAAAGACAATAGTCGTCCTACTATTATGACATGTTTACATTAGCAAGTGATCTATAGATATATGAAGACAATAAGCCATTTAAAATAAAGGGGTGGCAAAATGTCACTATATGACTCATTAGCAGTTTTATATTAGCAACAAAACAAACAACGTTTTACTGTGACAAATCTACTTTCATTTTGACGAGTAGGTGTTAAAGTAGCTAAGGATAGGGTTGCCATCCGTGGAGCGTCCGGGCCGGACTTCATTTGTAGTCCGGGTTTAAAAAAAATGTCTGTGCCCGCACATCGCAACGCAATCAACCGACGCGACGCGGCGACGAACCGAGTCGGTAAATTCACCGTCCTCCCGCTGTTGAAATGTCCGGGTTTTGGGCTCTAAAATCCGGGGTTTTAACGCGTCTTGTCCTGGTTTACAAATTTTAGAGATGGCAACCCTAGCTAAGGATCTAAGTATATCGTCAGCAATCCATTTACTGTATTACTGCTAAGAATGGGTCTGTTCTTGCTAATGCGTAATAATCTGTCTCATTCTAAGAAATAAGTACCTAATTTCAGACTAGTTTACTTATGGATAGGCGACATTTTGGATATCTCTCAGGCATACACATTTCTCCTTGGGCACCTAACAATATTTTCTTAGTTAGAGCGGGCTAAATTTAAAAACTCCTGGATGCACCCCGTTGACTAGACGTTAAATATATTTTCGTGGTGGACCAGTGTGATCCATGATGTACTACATTAATAATTTCAACGAAATAATGAGAATATACTTGGGATACACCATTTATTTAACGACGACTTCTTAGTAGCTGAGTTGTATTAATCTCATATACAGTCAAGATTTCTGTACTCTATCGGTCTTTTGGAGGGATTCATGTTGCATTTATAACGATAACACGCATTTATTTATCTCACTCATAGAGTACATTTATACGTATCGCACTGAAGGATTTAATCAGTCAAGATGTCAAAAACCATAAATTATTCTGTCGACAAGTTGTTGAAGATGTAATATAAACTTTCACTTAAATTGTCAGTGTAAATTCCAAATTAGGGCCCAAAATAAAGGCGCAAAAATCATACATTATTTCTTGTTTACGTCTCTTCATATAGTCACTTTAAAATAACTTGGCCAGTAGGTACATTTAGCAGCTTACGACAGAACTAAGAAAATATCTACTCGAATTTTCAGTGAAGAGTCTCCATCAGCAAACTGAGGTCAGATGCGTTTTTGTTGACGATAATGATGAGCTTAAATATTGCGATGAGCTATTTTTTTATTAACACGTATTATACCAACGATAGATACATTAAACAACTTATTTCTAAAATATAAAATACTTAAATAAAATTTTCCATCACTACATAGTCAGGGACTATACGTGAGCACCGGGATTAAGAATAGGGCCACATAGCGACTAAAAGGCGGCTTCGGGGGTTGTGCGACGGGAGTGGGGGCTCCAATCAGAGCACCATTGCTCTCCGGATGATTAGCCAGTTTGTTGCGCCGCACGGGGGTCCTCCGGTGCGTTCCGGAGTTCTCCCCAAGGGCTGAGGTAGGCCACCGAGGGGTTTTTGTGTTGTAAAAATTTCATTGAAGCAAAAAAAGGCGAAATGAAGTGAAGCAAAAAACACATTTTTAAAGTCCCGACTTGCCTCGCGGATAACTGCGGCGGCGCCGCCAAATAAACATGTTTATAATTAAATACAACATGCATTATTAAGGGAGTGATCAATTTCTCTACAACTCAATACCTCTAAAACTTTTCTGCAATCCTTATTGCGTTCCACAAGTTCCGCTACTGGGGACGGGTGTCTCCCCATAACTGTGCTAACCTGCATCTTGGTTGGAGAGTGTTGGAGCACGCTGTTCCAATGTGGGTCGGTGGAGATACAGAGTATGTTGGGGAATAAAATTACCTGCTTCCCATGTGCCTGTTCTAAAGTTAGAGTACATCCTGTATACAGTGTAACCAACTAGGTACATGATGATACAACGAGGAAATAAATGTTCCTCCGAACCTCTGGTATCGCCAGTGGTGTAAATAAATAACGCGCACTGGGGCGGAATGGTGGATTACGGCCTAAAGTTTCTCATTTATGAGAGAGGGACAGTGCCTAGCAGTGGCAAATTTTTTTTTATAAATAAAATAAAAATCTAAACCTATTGCAAAATATGTGTGGTGTTGACAATGATCTAGTTTAATGAATTCAAAAAAAGCAGGTAACTTCTATACAAATCAAATATCTCTATAAAGGCAATAAATTAATATAAATGACAATATTATACAGATAATATACAGATATACATACTTAATGCAGTTCCGATACATCCTCTATGAGTCTTAGGGGTAAAGTGCTTTTTTGACCGCAAGCGAGTTACGAATTCCAAGAAGCGGAATCGTCTTAGGAAAAGGCTATCTTGACAATTAACATTGCTAATGATTCAATTCCAAAATTACTTAAAGAACAAATAAAACTGTTAGCATTCAAATAATTGATTTTCGGAAATATGACATAAATAAATAAGTGATTACATTTTTTCTTGAGATGTAAATCAAACTGTATTTTCAATGTGGTCTCTTCTAATAAATCGGAGTGTAAAAATTTATTTCTTAATTCGCGCCTTTTGTATCTTTATTTACAAATGACAATCATAATACTCGTACCTATAAGTAATACCTTTTCCAATTTCCAAAATCTTTTTCTCCATTGTATGAGTATAAATTTTTATAATGGAATAAGAATGCCCCTATGTTTAGTTTACTTAGCTTGCGACGTACGAACGGTCAAGTTAAACTGGAATGTTGAAATACGTTATGTGCTGCATAAAAATTAGATCACTTTGAAGATTTACATTTTTTGGAAATAAAAATATTGGTGACCTTTTAAATTCAATGTGTCACTTAAATTTTCAATCAATTCGAGTATTGTGTTTTATTGTGCGTAGAATAGAAGATTCAATTAAGTTTGAGATGGACAAGGTCTTTAAAAGAATTCAAGAACGTCCAATTTTTTTTTAATGATTGTAAAGCAAGAAATGTATTTAAAATCACTGGAGTAAACTTTTATACTTTTTATTTTATATTTTACTTATTAAAATTACATTACATTTGGTTCTTTTATTGTAATTACTCTGTGTTTACAATTTAAGTACACCTATTTCTCACTCTATCTCTTATTTTTTCTATATCAAAGAAATACAAAGTTTTAGAATATCTGTACTTTATTTCTCTACATGTTAAGAAATATTAAAAAACATAATATGTATTTTAACCATTACCCATATACATAATAGGAAATGGTTTTAAAAACTAAAAAAAAATAATGTACGAGAATAATATTGCATTACTTATAACACGGCAATAAATTTTGTAGACCTCGAAATAAAACATAAAACACAAACTACTTTCACAAAAAAAATATGTTTTCAATAAATATATTACCTTACTTATGGAGTTGTTAGTCACAGTCGGCAGTTTTGTTTACACTAAGTATTGTTTCGTTATATTCAATATGAAGTACTTACCTATCCTAGAAATGTCAATATTTCGCATAGTTTTAAAATACTTAACACATAGGTAATAATATGTACATAGTTAAAAAAAATCGTAGCAGAGTGTTTCTATTACAAGCTTATAGCTATGCTAGCTTTACTTTCATGGTTGGACGGTGATTTAACGGGGAAAGTATCACCGCTGCACCAATTTTTGTCCCATGGCACTTCTGTAACTGCTTGTATGTATTAACTAACGAAAATATAATTAAAATAAGTAATAAATGAGTTCTTATAAATAAAAAACCTTATCTAAAGCGCTGCACTGCGGCATTGTGCCCAAGATACTGGCAGCATTACCTCGTTTGGATTGCCAGTATATACGCCCTTCTGTTGTGTATTACGGTGGAAAAGTGTGGTTACCGCCAGACTTACATAGGTTACATCAGCTTCCGGAGTAGCAGTGAGTGCAACTATATATTGCCGTTACATTGCCTTAGGCAAGACCCAGGACGTGTTGTTTACATTTATAACTTATTTTACTAATTCTTTTTTAACCAAATCTTTTTATTTCTTTTTAAAATACTTACAATTTTACAGTTCATTAGTCAGAGTATCATATGGCCCCTTGCGTGACAGGCTGTAAGGTTCGACAATAATGGCCTTTAAGTTTTTTCTGTCGTGGAATCTGGATGGACTACTTTCAAAAACATGTGACCCAAATTGTAGCCGAAATTTCAATCACTAGTATATCTATAGTGAATTACGCAAAATCAATGATTATTCTCATGTTCGCAAACATTAAAATTTACAGGAAACTACAGTTTTTTTTTCTCAACCTTTTTTAAAGTGCCACTGCGGGGCACAGATCTCCTCTCACAAGTGAAAGGGATTTAGGCCATAGTCCACCACGCTGGCCAAGTACGGATTGGTGGACGTCACGCTTTCGAGAAATTATGAATTCCTCTCAGGCATGCACGGCGATGGAGAACATCATAACCAATTAAATATTACGATATTATCCATCACCGTGGAGCAGCAATAAATGCGCACATTACTAATTTCTTTGTCAGAGGTGTGCGCCGAGGATTTGAATTGAACCCGGGCCATATGGCCAACCGCGAATTAGTGGACATCATACCTTCAAATTATGAGTTTTCCTCAGGCATGCACGGTGGTGGCAACGTGATTAATTAAATATAACATAATATTTTTCTGCTGGAGCAGCGATAAATACGCACATTATAAATTTCTTTGTCAGAGGTGCGCGCCGAGGATTGGAACCGGGTATCTCCGTGTTGAAGACCGCGTACGTTACCGCTTGGCCACCGCTGCTCTATTACAGTTACAAGCTGAATATCAATTTAATTCTAGGGGTACTGTCCTCATAAAAATTGGTGCAAAAGGTGCGGTTGCCACTAATACGAGGTGACCATCAGCATCGAAAAAAGTCTGAGACGTGCCCAGCATTTTATCTTATTTACCTTACAGGTCTCCTCTCAAATTACTGGCCTTTTCTATCAATCACTGATGAAATGTATATATTATTAATGACTTATTTCGCTAATGAATTCGCGGGAGGAGTATTGCTTGAGTGTCGATCATTACGATGTTGATTTAGTGTGGCAATTAAATGAGATGTGTTAATCGATATATCGCAGCTGATTAATGACTCAAATACATGCAATGCATACTGTATATCTTATAATAATAGAAGAGAAATTTGTGTTCATAACTCAGTGTCCCTCAAGCAGCTCTGCCCTAGATTTTGTCTGTTACGTACATAGATATGATATGTACCTATATATATTTATGAAATTTTAGTTTGAAAATTGTCTCTCGAAAATCTTGAAGACACAAAGAAGACACATTATTGCGTTTAACATGAGAAAAAATACATCATGTGCCAGATTTTAAGCAGCCTTTTTAAGTGGTCATAATCTATAGTATCTACACCTTATTTCTAACATCATTAATCTCGTAGCTCAGGTATTTACATAAGAATACAAAACACTTAATTTGGTGAGGTGTTGCTCCACTGGTGCAATCTTGGTATCGCTACATAGTTTAGCGAAGATTTAACGAGCTATTGAACAAAGAAATTGTAGCATACAACACACATGCATTTCTGTGATCCAAGGATGAAGGTACTACAGCGTAAACAACTGAATTTTGAATTGGTTGTGACTTTTGAGTTTTGAGCCTTATGTCCAGAAATACTCAGGTTGGCTTTTGAAAGAAATTGCAGTTAACGGTTCTTTCGAAAATCTTAAAATTCAACAGTAAATGCCATGTTAATGTTACCTTCTTTACACGAGTTGCCCTTGTGTATTTTTTTTTTATTTGAATGGCAATAAACCTATTTCCTACAAAAAAAATTTTTTTCAGTTATGGCATCGCAAACTCTGTGCATATTGCCAGCGTCAAGTATTATTTTTGTATTACATTTTTGCCAATTCCGTGGATACTGGATGAGTACCTAATAATAAAGTCAGTAAGTCGTCAGTAATCAGTCAGTCAAGTAAAGCGATGGCTATTTTACGAGAACGCGAAGCAGGAATTTTGGAGGCAAGCTGAAAAAATATATTTTCGCGCAGTTTTTATTTAACAACACTCGTGCACTATAATTAACCTATATCGGATAAACCGCCATCAACTTTATATATATATATTATATGATATAACTCAAAAATACACCAAGAAAATGAAAATAAAACAAGATCACAAAATGTTTTTTCCAACTTCCCGCCTTAATTCTTCCCTATAGTTCTCAGCCTACATACGCAAGGATGTTGAAGTTTTTTTTCTCATTCGACATTGGCAAAGGTAGCATGACAGCGACGATGTGTAACAAATGTTTCCTTATAAAGACGTTTTTAATTAAAGGTTGCTTGGTAAATTCCTCACAACAGTCAGATGCCGGTGACATACTGAAGTATTGCATACTCGTTAATCTGTAGTTAAAAATATTGTAAGTATTCGTTTCCACATGAAATTCGCTGGCAGCTTATATTGAATATAAAGGAAATATAAAAGATGTCAATAAAAGTTATTTATCAACAGGATTCTTTCTTTTCTTAAAATAATAAAAAGCATTTAGACAGCCTTTTTGCGTGCTGGTCTTGTCTGTGTGTGTCTGTTACGTTTTCATGCCTTATCTACTACTTAAACCAATTTTAACAAAATTCCGTACCCAGATGGAGTAGACCTTGGAAAAGCACATAATATCTTATGCATACAATGCATACTGTATATATTATATATCTTATAATAATAGAAATGAAATTTGTGTTCATAACTCAGAGTCGTTCAAGCAGCTCTACCCTAGATTTTGTCTGTTACGTACATAGACATGATACCTATATGTATGAAATTTCAGTTTGAAAAATGTCACTTTTTGCGTTCTGGACACTTATTAGTGAGCCCTGGAACTTACGCCATCACGCTGCTCCTATACGGGTTGGTTGAGATGCGGGTCATGTTCTTTTATGTAGGTTTATCCCGGAAAAATGTACTGTTTCCGTGGTATAGTCCAGTATAATCATACAAACTTAAATCACCTTAGCGAAGCCGGGATGGATCAGTAGTATTCGTATAAATTTTACTAAGACTAAAAAAACCGCAGTCAGAACTTTTTATATAAGTAAGTCAAGTCAACGTAATTGTATTTAACATAAATAACTAGGTTAATTTGCAGATCTAACCACCGATCAAAAGCCAAACCTGAGTTTCGGTTTAAATATATACTATCGAAGCATATTTTAGAGATTATTCAGTACTATAATACCTATTTTTCTTATTTGAATAATGGGGCTCGGCCTGTATTAGCCCAGGGTACTTCAACCTATGAAGATTGTTTGTACCCGTACAGTAGGTACTACCTAACGTCGCCTCAGAACCTAACCTATCCTAATAGGAAAGTTGTCCTTTGGCCAAATTAGGCATGTGTTGATGACGAAATGTTTAATAAAGCTTGATAAAATATATCATAAGCTTTAATTTTAATACCTAGGTATAAAACAGGCATACAGAAAGACAAATAGGCGACCACGATTGTCTATGCATTGTTATTAATAACCGACTGCAAATTTTATGCTAACTATACGGCGGTTACCGTAGGACGTGGGAATCAAGACTAATCATAATGAGTAAGCCATTTAATTTTCTGATTCTTGACGCTCTGAGTCACAGTAATCGATAATTTGATCCATATTCTTAATCGTATTGTGCTCACTGATGAGTCATCGAAGCAGGATGACCGAAATATCAGTGAAGGGGAGGTCACAGGAGTAACGAATTTTAATATCTAGGTATTTAACTTTAGTAAAAAAAAAACGATATCCTACTTTGTTGTAAAATTAAATTAATTATCTGTGGGCTTAGTCTGTGGGTTATATTTAATTTAAAAATTGGAAGTTGATTGATTCAGTAATGCTAAATTTCAACTTCAATCAATTTGAAATTCTGGCATATTTCAAAATATATTTTTTTAAGAATATGAGCCTTGACTAAAAGAAAAACAGAACAGTAGCATACAGTAGTATGCAAACAAAATTATGAAACGTAGGTATTCCTACTTCAGTAAACGGCGTTCTCACTTATTAAAAAAAACATTATGATCTTTAATTACGAGTAGATTGAATTATAATCAATTTTACTTTGATGATTAACAAGGCTTACATTGTATAATTTTGCAAGGAGGTCCTTGCAGTTAAATAAAAGTTGGGCATAATATTAAAATCCATAGTGGGGTAACTTTGATTTATATAGAGTAATTCTCGGCTGCGTCACTCCATGATTAAAACTATAGAGATAAAGATTACATAATCAATCAAACAGACACTTGCAGGTCAAACCGGACTTGTCACAATTTTAGTATGGCTCGTGTGACTTTCGCAACTTTCTGACACTTAGAACAGCTGATCGAGTAACCCGAGCCAGGATTTTGCAATAGTATTTATTTGATTTTTTCTTATAAATAAGTAGAGGTCAAATACATAGGCCTGAACTGCAGCTAATGGAAATCTACGTGTTAACTTGACAGCTCTTAATGGCTATCGGTGATCGAACGGATTCGATTTAATTTTGGGTTCCTATAAGAAATTGTTCTATTTTAGGAATGACCTGGTAGGTTAATTTTTATTTTTTGTCATTTGCTATGTTCATAAAGACCGAGTGACATTCGCAAGATTATTATTCCCTTTATGACTATAATGTTCTGAACAGATTAAACTTGGTACTTTCTTAGAATCCTTAGATATATTCATGCATAATAATAATACAATCCGAAAAGTTATGTGTTATAATAATGGTTCTTAAAATCGGAAATGGAAGGGTTGACCAATGTAAACCTTGAAATGGCAAAAAAGCTTTTAGGATCACATGTATACCTTCGGCTGGGTGGAAAAACAAGCAGTGTAGCGCCACCGTTCTGCTTATTCTGATATTCTCCTCTACATCGAACACCCGTCTAGCCTTACTGCCTTTTTTTGGTATCGGGGGGAACCTTCAAAAGGTATCCGACACCTTGGGAGAGGATACCGTTCTACTACGGTAACGAATAGTAGAACAACGTTTTATCAAGGGATCCCAAGGGCTGATGGATTGATTTATCCCCTTTTGAGTAACTTAACTTAAGAAAGACCATCAAACTGTCTTGAGAGTCAAGGCCTGACACAGTTTCAATGTACTTACAACAACATTCAAACTCTGATTTCCTCTTCTAGCTACAGTAAGCGTTGCCATCCACATTAAGAACTATGTGTAACACATATCACGCACGCTTTAGCAATACAGTAGCTCATAATTTTTCATAGATAAAGTTGACGTATCGTTCGAAGTAGAGCACGACTCTAGATGGCTGTTGTGCAAAAGTGCGGGCAGGTGCGCCCTGCGCTGGCCGGTTTGGAGACAGTTTGGGCCAATCTAAGAGAGAGAGCGATTAGTGGGTATGCTTATAAATTACTAGCTGACTTCGCAAACTCCGTACCAAATATTTTCGGGTGGACCACCAAATCAAATCAAATCAAAAATATTTATTTCATATTAGGAATACAAAATATTCGCTTAATGAATGTCATTTTTTCCCGATCATCGCTTTTAGGTGGCCGTTTGGGCTAGATGTTGAGCTGAGAAAAAAAAGGCGGTGGAAAAAAACTCCCAGCAGCACTCTTTTTAAAAAAAAGTACATATATAATTGAGATAACAGTATGGCTATGGGTCCATAAAGGGCACACGTGACAGCTGATCGTATGAGACACACCCTTATGACTAAGGCGTTCGATTCCCAGCCCTACCGAATATGCACATAAAATTTCATAAAAATCGCATAGGTACCTGAACCTTGGCTGAGGAAAGTTTTATGCAATTGCTACTCTTAGCCTCTGGTTGCTTATTTATTAATGTATCATCGCTTTACTACATCCTTTTCTTCGATACATACTAATCGCCTAGCAGTATGAATTTAATTTTACTCAATTTACCTAATGTAAACAAAAAAAATCATAAAAACAGCCGTTCAAGCCGTTTCGAAAGATTGCGAACACAAACACCGTGACACGATTTTCACAATTAGTTTGGAAAAAATCTAGACTTTATTAGAAGCCATTTTGATTAATTGTAGTTAGACAGAGTCATTATACTTAATTTGTTGTTTTGTAGTTTTGTTTGTTAGTTGTTTTGAATAAATATTTTTATATAATCTGTTTGCTCGTAACTTGTACCACACAAAGGATTAAACTTAATCTCTGCTTCAATTTATTGC
Organism: Pyrgus malvae; assembly: GCA_911387765.1. NCBI lineage: Eukaryota > Metazoa > Arthropoda > Insecta > Lepidoptera > Hesperiidae > Pyrgus > Pyrgus malvae. The sequence goes on from OU426948.1 coordinate 24,924,669, forward strand.
AATAGCAATTCGCATAGCCCTGAAACTACAAGGTTGGCTAACGAGGTTTTATCTTTGCATTCGCCAAATCAAAATACGTGAGAGTAGGTAGAAATTACAAAGTAGGTAGGTACTTACTGGGGTAAGTGTAATATACATTTGCAAACAATTAATGTGGCCTGGGTGATCATTTTTAAAAGATATGTACTTTTTGAGGGGCCAGATAGCCGAGTGGTATAAAACCGCGGTCTCCAACGTGACCGATAGCGGGTTCTAATCCTCGGCGCGCACCTCTGACAAAGAAATTTTTAATGTGCGCATTTATCGCTGCTTCACAGTGATGGAAAATATTGTGATATTTAATTAAATACGATGTTCTCCATCGCCGTGCATGCCTGAGAGAAATTCATAATTTCTCAAAAAGCATATCGTTCACCAATCCGCACTTGGCCAGCGTGGTGGACTAGGTATGGCCTAAATCCGTCTCACTTGTAAGAGGAGACCTGTGCCAAGCAGTGGAACATTAAAAAAAATATTTTTGACGACACGTAGGTATGGCGCAATGAAAAACCGGTCTATCGTTCGAAAAGTCCTGGGTTAGGTTTCCAGCAACCAGCAAGAAATAACTATGAGTCATAATTTTTGTTTTCGATCTAGGAGTTTGTGTGTTTTTGTACATGTCGTCATATCCTGGTGAGGCTATGTGTTTGAAGCGTTAATTTCGGAAAACAAACAGAAAACTGCCCACTTGTAGTAGAACTTGGTTTGACCATTGAGTACCACAGCCATCAATTTTTCTCCGGAGCAAGTGTGTTGCTACTAACTGAGGCTGATAGAGGAAACTGCATAGAACAGCAGAGGGGTTAGAATCTTGCTTATGATTTAATAAATATCAATGGACAGCAGCGACCACTTAATTCCGCGCAGCATGCTTGGCTAATAACATAATTATACAAAAAAGAAAAAAAATACTAGTACCTATCATTCTCAATAATAGGTTATATTTCCACCTGGCCATTTGTATACCTCACTGGGGCAAATATGGCAAACTATTATTATGTAAACTTTTGTAATACCCATATTGTGCAAATATATATTTTCTTTTTTTTACCTTTAGCAACCTGGGACGGGATAAATACCGTGTATTATTAAACAAATCATAGAATAAATGAAGTAACTTAATATATTATGAATTTTGTAGATTAAGTTAATTTACCCATTATAAGGCGATTCAAATATTCCAAGAAAACTTGTAGGTCCTGGAAAATAGAGCCATCAAACAAGTTAATTAAAATAAAATGCACGTCGAATAGGTATAAATGTAATATACAAATGTAATGTAAACTAAAACTTTATCTCCTGATGTAAATTACTTAGGCTTATGCAACCATTAAAATTATATGTTTAAGAGACTTTTTTGCTTTTCTTATTGATTTTTTTTCGATAGTCAACAACACAGCATTATATACCTAACAATTCGAAGAATTTTATGACATACCTATAAACATCAAAAATGTACGAAGAAGTTTCAGATTTGGTCTTGTTCACAGATATGAATATGCATAACTATAATCCTAACTGCTTAAATACATAAAAAATAGTTTTCATCTATCCTCGCTTATTTTTTTTAGCACTTCACTGAGCAATGATTTTTCTAACATAATATTTCACACATAACATTTCTATTTTTTTAATATTTTTAAACCCTTTTCTCACTTTTGGGTACAGATTTTCACACTGAATTAAGAGGGATTTATTCATTAAGGCGTTATGTGTGCTTTTTGTATTAACTTACGTATTAATTAGTAATGTTAATTACTAATTATGTTGTCCCATGAATGACCAAGAAAGTGGCCACTTAACTATTAACACAACATAGAACCACACCTATGTGAACGAGCGTTTATTTATGAAATAGGCGTGGAACTAACAAGTGAATATGTATGCAAATAACCAGTAAATGGTGCAGAATCAGAACGCAGCTAGCTTTTAATGAACCATAACACCCACGTACGCTATGTATGTTAGTGTTGATCTTGATATCTCTCGCAAGGCCTGCAGGATACAGTTTAAGGAATCTTTACATACTCGTATATTATTTTGATTTAAGGCTTTTGAAATGTTAATCTACTATCATAAAATTAAACAAAACGTCGTATATGGTTTCCCTATACAGCTTAATATAATTAAGAATTGAGTCAATTTATATATAAACAAAAGACATCAACGCAATCACTTGTCATGCAGTATAGAGAAGGAAAATATAGTTGTCCTTTTTCCTTTACCATGCCTGGACAGGAAAAAAAATAACGCTTCACACCCATAGTACAGTAGGGTAGATATACCTTGTGTCGTGGGTACCATGGACACACACAAAGACAGAAACACAAACACCCAGACCGTGAACAGAAATTTAAACTCATCGTTAAAATTTCTGCTTCGCCGGGAATCGAACTCGGGACCCTCCGATCGGCAGTCCGGCATGGTAAACATTATGCCACGCGGGTCGTCAAACAAAGGACAAAAACAAGAAAAAAATAGTAATGGCATTTCGTGTCCATAACTTGAATCTTTCCTAATTCTTAACTCTATATATTAACGCAACATAACTGAAAATTAGACAATGAAAAAATAACGCCATCCTTGAATGCATTTGCAAGATTATAAATTTTGCGTGATTAATCTATATCTATACTAATATTATTAATTCGAAAGTAACTCTGTCTGTCTGTCTGTCTGCTACGCTTTTCCGCTTAAACTACTGAACCGATTTTAATGAAATTTGAAACACAGATAAAGTGGACCTTGGGAAAGGACATAGGATGGTTTTTATCCTTCGGGAACCTTTAAAACGGGTCCACGCGGGCGAATCCGCTGGCGGAAGACTATAAAATCATAACGTGTAAATAAATAAATAACATAAAATAAGAGACATAAGGAAGAAATATCCTCGAATGGCAACTACATCTCGGCGAAAAGACCGGCGAAGAGACCTGAAGAAGAAGAGGGCGCACCTTCGAATGGAGTGGCGTATTTAGGGGAGGCCCATAGGCCTCTAGCTGTCTTTTGCTTGACATATCCAGCAGAAAACTTTTAAGAGCTGACGGATGGATAAAAAGAATAAAAATAAAAAACGTTACGAAAAAGACGTTTTCTCTTAAAAGGATTAAAAATTACTACTACTCGTATTTACTTGCAGAGAGTTGTGTTATAACTTGTATAGTATAGCGTTAATTTAATATTATCACAAAAACAATAACAATGTAACATTCCCACGATATCGAATAAGGATGTGGGCGGCGCTTTGACGGAAAGCTCATAAGCGCCATTGAAATGTTTTGTTCATAACGAGCAACCATACGCTTTTCATATGATATATGGAAGGACCGTGACCTTCTGTTGTATAATAATCCACCTACTTACTACTTGGCAGAATTCAGCCGGAAGTGATGTGATGGAAGACTGCGAATATTTCTTTCAAAAAATCCGCCTTGCAATATTCGGTGTCTCACTTTTCTGAACCTAGGCTGCAACCCTTTTTGCGTCCCACTGCTGGGCACGGGTCTCTCCCCAATATTGGGGAGGCCTGGAGCTTACTCCACCACGCTGCTCCAATGCGGGTTGGTGGAGATGCGGGTTAGTGGCCAACCCGCTGTCGGATGTTTTCAAACCGCCCATAAGGCCTCCGACAAGGTTTAACGACTGTTATCTATCGACAACAACCGGGACCGACGGCTTAACGTGCCCTCCGAAGCACGGAAACGCGCATGAAATTTTTGCCACTAGCGGTCACCCATCTCACACCTGACCGCGCCCGTTTGGCTTAGCTGCATAGATCGCTTGCGTTCTACGCTCGCCGCCGAGCCATGCGCGCTTCTGAACCTAAGTATTGTATAAAGTAGAGTAAGTAGTACCTACAGAAATCAGGCAATTCGACTGTAGGTCTACAGAATTCTAATTTATTTACAATTTCATGCCAAGGTTCCAAATAAGTTTACACGTGTACTTACTTACGTGTAGTTACTTAGTTGCCAGAAGAGTATCATAGTTACTCGCTGGACTAGACAAAATGCATTCTACTAACGTAAACGTGTGTAGAATAGAATGAAAGTATATGAGATTGACACTTAGCTAAGGATCGAGATCACGTGACATTTCGTTAACAAACGTCAGTCCCACATTCCTTCTATTACCTAGCGTTTACGAATGCATTTAGTCTAGGGGGGCCTTTTTTGGTATCGAGAGAGGGGGAAACCTTCAAAAGATACAATACAATACAATACAATACAAACTCTTTATTGCACACCAATACAAGGAAAACATACATTACATAGATACATTAACACGAAAGCAAAAGGCGGTCTTATTGCTACAAACAGCAATCTCTTCCAGACAACCGAGAAGGAAATATATATAAGACAAATTCGAGATACCCGGCACCTTGGGAGAGGGTACCGGGTTATGTGAGACTTGACCTCACTAAAACCCCCTCGGTGACTGTCTCTGCGCTTGGGGAGGAATCCGAAATCTCCAGCGGAACGCACTGGTGTCCTCCACGCGCGACGCCACAGAACGGGCCCATCTTCGGGAGAGCAGATGTGCTCTCCTGCACCTTCCGATGCTTACGGCGGCATGCGGCCACGCACACACCGCCGACCTTACTGGGGCTGCTGGCTGGACGGATCGAGCTCCCACTCTCACCGCCCACAACCCTGGAAGCCCCCTTTTCTCGCCTCGCCTCTTAGTCGCCTCTTACGATCAGGCAGGGGATACCGTAGCTCTATTCTTAATCACGAAGCTACAGGGACTTTGTCTAGTGGGGCTGACTGTCTAATTTACTACTTGGTAGGTAAATCACACATAGACATCATGCATCTGTATAGGTACACCCCCAAAGCACAACTATGGTAAACCGCCATTCATGTAGAAAAAAAGGTAAGCCATCACATCTGCAATATACAGTAACATGCCCACACTAGATTTTTTGTGTTCTGGCTATCATTTTATGCTGAAAGAACAGACTGCAACCAAATAAAAATATTTATATTTAGGTATCTACACAATCTAGTTTTTCATTATTGGTGTTAACTATGTTAACATTTAGAATCAACAGTAGCAAATAGGTAAACTTATTAAAATACTTGTTTGGTCTACATTCTACACAATTAAAAACAACCTTGTATATGCAAATAGATCAATACTATAGCTGCTCCTTTAATATGTTTTAAATGAAGTATAAGCATGCAGACCAAGTGCATAAGTGGTCGCTACAGCCCAAGCACATCTGCACAAAATCTCAAAAAAGATTAAATATTGCCTGATGATGAATTCGGTGGGCCCATCTTCGGGAGAGCAGATATTCTGTCCTGCACCATCAAATGCTCACGGTGGCATGCGGCCACGCACATACCGCCGTCCTTCCCGGGCCGCTGGCTGGACGGATCGAGCTCCCACTCTCACCGCCCCGAACCCCGGAAGCCCCCTTTTAGTCGCCTCTTACGATCAGGCTGGGGATATCGTAGCTCTTTTCTTAATCATGAAGCTACAGGGACTACATTGTTGTAATTGCCCCACGACAGAAATGGGTACATTTTCTCCTAGAGAATTAATAGGTATTATTTTAAAAATATGGCTCAAAAGTCTCGTCTTATAGATATGTTGAACTCTGTAATAAGTAGATTACGTCACTAATCGATTCTTCGATTCTAAGTCAACGAAACTATTATGTAGGATATCTTATTTTTCTTTTTTTTATTTGTAAATGTATGATTAATGTTGCATAAATGACGTTATCTTTTGATCGCATTAAATTGGAAGTTTTTTTATTTTTATACAGCGCCGAGAGATTACAAGACTTAATTTTTTTTCAATTTGATACCTCTTTCTGAAAAGTAGGTTTTGACGACCATATGTTTTGTAGGTGGTAGAACTATAGTGGTTCGAACCATAATTAATTGTGTTTCGGTGGAAAGGTGCAGTTGCCGTCTAGACTTACATGAAGCAACCATCAGCCTTTGGCAGCGCAACTGCATATTATTATGACCTCAGACAATATTCACGTTTTCCGGAGTTAACAAAACTTAAGCTTGATTGCGAGCGGCGATGTCTGAATGGTCGGCGGTCTCCGAGGAGAGATCTCCGGAAGATGCCTGGTTCAAATCCTCGGCGCGCACCTTTGACAAAAGAAAATAATGTGTGCATTTCATCGCTGCTCCACGGTGATGGAAAATATTGATATATTTAATTGATTACGATGTTTTCCAACGCCGTGCATGCCTGGGAGAAACTCATAATTTCTCGAAGGTATGATGTCCACCAAACCGTACTAGGCCAGCGCGGTGGACTATGGCCTAAATCACTCTCAGTTGTTAGAGGAGACCTGTGTCCAGCAGTGGGACATAAAAAAAGGTTGAGAAAAAAACCCTGGTTGAGTTGAGTTTGTGTGTAGATGTCCTCTCCTAATCCACACAAACTACTCTACACTACTACTACATTCAAATAAAAAAAATGTGTAAGGACGCAAATACATGATGCTATAGAAACACCACTTATAAAAATAAAATGGATAGTTAATTAAACTTAATCTGTTAAGCTAAGAATTGGACGAATTTCAATCATGTGCTTCAGGGCTACAGTAAAGACCTTTCAACTGTCAGAATATGTTCACTCACATACCGACTGACCTTACATGATTGTAACGATCATAGGTCTATAGGTAAGCGAGTGGGCTAACTTGTAATTTTATTTTATTTTATTTTATTTTATTATGTTTGTGAGACACGCATGTTTTTGTAGATGTGTGTCCTTATATGGATAAATACAATACACATACAATACATACACTAAATGGTAATGTTTCACACTCATAGCTCCACATTGGGGTAGATATATCATGTGTCATGGGTACCATAGATACACACAAAGACAGAAACATAAACACCCACACCGAGAACAGAAATTAAACCTCATCATTGTGATTTCTATCTCGCCGGGAATTAAACCCGGAGCTCTTGATTCCGTCAGTCCAGTATGGTAACCATTGAGCCACACAGGTCGTTGATGTGCTCTTCAATAAAATACATTCAAATAACATACCTTCATAGAACTGAAGAATGGGCTTTGGGCCCAATGTTTGTGGCAATGTACCGTAGGTACCTAATAAATTGACACGTGGGCCAGCCAACAGTCAAGTGTTAGTGTAGTAGGTGAGGCGGGCCCACGCGTGCGATGACAAATGGAGGTTCGGCGTTATCAGATAGCGGCTAACGTGTCTCGCCCACACTAGTTTAGTAGTTACGGTTGTTTTGTTAAAGCATAAACCCTATATGATATATTATATGATATAGGTAGGTACCTAAACTCGAAATATAATTGAGACAATATACATATAGAAAGTTTAGCTTCTAAATTACAGCTACATCTCATCAGTTTCCAAATTATTAGGTATAAAATCATGCTATGACTCCGACCCGAACTCTGAATATGTTTGTGAAAAACTACCCAACTGTCAAACAAATTCGACTCATATAAACTTGCAAATAATGACCAAATAGAAAAATGGAAATATGAAATATGAAAACTGTTATTTTTTATATCATCCAATATTATTGTATTAAGTACTTTTAAGATTTCAATTTTTTTTGGAAAGTAAAAAAGAATATGAAAAAAATATATAGCTACTTAAACGCTGTTTATAACGGTTAAAATTGCAAATCACTTGTTTTTTCCAGTACCAAAATAGGTACTATACTGCATTCAAGACAGTGACGAACGAATATGCCTCGCCTCGTTAGTATGGGCCGTTTTCAAAGCTACGCGGTGAGGTTTTGTCTTTCGTAGTGCTCCAATCCGCGATGTGGTCCTTTAAGAACACTTGAGTTCTATGCGTGTTTCAGCCTAATCAAAAATTCTATTACCGAAATGTTTAAGCTTAGCTTATCAAAGTTCGCGTAGGCGCCAAAATCAGAAGGTCGTGGACCAACCTTGTCCGCGCACGATCGATATCGCAGATCTTGAGACTACACGGGCGGTTATCCCGCCGCGTGAAACCAATCGAGAAAGCTGCCGCAGATCCTCAAACTACACGGATTACGGTTTAGCGCTGTCTTTTCTATATGACTCAATGTGAAGCCGCCAATATTCACTGCTCTTGCAGCTCTTACATCAATAGAATATTAAAAAATAAAATGAAGCGCAATGTTATTAGTTTTCTACTGGGCCTAAAGTAACACAATTCCTGTCTGTTTGTGGTACTCCTTCGACTTTACATCATACAAAGATCAAATATCTTGTATTTTATTAAACAGTTTAAACGCTCAGCATCATACATATTATTATTTGACATGAAACTACCCACGATTGAGGAGCGTTTTTACGGCTACAGCTTAGAAGGAATAGTGGGTAACCGCCATCGTGCAGTTTAAATTAAATGTTTTCCGCGGCGGATTAACGCTGCGTGGGCGGTCGATTTTCTCCCGCCTATAGTTTGCACCATGCGACTTCCATAATGAAATTGTGTTTAGTGCGGTTTTGGAGCGGATTACCGCGGCGGGAGAACCGTCCGTCTAGTGTGACTCTTAGCGCGCCAATCTAGATAGTGTTGCGCAATATGTGGCTCTATGACTTACTTTTTAATGATTAATGATTGCAATGCGACCGAATGAAGTCCGACCCTATGAATGGTGCAGAGCGTAAGTGATCTACAAAACAAAGCAATGTCAGGCGCTCCCAAATGGTGTGTGATCGCTACAAATAATTGCGTTAACGACACAGCACTTATGTTACATAGCAGCAGCGACAGCCTCCGTGGCGTAGTGGGTGATGAGCCGACTGAGAATCGTGTGATCGTGGTTTCGATTCCCAACCCAGGACAAATATTTGTGTGATGAACATGACTATTTGTTCTGTTCTGTAACACCCAGAGTGTTAATTTATCTATTTAAGTATGTATTTAGAATAATATAAGTATGTTTATCAGCTTACTGATTACCATAGTACAAGCTCTGCTAACTCTGCTTAGTTTGGAATCAGGTGGCGTTGTGTGAATTGTCCAAAGATGTTTATTTATTTATAGGTAAAGTTTCTGTAGGTATGCTAACAGTCCTATTGGAGGAACCACAGGTAAAATCAAAATTAAATACCAGTTACAACACCCGGTTGTAACATAAATAACAAGCAGTCTATTTACAAAGACGTCAAAGACATGAAAGTGGGGGCGCTCGAACGTTTTTCAGTTTTCTCTTCTGTGGGAATCTCTTATATGGGATTTTATTTGTTCGCATTGTATTCAGGGAATTGAGTAAGCTGGACGCCTCCTTAATCGTGGACAGATGGATGCCCAGCCGCATTTAGGCTTGTCGTAATGCCATAGAGAAATTAAACACTACGTTATAGTAATGCGATCAAAAAACGTCAGTCCTGTTGCCAAGTCAAGACCATTTAAATAAGTACTCGTAAGATTATCTATGAATGCACGTGCTTATGAATCCTTCTTCTTCAACTTCTCAAATAAATTCTAAGAAACTTCTAAAATAATGGCCGTATGATAGTAATAAGTACATTATTGTTAGTCTAAGGATAGTAAGATCTTTACATAGAAACTTGCCTTTTTTGCCACCTTGCTAGTTTAAGAATTTTTTTACACAGGTATACCACTATCACTATCTGCTTGGCACAAAGGTTACCAAGTCGCACTGCCAATCTAAGGGTCTCGGGTTCGATTCCCGGCGAAACAGAAATTTGAATGATGACTTTAAATTTCTGTTCTCGATCTGGGTGTTTGTGCTTCTGTCTTTGTGTGTGTCCATGGTACCCACGACCCAGGGTATATCTACCCTACTGTTGGGCTATGAGTGTGAAGAGTTTATTATTATCATACCACCAGTTGTATGGCGGGGAATTGTTTATTCCACCAAGGGTAGCAAAACCTTACTACTTTCATTGCTATAATAAATATTCAGCAGTCAATAAACAAAAGATTTATTCACCACTTAATTCCAGTTTGCAGATAAGCATCGATTCTTTAGACTATGGCCTCTGCTCCAAAAGCTCTTTTATCTACAGCCGTATCAGTCGGATCAAGTTTTGTATAGAAGCACGATCGCAGATCTCACCCGATAATCATTCATCAAATCAATTCGGTGTGCCAATTCCTATTGTAGGATTAACGATTGTTTATTGCTGACTCGTGAGTTAGGGCCAGACACGTTATGGGAGTACACCCTTGGTATTATGTGTGTGTATAGAGCGCAATTTTTTAACTGTAAGCTGATAAGCGCATATTTATAAAACAAAGTTCTTTTGTCTAGTTGGGGTTTAGTACTTCGTATAGTACTAACGTTTGACAATTTTAATCTCCCATGGCACTCACTCACTCATGTTACACAATATTTTGTACTTTGTAACCATAATACAATAATAATTAATTGTATTGTGTTTTATTAAATTATTGCGTATTAAAAAAATTAAGCCTTAAAGGGATCTATTTAAGACTTAATTTTTTGTGTTAATAATTATTAAAAAAATAAAATTATCTAATATTGCCCAAATTGTCACCAAGGGATTTCTTCGAGCGTCATACGAATCTGTATGACTCGATAATGTATGACTCAGCAAAGAGTTATGCGGTAATCATTTATTTTATTATTTTAGATACTAAATAAATGCTTTCTATCACGACACATAAACAACAATAAGTCACTTTTAGCACAATACAAAGATGTCTATTGTGCTTTTAGTTTCAAGTTATGTAGATAATAAATAATGATTAAATTCATAAGAACACCAAATATCGACTTTGCAGCCAGTTTGTCTGCAAATTCGATATTTACCGACAAACTGGCTTACAGTTTGGCAATCATAGAAATGTAGCTAATGTACACTCTTTTGTTGGAAATAAAATAAATAAAAAAATGGATAAAAAAATTAATACTTACAATAATTATTTGATTTGTAATACTAAAAGTCATTGCTACACAAGTCCCTGTAGCTTCGGGATTAAGAATAGAGCTATGGTATCCCCTGCCTGATCGTAAGAGGCGTCTAAAAGGGGGCTTCCGGGGTTGTTGACGGTGTGAGTGGGAGCTTGATCCGCCCAGCCAGAAGCCCCGGGAAGGACGCGGTGTGTGCGTGGCCGCATGCCGCCGTAAGCATCGGAAGGTGCAGGAGAGCATATCTGCACTCCCGATGATGGGCCCATTCTAGGCGCCGTGCGTGGAGATCACCAGTGCGTTCCACTGGAGATCCCGGAGTCCTTCCAAGCACAGAGGCTGGCCACCGAGGGGTTTTTAGTGCGGTCAGATCCCACATAACCCGGTATTCACTCCCAAGGTGCCGGATACCTTTTGAAGGTTTACCAAAAAAAGAATACCAAAAAAAAGGTCGTTTACACAAACGCTGGGTGTCGCTTTACCAAGGTTGCAGGGGTAAAACATTGTCCCTTTGTCCTTTACTTAACAAATAACTCCTCTAGCGACCACTCAAATTATTATAGTAGGTACGCTGCTTGTAGCTATGGTACCCTGCTGGCATCTATAGTAACTGGCTTGTAACTATAGTATCTAATATTATAAAAGGCCTGCTCCCATTAGCAAAAAAAAATTTAGATTCAACAGTAACCCCAAACTCATTGAAGAGTAAGAAAACCGGCCAAGTGCGAGTCGGACTCACGCACGAAGGGTTCCGTACCATTATCTGTAAAAAATCACATTGTATGGGAGCCCCCTTAAATATTTATTTTATTCTATTTTTAGTATTTGTATAACAATAGCTAGCAGCAGAAATACATAATTGCCTTTGATTATCTATAGAAATAATTGCATTAAGATTGAATGAAAGCTAAATTGTGGTTTACGATTTATGACGTATTAAAAAAAACTACTTACTAGATCTCGTTCAAACCAATTTTCGGTGGAAGTTTACATGGTAATGTGCATCATATATTTTTTTAGTTTTATCATTCTCTTATTTTAGAAGTCACAAGGGGGGGACACAGTTTTTACCACTTTGGATGTTTCTCTCGCGCAAACTATTCAGTTTAGAAAAAATGATATTAGAAACCTCAATATCATTTTTGAAGCCCTATCCATAGATACCCCACACGTATGGGTTTGAGAAAAAAAATTTTTGAGTATCGTTCTAAGTATGGGGAACCCTCAAAATTTATTGCTTTTTTCTATTTTTGTGTGAAAATCTTAATGTGGTTCTCAGAATACATCTACGTACCGAGTTTCAACTGAATAGTTCTTATAGTTTCGGAAAAACAGACATCACGAATCCATAAGGGTTCAGTTTTTTGCCATTTAGCTACGGAACCCTAAAAAACCTAACTCGTAGACTTTCGCCAACCATCCTGATTCTGCAGCTGCTTCAAGACGGTGTCGAGGAGCTTCCGCCCGTCCCGCTCGTTCATGTTGAGGACAGAGAAGACGGAGGACTTTTGCTCGGCCTCCCGGAGCTTCTCGAGTAGCGCGTACTTGCTGCCCTCGATGCCCACGTCGTGCAAGTACGACAACCAGTCCAAATCGTTATCAGATCCAGGAGATGTCAAGTTAGTCACCCCGAAAAATCAAACTCCAACAAGTTATCAGGACCAGGAGTTGTCAGTTAGTCAGGAGTTGTAAAGCAACCAGTAAGGGTACTCATATGTTTTGATAAAATGAAACAACTAAAACTTGAATATAAAAATAATTTATTAATTTAAGGTTCTAAATGCTTTCTATCACTACATATAAACAACAGTAAGTCACATTTACTTTCAAGTAATGCAGATAATAAATAAAGCTTAAATTCATAATGGATTAAAAAACGAATATGATTTTATTATTTGTAATACTAAAAGTGGCTGCTATATAAAAATATAGCTCGTTTATCCCACGAATGCCGGACATCGGTTAACCAAGGTTGTAGGAATATAACGACATTGTCCCTGTGTCCTTTTTATTAAAGTTATTAAATAGAAGCATGCACTCAGATCACTATAGTACGCTGCACCAGCAGCATGATACCAATACAGATACCAATCTATAGTAACCTTTTGGTCACTATAGTAACTAATGACTAATTGACACGTTAGAAAACGCAAACAAACATAATGTGCATGTTGATATACCTCCACAGCCTCGATAAACCGGCATACAGCTAGGCCTGAGCATAATTTAAAAAATCTAGGGGAAGGCCCATTTCCATACGCAAAATAAATATTCCGATTCAACAGTAGCCCCAAACTCATTGCAAAAATAAGCAAAAAAGCCTATATGGCATACTATATCAACCATCCTGATTCTGCAGCTGCTTGAGTTGCTTCAAGACGGTGTCGAGGAGCTTCCGCCTGTCCCGCTCGTTCTTCTTGAGGACGGAGAAGACGGAGGACTTCTGCTCGGCCTCCCGGAGTTTCTCCAGCAGCGTTGCGGCGTCGCGCGGCGTCACCAGCGCGTACTTGCCGCCCTCGATGCCCACGTCGTGCAAGTACGACGACCAGTCCCAACCGGTTATCAGGTCCAGGAGTTGTCTGTAAAAGAGAGGACAGTAAGTCAGACAGAGGACTTGCTGTATCGGGGAAGGTGAATCTTCAAAAGGTTATCGGCATCTTGAGATTTAACCTCCACACACAAAATACATAAACACTAAAACCCTCCTTGATGCAGCTGAGTCAAACGGGCGCGGTCGGGTGTGAGATGGGTGACCACTAGTGGCAAAAAAAAATTTATGCGTTTCCGTGCTTCGGAGGGCACGTTAAGCCGTCGGTCCCGGTTGTTATCGAAAGATAACAGTCGTTAAACCATGTCGAAGGCAGTTTGAAAACATCCGACAGCGAGAACAGGCATCTCCACCAACCCATATTGGAGCAGCGTCGTGGAGTAAGCGCCAGGTAATGGGGAGAGTTTCATGCCCAGCAGTGGCACGCAAAAAAGGTTACAGCCTAAAACCCCTTCGGTAGTCTGCCTAAGCGCTTGAGGAGAACTCCAAGATCTCCAGAGGAACGTAATGGTGTCCTCGACTCGCGGCGCCCCAATCGGGCCCATCATCTGGAGAGCGATGATGCTCTCCAGCATTTTCCTGTGCTTGCGACGGCATTTGGCCACGCACACACCGCCGTCCTTCCTTCCCGGAGCCACTAACTGGTTCGAGCTCCCACACTTGCCGCCCGCAACCTTCTTTTAGTCGCCTCCTACGATCAAGGATACCGTAGGCCAATTCCTAATCCCGAAACTATAAAAGCTAATTCTTCTGTCTTAGTGGTTTTGCTGAAAAATCCTGCTAATACAAGGCTACGCACCTCAAGCTAGCGAACTGATCAAGTAGTTCTCCCTCCTTTAGACCAGGTACAGGTTCTCCGGCCGCAAACTGTTCACACTGAATGACATCCAAGTCGAGTTGGTATAAAGCTCCTGAAGAGATCTGACGCACTGCCGGATCTAGGAGGAGGTTTCGGAGGCGTATTGCGATTCGGTTGGTAGCTGCACGTACTGCTGCCACCCTGTCGAAGTAAATGGTATAAAATTAAGTAAAGTTGTTGCAAGATTACTCATTTTAAAACGGGTTCGGTCAAAAAAAATGGTGACTGCTAGTGGTAAATAATTTCATGTGAATATTTGAACTTAATTAATTTCATTCAACATTTGGTTAACTTTGTTGCAGAGGGGGGGAGGGGGGGTCACAGGGGACATGGCCCCACGCTCCCCCAAATCCATCAGTCATGCGTAGATGGAAGTAGATTTGGGACACCTCTTTCCCCCTTTTCTTGGTGAACGCCCCCCCCCCCCCCCCCCCCCCCACCGCCAAATTGAAGGCTGAAGCCGCGCCTGGTTGGAGTAAGGACCAACTGTACCATATTAGATGAGTTGCAATTATCTACGTCAAGTTAACATGAAAGTTATGTAAGTGCAATAAAATTATTATAATACATATTATGTACACATATTTCTATTGACTATGAATATCCTTACCTTGCTCGTTCTGGCAATTGCTCCAAAGAAGTAAGTACACCAGAAAGGTAACTCAGCATGTCAGTGACAAAAGCTGAAGCCTGCCCAGTGGGCTCAACTGAAAATAAAAATAAAAATCTAATCGTAATACGATCTATTATATGTGAAACAACACTTAAGCCTCTTCCCTTCCATCTGCCATAAGCCTTAGAAGGTTTACAGCTAGACTTATGGCCCCTTAAAACTCGCCACTTGGTCCGTTCTATACCGTCTGAAGACAGCGGCTTCCTGCTGTCTTTGCCGAGTTGTGGTCAGTGCCAGTCGAGGACCTTTCTTCCCCTTCAGTCATCAACTTAAAACCGTTATAACGACTTATTTCTTACCCAGCAGCCAATCGTAGTTCTCGAGGTCAAGAAACTCATCCACTTTCTTTTCCAGATTGTCGCAAATTTGTTGTTCGGCGTCGTCACGTGCCGACTGGAACATGCTGCCAGCTGCCTGTGTAAATAGAAGATTAAAACAATGTAGGTATGCGTCCCAAAAGAAGAAAACTAATAAAATAGTTTTAATTTTTTTTAATTTGACAGCCTCTGTGGCGTGGTGGGTGATGAGCCGACTGCGAAGCGTGAGGTCGTGGGTTCGATTCCCACCCAGGACAAATAATTGTGTGATGAACATGACTATTTGTTCTGTGTCTGGGTGTTAATTATCTATTTAAGTATGTATTTAGATTTATGTAAGTATGTTTATCAGCTTTCTGATTACCATAGTACAAGCTCTGCTTAGTTTGGAATCAGATGGTCTTGTGTGAATTGTCCAAAGATTTTTATTTATTTATAATTTATTTGTTTATTTAATTCCTTTCTTATTTCACCTTTCCAATATTCTTCTTTAACAGCCAAGCCACACTGATACAAGATTTTTAGCATCGACGGTCGGCGATTTAGTCAGTAAATGCATCAACCGAATGCCGAGTCCCTTGCAAACTTGAAAACGCTGAAATGCGCGATTTCGCTACACGTTCGAGCTTCGGTAGTCGCGGAATCGGGATGCAGCATCTTTAGGGGCTAAACGCGCGATTTCGCTACACGTTCGAGCTTCGGTAGATGCGGAAATGCGATGCAGCATCTTTAAGGTGCTTAACGCGCGATTCCGCAACACGCTCGAGCTTCGGTCGTCGCGGAATCGCGATGCAGCATCTTTAAGGTGCTAAACGCGCGATTCCGCAACACGTTCGAGCTTCGGTAGTTGCGGAATCGCGATGCAACATCTTTAAGGTGCTAAACGCGCGATTCCGCAACACGTTCGAGCATCGGTAGTCGCGGAATCGGGATGCAGCATCTTTAGGGGCTAAACGCGCGATTTCGCTACACGTTCGAGCTTCGGTAGATGCGGAAATGCGATGCAGCATCTTTAAGGTGCTTAACGCGCGATTCCGCAACACGCTCGAGCTTCGGTCGTCGCGGAATCGCGATGCAGCATCTTTAAGGTGCTAAACGCGCGATTCCGCAACACGTTCGAGCATCGGTAGTCGCGGAATCGGGATGCAGCATCTTTAGGGGCTAAACGCGCGACTTCGCTACACGTTCGAGCTTCGGTAGATGCGGAAATGCGATGCAGCATCTTTAAGGTGCTTAACGCGCGATTCCGCAACACGTTCGAGCTTCGGTCGTCGCGGAATCGCGATGCAGCATCTTTAAGGTGCTAAACGCGCGATTCCGCAACACGTTTGAGCTTCGGTAGTTGTGGAATCGCGATGCAGCATCTTTAAGGTGCTAAACGCGCGATTCCGCAACACGTTTGAGCTTCGGTAGTTGTGGAATCGCGATGCAGCATCTTTAAGGTGCTAAACGCGCGATTCCGCAACACGTTTGAGCTTCGGTCGTCGCGGAATCGCGATGCAGCATCTTTAAGGTGCTAAACGCGCGATTCCGCAACACGTTTGAGCTTCGGTAGTTGTGGAATCGCGATGCAGCATCTTTAAGGTGCTAAACGCGCGATTCCGCAACACGTTTGAGCTTCGGTAGTTGTGGAATCGCGATGCAGCATCTTTAAGGTGCTAAACGCGCGATTCCGATGCCATCCAAATTACTAAAACGCGATGCAGCATCAATGCACACGCGAAATTGGCGATCGCTGATGCCTAAAATAGATATTGTGGCCTGACCGTTACTTATGCATACGTATTTAAAGAACTTGAAGAAAAACTACAAAACAACTCATGTTTATAACATCAGTGTCTGAGCTCTGCTGTAATGCATTATTTAGTGACTGACTCATATGTAATTTATTTCATATGTCGAATCATAAAATCAAGCTATACCTAAGTACATACTTATAGCTTGATTTTATGATTGATGATGATGATGATTGACAAACATAATATAATAATCACCTGTGTTGTAACTAACTCTGATCCAGTTATGTTGCTGATAAACTCGTACAGGAAAGACGTCGCGTCTTCCAGGTATTTTGTATCCACAATTATCTGAAACAAAACATTATTGAATGATAAAATAAATATATTAATTAAACAATATCAAATCATCAACAAAATATGTAATAAATTCAAATATACCTCACAGCCGCTGCCCGACTGGGGGGAGATCCCAGCTCCATGGGGCCACACGTAAAAAACTGTTCACTTAGAGCTTGGGCTATCATACCATGTTAAGGCTCTTACAATCGCCAAGGTAGGCCTTTTTTTTGGTACCGGGGGGAAACCTTCAAAAGGTACCTGACACCTTCTGAGAGGATACCGGGTTATGAGGGATTTGACCGCACTAAAACCCCCTCGGTGGCCTGCGTCTGCGTTTGTCAGGACTCCGGGATCTCCAGTGGAACGCACCGGTGTCCTCCACGCGCGGCGCCCCAGCTCGGGCGCGTCTTCGGGAGAGCAGATGTGCTCTCCTGCACCTTCAGGTGTTCACGGCGGCATGCGGCCACGCACACACCGCTGTCCCTCCCGGGGCTGCTAGCTGGACGGGTCAAGCTCCCACTCTCACCGTCCGCATCCCCGGAAGCCCCATTTTAGTCGCCACTTACGATCAGGCAGGGGACACCGTAGCTCTATTCTTAATCCCGAAGCTACAGGGACTCGCCAAGGTAGGCCTAGGGCGATTTAGTGATGTCAAATCTCGTATAACTGCCTCAGCCGGCCCTCTGATGAGCAGCAAAGAATGCCTCGCGGCCGCTGCCCGACTGCGCCGCCCATGCCTAGCCCCGCGGAGTACTTGAAGTCAAGCGTAGATCCACTTAAAGTATCATTGCTGCAACCATTTCTGTTAGATGTGGTAGAACTCGCAGGTTCAAACGGGGAAGTACGACCACTGTGCCCATTTCTAAATGAAGCAATACTATTGTTACTCGGTAAAAAGGTGCAGATTTATATGAGGCGTCCACCAGCCTCCGGAGTAGCAGCACAACTGTTAAAACTCAAGCTTACTTGAGATTATGTGTAGATGACCAGAGATTGCAGCAGTCACACCGCATGGCCTCTGTGCTTGGGGAGGACTTCGGGATCTCCAGTGGAACGCACCGGTGTCCTCCACGCGCAGCGCCCCAGAATGGGCCCATCCTCGGGAGAGCAGATGTGCTCTCCTGCACATTCAGGTGTTCACGGCGGCATGCGGCCACGCACACACCGCCGTCCTTCCCAGGGCTGCTGGCTGGACGGGTTGAGCTCCCACTCTCACCGCCCACAACCCCAAAAGCCCCCTTTTAGTAGCCTCTTACGATCAGGCAGAGGATACCGTAGCTCTATTCTTAATACCGAAGCGACAAGGACTACACCGCATGGCATTCAACTTCAACTTCAACTTCGTCTGCTACGAAATTAAAATAAAAGTGAGTGAAAATTATACCTGTACTAGCTGCATCAGAGGCAGCGGTCTTCTAAACAGAGCAGAGAGGCAGCCAGTGAAGGATCTGCTGAGCAGCAAGGAAGCCGAATGCCTCGCGGCCGCTGCCCGACTGCCTCCTCCCAGACCTAGCCCCGCTGAGTATTTCAGCCATGCGTAAATGAACTCCTTCACTTGGACGTACACCGCAGGTACTATTGATGAGAAGGGGAACCTGGAACGAGGTGGAATACTTAGATAGATCCTTTATTGCAATAAGATGAGCACAACACAACGTCAATGTCAGCATAATTTAAAGTATTAAAACATCGCTGGGACCATCATAATAATCACATTGACCCACCATTACATATTACCTGAATAGAGCTATAGACATATCTTTTCACGCAAGCCGTTCATTTAAAGCGCAAGATTTTGTTTGTAAATAAATGATATAAATGTTGAGTTCTGCTATAATATATAAGCATATACAGTAGACAATGAAAACTTTGAAGACAAGTGTGTGTATCTTAAAAATCTTGACTTTAACATGTATTTGTTTAGAACTTTTATATTGACAGGATTTTATAATAATAATAACGTTTCACACTCAAAGCCTCACAGTAAGGTAGATACACCCTGTGTCGTGGGTACCATTGGATACACACAAAGACAGAAACACAAACATTCAGACAGAGAATAGAAATTTAAACTCATCATTCGAATTTCTGTTTCGCCGGGAATCGAACCCGGGACTCTTCGATTGGCAGTCCAGCATGGTAACCATTGCGCCACGCGGTTTTATATAGACTATGCATTTTTAACTCTCTACTTATTGTTTTTCTTCTCGAAGTTTAAAAATGTGATGAACCACAAATTTTATTCTTATTTCCATTGAGAATGAATAGAATAGAAAGAATGTTTAGCGTGTCTTTGATTTCTCCAAATTAATTTCAGGTGATAAATACTTACTTCCTTGGGAATGGCTGAGTCTCCAGCTCTTCCCCTTCATAAGGAAAAGTATCCATAACGGCATCATATTGCTCTTGATTTTCTACCTGCAATAAAAAAGGATAGGTAGGTGAAAACTACAAAAACAGTCAACGAAGGCAGATCTTAAAAAAAATAACTAATTTGAGTTAACAAGAAAGTAACAGATTTGGAGTTTTGGCGGAAAGTCAGGAAAGACATAATGTGCTCTTGTTTTATATTCAATTCATTATTAATTCATTCATTATTAATAACATACCTTAATTTTTTATTATTGAATTATTGGTGAATGTTTATGAGATGATGCAAATGTAATGCAAATTTATTAGTTTTATAATTTTGTTGTAATAATGCAATTTCAAATAATGTTTAGAGTAACTTTGCGTACAAATATTCATATTGTAATTTTTGTTTTCCTTTTTTGTAAATTTGCATACCAATTTTGGTTAATGTGAGAGACTATAATAACCTTTTTTTTTTGTTATCAGGGGGGAAACCATCAAAAGGTACCCGGCACCTTGGGAGAGAGTACCGGGTTATGTGGGATTTGACCGCACTAAAACCCCCTTGGTGGCTGCCACTGCGCTTGGAGAGGACTCCGGGATCTCCGGCTGAACGCACCGGTGTCCTCCACGCGCGGCGCCCCAGAACGGGCCCATCTTCGGGAGAGCAGATGCGCTCTCCTGCACCTTCCGATGCTTACGGCGACATGCGGCCACGCACACATACAAACCAACTATTCATGTACCACATTTTGGCAAATAAATAATTTCATTTCATTTTCTTGGTGTATTTTTAAGTTATATCGGATAAAGTTGATGGCGTTTTGCTTGATACAGTTAAAATACAGTGCATGAGTGTTGTGAAATAAAATAATAGTGCTAAAATATGTTTATCTGCTTGCCTCCAAAATTCCATTGGACACATTCTGGTAAAGTAGCCATCGCTTTACTTGAATGTTTGACTGACTGCTTACTGATCTTATCTATTATTACTTCATCAAGTTTCATTGAAACTAGCAAAAAAAATATGCAAAAATTATACCTGACGCTGGCAATATGCACAGAGTTTGCGATGCCATAATTAAAAAGAAAAAAAGTAACTGTTTATGGGTAAAACTTACCTCAATGGGTAAAAATGAGGCATTGTCGAGTATATCTCGAAACACCACAACCCATCTCTGCATCAACACCTCTGTGTAATGTTCGGCCATCTCCTGCAGCAACAAGGGCAATGGATCCGTTGGAAGGCCATAGCATCTACAATAAACAAATTGCATTTGGAAGACTAATTACTTATTTTGATTTGGAAACTATTTAGCTTTGTAATATGTAACCTATTACAAAAAAAATTTTAGGTGATTAGCAGATGAGCATGAAGTCCACGTAGTATTTGGCTGTGTCTCAGGCGACATGAACAACCCAAAATCAGTCATGCGTAGATGGAAGGCGAAACATGCCAATTTGGGTGCCCCCCCCCCCCCTTGTCATATTTTATTACCCCCCCTCTCCCTCAAATTTCTTAGTCACCCCCAAATTGAAGTCTGTGACCGCACCTGTTGTCGCTGCAGCCCATGGATATTTACGCGCAACAGAATTGTTTCTCGACAGAATTGGGTAAACTTCCTCGGTTGAATTATAAAGGTGTTACCACAAAGAAAAATACAAAGTATTGTACAAAAATATTGTAAAAGTAGATGATCCGACAGATGTCCTACCTTAACTATAAATATTGAATTCAAACTGGTCTAGTATTAATTATAATATTTATTTTACATCCTCTTTGACGATTTTTGCAGCAAGCATTCTGTCGTGATATGTCAAACACTTAGAAAATTTAATATGGTGGTTAAGTATTCTCAAGTTTTCAAATTTTTCGCGCAAATTTCTTAATTTTTTCTTTCATAAGAACCTCCTCCTGATAGTAACAAACGAAACAAAAATCGGTCCAGCCATTCACGCGTGATGCCGTGACCAAGGAAAATAGGGATTCATTTGTATGTATAATATGATATTAATCCATACTAATATTAAAAATTCGAAAGTCTGTCTGTCTGCTACTCTTTCACGCTTAAACCACTGAACCGATTTTGATGAAATTTGGCATAAACATAGAAAGGACGTTGAGAAAGAACATAGGCTACTTTTTGCCGCGTGAAAATATCTCATTCCCACGGGAATAAATGGAATGAATGAAATGCGCCGTGTACTGTTATAAATACACTACATGTTATTACTTACTTCATTGACGTCCATTATCATATTTTATAACTTATATTCTATTATTTTATTCTTATACTTTACTTTTCCTATAGTATTTCTTTACAAAATTATTTAATTTCGGTGTTTGTTTATTTATATTTTCACGCAGCTATCAAAATCAATCAGTCAAAAGTCAGACGTGACAGACTTTTTTGTTACTTATTTTTTTTAATTCATTTTAAGGCATTGTATAAAAATCCTTTTAGCCATTCAGTATTAAATGAAAAGAAAATTTTTATGTTTCTTATTTCATTTCATAGATTAATAAAGTTATAGTATTGTCTTTGGCTTAGTCATGTTTTTTTATAGTATAATTATTATAAATTATTATTTTTAAATAATAAATGAATATAATGTTCTTCGAATCTCTATATATATATTATACCTATAAATGAATTGCTGTTCGTTAGTCTCGCTAAAACTCAAGAACGTCTGAACCGATATGGCTAATTTTGGTCTTGAAATAAACGTTTAAACGTTTCACACTCATAGCCCCACAGTAGGGTGTATATACTATACACGTATATACTAGACACATACAAAGACAGATACACAAACACCCAGACCGAGAACAGAAATTTAAACTCATCATTCAAATTTCTGTTTCGCCGGGAATCGAACCCGGGACCCTTCAATTAGCAGTCCGGCATGGTAACCATTGGGCCACACGGGTCGTCAAATCAAATATTAGTAGAAGTCCATTGGTTCTTCGCGCCATCGTCCAAAAGTTTGACATAGTCTGAATAACAGTTCATCTGTCACTGTTCGTTTTTAATTTTTTATTTGACAGTAACATAAAAACCCCTTGAGATGATAAAGAAACTAATCCTCTTACAAAACTTTTAAGGCAGGACAACGTCTGCGGGATCCACTAGTAGTAAATATTTAAACAAAAATATTCTTCAAACTCACTTCAAAGCATTAATAAACAGCATGATCTGATGCTTGATACTCAGCATCAGGGTAGGATCAGTGATGAGGGAGGTGTTGGTCCTCAAAGTGGAAGCCACCTTGGTCACGGACATGCTCCATGTGTCCAACAACCAGTCCTTGGACACCAGACCTGCTCCTGTAGTTAGCAAATGCTCTTCGAGGATGAAGAAACCCAGGATTGCGTTCAAGTAGCTCTTCATGCTTTGGATTGAGTCATGGAGGTTGCCTGATGATGGGATGAGCACTAAACGTGCTTGTTGTTTTCGTTGGGCTCTGGAAGAGATTCTTCTATTATATTATGTGAAAAAGACTAGTATTTTATTGCAAAGTAAACTCATACTTATACGGGCGCGGTCCCAGGGGGAGGCGGTGGAGGCACAGGGAACACGACTCCCCATCATTGCCCCCTGGGACCGCGCCTGTACTTATAACGCAAATCATAAAATGCAATCGAGAATGGGTATCACGAGGAGAGAAGCTTACATTACACTAGCTGTTGCATACACCAGAGAAAGAAAATGAAAGAGAAGATGCATCATTACATGATTATGACTAAGTAATTCATGGTATGCCACAGTTTATCAGATTAAAAAAGGGTCCAAATTCTTGGATTACAGAAGAAATATATGGACCTAACTGTAATTAAATATTTCAACATCAAAGTACTAATAGACAGAACTTGGAACACAAGTTATTACATTTTACAAAGATTAAAGTATCAATTTACTTTATAAAAAATATCACAACTTCCAGATTTTATGGAAGATGATAATTTTAATAAAGAAAGTAAAAAGTTTGAAAAGTATGATGTATGATTATATGATTAAGCTATACTTATTCAAAAAAACCTAAAAAATCTTTACCTGTAATATTGTATAAACTCATTCTTGGCGCCCAACACACTGTGAATGTGTAAACACCGATGAAGGGGGCTGAAATCTACTAGCTCATGGGGACACTGAGGCCCTACATTTTCCTTGTTTGATAAGCCAACGACTGCCATATCTATAAACAACAGTTAAATTCCACACTTGAATTATGGTCTGAGAGAGATACGAGCGTTTGCTCAAAACCTTGGCGCGTCTGCCCCGCCCACATTTCCATTTTAACCTCTTTTAATATGTTCTGTGGTCCTACATAAAGAAATATATATGGTACAAGTTATTGGTAAAACTTAACCTGGCACGTTTAAAACACTCACACCAATATAATTTAATACACAGTGTGTTTTAAAAACTATCACCTATTACAAACCTACACAGGCGCGGTCACAGCCTTCAATTTTGGGGGGATCACCAAGAAATTTTGTGGGGGGTCACTAAGAGATTTGGGGGCAGAGGTGTCCCAAATTGGCTTGTTTCGCCTTCCATCTATACGCATGACTGATGAATTTTGGGGGGTCATGTCACTCATGTCCCCTGTGACCCCCCCCCCCCCCCCCCCCTCCGGGAACACGCCTGTACATACATGTACGCCGTACATGTTTTATGGTAATTGTGTTGGTTCAAAATTAATAAACGAAATAATTGTTAATTAGGTGGCCCACTTAGCAGTAGTAAATAAAATTAAAACCTCAGAGAAAATTAAAAGCAAAAATTTTTGTAAATCAGCACACATTAGGTACGAAAAAATTATATTTGTCTTGGTTAGTAAGTGCTTAAAAAAAGTAATAACACACAAATTATAAGCAACATACACAAATTATAAATTACTATTTACAGTTCTATCTGGACAGACTTCGCAGATATTGCACACACCATCATGTGAATGTAAGGCTAGGTGCCAACTTAAGTTAATCGACCTATACTGACGTTAGTTCTGATACTTTTAAACAGCTTCCTAAGGTGCATTTGTTTTGACATGAAACTGTTATAAAACAAAATTTATGTGAAAGTTTACCAGTTTACCTTTTTTATTCTTAACAATGTTGGCTAAACTTCTTCCAAGCATTTCTTGTGTTTGTTTAAGTGCCATTGCTCCAACCTGCAACATAAGTAAAATATTTCATAGTATGTAATTGAAAGTTTGCTATAAATAGCTGAAATGCCAC
This sequence comes from Pyrgus malvae, assembly GCA_911387765.1. NCBI lineage: Eukaryota > Metazoa > Arthropoda > Insecta > Lepidoptera > Hesperiidae > Pyrgus > Pyrgus malvae. Next base: position 24,949,645 of record OU426948.1, read on the forward strand.
AAACAAAAGGTATGTTTTTTTTAACACGCTTATATTAGCTTGACCTGGATGTATGTATGTATGTATGTAACAGAATCTTTTAACTTCATTTTCACCTATTTCTAAGCGTCTGATTAACTTGAAAATTTTCACAGGGGTCAAGGGCCAATGACAATGCAATAATATGAAAAAAAAACCAACTAAAAATGTAAAATAAATAAAGTAGTTTAAAAAACTAAAAAACACTCTTTTCTGAAAATACGAACTAAAAAGTAAAAAATAAGAAGAAAATGTATTTTACTGTAAAAAAGGGGGGGTGCTTTTTGAGATTCTATTGACACCATGCACCCCACGCTGTTTTAACAGTAAAATATTCTTAAAGTTTAAGGTCCTTTTAAATTCGGAAAATTTGTAAATATATATTTATTAGGTAAAAAATCAATTTACTTGAGGACTAAGTTCTCGAATGTTCTCAAGAAAATCTCTCAAGTCCGCCATGGATGCATCCTGTATGGATTGTCTCAGTCTGGGAATGTCGGAGGATATCTGAGCACACCACTTGTAGGGTCCCACTCGAGGTAGCAAGACATGTTCCAACTGCTCTAGGGTTTTGAGAGCTGGATAATATCTATCAACAAAGAATTTTATCATGATTTTTATTATTTTTTATTTATTTCAATGGAGTAGCAGATTATACAAGAAACTCTATATTTTTTACAAAAACCCACCTATATAAAAAGCTTTGATTTGTTACCTTTTCGCATCAACTTGGGTCTTCAATTTAGAATATGTGGTCAATAGCGGCAAACATAGCTCCATTTTCTCAATAGTTGCAGCAATGTTTAGCTCAACTCGACGAGCTCTGATCAGTTCTTCTGCTCTTGTGCATAAACCTTAACAAATGGTAACAAACAAACACAAATACTTTATATTTAGATTTATAATAATATTTTTTTATGAGCAACTGTAACATGATTCGTAAATGAACCTTTGATTGGCTTACACAAACACTACCAATGGCTGGTCATGATAAAGGATGTTTCTATTTGGATCCAAAAATCCTCGCTAGGCTTTCGAAAAAATTTAATTTCCTAGTTGTATTTCTCTTCCCCTTGCATAGATGATTTTTTTTTATGAAAAGCTCAATATTGCCTGCATGGGTTCAGATCTGTCAATCTGAAAGATGACTGACAACCAAGAAAACTGCAGGAAATTATTGGATTCACAAGTTGAAGGGCCTCTACGGTGGATGGATAGGAAATAAATATTATTCAAATAGTAAACTTACCCTCAGTAGTCTCCTTTACATTGGCATCAACATTAGATATCTCTCCATGGAGCTCCTCTGCATGGGAGCGCACTTGGAGCAACTCTCTAATTGAGTCTATAAAACCCTGCAATAGTACATAAATTAATTTAAAGAAATTACATAGAATGTCTCAAAATACACATTGCTCATGGTCCCTCCATGGGTGCAAGTTCTTTAACATTTTTTCCTTCTTAATGAATTTGATAAAATAAGTACTTTTCTAATAAGCTACCTATTGATACATAGTTTGGTACTGGTTTATTATATCGTGCTCATTATATCAAAAGACACATAAAACAATTATTAATAGTTATAGCTATGTAATCTATGTATCTATTAGGTGCTTTTGTTCATGTCTTTGTGTGTATTATTACATATTGACATAACATTGATATAGTGTAAGTATTGCTAGATGCACATGAACATAAAAGTGGCACCGGCAAAAGAAGGCATAACAACAGTGATATGCCTTGTTTCGCTTTCATTTGCTAGGCATTTGCTTGTCGCATATCAGTGATGCCAAAGTATGCAGTCAAAATATGTAAAAATTACACACTAAAAATGCAAAAAAAAAAGCTTGGCAGTGTCATACTTCCATTGAGTATATGTTAATCTTAATTTAATAACACATATTTATTATACATTAAGGCTGTTCATTGTTATTTTAATAAATTTTGTTTGATTGCCATGCAAGATTGACATCTATCCCTTTCACTCTCGCGAGTGCCTCTATAAGCAAAAAGTAGACAGTTACTTATTTGTACTTATGTCAGTACTATAAGCATAAGAATAAATAATACTACATAGAACGGAATCTTCTTTGATCGCCACTGAAACGCCGTCATTTATGTACCTACATCCCTCTTCACCCCGTTACGCCCCTCTGTCGCCCAGGCGTGTTGCCAGGGTTGTGAACTGTTAGTAATGCTTATGTCTAAAGATAATATCGCAAAAATATAAGTTTTCCTTTACTTAAAATCATTATTTTAGTTTAGTATTAAAAAATATGAGAATGATAAATACTTATCTACTCTATAAATACTTATAAATAATATTACTTAATAAGTTATAAGTACCATACCAAATGAAGTCATTTAAGTAAGTATTACTTACCTACATAGGTGTAAGTACTTAGGTAGTGTAGGTTTAAAATAAACGAATGACATATTAAGTATTATGTACGTGCGCCAGTGCCGCGGCGCGGCGGCGCCGCAATCGCGAGGCAAAACAATCGAGAAAGGTTCAATGACCGATGGCAGGGGCTATTAAAAAATATTTTGGCGACATGTTAAAATGCTGTAGGTATCTAACTTTTTTTTTATAATTGAGTGAAAGTGAAACAGTTGGCTACACAAAAAGAACTGGTCATGTCCTTTTAATAAATAAGGTAAGTACGGAAAAGGAATAATATTTAAAAAATATAACTTATCTCGCATCATCTTTGGGCAAACTAAAAAAACTTAAGTTTGGCATTGTTTTAGAATTGTTTGTACAACCAAACACACCACATTAACTTGGCGCCGTTATTGTAATTGACGCACCCGTCCGAAACAGCCCTACTTCAGTATTATGTTTAACATGTAGGCTAATATTGTGACCTTGAGCCCGTCCGGAGCGGGAGTTTCCATTCTATGTAGTATTATTTATTCTTATGCTATAAGGTTTAAAATACACAATGAAGTGTTATAGAATATGTCATGTCTGTAATACATTCATAGGGGATAGCTGTCACTTTGACGGATGAATACTCTAGCTAGATTCTGTGATTAAAGGCAGTGAGTGCACGAGAATTGTTAAAATTCCTATTTTAGTTGTTATAATAATGTATGTGTCTTAAAATGTGTCTATTACTATGTACTAACTTTGTTCAGTTAGTAAGGTGCTTTACAAAACACAAAATACAGTACCTGATAATAAAAATTGCACAACTTCTCTATCTCCTTGTCATGCTGCTGAATCCTCTCATCAAGCTGCTGCACAAAAGCCTCATGACCCCCCTCCCCCTCATACACTGATCTGAATGCTGGCCCCCAGTAATCATCTATGCCTTCTATTTCCTGAAAATAAAACATATTTTCACAATTGACCTACCTTAATTTATTATTTAATATGCCTGCTGTATTTGACATTACAGGTAAGTCATAAGAGAGATAAACAGAACATTTTTAATGCTTTGGATGGCTATAGCAATAAATAACTAAACAGGAATCATAAAATGAAATGAAAAGAGTATAAATCATAAGAAAAATTTGGCCATTTTGCATTATGATTGAATAAAATTCTCAATGTAGCCTTTTCGAACCTATTGTAATGTTTACACTTGAGATCCAAAAAAAACTGTCACTTCAGTCACACAAGAAGTATCCTATTTGTACACCTGGGAATTGATGGGATGTACTTCATTATTATGAATGAGTATAATCAGCAATTGTTTTCATTGCACCACATAGATTAACATTGATGGAAACCAGGTAAGAACCCATTTGTAGAACTATTATTGTTCGCCCAGGGAAGTACCACCGCTGCACCCACTTCTGCCGTGAACCAATTCTATAGTGTTTCTGTGGAAAGGTGCAGTTGCCGGCCACACTTACATGAGGCGACCACTAGCCTCCAGAGTAGCAGTGCAACTGCATACGACCTCAGACAAGACTTACCTATGCTTGCTTGAGGTTGTATGTAGATGTCCATGGGCTGCAGCGACCACTTAACACCACGTGGCCTGCATGCTCGTCTGCTACTCCATTCAAATAAATAAAAAATAGAACTGTACTAAAGTACAGTTGCGCTGAAACCGTTATAACATTGTTTATTGATCGATTTCTTTTTCCCATAGAGGAATATATGCTATGATAGATGTAAGTAGATGGAAGCTAATTATGAGCTGATTGATAAAGATTGTCAGAAACAGAGTGCAAGTTGGGGCGCGTGTCTTCAATCCATTTCGCTAAATCGCCTTGAGTTTTAAAACAAGGACTGACCAAGATATCAATTTAATTCGTTTATAAATGAGTTTAAATTTATAAAAATGGGCGTACCTGTATAGTAGCACTAACATTCGTCATTTTAACGATTTAAAAGTCCTATCGGCACTTTTAACACTTATATTACATACTTGTAGCGGACAAATTTGCTCACATTGTATTGTAATGCATTTGGTTAATAACCAATGATATTCCGTTAAAATTGTGAAAATAATAATTCCTAACAAAAGTAACAAAATTACATTACAATGACATGAAAGAAGTAGGTAGGAAATTAGGAATTTAATTAATGACGTTATGTCAATGTCACATATGTCACTGTCATGGTTGACAGCTTAATACGTTTTTTTTTTTCAATTATAGCATCGTAAACTCTGTGCGTACTGCCAGCGTCAAGTATAATTTTTCATTTTTTTGCCAGTTTCAATGAAACTGGACGAAGTAATAACAAAGTCAGTTAGTAAGTCGTCAGTAATTAGTCAGTCTAGTTAGTCAAACATTCAAGTAAAGCTATGGCTACTTTACTAGAACTTGTCCAATGGAATTTTGGAGGCAAGCCGCAAAAACATATTTTAGCACAAACACTCGTGCACTGTAATTAACCTATATTAAACAAAATGCCATCAACTTTATCCGATATAACTCAAAAATACACCAAGAAAATGAAAATAAATAAAACAAGAGCACAATATGTCTTTTTTGACTTCCCGCCAAAAAACCTCTTAACACGTTCCGGTTCACAGTGAACAGAGCAAGGAACTTATACCCGAGCGGTCGGGTATAAGTTCCTTGGAACAGCAGAGTACATTAATTGGACGTAGTTACACGAAAAGGATCCAATCCACAATATTGTCAAAAATGAGATAAGTGTACCAAACTGATGCTTAATATCGATATTATCGGTCAGTAAAAAAGACCCACGTCAAAACAGCTGTTTTCCATCGAATTTGAACATCGGAACCAACCCACATGTATAGCAGCTCATGTATATTTATTCACCAAAAACGATCCAACTGTCGTGGTTCTTACCCCGTATTAAAAACTAAATCAGTAAAACGAACCAAAGAGGTTGGATCCTTTTTGCGTAATTTTAATACCAACATCACCTACACTACAATAAAAGCGCGAAAACCATCCACTCTGCTTGGGACTTTTTGCTGAATTGCTTAGGTACATTATAATTAAATAAATGAAACTATCCAGAAAGCTTGGATCGTTTTCAATAAATACATTTTTACGTATTATTCTAATAAATCTGTTAACGAAAACCATCTGTAGTTGTTGGTATTTACTTACTGATTATATTTTTTTCAAAACTAGCTGTGCCTCGCGGTATCACCCGCGTTAGAGAGGATCATTAGCATAAAGTGACTTCTCTTTTTATCCCTCACTTTATAAGCTAAAAATACGAGAGTGGATCGAAAAGTTCGCAGCCTGACATATAAACGTTTATTTTATTTTTACAATACTACCCTCATTATTCAATTTTCACAGTTCAAAATTTTGATGCAGTAAAGAAAGTACTTTTTTTGGTAGGGGGGGGGGGATACCTTCAAAAGGTACCCGGCACCTTGGGAAAGGTGTTACAGGGTTATGTGGGATTTGTTACCGCACTAAACCCCCTCGGTGGCCTACCTCTGCACTTGGGTTGGGGACGACTCCGGGATCTCCAGTGGAACGCACCGGTGTCCTCCACGCTCGGCGCCCCAGAAAGGGCCCATCCTCCGGAGAGCAGATGTGCTCTCCTGCACTCTCCGATGCTTACGGCGACATGCGGCCACGCACACACTGCCGTCCTTCCCGGAGCTGCTGGACGGGTCGAGCTCCCACTCTCACCGCCCGCAGCCACGTTAGCCCCTTTTAGTCGCCTCTTACGATCAGGCAGGGGCATACCGTAGCTCTATTATTAATCCCGAAGCTACAGGGACTGTGCTTAACAAACCTAGTGTTCAGTTTTTTAAAAATGGACAAAATTGAACAACGTGCGGTGATAAAATATCTGTTTATAAAAGGATTAATATCGAAAGAGATCTATGATGATATGTATTACAAAAACGTTAGGGTAATTTGGGCCATCATATACCACTATTAAAAATGGGTGGCAGAATTTAAACGTGGACGAGAGAGCATTGAAGATAACCCTCGCTCCGTCTGGCATACCACGTCTACGCTACGACGGAAGAAAACATCCACAAAGTGTGTGATCATATTGGAAAACCGAAGATTAACTATAAGGGAGATTGCAGACGCTATAGTCATTTCGTATGAGCGAACACAAAATATCATTATCAATGAACTCTGTCTTTCTAAGGTATCAGCCATGTGGGTCCCTAGACTGCTTTCAGTTGAACAAAAACGAATTCGTTTAACAATTTCTCGCGACTGTTTGGAGATGTTTGAGGCTGATCCGCAGGACTTTTTGGATCGTTTTGTTACTATGGACGAAACCTGGATTCATCACTATATGCCCAAGTCCAAACAACAGTCCAAGCAGTAGAAAAAATCTGATGAACCAACCCCAAAGAAAGCAAAAGCAATTTTATCGGCTGGCTAGGTGATGGCATCGGTTTTTTGGGCTGCTTGTGGAGTCATAATGGTGGACTCTCTTTCAAAGGGCCAAACAATAAACTCTGCATACTATTTCACCCTATTGTGTCGTTTGCGTGAAGAAATTAAAGCAAAACGTCCGGGATTATTAGAAAGTGTTGTTTCGTCAGGATAACGCATGCATTGACACTTCTGTTGAAAGCATGGTTCAAATTTGTGACTGTGGTTTTGAACTGCTACCTCATCCGGCTTATTCGCCTGATTTGACACCATCTGACTTTCATCTGTTTCCCAATTTAAAAAAGCACCTAGGTGGCCAGTGATTTTCATCAAATAAAGTGGTTGAAGCCGCAGTGAACCAGTATTTTGCAGACCTAAAAGAATCATTTCTTAAATCCGGAATAGAAGCTTTGCAAAACAGATGGAAGAAATGCATTGAGTTAGGTAGATTAACTTCAGTAATTCTTCAAATAATTCATATGTTTGGCGTTTTGCAAGTAGGAAAGAGTGCATACTGGTACTGCCGATTGTTCAAATTTATCGAAATGCGATTATTTTTCGAATAATAAACGCAAATATTTTTAATTTAAAGTCAATTTAAAAGAAACAGACTATATGAAGATTTATATTGTTGCATAAAAGTGCTTTTTCTATTTTTTATTTAAATTTTCAGAATGGCGTGTAGAATGTTTGATATTTTTTTTTATAAAATTAAAGTTATAATAATAATAAATTGACGTTTGTTTGAAAAAAAATTGTAATTATTAAATATTTTTTTACATGGGTCTTTTTAGTGAAATAAGTATTGACCGTGCACAATATAAACTGTTATTTAGCGAAAAGGATCCAAATGCATATTTTTACAAATATCTCCTAAAACACAATATTGTGTATGATTGGACTATAAACAATAAAATAATAATAATAATAATACATGTTAACAACATACTAACAAACTATTTTATAATGAATACCTATGAAGAAATACGTCATAAACTTCAAATGTCAATATCTCGAAAATGACTTGATGTGGATTGGATCCTTTTCGTGTAACTACGTCCAATTGTATAACAAGTGAGTGGGTCATTTTGAGTGAGAACATGTGCGTACACCTTATTATAGCGCTATACAAAAAATCGTTTTCATGGATCTCCCCCTTTAGATATATATTTATTAAGCCTGGCAACAAAACACGAGACAAGTGCCAAGTCGTTGACCAACCAACGGAAAGTGCCAAATCAATCTGCCAAAGTGCCAAAATAATTTTATTATTCCGCTGAAGGCGGTGTGAGGAGTCGTAGGATTTTTTTGTTAAAATAATTAAGTAGTACTGCGCAAATAGGGGCCAAGATTTGGAGTAATCCATGTTGCCTTAATTTTATTAATTATCAGTGTTCATTAACTAATTCTACTGCCATACAACAGTCCCGCAACCATGGCACACTGTATGAGAGTTTTGCATGGCCAGGTAAGTTTGAAGAATTTAAATTAATTCCACGTGCTATTAAATAATTAACAAGGCGCTAATAACTGCGAAAGAAATATATCAGTTCAATGTTTATGTTTACGACGTTATCAGTGTGCGAAATTGCGATCGTAAATATATGAATGGATAGGGTCATGTCACGTAAAATTAACTGTATAAGGTCGGCTGGGATCAGCCGTGTTATCAAATGGATCTGTATTACTACATGTGTATTGTTTAAATCCGGTTGCCGGCGTTTTACCGTTCATCATGGTACTGACAGGTTCTCGTTTCTTGCAGGGTGGCAGGACGAGGGCTGTACTCTTGGAAATTCAGCAAAGATGCTTCAGCGTGTCCCCCTTAAGCGCCGCGGCGGCCCAGGTACTCGTGAACGTCCAAAAAGTGCTAAAATCAGTGTTTTCAGCAATCACAATGTATTGTTATGTAATCAGTGCAAAGTTGAAAATGTTGTTCTGTGGCTTAAATTTTGTGTACTATAGTGTACTATGGTGTGTTTTAGGTCGCTATGTCGAAGTTCGACAAGGTTCCTCTGCCCTACGAGAAATTGACAAAGAATCTGGAGGTAGTCAAGAAGAGGCTAGGTCGTGACATGACCTTGTCTGAAAAGGTGCTCTACTCCCACTTGGATGACCCCAAAGGACAGGTGAGTGAAACAGTTAATTATTAAGTTTATTTATATTAAACATAAAAATATTTCCATACAGAACTATTTATGTAACATGCTCCTAACTAAATTTTATTTCTTCATGTCTAAGAAATACATTTCTCAAAGGACAGTTAACTATTATGAAAGTAATAATTGATGCTTATACTTCTCATTATGCTATATGTAAATGATACTTTCATAAAAGTAAAAATATTTATATAATGGCATCCAAAGTTGCTTATTTTCCATTGTTTACTTTACAGCCCCTATAATAACCAAAATAATTCAATAAAATTATCACAATTATAATGCCCAACACTACAATGCTCTTTCTCTGTTGTGAGAGTTGTGACTGTATTCAACTGCAGTAATATTAATATAGGTTTAAATGCTACATTACATACCATAGTACAGACAATCACTAATTATAAACATATTTCATAACACATCTTAATATAAAATTTTCTATTATTATAAATATCAATATATTATATAATGTAAATAAATATAAATGACTTAAAAATTCAACAACAAAATAGGCACACGCATATTAATATACCTACAATTATTGAGAATATTTAATAAATTGATTGATGTTCTATTGACTTTGTAACATTGAATTTGAAACAGTTTAGTATAAAAGAATTGCAGAACCCTGATGCTGGGCAGTTCTTTAGTACGAGGGCTAAGGCTTTATCATGCCTGAATGCTGTGTGAAAGTATTGTGAGAGTTAAAGTATAATATTTGAATGTGTAAATGTGTGTAATAAGTCAATGCTCATATAAAGTGTTAAAGCCACATCCAACCTACTTCAGTTACAATAGTCTACATGTGCAAAAGGTTAATTCTTGATACTCGCATGGCGCAATGGTTACCATGCCGGACTGCCAATCGAAGGGTCCCGGGTTTGATTCCTGATGATGTAGAAATTTGAATGATGTGTTTAAATTTCTGTTCTCAGTCTGGGTGTTTTTTGTTTCTGTCTCTGTGTGTGTCCATGGTACCCACGACACAGGGTATATCTACCCTACTGTGAGGCTATGAGTGTGAATCGTTATTATTATTATTATTATAGAGTAGGGTTAATGGATAATTATGTGCAGATTGTTGACATAATAATAATTGATATCTATGATATTAATAACGACATTATCTTTGATTATAAACATAGATGACTTGGATAATTGTAGTGAGATGGATTTGGATATACAACAAAGTTTATTAAAATTAGGTATCCATTTTAGAAAAGGAAATTGTTATATTTTGTTCAAATATGACTGTTTTTATCCAACTTTTTCCTGTTTCATTAAAAACCGGGTGTTATAATATTAGTTACAGTGAAATCAGTCATCAGCAAATCAGTGAAGTTAGGAAATTGAACTACCTCCCTCAACTAGAAAGTCACTAATAAAAAATATATTTGATGGTTTATGAAAACTTTAGCAAACTCATACTGGTCTTCCTGGCAAATCTTCCAGTCCAGATCTATGATTGCTGTTAAAAAATCCTTTATAGTCTTTACATGACTTTGTGCTGCATTATAAATATATTTATTTTCATCCAAGTACTGTGTCAAGGTGGAATGAATAAGGCCATATTTATTATTTACTTTATCCTGCTATATCATTGTGTAACAGTATATCTTGAGTTTAAATTAGCTCCACCTTTTACTACACTTTGTTCCCTCTATGATCAAATTAATAAACCTCAATGAAGTATGTGTAACCATTATAGTCAGGAAGCCCAAGAGGCGATTATTGGATTTTCTTGAGTTGAGTACTCCCAGAATAAAAAAGTCTTCTTTAAAGGAACACTAAAGTTTTTGTATATTTTTTCACACTCCCAGTTGTTAAAATTGTCAGATTAGAATATCCTCTTACCTGTGAGGTATTACACAGGTAATACCTGGCCCAAGAGTATCAAAATGTCTTTTTAATTTTATTTTGCAGGTTTCTGTCCGACCATATTAAATTCATACTAAAATCGTCAGATTACTAATATATTACTGGGCATGCATTTAATCTATTAGACCTATTTGTAGAATCAATTTGTGGGTGGTAGAACTATTATCGTTCACCCGGAGAAGTACCACTGCTGCACCCACTTCTGCTGTGAACCAATTCTGTTGTGTTTCGGTGGAAAGGTGGCCACACTTACATGAGGCGACCACCAGCCTCCGGAGTAGCAGCACAACTGCATACGACCTCAGACAAGACCTACCTATTCTTGCTTGAAGTTGTATGTTGATGTCCATTGGTTGCAGCCACCACTTAACACCACGTGGCCTGTATGCTTGTCTGCTACTCCATTCAAATATAAAAAACTTAGTTTGCTATGCACAATATTTTTACCCTTTTTAGTCATTAATTTTTTTAATTGTTTACTTATTTTACTTGTATATAACAGGAAATTGAACGCGGTACCAGCTACCTGCGCCTGCGTCCCGACCGTGTGGCTATGCAGGATGCCACCGCCCAGATGGCGATGTTGCAGTTCATCTCCTCCGGCCTGCCCAGGGTGGCTGTGCCTTCAACCATCCACTGTGACCATTTGATTGAAGCCCAGGTTGGCGGCGTGAAGGATTTGGCTAGAGCTAAGGTATGTATTTCATTTTAGTATCTATGGAAATGTGGAAGTACTCAAGGCACCAGTTGGTAAAGAGGAAAAATATTTTTACAGCAAATTTTCTAAATATCCAAATATGGCAAGTTAAAGAACATTTAGCAATTCTTAAAACAAGATAAGAAAGTTTACCTACATTACAAATAATAAAATTTCCATCCCTCATTTTTGGAATGTGACAAGTTATTTTGGAATTTAGAGAAGTTTTGAAAAATGTTGTATATGTCGCAGACGGATCGTATAATCCGCTGTATAACATTACAGCTAGCCGGTTCCTAAAACAGGGCCGTTCTGTATTGTGGCGGGTCCACGATTAGCCGGATTGTTATTGCGATACATTCTACAATATGGCGGCTCACGTTTAGCCTCATTGTAATGAAGCCTCGTAGCCACCCATCCTACTTATGATTATGACCGCACTCGACATTGCTGAGCTTTATTGACACCCATCCTGCCTGTGACCGCACTAGATGTTGCTGAATGGTCACCCATCCTACTTTTGACCGCACTCGACATTGCTTAGCTTTATTGACAACCATCCTTTTTATGACCGCGTAAGATGTTGCATAAGTCACCCATCCTACTTTTGACCGCACTAGATGTTTCTTAATGGCCACCCATCCTACCTTTGACCGCACTCGATACTGCTTAGCTTTATTGACACCCATACTTCTTACATATGACCAGTGGCGGCTCATCCTAAAGAGCGCTGGTGCAGTGCACTCCCACTTTAAAATTTAAATATTACATAGGAAAATTACATAGGTAATCTATATTCCTTCATAATACATACTATCCTTACATTCATTCATACATCTATCATCTATCCTTACTTACATTATATCTACGCGTACATTTATCGTCATATTGTACGAGTGGAGCGCCAGCGATTGCGCTCCTAATGAAACGAAGTTTAGTACGATTCCTAGCGCTGTATTCAATGAGTGCGAAAGAGAAACATCGCAGCACATAGCCGACGCGTGAAACAAAAGATTTAGTATGAGAAATTAACTTAATCTGGAGCGCCGCTCACGCGCGACGTTGCCAAACCGTGGGTTCAGCCGTGACGCGTGCCGTGGGGCGTGGCCTCAACCTGCTTATGCGATGTTGCCGTTCTTATGTATACAAACAAACGTGTCGTCGGCTTTGACAGTTATTATATCGCAGTGTTTCTTTAAATTAAAATTAAAAAATAGTTTATGCGCGACATTTTGTTTTAAAAATGGAACAATACAGTGTATCTTTTATTAAAAAGTGTCAAAAACTATAGAAATACGCCTTGAACTAAAAGCTAAAGGGTCCTCAAATTGCACTTACACAAAAATGTAATAGGTACAAAAACTAAATCTTTTACGCGTGTTTTTAAGTTTGAACAATATTTTAAAACTCCTTGGTTGTGTGGTTGTAAAGAGACCAATAAATTATTTTGTTTTCCCTGTCTGGTGTTTGGAAACTGACACCGGCAGTGGAGGTGAATCTGCATGGATCACAACGGGTGTTGACGATTTAGCGCATCTTTCAATAAAACTGAAAAAACATTCGCAATCTCGATTTCATATGTTATGTGAAGTGCAATTATTGGCATCGATTGGCCGACAAGATATTCATAAAGCGCTCGATTCTGCGTATCGAAAATCTATTCGAGAGTTCAATGAACGCGTTGATGAAAATCGATATATTTTACGGCGTTTGATAGATTGTGTGGTATTTTGTGGTGCATTTCAAGTTGCTTTACGAGGGCATGATGAATCTACGGAATCCCTGAATCCCGGAATCTATAGAGGTTTGGTTAATTGTGTATTATTTTATTTTTAATTTTATCTATTGTGAAATGTGTATTATTATATTGAATTTATCTGATTATGACATGAAACAACATGGTATTCTGACATGACATAAATTTAATTAGCTATAAATTAATAATTTTGACATTTTGACACGAAAAACTATGGCGCAAGAACGTCTCAATGCATTATGTATGATAAGCATTGAAAAACGATTAATTAATTCTATATCTGATTTTCACAAGAAAGTCATAGATGTCTTCGCTCGTCAAAAAGACCGGCGAATGAATTTTCTGTATAAATAAAATAAATGGTAAGCTCTAAGTTTTTTTTTTTTTGTGAACCCCCATCAAAAAATGTCACGAGCCGCCTCTGCTAGATAATATATAATATCCGGATATATTACTTTGGCTGTAACATATAGACAATTGGGCGGCACGATATTACGCCGCTTTGACGAACGCGAAGAGCTCATACAATACAACGTTCGCTAATTTAGCTGAATTGCAATCCGGCTGAACGTGAGTGCGCCGCATTACAATACAGCTCTGTTTTAGGAAATAGCTAGCCGGAATGTAATACGGCGGAATATACAATCCTACTGCGACATATATACTATGCCTGCTCTATATATAGCATTTTTACTTTGGCTGTAACATATAGACAATTGGGCGGCACGATATTACGCCGCTTTGACGAACGCGAAGAGCTCATACAATACAACGTTCGCTAATTTAGCTGAATTGCAATCCGGCTGAACGTGAGTGCGCCGCATTACAATACAGCTCTGTTTTAGGAAATAGCTAGCCGGAATGTAATACGGCGGAATATACAATCCTACTGCGACATATATACTATGCCTGCTCTATATATAGCATTTTATTGGTACTTTAATATAGGGTATTCAAAATATACTTGCATCTGCAATACATATTTTGTAACTATGATTATCTTTATTTACATTTGTATAAATGACTATTACACATTAGAATATATGTATTTAGAACTTTCTAGAGATTTCTAGATTTGTATTACAAACTTTATAGGACCTGAACAAAGAAGTATACAAATTCCTTGAGACTGCTGGTGCAAAATATGGAGTAGGCTTCTGGAAACCAGGCTCTGGTATCATCCACCAGATCATTCTGGAAAACTATGCCTTCCCCGGTCTGCTGATGATTGGTACCGACTCTCACACACCCAATGGTGGTGGTCTTGGTGGACTTTGCATTGGTAAGGACTTATTTTTTTTATTTTTGTTTAAAAGTTATTTAAGAGTTGAGTAGTGATAGTTATTTAAGAGTTGAGTAGTGATCAAGCCTCAATAAGTAGTACTTCATTTTTTCTTTATAATAAAAAATATTTTTCGAAAATAAGAAATGACAAGACTTTAAGAAGGAACTAATAGTATTTTAATGCTAAACTGTTGCATTATATTACAAAGTAGTTTTTTTTTTTAAATATTAGAGACAAATTTTTGGTAACAATCACACAAATTTTTATTTTATGTGTGAGTTATAAAATCTAAAATAGGTACCTATGTCAGAGTAAGATTTTTGATTGATCTCCTTTAGAAGGATCTTCTTGTTTTGTATAATTTCTAGAAACAATGCCCAAAATACAGTAAGAGCACTTTATTAATAATAGTAATGTAAACTGCGCTAGTCTTTTGTAACCTTTCAAATCTTAAAATGCACATTATCACAAAACTGTAAAAGTACCCGCTGCATGCTCGACTGCTGCTCCATTCAAATAAAAAAAAACATACTGAATCATGTGGCATGAAAAAAAATTAAATTAGACTGACAGAAATAAATGTGTAAACCTCATAGTCAATAATTTTTTCATACCGCGATCTTATTAAGGTTAGGATACGATGTGCCTGATCAATGATCGATTCCAATTTTCACCATATTTCTTGTTCAGGTGTTGGTGGCGCTGATGCAGTGGACGTAATGGCTGACATTCCATGGGAGCTCAAATGCCCGAAGGTCATTGGTGTGAAACTCACTGGTAAGTTGTCACATATTGTAATGTGACGTATAATTATTTTAAATGATTCACACAGTTCCACATGTCAGATTTTATTTTACTGACTTTGTTTATTTACACCCAATGACCCAACCCAACACATGGTAACTATAACAAAACATTTTTACAATTAAATCAATGTTGTTGATAAACATTGAATTTATAAACTTTATAAGTAACACAATGCTCATAAAATTGTTTCTTTTGTTAGGATCATAATTTTTAAAATGAGTTAGGATTGTTCACTAGGTAGTATAGATCTATTTTTAGTCAGTAGTATAACTTGTTTTTTATCACTAAAATACAAATTCCGCATTATGAAAAACTCTGATTATTTTGTAAATTTTGTAAAAGCATATCTATAAAGATCTTATGTAAATAAATGTGTATGCAATGGGTATGATTGAGTGAAGTAAGCATTCTTTAGCCTATTCATACATAATATAAAATCGTAATGGTTCCTGGTATGTACTTACATAAATTTATAAACTGACCTATATCTGTAATTTGATAGTTATATAAATAGTTCTAATATGTGAATGCTTCTAGTGTGTTCGGTAGTTCAGTAGAAAGTATTGAAAGGGAAAGTGTTGAACACATTTGACAACAGTTTTTTGGCAAAGTTTATTGGCAATGGCTGTGCTGTCTTTCACCAAAATGCCTTGCGCGTAGAATTTGTACTTACACTTTTTATAGTCATAAATAGGAAAAATGAATGATGAACCATCTAAATACATTCTCAAAAAAGAATTTTGAAAATAATGAGGATGCTAACAAATGGAACTTTCTTTATAAGTATTTTGATACCTAAATACTAAAGATTTTAAACCAACAACAGTTAGATATCTAATTGTTATGTCAGAAAAAATATATTTTACAAGTACATTAACATTTTTCATCAGCATGATAGAATGATAGACAGGTGTGCCTGAGCATGTTAATATTTATTAGTCGAGCGACATTTGGGAGAAATTTCTTCCATCGCTTCGCCTTCCATCTACGCATGACTGATGGATTTGGGGGGGGGGGGTCACAGAGGACATGACCCCCCCCCCCCCCCCCCCTCCTGAGACCGCGCCTGGTATGTACAGTAAGGTGCAGAAGTTGTGTAGGATTTTCGAAATAATATTGTGTGAACTTGTTGATTGCACATATGTCTGTCCTCCATGAGCACATCACAAACGCTAAGAACTGTAAATAAGAATGTTTGTAGCCTGCAGACGAAAATAGTCCAAAAAGGCTATGATGTAGCCTTTTTACACGCTTTATATTAGCTTCACTTGTATGTATGTTTGTAACTGACTCCTTCAGATGCGATTTTGACCCACTTTAAATGGCCAGATTTCATTCAAACTTTGTAGACTTATCGAGGACCAATGACAACACACTAATTTGATAAGATTATTTCATTATTCAATTTGCAAAATAAGATTTTTGTCAATTTATAGAATATTTGAAAATTATTTCCAACCATTATCTTAAGACATAAGCATAAATTAATAATGGTATAAATAATTAAAATATGTATTTTATTTAAAAATAACAGTTTAAAAAAATTAAAAAACACTCTTTTAAAAATAAACCAAACTAAAAAGAAGAAATAATAGTTTTAAAAACCAAAAAAAAAAGAAATCCAACTAAAAAAATTAAAATAAATTTGAATTAAAATTGTGTAAAAATGCATTTTATTATAAAAAAAAGCGTGGGGTGCTTTTTAAGATAATACCAAAATAATTATCCTTCTAATCATATCTGTCAGATCTGGCATCCCACGCTTTTTTTATAATAAAATGCATTTTACACTATTTTAATTCAAAAAAATAACGTTCACTAAGAGTTTGTAAGGAACCGTACAGTGAATAAAGAATATTTCATTTCATTTCATTTATTGTTTTTAAACGTTGGCTGTACTGCTGTCCATGCTTTTAGTTCTTTACGGTGCTTCAAGTACAACGACATTGAAGCAATGAAAAAACTTATCACAACACAAATAAGGGCCCTCGTGTATATTTTAAATAAATAATCGTAAAGTAAAAGAGAATCAAATGCAAAAATAGAAAAATCTAAAGATGGCGCCTCAACGTAACTGTTTAATAAAAAAGAAATTAAACGAATACGCGTTGCATGCGAACACCTACACAAATGTTTTCTTTTACTGTTTCGAAATTAACTAACGAATTTAGTCTCTATCTCAATCGTGTTAAGATTCAATGAAGTACGTTTGCTCTTGCATTGATAAAATTTGTTTACAGGTTAAAATTAGAATGATATATTGAATGGCTTAACGCCAAAGATCCAATGTCATGAGTATTATTTTTTTCGCTCCAGCTCTATAATATATTCAAACCTTTTGTGCATTATATTTATATTGCAGAATACTAAGTGAGTTGAGTATAAAAACCATACTTAGGTACTTAATTAAATATATACAACATCTGTGGACGATTGAACTTTAATAAGTTAATAATTTCAAAATGCTTTTTAAATTTTTATGATGAAAGAATGAATTTCATCAATTTTGTACATAAATTTTTAAGAATTAAATCGCCACACGTTGTTTGTAATTTGTAGCATTAAATTAATTAAATGCTTATATGAAATGAGAAAAGATAAAAAGATGAGAGTTAATAATTCATTTCTATCACTTGCTTATTTTAAATTTCCCTTATTCACTTAAAAGTAATCACCAAAAAAGTTACAAATTACACAATAAGTAGTTTTTCCAGTTGCCAGATCTTGGGAGATATTTTACTACTACATTTTGTCACATTAATCAATTACATTCGTAAGAGAACGTCAAAAATGGCCTAGCTTGACCGACAGGTTGATCTTACTATCAATCCTAATCATTCAAATACGAATTGAACAAGGCGAGGACTTCTTTGCAGAGATTTCTTTGCAAAACGTTGCAGAGGACCTAATTCTTTAGAGCATCACAGGTACTGACAGGTATGACACCCTTCAGAGGAGTGGCCTTTACGGGCGAACCCCTCGTCCCAATGTGCCTTCTAGTTATATTATATACAACTAGTGTGTGTCGGTGTCAGTGTTGACGGTGCATAGAAAATGACGTTGTTAATTGAAATTGGCATATTTAGAAATGTATGCGTCTATAGCGATGAAAGAATATTTGTGAATGTGTGACAAAATTAAAATGTGTGCGTTCTTCCGCCCGCACCAGATTTGGCACAAAAATTATGTATCAAACGATGTACTATGCCCTCTCCACTGACGGGTGAGCCAGTACCTTTGATGCTTTAAGCCTGATTCCAAGGTGTGAAAAATTACCTTTGATGCTTTAAGCCTAATTCCAAGGTGTGAAAAATGTTTGAATCGTTTTATTAGCCTGTAATAGCTAAAATATGTTATTTTTGTTTTCTTTTACGATACGAACGATAGGCAGATCTGTCATTTACAAGGACGAGACCAAATATATTTTAATACTAGTCTTCCGCCAGCAGCTTCGCCCGCGTTGACCCATTTTAAAGGTTCCCGTAGGATAAAAACCATCCTATATCCTTTCCCAAGGTCCACTCCTATCTGTGTTCCAAATTTCATTAAAATCGGTTCAGTATTATGGATAGTATGGATTGACATTGATTGGATGACATTAAGTATGTATACCGTTTACTTATATTATTTTTTTATAAATGAGGAGGTAAAATTTTCTTTATCTTAAAAGTACATCCAACACTTCAGTCTTAAAGTATAACCAAATATTTGAACTAAAGTTATCTCGATGCTCCCTGAAATCATGAAAGAAAACATTGAAAATTCATCGAACCTAAACTATCAAAGTATCGATCGGCCTTGGCGTATTGTTATGTCGACCATTTGAACGTCTCTACAAGTATAAAGTTAGGTATTTATTATGTACACACGAGACGAGATGCAAATTGCGTATCGTATTCTAGCGCGTAAATGAGTTCTTATCACGTGGCTTCCAGACTTGTCTATGATATACTTAATACCTACTAATATTAATTAGTCAAAACATTTATTGCTTTTATGTGCGTATAACTTCTCAGCATTTATCTATAAGATAATAAATGCCTCCGCAGTTAAGCTGAACGGGTGCGGTCGGATGTTAGATAAACCCCCCCAAAGTTACGTTTTATACGATCCCTGTGAGATGTACGTGTATCTAAAATAGATACCTACTGGAAAGTTTACTCATTCTGCGTCGCAGTATCATGAAATTCTTATTTTAAACAGTAATTTGTATAACAAACAAGATGTCAGAATTAAAATCCCTATGTGATATCTGAACACCGCGAGACTTATTGTGTTTGTAGGCGCTACTATGTATACCTATCAAAAAAAAAGTTTAAATATTGTTTAAATGTAGTCAGGCTGTGCTATCAAAAAGTCAAGTCTGACTATGATGTATGTATAATTCGTATAAAACCGAACCGTAAGATAGAGGTAAAAGAAAAAAATTTTGAGGACAAATAGTCATTAAATGACCTAAAATTAATTTTAGTCCACTATTGATTGTCCTTTTTAAAGTTTATATTTTTATATTTTTTGGCCATGTTTTGTAAGGGAACTTCAGAGTAGCGGCGAACCGCCTATTCCTCCGGCCAAGCCTAGATCTTGCATGAGCATTGGTGATTACGGCAGATGTACAGCAACGGCCACAACTGGCCACGGGAAAAACATTTTGCGTGTTTGCAAATATTTTTTTAAATAGGTACTTGTATATAAAATTCTCGTGTCCACAGAAGGTCTAATCGATCGTAATCTATTTTTTAAACTGCCTAAGTCATAAAGGTGGTCCACCCCAAACATTTTCGCTGGGTCAGCTAGTAAGAGATAAGACGGACATAGTACGATCAGTGCGTCATAAAGGTTTGTTTATAAAATTATATCTAGAAATAATCCACTCATTTTTATTGTGTCAGATACGCGCTATTGAATGAATGCTTTAATGGGAACAATATAAAGTGCACTTATAATAGAAGTAAATATAAGTCTGTGATAGGATCTCAAAGAATACGTGATACAAATAAAAATTGATTTTCAGTTTCTGTAAATAAAATAAGATAAAATTGTACTCCCTAAGGGGTATATATTCCGATCTATATATTTTTGTTAAACCTTCTTTTCCCATATTTGTGAAAATAAAATATTTTCACTTAATTTTTTCCGTGTGGTAGTATTTATTTGGTAAGTTTGGCTTAGGGTGTTGACTCTAGGGCCAATGCGACCAGTAAATGATCTATTGTAATATTTGTAATGACGGTATTGGCATTAAATAATTATATCTGTTTACGCAAATAAGTACGTCCGTTTCTGTAATATGTGTAAAGTGATTCTACTTAAATTTTTCAACTTACTATGCAGAATTATTTTTTTATAAATTGTCCTTTATTAGTCCTTTTATTGTCCGTTACACCATTAACTAGCCTTAAAATCCTTCCCTATGTCTTGACAATGGATGTATAATATGTATTTCATTGTCTTATTTCCAGAATTATATATGCTTTATACACTTAAAATTCTATCTGAATACAATTTTAATAAGCCATAGCACCTAAGCAAATATCGCATGGATATTTAAGTGAAAGCAATCTTATCAATTGCACCAAAAATCCATCCGACATTTGCAGCGCAATTACATTTCTCTCATTTTATAACCTAGTCTCAAGAAGAATGGTGATTTTAGGCGCGGGCACAGCGGACATGAACCCCCCAAAATCCATCAGTCATGCGTAGATTAGAAGAAGGCGAAACACGGGAATTTGGGACACCCCTTCCCCCCAAATTTCTTAGTTATAGCCTTTACCCCAAAATTAAAGGCTGCGACCGCGCCTTGGTGATTTGTAGCGCAAGAATACCTCATTTTATCACCAAATCCCAAGAAGAACGGTACATATTCACCTTGAGAAAATCCAACCTACGCGTTTGATACCTATAGACTTTCTGTTAAAACCGGCACTGCACTAAACTGGATTTATCGTACGCAAATTTTATTGTACGCGAATCTTATCTTACGAGTATGACGTCGCATGCCGTATCGAGAACAATTGACATATTAGTGTTCTTTTCAGATGTCAAGGACATTTTATAGAGGAGTGTTATAATTGTTTGAGTAATTAATATGTTTGCTTATTAGGAAAAAGCACTTTACATTACTTACAAGCAAAAACATTTTAAAACTGAACTGAATAATTCATATTTACTAGAAACCTTAGATTTTGTTTTAGCATTTATTTTGAGTAACCAGCCACGCCTAGCACTAATTTAAAAACTAAAAAAACACGCTTTTATAAGAAATCCAACTAAAAAATAGAAAATTTATTTAATTTTAATTAAAAATAGTGTAAAAACAATGCATTTTACTGTAAAAAAAGCGTGGAGTGCTTTTTAATAAAATGATTATCCTTCTGATGATTTCTGTCAGGAAAACATTTATAACTATTGACACCATGCACTCCACGCTTTTTTTTACAATAAAATGCATTTTTTACACTATTTTTAATTCAAATTTATTTAAAAAAATATTTGGATTTCTTATAAAAGCGTGATTTTTAGTTTTTTTTAAACTTATAGTATTTAGTTTTTTAAATAAAATACTTTTCTTTCTTATTTATACTATTTTATTTATGCTTATGGCTAAAGATAATGGTTGGAAATTAATTTTAACATCAATTCCTGCCTTATCGACTATGGATAAAAATTACATAAATTGACAAAAATCTTATTTTGCAAATTGAATTATGGGATAATCTTATGAAATCAGTGTATTTCATCGGTCCTCGACAAATCTACAAAGTTTGAATAAAATCTGGCCATTTAAAGTGGGTTAAAATCGCACCCAAAGAGTCGGTTACAAACACACAAACAAACATACACATATAAGTTAAGCTAATATAAAGCGTGTAAAAAAGGCTGAAGGAACAATTTATTTTATTTAAGGACTTGCCTTACGAGTTTCTAAATTAATTTATTTTATTCGCCCCACAGCTAGGCACAAATCCATAAGGGTTAGGTTAGGTTAAGGAGGCCTGAAGCTTACTCCATCATGGTGTCCCAACGGCATTTACCATTGACGAATCAATAAACAAGTTATTTTTCATCCGTAGGTCAACTCAAGGGCTGGACAAGTCCCAAGGACGTGATCCTGAAGGTGGCCGGTATCCTCACCGTGAAGGGCGGTACCGGTGCCATCGTGGAGTACCACGGACCCGGTGTTGACTCCATCTCGTGTACCGGCATGGCCACCATCTGCAACATGGGCGCTGAGATCGGTGCTACCACAAGTGTGAGTATGAAGCTTATTATTTGATTACTGTCTTCCCCTATTTTTCTTATCACTATCAAATTGTCTCTGCTTAAATCGAGAAGGATCGTGATCCAGTGAAGACAGTCGTTGGTGGTCATTTACCCGAATGTACTAGGCTTACTACCAACCGAGAACAGTGGCGATTGCTCGTGAGGCGTATAACATCTGCCCGCAGCAACGATACTACATGACGACCACGACCGCTCTGACAAGACTGAGGGCCCACTCTGTAAGCATCCGTCCGTAAGTTCTAACATTTTCGGAATCATTTTTAGCATACTCAGATCTTCTTTTTCATGAATTAATAAGATAAGCGTTGTCGTTGATGACATTAAGCTATTGAATGAATAATATTGCTAGAATTTCTTCAATCTTATCCAAAAATAAGGTCCGAAAATTCACTTACTATCGGATACGGGCGTACAGAGTGGGCCCTCTGTTACGAAATAAAAGAAGAAGTCAGTGTAGCAATATTTGCACGGCGTTAATCAAACATCGTGCAATCGTGATAAAGGACAGGAATAATCATACATTCTTATCTTGGCTGCAACCTTTTCTGCATTCCAAAGACATGTGGTCTTTCTAAATAATTGGGAAGGCTTACTTCACTACTCCTCTCGAATGTGGCTTGGTAGAGATACGGGTTAATGAACTATCTAGGGGCCATCCATAAATGACTTTTTATTTAATGAATTTTTGATTGATAAAATCAAGATCAAATAAATAAGAATATGAAAAAACACTGCATACAGAACGAAATACTATTAACTATTGGTTGGCTGGCTGCAAACCTTTTGTGTCTGATATTGGGAAGGATAAACGCCAAAATGCATGGCTCACCGGCTAGCGTAGAACGCAAGCGGTCTATGCAGCTAAGCCAAACGGGCGCGGTCAGGTGTGGGATGGGTGACCGCTAGTGGCAAAAAAATTCATGCGCGTTTCCGTGCTTCGGAGGACACGTTAACCGTGTTTCCTGGTTGTTGTCGATAGATAACAGTTGTTAAACCTTGTCGGAGCAGAGGCCATATGGGCGGTTTGAAATCATCAGACGGCCACTAACCCGCATCTCCACCAACCCGCATTGGAGCAGCGTGGTGGAAAAAGCTCCAGATCTCCCCAATATTGGGAAGAGATTTATTTGTGCTTTATTTGTTCAGGTGTTCCCGTTCAACGCGCGCATGGAGGCGTACCTGAAGTCGACGGGGCGGCACGAGATCGCCGCGGCCGCCAACAGCTACAAGAACCTGCTCACGCCCGACGCCAAGGCTCCCTACGACCAGGTGTCTATCGCTCTATTCTTTTATTTTCGTACTTACTTTGGTACTTACTAAACTGTTGTAGGTATGCATTCCAGACAATTCCTTTACGATATAACATCTCTTAAATGCGGCAAATGAGCGGCGATGGCCGAGTGGTAATGACCGTCGAAGACGACGCGCGAGATGCCTGGTTCAAATCCTCGGCGTGCACCTCTGACAAAAGAACTGATTCTTACTACTTACTATGGTCATGGAAAATATTGTGATATTTAATTGATTACGATGTTTTCCATCGCCGTGCATGCCTGGGAGAAACTCATAATTTCTCGAAGGTATGATGTCCACCAATCCGCACTAGGCCAGCATGCTGGAATATGGCCTAAATCCCTCTCACTTGTTAGAGAATTGTGTTGTGCCCAGCAGTGGGACATAAAAGGGTTGGAAAAAATATATAACATCTCTTAATACGCTGCAGTGTTGTGTGCACGTGCACATTTTGTATGGAGTATATTATTATGTAGACTGGACTTAACCATTTTAAGATTCTAGGGTGTAACTTTTACCTAGTTTCATAATTATTTCATTAATTATGAAACCAATATCCAAATTCGAACAAAAAAAAACTACTAAAAGCTAACAATCAACAAATTTCACCAATGGCAATCATTTTTTTTTTTTTTGTAATAGGTGGTAGCATTGGTTAGAGGATCCAGATTATCGAATAAACTCTTAATATTGTCTTTATTTTACAATTTTTAGCTGATCGAAATCGACCTGTCAACCCTGGAGCCCCACGTCAACGGCCCCTTCACCCCTGACCTGGCCAACCCCATCTCCAAGCTGGGTGACGCCGCCAAGAAGAACGGCTGGCCAGTGGACATCCGTGTGGGACTTATCGGTTCCTGCACCAACTCCTCGTACGAAGACATGGGCCGTTGCGCCAGTATTGTTAAGGAGGTTAGTACGTGCCATTTCATCTATGTATGTCTTGAAGCATCATGGGACCTAGTACAGTTTGCAGTTGCAGTATCTGTGGAGGTTAACGAGGTGTAAGTTACATGAACGTAAAATTCCTGTTTATTGTTTTCATGTGCATTATCAATTTGTCCACAGATCCACAACATCTATGTTTTTTTTTGATGACTTCTTTATACAAGTCACCAAAATTATTGACAAAATTATTGACTATTCCTATTCCTTATGGAATATTATTATTGACTATTCCTTATGGAATAGTCAATAATATTCCTTATGGAATAGTCAATAATTTTGTCTGAAATGTGGTCTTTTCTTGGTGTTATTCCTGTGTTTTTATCGTTTATTCTCGACATAACCCTATGTGTATATAAAGTATATTCCATTAGGACTATTTGAAACGCCAACTTTCCGTCCCCAGGCGCTGCAGCACGGCGTGAAGTCCAAAATCCCGTTCAACGTGACGCCCGGTTCGGAGCAGGTGCGCGCCACCATCGAGCGCGACGGCATCGCGCAGACTCTTCGTGACTTTGGAGGCACCGTGAGTACATTGTTACCTCGTTCGCTACCCCAGAAGCTACCAGTAGGTCCCAGGACTAGGGATCTCAAGCCCCTTTTAAAAGTCGCGCATTCTTGCCAATATTCTTCAAGAAAGCTGTTAAACAAGCTCTTTTGCAAAGCCGGCAATGCTCAGGTAACTCCCCGTGTCAATGGACTATTGAAATAATACATGAGTTTTACATTTCTTAGAGGACGAAGAAGTTATAAGCATAAAAGTGAGAATTTTTTTATAAAAAAATCTTTTTTAATACAGTTGCTCAAAAATTGACGTATTGCAGGGACGTATAGCGTTCGGGAAGTGGGCTATTACACACTCGTGCTTTTTCTTTACCTTTTCCGAACTCGTGCGTTCTCTTTCCCAACTGTCAAAATAATGTCTATTAAAAAGAAAAAAAAGTAACCACGAAGTTTTAGAAGTTTTTATGATTCATACAAATATTTTTAAAAAAGAGCTACTAATTTGTTTCAATATCAGATTTAATGATTTGATTCAATGAGTTAGGTTAGGTTTCATTTCATTTCATCTCATTGAAAATTTTTATTTCATATCAATAAAAAAAATCTATTGAAGACTTGGCTGTATGTGCATAGTTCCCTTTGCCTACCCAGAATGGGTGAAGAAAACAAAAATAATCTCTGCTTAAAGGTATTCTTTTATGGTTGACGCCATTTTTCAAAAATGTTCTTTGCGAGTTTTTACTATTTTATTAAATTGCTTCATTTTTTCGCAACTGTATTAAAAATAGTTGTTCAGTACACGTGCGGAACCGTCATTGGAAGGAGTTCCGACTGTCAACCCTCACCTTCGGCTGCGCCTCGGCTCGGGTAAACATTCGTCGGAACTCCTTGCAATGACAGCCTTTCCGCACTTGTAATGAAATATACTATTTTGGTGTATAACTTTTTTGTTATACATTTTACAAAAAAAAAATACCTCAGACCAATCTTGTAGATGGTCTTTTGAGGAAAATTGTTCTCTATATTTTTTTTTAATTTCATTCATTTAAAACGCTGTCACAGCACTCCAAAGTTGACAGAGTTTGTCAATACTCATGAGAATCCGGTCAAAAACGAAATGTATAACTTGGTTTTATGATATATTTTGTTATTGTAAATACATTCTTAATTATTTTTTTTTGTTTAATCCGTACAACTTTACTTATTCATTCCTAACTGTTTTCCTTACTATATAACTTACCAAATTATTGTTTCTTATAGTAATTAAATTTAAATGAATAATTAATTTTAAATTTATTAAATTAAAATAAAATATAGAGAACAATTTTCTTTCCTTACAGCAGCAGCAACTTTACAGCAACAGAAATTTTTAGCAAGATTTCTTATTTGAACAGGTACTGGCAAATGCGTGCGGCCCCTGCATCGGGCAATGGGACCGTCAGGACGTCAAGAAGGGCGAAAAGAACACCATCGTGACGTCATACAACCGCAACTTTACCGGCCGCAACGACGCCAACCCCGCCACGCACTGCTTCGTCACCAGCCCTGAACTGGTCACAGCACTGTCCCTAGCTGGTAACCTCTTATACTCGTTATATATTGGCATACAAGAACCGGTAGTAACGACGCCAACCCCGCCACGCATTGCTTTGTCACCAGCCCTAAAGTTACAGCTCTATCCCTAGCTGGTAAAGTATTTGAGATACCTTTAACACCAGTGAGATTCTTACATTGCCCCTACAGGGCTTTGGCCTTCTACTATTTACAGCAACAGCTAGTATTACAAGTATGTACATTGACCTCTTATAGTAACTTAGTATTTTAGTAACTATAGTAACAACTGACTGATTGCCCATTACTTAGGTAAGACATACAGAGGTACAAGTACATACAGCATCACAACCATTGTAAACCTGCAATAGAACTAGAAAAAACCAATAACACATACATATATAAAACGTAATGGCTGAAAACTTATAAGTAGACGAATGGATGGTTCCTCCGTGCCAGAACGGCAATGGGACCGCCAGGACGTGAACCCACTGCTCCATAATGAGCCCTGAACTGGTCCCGACAACTTTGTAACAAGAAGTTTCAAAAAATATTACTAGGCAAGTCAACATAACCCAAAGTTAACCCAAGCAAGAACATTCGGTTTTCAAGGATTTACATTTTGTCTTTAAAGAACTTTAACAACACTCAAAGAGACAAGTTTCACATCATTTTACAACAAAGACCTTTAAAAAATCCTAATATACTATCAGTGTACAATTTTCATTAGCTCCGCTAAGATCTAAGATAATTTTTTTTACCAATTTTTAATATCTTATTGAAAGACCAAACTAATCTTATTTTTAATTCAAAATCCTGTAACATCTCCCCCATATAACCCAAGTGATATTCTTCCCAGGCCGCCTGGACTTCAATCCGTTGACGGACGAGCTGACCGGCTCGGACGGCAAGAAGTTCAAGCTGTCCGACCCGTTCGCGGACGAACTCCCCGCCAAGGGCTTCGACCCCGGCCAGGACACATATGAGCACCCACCCGCTGATGGCAGCAGTGAGTATTTATTAAGATTTATATTATTATTATATAGAACTAGCTGACCCGCCAGACGTTGCCTGTCTTGACTATGAATATTGAATTTGAATTAGTATACCGAAGCATCTGCTTTAACGATTTTCGATTTTTTTACATCCTCTTTGACGATATTTGCAACATGCATTCTGTCAAAGTTATTTCAACCGCCATAAGGTTACATAAAAGAGTATATACATATTGTCAAAAGCGCTAAGGTTACATTAGAAAATTATTAGAAAATTTGATATGGTGGTTAGGTATTCTTAAAATTCTAATTTTTAGCGCAATTTTCTTATTTTTTTCTTTCTTACAATAAAAAAGGAATAGCTAAAACGGCCCAGCCGTTTGTTTACGCGTGATGCCGTGACAAAGGAACGTAGGGATTCATTTTTGTATTATATAGATATGGACTGACAAATTTAATTCACACACTATTGAGCAAAAATGAGTTAAACAAGAAGAGAGCAATATGTTGGTTGGAAAAAAGGCGGTGGTAAAAACTCCCAGCAGCACTCTTTTAAGAAAAAGTACATTTATATATTTGAAATAACAGAATGCCTATGGGTCGATAATGGGCACACATGACAGCTGATCGTGTGAGACACTATCAACCTTCTTCCACACTCAGCTCACAGATACGAGTAATTACTGAAACTAATACATTCTATGAAGAAATAGAGTTGTGTGAGCGAGATTCATTCACGCTCCTTTATCATTAAGATAGTCCTTGGTGTTATAGTGTGCCTTGCGGCAGAGGACTTGTTTGACTACCTTCTTAAAAAAAAGTTTTAAAGGCAGGGATTAAATTTATTTAATTGTTCTATATTAAATTTGCCCCCATTAGAGGTCCAAGTGGACGTGTCCCCCACCTCGGACCGCTTGCAGCTGCTGGCGCCGTTCGACAAATGGGACGGCAAGGACCTCACGGAAATGACCATCCTCATCAAAGTGAAGGGCAAGTGCACCACCGACCACATCTCGGCCGCCGGGCCCTGGCTCAAGTACCGCGGTCATCTGGACAACATCTCCAACAACATGTTCATCACGTGAGTCAGGCGCCATTTTTGTTAGCTTTCCGCCCGCGTAGGCTACACGTATTTTTCCTGTAGGAATGAGTATTTTTCAACCTTTTTATGTCCCACTGCTGGGCACAGGTCTCCACTCACAAGTGAGTGGGATTTAGGCCATAGTCATGCCAAAGGACAAATGCAGATTGGTGGACGTCACGCTTTCCAGAAATTATGAGTTTCTCTCAGGTATGCACGGCGATGGAGAACAGCGTATCAATTAAATATCACGATATTTTCCATCACCGTGGAGCAGCGATAAATGCGCACATTAGAAATTTCTTTGTCAGAGGTGCGCGCCGAGGATTTGAACCCGGGATCGGTCGCGTCGAAGACTGCGGTTTATTACCACTCAGCCATCGCTGCTAATGAGTATTTACCCTAAGAAAAGTTGCCTATGTCACTGTTCAGCTCCCAAACTACGAGTCCATACAAAAAATCAAGTCAATCTGTAGCTGTAGCAGTGTTGCAACGTGAAAGGACAAATAAACTCTGGATATGAATAGCTAAGACTTTAAATAAGTCTAAAGAGTGCATATGAGTTTTGGCGGGAAGTCGAAAAAGATATGTTGTGCTCTTGTTTTATTTTAATTTTCTTGGTGTATTTTTGAGTTATATCGGATAAAGTTGATGGCATTTTGTTTGATTAATTTGTTTAATTACGTTTGGTTAATTACAGTGCACGAGTGTTTGTGAAATAGAATAACAGTGCTCAAATATGTTTTTTCTGCTTGCCTCCAAAATTCCATCGGACACGTTCTAGTAAAGTAGCCATCGTTTTACTTGAATGTTGGATTGAGTCAGTCCGACTGACTTGACTGACTGTAGACTGACGACTTACTTACTGACTTTGTTATTACTTCGTCCAGTTTCATTGAAACTGGCAAAAAATTGATGCAAAAATTATACTTGACGCTGGCAGTATGCACAGAGTTTGCGATGCCATAATTTAAAAGAAAAATAAAAGTGCATATAGCCCTGCGACTGCTGTAGAGTGCAAGGGATCTACACGCCTAAATAAAACGGATTGATAATTAAATAATTAACCTTTTGATTGATAATTAATAATTAAATAATAAAAATAAATTGATAGAATATTTTTATACTTTGTCTAAGGTCTTATTTGGTTTGAAAACTTCCTAAAGCGGGTGGTCGAATCTTAACCAATCTGTATTGGAGCCGTACAGTGGAGGAGACATGGGCCTTCCAATCCAAACTATGGTCATAGTAATAAAGGTAGCAGCTTTCAGCTAAGACTGTAAAAGTAGGTGTATTCGACAAGTGCGTTCTCACGGAGATGGCTTAATAAAGATGAAAGGCAAGTGCACTACCGGCCACTACTTTGCTACTGGCTACTGGCTCAAGTTTAATGCAATATAACATATGTATAATGCAAGGTAGTAAAACAATCAAGATTAATAACATTTTTCTTCCTCAGAGCAACGAACGCTGAGAACGGAGAGCTGAACAAGGTGCGCAACCAACTGACTGGAGAATGGGGACCTGTTCCTGCTACCGCTCGTGCCTACAAGGTAAGCTGATAATATTTATGGAAATAAATACTAATTTGGTGGTATACTAAAATATAAATTTTTAACAAAAAAAACCGTCTTCAAACTGTAAAAAATAATATTGTTCAGTACTTCGCATTTGATATTTTTCGTTACTAATGGTAGTGACTCTTAAAACTGTTTTGGAGTCGGTGCCCATTTCAGAGCGAAAGGTACTCCATTTTGTTATGGGCCCGAATCCAAAATACCGTGATTCCAACGTGGTGACCACAATATACGAGCGGTCAATAGTCAATTTATTTAGGTCAAAAAGTGCGCATGGACCGGCGGTTAACGTAAAATGCAAGCGATCTATGCAACCTAGCAAAACGGGCGCGGTTGGGTGTGAGATGGATGACCGCTAGTGGCAAAAATTTCATGCGCGTTTCGGAGGTCACATTAAGCCGTCGGTCCCGGCTGTTGTCTATCGACAACAATCGTTAAATTATCTAGCAGATCACAATCGCTAAACCTTGTCGAAGGCCTTATGGGCGGTTTGAAAACATCCGACAACGGATTCGCCGTTAACTCGCATCTCCACCAACCGTTGCTCCAATGCTGGTGGAGTGATCTCCAGACCTCCGCAATAATAGGGGAGAGACCCGCGCCCATCAGTGGGACGCAAAAAGGGTTGCAGCCTCAGTTCCAATATTGTTTATGTAGAAGACGGATCGGCTACAGTCAGGGAGAAATCAGCAAGTCGAGAAATCACTTATTGAATACTTTTATTAACTCGAAGTGTGAGTTACATAATTAGCCTAACTTAAACATACTTTTTATACTGATATCTGCGATAGATATTAATAATTATCTAAATCTTAACTATGCCTAGAGTGGGTGAGACCCGTCCAAAGTTAGGTACTCACTCATTTTCTTTCACTATTTCTTCGTCACTTTTTTCATTGATAGATGCACTTTGTTCAATGTCCATATTTTAAATACTTGATATATAAACGAATTTTCCAAGTAATCCAAGTATAGACAGTCGAGCCGTCATCAGCTGTCACCCCTCCGTCTTACGAATTTTCGATCCGGTCACGTGTAGTTGACGCGAGTTTAACATTTTTTACCCATCCCAAAAAAAAGTGCACAACGCCGCTAAAGAAGTTTTCACCTCAAAAACTTTGTACATATAACATAGATAGCATGGAGAAGCTAATAATATTTGTGCGCAGGCCGCTGGCACAGTGTGGTGCGTGGTGGGCGACGAGAACTACGGCGAGGGCTCCTCGCGCGAGCACGCCGCGCTCGAGCCGCGCCACCTGGGCGGCCGCGCCATCATCGTCAAGAGCTTCGCCAGGTAACCTACACACAATCCGGTCTTGGACTGCCAAGTCAATTGAGATACTTTTAATGACCTGTCAAAACGTGACATCCCCATACATTTTGTATGAGAAAATGATAAGTGACGTCACTTATCATATATAGTCAATTGACTTATTTTATTTATTTATTTCACAATTTTTGTACACAGATACATAGTAGGTAATGGACATTAACAGAAATAGGGTACAAAGGTACTGCTTATTCCTATAGAAATTGCTTCCAGCAGACCTGTAAGTTCTGTAATTATTGATTTAGTCGGTAATAAAAATCATGTATAAAAAAGAATTAACAATTATATTGCTTTCTAAGCGCGATTTTGTGCAACCTTTTTAAGGTAAGGGTTTAGATTTTTTTTGTGCATAGTGTCCAAGACCCTTAGGGGAACTAACTAAAAAGTTTGATTTTTTTTAAACTACTGGATATATTTAGAAGTAGCTTTTATTATTGTTTATATTATTATTTATTTACAATAGTTACGCGGTACTAATTTTCTTATATATCCATACTTCCATATACTATTATAAATTCGAAAATAACCCTGTCTGTCTGTAACACTTTCCTGTTTAGACTACTGAACCAATTTTGATGAAATTTGGATAGACACGACCTTTGGAAAGGACATAGGATGGTTTTTATCATACGGGAACCTATTAAACGGGTCCACGCGGGCGAACCCGCTGGCGGAAGGCTTTTTGAATTGATTCGAAAGGAAAGTTTGACATAAATTGTCAACCTTCCATCTGTGTTTTTGCCAAGGCCTTTGCAGCATATAAGCCATTACATTTGAGCGACAAATATAATGAATCTTCCATTACAGGATCCACGAAACCAACCTGAAGAAGCAGGGTCTGTTGCCCCTGACGTTCGCCAACCCCGCCGACTACGACAAGATCCGCCCCGACGACAAAATCTCGCTGCTCGGCCTTAAGGACCTCGCTCCCGGCAAGGTACTTACTACTCTATATTCTTTAAATACATACAAGCTAAAAACTTCAAACAACTAATGGGCCCCAATTCGACAAGCATTGAGAGCAGAGCGTTACAATAATAAAATAGACTACCAAAGTGATTTTAGAACTGTGAAAATCCCATAATAATTTAATATTTATTCTGAGTTAGATAACATCCTTTTTGAAGGTTTCCTTGTTATATCTAAAAAGAAGATTGTAATCTCACGTCAACAACTCTGTTTTCCGTCATTCATCATTAACTTATTTTGATATGCTCTGATTGTCCTCTGTCTCTTCTTAAAGTGAGGAATTAGGCGAGTCTTTATGTATCTATGTACTGAAAATGAAAATATTTCATTAACTATATGGTTTTCTTTACAAACAAGGGAATGATATATGGTTTTGTCTGCTCTGAAAGAAAGCGCAGAGAAAAACTTCAACTAAACTCTGTCAAAACTAACAATCTTGCTCTCAATTTTAAAGGTGGTATTACTTTTGTAGCTCGACTGGGGAAGGACCACCAATGCATCGACTTCTACCATAAAGCAGTTCTATTGTGTTCGGTGTAAAGATATAGTTGCCGGCCAGACATATACAAGGCGACCTTCAGCCTACAACCACAGAAAAGACTAACACCCATATTCAAAAACAATACTATTAGGTCTCATAAGGGCTGATTACATTGACCAACTTGCGGGGTCCGATTTGGCATACATTGCTGGTTATCTTGAGTATTTTATTACAATGTACTCAGATAACCAGCACTGTATGCCGGGGTCGTCCCCTGCATGTTGGCCAATGTAATCGCCCCAATAGTGCTTGCCAACGCATAGGGTCATCTAAACGAATTCATAGAACAAAACGTCAAAAACGACATGAATCGATGGCTTGACATAACGAACGCACGTCAAATAGCGCCTTTTTTTCTTCAATTATGGCATCGCAAACTCTGCATATTGCCAGCGTCAAGTATAATTTTTGCATCACGTGTTTGCCAGTTTCGGTGAAACTGGACGAGTAATAATAGGTAAAGTCAGTAAGTCATCAATAATCAGTCAGTCAAGTCAGTCAGACATTCAAGTAAAGCGATGGCTTCTTTAAAAGAACGTGACCAATGGAATTTTGGAGGCAAGCCGTAAAAACATATTTTCGCACTGTTATTTTAATTTACAACACTCGTGCACTTTAATTAACCTATATCGAACAAAATGCCATCAAATTTTTCCGATATAATTCAAAAATACACCAAGAAAGTAAAAATAAAACAAGAGCACAATATGTCTTTTTCGACTTCCCGCCAAAACTCCAAATAGCGCTATTTGCATAGCATTGCCTGCTTATTCTACTACTTTACTTACTGCAAACCCTCTGTTTTAGTGCGGTCAAACCCCACATAACCCGGTATCCTCTCCCAAGGTGCGGGTACTTTTTGAAGGTTCCGATTGAATCTCCATGGGCTGCAGCGTCCACGTGACCTCCATGCTCGTCCGGATTAATTGCCCGTTGCACTACTGATTCGCACTACCAGTAGTGTCATGGGCAATAACAATAAAATTCCTTGATATTTTCTCCTAATGATCTATCTTCTTTACAGCCTGTCGTATGTGAAATCAAGCACAAAGACGGCAAGACAGAGAAAATCAACCTGAACCACTCGTTGAATGAGCAGCAGATCTCCTGGTTCAAGGCTGGATCTGCCCTCAACAGGATGAAGGAAATCGCTGCCGGCAAATGAACACCCACCCTCTAAACTGAGCTTGCACTGGAGACTGGGAAACTTGTGAATAAATATAGCAACACCAATGAAAGCCATTTCAAATAGCCATATTGTTATAATGGTAACAAAATATTTAATATTAATGTTGGCAGCATATTTTTACACGTTATAGCTATTAGATTTAAATACTCAAATGAAAACCAGTGCAAAATGTTACCGTTTTTAGTTCAAAAGTTATCATTTATAGAGCATTTTGTTCCTTTATTAATAAATTTTCGGACAATACTTAGTCGCGGCGTTTTAAGAATCTTATAGTTAGCGTAGTGCAATTACTTAGATGAACTTAGTAAATAAGTTATAATATCTACCTTTTTTTCGATGATTGTAAATCAATACTTAAGTCAATTTGTTTTATTTTATTTATGTAAATAATATTTACCAAACGAAATAAAATGTTACGTACGTAATTATTTTTATTTGCTTTCTTTCCTAACTCAGTAACTGTATGCAAAAAATTTAAGGAATAGAGGTCATTTATGTTTGTTTTAGTGGCATATTATCTCTCCTCACTTAGCTTGGATCATTGGCTTAGTACTCCAAGTGCCATAGGTCTAAATTGTGCCGAATAGCACACTGATACTACTGATACAGCAATCGTAAAAGATACATGTTTTAAAGACCTCCAACACTACCCCAAAAATATACATATTTTTGAGTTACATCCTATATTACCTACTGCTTGGTCGTAATGTGGAGATTAAAAAAAACCCTTGTACTGCAGCAGCGGTACATGACTTTCTAAGATTCATGAGGCAGGACTGCAATATCTGATCAGAATTATTCAGACGTTTTCACGACGAAGTGATATAACATGACTGTTTAGCAAGCTTTGCTTTATTTATACTTCTCATACCATGCAAGATAACTCTTTGAGGGCCTTGAGTTTGATTTCTAGTCGGCCGGTTGTGCTCCTGTCTTTGTGTAGTATTACACGGCAGTAAAACAGTTTTTTTCCGTCCGCTTTTTTCTCCTAGCCCATATAAGCCTCAGGCCCTTAGCGCATCCAAGCAGATGACTGTCAGCCGATGCAGCGATGGCCGTACAACAACAAACATCAAGTGTATAGGATGTTAAAAACTTAAAATTATTTCATTTCATTTATATATTGGCAACTCCCACATCACTTGATGTATACAACATCCAAGTGACGACACAATAATAATTTACCGTATGTACAAATGTGGCCCTATTTGACTGAATATTTTTACAAGTTTGCTATAATAAGACTTCTTTTATGAAAAGAAAAAAGCTTGTCACATTTCACTTATTTCTGTTACCTAGATTTATACATATATTTGATTCGAATAGTAGAATACATTCTACTTAAGGTTTGTCCATGTGAGCTTCAATGACTAACGAAACCCCTTAATGAGCATACATAAAACATCCGTGATATACCCCACGTAGGGTCCCTGCCGGACTCAGCCACCAACTCGCCCCGGCCTACTGAAGCGAGCAGTGCCCACCCCCGCGACGTGGACGCGCCGGACAGGACTCGCTCAAGTGCTCTATAGAGGAGGGGTCTCTATAGCTCCTTGAGCCGGGTTAATGGTCATAAACCAATGGCACTTTCTAAGGTAGACAAATTAAAAACAATATAAGTTATAAAACTATTTATTGCAAGAGCTTAATCTTCATTGTCTTCGTTGTCGCTGTCAGCATTGATGTTGAAGTAACGAAGCTCGTATGAATCGTGAGCTGATGCAACAACTCTCAACCAGTCACGCAGATTGTTCTTCTTGAGGTAGCGCTTTGTTAAGTACTTCAGGTACCTCTTGGAGAAAGGAATGTCTGAAAAAAAAATACTTATAAGGTGAATATCCAAATTTGTTACATAATTATTTTGATTATTTGAATCTTCAGAATACCAATACACAGAAACCTTTAATTTTTTTTAATCTCAAAAAAAGTATCTGCTTGTTATTCCACAAAAATAGTATAAAATAAATAAAAATTTCAATTAAAAGAAATAATAATTTCTCGATATTTCAACCTAATGATCTTTTTCATATTGTGAAATCAAGCACAAAGATGAATATAAAATATAATGTGGTGGTTACTACAGCCCAAGGCCCTAAGACCCATGCCACATATAAATGTGGCAGTCAACTCGATTATTTCAACATATT
This sequence comes from Pyrgus malvae, assembly GCA_911387765.1. Classification (NCBI taxonomy): domain Eukaryota; kingdom Metazoa; phylum Arthropoda; class Insecta; order Lepidoptera; family Hesperiidae; genus Pyrgus; species Pyrgus malvae. The sequence continues at coordinate 24,986,455 of OU426948.1, forward strand.
GTATGCAGTAATGACTAGCAGCAATGATGCTAACCTAGTCTAATCATGCAAGTTGTATGATGGATGTAAAACACTATTTCTGCCTATGATGACCACAAGTACATTACCTCTATTGGGTAGACAAAAAATACATGTTTTATATGTAGAGTATTTGTACACGATGCGATAAAGAAATTTAGTCATTCAAGACAAGGTACCTAACCTCACTTTTGTGTCAATTTTAACTTTATTTTAAAACTAATAAAATAGACCTTCTCGTTATATTTAAAAGATAAAAAACCCATGAATCGTTTTTAATGGTTTTGCTACACACCTGCGCTAATAGCGACCTTGGTCTTGTCCCTGGCGATGACAACGTGATTGCCCAAGTTGTTGGTTTTGCCTTCAACTTTGACGCGTTCCTTTAGATACTTCTCAAAGTTTCCTACGTCAAGGATGCTGTCTTCAGCAGGATGTGTGCAGTCAATAGTAAACTTCAAGCTGATCTTCCTTCTTTGACCCTTTCCACGAATCTTGCCGCCTTTGATTCCCTTCTTGCCAGTCTTCTGGTGCAATTGGCCTTTTTTAGGCGCAGGCTTCTTTGCTACTGCCATCGCGGAAACCTGAAACGCAGGGTGCTAATTTAAAACCAAACCAAGCACTATATTATAAAAAAAAACGCCTGTAAGCAAGTAAATTAACCTACAGAACACGTGTTACGGTCACCGGAAAACCTGCAAAATGGCCGATTTTAGCGATTTTCTTGACATTTGACGGCAATGTCAGCATCGTTTCAATTTTTTTTCTTTATGAATGGCATCATGTTCGTTTTACCGTTTTACCAATGTCAAGCAAAAGTTTCAAAATCAAATCATTCCTCAATATAATCAGTCTTATAAGGACCGTCACATACATACAGTCGGGATTCCGTTACGGAATCAATGTGCTTAATCCTTAGAGAATCAAGATATTGACAGGTATTACACCCGTCAGAGGGCTAACTACACGTCCCAACGTGCTTGCACAATGTGCCCTCTAGTTATCCTTTACGGGCGAACCCCTCGTCCCAACGTGCATGCACAATGTGCCTTCTAGTTATATACAACTAATGTGTGTGTGTGTGTGTCGGTGTCAGTGTTGTCGGTGCATAGGAAATGACGTTGTTAATTGAAATTGACATATTTAGAAATGTATGCGTGTGTAGCGATGAAAGAATATTGTGAATGTGTGACAAACGATGGTGACAAAATTAAAATGTGTGCGTTCTTCCCCCCGCACCAGATTTGGCACAAAAAATAAGTATCGAAGGCCGAAGCGAGGCGCTATGCCGTCTCTACTGCAGGGTGAGTCAGTACCAGTACCTTTGATGCTCTATTATGGCTTAATCTATTAGACCTTAAATTGCCACGCTTGTATTTCCCTTTCCCTTTTTACAAAAGTTTTGAAAACCTCTACATGCTCCCCCTACTAAAAGGCAAACTTAATATAAACCCTTTTTCGTTTTAGGACCATAACTTCACAATCCAGGTCCAGATGGCTTTTGTAAGTGGATCTCGGGCTCCCTTACTATAACTTACTATATGTATTATCTAAGTATGTATGAACTCAATAAAAAATATGTAATTTTTCAAAAATAACCTGCCGACTACCGCTGCCAATCTTATTTAATATATAGTTATTTATAATAATTAAAACATCATCTTTTGACGCCCTCAAGCTCAGCTAAATTATACAATGACAGCCCTTATTTTGCACCAGTTTTTCTTTCACCCCCAAGAAGGGAATACTAAGCACTTGCCCCGAGTGATGGTACAATATTCCCTCCCACGTAACATAAAAAGTACCAGAAAATATATCCTGTATGTACTGTCACAGTTATGTGAAAAGATCAAATTCTATCTATTGTTGGAAAGGGGGTTTGTCGGTTCAAAAACTCGTAGATCCACGTATCTCAGATGGTTGACAATTCAAGAGAAAATGTTTTATTAAACTTTCTGAATTTCAAGGCCTTGTCATCGGCAGGCATGCTTCAATTATTTCTGCGAACTACAGCTTAACACGTATATCTCTACAGTCTGCACTAAATCTTACTTCTTATATATATATTTGCGTGATAGGAACTATGAATATCTTAGACTATATCGGCTGACTTTAAATAAAACTCTCGGAGCATATTAGTTTAGTTGGGGCTTTTCTGATTCCTGCAGGCAAAGCGTTCCAGAGTGATGTAGCCTGAAATGTGAAGGATTTCTGATAGAAACAGGTGTTGACAGATGGAATATCCATGGATAAATTTTCAGAAGAACGAAGTACTCTATTCAGGACAGTGCCAAGATAATGAAATTTCTCTATAAGGTAGAACTGGGAGGATGGGACATTCAGAATAGAGTTTAGTAAGGATAGTATTCTAGAATTACGCCTTTGATGAATAGGCGGTCATTTTAGCTGATGTCGCTATTGAGCTGATGTGGTCGAACTTGCGAAGACCGAAGATGTAACGGATATAGATGTTACGTAGGCGTTCAAGATTATTGAGATGTTCTTTTGTTAGGTCCGGATAACACATGTCACCGTAATTAATAACACAAGATTCTGGATAAGCATAAGCTTTGTCTTAAGATGAAGAGGAGCAATTGCGGCAGGTTTCTGTTATGTGTGGTCTCCAGCTCAAGGTACTCGTACTGTCGACGTAAAGACCCAGGTTCCGCACCGAGTCATTCAGCGGTATAAGAATGTCATTATAGTAGACTGAGTGTAGTGTATCTTTGTTAACTCTGGATAGGAGTCCTGGGCTGCCGACAAGTAATGCCTGACATTTCGAGGGGATTACTAATACCCCATGTTAGTTGCACCATTTGTGAAGGGCTGAAAGGCAGGCATTGATGTTCTCAAACGCCTTATGAAGTTGTTTATGCGTGCCTGTACATTGAGCTGGATATGATGATATCTGATGCGCATACAGGTGATACGAACAGTTTAGGACAGGAGTAAGAGAGTTAATAAACATTGAAAATAATATTGGAGAAAGTATACCGCCTAGCGGTACGCCAGAGTGAAGATAGGCCCAATTAGAGGACATTTGTCCGATTCGGACGGATTCCTGACGGCCGCGAAGATAAGACGATTATATTATTTTAAGTATAATAAATGTGTCTTCATCTACATAGTACGCCTATGCTTGGGTTCTTTGCGAAACAAGGAAAACTCTATACGAACTTAGAGCAAAACTCGATTTCTTAAACCTGTAGGTATACTTCATTGACTTTTGCTTTATTTTTATTAAATTTACTTTCAGCGTTAGAATGATATTATAAACTATTCATTGCTCCGGAGACAGGAGCCAGGGCCCAGCGCAACTGCGCTGAACACCCCAAGCCAAATCAAAACCTAACTAAGTTTAGTCCACCCATATCCACAAGGAAGTTTTCATAACGGCCTTACAGCCTAAGTTAATATTTACTGCGTACGCTAAGCTTACTCTTTTAAAAATAAAAATAAAACAATGGGTTGCACTCCGGGAGTGCCGGCAGAAGTGAAAACATTAACGTTGTGCATTTTTGATGTCTTGGAATCGTTAGGGAATAATTCCGCACGAATTGCTTGAATTATCAGTACCTATTAATTTCTATCTAGTATTTTTACAAAGTACTCTCTCATTTTCTTTCACTATTTCTTCGTCACTTTTTTCATTAATAGATGCACTTTGTTCAATGTCCATATTTTAAATACTTGATATAAACGAATTTTAAGATAAAATTATACTTGACGCTGGCAATATGCAGAGTTTGCGATGCCATAATTGAAGAAAAAAAGTATAGACAGCCGTCAGACAGATGAGCCGCCGTCATCAGCTGTCACCCCTCCGTCTTGGTCTAAGAGCCGGTGAAGATATTCACTCGTTCGGTTGTTACAAGAGTGAAGGTGATATGAAAGAAAATTGATTAAAATTAATTAAATTAAAAATAGCTATGAACACTTTTGATAGTCAAGTTATTATAGGCATATATGTTTATAAATTATATTTGGTAAACAATATGTCTCATCGAATTATCAGATCGGTGAAGGTCGATCTTCCTCGTCTCCTCTACTATCTTACGAAATTTTGCGATCAGCACACGTGACCTCGCGCGAGTTTCAAAGTTTTTACCCATCCCACAAAAAGTGCTCAACGCCGCTAAAGAAGTTTTCACTTCAATAAAAAATCGTTGAATTCAGAATTCTGTGTGTTCCTGTTTGTAACCGGCGTAGAGACGTAGGTAGGTAGGCAGTCGCTACGCCTCTGGCGGCCTCTGCTAGCTACAGCGCTCTTGACGGCTCTTGCGCTCCCCTGGCAAGGTTTACATATTTTTTAGTAGTTAGTTAGTTTATAGGTTTCTAAGGTTCCTTCCTGACATTGCCAATGCATCAGCGTATTTAGTGTCGATGTGATGGTCCTCGTCCTTCCCCTATGTATAAATGTACTCTATGCCCTCTATGGATGGTCCCATTAGGACACTCGAACTACACAAGTTTATAGGATTATACCTCAAATAAAATAAAAAAAGTATTATAGGTAGGTACTATGACGATCCGAGAATCAGTATCTTATAAGAGTACTTATTCTATCCTATCATAGGATAGAATAAGTCCTATCCTTGAAGAAAAGAAACACCAACACTGTGCTTGCTTCCACGTATGAAGTATACTACAAGAGTGTCCGACGCAAGACGTGCGCAGTTTCAATTTTCAATTTCTTTCAATTTAAACAGGTTTTGGCGAATACTAATGGTGTTCTAAAATTATTAAGTTACTTATTCTTGTCACATTGTACACAGCGATCAAGTAAAAAACTGGCATGCACTATGGGGCACTGCTCCGGAATACGACTCGATCCATTGTTTTCGCGCTACCTTGATAAAATTATTTCCCATGAATGAATGAGCGCTATCCAAGGCGAGGCCCGAGGTCAAGATGTTTTTTTCACCTGGCATGACGTAATGATGAAGTTTTAAATCATTTTGTTTTTTTACATTTACAGAAAATATATTAGTTAACAAATACCTAGGTATCGAAATTAATTGGCAGGAAAATTAGTGTACTGTACATTAGTTTTCTCTTGGGAAAATCGTTTATGTCTGGCCAACTAAATCACTACATCGTGCATCCGTGAACTTCTTCGCCTCGTAAGTTGCGCGGCGGCCGGCGAAACACAAGCGCCAGTTTATTTACGCACCGAATCGAATCGGTCGTGACTGTCGTGAGTTCGGTGAGTTGACTCTTGTCTCAGTGATGTTTATGGACTATTTTGGAAGATAACCTCACTATTAATAAGAAAGTTACGGTGAATCACCGCGTATTACAGTTTTTTGTTGTACAAACTATGGTGAAGTCACGTGTGTGTATTCGGATAATTAAAAACACAATACCTAGCCTGTATTTAAGTGCATTATCTACGGTAACAAAAATGTAAGTTGTGACAAGAAAGACATTTTAATAATCGATTGATAAGGAAAATGGGAACGGTGAACATTACACTCATATGACACAAGAATGGATAACTGTTTCGGTTCTTGTGGATGTGATGACCGCCAAGGAATATCAAAATCTGACTTAGATCGTTTCACGGATAAAATAGAAAATGTCCTAAATGACGAAAAGGGAAGAAGGCTCTTCAGAAATTATATGAGGACCTGCAACATGAAGGATGGTCGTAAAAAACTAGATGTGCTTGAACGCATTGATCAGTTCATCAACAAAAAGGTGGAAGATGAAGAATCCGCTTTACAAAGCTTATTACATAAAGCGCAACGTATTGAGGAGCTTGACTTTGCACTAATGGAAAGGCTATACACGGCGCGGAGTTCCCAAAATAAAGAAGCGATGACAGAAGCTTTGAAGGACTTAAAAACGGAAATAATAAAAGCACTTGATACTGAATATGATATCTTTAAAAAACGTTACACGCCACCCAAGTAAAATACTTACGACAAAATAATAGTGCCTTGCTTTTGTACTTAGATTTAGTGTGGTTTGAAATTTCGCGCCATTACACGCCCACTGAATAGAGACAGAAGACTATGAAATTAAAATGCACAGAGGCTGAGGATTTTTTTTCATTGTTTATTGTCTAATGTACAATACCTACTTGTATGTGAAATGCACTGCATAACATTCACTGTTTAGAGATCTATTTGTTTGTGATATTAAATGGAATACCTATACTTAAGTACAAACTACGGATTTTTATGTGTATGAAATAAATTTTTAACGCCTTCAAATGCTTTTATTATTAAAATTAATTTAAAAGGGGCACATAAACTGAGGCTGAAGTTTTTCCTCAGTCTGCTCTTTTCTTCAGCTCAGCATTGCCTAAGCGCACCCAGAGCAGACAGAACAAAAAAAATAACGTTCACTAAGAGTTAGTAAATGAACCATACAGTGAATAAAAAAAACAAAATTGTATACAATGAATTCTTTTATTTCGATTGCATAATAATTATGACTGTACATTTACAGATTGTAATAATTAAAAAAACTGAGGCTTATAACACTAATTAAAATTATGACAATCCAAGCATTTTCAATACCACATAGATATTGTTTTGCATATCAAAATACTAATAATTAAATCATTAATATTTTATATAATTACCAGTCATGGTAAATTAAAAAATTACAACAGTAATAAATGAATATAATACAATTTTTGATATTATCACAAATAAAAAATTATGATATAAAATCAACCACCTAGATATATCCTACTGACAAGTAGGAAGACATTAAAATAAAATTAGTATTGGCTGGAGAGTACTAAATGAACATACCTACTCAATTTTAATGTATTAAGTATATACATAATGTTTTCAGTAGTCCCTCTTGCGAAGATAATTTTCCATGTCAACATTTTCATCAATTGGCTAAAAAATTACAAAATTGACTGTATGCTGATAACATTAGACAGCTATCAAGATAAATTTTATTTATAGACAATTTTATGCTGCATTGGATTTTCACATTTAATTGGCTGCAACCCTTTTTGTGTTGCATTGCAGGGCAATTTATCTCCCATCCTTCCTCAATTTCTATCGCCATTGGGGAGGCCTGGAGCTTACTCCACCATGCTACTCCAATGTGAGTTGGTTCATTTAAAAAAAAAGTTTGCACATTGCAGTTTTGTTATTGCTCATTCCTATTTATTTTATAATAAAATCACATCATTTAAGAGTCCATATAATCTAACTAAATAAAATTTGTATAGATCTACTGATATAAGTTATTCCGTAAGTAAAAACATTTGACAAACCCTTCATAGATAAAATTATGTATAGCTGTTTAGCTTGGGTGGATAGTTGTCGCACTGAACATCTGACAAATTTTGAACTATGAAAAATGGTTTAAGAGGCCTCTTATATTTTTCGTCAAATAAATTGATGAAGAAAAAAAATCTGATGTAAGAAAGAAATAGTATTTACTTATCTCAGATATTCCCTAACTATTTTTAACCATAGGCTTTAAGCTTTTATTTCATAAACATATTTTAACATATTCCTTGTAAAAATGTTTATTGATACATTATTAATTTATTGAATAGTAATCAATAACAATAAATAATAATAGCTATAAAACATATTTATTTCAGTAAAAAGTATATCATGTAAATATAGATGATATATTAATATAGATATATTAATATAGATATATGTAGTGTGTAAAAAATACTGTAACAAACACTATGAATGTAAAAATAAATTAGTTTGGGGTTGAGCATAGCACTAAGTATTACGAGTATTACTGCACAAGCCAAAATGTAAGTGGCCTCCTAAACCTGTCACCTCTTATGAATAACATCCTTACAATCTAGTATTTGCTTATGACTACCAGCTATGTTTTATACCACATATAAGTCGTCCATTGTTTCAAATCTAGGTCTTCTTCCATGAATAATACATCTCCAGAGGTTTGTTGACCTAAAACAAACAAGAATGTTGAAACAAGTGACGAAGTAACATTAGGAGTACATTAAAGTTACTATTGTGGTGAATAAGACTAACATTTTCTAAAGCTTTATTTCACGAAGGCACTGAAAGAAAGAAGTATACATGTTTATTAATTTGAAAAGATTTTTATAGTAATGCACAATAAGACAAATTATTACTATGAACTATGAATTATTAATTATTATTATCATTACTATGAATAAAAGATAATAATTATTCTCACTAGAGTCCAACAACAATCTTAATGATGTAGGTGATTCTGTAGGATTTCCTTATGGGCAGCGTTTTCAAACCCTAGATTTAAACATTCTTGAATAAATGTTAGCAATGTCTTGTTACTTTTGACAATATAAAGAAAAGGATATCAATAATATTAATTAGTCAATTAAGTTGACTTATTGATATTATTGCTATCCTTTTTTATAATTTTGTTTCAGGATCGAAAAATCTGTCCTTAGTGTGGCTGGCTGGCAACTTAACCTATATATTACACAAGCGGATCCAGGAGGGCTAAGCTGAAACACCTGCCAAACCTTTTGGTTCACCCTTGACAAACCTCATATTAAACAGTTCGTTACTAATTTTTAAATCCACACGCCTCCCAAATGTGTTCAAAGCACATGCATACAGCACAAAAGTCGCTTAAGCTTGTTGCCAACAATGTTTCAAGTTGGAAAAAAAAAACTGCTTGATTAAGTCAAGCCAAACCCCAAACTGAAACCCTAGATCCGCCACTGTGTGGAAATAATTTACATTTTTCCAATAAAGGAATTTTATGTTGATCAGAAGAATCAATTTACTTATGAAACTGCCATATCTTAACGATACATCTGCAAGCAACTTAATCTTTATAAGTTGGATAGTCAATAGGAATTGAAATATCAATGCCTCCAATTTGAATTGTTTTTTTGGTTACAATACTTGGTACTGGTCTGTCCCCATAGTACTACTACATAGTAGTCCTAAGGACTGATATTGAAAATGTGGGTTTTATCAATAAAATAACACTATAGTTCTCTTACTGTCACACAAATTCAAATCAAAGTGAATTTTGGTTATTAAACAACCGAGTTAAAAGTATTTAAAGATTATTGACTGTCCCTATCTAGCAAAAGTAAGCATTACTAATATTTTGTACTGTGATACAGGCAGGTGACATCACTCACAATGTTGTATTGTTCTCTTTGTCTTATGTTGAAATTGAAACATTTGTATTTTGATTATTTTGAGTAATTCAAAATTAGATTTTTGTGTTCTAATCCTCTAATGTAAATGCCTCAATTCACATTTTTTGTCAATTGTGTCAACTAGAGCTCACATTCTACAGAATTAACAAAATTACAGTACTCACAATGGATCTTTGGGTCTCGGAACTTCGTGCAAGTAGCTGCGCAGAACCCAGTCTATTCTGAGCCAATCAAAACAGTCTTTTGTCACTGCTAACTTCAGAGAGACAAAGATCCATTCTGACAACTGGCTGACAATATGTACTTACAAGATACATATACAAGTAAATTCGAAAGTAACTCTGTCTGCTACGCTTTCCCGCTTAAAGTACTGATCCAATTTTAATGAAATTTGGAACACAGATAGACCGGACCTTGGGAAAGAACATAGGATGATTTTTATCCTAGGGGAACCTATAAAACGGGTCCACGCGGGCGTAGCTGCTGGCGGATGGCTAGTATACAAATAAATAATAAAATAATATTTATATACCTTCCAAAATTTATCATTTATTTGTCTCAAGGTTTGTGAGCCAGCAAGTGGCACAAACTGCCCGGGTGTTGGTGCTACATAGATGCAGAAGTTAAGCAGTCTGTAGGCTTCCGGCAACTCAGCATCCAGATCTAATGTTAAACGCATTGCTAAGTACTTGCTTAAGTGATCCACTGCAAAATAAAAACAATCTATATGTAATTTACAACATAATATATAAGAAAGTAAGATTACTTACATGAAATATGTACTTATCAATAAAATGTATGTTTTAGTATTAACTAGCACAGAATCCAATCCATATTTGGACAAATCTCAAAGCACTCACAAAAAAAGTGTAGGCAATTGAGAAAAACAAGAAACTGAATAATTTGAGGATGCAACAATTTTGTGGCAAAACACTTTGTGAGTTGCAAAGATTTTAAATTAAAATACTGCTTACAGTACCACTTTGATTTTAGAGGCAGTAACAAATAACAGGTACATATAAATTAAAATACCAATATGTTTCAAAAAACATGACTATATATTTAACACTACTAATGGTATTTCAGAGGTTGTGTTTACTGCTCTAAGAAATTTAGCCTTGAATATAACATTACATTTAAGTACTTAATTTTTACCACTATACATTTTACTTGAAGTATCCCCCATACTAAACAGCTTAGTGGTTAAGACACTGGTACCCAACATGGGAAGTCCTCAGTTCATATCCCAGCATGCATCTCTGACTAAGAAATATGTTATGTATATATTTATTGTTTTTGTTATAGCTTTATGCAGAGGGAAAACAATGTAATATTTTATTCCTATTTTTGCCATCACAGCATATGCCAAAGAGCTGCACAAAATTTCTCATGGGCATGTAAAATCCTCCAATTTGGCCAATGTGGTGAATTATGGCCTAAAATCCCTCTCAGTTCCGAAATGAGATCTACAAAGGTGGATATGAAAGGAAATATTCTTTATTCACTGTATGGTTTCTTTAAAACTCTTAGTGAACATTTTTTTGTTCTCTCTGCTCTGTGTGTGCTTAGGCAATGCTGCTTAAGAAAAGAGAAGACAGAGAAAAACTTCAGGGTGTATAAAGGAACATGAATATTCCGAGTTTAAAGGGACACAAATCAATTTTTTTTTAATTTGTACACATTAGTAACTCTCATCTCACAGGCTCAAAGCGAAACTTTAGATGCTAAGTTGGACTGGGAAAATTAGTACTGCCATTGAAGTTAATAATTTGAGCTATGTATGAAATGTTTCTATTGCAAGCGGTGCACAGCCACTGCTTGAAATAGAAACATTATCTACGATTATGCTTAGTATGCTGAAGTAGCAATGCAACTTACAACAAATTATGCTAAAGTTAGAAGCCTATTACTGAAGACGACTGGTCAACCATTTAAAATTCCTTATTAATGTTTATGTAATATTATAAGGTTTGAAATATACCTGAGGCATTTGCTGTAGTCTTAAGATATCGTACAGAGCTGTCCCTTAAAGCTCTCATTAGCTGGTTGTCTCCAGTCATCTCCGTTGGGTGTGGCTTGAAGACCAGCTCAATCTCGTTTGGGTTTAAAGGTTCACCCTCACCTTCAGTGTCCATTGAGTTTTCCCCTTCAGTCCTGGAATTGGCAGGTTAGTCATATAGAGGCATATAAAATTAAGCAGGAAACAAAACACCTACCAGTCCATGATTTTTTACAGTGCGCTTTATTTGTTTTTACAGTGCACTTTTTGGCACAGGTCTGCGCTTGTTAGTGAAAGGATTTAGGCCTTAGACCACCACACTAGCCAAGTGTGGATTGTTGGACAACATGCCTTCAATCAAGAAATTGTGAGTTTCTCTCAGGCATGCAATGTTATGGAAAACATTGTAATTAATTAAATCACACTATTTTTCCTCAGCATGGAGCAGCGATTAATATACACTTAACAAATTTCTCTGTCTGAGATGAGCAGAGGCACAATCTCTGTATGTCCGTATTGGAAACAGCGGGTTTTACAGCTCAGTCATAGCTGTAAAACCCTGCTGCCATATAAGGCTAACATCTGGTCAGTAAGCTTTTACAAGATTATTTCTACCTGAACTTAGTGCATATGCACACATCACAACATTCATAGCCAAATTGACTTTTTGATTTAGAACATCTATATCTTGCACATGTTTTGAGTTATTCAAAATTTGCTTTTTGTGTTCTAAATATTTTAGTCAACATCCCAAATTATAGTTTATGTATGCTTGAAGCCTCGCTTGAAGCATAGCAGCACTGTAGCTTACTATGATGCAGGGCTAAAGCATATACAGAGAGTGATGCTGCTATACATGCCAAACATGATAGTCACAGTTACCAGGTGATTTGAAGCAATATAATACATGTTTCCATGTCATGCCATTAACCATATCTATAACAATTCAGACGCACTAAACTCCAGGCCTTCTATTTACCCAGCAGCAACAAAACTCTTACCCCAACTTAAAAGTGTAATAAACTAAGTAACTATCATTAATTGTCTGGTCCTCTGTAAATAAGGCTGGCAAGACCAGGTGGAGAGATAACTGCACTAACTTCGGGCGGATGAATGGCAGGAGATTGCACAGAACAGACTAAAGTTCAGGCTCTTATTATTAGAGAGCCAAGACTCAATTTGTATCCTTGCCATTCCACTGACAAACTATCATTGATAATGGTTACTCAGAATAAATATAAATTGAAAATATGAATACGTACATAGATTCACTCTCCTCACTCCGCTCTGATGTTAGAATTGATTTGGCTCTTTTAGTAGTACTGGTGTTTTTTGACACAGAGCTTAAATTAGATGGAACTGGAGATGGAGTGCTCCTTACTGATGCGGGGTTTGAAGTAGACTGTCCAGAAGGAGCCGGATTGCCAGTTGTGGGAGCTCCCTCTTTCGGAGTAGATGTGCTACTGCCATTCTGGCTCGTAGGCTCTGAGTTCCCATTTGAGTTTGAAGGATTTGAATTATTTTCATCAATGGTTTTCCTCACTCTTTGCGTCCTGTTTTGCGATTGTAACTTAATACCCTCCGTAATTGAGTTTACAAGTGAGGCTTGTGAATGTGACATGTTTAATTTAGCCAACACCCGTTCTTGGTGAGCTTCGTATTCATCTCTGCTGGGATAAATCTTAGATATCAGCAAATCAAAGTTAGGGTCAGGCCGTAATGACCTCTTAGAGACCAGTTTTTTTCGACAAGTGGGGCACTCCTTGTTACCAGACCTTAGCGCCGTTATTATACAATCCGAACAAAACCTGTGAAGGCATTCTTTAGTCGTCATTGTCTTCTTGAGCATGTCCAAGCAAATAGGACACATCAACTCGCTGTGCAAGCTTCGCGGGGACACCGCGATCTCCGTGGCGTCGGTTATCACCTCCTGCGGAGTCCGGTGCAATTCGTAAAGAGAAAGCTCCCATGTTTTGTTTTGAGAAGGCTCTGTTGAAGACATTTTTAAGTCTTAATTATCAGTTATTTAGCAAACAAACATTTTTATCTAATTGTTGACAATTCGAGATTCGAGCCGCTTCGCTCGCGCACTTTCGTGCAGAGTTGCAGACTCAGATAAAAAAAAACATGAATGAACAAAGACCAATAATCCTAAAGACAGCGCCGGCGGCCGGCACAGATACCATAATCCATAGATAGTAGAAAATATCGGTTAAGTGAAGACCCCGTGAACAGGTACCGGAATACCGATATTTTTTTGGTATCGATATCGAAATATCGAAAAAACGTACTGATAATTTGGTATCGATTTATCTATACCGAGATGAGTATTTTATTTCAGTACACTAATACTATCAGTATTACGGAAAATTATCAGTATTGATACTGATACTGAAATACCAATATGGTACCGATAAAATGAAGTATCATCTTTTTTTATTTCCGAGCGGCCACACGTGAATAATGCAACATCAAAGCAATAAACTCTCGTCTTCACTATTTTCGCACTGTTGCCGCTCTGTATCTTTCCTTCTGCAGGCAGCGCCGCAGCACCCACGCCATGTGCGATTTGGCAACGTCGCGTCACAGCCTAGGATATCAGTACTAGGTATCGATATAATTAACGACATTTTTATCCCAGTACTTATTATTAGCGATACAAATATCGGTATTTATCAAAGTTATCGATTCCGATATCGAAATTTTAAAGAAAATACCGATATTCAAAAATTATCGAAATCCTGCCCGTGAAGTAGAAGCATATTTATTCTTATGGTAGAAGTGGTAGAAGCTTAGACATAGACATCAAACCGTAGAGCGTCAAAATTGACAGGTACGACACCAGCATCAAACTTATGGGGCGATTACATTGCCCAACTTGCAAAGGGCCGATTAAACATACATTGCTGGGTATCTCAGTACATTGTAATAAAATACTCAAGATAACCAGCAATGTATGACCAATCGGACCCTGCATGCTGGCCAATGTAATCGGCCCTTATGCTCTAAGCTTGTAGTGTAGTATTGGTTCTTTACAAAAATAAAAGTTCTTAAACTTCTAGATTAAAGAAAACATTAGGAGAGGGAACCACAGGAAAGATTTGATTTTATTTTTGTAAAGTCACAAAAATATTTTGTGACATTACAAAAATAAAATCATAGTAAATATTTAACTTATATTTTTTGGGGTTTTCAAGCAATTTTCGACTTGGTAGAGCTCTATAAAATATTTCTTCATTGCTCATTGACATTTCGAAGACCCTAAATGAATCATAGATGCGTGCGATCACTCTCACAGGGCTCGTAGCAGACTAACTAAAAGATTGGCCAACGTGTGGGTGGATGCGACGGCCATAACTCGGCAACAAACCCTTTGAACTTTTCTCGAAAACCGCGAACCCACGGATATCGCGCCAAGTTGAGGGCCATCATGCCAAAACAGACCAAGTCTTAGTAGCCATTTATAAACTCCCGTTCCACAATGGGCCACAATCTTCGCCACAATGTTGGCCAACGTGTGGAGCGGGCAAAGAGTAGAAGAGTACCTTAGACTAAGAATACTGTACTACAATATTAAGTAATCGGTAGTAAAAAACTTAGAGAGCATCAAAGTTACTCACTACTCACCCGTCAGAGTCAATACCTGTGATGCTCTAAGGTAAAAAAACGAGAAAATTACATTTTATCTTACGTCGCCTCAGTTCTTATTTGTCCTATCTACCATTAGTTACATTTTACAGTAGAAGAGCTTTTTGCTCTATTTATTTAATAAGCTTTATTTTCTAGTTTTGAAGGTCTTTCTTAATACTTGGGTTACATATAATCTGAATATTATAACTTTCACCTTTAGATATTAATTAATCATACCTTATTTTACAGTTTTTGTGCGGATATAGAACAAACATGTACAAACATAATTATGTATGTGGACTTAGGACATTACTTCATTGGAGATAGGGCAAAGTGACTGTTTCATTTTAGCGTGCTT
The DNA here is from genome assembly GCA_911387765.1 of Pyrgus malvae. Lineage (NCBI taxonomy): Eukaryota > Metazoa > Arthropoda > Insecta > Lepidoptera > Hesperiidae > Pyrgus > Pyrgus malvae. The sequence continues at coordinate 25,001,587 of OU426948.1, forward strand.
ATTTGTTCTATGTTTCAGATATATATACAGGGTGGTGTTAATTCACCGTATTATTAAAAAAAAACTCGAAGGCTTAATAAAACTATGTTAGTTAAAAGTGTTTTGTTAATTTCCTTTTGAAATTTATGATTTAAGTTTAAAAGTACTCTATATCAAAAATAGTTTTATTATTCGTACCTATCGTTTTTTTCTCATGTAAAATACAGTGATGATTGGGAAACTAGTTATTTTTGCGTCAAAAGCTTCGTGTGTTCGGGGCCTTCATTTACACTGACTAGCTTAAGTGACGCATGTACCTTTGAAATCTTTTTTTTTAATTTAAAAAGACGCCAATTTTATACCCATTTGAAAAACTCATTGGTGCCCAATAGCACTTTTTAATGTGAAATTATGTGATTTAAATAAATAAACAAACGTAGAATAAATCCTTTCCTTCTGCGTCCAGAACGATACAAATTACGTTACATTTTAAATACTCCTATTTTACGAAAAAATAAACGGGGAATCGATTCTGTCCTTATGCATCTAGGAAGATAAGTACATATTTTAGGCTACCTACAAAGAATAACAGTTTACTTATTCGAACGAACTCTCGTGCTTAGCTTGGAGGTTGTTAAAGTCTTTAAAAACAACACCCTGTTTCAAATTTAAAACAGAATCGAGTGTAAATTAAAAAGTAGTTACTTCTCAGTTTGAAGCTCCGTCTGAGAATATTGCTGCTGCGTCTTAGAATATTTACTTTTATAATATGTTCTAGACATAATTTGGCATCTGCCTAAAACAATTTACGCGCAAAAATATAACAATTCTTAAAGATATTATAATTTTTTTCGGGAGCGCGAAGTGATCCTCGTGATGTCTCCAGCCACAGTGAAAAATCAAACAAAATGGCGGATATGGTGTCGCGGGCTGTGATTGGTTGATTGAGTGGACATAGGACACTCGAGCACTCAACGTTTCTTACGATATAGGATATAAAACAATCACAGGACATAGACCAAATAAGAACAAAATTTGAATTACAATGTCGTGTCACAAATAAAATTTAAATGATTTTTTTGTTGTTTTCAAGAAAGAAGTTTTAAATCTACCTTAACCAACAGGACTGAAATTTAAGCCTTAACAATACTGCATTTAAAGTTGATTTTCGATAAATTTGGTCGATAGGACAAATAAGCACTGAGGCGACGCTTAGACTAAGAATAATGTACTTACGTTTTATTCATAATCAGTAAAGTAACTACAACTTTGAATCCTAACCTATCTCTGAACGATAGTTGATAAAAATCATAATTTTACTTAAATTATATATCTCTTTGGAGCAGCGGTGGCCGAGTGGTAAGAAAACCGCGGTCTTCGACGCGACCGATCCCAGGTTCAAATCCTCGGCTCGCACCTCTGATAAAGAAATTTGTAATGTGCGAAAATCTATCGCTGCTCCACGGTGATGGAAAATATCGTGATATTTCATTGATTACGATGTTCTCCATCGCCGTGCATGCCTGAGAGAAATTCATAATTTCTCGAAGGCATGACGTCCACCAATCCGCACTTGGCCAGCGTGGTGGACTATGGCCTAAATCCCCTCTCAATTGTGTGAGAAGGAGACCTGTGCCCAGCAGTGGGACATAAAAAAGGTTGAAAAAAAAAATCTCTTTGAGGACAGGTATAATAATATGCCAGTAACTCTTTAAATAAACATTATTTCATCCAAATGGCTTTTGGCATGACGGCCAGATCACTATGCAGCAGCAGTGGTTTCCCTGTGTTCAAGTAAATCTTTTCGGGAATTTGCTGCCCACCTCGGCATAACTAATTCAGTACCTATAGTCGGTCGACATGTTCACGAATGCGCGCGTTATTTGGAACTCCGTGTTCACGAAGGACATGCGTCATGTCAGCCAGCCTGCCCGGGAGCCATAGTATCTTATTAGAAGGGCGGGAAATTCATATTTTGAATTTCCTCATGGTCAGGAAACCATCCTTAATACGTGCATAAGCTTAGAATAGATACCGATATCTGTAGCCCTAATAGCATTTTTCATTGGCCACAATTGGCCAACGGTAGGCAGATTGATGGGATATGGTTAGTTTAATTGCCCACAGTAAATTTGTATTGGCCCTACGAAGATTAACAACGTTGTTATGCCGAGCGTATTACCAATAGTGGGCCAATACACTTTTTTGCTACCGTTGGCTGAACAACGTTGGTTCAACGGCAGTGAATTAAAGTTGGCCCAACAAAAATAAATGACAACTGGCCAACTGTAGAAACATTGTTAGATTATGGTTAGTTAAATAACTAACATGTAATTTGTATTGGCCCAACGAAAATCAAACAACGGTTATTGTGCCAACTGATTACCAACATACATCGTGCCGGGGTGTGGGGTAGGGGGGGTACGCGGTAGCGGGGATTCGACGCGAGCGCGGATCGGCCGGCCGCCATTTTATTTTGTTGTATGCAATAGTATGCATCATTGTTTCGTCTCGCTTGTTCAGTGTCGTGTTGTGAGTGTAAATATATAAGAAAGAACATTGAAAAAGATTGTGTTTTTTAAAGTTCAATAGGTACGTTGTACATTCAAGACTTATAAGGTGTTAATTCGTCTACATTATATAAAAAATGTTTTCTATTGTCTAATTTTTGTGATACCGACGATCTTGTGTGCATTCCATTTGTGGACAGAAACTTGTGCCATTGAATAATGTTATTTATTAGACTTATAAGGTGTAATTCGTCTAAATTATATAAAAAATGTTTTTCTATTATCTATTTTTTGTTATACCGGTGATCTCGTGTGCATTCCATTTGTGGGCAGAAATTATTAGACTCGTAAGATGTTAATTCGTCTAAATTATATAAAAAATGTTTTCTATTGTCTAATTTTTGTGATACCGATGATCTCGTGTGCATTCCATTTGTGGACAGAAACTTGAGCCAATAATTAATGTTAATTATTAGACTGTTAATTACTTCTCAAATTCAATAAATGTTGATTGTGCTACTTATACAATGTTTTTCATTCCTAATTATAATTCTGTCACTGTATGTACATTTATTGTTTCTAAAATTTCTTAAAGCAATATTTTAAAATCTATGAAGTATTATTGTTATTAAATTTGATTGTGATTAAATACAGTGAGAGTATTATATTAAGCATAATAATCCTACCGGAAAGTACCAAACCTCCACCGCAATGACGTTGGTTGATCGTATGATTCCTATACAAAGGCCCTACGGAGAAAAACAACATGTGGCCCTCCGTAGGAGCTTTTACATCGGCCCTCAGTTGTTGGGCCTTCAGCAAAACATGCGGCCAAATCTAACCGTTGTCCAACCAAAGACATGTATGTGGCCCTACCAAATGCCTACCAAAAATGCTATTAGGGAGCAGACCATCTTAGCCAAATCAAAGCTAATAAAAAGCTTCGTACTTGCTCGATGTACTGTAGCAGGTATACTAGGTGTAAAACTAATTTTAAATTGGTTAATAATAAATACCTGCGAGAATAATTAATTTACATTGAATCTATAGAGCATTAAAAACAGTTGTTATGTGTTGACCTATCCCCAAGAAAAAAGTATAACTTCGAGAAAGATAGTGGTAAAGATGTGGTTGTCAGTGTAAACTTAATTAGATGTTGTAGAAATGGGGTCAAGGTGCACGTATGACTATGGCTATAAGATTTGATTCTTGATTAGGTAGGTAATTGTAACGAGATGGTGAAATGCTTTGCCAAAATTAAAATGTGGTGGTTATTCCTATAGAATGAAATATTTAAATTTTTATACACTTTCTTCAGTTATTTCTATTAGAGTTTGTTGCATTATAAAGTTACCTACGTCATAATGTAACGACCCTGAAAAAATACGAACAGTCAATTACAAAGTCAGATATTCATTCAACACTAAAGCAATACATGCGAGCTTATTTAATTTTAACCCACATTTTTCCACTGGAGCTTTGGAATTTTAGAAGGATCCCAACAGTTATTAGCGCACTGTCATTCTATCAGCACTGCATTATCGAATAAAACACCGTCAACTCGGTTTGATATAATTCATTTATACGAGTACATACCAAGAAGAAGAAATTGAAATAAAAACGCAACACATCACTTTCACGTTCTCGCGGAAACTCCCAGTTACAAGTTGTTATTCAGCAGATAAAATGTACCTAAGCGTCGAACTTGGAATAACCGTGACGAATAGGCGCATGCATCACGCAAATGGTGTAAAATGTCTAAGAACCTTAGCCAAGAACACTTTCATTTGTTTTGGTGAAAATTCTGAATGAAAATTACATGCACGCGCATGGAATATTCTTTAATTTACTATGCAGCATTTTATTACTTGCAAAATTTTACGTATATTACTATGCATTTGAACAACGCATTGCCCTGCAGCTGTCGAAGCTCGCAAGCGATCACACGCTTCGTGGGCGCGGTCGGGTGAGAGCTCGACAGCAGATTGGATGAGGTAACTACAGTATACATTGTAGTCAACTGGCTGTCGGATGTTTTTAAACTACCCAACTTACTGCCCAACATAGACATCGGACCAACGGACTGATGACTTCTATAGCACGAAATAATTGCCATTAGCGGTCCCCCACTTATCTCCCAAGTACTCCCGCCCGGTCGCGCCCGATCGCGCCCGGTTTGCGTAAATCGTTACATCGGAACGGAAGTAGTCACCGGACACGAGCGGGTCGTGTCAACCATGCGCTTCATCTTCATCATTATTTTATGCACTTACTTACCTTCCGCCAGTGGCTTCGCCCGCGTGGATCTGTTTTATAAGTTCCCGTAGGATAAAACCCATCCTATGTCCTTTCCCAAGGTCCACTCTATCCAAATTTCATTAACATTGGTTCAGTAGTTTAAGCGGGAAAGCGTAGCAGATAGACAGACAGAGTTACTTTCAAATTTATAATATTAGTAGGGATAGGTAATTGACGTAATTGTTATTAAGTGTTTACCTTACGTTTTAATCATCATTTCAGTAGTAGCTATGACTGAGTAGTGTCTTACACTCGTTTGTAAAATGAGGAAGATATGACTGGGGTTACCAGTTTTAGATTTAGAAAAGGATATTGATGGGAAAAAATTGTGTCTTTGAAGTTGCGTACCTCAAAAGGAAAAAAGGGATATTACCTATATATATTTAAATATTTTCTCATACTAGATTGACGATTGAAAAAGGTGATTTATTGTGAATGTAAAAAATCAATAATTTTCCAAGTCAATACAATCAATTTTGGCGGAGTAAGCTCGACCCGTGCCCAGGATAGATTTTTAAAAAGAGCTGTTGCTGCTATTGGTTTAACAGATAAAAAATTGGTGCAGCATGATAACACTTTGGTCGAAATAGAAATGTCTGTCTACCTTTATATCTATCTTTCGCCATTATGGGAAGGACTGGAGCTTACTCCATCATGCTGCTCCAATATGAGTTGGTGGAAACGCGGGCCAACACGTTCTCGGATTTTTTTCTAACCACCCATAAGGCCTGTTATAAGGATAACAAACGGGATCGACGGCTTAACATGTTCTCCGAAGCACGGAATCGTGCATGTTTTTGCCATTAGCGGTCAATGAAATTGTTACCACTAGGTAGCCATCTCACTCCCGACCACGTCCGTTTGGCTTAGCTGATAGTAGCAGATATTTTACGTATACGGTTATTATTCTTACACATAATAAGCTTAGGTAACTCGTGTAGATTACCATTGCTCATTAAGTAAAATGGAGGAGCACTGGGTCACAGTTTCTTCATTTCCTCCTGTTACTAATATATGCGTGTTGCTGTCCAATTGCAAAACAAGGCAGAGCAAGTAAGGTTTTTTATTTTATATTTGGAGTGGATCACACATAGGACTTCGGAATTTGAAAAATAAATTACGGCAGATTCTCAGACCAACCGAATATAAATATAAAAATCGGTCAAGTTTCGGAGGAGTATGGTGACTAGCACTTTGACACAGGAATTTTATATATACATAAAATATGTATAGATCAAAATTATGATTATAGCTATTTGCAGTTGCGCTGTAACTCCCAGGCTGATTCTAATTCTATTTTCTAACTAGTATAAAAAATAGCCTAAGCCACAAACTATATAACCACAATATGTTGATTTTATACCACTTTTTGTAGGTGGTAAAACTTGGGGGAAGACCACCGCCACACGCACTTTGGCTGAGAAGCAATTCTATTGTGTGGCCAGACGTACATGAGGCGACTATCAGTCTTGGAGTAGCAGTGTAACTACATACGACCTCTGGCGTGTCGTGTACAAAGCGCCTGGGAGGACTGGTAACAAGCTGACAAAAGAAAAGTCAATAAGCATTAGGTATCTGTTTAAAAAAATTCTATAAAATTAGTTTCAGTTTCGTTTCAGTGTAAACCTACGTACAATATATTTGCAAAACCTAGTATAGAAAATTATTTGAATACTTTTGGTCCTAATCAGAGACGAATGTACCATTGTTGCCGAGGTTTACTTAATACCTAAATTAAAAGTACCCTGACTCAGCTGCTATTACTGCCTTACTCACTACATAGTGTCTTAAATTTTAAACATACATAATGCGGGAAAAGTTCAAGATTTGAATGAACGAAAGTTTATGTTTGCAATGAAATAAAAGTTTTTGTTTTTTGATATCCAAAAATAATCACAGAAATGTTTTGAACTTAATCCTCCTTACTAATATTATAAATTCGAAAGTAACTATGTCTGTCTGTCTGCTATGCTTTCCCGCTTAAATTACTGAACCAATTTTAATAAAATTTGGAACACAGATAGAGTGGACCTTGAGAAAGGACAGGATAGTTTTTATCCTACGGGAACCTATAAAACGGGTCCACGCGGGTGAAGTCGCTAACGGAAGCCTAGTATGTAATAATTAGCAAACTCACTTTAACGGATGGCAGCATACTAAAGCAAGCGTCATTGATAGCTAAAATTACCTTTCAGTAATAAATATTCATAATCTATCAGATTCTGCGGTTGGGCAACAACATGTCTAAGCTTGAGATTGCTAAAAGCAATCAAACATAGCAGGTCCGGCCGTCCAATTAGTAGCCAATCAACCTTTAATGCTAGTCAGAATGGTAAGTTGAAGAGTACTTAAATGTTACGGTAAAATTACTTTTACTCCTGATTTATGTAATTATAAAATTGAAAACTGTAAGTAATTCAAGATCATTTATAAAATTATCATTTAAGTATAAATATCATGAACTGTTATAAAAATCTTGGCAGATATACTACATACCTACTACCTACCAGAGATGTGATGAATATCTTTTAAGCATTATGTAGTGATTTTCGCCACGTTGTAATCTACTGATACAAATATCGTATAAGAGAACTAGGGAGTAGAATAAAAGTAGTAAACATAATGTATACTATGTATTTTTGCCACTAGAGCGGTCGCCGATCTCACACCCGACCGCGCCCGTTTGGCTTAGCTGCATAGATCGCTTGCGTTCTAATCTCGCCGCCGGGTCATGTGCGCTTCACGAGAGAACTTGGGAGTAGAAAAAAAGTAGGAAAACATAAGTTAACATGAATATTTACTTATTTTATACTTTTAAGTGCTGATCAGGCAAGGGTATACGAGGTGACCTTAAAACACTCCCTGTCGCTTAACATGCACATAGTGCAAATAATTATCCATACATACTAATATTAAGGTATATATAGAATAATTTATATATTGTATCATAATTATATTAGTATTAAGTACATGGCCCATCCATCGCATTGGGTGTATACCTGTAAGGATGGATGTATTTTTGTTGAATAAATAAATAAAATAAAATAAAATTATAAATTCGAAAATACCTATCTGTCTGTAGCGCTTTCCCGCTTAAAATACTAAACCAATTTTAATGAAATTTGGAACACAGAAAGACAAAGGAAATGAAAGGACATAGGAGTTTTTATCCTATATTATATATTTATATGAAATATACTTTACATATTTGTATAATTTAATTTATATTTATATATTTTCATCCTACGGGAACCTATAAAACGAGACCACGTGGGCGAAGCCGCTGGCGGAAGGCTGGTAATCAATAATCAGTTTATTGGAGTACCTATTGCCCTATGTCATGCTTGGCGATACTAAACAAGTAAAATGCAGGTTATGTAGATTCAGCAAAAAATATATCTGTTACGTGTTATGTAAATGTTACGTAGTCACAAAGAATAGTGTAATTAAAAACACGCATTCACACTTTTATTTTTATGTACACCCTTCTTATGTATAATAATAATCAGTTTGTATTTTCTGTACGCCTGCTGTTATTTAAGTTTGTAATTAACATAGATTTCTCAGTAAGTGAATTATTGTTAATTCTTTATGGGAAATAATAAAGCTCTTAAACCATAAAAATATATCTAACGTTGCTATTCTAAATTCCTAATAAGAAAAATATTGCGATGTCATAAAACGCAGAGCAACAGCGTACCCGTGAGCCCTACAAAAAGCGGAGGCTCGAGGCTTTCTTCTCGCATCCCGCACGAGGCCCGGGGCACTCGTTTCGGACCTGGACCCGGTCAATGGGTGGAGGACCGGGTGGTCTCCTACGTAGTCTTCTTTCTGGAATCAATGTGGCTCCGTCTTCTTTTCAGGTAATCCTGTGGACTACAGGCGCGATCGCAGGCTTCAATTTTCGGGGGGGGGGGGTCGCTAAGAAATTTGGGGGGGGGGGTCACTAAGAAATTAGGGGGAAGAGGTGTCCCAAATTGGCTTGTTTCCCTTTCCATCTACGCATGACTGATGGATTTTGGAGGGGGGAGGGGGTCATGTCCCCTGTGACCCCCCCCCCTGGGACCGCGCCTGGTGGACTCCAGTGCGGTACGGCACTGCCCAGGATCCGGCATGATAAATTTTTGTATGATATACCATTTTTTTAATGAATAAATATAATGGAGGAGACCTGTGCCCAGTAGTGGGACATAAAATGGTTGGAAAAAAAATCTACATTACATATTTTTTACTCTCACAAATTTTCCTTAGAACAGCATGGTGTATTGAGCTGGGCTTCACCTTTTCGTTTCCCGCCCGTCTATCGCGCGGTAACGACATTATTTAGACGATTTATAGGCGGTAACGACAATATTTAGACGACTGTATTTCTCAATGAATATTGGTAATTAATCTACTTCTGTTCAATTTCATACAGATGTGTTTTATGCAATAATATTTTCTTTACTTCCCCTTACTATTTTATTTATCGACAAACTATTTTATATCTTATTTTAATTTTTTATTTCTCTTCTCTTGTCTCGTCCTTAACCGCCTTCAAATTTCTCTGCACTCCCTTAGGTAAGCTGGTAGATAATGCCACTTGGCATTAAGCTTGCCTTTTGTACCACATTTTTATGGGTTCAATAAAGTGTATAAATAAATTAATAAATATGGAGGATCAACGTGGGGTTTTAGCCGGTTAGAGTCCGGTATAGCTCCCGTAACGGAAGAGTATTCATGATGGATTTACCACAAAAAATGGTACACCTCTGAATGTAAATAGTATCGTAGCCAGGAGCCGAGCTGCCAGTACTTTAACTTTTTTTACTTTTGGGGTTAGGTATAACTTTAAATCTTTCCCCGACTTTTCGTTACATCACATAATAATAATTATATTTAAATTCGTCTGCAATTTATAAATTTTAGGGGTTTGAAGTGAAAGGTGGATTTTTCGTAATGTAGGTACTTAGTGCGGCTCTTGAAAGACGCAGTTGAACAAAATGGCAAATTTAATTGGTTCCAGGTTATTAGTTCAATGAATGAACTATTCAGATGAACTAAGTTTTAGCGGAGATAGGTATAATTTACCAAGCGGAAATGACCCGCTGCTAAGGAAGTGCTAATACCTTCCTAGGTAAGGTACATATCTATCTATATCTAGAGAGGTATTATGTACCTATAGATTTCAACACTTACATGTGATTTCAATCAATATTTTTTTGCGTAATTTTGTTTATTATTCCATGTTAAAATACAAGACAAACAATTTTTTTAAACTATACGAGCATAGAACACTGAGCCAACAGAGCGTGCAAAATGACTGCTATACCTATAATACCCCTAATAACATTGTAATATGAGCTAGGACCGCTAGCTAAGTGGTTTGGCACACTGCCAGTGCAGATTCGGTGGCGGAACTGTCTTGGCATAAGCTGTATGCAAATTAAGAATGCGCTTGCCAACCAAGTGTAAATCTAAACGGTATTTATTTATTGTTCATACGTGCGGTTATGATAAGGTAGTAGATACTCTGGTAATCATACAAACCATTTAAAACTGGTAAGTAGTCTTATTTAGTAAACAAATAAAAAAATTACTGAGTGCTGTGATGTTTTGTAGGTAACTATTCTTATTTTAAAGTAAAGTTACATATGTAATTAATTATAGCTTAAATTATAATTGTATATTAAGATAAAAGTGTGATTTTGTAATAAATTAAGTGTAAATTACTATTTGATTTGGTTTGATTTGTTTGTTACAACAACACAATCGTATATTTGAGATTTTCAGTAGTTTACGTATGAACATACTTAATGTTTAAAGTAACATGCGTTATCGGTTAACCATAACTATGCGAAGATTGACTGATGTTAAATATAGTCAAAATAACATTATTTTGCCGCTCCAATAAAATATTAAAATATTCACGAAGGTTGTCGTCAGCTAAGTTCATGCGCTAAAAAACGGTAAAATTACTTTTATTATGTTTTTAGGGCAAGTGCCTACTGCGTAACGGAATATCGATCTAGGCGAATTCAAATCGATTTTCCTTTAAAATCTGATTATAAGAAAGTTTGCCTTTAGATTGATAAAATATAGAGTTGACCGTTTAATATAAATCTTAGAGCATCGCAGGTATTGACTCCCGTTAAGTCAATACCTGCGATGCTCTAAGGTATAAACGTATGGGCATTTATAACAGAAAAAAGTAGTTTTTAGTAGTTTAAACCTCCATTCACATTTGCAAAATAAACCAGTAGATTTAATAAAATTATTTTATTCCTACAGAGGTTCTAGTAACTTCTCTTAAGTTTATTAATATAATTTCTATATTCATACAATTAATTTATTTGCCATTAAGGTTCACCCATCTTATTGACCGCGCCCTTAGTGAGACTGTAGTGTACCTACTTATTTTGTACATACTTCACGAGATAATAAAAATATTAAGCTTACTGAATGTAACATGGGTGCAACCTATTTATTGCTTTTTGCGTGCCAGTGTAGGGCACGGGTCTCTGTCTATTATTAGTAGAAAGGCCTGGTTCTTACTCCATCACGCTGCTCCAATGCGGGTTCGGTGAAGATTTGGGTTAGTAGCCAACATGTCAGACGCCATTTGAAAAGAAAAGATGTATTAGCATTTTAAAAGTAAGCCCCAATCAGTTTTATTGAACAATTGAAGAGTCTCTTCGCAACGAAAATAAGAATAAGTGACTCCGCCAAGACGAAGATTTCTTAAAGTGCTGCGTCGTTTTTTGAACCCTTATAATTTTGGTGGCTTGGTTGTTTTGCTATTTCAAACACTAGATAATATTACACGAAAGTAACGAATGCCTGCGTGACGGTAGCGTAACGTCGAAGCTACATATTTTGACAGAGATGTAGAGATTGTGAAGTTAGCGCCAGTAGAGTTTGTTGGTTAAAGAGCTTATAGCTTTCAAGCTCATGTAGAACACGTCATAAGATTTAATATTTTTTTCACAGAGTAAGCCATATGCACTCGTTGTGGCAACATTTTCTCTCTGTACGTTATTTTTCTGTACAGCCTGTATAATAAGTTCTTACTTTTTCTATATAGCTTTAATGTTGTCCACAGCCCTCATGGGTTCCTTTTTCACATACGGAACCCTATTAATAGGTGCGTACACACTCGTTAAGGGCCCTAACACCGACCCTCCACTCGTATCTCTCTCGCTTCAATTGACGCTCTCAATGGCAGCCTACCACTACTATCATTAATTTCAGCTAACACGTTTAACTAATGTAAGAAATACACAACCAATGTACTTTTAAAACATTGATACAATATATTCAATCAAAATTAGAGCTGTTTAAAATTCTATACAATGATATCTATTTTTTAATGCCATTATTATTATGGCAAAAGTAAAGAAGTTTAATCTGGCGCTGCGCTGACGTTTCAAAATCTGAATCACAACGTATAGTATATGCTAAGTTTATGATCGATCACAACAAACTCAATTTTAAATCATTATTTTTTTCAATATTGTGGTCGGATTCCTTTAATTTAAACGTATAAGCTTGGTATTCCATTAATATGTTTTGCATTTCTTAGATATAGGTAGGTACTCCGTTTTGAACGCGAGAGTCAAACAAAAAAATAACCTTTTACTACGTCGCTCCTTCACTGCCAAGGGTCGTTTGAGGCTTGTCGCTTGGAGGACACCGGTGCGTTCTTCTGAAAATCCCGGGGTCCTATCATAGCGATGAGGTAGACCACAAAAGGGGTTTTGACGAGAGACTTCCAAGTTGGCGGGTCCCTTTTTAAAGTTTTTCTTCCGATACCAAAAAAGGCATGATCTATGCTTGATCCATGTGATGAGATTATTTTATAGTAGGTTTGACGAATATCTCAATAAACACGATATTAAATATGTCGTGTAATACTTTAACAGCTAAACTGACAACGTACTAATGTGTCCCCAATGCATAACGAACAGACGATCAAGAAATATTCACACGTAAGCGAGCTATCCAGAAAGAGCCAGCATAATCGTGAAAATGTATTATGGAACCGAGATTAATGCCATTGTAAATGGCTGTGTTGGAGGCTGGCGATATCAATTGATTAGAAGTAGGAAAATTTATTGGCAATGCTCCTTACAAAAAGCATCGCTATGTTCGACTTGATGGTCCTTTTTAAGGGTACAATTTACAAGATAGGTAAATGGGAAATGCGGATGGATATAAATCGGTATGGAATACAATTTTACTTATTTTCTCATTCGTTTTAGTGTACATACACTGAAAGACAAAGACAAAGACTTTTATTTGCACAAATATGGGTGTTTACAAAAGTTGTTTAAATAACGTTTCACACTCATAGCCCCGTAGTAGGGTAGGTACTTAGGTAGGGATATACCCCGTGTCGTGGGTATCATAGACACACACAAAGACAGAAATACAAACACCCAGATCAAGAACAGAAATTTAAACACATCATTCAAATATCTGTTTCGCCGGGAATCGAACCCGAGACCCTCGGATTGGCAGTCCGGCACACGGCCAATGGTAACCTTTGCGCCACATGGGTCGTCCCTTTTATATATATTTAGTTCGCCATATACCTTCTTGAAGTATGAGTGTACGTTATAATGGAAATTGTTTGCTACATAATTACCTATTTGTTCCAAACATTTTTAATGGGTTCACTGCTGGGCACAGGAGTCCTCTCGGGATCGACCGGAAGGCCGAAAGTGGCGTCTACGGTTAATCTGGTTTGTAATCAATACACAGTAGCCGTTTAACATTGTCGGGGGGCTTATAAGCGATTTGAAAACATTTTGACAGCAGGTTGATAATAAACTCCCATCTCCTACTACACCAACACGCATTAGTAAGAAACTACAGATCGCCCGGTAGGTTGCAAAATTCTGAAAATTCCCGCCTTTTCCGTGGTGAAGTTGCTGAAAGTTTTTGAGCTATGATTTGGAATCGTAAACTAGTCCACTTTGATTCATATTGCAAAACCAAGCTATTTGTTACTTTTTTAAGTCAGTGTAGATGCCATTTTTATAGATTAGGTTTTTAAATTTAATAATACTTTCTTTTTATTTTACCTAAACCTTAAAATATTAAAGTTTTTTACATTCTAAAAAAATATTCAAAGTTACCCAAAATTCATGATAACTTTGAATTCGAGTTTTAGGGGAAATTATGGGTAGTTCTGTTGTTTTTTCTGTAAATTTATTTTGTTAGAATAAAAAAACAACTCAAAAGGACACTATTCATTCAATAAAATAAAGGTGTCATAAATAGAATTCAGTTTTAATAATACAAATAATGTAAAAAATGTTCAAAGTTACTCGAATTGTATGTATTAAATACTTACCTTTTCTAAAAAGGACCCAAGTGATTTATATCTCGATTCAATTCTTTCTTTAATTACTTACCCCTACATGGAAAATACAACGGAAGTAACGTCGCGCGCGGAGGATAAGCTCAATCAATACTCCAGCGACTGCATTGATGATTGACGATTGAAGTTAACCCAAACAATATACCCAACTTCGGAGTAGTTCCATACCAGAAGACAGTTTTCCTTCTTACTCTGCCCGGGTATCGAGAAGCTCTTTGTGCCCCGTAGCACAGAATACCAACGTGCCCGTAGTCCCTACCGTATAGAGCCATTAGAGTCTCTGTGTAGCAAGTTCCTTAGTCAGACAGGGCTACAATAAGATAAAGCTTGGAATGCAAGTGTTGGATCGTCGATAAACCTTAATGAAGCCGCCGATAAACCTCCAATACCAGCGCTTCAAGCTGCTATGCAAATGATCATAACATACCTCCATTTGCATTTCGTATGCAGTCATATCAATTTACGCATTTATCATCCTTTCTAGAGAGAAAGTCAATTTTATCTTACAGTAATCTATAAGATCTTATAGTAAGTAAAGCAACAATTATTTTTCTATGCTTGGCCAGTTTGACTTCAGATATTTTAAAGTACCTAAGCAGTATCTAGGCAAAATAAAAAAAATGTAGGTAATATTAAGTGTTAATGTGATAACCCGGGATAGACCGGGAGGAGTGGCGAACCTTAGGGGAGGCCTACGTCCAGCAGTGGACTACGAAAGGCGGAAAAGAAGAAAAAAGAAGAATGTGATAACATTAAATAATCCAACAACCCGCTTTGGAGCAGCGTTGAACGCTCCGGGCCCCTCCAAGGAAGCCGTGCCAGCAGTAGGACGCAAAAAAAGTTTACAGCGATAAAAATGGTACAGTAGACCATAAATAAAGTATATTATTTAATTTTACATTATAATCATGGACACGAAGGAAAATTTATCAACGTTTTACATTCCAACTTTTTGGTTAGCAATAAAATAAACATCCACAAAACTTATGAATTATGGTTTAAATAATTGAGTGTCGTGGTGCGCAATTTAAACTGTTGTGCGTGGGAGGATCCCGTTATCAAATAATTTACTTCAAGACGACGGAAACTGGCTGTTATGCGATTTATTTTGATGGTTATTATTTTTTTTGATTTGGAATATTTTCTGGAGATTTATTGTAAAAATGTACTATTAACTTACAAAAACATACCTTGGTTGGAAACTCCTGTAATTTCGAACCAAGTGTAGGTAAATTATTAATTAATTAATTTTGTTGCGCAAATGAATCTATGAGCACAGCTCTTTTGGGAGTGTAATCTTCAAATTTGATCTTGAAAACATCCATTAAAAAGATTTAAAGGTACGAACTTAGACGGTTGCACAGTTTATTGTAGCTACTAACGAAATTATGGCGTGAAACCAAAAGTTCTTCGTGCACTTTCCCTGTTAATACCTACCTATGTAGAATATTTGAAACTGTGCTAATGCACAAATAATAATACGAATAGTGTGATAGAAACGGTCGGTTAAAAGTCTGTAATGGTAATACATGAGCGGGTTAATTCGTTGGCATCTAGACACGCGGCAGCGTGTCAAGCCAAGTTCAAGCAAAGGAACTAGCTAGCCAGCGCCGAATGTAATATTACACGAACCACTTGGTGCTACTTTTGACCCTTCTATAACTCAAAACATATTTAACGTAAACACATAAAACTACGTGTGTTTAATTATATTCTATGGACATCTAGAAGCCCAAATTTCATGAAGCTAGCTCAAACGAATATAAAGATATGAAGGTCAAAAAGTCGTAAATTTTAGCACTGACTGACTGACATATAGTACCTAAACCTAACCTACTTCCAGATTTTCTAGAAGGATGAAATATTTTGTAATCCAGCTTGGTAATTGTATGTAAGCGTAGGAAAAATCTAAAAATAAGAAAAAGTTAAAATATAGCCAAGTCAAATCTAACCTACTTTAAGATCTCACATTTTGAAATAACAGCAATTGCTTTAGGTATCCAATAAAACAAACAAATAGAGTTTCATGTTCACTTACTTTCACGTTACTTGTTCATAATGTTATTTTGTTCCTATAAATACATATTTGGATTTTGCATAGAACTTGACACTCATTTAGATCTCCATTCTATTTGCGGCGAAGCCCACAGCCAAGCATAATTTTTGTATTGAACTTGGCTCTCCTTTTTTGCATTTATGTTTTTGGTGGGATTATAAATTGTTGGAAGTTCTTAATGACGCGCTATTAGAAGTCTCGTCTACGCTCTGAAATAGAAACTAGTTTTAAGATTTGTAATAATAAAAAAAGTGGTAAATAATAATCTACCTATAGTATACGTATTATCGATGGTAGAACTTACATGGTTCAACCGGGGGAAGGACCTTTTTTCCAACCTTTTTTTGTCCACTGCTGGGCACGGGTGTCCTCTCATAAGCCAGAGAGATTTAGCCAAAGTCCACCACGGCGCCAAGTACCAAATTGGAGGACTTCATGGCATTCACATCGTAATTAATTAAATATAACAATATTTTCCATCGCCGTGGAGGAGCGATAAATTTTATAGGCACATTATAAAGGTTAACCAAGGATTAACGCTCGGCCATCGCTGCTTTTGCACCAATATCTGTCCTAAAGCAATTTTCCTTTGTGTTTCAATGGAAAGATGCGTTTGTCAGCCAGAATTTGTCTGCCTTTTTGTTTGGTTCAGTTATTAAAAAAAAGACTTATGGGGTGAACATCAGCCTCCGGAGTGGTAGCAAAACTAGATCGTATACCTCAGGCAGGATTCAGGCTTACCAGAAGTTGCGTGTACATGGGCTGCAGCGACCACTAAATAATATGTCCACAATAAGTTTATCGTAGTACTCGCATGCTCGCCCGCTACTCAATTAAAAAGAAAATTCGCAGTCTTCGCAGTCTACAGCATCGTGGAAGAAGGCCTTTACTTTCTCCTACCGAACTCCGTGTGGCCGCGGCGCAAATAAAATAAATTATATTAAAACTGTTAAATTTAAAACTATTTTAATGTTTCTTATATACCCTTTTGTAATAATTTTTTTTTGTAATAATTCATTTTAAGAATTTAAGTTTAAGTAATTAAAATAATTATGTTATTATAATTAAAATTAAATGGTTCCGTTCTTGGGCGCCGCGCGTGGAGGACTCCAGTGCGGTCCACTGGAGATCCCGGAGTCCTCCCCAAGCGCAGAAGTAGGCCACCGAGGGAGTTTTAGTGCGCTAACAAATCCCACATAACCCAGTAACACCTCTCCCAAGGTACCTTTTGAAAGTTTTCTCCCCGATACCAAAAAAAGGTCATAACGGGTATGACGCACTGTTTGAAGACTTGTTGGTCTTGATGCTTTGCGGCATGGGCGACGTGAATATGTGGCGAAGCTTTTCGAATGCTGCTTAGAAGAAGCGGTGGAAGAAAGTTTAAAATAAACACATTTACCAAGATTTACAGCTGTGACGTTACAATATAACACACAATTAAGATGCGTTATTACAATCTTAATTATAGTTTGCATAATTGTTGTGTGCACAGATAAAATCCAATGTACTCGTAGATGCAATTAAAAACAAATTACTGATTAAAAAGTAAAAGGAATTACTTAAATTAATGTTCTTACTGGTAAAGATTACGTAAAGTTTTTTTATGAGAAATTTAAAATTTTACGTATGTAGGTTTTTGCTTGCATGCTTTTTACAAATACAAATATTCTTTATTGTACACCATACATAACAGTAAAATCAACACATACCAAATTAATACATTTTAGTTGTGGTGGACAAAAGGCGGTCATATCGCTTCTAGCAATCTCTTCCAGACTACCTTAGGGTAGAGGAAAAGTCGGTAAGGTAGCGTGTGGGTGAGGTGCACATAGATAAAAACTGAGGATAAAAATTTAAATATACATAGACATATGTATATAAATATTTATATTTTACTTACATGTTTACCGTTTTAGAAGATTTCAAAGCTGGAGTAGCTATTTTTTTTTATTCACCTTTTTAGTCTATTAAGGGTCGATTTTCAATAAAAATGTTGGGTTGCACGATATACGAAAAATAAGGCACAGAGCGCCCCACGCTTTTTTCACAATAATACTAAGTAGTATTTTTATTCATTATTATTTTCTGCTTATATTAAGGATTATTTTCACTTTTTTAGTTTGATGTGCTTCAAAAGCGTGTTTTTTCGTTTTTTAACAATATTTATTCTTTAGTTCGATTTATTGTAATTTTTTTAATGTTCTTGGAATTAGTAAACTCGTGAAATTATTGTATTGCCACCGATTCTTGATAAGTGTCCAAAGTTTGAATCAAATCTATCCGTTGAAAGTGGATTAAAATCGAGCCCAAAGGAGAGTTACATACAAGTTCACAAACTCAAAACGAACATACAGATGAAGTTACTATAAGCGTGTTAAAAATTCACGAAACTCTGGATAGACGCGCTTGATTAGAGGACTCTAACCTCCTTGAGGTTGAATGTTGATTGCACGGGAAGCACTCACGTAACATCACGTACTTTGTATTGTGTGTCAATTATTTATTTAGGTACTTAAGTTGTCTGAAGTCTTGATTTTTGGGTACTTAGGCTAAGGTGATTAATAAATGAGCTACTACTGCCATTAACAGTAGTAAGTATTCGATTGTGTCACTCGAACATTTGACCCTGGCAGTACCTACTTATTTGTTATTGATTTCAGTATTTTAAGTCTATAAAAGTTTTTCCAAACAAAATTCTGCCGTGGCCCGGTAATTTTCACACTATCCCTTCGTGATCCATTTAATACTTTTAAGTCCAAGCTGGTTCTAATAAGAAAAATAATACACATTTATTATTGGTATAACGATTTTGTTAATTCTACATACTTTGGTATCACCTATTTAGTTACAAAATTCTTGTGCAAAGTATGGAGCCGCTGCTTATTTTTTTACTAAAGAATCCAAGTTCACGGGAAACGATCGCGACCCGGTAATTTATTTTAGCAGTGCGGTTCCGGGACGCGACCCGGCAAATGGGAAACACTGGTCTATAATTAGAAATGCGTTATTTCGTTCCTTCTGATTGCAGAATAGAAGAAGATAATAGGGCCTTGGACACTGTGAATAGAAATGCATACCTTACTAACCACGCTGGAAAGCAGGATAATTTATTTTTATACATGATTTTTATTTTTTTAGTTTCAATTATGGTATCGCAAACTCTGTGCATACTGCTAGCGTCAAGTATAATTTTTGCATCAATTTTTTGCCAGTTTCAATGAAACTGGACGAAGTAATAACAAAGTCAGTAAGTAAGTCGTCAGTAATCACTCAGTCTAGTCAGTCCAACATTCAAGTAAAGCGATGGCTACTTTACTAGAACGTGTCCGATGGAATTTTGGAGGCAAGCAGAAAAAACATATTTTAGCACTGTTATTCTATTTCACAAACACTCGTGCACTATAATTAACCTATATCAAACAAAATGCCATCAACTTTATCCGATATAACTCAAAAATACACCAAGAAAATGAAAATAAAACAAGAGCACAATATGTCTTTTTCGACTTCCCGCCAAAACTCCATTTAGTCAATTGACTATAAATGAGTAGAGACGTCACAAATAATTTTCTCATATAAAATGTATGAAGATGTCAGGTTTGACAGCTCATTAAAAGTATCTCAATTGATTGGGTATATAGTCCAAGACCGGATTGGCGGCCGGCTAGTTTTCCTACTTTAAACTGAGAAATGAATCAAGGCATCACTTCATGTCAAATTGAAAACACCTTAGATACTCCAAGCTACCATCGGACATTTTAAAACATATTTCTACATTTAATTTCATAGAAAGTAGTATGTCTAGGAAATTTACCCCAGTCATTAGTGCTTTTCAATTAATTGGTAAAGGTTTTTAAGTAATGGGTCTGCCGCTTTGCCCAGTCGGCTTGTACGTGACTTTTATCAGCATTTTCACATACTACGCACAGGAACGTTTCCAACGTATATTTCGTTGGAAAGATTGACTCGGTTTTAGGGTTTCTCTGTATCTAATAGGTACCTTTAAACGAGCAATTCTTGTATATACCTAAATATGTTTTTTGAATCTCGGAAACGGCTTTAACGATTTTAATGAAATTTATTACCCTGCTTTCGGGAGTGATAAATCGATACAGCTAGATTTTATGTTTAGAAACTTAAAATTATTAAAATGGCTTTACATAACGTACGTACGTCAAATAGCGCTCTTTGCATAGCGTTGCCTGCTTACTTAAATAAGTTTGCTTCTTGAATGCGGCTGTAAGTGTTGCCTGGGGTCGTATGCAGTTGCGCTGCATACGAAGAAGGCTGCCGATGATCTATCGGTCGCCTCATGTCAAGTGAACCTTTGCACCGAAGCAGAAGTGAATGCAGCTATGGTACATACTTCCTTCTACTGCCTTCATAAGTTTGTGCATTTATTTAAAAAAAAAACGGGTTGCACTCCGGTAGTATCGGCAGAAGTGAAAACTTGAACATTAACGTTGTGCATTTTTGATACTTTGGAATGGTTAGGGAATAATTTCGCACGAATTGCTTTTATTATGAGTATTATTTTTCATCTAGTATTTTCAGTAGGTTGTCATCTAGATTTTTTATAAAGTACTCACTCAATTTCACTTTCACTTTCTTCGTCACTTTTTTCATTAATAGATGCACTTTGTTCAATGTCCATATTTTAAAAACTTGATATAAACGAATTTTACAAGTATAGACAGTCGATCCATCAGCTGTCACCCCTCCGTCACAATACAAAGAGCGCCTTTCCAGACCGTCTTACGATTATTCGATCAGGTCACGTGTCCTGACGCGAGTTTAACATTTTTTACCCATCCCAAAAAAGTGCACAATGCCACTAAAGAAGTTTTCACTTATAAAAATATGAATTTTATCAGATACTATTCATTTGTTAAAAGCATGGATTTAAATCAATGGTTAAAAGCATAATTTATTAACATTCGCCAATCCAATTATTTATTGAAAGCTCTACATTTTAATCTTTAGCGATAAACTTTGCACAGTTTTTCTAATTTTATTATAAGATTAAAATTGCTTTAAGCCAGGACTAATTTAAATTAATGAAGTAAGCGTTATTCATATCACAGTTTTAAAATTCCATCAAGCAAATTAATTTAATTACGTTGCGCAAATATCAAGATCAAAGAGCAGAAAGTCTTCTTACAGTTTTATTCGTTTCGTTTGAAAATAAGTGTATCGTCGCAGGTGTAAGTATTAATATATTGTCAACACTGGTCACTCACTAGTCCATACAGGCGCGGTCCCGGGGGGGGGGGGGGGTTACAGGGGACATGACGTATGATGTATGTATGTATTGATGTATGTATGTATTTATGTATGTATATTTGTATGTGTGTATGTATGTATTTATATATGTTGGTATGTATACATGTACATATACTTACCAAAATGTTTGACTAAATTATTAGAATTGTTAGTTACTTTCACTTAAAAAACCTTCTCGTAGTATTCCTGCCTACCTTAAGTTTCTCACCGTCACCCAGGGTTGACTGGCAGAGAATGCCATTAGGTATTAAGTTTAACCCTGTAACACTTAGTTAAGGTGCTACAAAAATTAAATAAATAAATAAATAAAATGACCTCCCCCAAAATCCATCAGTCATGCGTAGATGGAAGGCGAAACAAGGCAATTTGGGATACCTTTTCCCCTAAATTTATTAGTGACCCCCCTAAATTGAAGGCTGCGTCTGCGCCTAAGTCTATACTCATATTATAAATGTGAAAGTCTACTTTTTATCCTCAAAAAAAAGTATCTACTGTTCCCTTGATACAGATAAGTATAATCATATAAACTCAAATCACCCGAGCGAATCCAGGCCAGATCACTAGTCAATAAACTTCAAGAGGCTATTTAGCCGGAAACGGTAGTAAATAAAGAACCGAACATCGTTGACTTTCCAAATGTATTAATGGTGGAATTTCCATTGTTCGGACCACTGCTGTTTTTTAATTTGCTCTAAAACAGTCTCCGATGGCTCTTTTACAGCGCACTGTGGGCATCTCTAGAAAGGTGCGGTTGCCGGCCAGAGTTATGTATGGCGACCAAGGCGACTCAGGCTATGCTCTGGCTTGCTTAAGGTTGCACTTAGATGTTCATAGACTGCAGTAACTAATTACCGGCGCGTTTTCAGTTTTCGTCTGCTAATTCGTTTAAAAAAATTGTCTTTCCTACTATTATCTACTTAAATCCAAAGCTTCGGCAACGCAAAGAAGGGTTAAGGGTCATCGGCTGTAAAAAGATGTTCTAGAAAACCCTAATGGCAGTATTTAAATTTCGGTTTCAGATCCATAGTTCGAAAGCCACGAAAAGCTTCCCAATAATTGTCATTAAAATTCAAAGGGATGAATCTTTGAAATCTTTGTGTAATTGTCTATGAATTCGTAACTCAACCAAATTGGAGCAACGTAAGTTCCTTCCCTTTCCAGATTTAACTCAATTAAATTATGCAGAGATGATTGAAGCGCGTATGGCTCGGCAGCTAGCGTAGAACACAAGCGATCTACGCAGTTAATCCAAACGGGCGCGGTCAGGTGTGAGATGGGTGACCGCTAGTGACAAAATTTCATGCGCGTTTCCGTGCATCGGACGGCACGTTAAGCCGTCGGTCCCGGTTGTTAACGATAGATAACAATCGTTAAAACTTGTCGGAGGCCTTATTGGCGGTTTGAAAACATCCGACAGCGGGTTGGCCACTAACCCGCATCTCTACCAACCCGCATTGGAGCAGCGTGGTGGAGTAAGCTCCAGGCCTTCCCAATGATAAACGGGAGAGACCCGTGCAGGGTTGCAGCCATGCAGAGATGTCTGGATGAGGCGCCCAGAAATGCAACGTAAACCATCCAGGACAGCTTTCTTTAGAGTCTAATCGAGACCTACTTAAGTTGTCAAAGACGAGACCATAACGACAGATTCCTGTTCGTCAAAATAGGTGGTGCGGTGGAGACATCACTAGTTCTGTCAAAAATGCAGTAGTGTGCAATGCAACCTGCTGTGTCACAATCGCAAGTTCAAGAGCAGGCGGCCGGCTACCGACCGTTCAGAAACGCCGCAACCTTCGCGAAGAATACACGTGCCCGCGAACCGCGAACTAGTGTTTTCGTATTCGATTCATTTGAATTTTAAAAAGTGAACTTCAAGTTACAATTTAATTTTTTGCTGCTCACAACCAGCCAGCCATGCAGAACCTCATACGGTGAGTTTTTGTTTGAGTAGTAAAAGTTTGCCCGTGGGAAGCCAGCTAACTAAGTTATTTTTAGTTTGTCATGAATGAAAATGCCTGTGATTTTCTTGAGTCCCTAACATAGGTTAACATACTGGTTATGTGACGGGTTCGTTTAAGTTTATACGCTCCCTGTGGTCACCCGTGGCTGCGTCAAAACAATACTAAATGTTTCGCACTTGGAATACATAAACCCAGGTTATTGTTGCGGTGGCCAGTAACCGCGAAAAATGCAAAAAATACGGTTCAGAGCTTTTGATAATAAAATGCGTTAATGACGAAGAAGAAATGTAGTCTTAAAGATCTTATGTGTTTTATAAAAGTTTAAGGCTAAGCATTTCAAGTTCTACTTTTGATCGAGTTTTTGACAACACTACAATTAATTTATTTTATTTAGAGAGATTTTTCGCAGAAGATAGGTACTTACTTAGCGAAATATAGTTTTTATTTTTATAATGCATGGTAATACAAAAGCTTTAAGATTTTAAAATATACGGTTACATGGTTACAAAGTAACTTAAAATTTACTCAGAGGAAAGAATGTAGAGTTTAGTAATTTGTTCATGAAAAACAATAAACGATTTTCGAACTTAAGATTTAACGAACGGTGTGAAAACGATTACCCTTATTATAACATATAATTAAACTTAGATGTTATGTAAGGCCATTAAAGTGAACAAGTTACAAACAAGGGTGTGTGATTTCTTGTGTTTTATAAAAGTTAAAGGCCAAAACATTACAAGTTCTACTTTTGATCGAGTTTTTTTACAACACTACAATAATAATTGATTTTATTTAGATAATTTTTTCGCAGAAGATAGGTACTTACTTAGCGAAATATAGTTTTTATTTTTATAATGCATGGTAATACAAAAGCTTTAAGATTTTACCGTTACAAAGTAACTTAAAATTTACTTAAAGGAAAAAATGTAGAGATTAGTAATTTCTCACGAAAAACAGTAACGGTGTGAAAACGATTTCACTTATTATAACATATTATTAAACTTAGATCTTATGTAAGGGCATTAAAGTGAACAAGTTACAAACAAGGGTTTATAACAGGAAGCATTAGATTCGCCATTAAAATATGTAAATATATAGTGGCGGTAAAAGTAATTATTGGCCTGTACCAACAGTATGTGAAGCTAACTAAAATGGAGTATAGCAATAATTACATGTCCGGTAGATTTATTGACCAGTGTGCATCACAAGTTAAGCTGTGGTCTCTATGAAATTATTCATTAGAACACTCTTGCTCTATCACGTGATTGTTACCGAATGTTTTAGTCTGTTTTTATTTTGATGTACCGAAAATTATTTCAATTTTTTTTTCATAATTTTTTCTTACATTTGTGACACCGCTATGTTATACTCTATCCTTAGAATAATTACAATTACATTATAGAAACCAAATTCGCGCGCCCAAATTGAAGCATGTTGATTGGTGCCATTAATGGCACTAAACGTCCGCTCCGTAAGACTCACTTTTTTAAAACAAAAGAAGTCTAATAAAATAACTTTTCACAGTGTTTTAAATATTTTGTATTATTTTATAGTTAATTTGGTCAAAATAAAAATATTTTGTTTGTCAGATGTGACAGCTTCTATACTTCAATTTTAACAGCGCGCTTGTAAAAAGGCACTCATTCTATACGTATTTATTCTAAGACTCTATCACATTGTAATTTTAAACAAATTGAGTTCTATCGCATTTTTC
This sequence comes from Pyrgus malvae, assembly GCA_911387765.1. Classification (NCBI taxonomy): domain Eukaryota; kingdom Metazoa; phylum Arthropoda; class Insecta; order Lepidoptera; family Hesperiidae; genus Pyrgus; species Pyrgus malvae. The sequence goes on from OU426948.1 coordinate 25,026,749, forward strand.
TATATAATATTATCTATATATATAAATGAATGTTTGTCTGTATGTCCATTATAGAATCGTAAACCATGCATTTGATCATGTCATGATCTATGAGCCCACAAATTTTTCTGAGTTGGTGTCTGTCTGTCTGTCTGTTCCGGCTAATCTCTGAAACGGATGGACTGGGGCTGGACCGATTTTGACGGGACTTTTACAGGTAGCCGATGTAATAAGGAGAAACGAAGGCTATTTTTATAAAGTCCACGCGGACGAAGTCGCGGGCGGCCGCTAGTTCAAAATAAAAATTACATATTACAAACATAATATATCTAATAGATAAACTTAATTAAACTTTCTTTGATATAAATGATGATTTGTTTTTTATCAATGTCATACCTTTATTAAATTTGTTAACTTTATTACAATTATTAAAAACTACCTAAAACGAAAAAGATAATATTCATATTTTATAAAATGTATTATGCCATCCAAAAGACGATTGCGGCATGGTGCCCAGAACGCTGGCAGCATTCCCTCGTTGAACCAAAAGATGATTTGTTTGTTTTTGTATGTGTAAGAAAATTAAAATATTACATAAGTAATTTGGTAAACTCAGTTTATGGTATAAATTATGGCAAAAATATTGCAATACATAAGAGACACTTTCTCATTAAATTCTAGTTATTATCTCGTCTATAGGTGGTAGAACTATTATGGTTCGCCCACCGCTGCACCCACTTCTGCCGTGAACCAGTTCTGCTGTGTTTCGGTGGAAAGGTGCAGTTGCCGGCCATACTTACATGAGGCAACCACCAGCCTCCGGAGTAGCAGCCCAACTGCATACGACCTCAGACATGACTTACTTACGCTTGCTTGAGGTTGTGTGTAGATGTCCATAGGCTGCAGCGACCACTTAACACATGGTGTTAACGCCTGCATGCTAGTCTGCTACTCCATTCAAATAAAAAAAAACATTCCCAACAAAAATATCTTTCGGGTCAATGTAACTATTGACTACAATTTACTCTACAATTGACACTCTTGGAATCGTGACAGAAAACTGTATTTTTGTATTGAAAACTAATCTGTATAATAGCTTTTCCCACTTTCATTGCCCGTCTCCCCTAACACTGGCTGAATGAGATTGTTATCTGTGCCGAACCCTTCAGCGTATTATGTTGCACGATAACGCAATTTTAATAGTGTTGGCGTATAGACCGGATATTACGTAGAAAGGACGATTTGTTCTTTCTAAAATAGATGTAAATGTACATTTCGTAATTGTATTATAGTTTAGTTTTTTCCTTTTATATTTTTATCATTGTATATTTGCATACCTCATGAAGGTAAATATGGCGAACTGATACAGACGAAGCCTGAGAAAAAGAAATTGCACGACAGCGTTTCTCATGCAGTTGTTGCAATAACCAGGCATACTGTCTCCTGTACTTACTACACAGACGTAAGCGAGGATGCCATTGGCGCGTTTCAAAAAAGCAACAGAGGCAAGCACAAATACTATCGAAGATTACAACCTGGCAACCGCCATCAGCCACAGAGATTATGAATTAATAGAAAAAACACTGGGAAAACTACCGGGACAGTCTTCGGCCACGACCACACATCTTACGACGCCGGGAGAGTCCTCGGACATAACCTAATTTAGTTATATACATACACTGGAGCTTATATGTTTTCTAATAATAAAGTAATAGAACGCGCAAATGAAAAAAAAAGCAAATAATGGCACGGACAAAAGTCTGTGGAGTTAAATAGCACTAAAAAAAAAAAAAAAAAAAAAAATGGCGAACTAAATATATATAAACAACTTTGTAAACACCCATATTTGTGCAAATAAATGTCTTTGTCTTTAACATTGTTCCGGAATTATTTAGAAGGCGGATTCTGTTGCGCCCATAATAATTAAAGGAAAATAATTTGAAAGTTCTGTAACATTTACTGTTAATAGTCTTGTAGGTAATGTAGCTTCGGGATTCAGAATAAAGCTACGGTATTCCCTGCATAATCGTAAGAGGCGACTAAAAGGGGGCTTCCGGGGTTGTGGGCGGTGAGAGTGGGAGCTCGATCAGTTCAGCCATCGGCCCCGGGAAGGACGGCGATGTATGCGTGGAGCATGCCGCCGTAAGCATCGGAGAGCGCAGGAGAGCACATCTGCTCTCCAGAGGATGGGCCCGTTCTGGGGCGCCGCGCGTGGAGGACATGGGAGGACACCGGTTCGTTCCACTGGAGATCCCGGAGTCCTCCCCATGCGCAGAGGTAGGCCACCGATAGGGTTTTAGTGCAGTAACAAATCCCACATAACCCGGTTACACCCCTCCCAAGGTACCGGGTACTTTTTGAAGGTTTCCCCCCGATACCAATAAAAAAGGGTAAAGAACTCGTACTTTTTTTAGTTTGATTTTTTATTAAATTCAAAGCTTAAATTAATAAATAAATTCAAACAATGCAGCAGACAAACATGCAGGTTACGTTGTTAAGAGTACACACAATTTATTTAATTACTATATTTAAGTTACTGTATTTTAGTGCGTGCGTGCGTTTAGTGTTTTACTGTAAATAATTAGTTTATAATTTAAATTTAACTTTAAATTTATACTATATATCTTTTAAAATAAAATTTGTATACCCTAAAGGGTAAATATGGCGGTCTAAATATTTTTGTCCGTTTGTTCGGTTTATTTATTTAAAAAAAATGCATATAAGCTAAGTGAACTAAGAAAATCGCCTACAACTGTCTCTGTTTCGCCCAAAGGTAGACTGGCAGAGAATGCTTTTAGCATTAAGTCCGCCTTTTATACCAATCTATGTGGTGTAATAAAGAATTAAATAAATAAATAAATAAAATCAATTACCTACATCCTTTAAATCTTTTAATTTATGTGTCATTTCTATGAATGATTAATATCAACACAGATATCTTTTAAAAATTATAAAATAATCATGTTTAATAAAAAGTCTTGTGAACCTCGAAGCTTTTTTCAAACTTCTGGCGCGATGCAATTTGTCCCAGATTTGATTACCAGAGCGATAAGCTTTGTTCATTCATAATGCATCGACTCTTCGAAACTGTTTTTTTCGCACTTATAATACTGAACAGGGTGCGCAAGTTGTCAAAGGGCTTGTAAAGGAAAACATTGTTTTAAAATGACATAATATGCTGCACGTGTGAAACCCTGTTATTGTTTCTATAAGTAGTTCTATCAATTAAAGAAGCTTTTAGGTGTTTTGGCGGGAATTTAAAAGACACATTCTGCTCTTATTTTATTTTCATTTACTTAGTGTATTTTTGAGTTATATCGAATAAGGTTGATGTTGATGGCATCGGCGAAACATTGCTTTTTCTTTGCTTGCCTCCAAAACTCCATCGGACACGTTCTGGTAAAGAAGCCATCGCTTTACTTGAACATCTGACTGACTTGATTTGACGGCTGATTTGATATTGACTTAACTATTATTACACTGCGCGACTTCAACGAAACTGAAACGAAATTGGCAATATGAAAAGAAAAAAACTGTAGAGATAAAGTAGCTATTTGCATTCTATAGTAGACACGTTTACTGTTAATAGTTCACGAAAATTTCAATTTTTATGATTATTCCATTAAAATTCTTAAGAATACACTATCACAGAAGGATCGTTGATGATTATGGTAAAAAACTTAAATTGGGTAGTTCAAGGAATATACTCCATATCGTAATAAAAATTTAACTCAAAATTAAGATTGGGTAAAACACTCGTTCTAGATTGTTTTCTGCCCGTTTCTAGCAAAACGAAGCTTTAATTATATTTTGTTCGGCGATGTAACCACGATATATATCTTACAGTGTAGGTAGGTACATTAATGTACATATACTATTCTTACAGTAGGTATACATTAATGTCTGATATTAATTAAATATTATTATTATCATTATTAAACATAAATATTAACTAAATAGGTACTCCCTTAAAAACTGTTGTTATGAAAAAAAAAGCTACCCTGAAATCAATGGAGTAGACGAATTTAAATCGAATAATAATAATTATGTGAAAATTGTAAAATCGAAATTGTGTTCCTAAGGATAAACAATGAAAGGTGTCGATATTTCTGAAGAGAAAACAGGCGCCTCAGGTGACGACTATAAAAGTTGATATAAAATTTTAACATTCATAATTTTAGATTATCATTATAATTATGATAAAAAGATTTAATAAAAATATTCAAAACTAGTTCATATAGGAAGTGTGCTATGAAATTATGAGTAATAAAAAGTGTGAAATGTCAACGAACGTCCGTCAGGAGATTGATTTCTCTCCATGTACAGTTAGCAAACTAGTATTGAGTGTTAATTTACATACAAGGTGTTAGTCACACAATGAGGTAAAACAACAACTTATCAAGACCCATTTAACGGATAAATTTCTCTCTCCTCTCACTTATGAGTCCTATGACACATCGCGGAAAAATCAAGTTGACTTTAGGCTGGGCTCATATAAAGGATAAATTTTTATAATGGGTGTTACTATATTATGTGTTCATTGAAGTCACGACATAAACAGTTACTGGGAACAAATGTTTGCCCGCCAGTTTAGGATATACGTTTATCCCAGTGACGGTTTTAGAAATTTGCCGCCAGTAGGCTAACGCAATAATCATGATTTGCCCACTACTGACAGCTTTGGATATACCCCATTTATGGTTTATCCCCATTGGAATCCATACCTACTACTTATATATTACTTATAATATTATAAATTTGAAAATAACTCTGTCTATCTGTCTTTTTTTATCTTTTACGTTTTCCCGCTTAAACAACTTAACTAATTTTAATGAAATTTGAAACACAGATTGGAGAGTGTACCTTGGGCAACAACATAGGATGGTTTTTATCCTACGGGAACCTATAAAACGGGTCCACGAAGGCGAAGCCGCTGGAGGAAGGCTTGTAATATATATTCCCCTGGTTAAATTAGCCTACTCGTATCTCACTCTCCAGCCCCTAAACTAACTCCATACAAAAGTCAGGTCAGAATCATGTCGATTACATGGTAATGAGAGCATTAGTTGGTTCTCGTCTCCTGTTTGCACTGGTGCACCGAGAGAGGGGAGGAGGGAGAGGGAGGGGGTCAGGATCCCTGGATCAAGGTCCAGATTCAGGGATTCAAGAATCTGACCTGCACGCACCTCTAAGTAGCATTTTACTAGAAATAAAGAAACAAAAAAATTCTACAGTAGGTACATTAGCAGAGGACTACTGCGTACTAATTATCGCCCAACGGGTTTAATTTATGTACCTACATAATGTAGTGACACGACGATTTGCCGCTCCGCGATAGAAAACATCGTTAGGGAATTAACACGGGGGTCGTAGGCGGTCGACTCGCACTATCGACATTTAGGTATACTTTATCTAATTTATCCTTTTTAATCTTTTTGTTTTATCACTGTCTTAATATAATTATACATTTCGTAACGACACGGTCTATATAGCTGGACTGCTGCTGAGCTGTTGAGCTGCAATTCCCATTTTTATAGGTCTATGACTTGGTGGTCAATATCAGTAGTAAAAAGGTATAGGTCGAATAGTAAATGCTAGCACGTATGTACATCCCTACTAATACTAATATTACAAATTCCAAAGTAACTCTGTCTGTCTGCTACGCTTTCCCGCTTAAACCACTCAACCAATTTCAATGAAATCTGGATCACAGATAGAGTGGATCTTGGGAAAGGACATAGGATGGTTTTTATCCTACGGGAATCTATAAAACAGGTCCACGCGGGCGAAGCAGCTGGCAGAACGCTTGTATTTTCTATAATCACGTTTACTCTGTATAATCTCCCTAATAATAATTTCTTAATTTTTTGTTTATTACATAAATTGGTTTTGGCCCTTCAATATCGACCACACAGCAACGAACACCACTTCTGGGTCAACAAAACCTGAATATCAAGTTTCAGTGTAGTCCTTGATCAATAAAGTCATTATTTCTTATTATCAAGACATTCAAGACTGTATCAAGGCTGGTATAGTGAGTACGTACCTTTAACAGAGTCGTGAGTCCCACAGATGTAAGTGGAAATAGAATCATTACCTGCGCCTTTTAGTTGCTTTTAGAGTTCTGTACATCAAAACGAATAATGGAACCCTTATAGAATCAATTTGTCATACATTCATTTGTCTGTGTGTGTCAGTTAAATCATTTTAAACGTTAAAAATGTGGTTGTAAGGTCTCAATTCGAAATTAATAAACATAGTTTATCTTGGAGTTGTAAAAAATTCAACTTCTGAATTAACGCAGGCAATAGATTCTGGGGCTGTACAACCAGAAGGGAATCGGCCTATATTTGACATCAACTCTTCATCATCACATCATTCATCATCATGATTCAACATCATCAGATCAGATCATCATCATCTTTGACACAAAGTTTCTGTTGACATAGAATCTGTTAGGCTATGGAATTCACTCCCGCCTAAAATAAGAGAATCTGAAAATATCTCCATATTTAAAAAACGTATTTTTGAGCACTATTTAGCTACATGTACTTAAGCTATTTATTTATTTATTTACAATTTTATATGTATGGTTTCTGATTAGTTATTCCTATGTATTATTATTACTGTATTTATATCTATATGTATCTAATTTATGTATCGCTTTTATAAATATATTAATTATTGGTACGCACTAAGTTCGCTTTACCAGATCTATTATCCTGGGATGGGCCTACTGGAAGATATTTCAGTGTGGAATAAGTAGTGCCCTTGTACAAACATTATTTGTTCATTCTCCTTGTGACCATTTGTGTGTACATAAATTAAATAAAAAAAAAAATAAAAAAAATCATAAAATTTGGAAAGATAAGCATTCTTTTATAGTGTAAATAAATAGAAACTTAGTGAATCCGTGAATTTGGAGTTATTCGACTTATTTTTGTGTTAAAGTATAAGGTGATACGGAACCTGTCTGCATACAATTTGGACTAGTACTTAGCACGTTTTATTTCAAAAAGGTGTTTGTTTGAGTCGCAATGATAATGAAGGTGTGATGTTTCGTGATTATTATCTAGCTTTGAAAGTTACTTTTAATCAGTAAGTTAGCAATTAGGGTAACTTGTGATTCTTTAAACGGAAAGAAATTTTAAGAATAGCACAAAAATTTTAAAACAACTGCGGTTTTAAGTAAGTCTTTTTACTCGTATTTTTTTAAAATATTTTTTTAATTAACGTTTCACACACATAGCGCCACAGCCTACTGTGTACAGTACAGGCCTAGTAGGTATAGTGTCCCCCTGTGTCGTGGGTACCATGGACACATACAAACATAGGAATACAAACACCCAGACCGATAACAGAAATTTAAACTCGTCATGCAAATTTTTGACTCGCCGGGAATCGAACCCGGGAGCCTCCGATCAGCAGTCTGGCATGGTAACCATTGCCATTTGGGTCGTCAATTCAATTATTCAAGTAGGTTTGTAAACTTTTTAATAGGTCAATGTACAAAGTAATAGTGTAAGTAAATATAAGTACAAGTAGTGTTTATATAATAATTATGATATAGAATTAGTAGACAATTTTAATTTGTTAGGAATAAACATAGATTCAAATTTAAAATGGAATAATCACCTAGACGTTTTTAAAAACCAAATTAAACAAATTTACAATACAATACAATACAATACAAACTCTTTATTGCGCACCAATACAAACAATACATTAGAGGATACAATGTAAAAGAAAGCAAAGGGCGGTCTTATTGCTTCAAATAGCAATCTCTTCCAGACAACCCAGAAGGAAATATATAATAGACAATTCGAAATTAGAGGGTAGGGTGCATTAAACAAACAATGTTACTATATATATTTAAAACAACAGTAGGACACAAATAATAGTAAGAAGCAGCAAAAAGAATAACAGACACAACCAAGGATACAGCTGACAGCGAAAAAGAAAAGGAGAAGTAAACATAAGTGCACAGGTGGGGAGAGAGAGACTATGCAAGAGGAGTGAGAAAAAAGGAGGGAGATGAAACTTATAAAGACAGAAAGTGATCCATAACCAACTTTTTAAATAGACCCAAGGATTGAGCTCGTCTGATGGAATCAGGTAGGGAGTTCCATAGTTTGACGGAGTACACGGTAAAGGATTTGCCATAGTACGCTGAGGAGTGGGCAGGAATACTAAGAATGCTGTTGGTCGCGGAAGGAAGAGTCAGATTATGGGAAGATGATGAACCTAAAAATTCAAAACGTTCTTTCAAATAATTCGGACTAGATGAGTTGAACAGGATACAGTATAGAGCAGAAAGTATATGAGCATTTCTGCGAAGGCGAAGCCACTTGAGCCTAGTACGATAAGCGGAAACGTGGTCATATTTACGAAGACCGTAAATAAACCGTATACAAAGATTTTGAATTCGCTCAAGCTTGTTAAACAAATTTACTTATGGCCTAAGGGAAATTAAAAAAAGTACAAATATAAACGTAGCACTATCCGCATATTATGCGTATGCATATTCCTGGATAAAATATGGAATGGTTATTTGGGGAACAGCTACGAATATAACTGACATATTAATTTGTCAGAAAAAATGTATACTCGCCATGGCCGGTATAAAAACAATGGATAGCTGCCGTCCATGGTTTAAAAAGCTAAAAGTGTTAACAGTACCAGGCATTTATATATTAGAAATGCTTATGTTTGTACAAAAACAACAACAATTTTTCGAATTAAATAGCAATGCTCGTCGGAATAACAATTTAGTCTACCCACATGGCAAAAAATTAAACATGCTAAGTAAAGGTACATACTGCAGCTGCATGGCTGTCAAATTGTATAATAAACTGCCTAATGACATAAAAAAAATAAGTAAAGACCACATATTTCATAAAGCGATCAAACATCTATTAATATCAAAATGTTATTATCATTATGACGAATACCTCAATGACACCTTTTGACATTAAAATCATTATAATTAATGTAATTAAAATCTTTTGACATCTTAAAATAACAGAAATAGAATAATATTATGTATAATATAAATTGTATTAATGATTGCATGACTTGAAATATTTTAAATTTATAACATTATTGGTACGCCTTACAGGGCATCATTTATTTTTGGAGATTGTATTTTCTTATTGTATATTACACCCATTGTTACCCAAAAGTAATACCAAATAAATGATTTATGATTTATACGAGTACTATGTGTAAGTATGTAGGTATGGTGTTTAGTACCTACTGTATAGCACATTTCAATATTTTCTTCTAAAGTGTCACTCGTACTTACCAGTGCGGAGCAAGTTTTAAAAATAAAAAAATAAGCGAGAACGCCAAAGGGACATCGTTAGGTGACTCGAAGGAAGGTTATGCAAAACTATTATTTATGTATACTCAAACTAGCATGCGGCCTATGCCTGTCATGCGAGTGTAAAAATGAACACATCATTGCAGATATGCAGGCATTTACAATCGTGTTGTTGCGAGTAGAAGAGAAGCTTTTAGAAAGAAAGAAAGAAAGAAAAAATATTTATTTCATATTAGGAATACAAAATATTCGTTTAATGAATGTAATAATTTTTCCCGGTCATCGCCTTTAAGTGCCCGTTTGGACTAGATGTTGAGCTGAGAGAAAAAAGGCTGCTGAAAAAAACTCCCAAGAATAGTTTACTCCTTAAAAGTTTAAACCAGCATTTAGTTATAAGTATACAGATTACAAAAAGAATATCCACAAAATCTGGGAGACAGCAAGAGTATGCACACAACACACAAAAGGCACGAAAATGTAATGTATGTTGAGAAGAAAGAGTATTTGAAAGAAAGGGAAAATTTATTATATTTACACGTCTACGTAATTGTCGTGAGTTTATCTCCTATTAGTGGTTAAAAAATAAATATGGTAAATAAGAAGTGGGCGCTTGTCTAGATAAATTGGCCAGTCCTATTTCAGCACAATGGTGTTACGGGTAATAGGGTGGTAACGTGTGGTAGAGAACCAGATACAGTCAACTTTATATATGGTCCCTAGGAAATACTGCCCTACTGTTTTAACGACTTCTTGCCTATAAAATATACTTATAAGGAATAAGGATTTAATTTTAAATTTGTTAGCTGGTTCCATGATAGATAGGTGAGTTAGGTATTTGAACAAAAGGCTAGCTTAATGCCTATTGGTATTTTCTATTAGTTAACCTTCAAGAAGTGCAGAAAATATGAAGGCGGTGCAACAAGAATCAAGAAGATTTACAACAAAGAAGGATCAGAATGAATATAAGGGAAGTGAAATATGATAAATAAATACATATCTATATCGATTATACATACGGTGTACTTCTTCCTTCGTTTGCATTGGACCGAGGTTTTTTGACCATTGATGCTGACAAAAGCTGACTATCCATAGTAGATACAGGAACACGCCTGTAATTTGTTTCTAATAGCTCTATCGTTCCGCTTCGGCTCATCTGCACTGCGGCCTCTTTGCCTAATAAAACTTAATTTTGGGCGTATAATTATTGTATTGGCCGGTTGCGTGTGGCCGTTCCCTGCATCCAGTATTTCTTCGAAGTACTATGAGAACGGTAGCCTAAGAGATGATGATGTTGTTGAGAATATGTTTTAGGCATTGTATATTCCGAATGTTCAGGATATCAAGTGTATTAAAAAATTGCTTCACGAATATAAAAAGGGAGCATTAGTTGCATGAGAATTTGTTTTCATTATTATTTTGCTTCCCACTGTCCTAAACTGAAAAAGTACTTCTTATATTTTGAACAAAAATATTACGTTTGATTATGAATATTCAAGACTATTGTCATTGAACTTGAATCTTATATTATTAAAGAGAGAATAAACTCGTAAGTATTTGAAAAAAGTGTACATGCCTTTTTTCTAACGAATGCCGGACTGCCAATCGATGGGTCCCGGGTTCGATTTCCAGCGAAACAGAAATTTGGATGATGAGTTTAAATTTCTGTTCTCGGTCTGGGTGTTTGTGTTTCTGTCTTTGTATGTGTCCATGGTACCCACGACACAGGCCTACTGTGAGGCTATGAGTGTGAAGCGTTTATTTATTTATTATTATTATTCTAATAAGAAAAGAAAAATCCGGGTACTATTGTCCATTTTTAATGCATATTATGAAAAAAAATTAACGTAAAAGTTTAAGGTAAAAAATGACGAGTAAAAAAATTACAAAAATAAAAACTAGGTATCACTTTTATTACGTTTCTAGTTCCCTAATGTTTATTATACCTACTGAAGATGTTCCACGAGCTATTGGGCTACAAATGCGTGGGCCTTAGCCACATGTCAACAGATACACATCATTAATCGCACGCAAACTGACTTCCGTCACACACAGACAAATAATCTTAATGCAACAGTTTTTGTGTTGGAAGCAGATGTGTTTTCTGCTTTCTGAGAAGGTTGTTGCCCTCGCCTTGATGAAGATTAATTCAAATATTATGCTAATTTGTATGAAAAAGCTAACTTTAGCATGAGTTAAACCGAACATTTGTGAGACTGTTACTAATATTAATTTGTGATATGTAAAGTAAACTTTGATTTTCCTCCTTACATTTTTCACGAACAAAGGAACGTTTCCTTTGAGTAGAATACATGTACCTATATAGACTTTTTCTACGTAGTTTATTTGGTCTCCGGTTTGTCTATAAAAATATTGTTAAAATAAATGGAATTTACAACAAATTTCTTTATTGCGTCCAATATTCACGATTAAAAACCTGATAAAGCAAGCGCTTAGATAGATTGCAACAGAACGAAAATTTCGAAACGAGCGCGGTCAGGTGAAATATTAGTGACTGCTTGTGGCAATTTTCATGGCGTTTCTGGGCTTCGGAGTGCCATTGGTCCTATTGTAATCGATAGATACCTGTAAATATTTAAACCTTGTCGTAGGCTTTACGCGGGGACATACTCGACCTCAGAAGATACTCGATTATTGGTTGAGGTTGGGTGTATGGCCATATGTCCAATTTTCAGAGGCTGCAACTATCGTATAAAATCACGGGGCCTACATTATCGACGGCAAAACAAACCTTTTCCTAGTTTTAATACTCTAACATTTTCTACTGAGCATATTATACTTATACATAATCGTAATTATTTTAAATAACATAACAGCATACTCGCTGCGAATAAAATATTGCGATATTACAGTTACAAAGTAGATACAATATATACAGAGTAATATTTTACTTCATGTTGTAGACTTTCTTTTTCGTTACATTGTCAATTTCAATAATATTTGATTTCAATCTAGTTACAGCAATGCGTAGTTTTTTCTTCATAGCTTCATTTTTTAATCCATTTGACGTGGCCACATATCCCTTGTCATATTATAATTGTTATGTGCGTGAGCACTTTAGAACGTTTTAGTAACTAACTTAATTTTATCATTAATCAGTTAATCACAATCTGTTAACGAGTTATTATTCTTTCAGTGTGTGTCACTTTATGACGTAACGGTCGTCAAGAAAACGCGCTATACTGATGTTGAGGATTAACCGCCAAGCCACGCTACTTTCAGCATCGGCGTTGGCGATCAGCGATTTTGCGTCTGCTTCGATGATGTATCGCGTTTTAGCAACTTGGTCATCGTGATTTTGTGAATATTAAATTCGAATGCAGAGCGGATCACGCGACTCGTCGATCGCAGATGCTGAAAGTTGCTACTGTGATTTGGTGGTTTTGGTGGTAGCGGAGAACCGCTTATATAACATTGATTAAAATAAGTTGATTGGTTTATAGAGGCTTGAACTTGTATTATGTACTTACCTATATCAAACGTGGGTATGGCCTTAGATATTAGATAGTAGGTATTATTACATATCTAACATATAAATCCTCGTAAATAACATATTCATTAAGTATTCATAATTCTTCTTTAGCACAGTGACTTCCACAATGCGGGCCCAGATTCAAAGTCTGATGCGCGCTCCCGAGTACTAGGATATCTGACTGACCTGATCAAAACCTGACTGATTACTGACGACTGTTCAACGATGACTAAAAACTGGATACAAGATGTTCACTTGACTTGAAAATGGTCAAACCACAGAATATTATTAACAGAAGTTAGAATGGAAATGTGGGCGGGGCAGACGTCGCCAAGGAATTTTGAGCATACGCTCAAAATTCCAAAATCTCTACAGAAACACGCGATCGTGCTACGATATGCGTGCTTGTGTGCGTGCTTGGGTGTGATTCGTTCATTTGAAATCGCGTGATTGTGCGGCGCTAAGATTGGCTAGATTTGAAATTGCAAATATGTGCGTAAGCTTCGTATTTATTTAAGCACAGATGTAATGGAGGTGAAAGGCGGGGCTTAATCGGCGACACCAGTCTTCATACAAACGGCGCATTATTGCCGTTCTACCTCTCTTAATAATGTTCTGTGGGTCAAACCATCAAGTCACCATTCGTAAAGAAGAAGAACATACCTATACTCGAACGTGACCTCATGCCCATTTCATTTTTCACTTAAAACTGGTAATAAATTTCTATTGGAATTACTCAGTGATTTACTGTGTAAGTAACTAACAATCGGCGGATATTGCACTTAGGCGTAACTCAACACGGAACGTAAAATGGTGGATTTATAGCCTGTGCCGTCCGAGGAACCGGGTTTTCGCACAATGCCTTTTATTTGAAGAAACGACAAATAGTTATTTACTCCCGGTAACCAACATACGAGAATCTTCCTAACGGTTGTTTAAAGCTTTTAGCAAAGTTTGCTTATTTTATTTACCGACTTCCAAAAGGAGGAGGTACTGTATTCGGCTGTATGTATTTTTTTTTTTTATATATGTTCACCGATTACTCCGCCGTTTGTGGACCGATTTTCGAAATTCTTTTTTTGTTCGTATGCTTATACTCCCGAGGTGGTCCCATTGTCACCAAATCAGGATCTGATGATGGGATCCCAGGGAAATCGAGGGGAACTCTCAAATTTTATAGGCACACACATTGATTTTCTTATACTTTCTGAAGCATAAGAGATATTTGTGCATAGTAATTATCATCTCATGTTGCTGAGCTGATGATGGAAGGTACTGCAACAGTGAAGAGTTGAAAGCAAATTCTTTCAATAAATAGTTTTTTATTCCAAATCTTACATTCCAGAGGTGGTCCAACTGTCACCAAGTCAAAGTCTGATGTGGGGATCCCGGAGAAATTGAAGGGAACATTCAAATTTTATAGCACAACAAATGATTTTCATATTTTTACTAAAGCAAAACAGGCATTTTTGTATAATTATCATCATATCATGTTGATCAGCTGATGATGGAAGATACTACGAAGGTTAGGAGTTGAGAGAAATTTCTTTCAATAAATGGTCTTTTGTTCGATATCTTACATTCCTGAGGTGGTCCAACTGTCACCAAGTCAAAGTCTGATGATGGTATCCCAGAGAAATCGAAGGTAACATTCAAATTTTATAGCACAACAAATGATTTTCATATTTTTACTAAAGCAAAACAGGTATTTGTGTTTAATTATCATCATATCATGTTACTGAGCTGATGATGGAAGGTAATATGACGGTTAGGAGTTGAGAGCAAACTCTTTCAATAAATGTTTTTTTGTTGGAAATCTTACATTTCTGAGGTGGTCCAATTGTCACCATGGCAAAATCTGATGATGTGATACTAGGGAAATTGAGGGAAACACTGAAACTTAATAGGCACACACATTATTTTAATCATATGTTTTAACATAATACAAATATTTATGTCCGGTAATTATCACCTCATGTTGCTAAGCTGATGATTGAAGGTACAACTCCTCAATGGTTAGGAGCTGAGAGCAAATTCTTTCATTAATTTATACGTTCAAGTGGACTGATAGTAGTATTCTTTCAGGCTATAAGATGGCTATTAGATAAACATGATTTTAAAAAGTATCTCTTTAACGTTTAGAAGTTAAGTGTAAAAATTCCAATTATGCTTATATGTACATATTGTGCAGAATTCTTAAAATTACTAAAAAGAGTGAAATAAATTAAGTTTTTAACAAAAAAATAGAACCGACTTCAAACGGTAAAAAATAAAATTGTTCAGTACCTACTTCTTCTTGCTTATGGTAATGACTCTTAAAACTATTTTTGGAGTCGGGCCCTCAGTACAATCAAAAATATCCTGTCTTAGTAAATATAGTGTATCTTTCGTTCTGAATGGGCACCGACTCCAATATAGTTTTAGCCCACTGTCTGTACTGTCGGTGCCCATTTAGAACGAATAGTACGACATTTTAGAAAGGGCCCGACTCCAAAGATAGTTTTAAGAGTCATTACCATAAGCAAGAAGAAGTAGTTACTGAACAATTTTATTTTTTACCGTTTGAAGTCGGTTCTATTTTTTTGTTAAAAACTTAATTTTTGACCCTGCAATAGAGGCTGGCGAATTGTTTATATGCGACTGAAGGTGCTAGAATGTGCGACCGTGTACGTGATGCGACCGGGCTCCAAAATGTTTAACGTGGGTCGTGGGCACTCGTGGGCTGACTATTCAAAAATGACCCAAAGTCCACATGTCGGAACTAGGAACTCTCGAAAATACAAGCAGGCAAATGCAAAAGAAAAGAGAAAAATCATCTCCTTTTGATATTGATAGAAGTTTCACCATATTTCTTTTTGTATTTCGTCGTGGAATGTACCATTTTCACTACATAATACTGACCAATATACGATAAAAAAAGAATATATTTCTATAAATAAATAAATAAATAAATAAATAATGTTTAATGATATTAATTTTCTTTTAGTATCTCTTGTTTAAAATATCAAAGCATAAAGAAAAACACTCATACTATGGTATTATCGATATGGCTCTACATAAAAGTAAGATTCAAAGTGCATCATTTAATTGAAACACATAGGGGAAAGTTACATAGCGAAACCGGGTTGATAAAGAAAATTCGCAATATGAATACAGATATGCTTTCACTGAACGGATGATTTAACTACGATCAGCTTAAGAGCTTATCTTTGGCAAATATTGTTTCAGTAAAGTACTAGTATTAATAACATACAACTAAAGTAAAATTAGTACTAGTACTAGTATTAATAATACTGACATTTTCTCCTTGAATGTTATGATTATTTGATTACGATATGATTATTGAGAAAGCAGATGAAATATCGTATGATTGATACTTTCATGTTATCTTTCGAATGTTACCGTGTGCGAATGCAAGTGAAAACTCTGATGTTTTAGATTTTGACCTAATTCTGACTTAATTAATATAAACCAAACAACCAATCTTAATGCCATTACATGGTACATTCTGAAAGAAAGTTTTTTTTCTATAAAAGTTACCAGTGAAATCGTTGCTATTTGTTGTAAAATATATTAAAAATGATGTGTGATACTAATTACTTACAAGAATGTAAGCACTCACCGTCCAACCCATCAGGCTTTGCTACATGTCTACGTAAAACGTAAAAAGTAGATAACATAAAATTAAGAAATCAAAAGAAAGAATTCTTTTGTATTATATGGTATGGGTAAATTTCAGTAAGTACGATATTTTTCTAATTTCAAACATCCAATTGACAGTTTTAGCTAGAGGGGTAAGTCTCGAATAATCTAAACAGCGGAGAGATGTTTCCCTGTAGTCTACCATCCAAGGATGAATGTTTGTATAATTTATGGTACTATCTTATTTAAATACACTTATAAAATATGTTTGACCAATTTTGCTGTCCAATATTTGATTAAATAAATTTATTTGGGGATGCCTAATTTACTTGTAAAATGTGTGTCCAATATTTGATGAAGGTGTCCAATTTCTTTGATCAAATGTACACGGGTCAAAGATATTTTGATAAATGTAACGCCCTTACGGCGCAGATTTTCCTTTCCAGTAAACAAGTTTTACAGCAATTTGAATTACCTTATAGTAGAAATTTCATCATTTCCATTTTAATGTTAACTTATTTCTTAAACTGTTATAGCGTTAATCTAACGGTCCCATATGAGGTTAGAAGTTAAGTGTCGTTAAACCTTATCGGAACCTTTTAGAGCCGTGTAAAAACTTCTGAGAAACAACATGGTACTTAAATAAATTGCCTACTTATATGGAATTGCACAGGTTTATAAAACTAGAAAAGTTGACCCTAAAAGATAGACTTCGTTTAATCTAAAAATAGAGGTGACTTGGCTGTTTATTTTTTGGTAACAAGTAAAAAAAAATGGTTAGCGTAGAACGCAAGCAATCTACGCAACTAAGCCTAGCGAGCGCTGTCGGGTGTGACACAGGTGACCGCAAAAGGCAAAAATTCATGCGCGATTCCGTGCTTCGGAGGACACGTAAAGCCGTCGTCGGTTGCAGTTGTTATCAATAGATAACAGTTGGAAGCCTTACCGTATAATAAAATTATTTTACATAAAATAGCTTATCAATGAGATTTACCGTTCAACAGTGATATTGATCTCTCGATCTGAGCACGGCTCTAAATTAGCGCCGCTGTCTCAATTAATCCGCCTATTAATTATACCCACCTTGATTATTCCGACACAATTCTTGTGGGAGTCTGCTGTCATATTACTGTCCAATTATGTCGTAGAAGCCAACGTATCTCGCAGACGTTATCGCATAAGAAAATTCCGCACCGCTTGCCATCATGCGAATTCTTTACCATACGAAGTAATAGCTGGTATTTTTATTGCGTTTTTCGGCGGTGAAAGAAAATTTGATGGATGCGTATGCGTGAGGTGTGGAAATAAATTCTTAAGTGGTTAAAGACTTATTTATTGCGTGTTAATTTGATAAACTTAGAAGAAAATTGTGGCTCTTATTCGTGTACAATTTTTGTTACGATACTGTCTTCAAGGTGTCTTATAGTTAAAAAGTTAATAAGTACCTAAGGTTTTATAGGCAGGTGTTCATCAAGATCTACAGCGTGATAATAGCCAAAGTAAGTCAATGTACAATGACGTCTATATTGACGTCTCTTTCTATCAACTTTCTTCCCTCTCCGTGCATTGTTGTGGGTAAGTTTATGGTTTTGCTCGGAATCGGAACCCTTATCAGTTATCACTTAATTACTCAATAAGCCCTTGATGTTTTGTATATAATATTTACACTGGATTACCGTATTTTCTTTTTAGATATTTTAAATTTATTATTACTAACTAATGTGTTAACACGTTTGGATGTTTAATTGTCTAAATGCCTTCTTGTGAGGATCGTCCGCTTACTCGTACCATCATGCGAATTCTTTATCATGCGAAAGTAATATCAGGAATTTTTATTGCGTTTTTCGGCGGTGAATGAAAATTTGATTGATGCACAATAAATTGTACATGCCTGAGAGGTGGAAATAAATTTCTTACACGCTTTAAGACATATTTATTACGCGTTCATTTGATAAATCAAATATTATTTTTGTCACGATGCTGTCGTCAAGGTGTTAAAAATATAATAAGGTAGGTGTTCGTTTTTCGGTCTACAGCGTGTTAATTGCTTTGATAAGTTAATTAACCAAAATATATAATATTGTGTGTCTATTTGTCTTTATCTCTATATTTTCCTATCAATGTTTAATACTGACGTGAAGCTACATATATGTTATAAATTATGATGTTTTTGTTAGCGTTGGTAGGAATCTTAAATGCATAATGTTTTTAATTATTTTGTAACATATGTGTGACCTAGCATTTAAAACATCTGCTCTATTATATTTATTGTTCCATAAAGCTTCAATGATAAAATAAAACTGGGAAAACGTTACTTCGGCATTACGTCTTTCGCTGTTTTGATTTTCACCACTATCTCCTATCGTTTTTTCCTCCAAAGTGAGACAGAATTTCGGTTTAATCAGGTTTTTATTGATTTCTGTCATCACAACATCGACTGAATAGAACGAGAAGATGAATTGCTATGCGCTTCGGGTATTAATATTCATAATCATAATTACAAGTGCAGTTATTAAGAAGTATCTAAATATTCATTGGATTCATTTCATGCAAGAGACTGTCTTGTAGTTGGAATAAATCGGTCTAACTAGTCCACTTTGATTTGAATTCAGCCTTATATACATTAATGTAGATACATAATAGTTTAATTTCAATAAAATTTAATTTGTGCGATTTCACAGCACTTTTATATTTTCACAACATAAGCAATCGGTTTATTTATTTGTTATTTAATATGATTGATAGAATTTTAATTATATTATAATGTAATATAAGGAATATAATATAAGGAAAAAGATTATTATAAAAAATCTTTAGCAATTTTCACTATCAGCCAACCAATATAAGCATCATATTATTAAGATAAAAAAAACAATAAAATGATAGTGATAAATAATCCATACTATAATAATATGATTAATTCGAAAGTAACTCTGTCTGTCTGTCTGTCTGCTATGCTTTCCTGCTTAAAATACTCATCCAATTTTAATGAAATTCGGAACACAGATAGAGTGGACCTTGGGAAAGGACATAGGATAGTTTTAATCCCACGGGAACCTATAAAACTGTTCCACGCGGGCGAAGCCGCTGGCGGAAGGCTATTCCCTACTAATATTATAAATTCGAAAGTAACTCTGTCTTTCTGTCTGTCTGACTGCTACGCTTTCCCGCTTAAACAACTTAACTAACTAATTTTAATGAAATTTGGAACACAGATAGAGTGGACCTTGGCCAAGGACTTAGGTTGGTTTTTATCCTATGGGAACCTACAAAACGGGTCCACGCGGGCGAAGCCGCTGGCGGAAGGCTAGTAAATAATAAATGTTAAATGTCTTGCTTTAAAAATAAGGAAGGCAATTCTATTTTCTAGTTCATATAGTCATATGCTCATGGATTACTGAAAATCGGTTAATTTTTCGATCGCCCAGACGATAATTAGATAATAGATAATTACTACTACTTGTTTTTTACAGTAGAGCTAAGAAATTATTCGAGTATGTTAATAAATAAATATAATTTTCATTTTAACAGCTACGAAGCTTTCACAGTATTGAAGTAAGATGTTTACTTTAGCGAAGCGCTATATCGGGTTTCCTCAAAATGTCTGCAACTTCAAGATAAAGTTGGTACCACCACTCCACACTTCGTACACAGGGATCTACTCTGTAACTTTAGCCGTATTGTTTGCTTTAAGGCGTTTCTGTCTAAATCGCTAATTGGTAACTGATAACCAAACCGAACGGAATGAGTATTCAGAGAAACATTCATTCAGAGATTTTAAAGTTAAAGAGATGGGGGTACTCAAGTTTTGCCTGCTTTTTGTGAAAAATAGAGATAACAACCAAAAAGTTTTATTTTTATTTACATAAACATACCAATTACAAGTCTATAATATAGACGTAATACAAACAAAATATATATAGCCGGATGATGTAAAAGTTCATTATATTCTTTGAGAATAATAATTTTTAGCCAAAAATGCAAAAGGGTGATTTATATGTGTAAACTCAAATAAAATTTATGCTTGTATTAAATGTAGTTTTTCTATTTTGCTATATCAGTATTTAAGGTTTATTTATTATTTATATCCAAGCACTTTACCGGCCTTTCCTTTAATTGTCTGCAATTTTGAAATAAAGTGGGGTAGCAAGCAGCTCCCACTCGTTTTCTACGTTAATCCCTACTACGTACAATTCGGGTAACTTTGAACATTTTTTACATTATTTGTATTATTAAAACAGATTTCTATTTGTGACACCTTTATTTAATGAATAGTGTCCTTTTGAGTTGGTTTTTCTGTCTAACAAAATAAATTTGCGGAAGAAACAACAGAACTACCCATAATTTCCCCTAAAACTCGAATTTTCAATTCATTTCATTTCATTTTATTAATCATGAATTTTGGGTAACTTTGAATATATTTTTTAGAATGTAAAAACCTTAATATTTTAAGGTTTAGGTAAAACAAAAAGAAGGTAGTATTATATTTAAAAACCTTATCTTCTTATAAAAATAACATCTACACTGAACTGACGTAAAAAAGTAACAAATAGCTTGGTTTTGCCATATGAATCAAAGTGTACTAGTTTACGATTCCAAATCAGCGCTCAAAAACTTCCAGCAACTTAACCACGGAAAAGGCGGGAATTTTCAGAATTATGGCATTGATAGTTTATTTCTTTAATTTTCATTTGGTACAAAAAGATTTTGGCAATCCATTTAACACAGTTATTATATTGAAATATCAAAAAGTTTCGATGTAATAAATTGTTAAATCTTTTTTCCAACTTTGTTCAAAGTTAAACGTCAATTCAAAGTTACCCGTAATGACTGTAATGTTATAAATTCGAAAGCAACTCTGTCTGTCTGTCTGTCTGCTACGCTTTTCCGCTTAAACTACTGAACCAATTTTAATGTAATTTGGAACACAGATAGAGTGGACCTTGGGAACGGACATAGGGTGATTTTTATCCTACGGGAACCTATAAAACGCGTCCACACGCCGGCGAAGTCGCTGGCGGAAGGCTAGTACTCGTATATGTAGCTTTAGCCATAGACGCTACAACGCTTATTAGTTTTGGTAAATGATAACTTCTTATAGCTCTAATAACCATACAAATGATCGCGTTTAGATTACTGGTCATGAACTAATGGCAAAGGAGTATTGTTATCGGGTTAACTTAAGAGATGACAGTTTGCACGAGTGAGGTAGCTTTAAACGAGTTTTCACATGATATTTATCTTATATATAAAATTCTCGTGTCACAATGTTCGTTCCCGTACTCCTCCGAAACGGCTCGACCGATTCTCATGAAATTTTGTGAGCATATTGAGTAGGTCTGAGAATCGGCCAACATCTATTTTTCATCCCCCTAAGTGATAAGGGTGGCCCACCCCAAACATTTTAAGGCGGTACGGAGTTCGCGGGGTCAGCTAGTGCTTATACAAAATTTAGTTTCTCCAGTTTTGTAAGTATTAGAGTTTAAGCTGTTTATTTATATATGCGGTACAAATATTATTTCCTTAAGCTGTCTGCAACTCTGAGATAAAGTGAATAGCGGCAGCCATACGCCTTCTGCGGTATTATAGTATGGCACTTTAGCCGTATTGTTTATTTAAGACTCTTCTGTCTAGTTCGCAAATTGGTAACTGATAGTCTCTCCGGAACAGAGGGCCCACTCTGTAAGCATCCGTCCGTAAGTTCTAACATTTTCGGAATCATTTTTAGCATACTCAGATCGCTTCTTTTTCATGAATTAACAAGATAAGCGTTATCATTGATGACATTAATCTATTGAATGAATAATATTGCTAGAATTCCTTCAATCTAATCCAAAAATAAGGCCCGAAAATTCACTTAGTTTCGGATACGGGCGTACAGAGTGGGCCCTCAGTTTGAGTATTCAGTGAAAGATTGAGATTTGGAAAGCATATAGGTACCGATGAATATGATTTAGAGCAGTTTGACTGTGTGATCTGTACTATAGCTGCAACTGGATTTTTGTGCCCCGCTGCTGGACACGAGTCTATACCGTTTTGTAGTTATAAGCAGCACAAGGTATACTTACCTTAAGCTGTGGTATGTTATATGGTAGTAGAACCCTCTAATAAGTCGGTTTTTTAAGATTAGAATATATTTATGATAATTTTTAAAATACGTGGAACAATAATTGAAACATTTTCATATTTTTTTGTGTACTAAACAAATTTAAAAACTCATTTCGTATATTTCAATAGTTAAATAGAAAAATAGTTTATGGCTCATAATAAATTTATCAATCCCAAGATAAAGTAATCAGTCAGTTAATTTTATACGTCATAACAGTAACGGTGTCAGCGCTAACATATATTCAGCGAATACTTTGTATGTGCATACAATCCGGGAATTGAAAAATCGGCCTTAATCGTTAATTTTTTTATTGTTGAAAAAACGCAGAAGATCATAGCTTCTTTAATTGAAGCTCAATAAATGCTTACTGCACACAAAGATTATGGCAACGTAATGGTTGGCGTTTAATAACCTAATCTCGTTCTAAGATACCATTAGCAATGTGCGCGCATTACAGCCGTTTACTATTTTCAGGATGCAATGGCTAGTCATTAAGAGAGCATCTACGCATTATCTTAATTAAATAAATCCGCCTTCATACAAAACCAAGCTGAACTTAGAATACCTATATATTCTATTGATCTTACATTTGATTACTAGCTGTGCCCCGCGGTTTTACGAAATAGGTAATATCTGTAAATTTCATGAATACACCTTAGAGTCTGACTGAACAAGTTTTGCTAATAAATCTTTATTATTTATTACATGTAGGTATGTTATAGAGTAACTGCGCTTTTAGAGTCTCACATCAGATGTTCCAGATCTCGATTTTCGAATTTTAATCTTTTAGTAGAAAATGGTGGGGTAGAAAGGGGGAAAGACCCGTGCCCAGCAGTGGGAGGCAAAAAGGGTTGCAGCCAGTAGAAAATACTCTTCAGTCTTTTCCTATTACTGCTTTTTATTCCCTCTCATTTGTTTTTGTAACTAAATTTAAAGTGCGGACGCACACATTTTATTACTGTCTCACTATTTGTGTTGGTGTGGATGTATTGATTAATAAACTTAATTGAACCTAATAAAACCTCAGCGTCACCAGGTTGTCGTGGTCATACTATTCTTAAATTAAAAGAAAAAACTTTTTAAAAACAAGCTCTTGATAAAAAAATACTTTATATTCCCTCTCATTTATGTTTTTGTAAATAAATTTAATGTGCGGACGGACACATTGTTTTACTGTCTCACTATTTGTGTTGGTGTGGATGTATTGCTTAATAAACTTAATTGAACGTAATAAAACCTCAGCGTCACCAGGTTGTCGTGGTCATGCTATTCTTAAATTAAAAGAAAAAACTTTATAAAAACAAGCTCTTGATAAAAAAATAACTGTTTAATCCCTCTTATTTATGTTTTTGTAAATAAATTTAATGTGCGGTCGGACACATTGTTTTACTGTCTCACTATTTGTGTTGGTGTGGATGTATTGCTTAATAAACTTAATTGAACGTAATAAAACCTCAGCGTCACCAGGTTGTCGTGGTTATGCTATTCTTAAATTAAAAGAAAAAACTTTATAAAAACAAGCTCTTGATAAAAAAATAACTGTTTAATCCCTCTCATTTATGTTTTTGTAAATAAATTTAATGTGCGGACGGACACATTGTTTTACTGTCTCACTATTTGTATTGGTGTGGATGTATTGATTAATAAACTTAATTGAACGTAATAAAACCTCAGAGTCACCAGGTTGTCGTGGTCATGCTATTCTTAAATTAAAAGAAAAAACTTTTTCAAAACAAGCTCTTATTTAAAAAAATAACTTTTTATTCCCTCTCATTTATGTTTTTGTAAATAAATTTAATGTGCGGACAGACACATTGTTTTACTGTCTCACTATTGTTGATGTGGATGTATTGCTTAATAAACTTAACTGAACGCAATAAAACCTCAGAGTCACCAGGTTGTCGTGGTCATGCTATTCTTAAATTAAAAGAAAAAACTTTTTGAAAACAAACTCTTATTAATAAATAACTTTTTAGTATTTTGGATGCTAGTTTGACTACGGGGTTGTGTCTTTTAATTACCGATAGTTCCTATGGCCATCTTCCAGCTCCACCATCAGACCATGGTTACCATCTAGCACCAAAGTACTCATTAAGACGAATCATACGAGCCCAAACACGATGGGGTTGTGTCGTTTAATTACTGAGTTCATATGGTCATCTTCCAGCTACATCATCAGACCCTGGTAACCATCTACCACCAAAGTACTAGTCAAGACAGATCAAACGAGTCTAAACTTGATAGGGTTGCGTCGTTCCTATGGCCACCTTCCAGTTCCATCATCAGACCGTAGCCGGGGTAGTCTAGTATCAAATTGCTCGTCAAGACGAATTAATCGAGCCCATGCATACAAAATTTCAACTCAATCGGAAACCGAGAAGTGGATCAAATTTAACTTGAACGATTTGATTACAGACAACGGGACAGGTGAAACTAAATAAAAGCTTGTAATAAAATGCTACTGCAGTATAGAGCTACCCTTATTGTGGCTCCGATTGGCTTGTCTCGTCTTGAGAAGCAGGAATGTTAATAGACATTGACGTGAGCAGCCGATTCATAGAGCACTTACCGATACTGCAATTATGTGCAACGTAGCGCTTCGATTGCATTTGAAGATAGCGAGACAGAAGAAGCGACTTTGTTCATCGAATATTGTACAGAATTTTATTACTTCATAATTACTGTATGCTTAGTTATAAGGATATTTTTATTTTATGCAAGCAACGAAAAATTTTCCGTGCTTCGGAGGGCACGTTAAGCCGTCGGTCCCGGTTGTTGTCGATAGATAACAGTCGTTAAACCTTGTCGGAGGCCTTATGGGCGGTTTGAAAACATCCGACAGCGGGTTGGCCACTAGCCCACATCTCCACCAACCCGCATTGGAGCAGCGTGGTGGAGTAAGCTCCAGGCCTTCCCAATAATGGGGAGAGACCCGTGCCCAGCAGTGGGACGCAAAAAGGGTTGCGGCCAACGAAAAAAGGTTTGGTGTGAATATGTAAATTTAAATTCCAAGCAGATTTAATAACATTTCATAGTTACATGTGCTTAAATCTGACAAGTCTTTGAATTAATAACTGAATAATTGACTAACAAGTTTTAATGCACTTCTGCATTCAGAAGGCGCAAGACCGGGAGGAGTGACGAACGTTAGGGAAGGCCTATGTCCAGCAGTGGACTAGGAAGGGTTGATGGATGGAAAGATGGATGAATGCACATATGACGCGTCGTTTTAAGACTGTAATCTTTCGATAACAACCGGGACCGACCGATTCACGGGTTCTTCCGGGCACGAAAATGCGCTTGAAAGCCACTAGCGGTCACCCATCTTACCCAACCGAGCCTGTTTAGCTTAGCTGGATAGGTAGCTTGCAAAAAGTCGAAACGATTCTTCATCTACAATTGCAAAATTATAGCGGCGAATTAAATTCCCGTAAACCAACATGTTCAGAGGCTTCCTAATGGTAATAATTAGCCACAGAACATTAAAATTATACTGTATTGTAATAAATCGCAACTAAATTCCTTTAATTATCTGAGCCGTTTACTGCTCTCTGGAGGTTAATTGAGGTATCATTAAAATTCAAGCTAACCAATTAATTTATGTGTGGCTTATGGCTGCGGGAGTCATTATTAAGTTTGTCCCGTTTGTAATTATCGCTTTAGTTGTAAATTTGAGTATTGTTTTAGTAGGTACTGGTATTAAAACTGAATGCGCAGATAGATGGCTATTATTATTGTAGATTATTTTTGTTTTTCTTCTGTTCCAATTTTGACATACATTTCTGACATACATGCTAAGCATACATGTATATTTCTCCCCCTTCTCCTCTCTAGCTTTTCGTAGTTGGATGTAATTCCACTAAACTTCTGTTTGATTGAAGCATCTGTGGTACCTAGGATACAATAAATACAAGCCAGGGCTGTGAGTGTGAACCGTTACCTATTTATTTGTTGTGTAATCTAATAAAAGTCTGTTAGAAGAAAAAATAATAATTGTAAAATTAAAAATGTAATAAATCCGGTCTTGGACTACCAAGTCAATTGAGATACTTTTAATGAGCTGTCAAAACGTGACATCCCCATACATTTTGTATGAGAAAATGATAAGTGACGTCACTTATCAATTGACTTCATTATTATTGATTTATTCGGTATTAATCATGTATAAAAATCATGTATAAAAAAGAATTAACAATTATATCGCTTTCTAAGCGTGATTTAGTGCAACCTTTTAAAGGTAAGCTTTTCGAATTTTTATTCGCAGAAAATATTCGTAGAAAATATATCTAATTATACTGTTAGCAATAATTCTGGTGTAACTAAACTTGGTAATCGTTTTCATTCTCGGATTAACGTAAAAGAACAGGCCTCAATCGACTATTAATAATTAATTACTCGGAATATCAGGTGAATAATCATACCACAACAACGTCTCTATTTTTATTTAAATCGGGTTTGATCTTCATTGACGTGTAATATCTTTCCCGTTATTATAAAGTTGCAAGAATTTTGTTTTATAAACTTAAAACAAGCTTTTCGCGGTTTTGCTAAGATGCACTTTTCTATGTAATTGAATATTTATTAAGTGTGTATGACTACGATGTAATAAGAGACGGAAAGTATACGATAAGAAGATTTAAGTGCCGCTGGAAAAACCAGTTAGTAGTGGGTAGTGAATAAGTTTCAACGGGAGGTCCAACCATGACTTTTTGCAGCAAATTTATATAATTGACTGCGTAGATATTTTTGGCCACTTTTCCATCCATTATACTCCTTTTATCCATAAAGTGTAACTTTATTTTCTCAAATAGGTAACAATGTCAGGTCTCAAAAAGTGATAAATAATAAATAGATTGAAAAATAATTCATTGTGTCTGTACTGTATTGGTATTTTTCTCTATTGCTATATACAAAAGCCTTTATTATTCATTTCAATGTGCGCATGGCCCGGTGGCTAGCATGGAACGCAAGCTATCAAATATGTAGTTATGACATATGAGTTAGCAACCATCGTAATTTTTTTATATATTACAATAATTTCCAACATTGTGGAGAAGCGATAAATACGCACATTACAAATTTATCTATCAGATGTGCGTGCCGAGGATTTGAACTCGGCATCTCCGTGTCGGAGCCCGCGGTCTTTACCGCTCGGCCATCGCTGCTCTATTTACGAGTACTATTTACCAAGAAACTCTCAGTGTCAAAGGCCTTCTATTAGCCACCGCATCTGGCACCACGTCCTACATTGTAGAGCAAACATTGTGACGCTAACGGGCGGCTGTGAGAAACATGAATCATCAGGAAGCGATCCTATCGGTCACTAGATGTTAATAACCTGTTTATCCGAGTAGGTCACTGAGAAGGAAATATATAACAGATAACTAACCGGCTCTTTCTTAAAATAGTTTTTGCTCAATGATGCTGAAGTTGAAGCCTAAAAAGGTATTAAACAATTTCTAGATAGGATAGCCTATTGTTATATCATCTATGGGCCCGCCTGGACATTTTTTCCCAAAGTGTTTTTATTTATTTATCTGAAGAGTTTTAGTTAAATGTGAGCTTAAGCTTGTTTCCTTAAGTGACCCGTCTTCAATGGCATCCATAGATTTTTTATCCCGGTATTAAGTACTACTCGTAAAAGTCCGCAGAACTACCTACATCTCCTGAAAATCAACTTGAAATCCTAAAAATAATCTGAGAAAATTTGCATTATTTGTACCTGTCTGTGGCTCTTAAACGTTATTAACTTAGCTCTTAAATGACTTAAAAGTAACTAAGTATTGCACTACAACAGAACCATTAATAGTTGACTGACATTTCATTACAAACGACAAGAAACATTTGTCCAAAACGTTGGCCGTGACTATAAACATAAAAGGCTGCTTTTATTTGGAAGTTGAATTATAATTATCTAAGCGCCACATGAAAAATGACCCAAGCCATTTTTTGTGACAAGCGACAATGCGATGTGACGAACTTTACAAGGCCGGGTGTCTGTAAGAAATCATTTAAAAAACCAATACTATACAAAAATTGTGACGTGCTTCTTTAGATTTAAAACCAAAACATTTATTAGAGGTTGATCTAATTTCTCTATCTCTATCTATCTCTTCAATAGGATTCTCAGTGCTTATAGGTCAAGATAGTTTTAGGGATCAATATTATTATTTAATTTTAAATCAACTATGGCTCAAGTTACAATTTAACTTTCTATTGATGAGCAAATTGTTAAAATTAGTCCAATAGTTTTGATACTCATTCGGTACACGCAAACAAAGAATAAAATATTTCTTTATATAATTATGTTTATTGTAATTTCTATAAATATAGGTATAGATAATACATTTTTTGTAGAGATAATAGTAGATCAAATAAGATTGATTGTCATTTAATATCAGAGTGTGTAGTGTAAGTGTAATACAACGCGAGCAATTTCATTCATGTCTGTTATTGGATAATAATAATGTCGTTTAAGTCGTTACGGTATACCGTGTTGGCGTTTTGGCCCGTGCCTTCGTTCGTCGAACAGTTCGTAGTTATTTCATGATATTCCTGTTGCATAGCTGTCTGTTATTTACGCGTTAAATCAATAGACTGAATAAATAATTTTTGAAGTGAAAAGTTCTTTAGCGGCGTTGTGCAATTTTTTGGGATGGGTAAATCAAGACTCGTACAATCTCGATCAACTCGATCAAGGCTGATCGTTTTTTTTATTTCGTTTTACGGAATTGGATAAGAATCCTTTCAGCCATTTAATATTTTCTTTTCAATTTTAATAATGGCGTGGCAAACTCTGTGCATATTCCCAGCGTCAAGTAAAATTTTTGCATCACTTTCGAGTCGTAGAAAAAAATCTGTTAGTCGTCAGGTATCAGTCAGTCTAGTCAGTCAAATGTTCAAGTAAAGTGATGGCTACTTTACCAGAACATGTCCGATGGAGTTTTGGTGGCAAGCCGAAAAAACATGTTTTCGCACTGTTACTCTATTTCACAACACTCGTGCACTGTCATTAACCTATATCGAAAAAAACGCCATCAACTTTATCCGATATAACTCCAAAATACACCAAGAAAATTAAAATAAAACAAGAGCACAATTTGTCCCTTCAGACTTCCCGCCAATCTCCATTTTAAAAGTTACTTAATTGTTTGTCGTACTGTTATTTCATTTTGTAATATACTTCACGTTCCGGCCAATACTCGTATGTCATAATTATGACGAAATGACGTTAGATTTTTTAAATCTGGAAAATGTAATAGCATGGAGAAGGCACAACTAGTTACACAATTTCGTGGAATTCAACACGTTCCCGTTTGGCTGACGCATTGCCGTGAATAATGGCTGCAGTGTACTTGTATTTTATTTTCTTTTTCTGAGGTTATGACCCCTCGATTGAGTCATACTTACCTTCTATTTCTAGAAATTCCTGTTTTGCAGATAGAGGTGTAGACGCAGATAGAAGTGTAACGTTAAATTGAATAAAGATAAACAATCACTGTGTCCCTTCAAAAATTTTCAAACACATGTTATATGGACTTTATATAATAAATAATAAAATAATAACGCTACACACTCATAGCCACACACTAGGATTCCTTGAGTCGTGGGTACCATGGAGAAACACAAAGACAGAAACACAAACACCCACACCAAGTACAGAAATTAAAACTCATCATTTCAATTTCTGCCTCGCCGGGAATAGAACCCGAGACCCTTCGATCGGCAGCTCGGCATGGTAACCATTGCGCCACACGGGTCGTCGATAAATACATACATATATGCTTATATGCTTAGTCCTTGTAGCTTCGGGAATAAGAACAGGGTACGTTAACCCATGCCTGATCGTAAAAGACGACTAATAGGGGGCTTCCGAGGTTGCAGATGGTGAGAGTTCTCTGCAAGCGCTGAGCCAGGCCACCGAGGGTGTTTTAGTGCAGTAAAAGTCTCACACAACTCTGTATCTCTACCAAGGTGTTGGATGCCTTTTTAAGCTATCCACCGATACAAAAAAAGATACAAAGGGTTTTTTGAAATAATGTTTCACACTCTTTGCCCCACAGTAGGGTAGATATACCCTGTGTCGTATGGTACCATGGACACATACAAAGACAGAAACACAAACACCCAGACCTACAGTAGAAACTTAAACTCATCGTTCTGCTTCGCCGGGAATCGAACCTGGGACCCTTCGATTGGCAGTCCGGCTTGATAACCATAGCGCCACCCACACGGGTCGTCGATTTTGGTTGGTTCTCGCACTTACCTTAATGGCCTAAATTAAATCTTTACCAATTCTACAAGGAGACATGTGCCAAGCAATGGCGAATTAAATAGAATTAAAAAAGGGTTCTATTAATATAATACGTTTTCATAGTCAGCAATCATTTTCAAATCACTCAAACTTGCGAGCTTATTTGTTGTAAGCAGACAATTTGATACTCGATATTGGCTGTGAAGTTAATAAATAATCCAGTTGAAGTTTAATCTGATTTTCATCCAACCACTACAAGGCTTGTGCAGGTTATATCTTTAATTATGCAGAGTACCATCGGCAATGGCTGACAACCGGAAAAAATACGACTGCCCCGAGGTGTTCCAATTGGTTTTCAATCAGTTTACACTATTTAGAGATGATGATATAAATATATCTACGGCTTTTAGACAGTTGGAAAATGATAAATTGATCTACATCAAATCTATGTATACTAATATTATAATTGCGGAAGTTTGGATGTTTGGATGGATGTTTTTTGCTCAATCATGCAAGAACGACTGAACGGATCGACGTGAAATTTGACCTGATGTATATTATATAGCCTGGAACAGCACATAGGCTACATTTTATCCAAGAAAAATGTACTATTTTCGTTGGATATATTATATATTGGCTGGCTGCAACCCTCTTTGCGTTTTACTGCTGGGCACGAGTCTCTCCCCATTATTGGAGAGGCCTGCTCCAATGTGTGTTGGTGGAGATGCGGGTTAGTGGCCAACTCGCTGTCGGATGTTTTGAAACCGCCCATAAGGCCTCCGACAAGGCTTAACCACTGTTATCTATCGACAACAACCGGGACTGACGGCTTAACGTGTCCGTTAGATTATAATAAACACATAAATTTAAATCACACCATCAATAGTAGTTACATAGTTTTTTTTGATGATCAATTGATACACAAATTGAGGAAAGCATGCTTTTGATGAGTTTGATGATTGAAATGTGACCAATATTTGCCCTCATGCTAACGACATCAGCTAATAACTCAGCTCCCTTGCCATTTTAGCGTTTTGCCACATACAGCATGCGAGGGACAGTTTTGAACCTAAATTTTAATGTCATACTGCTGACATGTCTACATATTTTTTATTTACATATTGCTAATGATGAAATGTTTGCTCAGAGGGAAGCTTGAATGATCTCCTATCCAATGATAAATTTAAGCAATCATCCCCTTTATTAACGCCACATAAACCCGATTTTTAATTAAGGAGTAGTTGATGAGCATACCGCATACCAATGACACGGCATTGGAGCGGTACAGCGACCTTGAAAAACTGGATGCGCCATAATTCAGCCGGACTGGCCCACTGCACTTGCGGTAACGGTAGCCGGATCCAAGACTGGGATCAGAGAAAAAGACATGCTTGCAAATTATTTATTCGTTTAATCTACTAACGCGTGCAGATTTAAATAAACGTCCGTCAGTTTTTATCAATTTCCCAGAACGCGTCATTCATAGAAAGAGTATAACTTTTTGCCCTTTTTCTGTGAAATGACAAGTACTAGTACATATGACCCCAACACTTCTTTGTGTAAATGTGACACAATAGAATTGGTAGAAAAACATACATACCTCGGACTTGTAATTGATGACCGGCTTAGCTGGAAAGAGCACATAAACCTTATTTGCGATAAATTAAGAGCAATACTAGCCAAGTTTTCTATCATAAAATTTAAAATTCCCTATAATACTCTTCTTCTACTCTATAGATCACTAGCAGAATCAATTCTGTCATATGGATTATCAAGCTATGGTAGAACCAGTAAAACACATCTTGACAAAATTTTCACACTACAACTGCGAATCTTAAAACAAATAGTCCCCAGAAAAATTAAAGTTAAATACGAACAGGATTACCGAAAACTCTTTGCTTTTTGTAAAATTATCCCTATTCACGAAAAAGTAGAACTATGTTTGTTGAGTGAAAACTACTTCATGCAAGATCTACTTCATCCTCTAAAGGCATATTCAGCACGGAGATCTGAAAAAACACGATTCCAACTGCCCGAGTATAATAATCTGTATGGGAAAAGACGGTTGAATTATATAATTCCCTATTTAATAAATCAGATACCGAAAACAGTTACAGATAAAATAACACTTGAAAACTTGAAAAATCAACTGAAACAATATTATCTACAAGTAACAATAAATAAATACACTTAAATCACATGCACAAACACACACACACACACACACACACACACACACACACACACACATACACATACACATACACATACACATACACCACATACAATTTGAAAAGATAACATTAATTATATTAACACAAAACAAAAATTGTAACTAATCAACCTGTATATGAATTGATAGACGCCAGTACCAAAAGGATTTTTAACTACCTTATATTACATAAATTGTTATAAAACGTTGTTTGTGCTATTTAATGTTGTGATTTTGTTAAGTACGTTGATGTGTCTGTATTATGTCTATTCGGCGACGCAAGGTGTACGGTAAAACTCATAAGAGTTTATGATTACACCTTGTAAATGGAAAATTTAAACAGTGTTTCTAATAAATTTGAAGAATAAAAATAAAAATAAAAAAAATTGACGACATTATGGACGTTTACTAAAACAGAACAGAAACATAATTCTCTACCAGTTAATATTTGTGTAGAGGGTGTTAAAAAGAATACTAGATTGTATTGTAGCTTAGATACTTCTAATTCACATGTTTGAAGTTTCCTTTTCATCTTTTTAAAAGTCTACTGCTGGACATAGGTCTCTCCTTACATTCGCGACTCCGCCGGTCCTGCGCCTTCTAAGGCCCATCACATACCCTCGGAATTCCGTTTCGGAACTTCGATTGAAAATATCGATTCGAAATTCCTTACATTTTTTTTCAACCTTTTTTATGTCCCACTGCTGGGCACAGGTCTCCTTCTCACACAATTGAGAGGGATTTAGGCCATAGTCCACCACGCTGGCCAAGTGCGGATTGGTGGACGTCATGCTTTCGAGAAATTATGAATTTCTCTCAGGCATGCACGGCGATGGAGAACATCGTAATTAATGAAATATTACGATATTTTCCATCACCGTGGAGCAGCGATAAATTCCTTACATATCTTCCAAAATTACTTCCATTCCTTACATATATGACATAAAATCCATGTCTTCTTCAGGTCTTCAGTCCACCTACTTGGAGGACGGCCTAAAAAAGTTAGCACAAAAAAATCTAAGGTGCGAGGAATTTAATCTAGATTCTGTCCTTGGAATATTTGTAGTTTTAGTGAAGATTCACAGATTCAGTAATGTTAAAAATGTAATTCAAATACATATTTTATCCGTTAAGAATAACATTATCAACAAGAGAAACAAGCTCGAGTTTTCTTTTAGAAATACCTACATACAATCTATATATCGTACCTACTTGATGCGAGACGGTACAAGGAAGCTTTAAAAGCGAAACAGACTGCACCTCGCACTACCGATCTCTAAATGTACCTTATAAACATGTCCACAAAAAAAAAACTAAAACATGTGATATTGGACAGGGAAAATTTCGTTGCTTTGATAAACTGCTACAATGTGTAAAACAACTGGCAATTCCTTTAAAGCCTGCGCTTGCACATTGATGTATGATTGATTTCCTGCCTATTGAAGCTTTCCTTTTCATATCTCTTCCGATATGAAATTCCCGTTCTTGATTGTAATTAGAAAAAGCAATGAGACGCAGCGGACAGGACATCCGTTCTTTTTCTGATCGGTTGGCATCACTGGCATCCGCGTTATTGGTGCTCTTCTAACAAAAAAAATTTAGAAAAGGTCCAATTAGTCAAATGAACAACCCTTTAAAGACATCTACAACAAAACGAAGTACTTTGGAGTTTTGGCGGGAAGTCGAAAAAGACATATTGTGCTCTTGTTTTATTTTCATTTTCTTGGTGTATTTTTCAGTTATATCGGATAAAGTTGATGGCATTTTGTTTGATATAGGTTAATTACAGTGCACGAGTGTTTGTGAAATAGAATAACAGTGCTAAAATATGTTTTTTCTGCTTGCCTCCAAAATTCCATCGGACACATTCTAGTAAAGTAGCCATCGCTTTACTTGAATGTTGGACTGATTACTACTGACTAGACTGACTGATCACTGACGACTTACTTACTGACTTTGTTATAACTTCGTCCAGTGTTATTGAAACTGGCAAAAAATTGATGCAAAAGTTATACTTGACGCTGGCAGTATGCACAGAGTTTGCGATGCCATAATTGAAAGAAAAGTACTTTGCCGACGCCGTCCATTCATAATGATACGCCAGTTCCACGGGAAATGCATTTACCTATCTCTTTTTGATTTTTCTATGTTCTTCAAAATTTAATTTCACGCTATATTTACAATGAAAGGTACTGCACTAATGGATTTGCAATTATACATGACTAAATAATAAGGTTAATAGAATTTAAGTTACACTGTTGTAATCAAGTGCAACAAATTCTTTTAACCGCGAGTAATTTCAACATTTTATATTTAAAGCATTTGTGAATTAGTTTTATTTTAAACCATTTAATAGTTAAACAAAGCGTAAATAATGAATATGCCAAGAGGAATTTTTGAGGTAGAATTTCATTAACATTTCAAATCAAATCACTCTTCGCCTCTATCACTATCGCTCGCTTTAAATTAAATGACAGTCAGAACTGGTTGGTTTAATCCGCAATTTCTTAGAGCATCACGTCTGGATGGACACCAAGCCCTTCTTAGATCAAGACATACTAGTAGGTACTTCACGTTTGTTTTTTATATTTCATAGATATACGAAAGACCCCACCAGAGTAAAATGGTTCCATGATTGTCCTGCTTTGTACAGCATCTGAGAAATTCTTAAAATATTATGGAACATTATAAATTAGATAAGATCATCCGAGGATCAGTTGTGAGATCTATAAACGAGTGTAAGTATATAAATAAAACTTATTAAAGTCACTTGAAGGCAGACGTCCGTCAGTAACTTTATCTGACGTAAAATGTATTGTACGAGTGGAAAGATGAACGTTCAGCGGTGTTATTGTAAAGCACTTAACATTTATCTTGATAACTTATTTATTTAGAAATGGACACTAATCCTCGGGAAACTTATTTCTTCTTTCGTAGTCGTAGCTAACACAAGAATTGTAAATGGGACAAGTACCATCCCCCATTTATATTAAAGCTTTTGACGGAAACCTTATTATAGGTATGTGATGCGTCAGTTTATTTTCTTTTTCTTGGTGTATTTTTGTTATGTCGTATAGAGTTGAGGGAAATTATTTAGTAAAGTTTATAACAGTATCACAAATTGCCTCCAAAGCTCCAAAGTAGCCATCGTTATACTCGGACAACTGATTGACTTCATTTTCATTTCATTTTTAATAATGGCATCGCAAACTCTGTGCATATTGCCAGCATCCAGTATTATTTTTGCATCACGTAGGAGTCATAGAAAAAATCAGTAAGTCGTCAGGTATCAGCCAGTCTAGTCAGTCAAATGTTCAAGTAAAGTGATGGCTACTTTACCAGAACGTGTCCGATGGAGTTTTAGAGGCAAGCCGAAAAAACATGTTTTCGTAATGTTATAATTATTTTCACAACACTCGTGCAGAGTCATTAACCTATATCGAACAAAATGCCATCAACTTTATCCGATATAACTTAAAAATACACCAAGAAATTGCAAATAAAACAAGAGCTTGTCCCTTCAGATTTCCCGCCAAAACTCTGACAATTATATTTGGTAAGTACTGGTGATGTGCCCCATTTTAGTATCTAAAACTTAATTTAAAAAAATATATAATAATGAAATCGAGTTTTATGATCGTCAGGAGTTTCACATGTAAACAGATGTGGTCCGGGCTTTTACAAACATTTGTTCTAAAAGAATCACCGTAAGCTTTGAAACCTTTGCGCAATTGAACTTGTACGTGTTTTGTAGTTTATTTGCATTTGCTTCCTGTGTAGATAAGCGTGTAATATGTGTAGCGACCTTCCGCTACTCATCAAGAGATGGCCCCACGGGTATTCCTGAATCACGCTATCGAAGTTTTCGGAATATCCTACCATATATACAAGCTCCAAATTGAGTCAGTTGGAGCGCGGCCGCTCCCCGGGCATGACCACCTCGCCCGGCGGGAGATCTCCCTTTGCCAAACTGGTGACCCTGGACAAGAATACGTCCCTTCTGACCTTCATCAGTCGCACCTTCACTCCCTGGATGGACTGCAGCACCACTTCAGCAGCTCATCAGGTTCATCGCAGCGTGTCTGGACCATGCTTCCTGATCCTGATCCAGCTACCTCCAGCGACTTCGTGGACGGCTTGAAAACCCACTACTCGCCTCCACACTTCAACCTACCCTCACATCCCGACTCACCGTGGATAGAGGGTATCTCCGCACCTCGCTTCACCCTCACATCCCGACTCACCGCGGATAGAGGGCAACACAAGGCTTCACCTTCACATCTCGACTCACTGAAGATAGAGGGCATTGAAGGCACTTGTAAGCGAAGACTGCACAAGCTTGGATTTCTGAAGACATCGACCTCCGGTCTGAGCAGGGGGTGATGTAGCGACCTTCCGCTACTCATCAAGAGATGGCCCCACGGGTATTCCTGAATCACGCTATCGAAGTTTTCGGAATATCCTACCATATATACAAGCTCCAAATTGAGTCAGTTGGAGCGCGGCCGCTTCCCGGGCGGAAACACCACCATATATGAAAATGGGGCGTGGAGTACTAGACGTGTGGGCGAAAGATCACGCACTATACATTGTACCTACCACAGATAAGATATCATATCTGTGGTACTAACTGTCAGCATTATACATAATATTTAAGTCGATTTAGTTGGCTGAACGTATCTGCGCCATCGACATAAAGAAGAAGAAAAGTTGGTTTAGAAATAGCTTTGGTCATTTTGTGAAATTATGTAAAATCTCTAAGGTAAAATCCATAAAAAATAAAAGACGAAATTTGAAAATCGTTAAAGAGAGCTCTTGAATACTAGTCAAACCCTAGTTTTTCAGTTATTACATTTTCCCAAGTTTCTATATAGTAAGTTCGAAAGTTTTCGATTACAAATGACATGAAATCAAAAATTACGGTAATTTTAATAATTTCACCAAACGTAAAAATTGGCTTTTTTATTTGAATGGAGTAGCAGACGAGCATGCAGGCCAAGTGGTGTTAAGTGGTCGCTGCAGCCCATGGACATCTACATACAACCTCAAGCAAGCATAGGTAGGTCTTGTCTGAGGTCGTAGGCAGTTGCGCTGCTACTCCGGAGTCTGGAGGCTAGCACTGAAACACAATAGAGTAGGTTCACGGCAGAAGTGGGTACAGCGTAGTTCTACCACCTACAAAATGGGTAAATTCATTTAAGTATTATTTATTACCTTTCTATGTCCAGCAAAGGGACTTTAAAATGTTTGGAAGACCCTGGTAGACCAAAATGTGGTAACTGTGAGCTAATCTATTACTCAATAAACTTAAGCTTCAAATGGGACAAAGATAAGAGCACATCAAGATGCTATCATGATATACCATGAGGAAGTTGCCCAACTGCGCCTTGTCGTACATCGCTTGATAACCGAAATGGACCGTAATTTATAGACGACAAGACAAGCAATGTATATCGTTTCCAATGACTTGCATAGTTGCCAGTTATGTAATCGAACTTTGAGATGCTTCTTGTGGTTTTGTAGGGTTGTCTGTTGATGAGGACTAATAAAATGCACCTATGGCCATAGTATACCTATATGTAAATGGGAAAATATCTTTCAATATCGTAGGGTAAAGAACACTATCGTAACTTGTATCGTAAATATATTCCATTTAAATCTTAAGTTTCACTGAATATCGTAGCTATTTTTGTTTGGATCCGTCCAAATAGTCCTCTTAGCAGGCGCGGTCTCGGGGGGGGGGGGGGGGTCACAGGGGACAGGAACCCAAAATCCATCAGTCATGCGTAGATGGAAGGCGAAACAAGCCAATTTGGGATACCTCTTCCCCCAAATTTCTTAGTGAATCAATCAAATCAAATCAAATTTATTGGTGATCCCCCGCCGCCAAAATTGAAGCCTGCGACCGCGCCCGCCTCTTAGTGTACCACTTCCTACGCTGGGTCTTTTCTTCTTTAGATGGATTTAAGCCAAAGTCCACTAAGCTGCCTAAATGTAGGTTCGTGAACTCCACATACGCCTCAGAATATTTTGGTGACACATTATGTTTAGTTTCATTACAGAGTGGTTTAGAGTTTATATCTATATCAATAAGTAGATCACAATTTTTTTGTTAGATGTGCCCACCAGAATTTGCATCCTGAACCCTGGCTCTGGCGTAAGAATTCCACAATTTTCTTTCTGTGCATTTCACCACCCCAACACTGATTTTGTTTTCGTAATTTTCATGAAGTAAGTACCTCTAAGCAAACCTATATATTTTCCCAATTATAAAAACTTAATAAATGAAATCCACATATACGGTGCATTTAGAAGTATTTATTTAATTGTTATGTCACATCGTGTAGCGCAGCCCTGTACAGCTGCGTGCATAACAATTTTACGCCTGCAACACGTTCTGAAGATAGTTAGATTAAAGGTTTGTCCATATTTGATTCTCTGGTATTTACAGATCCTCAATATTATTAGGGATTCTTATAGTAATCAGGGAAGATTTAAAAGTAATTTCACAGCTTCGTCGATTTTCGTTAACCCATATTTAGTCAGCGTTACAGATTATACCTAACCTATATCCTTCGCATTTCTTATAGGAGATTCGTGATTTGCATTAAATGTCAGGCAGCTAATGGTTATCAATAAATTTTATGATAATGAGACGAAAGTCCACATCAAATAAATGTATCTTTCTTCCTTCATGAATAAATGGCACAGGCTGATTTAGTAAGATAAATTTAGTACCTAAGAAAAAGTCACCATTTTTATAATTAGATAGGCTCTATAAAAGTATTTTAACTTATGTGAAAAAAACCAACGGAAACTTCATATATACGAGTTATGTAATCCTAAATGTATGTGTCAATTAATCTGTTTCTTAACTAAAACCAATACTTAAATCCTAATTCATTTAATAAGCGATAGCGGTATATTTTAATTTTCGTCATTTTTTAGTGTCGTATTTCAATGTTCCTTTCTGTACTAGTCCTAAGAAATGCGTGCGCATCCACTAATACCGATCTACGCAGTGCTATTAAAGATCGTAAAAATTTATTATCCGCTTTCAGCAGCAACTCCACCATAGTTTTGCGGTGTCAAGCAAATTAAGACGTTTTTGTGATGCCACCAATCAAATTCTATATCTCTGCAACATTCACGTACTGTGTGGCAAATACCTGCAATGAAATTGAGAATTTATCGTAACTGCGGTGGTAAGATAAATACACACATTTATGCTTTATTTATTGTATACTTGAGCAGCGTAAGCTGAATGGAAAAGACAAAGACAGACAGCGCTCTCTATAGTGGGTATCCCGAGTTCAAGCCACGGCACGCCTTTGACAAAAAATTGGTTACACGCGTATTTATCACTGCTTCACGATGAGGAAAAACATTGTAGTTTTTCTTTACGATGTTTTTCATCACTCGCTCGAAGGCATGATATTGAACTTGAACTTTGCCAGCATGGCCCAAAATACTTCTCAATTCCAAGAGTAGTGAAATTTTTTTTTTGACAATTCACACAATATTATCTGATTCCAAACTAAGCAGAGCTTGTCAGAAAGCTGATAAACATACATATATAATTCTAAATATATACTTAAATAGATAAATTTACACCCAGACACAGAACAAAATAGTCATGTTCATCACACACTCATTTGTCTTGGGTGGGAATCGAACCCACGACCTCACGCTTCGCACTCGGCTCATCACCTACTACGCCGCGGAGGTATCGATTCCAGTCTAT